>JBBBDQ010001480.1:670000-2007807 GCA_037127315.1 Ascarosepion bandense
AAGAGGTAAAATTTAATGTTAAAATTTTAGGTAAGAGGTAAGTAGGTAATATGTGCATAATAGGTAGAATTTTATGTAGGAGGAAAGATTAAATGTTTGCATTTAAGGTAATAGGTGAATAGGTAATAGGTATGTTTGTATTTCAGGTAATAGGTAAAATTTAATGTGTGTATTTAAGAACAGTTTTATAATTAGCTGTTCTTGCTTGTTTGAGGATTTTCCATTTAACTTTAGGCGTTTTATTTTCGACTTTTAACTTCCAAAAGTATTTGGAGAGCGACGTCTTTCCAAAATGAAATAAAATATAACACTGAGTTTACTTTCATACAGTAGAAATGGTACAACTTGGTTAGATACTTGTTTTTGGTGAAATAAAGCAATTTACACTAATTTGCAATTAAATAATAGTATGAGGTCTGCATTTGTGTTTGTCTAATTTTTGAGCATTCATTACAAAAGCTGTAAAGAAAATCATCTCAACATTAAAAGACGAAATGTTTAGTCATTATTGCATGCATACCATAAAAGTAATGATATTTTTATTTTGCAAAATAAAAACATATTTTTATTATATACTTTTATATAAAAATATGTTTTAAAAAATATTTGCATAATTATTTTATATAAATATTGTAAATCTTTTTATTTCTTTTTTTTTTTTATCCTGAACATTTACACACTTTATTAGAAAAAATGATTTTTCTAAATTATAAATTCAAAAATTATTTCACTCAAGACTCCTGCTGATTGGGGATTAGTAGAAGTTAATTTTAACTGCAGTTTAAAGTTTTTTCAACTGCAGAATTGTTTTTCTTATTTATTTGTAAATAATTTTATTATGAATTTTATAAAATGAGAGTGACTTTGTGGTGATACCGAGCAAAGTGAGGGACCGGATGTTTTCACTCTCAGGACCAGAAAGCAAATGACCAAAACTAGTCGGTGCGCAGCTGGCTCCATGCAGAGGTTCTGGCAGAAAGCTAAAAAATTAATTAAATATCAAATTCCAGTGTGCGAGCCTACACGAATTTTATTTATCAGCCAATGGGAAGCTCAGAATCAAATATGAGTGTGAATTCCCAAATGATTTGCTGGGATCCACAAAGACGATATAAAAAGCAGATACGGAAAGCATCAAAGAGACAGACAACAATACCGACAGAGACAGAGACTTGAGAAAGATGAGCACAATTAGCACTTCCCTTGACCACTGTCAAGTGATATTATGCTCGCCTCCCTTCCCTCTCCGTTTCTTCTTTGCTGTCTCTAAACTGCTTACCAACCAAAAACATTCCTAATTTATAACGCTCCCACATACATACACACAAATTCTCTTTTCAGCCTTTTATTGCCATGAACTTTTAATGTCTATTGGACACATCCTAAAAGGATTAATTTAATTGTAAAAACCTTAATTAATATGTGTATATATAAAATGTTGTTTCTATACTCAATTTGCTTTTCATGTTTTATAATCCCTTTTTATAACTTATAGTGGGCTATCTACAATGAGGCCAAATTCCGTTAATCTGCAACAACACACAACTACTCTCCACTAGAACGAATAACCCTCTATAACTTGACATTGTACTTAATATCTGCTTTTGAACGTCAAATCAATTTTTTAAAGTTATTTTCTCAACTGCAATCTCTCAAGTTCTTCCCGACGTTTTACATAAACAAAAGACAGCATATTTTATTTCACATGAAATCTCTGTCTTCAGAAAGTTATATAATTATATTGTTGTTTGTTTTTTGTATTGTTGCATTAGATGCTGATTTTAAAGAAGTAAATCTTTTTATACTGTTGTTTCCATCACAGGGTCTTTCAATTGTTCACAAAGTTTGGCTGTTGATGGCGGAGATTCAAGATACCAGCAAACGACAACAATGTCCATTAACTGAAATAGCAATAACGGATAAAAATGATCAGAATAGAAAATATTTACTTGCAATGAATTTCACAATTAAAAAAAATAAAGTCAGATTGAAAAAATACACAAAAACACATATCTAAAGAGAATTTTGTAAGGAATGTAAAAAATGTCATGATATTAACTTATTTGTTCAGAATACAAGAAAGCTTTAACAACATGAAGGATGTTATAAAATATTTCAAAAGAATTATCTCTCTAAACAAAAAAAAGCACTGAAGGTGAAATTTGAATCTATTTATGACACCCGAGTTAAATTCTGTTTCAATTGTTATTCTAAACTTTAACAAATAATTTGTAATAAATGTTTTTAATATAAAATTATAATATTCTTAATCAGTTCTAAAACTGATGACATGAGCTTATTTATCATTAAAAAGTCTTTTTTAAAATGTACAAATGAATGTTATGTATTTTGGTGATATGATTTAATAGTCAAAAATATTTAGAGCAGTTTCATCTTTTCTGAGTAACTGAAAACTCTGCAAAGAATAATAACAGCTAAATACACAATTATCCCCAACAAGTTTTCATAGATTATATCAATAAAAAATGATTTCTGTGTGTGTGTGTGTGTGTGTGTGTGTGTGTGTGCGCTTTTGTTTGGTTGTGTCTTACTATTATATATACCCACATGTATACTTCCTGGATCATGTAGACTTCATGAATCATTTTCCTTCCTGATCAGTTAGTCAGTTAAGTGCCATATGTGATACACACTTGGGTGATCATGTCTCGAAAGAGACATGACTGGCTGAGCAGAAGATTATCCCACAGTAGGTTGCCATTACTTTCTGCAGTAGACTGGTTGCCAGCCAAGGCTATAGAACCCAATCTGTCCCGTTATTTAACCCATAGCTGGAGGGAAGAAACATTATTACCTTTCTCAAGAGTATTTGCCCGTAAGTGAATGTAAGGAATTCAACTCGAATTTTCCTTCCTGATCACAAGTCTCGTAACCCCACTCCCCGAGGGCTGTAAGGGTACCACATGTTCAGCAGTAGAAGTGGTGTTTCTTGGGCAAAATAGCCTGATGGAGCCCAACCCTCACCAGGCTGGTTTGAATTCAGAGTCTTCCTTTCAACCAAGGCTATAGAACTCAGTCTTTCCTACTATTTACCTATAACTGGGGGAGAAGTGATGAATTCATACTTTTCCCAAGGGTATTAGCATGTAAGTGAATACAATGAACTTGACTGGAATTTGAACTTGGCTCTCCAATTCCAGAATCTGAGCTACAATCCATTACTCTACCCTGCCTCTTTGTACTAATTCAAATTATCCTTCCCCTGGTAATATTTCAGTTCAACCTGTTTTTAGCCAAATCATGCCACTTTCTATTGTTTCATTAAAATATGATTGTTCAAAGTTTATTACAAAGTGAGATTTCACTTTTTACACAAATTCAATTAATTTCTCATTATGTCTAAGTTACACTCAACATAATTTGAAATTTTTACAACAGAGTTATACGAAACAGATTAAGAAATTAAAGAAAAGCTGACCTGTTTGGCTGCATTTGTCAGTTCTCCTGTGGAATCAAGTTTGGCTCTCAGGTGTTTAAAGGCACTTTCAGTGGCTGGCAGGAGGTCTTCTATGCAAATAAATGGTTGCTTTTCAACTAAATCTAAACAGTAACCCAACTGATGTTCATCAACTCCAGGTAAAAGTTTATATTTATCCACAATGCTCTTTCCTGGAAGACTTAAGTGGGACAAAGACGAACTGTGTGAGAGATTTGAACTGTTGAGTCGACTCAGCTGTCGAGTGGGCACAAAAACACCATCTTGGTTTTGAAGGCTAATACGGCGCATGCTAGATTTACCAAAGGCACTATAATCTGGAAAATCATCGCAACTAATGCGAGATTCTAAGACCGGTCTTCCCATAGAACTAAAGTTCAGGTGAGGCATTACAGAAGTTGGGGTAGGGGGACATGGTCTACCCAGCACCTTCGTGGTGAACAAAGGACTTCCTTCAACTGAGGCTGTAAAGGAATTTTCTCTTTTGATGTTCTGAGATTCAGAAATTGCTTGAATATCTGTTTTGTTTTCTTCTCCACAGGAATGCAATATAAGTTTTTGGTTTGGCAAAAAACTATTGGTTGAATCTGATCCACACTTGTTAACTTTCTCAAAGTTTGAGGAAATATTTGGAGACAATTTTGAAATTTGATTGGTTCCATTTTGTAAATTGGAAGATACAATTGAAATTTTGAGAGGAACTCCTCGCCTTTGAAGTTCCCTGTATCTCTCAGATGCCACATTTGGAGGTGGAGATGCTATTGGGGCTGAGATTTTGTTTAAGCATGGATGCTGAGTGTTCTTCTTGCAGGAAGGATTTGTAAAATCTTCATTTTTTTCTGAATTATGATTTCCTGAGGAGTAACCATCAATCTTCTTGCAAGGAAAAGATGAATAGATGTTTGTCTCTTTATTGGGTGGATGTTCTACCTTTTGCTTCCATATTTCACAATTACCTTTTGAAACAAACTGACTATCAACAGAACCTGGAAGGTTTTCAATCAAAGGAACAAAAGGTGTCATTTCTTTGAACTTTTTAGAATGAGTTGTCAGCATTGGTTGTCGTTCAGTGTTGTTTGTACCATTGGAAGGTGTTGATTCTGTTTCAAAACCGCTATCAGAGAATTTTTTGAGACTATCATCTGCAGTATGGATCTTGTGGTAGAGTACTCTAAGATTCTCATCTTCTTGCAAAATATTTTTTGTCAAAGCATCTGTGGCTGAAGAAAGGGATGATATATCCTGAGTGTAACTGCTAGATACAGGATAACTGACATCTGAAGCACACAAGATGGAGTTATCAGCACTGTCATAACTACTAACACTTTCACTTCTCTTATTGCCAAATTGGTCTCGTGTCAAATTTGGTGATGTGTACGTTTCAATGTCTTCATCATAGAAGTGGTTGAAAGACTTTTTGCATGTTGGTGATTTTCTGTTAAAAGCCCGAGCTGTTGAGAATTGCATTGGTCTGTCATTCACGATTATGTTTGTAGTTCTTGGTTTGAATGATTCTTGATTCTGTCTTGATGGCAAGACAAATGGTTGGTGCTTAAAAGGCATCACTCGAGAAGTTAATGTCTTTTGTAAATTCTTTCTGGCTTTGTGTTTTTTCTGGATGGCAATATTGAGCCGTCTGTGCAAAGAATTATCCATGTCGTCTTTATCTTGGAATCCTCCAGACTTGTTTGGATGTCTTGTTTCCGTTTGTTTGACTTGTTCTGTTTTGTCAGATTTGGCTATGATTTCTTTTTTTTCCATTTGTTCTGTTTCATTGAAAGGCAAAACTTGTAAACTTTGCTCGGTTTCAGAAAGTTCCAAGTCAGAATAATCAGATTTTTGAGCAAATGATGACCAATGGTACTTATAAGGATCCGATTCGGTGGATATTTGACTTTGTAAGGATCTGTTTGCTTTACTGTTCTGCCGTCTCACTTTGTAGTGACAAAGTAGTTCATCGGCTTCGGCTGGACTCACTTCACTCTCACTGTCCTTTTCAACTTCAACTAACATTGAAATTTCACTACAGGCAGAATCACCATTTTCGCTAATGTTTGACACTTTTAAGCCTTCAGTTGCAAATTTTGAAGTGTGATTCTCTTTCATTGCAGGAGCTACAAATATTGTTTGTCCATTTTGTTGACTCTTATTCGCTTCCTGCTTACTCTTGTTTTTAAGAGTGTCATTCAAAGACTCTGGATTTAAATCCGTCCATTTTTGATAAATGCTCTCTTCACTGGCAGCTGGAAAATAACCAATTTTTTTTTTTACATACATGATTTTCTCATTAGAAGTTGAATTGTGAAAATCTATATTTTGCTTAATTTCATTTGGTTGTAAATTCTGAGGATACTGTTTTTGCTGATCATTAGGCATTGTTTCATAATTTGCTGAATCTGGAGTCACAGACGTGACTTCTGGATGAGAGCTAAGTTTAGGAATTTGTAAGGATTTATTACAAACAGCTAAAACCATTTCTAATGTGATAAGAGCAAATGATCGAATATCTGGCAGAAGAAAATTTTGCCGATTTTTACATTGAGGATTGTCTGCCCCTTGCAAAGGGGAACCAAATATGGTAACATATTCAAAATCTCCAAGGGCAGCTCTCAGACATGGATTCTGAAAGAAAATTAAAATTATATTATATATTAATGCATGCACGCATATGTGTGTACATGTGTTTGCCTATTTATGTATTTATATGTGTGTGTACATTAAAGAAAAATATTTTTTTATAAATTCATAGTGATTTAAGTAATTTGAATATTTTACTTCCTATTTTTTTGTTTCTTATTTTTTATATCTTGTCTTTTTTGTTGCAGCTTAAATTCTGCTTAAAAATGAATCATTATTTTTTCAGAAATTTTTACTTTTGCAAAAGAATTTTATTCTTTTAGTCCAATCATAATGTTATAGAGGAAATGATTCACAAAAAATATTTCTTTGTTGAGTTTTTGATTGTATTAATTAATTGTGTCAAGAAATTATAAAGTTGATATTTCTACATTTGTTAAATATTGCAAAACTTACCAGATTTAATTTTGCTAAACAATTATTTTAGGGTTAATTAAGTTGGGTATCAAGTTGATTAAATAAATTAGATATTTAAATTTCAGTTAAATATTACAATTTAAGTTAGTTATATAAATTTACAAACTAATTTTAAAAACATTCATTGTTTTTAAAACTCAGCTTGACATAGATAGATAGATAGATAGATAGATCACAAATGAAACTTGAAATTGTGCTACTAGTGAGGGATAATATATATGTATATATATGCTATGGAAATTTCTGAAGATTAAAAAATAATGCTCAAACAAATGAACTATATATATATATATATATATATATATATATATATATATATATATATCTTTGTCTTAATGAGAAGTTAGAAACCTTCAGATTTAAAGACAGGATTAACCTGTTAAACCAGAGAAATGAACTTAACTGTTAACTGTAAACATAGTTCATTCACTTTAGAATATGAGTAGTAATATTATGAATATATATGCTATTTTCAATTGATATTTACCCTTATTTGCTGGGTATTTCATCTGATATGAAATTGTTAAATTAATATTTTCTAGGTACTTAATTTGGCATATATTATCATATTAATATTTTCTAAATATTTAATCTAACATTGTCAAGTTATATAGTTATTAGGTATTTAATCTAATATTGATTATCATGTTAATATTTGATAGATTTTAATCTAGCATATATAATCTAGTTAAGATTTAAAAAGTTGTTATTATAGCACAGATTGTCAAATTAATGTTTAATAATTATGATTCTTTAGGCATCAATTTTACATGGTTTCTGAATTTGTTATTAGTACCCGGGTTAAAATGTATGTATATATGTATTTTTTCTGTTTATTTTTACTTGTGTTTATGTATGAATATATATACTTGGGTGCATAGGTTTGTCTACATATAAATGCATGTATCTAGGTGTACATATGGGTTTATATACTAGTAGGCATATTGATATATTGTTTTACAGGCATATATATGTGTGTGTGTGTGTGTGTGTGTGTGTGTGTGTGTGTGTGTGTGTGTGTGTGTGTGTGTGTGTGTTGATTTTTTAATTACTTAGTTTTTGGTCATAATAAAATTAGACCAGTACACTTTTGATTAAAAAAGTGTACAATACAATTATATTGTAGAACTTTTGAATATTCTTCATTTGTAAATGAGTTATGTGACCTAGTTTTCTACCAAGTGGTGTCTTCAGGCGATATGCAATAACTGATTTTACTGTTTTTTTACTGTTTCTTTCTTTTGCTTTTTTTTTAAAAAAACACTCATGTAACAGGAAATTTTTGAACATGCAATTTTTAAAATTAGAAGAAATTATAACGTTTTCATCCATGGTTGTATGAACCTAATAGATATTTAATCGTATAGTTATACTTAGTCATAATTTCTGTTCTTTTATTCAATAATTCGTTTTTGTTTGGGAATAACATAATCGGTAACTTTTCTTCCTGGCACAATCTACACATTTTTCCATCATTGTAAGGCTTGGCTGTTTTCACTATACTCCACATTATGTCTGGGTCTTTTTCATATTTTAATTTCAATTTTCACACATGGCTAGCCAATTTTGTACAATTTTTTAAGTTTTCTATTTTAAATGTAGACCTGTGATTGAACCACCTGATCTTAAAGGTGTCTTTGGTTGATCCCAAATATATTTTGTTTTGACCATTTAAGTCATGTACTTTTGTTTTTGTAAATGACTTCTTTTGTATTACAAAGTCCTTGAAGTGGGCATTCATTTTTGTCCCTGCAGTTGCATTCTTTATTAGTGATCTTGTTTTGTACAATGCTATTTAAATTTCTGGTGTTTTGTTTCTTTATGAAATTTTCTAAATTACTAGTACAGCTATAACTTAGCTTGATTGTATTCCTATTGAAAATTTTGTTTAGTTCTGAGCTTTTTGGAAAGTGTTTATCAATCAGTTTCAAAAGTATTTGTTCTTTTTTTGGTTTTTACCTCTAAGTTAAATGGTGGGTTGAACCAGATAATGTTTCGTTTTTTATCATCATTTTTTTATTTGTCTGTTTGGTTGGGAATTGTATTCTAAAATATTCTCATGACCAGATTTTCTTAGTGCATCTTCATAGTTTTTTTGTCTTTTTATTAAATATTGTTAATCTGTCATCTGTGGTAGAAATCTAGATCGCATAATAACTCATTTACAAATGAAGAATATATATATATATTGGCTCTGTATTCTTAATACACTGAGTTCTTGGAATTTACCTTCCTACTCTTCCACTTCGAATTAAAGAAAAACAAAAAAAAATATATATATATATATATTTGTTTACGCACATATATATCTGTGTGAGTGTTCTTGTGTCGATTTGTGTGTATTTATACCTATAAGTAGATCCATGTGTGTGGTTTTATTCTGTATATGATGCTTTGTGGATTTTTAAGTCGCACACATTTTTTTTTTTTTGCATGTGAATCTGCCTGCATATATATTTAACTATATTTATTTGTTTATGCACTGGAATATGACTGTTTGGATACAGAATTTTATTCCATCTATACCTACCCTATACTTGTATATATATTTCATTTGTAAATGAGTTATTATGCGACCTAGGTTTCTACCATGTGGTGTCTTCAGACAATTTGCAATAACTGATTTTACCGGTTTTTTTTTTAAGAACGCTCATGTAACGGGGATTTATTTAAATGTGTTATGTGAGCATTCTTAAAAAAATGGTAAAATCAATTATTGCAACTTGCCTGAAGACACCACATGGTAGAAACCTAGGTCACATAATAGCACTTTTACAAATGAAAAATATTGAAAAGGCTTACAATATAATTGTATTGAAGACTTTTTAATTTAACTGTGTACTGATCTAATTTAATTATGACCAAAAACTAAGTAATTGAATAATTATATATATATATATATATATATATATATATAATAGTCATCTACATACAATCCTGTTTTGCTGTATCATAGCTTATCAGTGTGGCTATATATATATATATATATAAATCTGTCATAAATAGACAAAAATTTGTATTTTTATTACCTTTCATGATGATAATAATATCTAAATATTAAAAAATTGAAAAATAGGCTAGCTAACTGGTTTCAAACGTCACTCAACAGAAGCTAAATCAAGGTTAATGAAGAAATAATTATCACAATATGCAGAGAAAAAAATTATTAGATGGAAATGAGTTGGAGGCCAAATATATGATCCTTTTGTTTACGCAATGAAGGTTTTAAAGATATAGATAGTGTTCAATACTTAAAGGTGGTAATTTTAAAATATATTCATGAATAACATATATTTAGGCAGCAAGTATTCATCCAAAAAGATCTGTCTGTTTCATTCTTTTTCTCTCATTTTTCAATTTTTAACTCAGGTATTATGAACTGGGATCACAATTCTGGATTAACTGTTCAAATTTCATGTTTGTATTGTTGCTTTGTTTGATTCCTTTTTTGTTTTAATTACTTGACTGTCTCAATCATTTTCCAGGAACAATGTGGTGTCCATGTGATCAGCAGAATTCCTTTGTCTACCTCCTGATATTCTTTGGAAAGTTCAAACTTTCAGCTCATCAAATAATATGAGGATGTTGAGAAAAGAATTCTGCCGATTACATGGTCACCATATTGGTTCTTGAAAATGATGGTCAGAAGGAATCAAACAAAACAACAACACAAACATGAACTTTCGACAGTTTATCCAGAATTTTGATCAAAGATTTAAAAATTACAATAAAAAGAATGAAACAGACAGACAATGTCAGTTCTTTTAATCAAACTTGTTTAGATATGTATATCTATAAATAATTATAATAAGTTAATTTTTCTGAATGTATTAGGCCAAAATGGCTGCTTTTTGATTAATGAAAGAATACTTACATTTCCATTGTTAAGCCTCAGGTAAACTCGAATAGATGACAAGTTTCTGTGAAGAATGTCTAAATTGTGCAACTGATTCAGTCCTTGTGCCACATCACTTGTGATCATACACTGAGAAGCAACAGACATTGGGAATTCCATTTTCTTCAAATATTCACGAAGACAACCATATTCTGGAAACTCTAAGCAGATAATCCTGTCAAAGTAGAGAAAATAATAAAGTAAATTAAAATCCTAAAAAAATTAAATCAAATTGGAAACTCAAAATATTATCTTTTTACTTTTGTTTACATATGTGTCATTTTGCTTTCTAAGAAACTGGAAACAAAAGAAACTTTTATACTTTAACAAATAGAAATAACTGAAAACAGAGGATGATTATAACTCTAAAAAATACTCATAAGTGATCAATATTAGATCAACAAATAATCATCCTACGTCTCCCACAATAGTTACTACATTTGCCTACACATTTTATATACTAACATATAGCAGTTTTTTCTTTTATTATCTGAAGTATTGGAAGAAAGATTTATCCTGTGTTTTTATTTCTTCCATGATGAGCATTATTATATTCATGATATAGTAACACCATATTTGACGGATGGAACAAAATAGTTGAAAGAAAAAGAAATAACAAGCATGATTTGTTCTCAGAGAGACCTTTATACCACTAAGACATACACAAAACTATGTATATACATATTTACGCATGTCCTATGCAAAGAAAAATATAACATATACATATACAGCAAGCAGAGTGAATGGAGAATGAAAAGATATGGTCTTACATATAATATGGAGATTGATCTGTGTTTCTGGGGAAAACGTGTTTAAGACTCCAGATTTTAATGAGCCACATTCATCTACTATATCCCAAGCAAGAATGTATTCCACAAACTGGAAATGGTAAGTCTTAGGTTTTCCAAAATTGAGGACTATTAGTCGAAGATTTCTATATTAAAGGATGGTATATTCCCAAAGAGAAATGACGTCATGTGCTTATAAGCTGTTGGGAAAAGCAGATTTAGTCTCTGCTTGGACTGAGAGGCCTGAGCCAAACAAATGAATGGCTCATTTAGTTCCTGTAAACTAATTTTATGACTTACTGACCACTTTTATCACTGTATGAAGAGACATCACTAAGTGGCCATCATGTGACCCACACGATTTATCTTGACAATGGGAGACAACTTCTTTTTGTGTCCCTACATTTGAATATTTTCAGATTTAGTTTTCATTACTTTCAGAATATTAAGTCTGGAAAATATCTATTAAATTTTCTTTAAGAGAGCCTTTATATTTTCATCAAAAAAATACATTTTTCTTATATTCTTTTATGTGGTTTGAGTGAATACAATCTTTATTTCTTGCAAAAATTAAATTTCTAAGATTTTTTTTTTATTGCAGAAGGTGTCCAATATACAACCTACAATTTACAATTGGTAAATTGTTGACATTATATATTTTTAATTTCATGCATGAGTGTTGTTTATTTTTTTATTTTTTTCACTGCACAGTATGTAAGCCTATATCCAGACGGCTGGTATTAACTTTTTATTAATTTTAAAGATAAGAAGAGATTTCTCTAAAATTGGAGAATACAATTATATTTATCAGGAAAAGCAACTGAATTGATTGAATTCAAGTAAAACATTTCTAGTCATAATATTGTCATCCTGTTTTGGCAGACTGTGACCCTAGGTCAAAATTAAACTCTGAGAATTTTCTGACCTGTGCTACTGGCTGTTGGAAACAAACAGGCCAGAGATAACAGAGTGAGTTCACAGAGACTCAGTTGAAATGGATAATTTATATTGTTTCCATTTCAAGCTGGTAAGAGTTATACAGTGAGGCAAAATTGACCCCCCCCCCCCCCATGACTACCCTTTACTACTGCAGTTTTGTGCTTGTTTAATAAGACCAGGATGCAAGATAAAATTTATTAGTTAGAGGCCTGCTGCTAGGAACGTAAATTGGGGCTAGCGATTTTGTGGTGGAGAGGAAATTAAGAATTAAAATCTACCTTCTTCATTTTAACAAAAATTCAAAATGACGTGTGAAATCCTGGTTTTGCCCAAATATAAAAAAGGATTGACCATATGCTTAAAGAAAAAGTCGAAACCAGATTTTGTAAGTAGATGTTGATTTTCTGACCAATAGAAGCGATTTGCAAGACTAAAGGAACTTAGTGATTCAGTGTGAAAATCTAAATGACTATAAAGGCTTTGATCAGATCAAGCCAGTCAGTCAGATGGAAGCAGCGAGACAAAACAACTAAAATGTAACGGGAGAAACTTCAACCACGACCCAGACATAAGTCACGTCGCACATCGTCTTCTTTCTCCTTTCTCATGTGCTGATTCCTTTTACTTCTTCTCTATTCAATGACATTTCTACCTAACAAACGCTAATACATACATATGTACGTACACGTAAACTCTTTCCAACAAATTACTATTATGAACATTTCTTGATACCCTTAACTCATTACTTGTTCCTCATTGAACATTAACTACTACATTCTCTTGTTATTCTTTTCTTTTAATAAATTTCTATTTTAACATGAAAAATGTATATTTTTATTCCACACACCATTCCACTATTCTTTCACTATCCAACACAAATTCACACATTCCAACCTTTTGTGGCCAATTCTGATGATAACCTTCTGATAATTCTGGATAAAACTTACAAGCTGTAGGGAGTTCAGTTATGCCTGACACAAGGCCAAATTAATAAAAATTAACCATCTCCTTATGGCTTCAATTTCAATGAGACAGTCAGGCTAAACTGAGTAATCCCCAATTCAAAAAACATTGTTACTGAATGAATTTTTGAAATACCAGCCAAACATTGAGTGTCACCAGATTTGACTTGCTTATTATATCTGTGTATAAAATCAATATAAAATATATGCATTGCAGTGGTCTACTGATTTTATTCTGTTCTGCAAATTGTGTAAATCCAGTCTTAACGATATACTCAACTCCCCAGATCATAAGTCATGTGATATCTAGTGCCCGTAGTGTTGCAGTTGTGTACTGATTATACTCTGTATCATGGATCGCATAAATCCAGTTTTAATAATATACTCAAGCTCTCACATGTCAGGACTAATCTAGCTAGGTGATATCAGTCAATCCTACTTTGGCTGGTCCTTGATCAAAACAAACACAATGTGGGCAGACTGGTTAAGGATCAGGAAGGATTGGTTAAGCCACACCCTGGGCATTGGGTTATAAGTATATTCAGTTGGGCATCATCTGTGAAAAAAGAGCACTATGACATAATTCTCTCCGCCAGAAATTTGAAATTCATGTCAGAAGCTGAAATGCGAACATTTCAGAATGTTTACGTATCAATCTGAGGACAGTGCAAAAGATTCAGAAAGAGTTGGATGAGTTTAATGGTGATTACAAAGGTGTCTGGAGTGATCACTAGTGATGGCAATGTTATGTTGCCATTCATCTTCCCATGGGACCTCAGACTCAACATGCAGGCCTACATAAAGTGCCTTGAGGAGGTAGTGCTGCTTTGGGTCAAGAGAGTGGCTGCTGGAAGATCTTATGTCTGGTAACAGGACTCTACACCATGCCACACAAGCAGTTTTTTATATCTCTTGTAGTTATGGAAAAATATTATTTTTTGATTAGTCCTTGTTCGTAAGAAACATGTTTTCCAAAAAGAATATACAGCATCATTTGACTAAATCTTAACTAAACATTTATTGTTTATTTATGAGTGTGCAGATATATAAAATAAAATACAAATTACGCAGATGATGGTAGATATAATAAAAATAAAATCAAGTGTAAACAAACAATATTGATTTTAATGAAGATGGTGTTCTTGAGACAACTTGAAAATTTACTGTAGTTCTGTAAGAAATCCGTGAGTCAGTAAGGAATTTGGTCACAAATCTCTTGTGAAGAGTCCAGCTGGCAATGCAGGAATGAAAACGTGGACAGAAATTTAATCTTCCCCTTACAGCAACAGAAATGTACTTTTGCTCACCAATCTGCAAAAAATCTGACTCCCTATGAGTAAAAAACAACGGCTCTTATTCCCTAAGCAATTTTTCTGATTGGCCACACCAGACGCGGAGGCAAGAAAAATTAGTATAACTTTTGATGCACATAGCTGTTCTTATTGTGCAACTAATTTTATTTAGTTTTTTTGTTTTTTTGACTTTGCCACATTTTCCACTATAAAATATACATGATATGCTGACATTTAGTTTGATGAGATAATTTGCTGCTTTCTTTACCATGAGAACATTACAAACTTTTCTCAGATTGAAGTCTTAAATGCCAGACAGAGATGAACTCCCCTTCATCAAGAATAAGACATGTCTTATTCACCATTTCTACCATTCTGAAGTTTTAGTTCACTATGTTTGTCACAAGTGCCAACAGCCAACAACTTAATCTCTGGTAATTTGACATCAGTAGCACAGAACAGAGACCCTCAAAGCAAAAAGCTCTTTAACTAATTGGATGCTCTTAGGTTGTTCAAAAAATTATTGTATTGCAAATTGAAAGAATTCAAAGTAACGCAACTTAATGCCTTTACTTCGTAATATCAAAAATTATTAATATGACTTTTTCTATATTATCATAATGAATCCGATGTCTGAAGGTAGTTAATGATATTGTTAATAAAATGAAATTACATTAATTATACTGGCCGTAGAGTAAGAGGGATATCAAAATACAATTTTGAATTTTGATTGTAGCAAAAAATAAAGCAGTAATAATTATTTTGATGAATAATGAAGTATATGACTGATCTCAAAATATTCAGGATTAAAAATTATTAATGCTGAGATGATAGAAGACATGAAATATGGAAGACAAAAGATATTAATTAATTAAAAACATTTTATGTTGAATTAATCAATGTTTAATACTTCAGATTTGAAATTGTTATTTTTAATTCAACTTCTGCCTCCCCCACTAGAAAGTTTATCTTTATATCCACCCCCACCACTTGTCAGTTTGCATTTTATCCCCTTTTCTATTTGATCATGTTTTTTTTGCCTCTGATGAAAAGGAAAAATAACAAACATTTCACACATGCACATGTGCACGTATATACATGTATGAACACACTCACATGCACACGCACACACACACACACACACACATAGAGGTAAAAATAGTCTAACGTCAGTACTAGGAGTGTCCCAAATACCACATTAATGAATTGAATCAAACTTTGTATAAAGATAATGAAAATGTGAAAAACAGAAAAAAATTGCTGGAACATCATAAAGAGTGGATGGAACAATTACAAAAAAGTTAATCTATAAAACTCTAGAATTGAGGTGTTGAATATAAAATCAATTTGCTATATGACAAATTTTATTTGTATTAATTCTCTCTCTCATATATATATATATATATAGTGGAAATGCTTATTTATTTGTGTCTACTAACCTGAATATTTGAGAAATCTTATTAAAGAAAAACATGCAATCTTTAACAGGACTTGAAACTTGGCAGGGGAAATCATTGTTAGAATTGACATGCTTTTAGATCATCAGTAAAATATTTATATTGATCTAAATATTTTGGTATCATGTTTTACAGCATGGGCACATTCATATATACATATATATATATATTCTTCTTCTACGTGCCCTGTCCCTTCAGGAGGTAGGCGATCATGGTTCTCCATGTCTCCCTATCCCTTGTGGCTCCTAGTATGTTTGCTCCTGTTACTCCTGGCAACCCCCGTCCTGTCATCGACCTGATCAGGCCCTGTTATCCGCTGCCTTCCTCTGTCTCTCTTTCCTTCTATCTGGCCAGTCAGTATCAGGTTCTCCAGGCTCTCGTTTCTTGTTGCATGTCCCAGGAACTTCAGTTGTCTCTTCCTGATGCTCAGTATTAATTTCCTTTTCATTGCCATTCTTTCTAACATCTCATCGTTGCTTGCATGCTCAGTCCACGATATCCGCAGCATCCTTCTGTAGAACCACATTTCCGCTGCTTCCAGTTTTGTCCTCATTTTCAATGATATTGTCCAGCATTCACTGCCATATTGAAGAACTGACATCACATAGCAATCCAGCACTCTTTTCTTTGTTTCTAGTGGAATTTTCCTGTGTGTTAGTAGTTTACTCAGCTTCTGGAACACGTCCTTTGCCATGCCAATTTGCCTTTGGATCTCTGTGCCACACTTTCCATCTCCTGTTAGAACACTTCCTAGGTATTTAAATTTTTGCACCTGCTTTATTCTGGTATGCCCCACCTGTATTTGGCATTTTGGGTTGCACCTTTTGCTGATGACCATGCATTCAGTTTTCTTAAAGTTTATTTGTAGTCCTTTTTTGTCACTCTCCACCGCTACCTTCTGTAGGCGGTCTTGTAGTTTCCTTTCTGTGTCTGCAATCAACACTGTATCATCTGCATACCTTATGTTGTTCAAGTTGTGGCCTCCAATAACAAATCCTGGTGTGTCATCTAGGGCCTCAAAATATTCTCGCTGTACAGGTTAAACAAATCCGGTGAAAAGACACATCCCTGTCTTACGCCTCTTTCTATCTTTGTAAATCTGCTGAGATCATTACCTGTCTGCATGCCATTTGCTGCCAGTAGAGATTCTTGATTACTCTTATGTCTTTCCCGAAAATGTCGAGGCTGCCAAGCATCTCCATCAATTCTTTGTATCGTATCTTGTCGAATGCCTTCGCATAGTCAATGAAACATAGGTACAAGTCTTTCTTCATTTGTATTGCCCTTTCAGAGAGCATCCTAATCATGAATATGGCGTTCCTTGTTCCAGCGTCTTTGATGAACCCGCACTGTTCCTGCCCTATCTCTGTCCTGATTCTGCTTCTCGCTCTGTTCATCAGGATTCTGACAATCAGTTTTGTAATGTGACTCATTAAACTGATAGTTCTGTGTAGTTCACACTCGTTTGCAGCTGGTTTCTTTGCCAGTGGTACAAATATCAACTTGCATAGGTCATCTGGTATTATTCCACTGCTATAAATTTTGTTTATTATGTTGGTAATTTTTTCTATGCCGTATTCTTCTTTGGAAAAACAGTAGCTAACCTGGCATGTACGCATCGCTCATTCACTAATGAATTAGAGCACTCTGGCTATTGGGTGTGTATAGTGATAATATACATGCTAAAAAGTCTACCTTCTTCTACCATGCGCCCATGGCCCAGAGGTAGAATCGCCGACTGATGCCACTTCGGTCGGGTTTCAATCCTGGGTTAGAAGCAATTGGAGTCTAACCGTACTGATGAGCTGTGATACAGCGAAACAGATCTGTCTGTCTGCGGATGACTATATATATCAGTAGAATGAAGATGAAATCTCAATGGGAAAATAATTTTTCATGCTATATATATATATATATATATATATATAAGGAGGAGGACTATGGTGAGAAATCACAAACTATAAAAACAAATAGTTTAATGATATTGCTTAAAAACAAAAAAAAAGATTTCAAAAAAGATCAAAACATCTGTTTAAAAAAAAGTCAAACCCAAGGCAAGCCTTTTGTCCAACAAAACTAGTAATGGGTATATCTTGGAAGAAAATATAAAATTCAGGGATGAAAAATAGGTAATGTTCAGAAAAAGGGAAGAGAAAAAATTCCCCATCATAAACCTTCACCAAGAGACCCGAATAAATCTAACTGGAGCTTAAGATATTTTTGTTTGCAAAGAGAAGTCGGGTTTCACTGTATCGTCAAAACCTCCAGGACAATGAGGTGGAATGAAGAACGACCTCTGTGCAAAACAGAAAAGCAATCTACAGAGTAAGAATTACCACATTCCTTTATTGTCAACAAATGTTTACCAATGGCAGATTTGGGCATCTGTGAACACTCAGATGGAGGGTGGTGCTCACGAATAGAGTGGGGTACATTCTGTGACAAGTGAACCTTCAATCTTTGGATCATCCAGCCTATATAGTCAGCATCACACCGACATTTAAATTTATAAACAACATCACTTAACTGTAAGATAGGCAGGATGTCCTTACAACAGGAAGAAAAAGCAGATCGTGTAGAGAGAATTACATGTGGAATCAGAGCCCTGAAATTACAAGAAATAATCGAGGATACCTTGTCGACAATGGATTGGCCATTAATATATACTATTTTTTGTGCTGTATATATATATATAGCATGAAAAATAATATGTATAGTATGAAATATAATTTTAATTTTTCATGCTATATATAAAAGATTTTTGCCATAATTGCAGTTCATATAAAATATCACTAGTTGTGCACATCAAGTCAACCCAAAATAGTCAGCCATTTTTTTGTCTTTGTAATGAGCAAGTTGCTATCCATTTGAAAAGCAAAAATATTAGCAGGAAGAGGTCAAGTCTTGACTCATTTATTACTGACCACTTCCTTTTTGTCTGCACTTAGCCAGCTGTTTTATGACGTGCATGCTACTCTAATAAGGAAGAAATAAAGAATCAGACATAAAAAATTACACATTTCCTCAACCCTGCCACTTGATTGTTTGTGTATCTAGGTTAAACAAACAAGAAATGCATTTTGCTATTATCACAAGAATGACTTTAAATTCTTCATATAAAAATGTCTAATTATACTGCAGTGTCATTTTTGATCAAAACAACTTTCAGAAAATCACTTTTGCACTGAAAAACTAATACTTTTTATGTATATTTCTACAAAGGACACCAAGACAATTATTTTTAATTTCCCTGTATAAAAAAAACTAGCAGTGTTGCTCGGGTGTAATGAAAGCTTTAAAATTAATCCATGGTCCAGGAGTTCAGACTCTTTGGACATTGGCACAAAAGACTAAAAAGCAATAGTTGTTTCCAGTTAAAGTGAAACTGTAGACTGAATGAAAAAGGAATGAATGTAAGTCAAATTTTGATTTCCTGGTATCAATATCAAATAAGTTTTTTTTGTCGTCAACTGAATTTTGAAGGCTAAATAAGTCCTCTGAGTAAATGGTATCATGGCTGAGACTAAGAACTACAATTATACCTACTTAGAGCCAAACCTGAAGCAAAAACTAAAATAAAAGGGCTGAAAAAAATACAGACATACAGGCAGATAAACAGACACACACACAAACATCTTGCTTTTTATATATATATATTATTGATTTTCTGCACTATTGTAAGAACTGCAACCTTGAAACTTCTTAATATCGTTTCTTATGTCTTTTGTCTATAAGTGTATCAAATTTGATTAAAATCAGACTGCTCCTTCTATAACCCGATTTTTTTTATTATTGATATTTATCGGGGGTACCTCAACACAAAACCTAGCTAAGAACGCTCACAGACGCTTATAGTACAACTGCGTAAATTTTTCAAGAAAATCAGTTCAGCCATTTTGGAGTCTATAGGTAACGGACACATACACACACACATACACACACAGAGAGACAAAGTTCCATTTATAAATAAGTTTAGATAAGTGTTTTCATTGATGACTAATTTTTGTATGAAAATCAAACTAATAGATTTCTCATATTATTTGATTAAATTCTTTCGTGTAACAGTTTTTCTCAATTTTTTTGAGTTTAAAAAAAATTCATATTTATTCATAGCTTTTTCAAATAAAAACAAACATATCCCTTAATGTTCTAACAATTTGATTTTATTTAGTAAAAATGTTATTTGAATCATAGGAAGACTTCATTTTGCAATTTAAAATATTTTACAATTGAAAAGGAATTTCTTTTATTGCTCATTACTTTTGCTAAGAATTCACTGAAATATTTATAAAATAGTAAAAACTTATTTTTTTAAATCAAATTTTCATATAAATTTCACTATTTAAGCATATAAACATGTGAATCAATGAAAGCATACCTGTATGAATGTATAGAAACAAATCTATAATTGCCTGTATATTTACATGGATGAATAGATGTTTTTGTCCAAATTGAATATGAATGTGTTATGTTTAAAGAAGGATTGTTTTTTGTAGTTCAAAGAAAGAAATTTTAAATTACCTTGATTCACTTGAAACTATGTCTTCACTCAGTAAGGTAACAATTTCATAATATGGATTATTGTTGCTTGTCCACAGACATTGCAGAAGATTTGGATGCTTCACTTTGCGAAGAACCCCAAGGACCATTATTTCCTGTGCCCATAATTTCAGCCATTCTGTGTTGTAGACTTTCATCATGCCCGTCTTAAGATCCTTCTTATTATCAATCCAAGAAGCCAAAAAATGAAACTTTCCTGGATGCTGAAAAATATGAAAAAAAAAAGGTTTCAATACAGTATTTTTAATGATGAACAGAAGAATTTTACAATGGTTACCCTAATTTCATTCAAAGTAAGAAAAGCCTTGTTTAGATATCGCCATATGCAAGATTATACAACTTTAGTACTTGTTTATTTGTTGTAACAATAAGAAGAAAACTGGTTAGAGTTATCATTTAAATGTTTCTGCCATAATTGTCTTCCTCTTTCCATTTCTGAATCAATTCTGTATGAAAGCACAGTACATCATCGATCTTTCTAGGAAACAAATCCTACCATAAAAATTGAAATCCATCTTTTAGACTTCACTGATAATGGTTAAGCCACACTAACCTCCCACATAAAAAAATAGGCTACACATGAAGCTGCTAGTTTGTGTTATTATGAATATTATCTCAACTTGGCTTAGTATGGCACAAGGCCATTATGCTAGGCGCTTTTTCTATGTTGGATGCATAACCTAAAAGCAGCTCACAGATGAAAAAGTGATTTAAAGTGGAATAAATGTGGTTCTATTGGCGGACACAAAGGATAACATAGACAAAACATATGAACAATAAGGAAGCTTTAAGGAAAATAGGAACAACAAGAACATTTACAATCAGACAAATGAAATTTCTGGGACAAATAATAAGGAAAGCTAGCTCAGAAAATGTAACACTCACAGGACATAATGAAAGCAAGAGAACAAGTGGGGAAACAGCAAGCAACCTACTTAAATTTATTTGAATGGATGACAGAATGAAAACAAAGAGGGATGATCAAGAGTAAAACATTTAGGAAATTGTGGAGAGCCATAATCGCCTCCATTCTGAAAAATATGGTATATAAAAGAAGAAGTCTAATATTTGTACCAATGTTGTTTAAAAAGGAATGGTTGAAAATTGTCACAATATAAAATTCCATATAAATTTTCTGCTTCAAAATTAAAATCAAAATACAAGTAATTTTAGAATGAAAAAGTTGTGGTTATCAAATTTATAATGGAAGGAAAAAATGAAAATTATTTTTAAATGAAAAAAATTGAGGCATCAAATATAAAACTGAAAGAAACAGATGGAAGTTATTTTAAAATGTAAAAAACAATGTTGACATCAAATTTTATATCAATGAAAGATGAGCACCATTTCATTATATAATGTTTTAAGGGTGGCATATATAAATATATATCACAGAAATTAACGAAATAGTCTTTAAACAACCAACAATTTGAAATGATTTGTTTGAACATTATTTTTGATTGACTATCATTAAGTAGATATTCTGTTTATAATCAAATATTATTATATATTCATTTCTACCAGCCTGATTACTTACAATAAATTTTTGTTACAAAAATGTGTGTCATTCAGCAGGATTCGAACCTGCAACCCCTATCCACATAGGGGAAGCCACCAATTGATCTGGTGCAACTTAGATCTCTCGACCACGAATGACTAACAGTCTAAACAAAGTCAAATCAAGCCTATATAACACAATTTTTGATTCGTCGTAATAACCATATCTGCTCTAAAATGTATCATAATGTCAACAAATGTAAACATGTTATGGAAATTAACAAAATGGTCTTTAAACAACTGACAATTTGAAATGATTTGTTTGAACACTATTTTTGATCAATACTCATATTTAAGTAGATATTCTGTTTATAAACAGTATTATACATTTATTTCTACCGGCTTGATTATTTACGATAAATTTTTGTTACGAAAATGTGTCATTCGGCAGGACACAAACCTGCGACCTTTGTTTTGACTAAAATAATGTTCAAACAAATCATTTCATAAATATGTATACATATTTTATATATGCTAAATATCTCATATATATATATTATACATGTTATAAAAGCCAACTAGATAGAAACCTCAGAAGGGATATTGCATAAAGAATTTTCAGGTTATTTTGATGTAGTCGCAAATTTAATTAAAACCAAACTCATTGTGTATAAAATTTATTTTATGCATGAATAACCTAAAAGAAAACTTTAAAAACATGAAGATATTCCTTTTTTATTAAATATTATGAGAAATTGAATGATAAAATTTAAAATATCCTGTGTAACACATTTTGTTCTTCAAAATCACTTCTTCAGACTAAGAATGAAAATAGAAACAAAAATTTGTTATAATTAAGCAGATAAAAAACCTACATTTGTTTATATTTTTATTCACTAATTATATATATATATATATATATAAGATTTTAGATTATTACAATGGGTAATATATATTTCACTGCATCTTGATGTTATTATCGTGGCTTGTCAGACCCAAATGGTACAACAGTTTGTCCTCAAAATATCCCCGCCCACCGCAAAAAAATTCCTTTTCTTTTATTTAATTTTACATAGATGCTCACATGTCCATATTAGAATAGACATTTGTAACGGTTATTTATGAAAATTTCTCCCTCATTCAAAAAAGAACCCCAAAGAAAGAGGAAAGCAAGGATAAAGAAAAGATAGACGATTGATTAATGTAAAGAAGAGAAAAAAGGGGAAAAAAGAAAAAAAAAGAAAAAATGGGAAACAGAAAAAACTGAATGGAAAGCGAGAAGAGAAAAAGAAAGGACAAAGAGATACAATAAAAGGAAATACAGTATTGCGAGAAATAAATGTTGACATCGTTTCCAGTAAGAGCGTCTCAAACCACCTAACTGATCTCTTAGAAAAACATGGAAAAATTTAACTATGAAATTTCATTTAAAATATACTGGGATATATTTACAGTACAAAAAAAAAATTGTACATCATAATTTTAATACAATTTGAAAAAATAACTACTCTTTCTATTATTTTAAAAATTAATGTGATTTTAAAAAAATATTGTTAAAATAATTAAAAATACTAAAATTAATATAGAAACAGGAAAAATTAGATAAACCTAACAGAAGTGGGGAAATACACAAAAAGAAGGAAAGAAAAAAGAAGAAATCACAATAGAACGGATTTTAAAATAATTAAAAAATTAAAAAACGCTAGATTGAAACCGACGTATATAAAATAGAAATGGGAAAATGGATCTTACCCTTAAATTAAAATATACCAACTATAGGGAATATTTATGGTGAAAAATAAATCATATCCTAACATAAATTACATCATAACCACTAGTAGTAATTTATTCTAGATTTGTGACACTTCCTGCTTAAATGCATACACAAGGTTCCCTTATCCTAACCTATTTTCCCTCTGTAAAAAAAACATTTTTTGAATATTCTGAGTAAAATTAACATTTTATTTTCTCTGTCTAAAAGAAGCAGATTGTAATTTAAAAAAAAAAAATCTGGATTTATAACTGTTTAATTATGTGTTGAGTTTTCCTTTCAATATTTCATATTGCTCTGGATAATATCCATTGAGCTCTCCATTTTTATCGAGTTAATATTTTATATATTAAATGAAACCTTTTAGATTATCCTCTCTGTTTTTATGGGTTTTCCATTCTCTCCTATATATATATATATATATATATATACACACACACATATATATATGTATATATATATATGTTGCTCATTCTCTTCTCTGTTACTGTTTAAGCTAATATTATTCACCAATCGTTATTTTTAGCATTTCCTAAACATTTCACATGCATCTCAGCTTTGCTTTCAAAATCACCCATAAAGAAATTGAAAAAGTTAAAGAAAGTTAATGACAACAACAACAACAACAAAAAACACTCCATTTCTATTTAATCTTATCAAATTATAAATTGGTATAAACAGAAATGGAGTTCCTTTTCAGTTTGCATGTTTAAGACAGATCAAATTCTTTAAAACCCTAATGTTTTGTCATTGACCATAACATCTCTTACCAAGTTGAATGATCTTGTTCATACTGATCAACAAACTTGTTAAGCACATTTAGATGAAGTTTCAATCCCGTTACACACACTAGTTATTTCCTCAGTATAAATGCCTCTATACTCAGCCATCTTTGCCTTTGACTATTTTTAATGCTACTCATCCCAACTCATATAAACTCTTGCTCTTCATCAGTTTTGAACTAAACAAGTTTGTCCTGCAAACTTGGATCAATGAAAGACACGAAGGAGCTGATGTTTCAGTATTTTTAAATGGTTGCCTTTTTTTCTTATCATTAAGGATGACAAGCAACCCATGCTTGATTTGATTTGCTACTAATGAGCTTTCCTCCTTGATGCCTTGGCTGCATGAAGTAAAGCCTACGGCAACTAGGTCTCAATGTTTTACTGTTAGACTAGCTAGATGCAACCGTCTGTTCTACTCTAATAGTTTCTTTAATCGTCTGTAAAACTCCCTTCCAATTTCTTGTTTCCCTGATAACCACAATCTTCAAAAATTCAAAAGCAATGTTAACTGCCATCTTCTGTCTGTCTGAGGCCTGTTCTTTTATTGTCCTTTCTTCTCACTAAAGTGTTCTCATTCCCTTTCACTCCCAGTAACCCCATGTATCCTGGTAACATTATTGCCTTGCTTGGTGTGAAATGATTAATGTGTGTGTGTGTGTGTGTGTAATGTATTTTGTCAGCAATAATTCTCTCAAACATGTTTTGTTAAATAATATGGGCAAGTTTTGTCTATTCATTTTTTTATTAAATCTTATTGAATCAAATTTGCCACGATACATATTAACTTATATTTTATATTATTTTTACCAAGTACTTTCAAATGTTTCTCCATTGGTTTTCTAAAAATGTTTTGTTTGTAATTACACAACTGTTTTTTAATTCCAGTGTTTTCAGGTTTGATGAAATCAATTACAATTCACTCATGATGATGTCATATAAACCAGTGTGTGTGTGTGTGTGTTTGTTTAATTTTATTTTTTTTAAATAACAAATATTTAAGATTACTCATGATTTGTAGAAGACAACAAAAATATCAGTAAGAAAAATTTCATATTATTAACAAATGAAGTATCTTAATAATGGATTCTGTGTAACCAAAATTTTAAATAAAATTTATCTCATTCTTTTGTGCTTGTTTCACATTAAAATAAGTTCTAGTGAAATAGTTTGAAATCATAATTCAACTTATTTCTGTGTTCACTTGACAAGAAGTTTCATTTACATACTAGATTAATAAGTGGTTAATTAAAGTGTATTGCTACAAATATCTTGCTAACAGGTTTGCTCTTAGATAAAATGATATTATTTCTCTTAATAGCCAGGTGTGCAGGTGGCATAATAGTTAGCAACCAAGAAAGTGAAACTGGTGAATGAACATCAAATTCTGGTCAAGTTTGTTACATTCATGTTTGTACAAATATCCTTAAAAAGGTATGAGACAATATCTTGTTCCCCTCCCTACAGGTTAAATATTAGAATTGATTGGGTTCTCTAACCCTCTATGGGAGAAAAAAACTGAATTCAAAACCAACTTGAAGAAGGATAGGCTCCATCACTCTATCTCATCCTAGACACACCACTGCTGTTATAGCTGCAATATATGTGCTGTGTCTGTGATTTACATGAAATTCATCAGGAAAGTCATTTTACTAAGAATATTTAATAGATTTATATACAGAAAAATCCTATATAGAAGAACTTATCAACCCCCCTCAAAATTGTAATATCATTTTCTAAATACGCTGCCAATCTTTTCAATGCAACTTTAAAAAATTCTCTACCAAATTTTGAGATTAATTTTTAAAAAAATTAATTCTAAGCAAAAAGGTTTTAGAAAACCAAAATAATTTGAAGTTATTAAATAATAATTTACAGTTGGAGTAATAATTATTAGATAATAACTTACAATTGGACTAATGCCCTCATAATGTTTGGTACTATTATAACATTTTAGATGGAACAAGAAAGAAACAAGCAGTAGTTGGGATGTCCTAGCAACAACCATAATGTCTTCCTTGGGCTAAACCAGTTTTAATGATACTGTGTTTCTGAAAACATATTTCATTTGCACACATTGATTAAATGTTGAAAAATATGCCAATTTTCAGTGCAATCTGAAGGAACATTAAATGTGAGGTGTTCTGCCTTGACTCATGGCTATTAAAAATCTCTCTCTCTCTCTCTCTCTTTGTGAGGCATCTTGGAGAAGGAGGTGAACAGTAGGCCCTACAACACCAAGGAAGCTCTCAAGGCAGCCATCAGGAATATTAACATGACTAACATGAATAGGTATGCTGTCACCAAGGCTTTCTTGAAGTAAGTGGTGACTGCCAATGGTCGCCTCATTGAGTGATTTTTTAAATTTTATAAGTGCCTAATTGTGTATAAATTTTCATTGAAATATATTAATTTATTAAAACATTTTATTAATGATTAACTTCTTTTTGGGTTTATCTTCACCACACTGTATATAGCATTAAATTGTAATGATGCTTAGTGCTAAAATTGCTGTTTTTACAGTAATTTACTGGTACAAAGGCCTTTTAGGAAAGCAGGTTTTTTTGTCATAAAATGCTCAATATCAAGAGAGAGATAGAATAATAGAATTAATAGAATTAATGTGAAGAAGTTTATCACTTAGCTTATTAGCTTAGGGTTATTTCAATCATGCCAACTTCAAAGTTTTGTGAAGAGATTATTGTGTTGTCTTGTTTTTTAAAATAAAAACTCTGAAGAGTGAAGTCATCACAATAATGCCTTCCAGAATTTTGAAGTTGGCATGACTGAATATATATATATATATATATATATATATATATATATATATATATATAGTTTTAATGCAAAGAATTTGCCACTTTAATTGAGCAGGTTCATGCTGACTTTGAAGTTTCATGAGGAAACTGTTATGGTGCCATCACTCAGAGAAGCTAGTTTTCTTGCAAGAAAAATATTACTCTACAAAAAAGACAACTTAACCACTGTAGAAGGGTACTTCAGTTAGTAACAAATATTTTGTTTTTTGATACAAATGTTACAGATTTTAAATCAACTTGTGATTTTTACTTTTAAACCATACAAAATTATATTTGCATATTTTGAGGTCAAACATTAAAAAATAGACCCATCTTATAAATTTGCACCATTGTGTATTATAATTCATTACTTGTAACTATTTCCTGGTTTATATGTTTTCTCCATATTACAAGTTTCTCCTGTATTAGAAACAATAGGGAAGATGAAATGTGACAATAGTTCAGTCTCTAGCCAAAAGTATTAAAATTAGAGCTGACTAGCATTACATAAAACTAACAGCCAGAATAATTAAAGAACTAAAGAGATTCATGTATCAAGCAAAAAACAACTCACTTATATCTTTCTTTCTATAGATGACCAATTTCCAACCTAGATAAATTGTTCTCCTTTCTTCTATGTTCACACTAGCAGTATAGCCCAGTGTTGCTCAGGTGTAATGAAAGCTTTAAAACTAATTCATAGTCCTGGAGCTCAGACTCTTTGGACATTGGCACGAAAGACTAAAAAGCAATAGTTGTTTCCAGTTAAAGCGAAACTGTTGATTGAAAGAAAAATGAATGGATGTAAGTCAAATTTTGATTTCCTGCTATCGATATCAAATAAGGTTTTTTCATCGTAAACTGAATTTTGAAGGTTTAATAAGTCCTCTGAGTAAAGGGTATCATGGCTGAGACTAAGAACTACAATTATACCTACTTAGAGCCAAACCCGAAGCAAAAACTAAAATAAAAGAGCTGAAAAAATACAGACATACAGGCAGATAAACAGACACACATGCAAATATTTTGCCTGTTATATATATATATATATATATATATATATATATATATATATATATATATATTATTGATTTTCTGCACTATTGTAAGAACTGCAACCTTGAAACTTCTGAATATCGATTCTTATGTCTTTGTCTATGAGTGTATCAAATTTGATTAAAATCGGACCACTCCTTCTATAACCCAATTTTTTCAATTATCGATTTTTGATATTTATCGGGGGTACCTCAACACAAAACCTAGCTAAGAACACTCGCAGACACTTATAGTACAACTGTGTAAATTTTCAAGAAAATCAGTTCAGCCGTTTCGGAGTCTATAGGTAATGGACGCACACACACACACACACACACACACACACACATACACACACACAGACAAATTCCATTGATAAATAAGTTTAGATAAACCTATTTTAGATTAAGTTCTAAAAAAATCACAAAAACAAAAGTCAAGTGATTATTGCAAAATTGAAAATTCACATTATAAAAATACTGGTTTGTATTTATTTAGTTTTGAACCAGCAAAAGCTTAAATCAAAATTTAATTCAAATGCTTTTATGCCAAGAATAGTTTATATAAAATGTTATACTCTGCTGCCAATCATGTCTCTTTCTGATTCACTCTATATGCCAGATGTGAGCAAAAAAGCAAAATCCAAAATAAAAGTCAACTTTTGCACAGCAGTTCTAAGCATCACATCCAGTCCACATAACGAATGGCCCCAAAAATCAAAACTACAACATAAAAGAAGCCAATCATGAATGTTGCTGCTAAAGAAAAAGAATGAGCTAAGGAGCTATCAGATTTGCTTGTAAGAAAGCCACTCATAAACAACTGGAAGAGAAACAAAGAGAATAGGCTAATTGTCAATGTTGAGAAGGTCCTCAATGCCACCACTGTGACTTTGGTCAATTGACTTGACATGCATATCCACTCAAGACCCACCCTCCTTAAGATACCTACACCCCATGTATACATGGGCATTTTGCTTGCATCCTCTGTATTGGAAAACTCAGCTTTGCAGCTTCACTAATCCACTCCAGTCCTCTATCAACATTACTACCATGACCTTAAATGACCAACCCAACAAACACATCAACTCCAGGTCTTACCAGCTCTGCTGTTCCTTCAAAGCCACCTCCATTGTCTACATTTAGAGACATTCCATTTGCATCATGGGCAAATGGTTAACCCTGAAACTGGGGTCAAAATACTATGAAACTATAAAAATAGACTTTTATAGAAAAATATACATTTTTGAAAGAAAAATATTACAAACAATACTTTTCTGAAGGAAAAATTATTACCATAACATTTTTGAAGGAAGAAAAGTTATTACCAGCAATACATTTTTAAATACAAAACTAGAAGACATCTTCAGTTTTCTAAAATAAAAACAATTTACGTGTTTTATTTATTCAAACCATACCCGTGTTTTATTTGTTCAAACCATACACGTGTTTTATTTGTTCAAACTATACACGTGTTTTATTTGTTCAAACCATACATATATGTAAATTTGTTTAATCATACATTTGCTTATAACATGTAGCCGAAATAAACACGGGTGTTCATAACTTGTAGTAGAATTATATATGTGTGTTTATAACATGTTGCATAAATAAATGAGTTGAAAGGTTTCAGTCGCTAAAATAGAAATATTGAACCCTATTCTTTACAGTCGAGTTTTCTACCATTTACATGTTTTTCATGTTTAAGATGTTTGTGTTAATAATAAATTGTTTTTCAGTGTTGCTGTTAATCTGAGATGAAAGTTAAAATTGAAAACAAGAAAAATATGAGAATTTGTTACTATGACCAAAAGAACAAAAGAATGAAGAAAAGATCTTTATCTACAAGAAAACAAAAGCCTAAGCAAAAAAAAGATTTAATTTAATCCACCTAAATCCGAAGCCTTATTCCACATTCAAGATAACACAATCTGTTGGTCTGTTATCTGAAACACTCAAATAACGTTTACCTTGTTTTCTGTTGAATAATAAAAATGACTTTTATATATTTTGCTTATCTGAAAAAATCTTTCTATCTAGCATATTTGCATTACAGAAGGTCTTAAATAAATTAAAGGTAATTTGAGGTGAGTTGGTAGGACGAATTTATGGAGAACAAAAATTATTAACATTACCTTGGTTTACCTTTCTGTAAGTCCCTGTTCCAGTCATTTAACTTCGGAGCAAGATTGTATTCATTCAGTAGCAATGAACACAACTACAACAGAATGAGGATTTGAATGCTGGCTTATCTAGATAAAACAACTAAGGATCATTATTTGAAATCTAATTAGAAATCTAATTAGGACACTAAGAAATTAGACAAAGGATAACTAGAATTTATTCCCCCCTCTTTGTTTTGATCAGTTTTTGAAAATGTTTTTTCTTCAGCTAACAACATAAAAAAACATTCCCACAGTGTAAGGAGGGGTGATGGTTAAGCAATGACATATCTAACCATATATATTAAAGAAACTTTGTGTAAAGATAGAGAGAGGAAAATACATTTTTACTTAATATATTTACAGAAGAGAAGAGTGATTGAATGAGAATTTTCAAATATCCAAAGATGGGTGTCATTCAATCAGTCAATTAAGTGCCATACATGATACATGCTTTGGGTGATCATGTCTCGAAAGAGACATGACTGACTGGGCAGAAGATTATCCTGCAGTAGGTTGCCATTGCTTTCAGTGGTAGACTGGTTGCCAGCCAAGCCTATAGAACGCAATCTGTCCTATTATTTAACCCCTAACTGAAAGGAAGAGATGGATTAATACCGTTCTCAAGGGTATTTGTGTGTAAGTGAATGCAAGGAATTCAACTGGAATTCAAACGCAGCACCCTGATTTGTTGTTCTGAGTCAATATCCACTTCACCACAATGCTTCACCACAATGTTCAACGTCATTAGACATACAAAAAGTAAATCCTGGCGTGTACATATAAAGTTTTTGTATAACTGTGTAGTAGTCATCCGTGTAAAATTGTTGCAGGTGAAGTTGGTATATGTATTTGTCTATGTGAGCAGGTGCATATGTGTGAATAAGTTAGTCCTATATGTTTAAGGGTGACAGCTGACCCCAGAAAACTGATAAAAATAATCCATCCATTCTAACTGAATTCAGTCTGTCTATCTCTTTATATACATATGTTGCTTAACAAAAAGACAATTAATTTTGAATTGTCATCTATTTTTGCTTGCATCTTTTAGTCACTAATGCAAAACATTTTGAGAAATGTGTTTTTTGTGTCTTATTAAATATTGCATTTCACTAACTTTTTCATGTGGAACCATTAATATCCTTAAACATTATTCTAGGCTTTGGAGTTACTCATCTCCAAAGCTGATTATACTAAGGAACAAATTTCAATTTTTTATGTATTGAATTAGATTTGGCAGTTAGTTCCAAATAATTTGGGTGCACTGAGCACAAATTTTTACTTGGTTTTGCTCTATGGGGTCCTGAATTTGCTCAACACCCCCTCCTCTTTTGTTGTATTCATAAAAAGGGTTTTTCTCAATACTTGTTAAGTCTTTTTGCATTTACACATTATACAACCAGCTTTTTATCTAGGTATTTGTACCTATTGTTATGGTATTGTTGTATTATGTCTACTGTTATATATAATACCCTAAAAACATTCTTAATTTTGTCCTTTTTATCCTATTTTAATATTAGTAAATTAAACTAAAAATATCATAGAATTCTAGAACTCATAAAATTAGGAAAATTGCTGTCTTTAATTAATGTCCTTATTTGTGAACTGTCAAAAAGTTCCGCCTTGGTTTAGATAGGAACTTATTATGAAATAGGTCCTTACAATCTCTGAAATTAAATTAAAAACACAGAGGAGAAGGTACAATATGGATTACATCTAATTAAATCATCTATCAAATCGTGATGACAAAATTACTCACAAAATCATATGCCAATTAGAAATTATGCTAATTATGTTATTTAAGTAATTAACTGATTGAATTGGCTGATTAAATCCTGAAATGTGTCATGCTTATATATTTTGATTGTCCTAGAATATTCTAAAGAAAACAGGAATGCTTGAAAAAATTCTAGAATGCATTTTTACATTCATATTGTAACCTTTTCTATTTGTATGGGACAGCAAAGAATTAGGTTATTATATAAGCAAAAAAATGCATTTTTTTGAATAGCCATCTTGGCCAATTTCCGAGTAATTTAGTTGATTAAAATGGTGAGCAGGGGGAGAGATTCGACCAGGATATCAAATTGATGGAGGAACTATACCACTTGGATTCCCACTTGATGGTTGATTACTGCTGCTGCTTTATTCCCCCACCATCAACAAGCAAATATGCTAGAAAGTCTTGTAAAAGATTTTTTGCCACAGTGAATGGCTCTAGATCTGTTTTTCTAAAGTCATTTCTATCATTATAATGTAATTTTACTATAGTTTGAAATAAAACTTGAAAAACAAAAAATTTAACACATGATTTAATTTTTAAGACCTAATTTGAAAACTCTTGAAAATAGCACACAGACTTTTGACAAGAATCAGGACTTGATAGACTGAATTAAAATTTAGGTGTACTTGAAGGAGACTACCACCACCTTTAAATTTTTGTTTTTTAATTTTTCCCCTTTTTTCAGCACAGTCTAATTGATAATTACATAAAGTTTCCAATTATCAAAAACAATTTGGAAAAATTTCAATATTTAAACAATTTTAGGGGGGCTCAGTTTCCCATACAACATTATTGTAAATCAATTCTCCATTTTGGAACCACTTGTGTTTGGGTCACTTTGTTTTGTTTTTTGGGACAAGTTGTTGCTCTTGTTTTTGTCTTTTTCTTTTTCAAGTTTTCTTCAGTTCTTACGATGACATCTTCCTTGGAAATTGCAAGAATGGCTTTATTCAAAAATTTCACAAAGAATTCAGTTGTTAAATATGCACAAGCAAAAAAGTTAATTTCACAGGATCGATTTACTATAAGGTTATATGAAAAACTGCCCCCCCTAAAATTGTTTAAATATTGAAATTTTTCCAAATATTTTGTCAGTTGGCGAGTTTAGGGTGTAATCGATAAGATTGCACTGAAACAAAGTAAAAAAAAAATTAAAAACAACAAATTTAAAGGTGGTGGTAGTCTCTTTCAGGTCCGCTGAAATTTGTATTCAGCACACTCAAATTAACTAGAATCAAGCATCAGATGTTATTCTTATCATTGATATACCAGTGTTATAAATTTTTGTTATATTATTTTGATGTGTGAAATTATCACTGAATCAAATGTTCATAATTGTGATCCTTAGAAACAAATATTTTATCTTTCAACCAAATGTTTCTTCTTATTTATAAAAATTAAAACTTTTACTTACTTCCATTCGTAAGAGCTCTAATCTCTTGAGTCGTCTACTATCTTGAGAAACACCATTTTGGTTCCTGCAACAAGTGTTTTTTGTCCATACAACATTTTCCGTGTTGCTCACAATTCCATGTATCAAAATATGAAGACTGATCATCACCATGGCAACGTGACGATCGACATTATCCACTTCCTGTTGGTGTCGACTACGAAATAGCACTTTTGTGATTAAAATACTGACTACCATGTACACAAATTGTTGAAAAAGCAGCAATTGGTGAAGCAGCCGTCCTTGACCGATGGCTGATATCTGCCAAATGTCTTCCGTTGCGGAGTTGACCAGACTTGTAAAGCGTTGTGACTTGATCATGCCTATAATGCTAAAGGCAAATGTTGCAAAAATCACTAACCAGAAACAAATGACTAAAAGAACACTGTAGGTGCCACCATGTTCCTCTGGCCAGTGAAGAGGCAAGAGGCTGTAGAATGTCACATTAAAGTAATCTCCATTTGGGATAACAGGCAAAACGGAAAGGAGGAGACAGGCAAGTTTTATTCCTGTGAAAACAATTATTGATGATCCAAGTTGATAATTAGATGTGCTTGTCACTTTTCGGGGATTCTGTACAAACAACAAGATTGTTTGAAATGTGAGGAAAGAGCACAAACCATCCATGTAGCCAAAAAGCATTAAACTAGCTGAAGCAAGTATGAGAAACCTTGGTGCAGTTCCTTGCTGTATGAGAACGATCAAATGAATTATCAGACCAATTCCCAAGAAGAGTGCTGAAGAATCCAATAAGCAGATTGAATATTTCCATAATTTAGGAATTGGCAGACCTTTGCTCAGTTTGAAGAGGAGGGAAACAAAACAACTCATGATGCCAAAAGTAGTGAAAATGAAAGTGATGGTGATAAAAATTGCTGTCGACCGAGATGCTTCCATTACAGATGCATTAAAGAAATCATGTTCTGTAAGACGAGATTTATGAACAAGAAAGAAAATGTCATCTTTGATCATTTTCTAGCCATTTGAAATGTACTTTTGGGTATTTCTTCGAAAACGTGTCAAAGAGAGTTCTTAAAAACATCTTTCCTCAAATCCACTGCAAACCTGTTGAAAAAAATGTAAAATGTAAAAATTACAATTTGTATTTGGTTTAACGTTACTTTTAATTTCATCATAAAATTTATACTGTTTCTGGATATTTATTAAGCTTGGTTTTAATCTAGTAGAGACGTAAATAATGGAAGAAATGTTAAAGAAGGAAATTTTTAGACATGTGTCAATCTTTTACAGTTCCGAATGCTAGCTGACTTAAAAAACCAGCATTCAAAACTTTGGCTTTTATCTGAGCTTGACCACTGAGCTGTAGCGCAAATTTGAGGTACACAACTACAACAACCACAAAATAGCCACAGCTATGGCATTTACCTTTCTTTTCATTCATAAAAACATTATTCTTTATTACTGTCAGTCTTTGGTATAATAATAAATGTTTAATCATCTAGGTTGTTCTATTTTAATGCGTACCTTTGAGAAAAGTGTATTTTGAATTTGGGGGTGTTGTAAAAAACATTGTTATAGTTGTGTAAAAATTTATTTTAGAATTAGTGGTTGAAGAACTTGCAAAATTATATCTTGAATTGTTGCAAATCAATTTTTTTAATTTGTGGAAAAATAAGTTTTCATATTTACTGTCCAATAAGAGATATACTCTCAAGCCCTTGCAAAAACCTTCTATGATTTGAAAGACTGAGGTTAGCAGATAGCTTCAGAAAGCTATTAAACTTTGAAAAGAAGATCACACTTCAAGGTGGAAGGATTAATCCAGCCAAAAGTGCCATGTCATCAGGGAGGGGAGAGTGAAAGAAGAGTTGACACCTAAATTGCAACCAGAAGTCAGGTTCAAGTCCCAGAAAATTCTTTTCAGCATCTTCCAAAGAATTTGAACAAAGCAAACACACAGGTTGAACCTTCCAGTAAAGGACCACATCAAATCCTTGAAACAACAACCTGTTGAAAACACAAAACCTTCCATGTTCAGTTGAAAAAATTAGATCAGTGTAGGCTTTTGTATTTTCTGCCTTGTGTAATTTTTACTTCCTCGAAAGTTTTTCCTTTTTTTTTAAAAGGAGTAATCTTTTGTATCATTTTATACTCCTGAGATGAGAAAGTATTTACATTATTTACACTGTTCGGACTGTTGCCCTCATCTTTATTGCCATGTTGACAGCATTTCAGCTGTTGTATGCTCCAGCTTTCTTTATGTGTTAAGAATTTTGAACTGAACCCCTTATTTTGATCACTGGGGTATATCATTCTCATTCCACGTGTGATGCCACTTCTGGATGCCATGTAGTTATCTCCCTTTAACTTAACTCTCTAAGTTATTTGTTCACCATTGCTGTAGCCTGGTATTGAACTCACAACTCTTTGGGTCAAGTCACTGGAACTAACTGACGCTTATATCCACTGGGCCATATGTCCTAGAGGAGGACAGTCTGAACAATGTAAATAATATGTAACCTTTTTTGTCATATGTCCCAAGTGTTATCCTGCCTTAATTATTTCAGGCACTCAAAAGGATATTTTTATGCCGAATGTAAATTTTTTTCTCATTTGTGAACTTTTTTGTATTTGTATATTTTTTTTTTTTTTGTTATAAAATTTTTTTCCTTTGAAATTTTATGCAAAGGTTGAGTGCAATTTGTTAATTGTGCCTAATTTTCTGTTCCAACTAATTAGGTGTTTGCTTTTGGCACAAGAATTTAGATTTGGTAGGGAGTTAAAATTATTATATTTTGCACAAAAAAGATGAATTTGGTCTTTGCATATAGTTAAATGTTTATATATTTTATCTGACCTCATCCCAATTTAAATCAAATGCAATTTAACAAATTTTGAGAAATATGAAATATTCAAGATTATATTAAAAATTATTTGATGTATTGTCTGTTCAATCTTAGGTCTTCATTTGATTGACTTGGTTTGTCAACACCCAAAATTGACTTTCTGACCTTATTGGCTCTCACCTCAAATTTCACTCTCTACTTTTATTATTCATTATAGCTTTGAGGAGATTACTTTCTTTTTTTGATAAACCTACTTTAGAACAAACTTAGCAACAGCTTCAACCATTGAAAAATTGTTTGCTTTTCTACTGAAAAAGCTTTCATTTATAAAAACAGTTAATTCCGTTATAGTGTTTATTCAGATAGAAAAGATTTGCCCAAACAGAGAAGATAACAGCTTTAATTCTCTCAGTTGAGGAGATTTTTTATTAGAGAAATAAATTTTAAACATTTATTAATTCTAAATGATTTTCTCTGGATTATTTGCCTAAAATACATTTTCATTCAAAATAAATATTTATCTATTTGTGTATATATTGTTAAAATGTTTAGAATGAAACTTAATGCCATATGGCATTAGTAAAACATTAAACTTTTCAACAAGTTTTCAAAATCTTATTTCAATTTGTTCACCTTTGTTACAGTGAAACGTAAATTTTAAATTAATTCAATAAATTCTTAATTAGATAAATATGTAGAGAAAAAAAATGATCCATGATTCCTTCATTGTTGCTAACACTTTATAAAAGAAAAATATTTGCACTGTATTAATGTCAATAAAAATTATTTAATTATCGATAGCGATGGAACTTTTTATGGATAAAATGAAATGATCTCGTATGATTATGACTGATAAAGAATTTGAAAATAAAGGAATTGAAAAATGATAGCATAAAAATAAGTAACTAAAATTGTGACATTGAGTCAATATTAGAAAAACACTAGACTAGAGCCTGTCATAAAATAGTAAGTGAATGTTAGGAACACACTTTGGTTATTGTAAACATTAGGTTTTGTCATTTCTGGTCATAGATACTTCAATTGTTTCATGAGACACTACTCAGTTTGTGTCTGCTTTCACCCACATGTAGATGACTTTCACCCTCATTAACTAAGAAAAGATGACTTTCACTTGACATTTGAACTAAGTTGTCAAGTAACAGTCACCAGAAACAAATAAATTTTTCATTCTATTTTAAGTAAGAAAATGAGTAACATTTTTTTTCAAATCCTGTTAAGTAATCATTTAATTATCTAGTTCTGGCTGAATTCTATATTTCTATAAAGACTACTACATTTGGGGAAGGTTTTTAATTACAGAGTTTCAATTTCTTTTTTCAGCAAAAATCAATCATGGCATAATCAAAGTTAATTTTGAATGACAAAAATGAATCTGAAAAAAAGTTGATAGTGAGACTCAAAAATCTCGCCCCCTTCCCCACACACACCTGATGGTCTTATGCTAGAAATTCTAATTTGCAGCAACATTTTCCCATATCTCAGGGCTGATGTTGAACTGTGTCAGGGATGACTTCAACTGATGCTTGAAGAATCATTTTTGGCCTCCATCTAGCCTCTTGCCACAGGAAGTCAAGTGCAATGCATTCTGGGCACATGACCTGCCCAGTGGAAGTGATGATGGTAGCCTTGATGTTGGGAAGTGATGTTGATAGGAGGACCTCGTTGTCGCTGATGCACTCCTCTCAACCAATGCAAAGGATTATTAAGAGCTTCATTTGCTGGAACAGCACTAAATGTCCGATGTCCCAACTATACAAAGTTCATGTCTTGCAAGCATAGAAAAGGGTGGTGAAGACCACAGCCTGGAAAACCATGATTTTAGTTCTTATAGTGGAGCTGGGATTGCTGAAGACCCAGTGTAAGTGCATTCTGTATACACAACTATTTACTCTTGTGTTAATAGTAAGTCCAATATGTTCAATAAAATAAAACTGGCAGCTGATCAGGAAAATGGCCTTTAATCAGTTGTTAATAGGAGCAAGAAATGGCTTGTAAATTTGAATGCCTCCAAAACGAAACTGCTATCTTTTACAAAAATAGATTTTTTGCCTTTCATATCTATGGCTTATGCTAACCTCCAAGAGAGCAACTCATTGCACCTTCTTGTTCTCAGTTTTCTACTGATAAAAAGTACTATTGTTAGGTCAACTGCTAGAAACGTTGCTTCCCTGTATTGTGCCAGACAATCTTTCTTGTTAGTATTCTTCTTGCAAATTTATAAATCTGCTATTCGTTCATTGCCATATCAGGTCTGGTGATCCTATCATGAGATTCTTAACCAAATCCAAAGAAGTAATATTCACCAGTTTTGTTCTCAACTTTTGTCACTTCTTACCAGTGGGATGTGGCTTCACTCGGTTTTTTTATGTAAATATTTTCATGGAGATTATTCTGAGATTTCCTCCTTGGTACCTCAATAATCTGGATTTAATTGAACTACAAGAATGTCAACCAGGTTTCATCATTTTATTGTTGAAATAATTAAATGTAATTTCTGTTCAAGGAGTTTCTTTTCTTGTATTTCTCACTTGTGGAACTCTCTTCCAACTTTTTGCTTTTCTGCCACCTATTCTCTTGAAAAATTTAACATCAATCACCATCGTCTATCTTCCTGAATCCTGTTATTTTACTGTCATTTCTCCTTACTAATGTCTTCTCCTTTTCTTTTACTTTCAGTGAGCCCTTGCATCTGAGTAATTGTATAACTTGTAAGCCTAAGTAAATTTTCTTTTTATACCATTTTATTCTGCTATATTTTAGTGTCATGTTAGATATAAAAAGGTGTATTTTGTTGACATTCTTAAATATTAAAAAAAACATGGCATGACAATTTTTTGCATTACAAATGAATTAACACTGGCTTCTATATATGTAGATAAATAACAAATTAACATTTAAGTGTTTACATTTCTTGTCAAAAGCAATAATTAACATTAAAACTATTTGTCATCCAATGTTGATATAATTGGGCAATGATTTTTTACAAACAAATAATTTTGTCCGTTTAAATTTGCGTTTTCTATTATTTCATTTTATTTTTTCTTTTCTTAAAAAAGAATTTGACTGATTTCTCAAAATAAAATTTATTTAGAAAATAACAGTGCAGTAAAATTTAGATCAGAAATATTTAGATGGCAGAGGGAAGTAATATGTGTAAATTACTTACATATACATATTTGTCACCAATTCACATTTATGAGCTAGAGAGCATACATCATTCTGAATGAAATACACACACACACACACACACACACACACACACACACACACACACACACACACAAATATCTTGCCATACATGAATAGAATTGTCTGGATTCAAAACTGATTTGATTTAAAAAGAACCTCATCAAAGAAAATTATAAAACCTAAATATATTATGTCTTTATTGCTATTTATGTAGTGCATTGTGGTGCAGTGGATATTGACTTGGAACGATAAATTGGGGTGCTGAGTTTGAATTCCAGTTGAATTCCTTGCATTGACTTATACACAAATACCCTTGGGAAAGGTATTAATCTGTCTCTTCTCTCTAGTTATGGGTTAAATAATAGAGCAGATTGGGTTCTATAGCCTTGGCTGACAACCAGTCTACCACAGGAAGCAATGGCAACCTACTGTGGGATAATCTTCGGCCCAGTCAGTCATGTCTCTTTCGAGACATGATCACCTAAAGTGTGTATCACGTATGGCACTTAACTGACTGATGTAGCAAGTTGATATCTGAAATCATATGAATAATCAAATAAATTAAGATAATTACACACATGGATATTATATATATATATAGTCATCCACAGACAGATCTGTTTCACTGTATCACAGCTCATCAGTTTGGTTAGACATCCGATTGCTTCTAATCCAGGATTGAAACCCAACCAAATTGGCATCAGTCAGCGATTCTACCTCTGAGCTATGGGGGCTCGATAGAAAGAGGCAGACTTTTAGCGTATGCTGTATCATACACCAGTAGCCGGAGTGCTCTAATTCATTACTGAATGAGTGATGCATAAATGCTAGAGTAGCTACTGTTTTTTCAAAGTCTACCATTCTTCCAGAGTGCTCAATCAGGGTGTAAGAGCATAAATATATATATATATATATATATATATATATAGATAGATAGATAGATAGATAGATTTTCCTGGTGTAATGTCTTATGCTAAAAAGCAATCTCTGTATCTTGCATCAAAAATATGGTTTTTAGATTCTTTTAATTTTCTTTTATTTCTTCAAAATTATGGTGCACATTATATACTAGAAAATATCATATGTCCACATGAGTATGTTAAGGGTGTAAATTTTTCTTTCTTTCTCACAGGCTGTCTCCCCTCTACACTCTCACTATCTAGATATGCCTATAGATACATACACACATTTGTATATCAGTCATGAACTTATAGAAATAGATGATGTTAGATCTAAGAATATATATATACAAATATATAAATTTATATATGTATATATATATAGATGATTGTGTCTAGTATGAAACAGTCTATCGCCTCCGAGTGTTGACTTTTATATTTACAGATGCTCTATCTCTGATATGGAACACTTTATCCCATAAATATAGTTTTAACGTGTGCTATAAAAATATATAGCACATGTTAAAACTATATTTCCTCATATATATATATATATATATATATATATATATATACTAGCATCATATCCTGGCATTGGCCGTGCAACTCAGGACATTTTAGTAATAATTAAATTAACCATTGGCACTTTTTTTTTACATACTTTCAAAATTACGGGGAAAAATAGTCACATTTTTTGTTGACCAAATGAATTTTTAAAATGTTAAAATAGAAAGTTAAATATAAAAGCTCATTTATTTTTTTTTTTAATAAAAAAATATTTTAGTCCTGTTTGACATGTGTGATTTGATTTCTGTGACATAATTTAGCAAGCATCTTAGATCTAAGATGTTTTACGGAGCAAATGTAAACAACCAGCTACATTGGCCAAAAAGTGCGAAAGGGAAAACTTGCTAAACTTAAACTCAAAAAGTATGTGTTGATCTGGCTTCCCTGTAGATATGTGTCCCTAGAAAGTTGAAATGGCATAGCTTAAAAAATGTAGGCATGCATAGGGAACAGTCACATACAGACTCACAGATTACTTTTTGATATATATATATATGTGTGTGTGCATGTGTGTGTGTGTGTGTGCATGTGTGTGTATTAAGAAATATAATTTTATTCCTCACTGGTAAGATGACTCGGAATTTCATGTACAATGTAATTTTTACATGCTGAATTAAGACAAAATTGTTTCAATCCTGGGCCTGAAAGTTGCATTTTGTATGAAACTACAAGTCCTGCTATCAGTGAGGAAAAAAATGTACATCTGTTCATATATAATTTATAGCTCTGTTATATTACATTGAGCACTGTTTTATTAACATCATTACTCAGTCAGTCAGTCAGTCAGTTAAGTGCCATACATGATACACGCTTTAGCCGATCATGTCTTGAAAAAGACATGACTGACTCAGCAGAAGATTATCATACAGTAGGTTACCATTGCTTTCTGCAGTAGACTGGTTGTCAGCCAAGGCTATAGAACCCAATCTGTACTATTATTTAACCCATAACTGGAGGGAAAGAAATTAATACCTTTCCCAAAGGTATTTGTGCATAAGTGAATGCAAGGAATTCAACTGAAATTCAAACTTGGCTCCCCGATTTGTCGTTCTGAGTTGATATCCACCATTACTAAGTGTGCAATATTATATATTTACACACACACACACACACACACACACACACACACACACACACACACACACACACACACACTATGAAAAAAACAAACAAAAAAAGTGTTGCTCCAATAAAAAATGCATATAAAAAATCAAAATTGATAAGTATATATATATATGCACACACTACTGGGCATAATTATTAGGCCACCCCAGTGTTTTAAAAAAATGATGTATTTCATGCTATTTTTTAGTATTTATTGCCAAGTGAATAATTGTAAATGAAAATAGAATGGTTCTTTTGTTAATATTGCACAATAACATGGGCATCAAATGAATTTATAAATATTTAATCATTACCTATATTGCAGTTTCATCAATGAAAAAATTAAGAAAATTGAGGGTGATTCAGACAAGGTCATCTTTGCTTCCTTGCCTTGTAAAATTTTGCAAAGTAATAATAACAAAAGAACCATTCAATTTTCATTTAGAATTATCCACTTAAAAATAGTATGAAATACATCATTTGTTTTAAAACAACTGCGATTGCCTTATAATTATGGCTGGTAATATATATATATATATATATATATATATATATATATATATATAAACCCGAGTGAGTATAGATTGAGGAGAGAAAAAAGAAAAATTTTTTCCGTCGAAAACATTAATTTAAAACAGTGCTTGATATATGATGTATAAAGCTGTGAATATTTATTATAAATTATGTTTTAGAACATGTACATAATCTCTTCTATATATGTCCTCTTCTCTACAATCATATGGCTGTTTCAGTGTTTGGATTCAAACACATCATCGGGAGAAATAAAGGTTTGGAATCATTCTCTGTTTATATTTGGTTCGTTGTTGTCGTGGGGGCTGGTTGGAGTTATTGGTTAAAAAAGTGAATGTGTTTCTTGTTTTGACCGTTAGACTTTCAAAGAATCTGGTGTGTAAGTGTGAAATTGTTGATTAATGGTATTATCTGTTGGAATGTACATTTTATCAGTCGGATATATCTTTTGGTTAGAGTTTCTAAGAGGGTGGTGTGTTGAGTTGTCCTTTTTATGGTTGGCTATGGTTTAATTGATTTTTGTCTGCTGTTAGTGGACCTAATTCATGTATTTACTTTGATCCTGTGTCTAGGTATTCATTTTGTGGTTTCTTAGATAGACGTGATAGGGGTGGGGTGTTTTTTCTTTCCAATTTTGATTTTTTTCGGTATGGAATATTTTTTATTTTATAGGGTTTTTTTTAAACTTAAAATTTTTTTCTATACTTAAAATTAAGATTAAACATACAACATTATACAAAAAACTGATAAAATGCTAATTTGCATTTACTTCCTAAAAAATACAAATTTAGATTTCTTGAAATAACTTTGCCTAAATACAAAAATACTCCAAACTTGAGTATAAAATATTAAAAAAATCAATCAATTAAACCATAGCCAACCATAAAAAGGACAACTCAACATGCCGCCCTCTTAGAAACTCTAACCAAAAGATATATCCGACTGATAAAACGTACATTCCAACAGATAATACCATTAATCAACAATTTCACACTTACACACCAGATTCTTTGAAAGTCTAACGGTCAAAACAAGAAACACATTCACTTAATTACCAATAACTCCAACCAGCCCCCATGACAACAATGAACGAATATAAACAGAGAATGATTCCAAACCAATTTCTCCCAATGATGTGTTTGAACCCAAACACTGAAACAGCCATATGATTGTAGAGAAGAGGACATATATAGAAGAAATTATGTACATGTTCTAAAACATAATTTATTATAAATGTATATATATATATATATATATATATATATGAAGAATACATTTATAAGAGTTTATATTCTTGATAAAAATATATGAGAAGGGCTGAAAATGTTTCAATCCCAATCCAATTTGAAAAATCATCACAGTTGTCTTAGTAGACATCTTGGTTACTCTGATAAACTTTCAGTAACCAATTGGAAATACACACACATTATGTGTGTGCGTGTGTGTGTGTGTGTGTGTGTGTGTGTGTGCGTGTGTGTGCATACATGTGTAGGTGTACTAGTATTGCACATTTTTTAGGGCATAGTTAAATAACATAATTTCATGTCATTAATTCAAAAATATGTTAAAAGTCTTAATTGCATTTCCCCTCATTACCAAATTTCCTCTGCAACCGGAAAAAAAACAACGTAAGCATTGATAATTGCAGGAATTAGGAAGTAAAAAAAAACAGAAACTCTTTAATTTTTAAAAATTCTTTTATAATTTTTATTTTTTGTTTCATTTTAACTTTGCTTTGGAGAGGTGGGTTTTTCTGCTTTTTTCTACTTTCAAAAAAAGTAAAAAAACAAAAAACTAAGAATATTATTAGAATGTTTTTTTTTTTACACATCAATGACCTTTATAGAAGCAAATAGTTTTTTTTAGCAAGTTTCAGACCTAAGAATAAGTATCTTGAAAGTCTTTTATATCTTCTATTTGGCAGAATAAATTTTATGTACCAGCAAAATCTTTGATGTAAATAAAGACGATATAAATACCAGATATCTATGCATGCATATATTCTGATATCTACAGTCACACAAATTAAATCTTATAAGTAATTAAATTATTCGTTCTGTGTATTTGTGACAATTTAATGAAATTGGAACAGCTTTATTACAATGAATCAATGAGAAATCAATCAGGAACCCAACCAAATAATGATGTTTATCGTGTCATCACAGGTGCTTCATCCACTTTTCAAAATTTTAGAAATTAAAAACTAATAGAATTTCTCAAATGTACCTACTCACTTAAAATAAATTAAATCTAAAACTCCTAAAATAAAATAAAAAATAGAAGTTGTTTTAATAACATTTCAACATAACAATAGAATATATTCCTTTTTATATATATGATAACTAAAGACATTTTTAATTCCTGATTTTCAAATGTTTAGAATCAAGTTAGTTTGGATTTCATAAAGTTACATTTAAAATAAATATAACAGAATTACCCAGCTACTAATTTTTTTACTGTGTTTTGTTTTATGGAAGACATTAACTTTTCAAATAAAAAGAGACTTACCTCTTAAAAAAGTTGCCAAAATATAGTATAGCTAAAATTACAGTGTAAAACGGCTGGTGCAACCATGAATAATGACTGTCAAAGTATCAGTTAAAGAAGGAGAGAGAAAAATGAAATAAGAAAAGAGAGAGAAGAGAAAGAGAGAAGAAAAAGGGAGAAGAGAAATATGTATGTTATGGTTTGACCAGCACACTACACAAGCACCAGTTAGTTGTCTAACTAGGTTGCTGTTGGAGTGGGCATTTGAACAATTATAAACTTCTGCTACAGTCAAAGGTGGACAGAATCATAAGCATTTATTTCTTCAAACAAATAAACAATTTTATAAATGCACAAAATAACCTGGTAGTAATAATCTTAAAAAAATATGAAAATAATCCAAGAAATCAAAACTTGTTTATTTAATGAACTATTTGTTTAATACTTACAAGTGGGAAAACAGATCAACAAAAGAGTGAAGGAAATACAGAGTGCGATGGTTAAATTGTTGCCATTTCATATTTTTAATTTTGTGCAAATGTGTCGTGTTTTTTATTTTATCAACTACACAGTATAGTAGGGTCGGTTGGGCACCGCCTGTGAATAAAAGAGCACCATCACATAACTCACTCTGCTGTACTGCTTCATATTCACCCTGAAAGCTTCAATATGAACATTTTAAAGTGTTTGTGTGTCAATCAGAGAATTCAAAAAGAGTTCGATGAGTCTAATGGTGATTACAAAGGTGTTTAGAGAGATCACTAGTGATGGCAATGTTAGTGATGGCAATGTTATGCCTCCATTTATCTTTTCACATGGCCTCAGACTCAACACAGAGGCCTATATCAAGTGCCTTGAGGAAGTAGTGCTTCTCTGGCACAAGAGGGTGGCTGCTTGCAAACATTATGTCTGACAACAGGACTTTGCACCATGCCCCACAAGCAGGAGGAACCCAGTCATGGCTGTCAGACAATTTCTGCAGTAACATCACTCCCTTTTTCTGTCCACCTAACTCCCCAGACTGTAACCCCTCTTGATTATTATGTGTGGAGTTCAGTTGAGCAAGAGAATGACAAAACTCCTTGTAACAATCAAAGATGAACTGAAGGTAAGGATTATGGCAGAATTCACCAGTTCAAACAAGAAGACTGTTCAGAAGAGTTGCAGGAATTCCAAAGTCATCTGGAAGCCATGGTTGAAGTCAATGGTGAGTTTATTGAATAAATTTACTCTTTACTATTTCATGATATTTTTGTGAAATTTTGGTAGATATATCTCTTAAAGTGAGATGCCAGTGTTATATTCATTTTTGTGTAATTTAGACAACAATTCATCCATCACACCCTATATGTTCCCAGAAATATTTGCTCTGTGTTGATTTAAAAACTCAGAAACCATTGGTTACATTGAACAATATTCTATCAAATTAATGAGTTACCACTTAAAACTCTAATATATGGTATAAAATCAAAATGTCTTTTAGGTTGAATTTTAAGCCTTCTTTTTTTTCATTAATCTCATTCTTTTGATTGTACTGTAGCAATTTATATTTAAATTTTATTTACACCACAACTTTGTCCTTTAAATATTATCCCTAGTAAGAAATTCTGAACATTGAAAAGAATGCTTTAGACAACTTTTAAAACTGTTTTTCTTATTTGGTGCTGAGAAGGTTTTAATGGTACTGAGGAGATTTAAGTTCATGCTTTATTCAGAATGACTCATCTCAGGTAAATTTCAAATACTGCTCTTTAAAAGGATATAAAAAACATTTAATGAGTTCTAAAATTTAATTTTATCTCTTAGTTAGATCAAAGTTTCTGCATTAATGTCAATAAATACAATTTGTATTGAGTATTAAAGTATGATGGAGTTCGTACAAATACAGCTAGTTTATATGATGTCTGAATAAAAATATGTCTAAAACGTACCTCAACTAGAAAACTTGGAAAATAGTTTTAATCATTTTTTGGGGGAAAAAGGGTTTGGCTTTATATGCCATGAAAAATTTGGAGAGTCACATAAGCTATCAAATAATTAAATGTTAACTTTTTATTATTAACTTAATATTAGCCTGTATTGTTTTATTGTGACAATAAGTTTTTAATAGAAAACAGAAAAGTTTCAGAGAGAAATTCTCTTTTTTTGTACTGGTTACATTTTAAGCAAGATTTTTGTCAGCCTCCCAATGATACTGTGAGAAAAGTTAAATGACTAAAACTACTTTTGATATTTAAAATTTCCTAGAATCGAATGATTTGAAAATATTTTTTGTTGTTTTTTCCTTCTCTCACTACTTTAAATGAATGTAACAACCAGATAAAAAGTATAAAGGATTCATTTCTTTATTGGCTACAAATCTAAAATTTAAAAATAATTATATTTCAAAACTTACTTCATGATCCCAGTGAGATTGGATTAATATCATTCCAAATTGAGTATGTCATATTTTGCAATAATTTCCTTAGTCCAATTGTAAATAGAGTAAAACTGGTTGATGAACAAAAAGTGGAAACAACAAGAAAAAAAAATTCTGGTTTAAGTTTAACACTTTCATCAGTCAGTCAGTTAAGTGCCATACATGATACACACTTGAGCGATCATATCTAGAAAGAGACATGGCTGACTGGGCAGAAGATTATCTTGCATTAGGTTGCCATTGCTTTCTACAGTAGACTGATTGCCAGCCAAGGCTATAGAACCCAATCTGTCCTATTATTTGACTCATAGCTACAGGGGAAAGAGATGTATTATATTATTAAGTAGTAATTAGTGGGGGATCAGTTTATTACTTCATAACAATATAAACCGATCCCCAACTTTATGCCCAGTTGATGTTTTAATTATGTTTCTAACATTATATTTAGTCAGTCAGTTAAGTGCCATACGTGATACATGCTTGGACGATCATGTCTCGAAAAAGACATGACTGACTCGGTAGAAGATTATCCCGCAGTAGGTTACCATTGCTTTCTGCAGCAGACTGGTTGCCATCCAAGTATATAGAACCCAATCTGTCCTCTTATTTAACCCATAACTGTAGGGACTAGACAGATTAATACCTTTCCCAAGGATATTTGCACGTAAGTGAATGCAAGGAATTCAACTGGAATTTGAACTCAGCACCCTGATTTGTCGTTCTGAGTCGATATTCAATGCACCACAATGTACATCCAACCCTCACATCAATAGGCCGTAATTTTTATTTTTACCTTATAACAGATAGCAGCAAAATGACAGACTGGGTGAAATGACATTTGACATGAAGATGTGTATAAAGCCAAGGTATGGCACTGAATGTCATCATGTAAAAAAAAAAGATTGCACTGGGTGACATTCTTGCTGAATGTTTACAGAGACCAAATAGTGGATGTAAGCACAGTTAGGTGATAGGTAATGCATTTCAGCAGTAGCAACAGTGATGTGTTTAACAAGGCACATTTTCAAGTTCAGTATGAAGGCTTTTGTTTATTGTTGGTGAAAATGCAGCACCATATTTAAAAAATAATGTTTTTTAAGTGAAAACTTCATCTATCCAACAGTATTATTGCGTTCTTTGTGTCTTTCATGAGAATAAGCACACAATTTTACCATCAGACCATACATCACATATACACTATAAGCCAAAAGTCTCATACCTTCTGTTAAAAAAGCTAGAATTCTGAACCTATTTAACTGATTAGTGCGGGTGTCTAATTGTTTGAGACAGAGTTACCTAAAATTTTAAATCCATCAGCCCCAGGATTACCATTAACCAACAAAGGGGAATTAGGCAAAGAAGCTAACATTTTAAAGAAACTTTATGTGAGTTGTGGTGCAGTGGATATTGGCTCGAAATGAGAAACTGGGGAGCCAAGTTCAAATTCCAGTTGAATTTGTTGCATTCACTTATGCACTAATACTCTTGGAAAATGTATTAATCCATCTCTTCTCTCCAGTTATGGGTTAAATAGCAGGACAGATTGGGTTCTATAGCCTTTGTTGGCAAAAAGTCTACCGCAGAAAGTAATGGCAACCTACTGCGGGATAATCTTCTGCCCATTCAGTTATGTCTCTTTCAAGACATGATCGCCCAAGCGTGTATCACATATGGCACTTAACTAACTTCTGCAGTAATGGTTTACTGCTCTTATTATTATTATTATTATTATTGAATTTATGGTAGAAACACTTCAGGAAGAGTAACACCTTCTGGTCTAAAGGTAGATAGTAAATTAATTTGGTAAAAAGCTCTGTTGAGCAAGGTTCAAAACTGGTGAGTTAGCTCATTTTTCAATTTTATTTTTTATTTATCATCATGAATGGTAAATAAAAATTTTTGTTTTTTATAGTGGTTATGAAATCTTTTACAACAAGCCAAATTGTTAGAATATATATATATATATATATATATATATATATATATATATATATATATATACAGCTGCTCCCTTACTTAGAAGCATTCAAGTTGTGAACTACCAGAGGTATAAAATAAACAAAATCTGTAGGATATTAATATCTATAATTAGAAATTACTTGTTTAATCTCGCTTACGTTCTTGGTAAAGAGTAGCAAAATAAATTGTTCAGAGTGAGTAGCAAACTATCCAAGAAATGTTAAGATTGTTAGAAACAAAGAAATCGGCACATATTCATGGGGGAGGGAAAACATCACTCATGAAACAGTCAAATATTTCGAACATCATTTTTTGGCTTACTGCCTATAACGTTAAATACACCGGTTCTTGGTTGATCACCAAAGTTAAGCAACGTTGAGCCTGGTCAGTACTTACATGGGTAAGTACTTGAGAATACCAGGTGCTGTAAGCGTTTAGTGACGGATGTGTGTTGTGGTGCAGTGGATATCAGCTTGGAAAGAGAAATCAGTGAGCTGAGTTTGAATTCCAGTTGAACACCCTTCACTTAAGCATTGGTACCCTTTGGAAAGGTATTAATCAGTCCCTTCCCTCCAGTTATGGGTTAAATAACAAGGGTAGGACTTGCCCTTAAAAAAAAAAATCCCAATGAATTTTGATACTCAAAAAAGTAAAAGTATTATTAGACACAAAACTTATATAAAAACAACAATTGTTGAAAAGAAAAAGGTATTACCAGCAATAAAATTTAGTTGGCAATAAATGACCCTCGGAGGTTGATATGCCATAAAAACAAAACAACCAACAAACAACCAACATCATTTTTTCATATCAACTGAAAAAGGTTGAAAAAACTTTTGTGTGAACAAATCATATAATTTTGTTAAAATTTTCCCTGAACAACAAGTATGTGTTACGAATACAAGGAGTAGCTGAAAAGTTCTTGGCTTGACCCAGTTCTCAAAACCAACCTGACTAAATGAACAAACATCAGAATTTATTTTGGAATCACATCTTCAGTGGGTTGAGATCTCATAAAGTAAATATTGTAACATTATAAATACCTTTCAAACAAATTCCAGAAACTTAATTTTGTTCATATATCTGTTTAAATAAAAATAATGGCGTAAGTACATTTAAGTATTTCAAATTTTTATCTGAAAAATATCACGTGGCACCTTTTCGAAATTCATACTCAATTTTATTTATAAATATATCTACAACATGATTATATATCTAAAACCCAGTTTCAAAGACACTACTCTCTTTCTGACTCATTCTTCCCTCTTGCTCTCTTACTGTCATTTGTTTTTCTCTTTTATTTATGTACATTGTAAATTTTTCACTCTTTATTTAGCCCTATTCTCTCTGATAAGCCTATTTCTTCCCTATTCTAATTCTTTCTTATATAATATTCCTTTTTATCTCTCCGGCATCTACTCTCTCTTATATTTCTAAATTGTCATGCCAGGAAGACTATAGACCTCCAAAAAGAACAAAATGAAACCTATTTTCTCCAGAGGTCAAGAGTCACTTACATTCAAGTAACAAGTCAGATCTTGACTTAGAATGAAAACTACAAACAGTATGTTCTCTTTGCCTTTTGAATATGCGACAGATTTGGATTATATATCTTATTACTAAGAAAGTAACAGATTGAAATATTTGCTGTTTTAGTTGCAAAGCATAAACTTTATCTTTAGCATTTGTCATTCAGGCTGAATTTTTTTCTTTTACACGAATTGTTTGGTAAAGAAACAATAAAGTAAAGATTATTTTTATTTGTATTTCTGTTAAAATGAAAAAAAATTTCACTTAAGTTGTTTTTCAAATCTTTACAAATGAAATTATTACTCAAATCATGCAAAGAAATTTATTTTTCATTTTACTTGTATTTTATGCATTTTCATTGATTCATAGAAAGAAACACATAATAATAATAATAATAATAATAATAATAATAATAATAATGATAAAAAATACATGGACTGTCAAAGAAAATTCTCTTTGCCATGATGAGTAAATGATGGCAAAATGTTGCCATAAATTCAACCCTAAGAAAAAAGGCTCCTTAAAAATTGACTTCAGTTGCTAGTAATTTCAAACCAAACCCTTTATTACAATCACTGGGGTATATCATTCTCATTCCTTGTGCGAAGCCTCTTTTGATAATCATGAATTATCTCCCTCTAACTGAACTCTCTAAGTTACTTGTTCACCACTGCTGTAGCCTGGTATTGAACTCACAACTAGTTGGGTCAAGTCACTGGAACTAAGCAATATGTATGTCCACTGATAGGAACAACTGAATTTCTGGGACAAACCAGTATCCATTTTTACCAGAGTTCATATTGCAATTTTTAATGTTAATGGTTTTCTGTAGTAACAATTTTCTCTGGGACTTTGTATTACTGGTTCCCAAATTGTATTTATTTCTATGCTTGGTCGGCTTAGGAGATTTTTGTAGCTTAGCATATGTGCTGATTCCTTAAATTTATCTAGTTTCCAGTGGCATTCTCTATCTATTATTTCAACTTCATCACATAAGGATAATTGTTACATTGTAGGGTACTGCTTATACTGACCATTTCCTATTTGTATGTCTCTGGGTCACTGCTCGTGACTTTTGCTCGATTATGCAGGCAGTGGACGATCACTTTCTTTACATTGTATGGGTGTGGGAGTTGAAGTTGAGGTATTGTTCAGTGAATGTTGACTTGTGGTATATTTTTTTTATCATTTCACCCTGAGCAAGGCGGAAATGCTACTGATGTGCGGGGGGCTACATAACTGTAAAAAGATTAATTAGAAGAGAGTGAGGAGTACAGACCAGTTAGAAAAGAGCAATAGAAAGATGAGAATGCAGGTGTGATGACAGTTACATAGGTGGAGGGAAAGGGAAGGATATACGGGGTGGGGAGAGAGCTAGAATCCAGTGGTTAATAGATGAGTATTGACATTGCATTTAAATTCTTGGAGGTTGTAGCCATCAGGAAAGCAAGAATATGGGAGAGAGTTCTACAGGCAGGAAGTGCGAGAGAAGAAGCTGCAGGAGTAGAATTGTCATCTGCATTTGGCTAACCTAATTGTGAATGGGTGGGACCCAGTTGCCAGTCTGGTTGCATGAGTAAACACCTGTTGTGGAGGCACCAGTTCGTCCGAGCAGAAGCCATGAAAGTATTTATAGAACAGACAAAGAGAGGCTACATTTCGTCGGTGGGGAAGTGGCTGTAGTTGAGCCACCAAGTCAGTACCTATCATACTACAGACTCTCCTTTGGAGCCTGTTGAGAACACTGAGGTGAACATCAGGAGCGCCTGACCATATATGGCAGCAGTACTCCAGGCACGGATGGATGGTTGACTTGTATATATGCAGGATGGATTCAGGCGGAAAAAGCATCCTGGATCGACATAATGACTCAACCTTCTTAGCAGTGGATTTAGCTATGGATTCGATAATCCCACCTCTGTTCGAGTTATTAACACATCCAGGAATGCCCGTTTGTTGTCAACTTTCTTTTTCATGGATGAGCTTATTGAGTTCACATGCTCCAGTAGTGTCTGGACCCCCTCCTGGTGTGGCTAGAGTATGAAGGTATTATCGTATCTCAGCCATAGAGTTGGCTTTAGAACTGTGGATTCTAATGTCATCTCTTCAAATTATTCTATGTATATGTTAGCCAGTAATGGTGATAATGATGAGCCCATTGCTAAGCCTTCATTCTGCCAATATATGTATAATCCCAATCAGTATGTTGCTTGTTTGCAGAAAGTAGCATCTTCGTCAGGTCATCTAGTTAAATACTGGTATGTTCTCCTAGGGATAAATTTGAGGCTAGTTGTCCCTGACTACTGATAGTGCTTCCACTGTGGTTACCTTGGTGAACAGACTCACCACATCCAGCCTCAACATCTGGTTGCATTGGATGGGGGCATCTTTGATAAGTTCCACAAAATCAGTAGAGTTTCAGACATGTGATGGTGACTTTCCTATTGGTGGGTTAATTATCTCTACAAGGAAGCAACTCAGAGGGTGGCACACTGAGCCTTGGCTGTGAACAATCGGCCTGAGTGAAATACCGTCTTTATGAATCTTAGGTAGACCATACATGTGAGGTATCTTGCTGTAGCATTGAGTCAACGCCTGTATGTCCTAGGCTAGAAGTGACCCTTGTTCTTGATTAGGATCTGCGACAGCTGTCATTCCATTTTCAATGTGAGGTCTTTCTTTACCTTGCTATAGCTACCACTTCTAATGAGGTCTTCCAGTGTCTCAGTGTATTTTGTTTTGTCCATTAATGCAGTTGCATTAACTTTGTCAGCTGGTAGTATGATGATGTTCTCATTCCTCTGTAGGGTCCTCATTGCTAGCCCCTCCTCTTTCATGATGTTTGGTTTGGGTGGCTTGGCTTTCTCCAATATCTGTCTCACTTTCCATCTTAGCTCATCCACTAGAGCCTGAGGTAGGTTCAAGGCAATTTCCTTGATATGGTCTATGATGTCTATGCATGGTATCCATCTGATGGTTGTTGCAAAGTTGACTCAAAGAGTTGTGAGTTCAATATCAGGCTACAGCAGTGGTGAACAAGTAACTTAGAGAGTCTGGTTAGTGGGAGATAACACATGACTACTAAAAGAGGCTTCACACAAGGAATGAGAATGATATACTCCAGTGATTGTAATAAAGGATTTGGTTCAAAATTCCTAACACCTGAAGAAGGCCAGAGCGTACAACGGCTGAAACATCATACAAATGGCAACAAAGATGAGGACAATAGTCTGAATAATGTAAATACTGTAAATACTACCAAATCTCAGAAATATAGACAAACAGAATGATCTAATATTAAACGTCGTACAAATGGCAATAAAGATGAGGACAATAGACCAAATAATGTAAATAGCGTGTCAAGTTTTGTTTGAAATTTGTGCATTTTATTGGGAATAAATAACTGCATGAAATCTAGTCAAAAGTTAGATAAGAAAGTTTCAAACTTAGCCAGGAATCCAATGAAAGCTATCCTAATCTTAAAAAGCCTTCAACAGGCAGAACATTTCAAAATTTTGAATTTATACTGGCTGCAATGAAAGAAAATCAGCAAGTCATTTTGCAGGAATTAGATCTGAGGAGTCTATAAAATTTATAAACATCTACAGCCATTTCAAATATATTGATTGCCAATCCTTCATATCTATTAAAGGATTTTTAAAAAATATCACATCCCCTCCACCAGTTCTGTTAGAACCTCTTTCTTTATACCAAACATATTTGATTCTCTGTAACATCTGGCTTTTCTGTCAGCTCAGAGGATTGTGGGTAGTGTAAAGGATAGTGACATGAAATTAGAAATTGGAGAACCAAATATAAATTCCAGTCAAATTCATTCCATTAATTTATGTGCAAATCTTGAGAAGGTGAGAATCCATCTCTTTTCCCCCCTGTCCCCTCCAGCTATGGTCTAAATAGTAGGAACTGTATTTGACAAAATCAATTTTTAATTAAGTATTCATTAAAAAAAGATTAATTATTTTTCAACTTCAAAACGCGTTCTGCATTTAAATAACAAGCAAAAGGTTGATAAAGCATAAAAAACAAATCAGTTAATCAATCCGACAGCGTAAAATCACTTTTTGTTATTCCAGTGTTCCTTCAGATTTCTTCATCATGTTATCCATTGTTAGACAAATCACTTATCAGATAGTTAAATTTCTCTTTTGCTGGATTTTGATTGATGTTTCCAATTCATAGCTCATATCTTCAATTGTTTCTCTTGCTGATAAACATACATTCTGTTGACATCCACTTGATGGTTGCGTCTTCCTTCCAACCGTCCTTTACTATTTTCTTTAGGAGTTTATGCCATTTTCTTTTTGTGTCTGCCATTAACACAGGATCATCTGTGTATCTGATATTGTTAAGATTTTATTCTGGTAGAATTCTTAAAATTGGCTTTGTAAGGATAGAAAAGGCACTTATCTCCTATTGGTCAAGGTAAGTCATGTGGTCACATGACATCTGCTTTGTGACATCACTCCAGATACTCAAGCACTAGTTATTTAGACAGTTTTCAAACAGTAACCAAATGAGAAGGTTGTTTCTTCTGACTAAAAGGCTAAATCTGCCTACAGAGATGAATCCTGCCACATCCACTGGGACAAACAGTTTACAAGCTACAGCCACATTTCACTGAAACATAGATGAATCCTGCCACATCCCACTGGGACAAACAGCTTATAAACAGAGCCATTCTGCTAGGATATAAACAAGGTGATTTTGACCACATTTTTTCGACAAACATATTAAAGCGTTCAATATTTAAAAAAGATGAGGTGCTCAATATCTGGGATAGAGTATTCATAAATAGATAAAAGCATCGACATAGGAATCAACATTGTATTTTATGTTTCAATGGAATTTTCAGAACAAGTTGGTCAGGTATGGGCCATTAACCATATTTAACACCATTCATACACAGATTAATTGTTAGGTCATAAGGATGGCATATTCTAAGATCACAACTGCTTGATGTTCTTCTATTGCAACAGTAGTAATGATGTACCAGAAATATGTGATTTCTGGACACACATGTGACATGTGAAAACTGCAGGCACTCAGAACTAATACAAAAACAGAACCACTGCTTTAGATTTTAGATTAAAATATAATTTAGTGTAATCATCGCATCATCATTAGGTAGAAATCATATTCTAATCTAAAATCTAAAGCAGGTGCTGCTCAACCAATCAGTCTGCACAGAACAGTATACACTGCATTCTATAGAGTTTCATAGTTGTCAAAAACAAACACTGTAGCTTTTAAGAAATTAATTAAAATCAACCTTCTTCTTCACTTTTACAAAAATTCACAATGATGTGTGAAATCCTGGTCTTACCAAATAGAAAAAGGATTGACCATGTGCTTAACAAAAAAGTTGAAACCATATTTTGCAAGTAGGTTAAAATGATTTTTGACCCATGGGAGCAACTTGCACAACTTGGAAGGACTTGGCGATCTAGTGTGAAATTCAAAAAGACTATATAAATGACCTGACAATCAAGAGTCAGAGATGGGAGCAGCAAAAGAGAGACACACATCTAACATTGTAGAAGTCATATGTCCTTTGGTTTTACTGCATTTCACTTGAGCCAGAGAACATTGCCTTTAGATTATTTATTTGGATTAGTGAACATTTTACTTGCTCAAATAATTATTTATGCCTTTCTATGTTCACCATGTTTTCTGAGAGTGATAATTTGTTCTGGCAAGATGATACAACATGTCATTGTGCACAGATGGACCTGAAACTCCTTCCAAAAGTCCTCAATTGACTTCAAGTCCATTTACTACTGCACTTATCAGATTTAAATCCCATTGAACTTGTATGGGACTTGTTGTTTAGATTGTTAAATTACATGCAGTCACACCCAACAAATGTAAATCAGTTATGGACTACCCTTGTTCTATATTTTCAACAATGAAATTTAACTGTATCTAAAAAACTTATCTTCACTGGAAAAATAAAGATCTTTTTAAACTGATAAAATGATGATATTAACACAAATATATAAATAAAAGTATACAAAATTTTCTTTATTTGCTTCTTGTGACATGGCTGTGGAGTGGAGATGGTTTCAGTCTCTGTCTCTTATATAAGTGAGTTTTGTTAAGACTACATCATCTTTTAGGCACATTTGTTTACAAACACAATTTGAGGTTTACATTATCTGACCTTGGCTATGCTGATTATCAAAACACAATTCCACTCATCACCTATTATCCACATTCTTTAACTATCAAAACAAATATTTTCAAAACAATTCTATTTTCTTTTGCTAGGCAGTTTGCATATTTTTGCTGTTTCATAAAAATACACTTCTGTGCAAAATTACACACCAGTTCAGATAATATATAAATTTTTTTCAATACCATTTTTTAAAATGTTCATCTATAAATATTTTATGTTCATTTCCTCATACTATGATTGAACATGGAAATCTACTATTATTTGCAGTGCATATCATTTTAAATCTGCCTGTGGAAACAACAACAGCAATCAAAAGAGAGAAAAAAATCAAAGAAAACTACCTAAAGTCTTTCCTGTGTGTCTAACTTTCTTTTCCTGTGGTTCTTATAATACCCCAATTCAACTTCACAGAACTTAACTATCACAGCTATCTGCATGTTCTTTTTAACAAAGCGGCAATATGAGGTAATTCCAATGATGACTTCCACTTGCCTACGACTAAATGGGGCCCAAACCAAACTTAACAATGGGAAGAGTCCAAAAAATGTTTTCATATTTTACAACAACTTATCTTTACCCAAATTCAATTTTTATTCTTTTACTGTAATTCTGTACTTCTTTTACTAATTTTAATTCTTTTGTGTGAGCTTACCACCCTCTTTAATGTGCTCAGGAAAAAAACCATAACCCTATCTCCACAGTCAGGCTCAGCACACAACTGCAAAAAGTATGCTTTTCATTATTCCTAGTTTTTGTCTGAATTAGCAACTTTTCTAATAACAGAAACATGAGCAGAGCACACACAAGCAAACAAAAAATATCACCTACCCTGACTTGATATCTTTAACACGACTGTCTAGTGTTTTTTTTTTCTTTCTTGTGCTGGGCTAACCAGGGTTGATTAAAAAAGTTACTGTGCACCAATTTCAGATTTATGTTGTACACTCTTGATGAAATTCTTATAAAATCAGCTGTCTTTTTCAAGCTGATAAAATAACGATGTTCTCACTTAATAAAATGATAACCATAACACACACACACACACACACACACACACACACACACACACACACACACACACACACATATATATATATATATAATATACAACATCTTTATTTATTTCTTGGTAACGTGGCTGTGGAGTTGACGTGGTTCGGGTCGGGGCATCATCACACGCATCGAACCAGACAGAGGCTATGGAGTTATCAACCATTCTCCCTGTGCCGCTCTTGTCTGTCTTACGATCTCAACTGCTGCCTGACTTCCTTTACTTACTTCTAATCTGTCTCTTATATAAGCGAATTTTCTTAAGGCTAAATTATCTTTTAGATTCATTGTTTACAAACACAACTTGAAGTTTATATTATCTGACCTTGGTTATCAAAACACGATTCCGCCCATCACATGGATGTTCACATTCTTTGACTATGAAAAACAAATATTTTCAAAACAATTCTATTTTCTTTTACTAGCCAGTTTGTATATTTTTGATGTTTCATAAAAATAAACATGTGTACAAAATTACACACCAGGTCAGATAATATATAACACTCCGGAACAGAACTGCACAGTGTGTGTGTATATATATATATATGACTTCAGTATTTCTTATAATCCATATCATGTCATGTTGCTACTGCTGTTCAGTGAACACAAAGGAACTAAATGTTTTGGGGAGAATTGTCTTAATTGATCTTAAGGCAATTCAGCTGAACTTTTGGTTGATGGCATGAAATAATAGTCAAGCCACATCAAGTGACTAAAAGTGAGTAGAAATTGATATACAGAACAGATGTTGAAATAAAGTGACAAATCTTAAAACCAAAGAAATCTTCTTTTGACCGAACAAGAGTTTTTTTTTCAGTAATTTACATGTCAAAAATAGAACCTATGGCATCCAGTTGATTAATGCAGACAATTGAAAAATATAATCATATTTTATTGAAATTAATTTTTTTTAATGACGACATTTTTATTTCATTTATATTTCTTGCTGGTTTTATAAGGTTATAGTACAGTTGGTGAAGTATTTCCAAAGAGGCTGAGTATTTTTCATCCATATTTGGATAGTTGAACTTAAGGCCATGCCTACTGTCCCTAAAGGAAATTGGGTAGACGTTACCTGCTGTATGAAGAACTGCCAAAACACCTGCCACGTCCAGATGCATGGCGTATCAAAGACTAAAATTTTAATGCAAAATATTTCATAATTTGCTGACACATTAAAAATTCCCAAAAGCAAAAGACTGGTTTGTATTTGCACTTTATACGATTTCATTTAACGTACCCTCTCAGAAAATGAATCCCACAGTTTATGTAAGAATTAAAAATCACTGATTTTTCATTGCAGTTTGTTAAAATATTGAACAGATTTTATTCTTGTAAAATCATTCAGGTTGTGTTAGAAGATGAGAACTGTACTTGTTGGTTGGTGATTTTAGTTTCTCAAGCAACCAATCAACTTAAGGAACATTGAATGCATTAAACTAAGGTTTGATTAGATATTTGCTTCATATCCAAGTCAGCTAATATTTATGCAGCAAAAGATACACTCCTGATCAAAATTTTAAGACCACTTAAAAATCTTTAAAAAGAAATATTTTTTACGGATAGATTTTAAATTCCTCCCACCACCCACGTCTATTGAACAGGTGTAGAGGCTCATACCTTGTTCCCTGTTTAGGATGTGGTTTCCTGCTTTCTCTTTTCCAATCTTTTCACTCTTACGTAGCCCCCTGCACACCAGTGGCCTTACTGCCTTGCCCGGGGTGATATGATTAAAAAAAACAAAAAACAAAAAAAAAAAACACACACACACACAACAAAACTTAAGGTTACCAATACTACAATCTAAAAGGTTATGGAAAAAAAAAGATATATTCCAAACATTTTATTCAGAAATTTACATTTTTATAAAATAAGGCGATTTACACATGATCAAAATTATAAGACCAGAGACAAAAATTCTATGAAATTGTACAAAACATGTATGAGAAGTGTATGAAAACATTCAACAACCAAATTTAATAATGAGTTCTACCTCCACTGCTTTTGATGACTTCAAAAATTCTGTCGGGCATGCTAGAAATAAGTGTTTCCATTAAGGTGCGGGAGATATTGCTCCAGCTTCTGAAGATGGCTTCACGAAGTTAATTTTTTGTTGAATATTGTTTGCCATTTCGATAAACATCTCTTGTCATCCATCCTCAAACATTTTCAATTGGGTTCAAGTCTGGTGAGCATGCAGGATGTCCCAAGAGATGGACTCCATTTTCTTGTAGAAAGGTCAAGGTCCGTCTTGCAGCATAGAATGCAGCATTATTCTGTTGGAATAACCATCCATCCACACACAAACGATGGCCCTCCGTCATCAATGATGCTTTTTGTAGCATGCTAACATAACCAGCCGCTGTTTGACAACCCTGCACCACCTGGAGCTCCATCGTCCCTCTGTAAGAAAAGGCACCCCATACCATTAGGGACCCTCCACCACTATGACGTGTTAAGAAAATTTCAGGAGGCATGTTTTTGTTATGCCAATATTGTTGGAAACCATCAGGACCATCTAGATTGAATTTTTTCTCATCAGAAAACAGGACTTTCTTCCACTTCTCAACGTCCCATGTTTGGTATTCACAACCAAACTTTAAGCGGTCCACAGGAATCCACCCCGATGCAACCAGCAGATCTAAAAGAGAAAATCAAGACTAGCCCCGTTCAAGCGAACCAGACTTGCTACATTTACCCACCTTTTGCTGAAATCTGTAGAAGTCAAACGTTTCCAATCAGTTCTAATCCTTATTTTGAGCATCAGCTCAAAATAGCGGATCAGATCCTGATGTGAAAGACGCTGACCTCGCAAGACTTCCTCCTTTCGCGTCGTCCAAATCACCATTCGAGCCGTGGCTAGCAGCGACAGAAACTCCATACGCTTCATCCCAGAAAACGGGGGCGACACATTGTCGCAGGCGAATGCACGATCAATGAGCACAAGCTCTCGCGGAGCGATACAAGCAGTCAACTCGCCGACCGGGTCCCATAGAGGGCGAACCCGTGAACAATGGTAGAAGGCGTGCGAAGCCGTTTCTTCCAAGCCAAGGTTGCAGCGTTCACAATCTGGCAAATCCGCCAGGCCCCATATGAAGGCCTTGTCATTAAGAGGCAAGCGATTCCGAGCTAATCGCCAGGTGAGCGAAAACTCAGAGTTGCTGAAATAATTACTACCTGGCGCCCAAGACCAGAACGAGCGAAATTCATCCTCCGACAAGCGCAGCACATCACGTAATGAATCCTTCGCGACGCCCTCCACTAACCCACGATAGAAGACTCTCCTATGCCGTGAAAGGTCACTGGACCGTGGAATGGCCCGCAGGGCCGCCAGACATTCGAGGAGAAAATTCGATCGCCCTCGAGGCTTACGGCACCGCCTCGAGATGGGGGAGTGATAGGAACGACCTAGACCGCGCCAGAACGCCCGACAACTTTCCGTTCACCTGTAGCACAGCCGTCGGGGGTTGATACAGGAGGCTAATCCAGCGGAGGAAGTTGGTTTTGAATCCAGCTGCCTGCAGGACAGCCGCCAGGTAACGATGGTCAATCTTATCAAATGCCTTGGACTGATCTAAATGGATCAGCGCGGCTTGTTCGTCGTCTTTTATCCCCTCTATGATCGTGCGTATCAGATGCAGGTTGCTCTGAATTGTTCGGCCTTTCACAGGACAAGTCTGCTCAGGTCCCAGCAGAGACTCGGCAACTAATTGCAAATGATTTTGCAAGATCTTGGCCAAAATTTTTAACTCTGTGTTTAGCAGAGTTATGAGCCGGTAACCCTCTAGCTCCCTCGCCACATCCTTGCCTTTTCTCAACAGCGTGATCACACCCCTGGTGAACCGGTTGGGGATGGACCCCTGCCAGAACCAGTTGTTGAACACGACAGTCAAAATCGGGACAAAGATGTGCGACAGCCTCAAGTACAATTCATAGGGCAAACCATCGAGACCCAGCGATCTTCATCAAAGCCGCGTAGACTTAGCCCTCCGTAATCTCTCCCTCGCAGTTAGCTGCATCAGCCGGCAAAAGCCGGGGAAAGTCAGCCAAATAGCTACGAAACTCCTCATCACGGAGACCAGGCTCCTTGGTAAACAGGATCTCGAAATGCCGCCGAAACGCCTCGCACATGTCGTCAGTCGACCGAAGAGTGTGTCCATCCGGGTTGCGAACCTCTCGAATGTACCGGTTGCCTCCTCGGCGAATCTCTTCCTTGCGCAGTTCTGCGCCCATAGTCACAGCTTCGGAAGACATCTTGCTTAACTTATGTCTAACTACCTGGCCCATGTAACGATCGCTATTCGACCGTTCCACGGCCTCCTTGGCTATGGCTATCTCTAGGGGATCCCCACCAGCCACCGCCCGGGAGTAATTAGCTCTAAGTGTTTTCACCTTGTCAGTCTTATCTAGTTTGAGCCGTTTGCTGAACTTGGTAGTGAAAGACCTAATACTATTCTTAAGGTTCTCCCACCACTTATTTCCCGATGACTCCCCCAGTTAACGCCCGCTGCACTGTTAATTAGCTGGCACCGGAAGTCCCGCCTGTCCAGTAAGGACACGTTGAACTTCCAGTAACCAGCCATTCTAACCCTATTTTCTAAATGTACCCGGGCACAAACGACTTTGTGGTCCGAGTAACCTAACCAGTGGAACGTGGGACAATCTAAAAAATCTATGTCGGCTTCACGAACTAACATTCTATCAAGGTAGCTAGCCACCTTGGTAGAAGGCCAACTATTAGCCCACGTCCACATTCTCCCACCCTTGTGATTGACCCTGTATCTATCGACTAGACCGAAGTCCTCGATCATATCGACCAAGCTACGATCACGTGCCTTCCCTCTAGCTCCCCACCCTCTATCCAACTTGGGGTCCAGGATGGCATTCCAGTCCCTCACTAAGACGAGTCGCGTTGAATCCACCAGGAAGGGCTCCAACCGCCGAAAAAACGAGACGCGCTCCTCCCGGTCGTTGGGCGCATAAACCGCAACCAGTTGAAACGCATTGCTTTTCACTGCAATATCGGCCACGATCAACCGGCCCTCGATACCGACATGGACAAGATCCTGGACTTTCGCGTCCAGGGTGCGCTTAACCAGCAAAGTAACTCCTCTGGCCAGCCGGTTCCCATATGCTGAATAGACGACAAAGTCGTTAGACAGCACACAGGCATCGGCCTTGCAAACAAAGTGAGTCTCTTGGATCGCGGCGACATCCACGCCGAAGGACAAGAGGTCCCGAAGCAGACGGGCAGCCTTACTCCGACCCCTAAGGCCCTTCACGTTCATACTGGCTAACTTAATTGACGTCTGTTTAGACCTGAAAAAGAAAGTAGAAAAATTACTTCTGGTCACATACGGCGCGAAAATCAATGGCAGTAGGGACCCCGACGGATTGTCCAAGGTTTCCTGTACCAATATCGGACGTAATTCGTCCATTTTGGACAATGCCACCGACGTCCGTGGGAAACGTTAGTTTTACAGCCCTGTATAATGATGGGTGGAGGATGACTGGGAACCTCCCAGCTTTCTTCCCTCCACCACTACAAACAATTTTCTTCCACCGTATATTAAAATGTCCGGGACCTTTAGGAAGTTTTCCCTGTCTAGCACAATGCTAACATTTATATCTTCCGTATCTATCTCCGCTTTACTCCTCATACGTGCCACCTCCTCCACCGCTCCAAAAGTTGCGAAAAAGGCACCCACGTGATCGCACGAAACCTCTACGGGCACACCATGTATTGTCACTTTGGTCTTTCTTGTACCTAGGTATTCGGTTTCAGACCGAATACCTTTGGCTGTCATTACACTTCCAGCCAGATCCTTCGCCTCTCCTTCCGAGTTCAGTAGAATGTCCTACATTGCTCGGGACCTCCTTGCCAGCACACAAGGGACAATGTGAAGAACCTTTAATGCTTCTTCTATGTTCTCCCTATTGACAGCAATAAACTTTCGTGTTTTTTCATCTGCTGACAGCAGGGAGATTGTCTTCTTCGCCATAACGTTGACGACTTCCGGTATTACTAATAATTCATTATCCTTTATGAATTCTTTATATTTTCCTGCATTTGCAGGTAGTATTTTGAGTCCTTTTTTACAGGGGCATTTTTCCACACCGACGGTGAAGGAGTTACCGCCTGCATGCCCACCGCAGAAGTAGACGGCTGGGGAGACAAAGCCATAACTTGACTTGCCCCCCCCCCCCTCACAAACACAAAATTTTTAAACAAAAGTTCACAGATGCAACACACGCGACGAAGACAAAATAAAAACTGGTAACAAAACAGGTACTCACAATTAACAAAAATCTGTGTGAAAAAAAATTCAACTTGCAATAAGTCAAAAAGACAGGCTGGTAACCACGCTACAACCGCAACCCTGAGGTCTTTCTACTACCACTTTATATAGTGGTAAAAACAGCCCATATATATAACAAAGGTGGAGAGCGCCCTAACATGAGGAAAGCATTCAATGGGTTTTGTTCTTTGTTTTCTTGAAGACTTCACTCTGTTATGTGAAATGCTTTTCCTTATCACACTTTTCAGAAATTTACATCAGATTTAGCCAAAGGAAAACAATAAGAAAGTATTTAATTGATGAGTAAAGCATTCAATGGGTGTTGTTCTTTGTTTTCTTGAAGACTTCACTCTGTTATGTGAAATGATTTTCCTGCTTTTCATTGTCACACTTTTCAGAAATTTACATCAGATTTCTGTAGATTTCTTTTAGTTCAAGTACCAAGTCTTGATATTTTTAATGTAGATGCTTGAGAAGAAAAATAGAAAAGAAAGAAAATAATAAGCTAATTATTATTATTTGTCTTGTGCAATATCTCAATTGAAAAGTCACAAAAGGAAAGAAAAAGCCAAAAAGATAATTCTGTATTATGCCAAAACTTTTATTTTTTAATTTATTCTGGTTGCTTAAGCCAAAGTCTCTTAAATGTATTTTGCTTGGTATTCAGTCAGTTCAGTGCCATATGTGATACAAGCTTTGGGCGATCATGTCTCAAAAGAGACATGACTGACTGGGCAGAAGATTATCCTGCAGCAGGTTGCCATTGCTTTCTGTGGTAGACTGGTTGCCAGCCAAGGCTATAGAACACAATTGGTCCTATTATTTGACTCATAGCTAGAGGGGAAAGAGATGTATTATATTATTAAGTTGTAATTAGTGGGGATCAGTTTATTACTCCATAAAAATAAAAAACCGGTCCTCCACTTTATGCCCAGTAGAAGTTTTAATTATGCTTCTATTATATTCAGTTAGTCAGTTAAGTGCCATACATGATACACGCTTTGGGTGATCATGTCTCAAAAGAGACATGACTGACTGGGCAGAAGATTATCCCACTGTAGGTTGCCATTGCTTTCTGTGGTAGACTAGTTGCCAGCCAAGGCTATAAGAATCCAATCTGTCCTGTTATTTAACCCATAACTGGAGAGAAGAGATGGGTTAATACCTTTCCTAAGGGTATTTGTGCATAAGTGAATGCAAGGAATTCAACTGGAATTCAAACTTGACTCCCCAATTTGTCGTTCTGAGTTGATATCCACTGCACCACAATGCTCGTCTGTTTGGTATTACTTTTTTAAAATGAAGGTGGTTTTGATTTTGTCATAATTTGAGAACAGCTAGATCAATACTAAAGGCAGCTTCAAAAAAGCAAGATGATTACAAAAAGAAATACAAATTTATTGGTAAAAGTAACTGAAAATCTAAAACGAGAACAGTCTATTAAATAAAGTGTTCAGTTCAGAACTTCCCTTCAGTCAGTTAAGTGCAATACGTGAAACACACTTGGGTGATCATGTCTCGAAAGAGACATGACTGACTGGGCAGAAGATTATCCTGCAGTAGTTTACCATTGCTTTCGGCGGCAGACTGGTTGCCAGCTAAGGCTATAGAACCCAATCTGTCCTGTTATTTAACCCATAACTGGAAGGTAGAGACGGATTAATACCTTTCCCAAGGGTATTTGCGTGTAAGTGAATGCAAGGAATTCAACTGGAATTCGAACTCAGCTCCCCGATTTCTCATTCTGAGACGATATCCACTGCACCACAACACACATCCTTCCCTTAGGTCATCCAAATTGATATACATCTGCTGAAGGTTAGAGGGTACAATGCCTGAAACATTGGGACAGCAACAACAAAGATGAGGGCAACAATCTGAATATAAATAATGAAAATCTTTTCCTTTCATCAAATTTTCAAGTGAATCTCATAATTCTGTATGCACAATTATTTCATGACAGTTTAAAATCGATGCAAATATGTAAAGAAATAATAGTATTCAATTAAAAAATTGTGAATCTATTCATGATAAATAAAAATCTAAAATAGGAATTAACCAAACTTGTCCCATCTTGGTTATTTTTTTATTTTTAAAACATTTTAAAATATAATTGAAAGTTAGAATATTTTATACAAAATTTAATTCACAATCCATGACTCATCTTTCCTCAAAACAGAAGTAAAAATGCATTTTTTAGTAGAAAGTGTAAAGTTATTACATTTTAATTATTTTTCATTATTATTCTACACAAATTAATTACAAAATTCTCATTTTCTACAGAGATTTTATAAAGAATTTCAAAATGGTGGTAGGGAAAAAATCATTTAGGAGGACGGGTTGATTTTAAAATTAAAACAAGTAAAGCTAAATTTCTGAAACAAAAGTCAGCCATTTAAACATCATAACTGAACCTGAAAATGAATTTTTTTTCTTGACTATTTTATTTCTAGATTAATTAGAAGCAATTTTTATTTCAATTTTTCAGAAAATTTACTGGCATAAAAAGAGTCTGAAGTATTTAGGTGTTAATCTGGTACTGGTAATGGGGTGTGTTTATGAGGAGATTATTTTTGATGGATGAAAATAAAGTAAATCATTCCCAAAATAAACTAACAACAAAAAAATATTTTTTATTAGACTAATAAAAAGTATTAGTATATTGAGTATTTGTTGATGTGCACAAATAAAAGTATTTTGAATTTGGAAAAGCCTGAAAAACTTGTTTATAAATTTCAAAATTGATGTAGGGATGCAAAAGGCGATCATCTCCCCTTGGTCGAGATGACCGCACTAACCATCAAGAGTTTCCTTTGTTCTGGAAAGCACATGGCCAGTTTACTATTTGACTGAATTCTGATGATCTACTTCATGAAAACCATTTTTCCGATGAAGCTACATGCAAATATATTATGCAAGCAAACCACATTGGCAAAGTTTTTCAGAAAACCCTTTTGCCACAATTATTCTGCCTAAGAAACATCAATTTGATAGGTCTTATAAGAATATATTATCTTTTTATATGTAACTTAATCTCCAGGGATTTTGAGATCATTATTTTAGGCAGAGAAGTCATTCATTACTTGCCATCATTTTTACCTGATCTGGTGAGTGTATTGAGGTGGGTACATGGCACAAGGCCAGTTATCTTGAGGTTAATATTCAGAAACCTTCTACCGATTAATTTTTCAAAATTTTTTTTTCTATATTTAATTCCAATACATGTTAAATGTAATTCTTCCTGGTTTTCTCCTGTAAAAGTGGCCTTTTCATTTTTTAACAACTCCTATCAGATGTGTGCGTCATGACACATCTCATCACGCAATTATGCAAATCAGTTGTTGAGGTATACTTTTAATAGGATTTTGACAGGATGATGAAGGCTTATAGATAGAACAATTTTTACGTTCTTGCATCTGACTAAACTTAGTAAACATGGAAGTCGAGCCATTTTGATAGCTTTTAAAATCAGAAATGGCAGCAACGAATGCAGTCTATTCAAATTTTAAACATAAAAATAACAAGCTTCAATTATTTTTATTAAAACTGAAATTTTCCTGACTTCAGTGAAAATCTCAGACAACCTAAAAGTAAACTAAACTTGTATTTTTAACATACAACAATACTGATGCAGTTAACATAATCTCTGGATATTAGATTGAAGTGAAACAGAAATTTATTTCTAATAGTGACACTCTAAAAATCTTGCAATGGATTGCTTAATGTGAAAGTTTTTTTTTTAATCTCTTCAGTAATATAAAGCAAAAGTCACAGAAACAGTGGCAAATAATCTGCAATGTCAACGTTACATTAAAACGATACAAAATGTCAATGACGTTTTATGTAATAAACAGAAATAAACTGACATAAGAAAGAAAAAAGACGTTAAGGATATTTTTGAAATCGATTTATTCAAAGCTGAGTCCCTCAAGTGTTTACAAGATGGAATTTCATACTACATTTGTGTGAAAGACTTTTGATACCACTGGTCAAAATAATTTTTGATGCCAAGAATAAACAAAACACACTTTTTAGCTAATTTGATAGAGGCTGATTCTGAAAATTACCATAGATTTTCATGGTTAGCTACTGTTTTTGCTATACTGAAATTGCTTATTTATGTAAGCCACCTAAAAAAAACAAAACTATTTTATCAGAAAAAAAATGTTTTTGAGTCAAAAATATTGAAAAAGAAGTACAGTATTTTTACAATTTATTGCAAAAATTCAAATTAACTGATACATTTTATCTGTAATAAAGCTAATATGAGTATTGTGGTTCATTTTTTTTTTTTTAAATAGCCATCTAAATAAATTTCTGGATAATTGCAGCAATGTGAGTGATGATCAAGGAGAATGATTCCATCAGGATATCAAAACAATGGGACAGTGGGACAAATGAATGATGGTTGAATACTGCTGGCTTATCAAAAGGGACTTAAATAACATTGAACATGACAAACAATTAAGAAAGAGGAAATATTTACCATAATTCTTATGTTCATGAAGGTTTAATTTCTGCTGTTAGTTTATTAAATGATTTGATCAAAATACTTGTTGGTTTTGGTGTATTCAATCATGCTAGTTTTAAAGACTTATGGTCTGATTGTTATTGAAAAAAAATAGTATTTCTCAATAAGAAGGCCAATATTTGTTGGTCTAAATATGAATTGAGAGGATCTACAATTTTACTTTAAGAAATATTGTCATCAGTCAATATCATATATACAGAAAACAAATGAAAAACGCTTTTTTTTCCCCAAAAATGAGGCATTTCACATACATAGAAAATGGTAGCTAACCAAGAAAAAAGTAAAGTCATTTTCAGATTTAGCACCCTAAAATTAGCTAGAAAGTTGTTTGGCGTCTAAACACCATTTCAAAAATTTTTTTTGTTGATCAGTGTAATTTTGATTTTAATCAAAAAGAGAAATTAGAAAAAATGAGAATTAAAAAGAAAAATGTTTTGGGCTAAAAACTAAATATCGAAATGTTTCAAAGCATTTGATTTTGATTCCAAGAAATTGTGGGCAGAGTTAATGTTTTAATAATTGTGAAATGAAAAAAATTATGTAGGGCAGGGTAACAGGAAAGCCTGAAGAAATATAAGGAAACAGGTAAGAGTGTGGGGGGGGAGTGCACTTTTGGACGGATGAACTGAATGCGCTATACGCATTTATACTGTGAGTGAGAGATGGAAACACACAAACAAATAGTATAAATTATTTTACAACAATTTTGAAGCTTGACAGCAATCATTTAATTCAGACAAAAAAATATCAATGGCTTCCACTGCAGTTTTATCCTTTGCCCCATTATCTATACTTATAGAAATAAAATATATGGATATACATTTATCAATTTATATTTCACTTATCAGCTTGAATATATTCATTATATTTCATTTGTAAATATTCTGTTTATTATAAATCAGGGATATTGGGGTTAAGGTGTGTCTGCTTTTGCTGACAATGTTTGTCATGAATGGCCTTATTTTTTGCAGAGCCATGTGCGTCTTTACATGGTGAAAATACTGCAGCTGTTCTCTTTATATTTTGGGCAATAGAAGTGGAATTTCCTCCAAAGGGCCGTAGATTCAATATCACAAATATATAGAAGCAGTGACCATTGAATATAGGTTTGCCTTTTTAGACTATGAAAGCACAGGGTATCTTTTAAAGGTTGTTAGTCACAATACAATTGTTTACAATGTACCACTATTACTTGGCTGCAATCAAATAGGAAATAAGTTGATGCTACCTATGGACTTCTTGTATCACATAGTGTACTCAGTCAACTTGTTTCTGGACATAAGATAACAGGAATAGTTCATAAGTGACCATGTTGCTGTGTTCCATGTGATAACACCGACAGTAACGTCAAATATTACATTCAAATCTAGGCATCTTGCAAATGCAATGCAGCTCCAAACATATTTGAGGGCATGTCAACAGGCATTTTGCATGTAGGTGGTTATTGTGTGTTATGTCACTAACGGAAAGGCAAAACAATGGTTGTCAATGGATATCAAGGCACAGGGGCGAACGTTATCATGTGGCTAACAGGTTTCAATCCATCAAGAGGAATGTGGTAGCATAATAGTTCATATAGGAATAACTAGCCACAGGCAAACAAATTGTCACTGGCTACACTTAACTGTGGGATATCAATAAACCCCTTAATGGTACCATCATAGTCAAAACTTCATGGATAACAATGCAACTTCTCCTCATATCCTTACTAAGAACTTGCTATCACACATTTGAAGTGGCCAAGCATGTCATCACATCTCAATCAAATACAACACATGTGGTACTAGTAAAATATGTGTTCATGCCTGGAGCCTCTCATCCTGCAACCTCAGGTTACTGTGGTTAAGAAATTGAATGTCATACCAAAAACAATATCCTGCAACTAGTGAGATGTATGAAGCAAAGATTTCAGGCAATGTTGAATACCAATTGTGGAAAGCAGTCATTTTTAATGTTGTCGGTTTGAAATTCTCTGCTATTAAAGCAGTGTTTTTTTTTTGTGCAAAAGAAACAGTTATCTTAGACAGACTAACATTTAGAGAGAAATTAAAAATAAAGAAGAGAAGCATAGCCTTAATTTATTGTGAATAAAATAATGAATAATGTAGAAAACTAGAAGGAAAGAAAATCTTTTTAAAGAGCTTTTAAGATAAAATTTTAAAAATTAAAACAAATTTAATATACTTTCATTTTTTGATGGAATATTTTTGGGGAGTGGGGATTAATAGTTATTTTGAAAATATCAATTGAATTATGTGAAAATTTATTTCAATTACAATTTTTATGTTGACTTTTATAAAAGTTTTTAAAACTGAAATTTTAAAATTTTAGAAAACAAGCTAATTTATATTTTGATTACATTTCTCTTTCATAGGAAAAAAAAATTTTTCAAGCTTTACTTTTTCTTAAAAGAAAATTCAAACATTTAAATTAAGCGATCATAAACATGAATTTAGGTTTTGAGAAGCTTTTTTCTATTCTTGTCTTATTGTTAACATTTCATTGAATTTCTACCAGCAAATTTTATTTAAAATAAAAAAGTGATTGAGGTTTCATTATTTTAATTCTAAAACAAATTCCCATAATTCTATTTACCATAAGGGTCGCAGGTTCGAATCCTGCCGAATGGCACACATTTTCGTAAGAACAATTTATCGTAAATAATCAGGCCGGTAGATATAAATATATAATACTGTTTAATTAAAAAACAGAATATCTACTTAAATACGAGTATCGATAAAAAATAATGTTCAAACAATTCATTTCAAATTGTCAGTTGTTTATAAGCAAGTTTTGTTAAAATTCGTTAATTTCCATTTATATATATATATATAATTATAGAATAATTTAGTACAAACTACATGTTCTAACGTATAATTAATAATAAATATTCATTGCTCTATTTTTATATTGAACACAGTTTTAAATTAATATTTTGAATGTTGCAATTATTTTTTTCATTCCTTATTCATTTGGAGGTATATATATATATATATATATATATTCAGAGATAAATTTTGTTACTTATTTTTTTAATGTTGATACAATCATTTTTATTAAAGACAAAACATTATTGCATAGATTCCAGAGTCAAATTTTGATTTGTCTCTATGAAACTTAGTGGAATTTTATAACTATTAGTTAATATAGAACAATACTGATTAACTGTAAACAACTATCAGACAATTCAAACAAATGGCTCAGTTTTCTGTACAAATAAAAAAGAAAAGCTATCCACACTAAAAATAATCATTGAATCCTTTTTGTATGATATTTCACTGATATTATTTAGAATAAAAGATTAATTACAAAATACTTGCTAAGAAAAGTGTTGCCTTTGTAAAGTGAGTGGGTAGGTAATCACTAGCCAGTTCCTGAAAGAATGCCAAAATGACAGGGAACAGCATGAAAAAATAAGATGGTTAAAAATCTGTATACAAATTTTACTCAGTTTATCCAACCAGCAGACCAAATGTAAATATCAATAGCATGAAGGAAATACAAGTCTGAAAAAGGTCTTCAAAATTGTAGTGAATTTATCAAGTTTATTGAAAGATCACAATGTGAGGAGAATTTCATGAGCTTTCAGAGCTGATGCAAATGTTTTATTAGAAGAGTAGACATTTTAAAATGAAACATATCTGAACAAGGTTGGAATGTTCAGAAGTTAAATAAAGAAAAAAAAATTGAGAAAATTCATCTGAATAAACCAATAGAATAATTGTATATTTATTAAAATTGAACTAAGAAATGGCATAATTGTTAGTTTTAAGTAAAATTGTTAATTTGCCTGAAAAGATTTAGATTGAAAAAAAGAATATCATCAGATGAAATAAGTGAAAAAAAAACAAAACAAAAAAAATGAAAACACTAACATTAAAAATGACAAACAACATGTTTGGATTGACAACTTCCTTTTAAAATGGCTGCCATTTTAAATGCAATCATCTTTTGTAAAAATGAACTGAAAAAAAAAAAAAAAAAATGCTGGTGGAAGGGAATAAAAAAAATGGATCTTTTTCTGAGTATGCATTAGGGGAAAGATTTTTTTAGAAGCTGTATGTTTACATGGAAATTCAGAGCTGATAAGAACCAAGGTCTCTACTGAAATGATTCATTGTTTCTGCAATTTCAAATGTTTGTTTTCATAAGCCTAAAAATTACTAAAGATTAGTTTGAACCTTCTTATAAATCATTTTTGAAGGCTCAAATAAAGGCACTTGTTTAGACAAATATGAAAACTATAAGCCTTGCAGAAATAATATCCTTCCTTGGCCACAATTAAACCGATTTTATTGACAGCATTGTATTATCTTTTGGAAATAAAATAATAAACAATATTAAACATGGAAAGAAACCAGTTAATTGAAAATGTGAAAGACTTACACAAAGTCTAACTTGCCATGTTTATGTTTACAAAGAGAAAAAGGTTATTTGCTTTGTATATTTATCTTGTTCAGATAAGGATCCACCAAAAAATAATTGTGCTTCTGTTAAGCATAATGCAATCTTTTTTAATAAAGTCGATAGATGAAAAACTGGATCAAAATATCTCAGCTCATTACATCATGATTTCTGCTTAAAAGAATTTATTTTTTAAATATTAAAGACAAATGCTTTATGGCATTTTGATTTTCCATATTTTTAAATTTTTGCTTTAATATCATTGGATTGATTGTATAACTTTATATTCAATAGATTTATTTTTTAAAATGTTCCACACCAACTGTCAATAAAAAAAAAAGCTCGTTAAAAAAGAAAAGTAATCACATTTGTAAGAGTAACTATTTTACATTTAAAGTTCATAATCTCCAAAAGTTTAGATGCAATGTCAGTTGCCGTCTTTTACCTCCCTAAATCCCATTCCCACTTTGGTATCCTCTGCACCCTCTTTGTCTCTCTCTCTGTAACCCATGCACACCAGTGGCAGTCCTGCCTTGCTTGGAGTTATTAATTATAAATAAAAAGAAATTTTAAGAAAAGACTATTTTTTTAATGAGTTTCAGAAACAAGAATCAAAAGTCCTTTTCTGTAGCCGTTTACTTTGAGGGAGTGATGAAAAATTATTGGCCTGATCCACTTCCTCAAAATCTTTTTTTGAGCAGGTCAAAAACTTTTCAGCACTCATAATCTATCATTGTGTTTTTAATCTTTTCCATATATGTTAGTCTGGTCATTAAGAGGGAAAGACACTATAATTTAAATAATATTTTACAAGAGCCATTTGAATTGAAAGAAAAATTTCAAAGATTAAACAGTGTTTCCAGGAGAAATTTAGCCAAAGCCAAAAAATTCTTCATCATAAAAAGAAATGTTTTTCTTCTTACAATTGATAAAAGGCAAACCATGAGGTTTGGTTGCAGCCTTCAAGAGTACATTTTGCATTAATTATAGACAAATAAAAAAGTTAATGCAAAAGTTAATTGTGAAGTTTCTTAAATTCTCAAAATTAAAAAGGTGGATACAAGATCAACAATTAAAGACTTTGCTTGTATAATTTGCAATTTATGTCAAATGCTTTAGGATGGCATTTCTCAAAATCTAACAAATATTGTTAGGAATTAATTTCAAAGTGACAATCAATCTTTTATATAAAGGAACCATTCTTACTAACTATACAAAAATAATAGTAAAGTACATTTGGTTTAGCAGAAATGAATAAAAGCAGCCAAATTTGATTGTTTTCCTTGACCATGCCATACAAAAGACAAAACTAAACATCAACTTAATGAAAAAAAAAAGATTTTAACATTGAACAAATCTTTTGTACTATTCCATTTCTCAAATCAAATCAAATTTCTTGCTCAACAATCATTATGTCGAACTGACTGGATTACCTTTTGTCTGTTTATGAGAAAATTGAATCCAAGGTGAGGCAATTGCTTTAGTTGAGGTGACATTTATTTACATTGAGTCCATTCAAAATAAAAAGTTTAAATCGTGATAGGAGGAAAAAGTCAGTAAAAAGCTGAGTAATTTAACACTTGAATAAATGGGAAATGTCAGAACCACATCAATTATTTCCAACCTGAAAAATGGTTCAGCCACACTTTTAATGTGAATTTCAGTCATGTTGAAACCTGTCTGCCTGTAAAGAAGCATTGCCTTTAGCCGTCAGTTAAAAGATGCAAAATAATAAAACTCAATATATCATTCTAGGTTTGCCTTCAAGATCAGAGTGCACATAAATTGACGTGCCATGTGCACCTGCAGTGAGGGAAGCCAGCAAATTGGATCTTGAGAACAGATGCCTGACCAGCGGGGCTTAGTGAAAAATCTTGGATGTTATACAAGGAAAAACACGACTTTATTTTCCCATATTTGCTGTTATTAGGAAATAAATGGTTGCTGTTGAAATGTTTTCATAGATACTCAAAAACTAAAAACGTTACTACAATGATGTGGCTAGGAATTTATAGCCTTGTTTTTGCTATCAAAATAACAACAAATATAATTAATTGATTTTAATTCAAAGAAAAAAATAATGTCAGTACTTGAACCATAATTCTACTTCTAAACACTTAAAAAATAAATTATTATAATAGCCTTTTGATGACAATGGTAATAAACTGATTGAGAATAAAAATTTATGAAGCATTTCCTCAAATGGATAGCCAGTGCATGTGCAAGATTAAAAAACAAATTAAGTCTGCAGTGAGTGGTTGGTGGTGGTGGGGGTGGGGGGGGGGACAAGAACAAGTATAAACAGATCTTTTTATTTTTTTGGAATTATTAAAATATTGGTTAACATTCTCCATTTTTGTAAATTATAAAACTCTTGATGACAAAAAACCTAAGAAAACAAAATCACAGTTTTAATAATTTTAGCACTTTCTCCAGAGTGAGTTTTAAAAATGTTGGTCTAGAAATGGAGGCCGACACATCTATATTGTTAATATAGTTGGCCTTTTTGGAAGGAAAACATCTTCAATGTTATAGGAATCAAGACAACATCCCAATGAGTGAATATTTTATAAAGATGTGCAAGGATAAAACTCTGTGCAGCCAAATTTACAATTTATCAAAAGAAAAAAGTAAAATAAATAAAACAATCATCAAACTTGTCTTCAATTTCAATAACCTTTTAGTAAATTGTCTGGAATTCTTAGAACAACATTGAAGTCTCAGTAGAGAACCCCAAACTTGAAAACCACATAGAAAATTGGATGGAAACTGTCAAACTTCTGTTATGTAAAAGATGCACATTTTTAAATATTAAAACATCAAAAAGTGTAGAGAAAAAAAAAAGCATATACACAAACCCACACACAAAAAAACAAAAAAAAACATTGAGAATTATTTGAATGAAATGGTGTAAAATAAATACAAATGATAAAATTATATGAAAATTCACTGTTTGCTTGAATTATATCAACAAGAAAAGGTGGATTCCCAAAAGGGAGAAAAATATGATCCTCATTACCAAAATACACTAAGTTGTGTACAGGGAAAATAACCCAATAATTTGAAGTGAATTAAGCAGTGGATATGAAAAATTAAATAAAAAAAAAAAAGGAGAATACTAAGACAAAAGTTATATATATATATATATGAGATCAAATGCAGATCAAATATGAATTGGAATCTGACAAGATGATAAAATAAAGAATAAATAGGATATATATATCAATCTAACATGTTTCCCTTTTAAAACTTTGTCAGACAGACACTATGGTATTTTTCAATTTTGTTTCAGTCACAGTTCTTATTGGTCAGACACGTATCATGGGCATTGCAACTATAGATACTTCAATATATAAGTTTGTGAGGATTCTTGTATGTCTAAGTGGGGGTGGCATTGGATGGTAATGTGCGTACATAATTGTGTATGTGTGCCTGTGTAGTGGGAGTTCTGATGTTTTTACCTGTGTGGTCAGGTCAGTGCAGCAGGGTGTTGCATCATTCTAATTTATGATTGATCTTTTTAAGCACATATTCTTTGTATTAGAGAGATATAAATTAGATTCTTTAAGAATGGATTCAAAGAAAGAAGATTGTAACATGTTTTAGGCATGTGTTTATAGTTGGTAATAATGTTATTAAGCTTTTAATGTATTTTTCCTTTGAAAAAAAAAAAAAAAAAGAAAGACATATATATAATGATTGGCATGGAATATCTGAACAAATTATGTAAGATGAAATATGTGAAAACCACCAAGATGTTTCCATTTTTGTTAATGTCTCACACTAAATGAGCATTATCAATAGAACCAAAAAGAAAAATCCCATTACTTAAAAACAATGGGATTAATTTGAAGAGTTTTTTTCTTAGATTTTCAGTAGGACTGAGAATGAAACATACACAAGAAAATTAAAAAGATTAAAACATCCAACTAGTTTTTCACATATTCCATCTTATATATATATATATATATATATATAATTTCTGTTTTGATAAACATTCCTTGAATCATTATTGAATAGAGATATTGATGAATTAAAATACTTTCAGAATGTATCTGTATAGTTTATGATTTTATCAAAAGGTCTCTTGACAAATTTTTTATTCAGACACTTGAATCTTTTTTTGTTTTTACACATTTCAGCTGATCCATTTTACATGTCATTATGTCCAAACTTGTTCGTTAATCTTCCCATTGCACTGGTTTAGTTTTACAGTATCAGCTATACAAAAATGGAGAAATTTCCCAATACCAACTTTTTTGAAAGTTGAAATCGATCAACTCATGCACCTCATTGATTGATATATGTTCTTTCAGTTACTTCATGACCCAACACTGCTTCCAGATCTTATCCGAGAGAGTACTTAGCAAAATTGGGGTTGGTGTAATTTGGAATGCTGTGACCACTTGGTATACCAAACACTGTAGAAATAGTTAACGTACCAATTGTACTAATCTAACCACCTTTTCTATCAGCAATTTGATTAACACTTAACAAAATGTGAAGAATAGATTGGCCACATCATATTTACAATATCAAAGAACAAATAAAGTTGGATGTCTTTTGAATAGTTTTCCAGAACAGAAAGAGAAAGAAATAAGCTTTTGAATTGAAAATAATTGAAGAATTAAAAATAGTAACAGAAAAACTATTTCACAAAGTCATCCTTGATTTAATCAAAGAATTTGTTTTAAATTTCATTGGAAAATCACAGCAATAAAGTGAGAAATTTATATTTTATGATTTCTAAATAATTACTTTAAGACAAAAACAACTTTCCATGTAGGAAAAACAGATATGAAAGGAGTGAGAAAAAAGATATTTAAAATGGAAGTCAGGTTCATTAACATTCAATTCTAAAAAGATGAAAATCCAAATTACAAATTTTGTAAAGCTTTTATCTAAAATAAAAGATAAAAGAAAATTGTTTCCTTACAAAAATTCTTGCATTTCTGTGGAATTCAGTTTAAAATTAAATAAAAGAAAGTTTATTTAGATTTTGTGTGTTGTGATAGAAAATAAAACAACACTGGCTTTTAGAAATATTTGAAGCCATAAATACATCAATGTTTATTTTCGTTTTATTTTCTAAAATCATTTCCAGGAATTGTGAAAAAAAAATTAAAAATTTTCTCCAAACTAAATTCAAAGAGCAGTGAAAGAAAAAAAAAACAATGATTTCATCAATTCTGTAAATGCCATTTTGAAAATATTTCAAAACATTTAAAAGTTATTTAGATAAATGAACCAATGAATAATTGAATTTAAAATCATTTTAAGAAATGTTATACTTATTTGAAAATCTTCAACTTTTCAAGAACCACATTGACTTAATTGTGAATTTATCTTCACCTGTTTTCATAATAAAAACATTTTGAGCAATTTCAGCCAATTTCATATTCTAAAGATCACAGTGTAAAGGAAAAAAATCACATTAGTTTGTGAGACTTAAAAACATTCTTTCATTCCAATATTATGGCTAGAATTTCAAATCAGACATTTTTATCCCAATGTCATTTTATTAACACAAAAAAAAAAAAAAAAAAAAAAAAAATGTGGATGTGGAACTGGACAAACTTTAATATGAAATAATTTTTGTAAAAATTCTCAAATCCAGTGAAAAATTCATAGAACATTAAAAAAAAAATTTATGATAAAATATCAAGAAAAGCTTAAATAGAAGCAACCAATCAGGGATGTTTTATCATTTGGAAAATCAAAACTGAGCATGAAGTTTATTTGGTCAAATTGCTAGTCATCATGAGACTATGGCATCCAAATTTCATACAACAGCCAAATAAAAACAACAGATGAAATTGAAAGTCCAAATATTAAACTTCCATGAAAGATCTCCACCCAGAAAATTAAAGCTTAACAATCTGATGCTAATATAACACTTTACTTTAGAAATAAATAAATGTAAAATCCTTTGTATTAGCATTAGGTGGATTTTTGTGGATAGTCATTTGCAGACAGTTCTGTTTTGCTGTATCACAGCTCATCAGTACGGGTAAATGATTGCTTCCAGCCAGGATTGAAACTCAACTGATTTGACATCAGTCAGAGATTCTACCACTAAGCTATTGGCACATGGTGGGGGAAGGCAGATTTTAGTGATTTATATACACAATGTAAACACATGCCAGTAGCCAAGAGTATTCATTACTGAAAAATTATATATTAATTCTACAGAGTTTCTTACAAATTCAATTCAAAATTTTGGAGAAAGATCAAATTTTGTGTGAGATTTTTTAGGTTTTCTTCTGATGGTCCCAATTTTTGTTATTTTTCTTCAGAATATTTTGGCTGGTTCATTCTCTAATCATTTTCAGGTGAAATTTATTGCCTTGTGAATGAACATTTTTATTTAATTCTATGATTTTTCTTTGTTAGCTGTTTAGATGTTAAAGACATGTCATACAATTTGCAGAGGGAAAGCATGTTTTTTGCATAATATTTTCTGATTTCTGTGTAGCGTTAAATTTTAAAATTAAATCTTAAAAATCAGTTTTAGATATAAAAAGAAATATATATGTCTAAAAATAAAAAAATTGAACGGATCAGCATGTAAATAAAGACATCTCTGAATTGGACATTATGGTAAAGATGACCCACATCCGATTCAAAGACAGACCTGGGGAGCTGAGAATTTCACAGTAGATAAAATTTCTCAAAAAGATGAGCAAGAAGTGTTTTAGTGATAATTTTGTGGGAAAAGAAATTTAAAAACAAAACTGAAGATATTCTGTAATGTTAAAAAATTTTTTTTAAATTGCCTTAATCATTGTTGTCTTTAATAATGTTTCAGCAGATCAATTTTTTGGCCTTCTACATGTGCTTATTGTAATTGATCTTATTAATTTAATGTTTTTTTTTCTTTTTCAGCTCAACTAGAACATCCCCATTCAACAGAATCCCAGGACTGAGTGCTAAGTTTTCATGTTAGGAGTGAAAACAGAAAAAGATTGAAACCTGTTTTAATGCAACCTTATCACAAAGTCAGATACCCTTTTCACTAAAAGCACAAGAGAAAACATAGCAGTTAAACTTACCACATGCACTTTTGTTGGAATGAAAAAGGAAAAAAAAAAAAAGAAAAAAAAAAGGGAATTTTAAAGACTGTGTGTGTGTGTGTCTCCCTCTTTCTAAATATATATATGTGTGTGTGTTTATATATCTTAAGAAAGCAAAAGAATGGTTTGATTACGATGAAGTGATAAAATAATCAAATTGAAGACAATAGCTATAAAATATATATTCTGTAATTATCTCATATAATACAAGATGTTAAAAAAAAAAAACACAAACCTAAAAAAACATTTCAGAAATAAAAATTTACATTCTTCCCAGAAACACTTACAGCTTAGAAAGAATCCATTTTTAAGACTGCTTTCAAAAAGGAAAAGGTTATTTTTTTAAAAATTAAAATATCCAAAAATACTGGTTTTGTTTGGATAATTTTATTTTGGTTTGTCATTGAAGTACGTTCACTTTTCTTTGTTTCTGTCCCTCGTGTGTGTGCCAAAATCTATGTGTGTGTGTATGTGTTTTCTTTTTAAAAATTCAGAAATATTTTCCAAATACAAAAACAATCTTGTTTGATAAATGAAAAAAAAAAAAAAAAAAAAAAAAAAAATTAGTTACAAGATTAATTCAACCAATTTGTCTATTTCAAATTTTAAAAAATCTGAAAAAAAGAGGTCACATTCTAAGGTGAAGAAAAAAGTGACTGTCTTTGTATAATTGTTAAGTTTGGATGCAATTGAGACTTGAGAAAAAATTAATTTTAACACTCATTTTTATCATCTTTGTTTACATTTTATGAATGCTTTCATTGTTTTCTGAGATTTTATTGTCCAAAGAGATTCTGATTCTAACAATGATGGAAATGATAACAAATTTGGTCAATTCATTCAGTCATCACCATGAAAAAAAAAAGTTTTTTTTTAATCTTTTAATTTGTGTTGTAATGTCAAGTTTCAATACAATCAATAGTAAAGATAAGACACAATGCTGGTATTCTCTGTCAGAATTTTTGTAATGAGGAGTTATCATTATTTACACTATTTGTGAACTATTGTCAACAACAAAGATGAGGACAATAGTCTGCATATAAATCATGTAAATGACAATACTGGTAGGTTTAGTTGATTAATGTTGCAGAATATTTATCTGCCATTTTGAGGAATGATTTAAATTATCATTGTAATATGACTGTATTCAAAAATACTGCTCAAATAAAAATCATCAAATTTTAATTTATTTCTACGTATGCCGTGTCTAATCCCATTATAGCACTAATAACACGGCACTAAGTGAAATATTGTACAATTGAATTATCGTATAAAAAAATTTTTATAAAAAAGACAGGAATTAAAAAATATTTGGGGATAAGACCAGTAATATTCTTTGCTTTGGTGATGAATTCGAGTTGTTCTCTTTTTCCAGCATCGATTGAAAGGATATTTCAAGTGTCGTATCTATACTATTGATATGTACGATTGCTACAGTCCTGGATTCAAAACAGAACAACACTTGATTTTCTGGCAGGAATCAAGAATAAAAATGATGATAAAGTTTTTGGTTTTTTAAATTAGATAACATGCAACAAAATCATCATCATCATATGATACAGAAATAAATTGCAATAAATGTAGCACCGACTGGAGATGTTTTCCTCAGAGAAAAACCATTTGAAATTTCCATAGATCCTAAAACTAACTTCAAGTTTATGTTGTAAACCCAGAATTGATTGTTGATTAGGTTGATTCACTTTCATTCAAATTAAGTGAATTTATTTTCTCTTTACTTTGTTCTGATAAATTTTATGAGATTTGAGAACATTAGAATTTGGAAAAGAAATTTCACTTTTTATTGACACTTATTAGAAGTGAATATAAGATTAGAAGTGAATATAATTAAAATGAAAGAATTATAAAACTAAAATTCAATGACTTGAGAAGTAACTCTTAACAAAATCAAACGATGAAAATTTCTAGAAACACAAATAAAAAAACTAATTTATTTTTTAATAAAATATCTTTGCTTTTTCAGAATAAGTGACATCATAGAATGTCAGAAAATGGCAAAATCCATGAAGTTGTCAGTAATGCAGTGAACAAAAAAAAAGACAAAAATCTACAAAAAGTTTGTCTAATTACATATTTCTTGGCTATTCATATATATCAAAAAAGCCATTAAACATTTTTGCTTTAATAAACAGAGCTAAAAATAAATTTTCTTTAGATATTTGGATTGTTCAAAAAAGTCTAAAATAAAATAAAAATTGAATTTAGGTAATACTCACCAGAAGTGAGAAAAATATTAAAAATGCTGAACTTAAACTTAAATTGTTATTAATCAATGGAAAAATTCAGATAAAACCCAAAAAGAATGAAAAGGTCAGTATTTAAATTTATAAATTCAAGTTAAACAATGAAATTTCTTAAATGAAAAGTTCATTGTATTTCATTTTCCAAATATATTATTTTCATGAAAGTTTTCATACAACAGTTTCACTCAACTTTGCACAGATTTCTGTTATCATATTTTCCATTCAAATCTTGTCAGAATATTGGATATTCATTTTTGACATTTAGAAAGATCAGGAAAACCATACAAAATACTCTTTTTCATAAAAGGTGATAATATTCACAGAAAAACTCTTCTTAAAACAAAATTCTAGCATTACCTATGGAAATACCAGAAACCATCTTTATCAGGGCAAGCAATGAACGAAAGTGAAAAGAAAGTAACAAGTTAATCTCCTTATTTTATCAAAAGTAAGCGAATTTTACTTGTAGACCAAAAATACATCAAGTGTTTGCAGTTTATTTTTATAATATTGTTCACCCAATACAAGGCTCGGGAGCCACTCAAGGGTTACAGTAGGGTTACTGAATGCGGTTGTGTGGACATACAAAGAAGGAGTAAGAAATGCAGATTATGGGGATATGTAGGATAAATAAAAGGTTGACGCTAGACTTGAAGAGGTTAGGGAAGCAATATATGGTTAGTCTGTTCCACAAAGCAGCAGCGGTTCTTGGGGTGAAGAATCTGTCCGAGTGGAACTGCCTCCTTACCAAACAAATATACAAGAGTATGTGGCATGGTGTGTACTAGCTGTAAAGATCTGAACTAGTGGAACTCGCCAAAGTAACATGTCTGAACACTTGCCATGAAAATAGCTTTAGAGAAGAGAGGGGCTAGCAATATTTCGTCTGTGGTGGGAGAGTGTTTGCAGGGTGGAAAACAATTCACTCCTGACAAAACTGCATACATACTTCTGAATTCTGTCATGGCTGGAAAGTGAGTATTAGGGAGTTCCATCCCAGATGCAACAGCAATACTCCATTATTAGATTTGATTCTTGTAAAAGCAGACCATTCCAGCAGGGATTAGGTTACTTCCTGGAGCAATACAAGAAACTGGCCATTTTTTCAAAATTTTTATAGCAACCGAACAACTGCGCAAGTTCTATTTAAGATCTGCAGTAAGCTTTTAGTCCCCACAAACATTTGGGGCAAGGAGCTTCATTTGGGAGTACAACTCTTCATCAGAACTACAGTAAATTAAGGGTCTGCTTAGTGATGGTGAAATTTTACTAGCTCTGATTGGGGGGAATTGAATTATGCAAGCTGCAAGAGCTTGGTAAGTAGAGAGATCAGCTCTAAAGATGAAATATTATTATTTATAGAAAAAATTGTTTGGTTTTTTGGAACTTTTTTTTTTAACTAATAAAACATCTGCCAGTAATTTTTTTGGTCTACTTTTAAATGTAAATGAAATATTTAGCAATCAGTAAACTGTAGTTTTACTTAGAATCTTACATAATTCCCCATTTGCCCCACTGCCTAAAAACCAACCTTATTGTCTATCCTATATATGGTGTACCTGCAGTAAGATTCAAAATCCTAAAAAATGTGGATAGGTGAATATTTAAGGGGGTTAGGTTTTTTTGGCTTTTTTTTTTTTTTTAATCTTTCTTTGTTCTCCAGAAAAATGATAAAAGAATGAAATGAGCTAAATAATGGAACATTTTCTTTTTGCAAATTTAGCTTGAAATCATGGAAGATTGACAACTGCAAAAAAACTAAAACTAATCACATGGAAAGGATTTTTATAAACAACTAAATAAATAGAATCTAAATAAACATTTTATAGAACTATAAAATGTTTATTCCAGAAATTGCTTTCTGCTTTAAAACTAACAGGAATGAGAAGAAAATAAATGCTATGAAATTTTAAGACTCTTTCACATTTATCAACAAGTTCAATGCAAAAATAGGTCATTTAAAAACATGACACACAATTGCCTCTAGAAATTCTGCTCTATAAAATATGACAAGAGTAATAGATAAAATGTTTGCATTAAAAAAAAAAAACTGCAACCACAAATGAGACATTTTTAATATTTAATTTATTTGAACATAGTTGAATTGTTGTGTGACAAATTGAACAAATATTGAAAAGAAAATCCGTCCCTGATCGGTTAGTTATTCTATTGTCATATTTACAGCAAAGATTTAGATGCAAGTTTAACATCTAAATAGTCTGGAAAATATTTTCCTTCTTATATCACAGGAGGAAACCTTGAGAGAAATGCAAACGCAAATGGCAATGATAAATAAATGTTGAGTGGCCATTAAGGACATTTTGGAAAAGCTGTAATAATTCTTTCTTTTGAAAATGGTTCTTATCTTTTGTTAGTGAAGTGTTTCAAGTCTACAAATACAAAAATGGTTACTTTACAGGGAAATTTATGTAAAAAAATATACATCCTTCCACTTGTGAAGTCCTCACTGAAGTCATCATTAAAAGTTTAATCAAAACTTTTTTTTTTAAAAAAATCAAAAGAAAGATTCCATCATTTGAGATAACTTGTGTTTACAGATTTTGTTTTTAATATGTATTCCTAGTGATCTCTTAAATCTTAAATAAACAATTCAGTGGCTTTTTTATTTGACATCATGACAATAGCAAAAAACTTATGACCTCCTAAAATATCAAAAACAAATTGAAATTTTAACTAATGGTAATGCATTTTGCAGAAAAATAAAGAGAGATGAAGAAAAACCCTTATAAAATCCTATCATCCTTTTCGTAACTTACGTATAACATTTATTTCAGTTTGATTTTATATATTTTCTTTTAAATTAAAAAGCCAACATCATTTTTTGGGGGTTCAGTTGAATATTGAAAATAGACAACCCACCATGACAGCAAAAAAATGGAATGTACATATAAATAGACAGCAGTCATGGGGAATACAAGACTTGGATTTCAAATTTGTTTTGGCGCTTTTTTTTAGTTAGGATTCTTGGAGTTCAGGGTAAATATGGTTGAGAATAAAGAAGGCTACATCCTGATTGGACCAATAAGCAGTGTGTGATGTCAAGACAGAAAGATAACTGCTTTCAAAACTGCTTTCTTTTAATTGAAAATCCATTCTGTAATTAAGTTCTGAAAAAGAGAATAAAATAAATATCAAGCAAAATTTGATTGAAAGAAATTAACTTGTTAATTTTTTTAGCACAATATATAAGATACTGGGTACTTCACAAATATGGCCTTTCACCAGATAAAATTTTAAAAACTATTTCAATATTTACAAGTGAATATGTACAAAAATTAAAATTTATGTTTTATCTATGCAAAAATTTGCAGACAATAAAACACCTAAAAATGAAGAAAGAAAAAATAAACAAACAAAAAATAATACACATTTTCTCTATATCTGTTCAAGTAAAAAATCATTTACACTATTTACATTATTTGGACTATTGTCCTTATCATTTGTACAACGTTTCGGCCATTGTATGCTCTGGCCTTCTTCAGGTGCTAGGAATTCTGAACCAAACCCTTTATAACAATGACCCTCATTCCTTGCGTAGAGCCTCTTTTGGTAATCAGGAGTTATCTCCCTCTAATCCTCTCAGTTACTTGTTCAACACTGCTGTAGCCTGGTATTGAACTACAATGCTGTAGCCTGGTCAAGTCACAGGAACTAACCAATGTCTATATCCACTGAGCCATATGTCCTTAAGAACAACTGAGTTTCTAGGACTTATAAACTCAATGTTCAATAACCATTTTTTACCAAAGTTCATATTGCAATTTTTGATGTTAATGGTTTTCTCTAAAAAAAATTTTTTTTTTAACCAGAGCTCATGTTGCAATTTGACTAATTTGACTCCATATTACTGGTTCCCATATTGTGTTCATCTCTATGCTTGGTTGGCTTAAGAGATTTTTGTAGCCTAGCATATGTGCTGAGTCCTTAAGTTTACGTAATTTCCAGTGGTATTCTCTTACTTCAACTTCATCCAATAGGGGGTGGTGATACCCTTTCTCCCTCCATATGTGGTCAGCCATGCCTGATTTTTCTATCTCCCCTCATGTTACGGCCTTGCAATGTTCTTGTAGCCTTACCTTAAGGGGCAGCCTGTTTCTCCTTTATATTTCTTTCCACTACTACATGGAATAGCGTACACGCAGTCCTTAGTCATGTCCTCCTCTGTTGGGGGTCTTATGCGGAAGAGGTATCTGTGAAGTGTAGAACCACTTCTGAAGATTGTCCTGATGTCATATGGACCACAGATCCTTTGTATTTTCTCTGATAACCACTTCACATAAGGTACACAGACCGAGGCTGTTTTCTGAGAGTTGTTATCCTCATGCACCCTCCCTTCCATGTATGTTGGAGTTGTTGTCATGTACCCTGGACAATTGTTTCGTTGTAGGGTACTGCTTATATGTCTCTGGGTTGCCACTTATGACTTGTTTGATGTTGCAGGCAGTGGATGATCCCTTCTCTTTACCTTGTATGGGTGGTGGAAGTTGAAGTTGAGGTATTGTCTAGTGAATGTTGGCTTGCGGTATACAGATATCTTGAACCCCACCTCTGTTCAAGTTATTAGCACATCCAGTAATTTCAATTTGTTGTCACTCTTTTTACATAGTGAACTGTATGGATGATCTTATTGACTTTACATGGTCCAATAGCGTCTGGACCGCCTGGTGTGGCCAGAGTATGAAGGTGTCATCAACGTATCTCAGCCATAAAGTTGGCTTTAGAACTGTGGATTCTAACTCCATCTCTTCAAAGTATTCCATGTATATGTTAGCCAGTGATGGTGATAATGGAGAGCCAATTGCTCCTGATATATGTCTGATCACAATCTAAAGTGTGTTGTTTGTGTGTAGAAAGTTAGCATCTCATTCAGGTTATCTAGTGGAATATTGGTATGTTCTCCTAGGGATGAGTTCGAGGCCAGTCTGTCCTTGACTACTGATAGTGCCTCAACTGTGGGTATCTCCCACATTCAGGCTCACCATCTGGTTGCATTTGATGGAAGAAACTTTGCTAAGTTCCACAAAGTGAGCAGAGTTTTAATCATATGAAAGTGACTTTCCTATCAGTGGGTCAATTATATCTACAAGGAAGCGACTCAGAGAGTGGGACACCGAACTTAGGCTGCTAACAATTGGCCTGAGCGGAATACCATCTTTATGAATCTTAGGTAGGCCATACATGTGAGGTAGCTTGCTGTAATGTTGAGACAACTGCTTGTATGTCTTAGGCTAGAAGTGATCCTTGTTCTTGATTAGGATCTGCGACTTCTAATGAGGTCTTCCAGTTTCTTGTTGTATTCAGTTTTGTCCATCACTGCAGTTGCATTGCCTTTGTCAGCTGGTAGTATGATGTTATCATTCCTCTGTAGGGTTCTGATTGCCAGCCTCTCATCTTTTGCAATGTTTGGTTTAGGTGGCTTGGCTTTCTCACTTTCCATCTTAGTTCATCTGCCTGAGCCTGAGGGATGTTCAAGGCTATTTCCTTGATACGGGAAATGATGTCTAAGTATGATATCCACCTGATGGTTGTTGCGAAGTCGAGACCCTTGTTCAGCAATGACTTCTCAGAGGCACTCAGCTGATGTTGACAACTGTCTTCACAGGTAGGTGATGGACCTCAGGTGTCCCCTTCAGATCTTTTAATCTATTTAATTTCCGTACTTGGCAGACATTGACTGCATCGAATTCTTGCCTGAAGGATTTGTCCAACTTGTGCTGGATCCTTTTTCAGTCTTCTTCATCAGTGATCATGCTGAAGAATGCTTCGAGCCTCTGGGAGATATCGGAATGTAATTTTTGTTTCATCCATTGGTTGTACTGGATATATTCTTGGACCAGGACATGCCCCGTTTTACTGTGACTAGATGGGCTCTCCTTGGTGCCAAGCCTGCAGGGAGGAATCGTAGTTCTCTGCATCGGTGTAGGAATGTCAGGTGGTTTGATGTTCATGCCAGCTTCGGGTAGGACATTTCTATTCATCTCCATATTGGTTTATTGGGTCTGTATCCTTCCTTCAGTATTTGTCTATATTTCTGAGATGAGGCTGTATTAACACTATTTACATTATTTGGACTATTGCCATTTGTACGATGTTCCGGCTGTTGTACTCTCTGGCCTTCTTTAGGTGCTAAGAATTTCAAACCAAATCTTTTATGACAATCACTGGGGTATACGATCCTCAATCTTTGGGTAGAGCTTCTTTTGGTAGTTATGAGTTATCTCCCTCTAGAAATAAAGGGTTTGGTTTGAAATTTATAGCACCTGAAAAAGGCTGGAGCAGACAACAGCCAAAATGTCATACAAATGGCAACAAAGATCAGGACAATAGTCCAAATAATGTAAATAGTGTAAATACTACCTCATCTCAGAAATATAGACAAATACTGAAGAATCGTTTTAATATTAAAACAGTTTTTGACAAAGTGCTTTTCTAAAATAACAGTATTATCAGCTGTATAGTTTAGAGTAATTATAGACAGAAATGAATAAAAATCTTTCATAAGTTATTACTTGTATATAAATCAAACCTGAATAAAATATCTCCAAAATTATTTACCCAATTTGAATCAAATTCAGTTGATAGAACTTTGGCGTCAACTTAACTGACATCGAATTAAAATATTTCAAATTAGAAAAATGGATCTTATAAAATCTAAACGATCTTCTAATCAAAGAAAAATATAAAAATTTATGTAAAACAAAGGCAATTTCATAAAGCCTTCAAATCCCAGTAATAAACCAAATTCTTCAGAAACCAGAACATTTTCACAAATACTTAAACAGCAATTCATCAATATTCAAAGGAATTCTCTATTTTATTAAAAAGTGAATGCTATACATTCAGATCTTAACATTGGACTCTGACGTTAGATAGAAAATTTTCTGCTTTCAATTTAAATTGGAAAATACACAATATATATTTATGAAAAGAAATAAAATATTAAAAGAAAAAACAAACTTACTGGGTGCATTTGCCAAAGAACAACTTGGAATTGGTTCAGGACCCATTTCTTCTAACTCCTTTGCTTCATTTTCCATTTTTTTCAGTTCTTTTAATTCTGGGCTCAGATTTTCTGATGGAGATTTTTTAATGAATGTGAGGAACATGTTACCTGTAGAAGAAAACGCATTCATTTTGTAATTTTCAATTCACTGAAGACCACTGACAGTAATCTTGCAATAATATTAGTTGTATCAAAGTTTTAAACTTATTAAATTAAGGGTTATTATCATTTGTACCTATTACATCCTCCAACTATTATCAGAAAACACACACGCACACAGAATATCCTATTTTTTAGCTGATATACATAGGTTTGTCATGAAAATATCCAGTCATTTTGATATACTACAAAAATTGGTTGTATAGCATTGATGTAACTTGACAACCAAACACAAGAGATCTTATTGCAAATGCAGGAATAGATACTCTCTTATAAGGTTACTCCATCAGAAGCGAGATATTATTAAATGCATTTGTGTATTTTGACCATTGCATTCACAATGACAATTTGATTATTCCTCTCCTTTGCAGGATTCTTTGGAGGGAAAGCATCTCCCATGGGTCTGTTAGCTCCAATTTGGTTACTTGCAATTTCTGTTTTTTCCCCAAGACTAAAATTGCTATCTCATTGCTGTGAATGAGATTAAAGAGAATGTGATGTGGTAGCCGATGGCAAACTTGAAAGAAGGCATTACACAAGGGAACTAAAGCACTATCACACGAGGCTTTTTTTTTTCTAATAAATAGCTGGATATTTTTCAAACAGAGAACCTGAGACTAATCAGATGATAATGTTCATTTGGACAAAATTTAAATGTATTTTCCAATAAATCTCTCTGCAACTTCAGTTAATTCAGAGTTTTTTTCTAAACTTATTTATAAATGGAACTTTGTGTGTGTGTCCGTTACCTATAGACTCCGAAATGACTGAACAGATTTTCTTGAAAATTTACACAGTTGTACTATAAGCGTCTGCGAGTGTTCTTAGCTAGGTTTTGTGTCGAGGTACCCCCTTGTGTGTGTGTGTGTGTGTCCGTTACCTATAGACTCCGAAATGACTGAACAGATTTTCTTGAAAATTTACATAGTTGTACTATAAGTGTCTGCGAGTGTTCTTAGCTAGGTTTTGTGTCGAGGTACCCCCGAAAAATATCGAAAATTGATAATTGAAAAAATCTATTTATAGAAGGAGTGGTTTGATTTTAATCAAATTTGATACACTCATAGACAAAGACATAAAAAAATGATATTCAGAAGTTTCAAGGTTGCAGTTCTATTCTTGGATGACTTATTTGACTCCGATATTGGAAATCGATACCCCGATACCCTACGGGGTCTGATCAAAATCAGTTTTTCAGCCCTTTTATTTTAGTTTTTGCTTCGGGTTTGACTCTAAGTAGGTATAATTGTAGTTCTTAGTCTCAGCCATGATACCATTTACTCAGAGGACTTATTTCGCCTTCAAAATTCAGTTTACGACGAAAAAAACCTATTTGATATCGAAACTTATTTGAAATCAAAATTTGACTTACATCCATTCATTTTTCTTTCAGTCTATGGTTTTGCTTTGACTGGAAACAACTATTGCTTTTTAGTCTTTCGTGCCAACGTCCAAAGAGTCTGAGCTCCAGGACCATAGATTAGTTTTAAAGCTTTCATTACACCTGAGCAACGCTGGGCTATACTGCTAGTTTTAATATAAAAATGAAGCAAGTCATAAAGATTTCATGTAATTTAAGATCCAATCTCAAAGTTAACTTAGGAATATTAAAACTTTACAAGTAGACTTATCTGAAATATATATGTATTTATGAAGAGTCTATTGATGAAAAATGCATAATGAACTCTCAGAAAAAATAAAAATAAAAAAGTGGTGTACAAACATTTATAACTGTACTATTGCAAGAAAATCCAAAGTGCATACTGTGCCAATCAAAGGAGCCATAATTAGTTGCCAGGATAGCCATCATTATTTAATGCACTGAAACAGTCACAGAGGGACATAAAATGGTTTTCTGTGTACACAGCCAATCACTTAGTTTATCCTGTAATGGACATCATAATTTCAATACTAAATGGCACTTGTTTGATGGACACAGTTTATATTTTGGATTGTTCTGGAATTGTGTTTCACATTCTTTGTACAGAGTAGTTGCATACAAATTACCTGAAGACCTTTTGATGTTTTATTTTCTATTTTACCATTGAATTACAACTACAAATTCTCCATAATCTCATTGAAGATTGATTCAACTGAATGATATCAATATCAGACTAGAAACTTAAAATAATTTCAAATTGATAATATAAATTAATGTTTATTTGAATTTATTTTTTCTTAAAGTTGTAGTAGCAGAAATATAAAAGTGTTTATTAAATAAGAATTATTGTTGTAAAAATGATTTCAGAACCCAAACACGAAGTAGAAGTAGAATATATATATTGGAATCATGACAACAGTTATTTGGACTTTGGCATATAACAACAAAGCTAAGAGAAACTGTAGTGTGTAATGTGTATGAAGATTTGGGAAGCAGAGTGCAGAGGAAATTAAAAAGAAACCCATCATGGCAACATGGTTGCTAAACTTTGAAACAATTTTAACAGAAAGTAAAATGATTTAAACAATAAGTACTTTTTGTTAAGCCTATATTAATACCAAGCAATACTTTGCTTGCATCTTCACAAGATAGAATCCTCTACTAATATTCAGGGAACTTTAATTAGATTTATTGATCCCCACAAAGTGGAATTTTCAGCTTTAGCTGAAATTAAAAGAAGAATTATAAAAAAAAAATAAACTGATGCAAAACAGGAAATCATGGTGCCTGCCTCTAGTTTGATTCTAAGAAATTCTGGTAAACAGGCTCATCTACCCAACAGTAATCATAATTACTAAAAGAGGAAATATAAATTTATAACATTTTATGAATTTAAATTGCATCATTTATTAATTATCGAGATGTCCGGAAAGTTTGTGCCGATTTTTAAGGAAAATTAAAAATCAAAACAAAATCATGTCATTAAATATTTATTCAACTAAATTTTGTTGCACAACCTTTTTCCATTTTTCCTTCAACTTAAAGATTCTGCCTTCCCAGGATTTCAATGGTTTCTCAGCAAAGAACTCATTAAGGTGTATTTTTTTGTGATCCAAAGAATTAAAATTTTTAACATTGAGATTATTTCACAAGAACCTGAATATATAAAAATGCAAAGGAGCAATGTCTGGAGAATATGGTGGCTGGGGTAACACATTTTAGCCAAGCTGCAACAATTTTTGCCAGGTCATCAAAGAAATGTGGGTTCTGGTGTTATCCTGATGGAAAACAACACCTTTCCTCTTTGCCATTTTTGGGTGTTTTCCTTGAATTGCTGCCTTTAATTCGTCCATTTGCAAGCAGTACTTTTCAAAATCAATTTGACTAATTACTTGGTAGAAGATTGTAATACAGGATTCATTTCCAGTCACACTTGATGCACAGCATGACTTCCTTAGGATCTTTTTTGCTGAATATTGTGATGAGTGATGAATCATTTACAACAATTTGCTTCAAAAGGGGTCCATTTTCATTGCATCTGAGTACTCAAACTTCACTCATAGATGGTGGATTTTGATAAATCTAGTGTTTCTGACAATTCTTATGTTGTGTAATGAGGATTATTCTCAATCACTGTCTTGATTTGGATGTCATCTATAGTGGGGCATCTGACTGAGCCATTTTTGGGTGTTTTCCTTGAATTGCTGCCTTTAATTCGTCCATTTGCAAGCAGTACTTTTCAAAATCAATTTGACTAATTACTTGGTAGAAGATTGTAATACAGGATTCATTTCCAGTCACACTTGATGCACAGCATGACTTCCTTAGGATCTTTTTTGCTGAATATTGTGATGAGTGATGAGTGATGAATCATTTACAACAATTTGCTTCAAAAGGGGTCCATTTTCATTGCATCTGAGTACTCAAACTTCACTCATAGATGGTGGATTTTGATAAATCTAGTGTTTCTGACAATTCTTATGTTGTGTAATGAGGATTATTCTCAATCACTGTCTTGATTTGGATGTCATCTATAGTGGGGCATCTGACTGAGCCATTTTTGGGTGTTTTCCTTGAATTGCTGCCTTTAATTCGTCCATTTGCAAGCAGTACTTTTCAAAATCAATTTGACTAATTACTTGGTAGAAGATTGTAATACAGGATTCATTTCCAGTCACACTTGATGCACAGCATGACTTCCTTAGGATCTTTTTTGCTGAATATTGTGATGAGTGATGAATCATTTACAACAATTTGCTTCAAAAGGGGTCCATTTTCATTGCATCTGAGTACTCAAACTTCACTCATAGATGGTGGATTTTGATAAATCTAGTGTTTCTGACAATTCCTATGTTGTGTAATGAGGATTATTCTCAATCACTGTCTTGATTTGGATGTCATCTATAGTGGGGCATCTGACTGAGCCGTTCTTTATCAATAAAACTACAATTACCAATTCGAAACTTAGCAAACTACTTTTGTACAGTTCTGTCAGCTAAACAACATTTATTGTACACAGCACATCTCTTTTTTGTTGGTTGCAAGGCATTTTTGTCTTTATGGTAATAAAAAATCATCAAGTGTCTACAATGCAGCTTATAATCTACCATTTTCATAAGGATGTAAAATTGACACAAATTAAGTAATTTCAAACCTTCTTTCTGAAGAGGTACTTTGAAGCGTGCTATAATCAGAAATGTAAGCATATTATATCTGTTGATAAATTTGACATGTTCTAATGTGTTGGATCATGAACAACTAAAAATCAGTAATGAACTTTCTGGACAACCCAATATTTTATTTAACCTAACCACATGAGTGTAAATGTAATTTTTTAATTTATAGACCATGGCACTCATACATTTTTGAGGTCTTGAAGCTTGAACAGATATAAGAGCTCCTTTGCAACTAGCAACAATAGATTTGAGGATCCAACTCCTAAAATACAGGCTAAGACTAGACTTTTAAGCTCAATGAGCCCATAGTGCAGTGCAGGGCAATTCGAGTGCTGTAACTCCCCCAACCCAAGAAATTTGGTCAGTTATAGGAGAATTTTGATGCCAAGTTAAATGGAAGAGCATATTCTAAGGCCAACATTAGCTACTTCAACCAATTTGCTTATGAATCTATCGCTAAATTAGGTGTATTTTAATAAAAAATAAATAAAACGTTGTGGAAAAAAAGAAAAGAAAAGAGAGACCCGCCTCAAAGCATCTTTGATGTTTGTAATCCAGTTACCGAGAGATAAGAAGAGACTGAGTAAAAAGGTTCAAAATGGCTGCGTCATGAGTTTATATATTTTAGATTCTCATCTCGTCTTGTAATATAAAGTGGGTTCATGTGTTTTATTAGGAGGGTTCCCCAGCGTGTTGATAAAAGGCGGAGGTGAAGAAGCGCAAAGGGGCAAAAAAGGATAAGAGAAAGACTAAAAGGAGAAGACAAGAAGTGAACGATACAATGACTGTTGAAGGAAAGACTATTCATCTAAGACCACATAAAATAAATAAAATTATAAAATACATAAAATAATATCAATTTTGTTGAAAAATTTACTCATTAACTCATTTTAACCCAGTGTTCTCATTTGAGGACAGCATAAAAAACTGTAAAAAATAATGGGTATAAATCATTATATAAAACCATTATTATATATAGATAGTGAAGACATATTGATTCATCAATAAAATTACCTTCCAAATATTGCCCAGTTGGAAAAAAAATTCTTGTGATTTGTAAATGAATTTAATGTTCTAAAACCTGAGGACACTAGGTTAAAATGGGATTAAAAACTTGTTGCAGGGCTCCCACCAAAGTTGGGGGTGCCACTAAAGTTGGGGCTCCTGTAGCTTAAGCTTCATTAGTTTCAGAGTAGAAACACTACTGCTTATTGATGGTATTGTAGTTGACGAAAGTGCTAATCACCATAATAAAACTATTTCTACTCCAAAGATATTGAAAGCGTGCAATAATAACATGACACAATTTGCATAAATTATGTGTGCTTCTATTGCCACTTCTTATGAAATACTGAGTTATACTGTTACCTATTTCATCAAATCCAGAAGATTTCAGATTTCCTTCAGAAAATACATACAGATAATCCACATTCAAATAATTGTTATCAATAATATAAAATTAATTACATTAAAAACAAAATCTAAATCATTTAAATGCAAACACAATTTTAACTAAGGGAGGGAACTTGTGAATTTAAACTTTTACAATTGATATTTTAACAATTTAAAATAAGTCTGGACAAAAAAATAATACAATAAATAAATCTACCTCCTCAAAATATCTATAATTATAATACATTTAGCAACAATGAAAATTTATTTTTAATAACAACCATGATAAAAATTTAGTTGAAACAATCTAAACTATAAACGTAAATACTGATTATGAATGATACAACAAAAATGATACAATACTTTAAAGCCCCTAAGACGCAAGGAGTTACGGGGAGGGTGGAAGAATTAAGAACAGAAACATTAATAAGTAGAAAGAGAAGAGTAGTTAGAAAGACAGTAGATAGTGATTAATATTGCATTTAAATTTTTGCAGATTAAAGTTGGCTGGAAAGCATCGAGCCAGAAGGAAGTTTCGCAAACAAGAAGTGCATGATTGATTGATTGGTTTGTTTTACGGCATATCAACCCTTTATGGGTCATTTAATGCCGAAACATTAGTTGTTGTAGGATAATGGGTGGAAATTAAATGTTACTTATGATTCAGAGGAACTTTTTGACTATATCTTGTTGTATAGTTTCGTCTCTCTTAGGAATCTGAGAATATTTTTAGGGTCAACCTTGTTGAAAATATCCCTTAGATTATTTTCTTGATAATGTTTTAGTTGGATCTGTTTGAGGTCTATGCAGTTTGTCAGTACATGGTGTACTGTGTAGGGTTCTTGGCATGGTATGCAGATTGGTACTTCTCCTTTCAATAAGTATGAGTGGGTGATATAGGCGTGTCCTATTCGGAGTCTGGCCATTACCACTTCTTGACACCCTTTTATTGGTTTCTTTTTTTCCAGTAGTTTGTGTCACTTGATGTAGTTTATTGTCAGTACAGGAGTTCCATGACTCCTACCAATTTTTGAGGGTATATGTATTTATTTTTGGTTTTAAATCCGTATAAGGGATTTTTCCTGTTGTGAAGTTTAGTTGTAATGACTCTTTTGCTGCTTTATTGGCTTTTTCATTCATGTGGATACCGATATGGCCGAGGATCCAACAGAAGATTATGTCTTTATTCTTTGTTAGATTGTTTATCCTATTTAGTAGTTTTATAATCAGGGGATCTGTCATTTTTTTTCTTTCAGTGATATAAGCACTGATAAAGAGTCTGTGAGTACGAGATATTTTTGGTGTTCATTGGACGTTATAATATTTAGTGCCAAGTCAATGGCAGATACTTCTGCATTGTACACAGAAGCCTCATCTGGGAGTCTTTTCTTTAATTTAATTTTTTTTTTATGGATAGTCACGCTTCCTGCCCTGTCTCCATCTTTTAATCCATCGGTCTAGATTTGTAGATATTCTGTATATGTATTTTGGATGTTGAGCAGTTCTTTGTGGAAAGTCGAAGGATGGGTTTTAGTTTTGGAGTTTATTTAGTTTAATATTATGGGTGGCTGTTTAATTATCCAAGGTGGAGATTTTGATTTGATGGATTCATGGATTTTTGTTGTGTCTATTTGAGCTTCTGTGAGGAGGTCTTTTACATGAAGACTGTATGGTTTGATAGTACTTTCTTTTTCGTTGAAAAGGTTTGTGTATTGTGAGTGGAAAACGCATTTGTTTGCAGGGTTTGATGGACATGATGTGAGCTTTAGGCAGTATTGCAGTGCTGGTTTTTTCGTCTTAGTGTCAATGGCGGTTAGTTAGCCTCTGTATACAAGCTTTCTACTGGTAGTGTTGAAGGCTCCTAGGGCCTACCTTAATCCTTGGTGGTGTATTGTATTTAGTTCTTTTATATGTGATTTTCTGGCTGCTCCATATATGAAGCATCCATAGTCAAGTTTGGATCTAACTAAGGATCGGTAGAGTTTGAGTAATGTAGTTTTGTCAGCACCCCAGTCAGTGTGTGCTAGAACTTTGATCAATTGTATGGCCTTGTGGCATTTTGTTTTTAGGTATTTTATGTGGGGGATAAAGGTCAGTTTTCTATCATATATGATTCCTAAGTACTTGTGTTGTTCAACAAATGGGATATTATTGTTGTCCAGTTTTAAAATCTTGTCATGATGAATTCTTCGGAGTTTGCAGAAATGTATGCATTTTTTTTTTTGTCCTTTGAGAATTTAAAACCATTTTCTGTAGAAATTACGGGTTCAGCTCACATGAGCCATCTTCAGAGTGGTTTCAGGGACATTAACATAAAGACATCCACCATCAAAGATGATATTATTTTGTGTTAACATAAAACATTGCTATGTAATGATAACAGTCACCAAATAGCAGATGCAGTTCGTAAATTTGTAATGCAGTTCTATAGCGTCACACTGCAAGAGAGACTAAAATGTTAGCAGAACCATATGTCTAAATGCAATGTAATGTGTTGTGACCAGACTAAAATGTGATTTTATTAAGTGTGGGTTGCTTTGATTTAATGTAGATGGTCTCCAATATCTGAAGGTTTTTTTTTTTACTGTGTGTATGCGTATTGATTTAACATTTCTATGTATTATGTTTTTGAGAGTTTTTTTCATCATGTTTGTAATTATTATGCATTTGGTTGCAATAGTATAAGCTAATAGTGTTATGTTTATTTTGATTATCAATATCCAAATGTTGGACAATTTTTGTCTTTATTTTCACCTGAAACTGAAGCCAAAATATGATGTTTAAAACACCTCATGATTAAACATAATAGATATTCATTGTCTGTTATATTTAATAAAATAAATATATATATATATATATATATATATATATATATATATATGAAATGACTTGTTTGAACATTATTTTTGATTATATATATTTAATAGTCTAATAACTAAATAATATATATTGGTTACTTTCTCTTCCTTCCCCCTTTCTTTTTTTTTCCCCTATCCTTTCACCATCGAAATCGTCATCAGTCGTTACTTAGGTTACTAAAAAAATTTTTTTATATCTTATTTCTCCATTAACTTTCCCCTGTACACCCCTTTTGTCTTTTCTGTCCTTTCCTTTTCCCCCCTACCACTTCTATCCCTGTGACACAGTTTATTTTAACTTTTGATTCTTACAGACGTATTGTAAAGTTTTTTAATATCAAATCATGAATCTTTGTGTCTGCTGTTCGTCCTTTCTTACGTTGTGTGGATAAACTTTTTTTTTTAATCCCACCCCTTTTACACTTCCTGTGTATGGATATGTTTTTTTGGGCTTCTTTCAGTATAAAAATTTTGTAACATATTTGAATTAATAAAGTTTTCATTTCTCGCTGAAATGGCCATCCAATGAAATTAAATTTCGAAATTTTTGAATTACATTTACATTATATATATATATATATATATATATATATATAATGTAAATGTAATAATATATATATATATATATTATATACACACACGAAAAGTGTATTTCTTTCACAACACTTAATATACTTTGAATAACATGCAATGAGTATAAACCATTCATTATAATAGAAAGAGTGTTTTTTTTTAACTTTTAAGTATAATATTTTATATAAGTATTGAATAAACTTCATTTCAAGCAGAAATACTGAAAAATTTTCCATAAAATTTGATAAAGCAAATTTCAGAGATATTTATGAAACAGATGATATCATCAGAATACGTAGGTGGCATAAATAAAAAAAAGGAATTAATGTTTAGTAAAGAGGATTTTGTACAAAAACGTATTTCAAATAATTTGAAAACAAATTAAAATTAAATCTGAGTTTTTATATCTGTTGTAATCCTAAAAGGTTACTTCATGAGTAATCACTAAAACGGAGGTTGGAAATAATAGTACATCACAAATACAAGACTGACACACTGCATGAAGTAAATACGCTGCTAGGAACTACTAGTCAGTATAATTACTCTACTACTCCAATAAGTGTACACATATATAAGAGAATAGAAACATCCAATTCCTGTATACAGGTGGGTATCTTTGCAAAAGTTTGCATAAAATATAAAAGTTAATACTGAGTTGATACCAAAATTATTTTAATTCTTGAAAATAGATTTTATTTGTTTTCTGTCAGAGAAGCAGACAATGAAAAACACTATACATTTATGAGTGAAGATAGATAAAAAGCTTACCAAAAGAGAAACCTGCTTGTTTAGGCAGAGATGCAGAGTCTGATTCTGCTTCAGCTCCTGATGTCTCCAACTCTGATTCTGAACCAGCAATGTTTTGTTCACTCACAGATCCTGGGAAGGATTCTGGTGCACTTACTCTTCTCACACATTCTGAATAAGGTCGTTTCAGTGCAGAGTCACAACGGTGGATTTCAACCGGTAAGATTGATGCATAATGTTTGTAAATTAAAGGCTCAAGGCGATAAGCCTAGGAAGGAAAAAAAAAAAAGAAAAAAAAAGAGAATTTTAAAGGATTGTGTGTTTAATCAAATATCTAGATAAAATCTACACTAAAAGCAAAATGTAGTCAAGAAAGAGACCTTCAGGTAAATAGCAACAACCCAAATAAATACCAAAATTATTTCAATGAACCAAAACTGTTTTATTCATTGATTTTTTGTCAAGTTAGGGGAGGAGAAAGTGGTTTAATAGATAACAGTGTGGAAAATGGAATCACTAAGTTGTGTTCAAATTCTATCTAAGGCAGGTTTTATTCACTTTACACTCATAACTTTGGGAAACAAAAGTATTCATTTCTTCTCTAAACTCTTCCCCCATCTCCTGGGGTGGGTAAAATAAAAGCTTTGGTTGGAAACTAGACTTGAAGGACAATTCAAGGAATGCAAGCCAGAATTGAATCACTTTGAGGTGATTGGAATTTACTTTTGATTTTCTGTTGGCGGCTGTTGTAACCAAGTCGATGTCAATACAAATCTGTTCTGTAAAAAAACAGCTAACAAGTTTCTATTGAAGCTTCAATGGTCGATGCATATTGGAAATAAATAAATTGCTCAAGTAAAAACACGAAAAGGAGAAGCTGCCCAAGATACGTCCAAATACAAATGGATAAAAAGAAAAAAAAGTTGCACTTTGTATAAATGAAAAGATATTATGTTGTCAATTAATCGAGAGGAAAAAGGTTATATTTTGCTCTAAATTATTACTTTGTTTTGACAGAAAAGCTTTACTGTCATAAGGAACGACGAGAGAGCAAATATAGAGATGCCTTGCTATTATCCAAATATCCCAGAATTATCCACCAAATTTAAATCACTTTATTTAAACATAACAGTTATTTAAAGAAGAAAGATATTTCTGAATTAATTCCATTGGTGTCACTTTTGCAAGAATATCAAAAGTGAAAACAAATTTTCACTTGATATAAAATCTTTGATTGATAACCAAGTGAATCATTTGAATAAAATTAAGATGTACAAGAGGAAAAATAGAAAGGACAAATTCTTTCTCTCCCACCAAAGCTTCAGAGATCAGGACTTTATTTCTGGGAAATATTCTGCATTATTATTTTCAGATGCAAATATAAGTAGAAATTGAAATTTCTGCTCACAATTGGGTCAGCAGGATGGTAGATATTAAACAATCTTCTACAAAATTCAGGTGGAATGATGTTTGGCTGTCCACTGCTATCACAACCATGAAGTGGAACACCACGTAAGGCAAGAAAAACAGCCAAAGGGGAACCTAAGCAGAAAAGATTTTCCACCTGAAAAATAAAGAATTTTATTTTTAAATTGCCATCTCATTTATATAAAAGAACAAACACAAATAAAAAAAAAACATCATAGAAACTGCTCAAAAAGTATTGAAGTTAAATTTGCATTATAAAATTCTTGAGAGATCATTATATAAAAATTGATGTCACAAAACATAATAAAAGAGAGAAGGAACTTAAAAAAGGTAAGTTTATTAGATAAACAATAGGAAAGTTGCAAACTGAAAAGCCAGATTCAAAGAGAAAGCAGGATTCTTGTTAATAAACATTACAAAAAAATTTGGATAATGCCATTCTTTATAAAGAGATGTGATCTTTTATTTAACAAATTCTGAGAGCATTGTCAACAGAAGCAAGAACGTGAAGATTTTTGGAATTCTTAGAATTGGTACAAGACAATTGGCCATTGAAAAATCAATTATGGACTTGAAAATGGGTGCCATTCTTTCCTAAATTTCCTTCAAAATGATACTTTTTACAATTCTTCCTTTTGTCATGAGACAACAAACGTACCTTGAATTTAAGAGACTGCGATCCTTTTTGTTGTTGTTCTTGGAGTGTGGTTAACTGGGATTCAATTTCAGATACACTAGATTAAGAAAAATATTTAGAATTAGAAAATTTTCATGAAATGAAAGATTACAGCACTTAATTTCCAGGATTTATGATTGAAAAAACAACATTTTTATGATGAGAAGTAAAGAATTATTTTCTATTATTACGAAAAACAAAACAGTTCATAAAATAAAAATACTGTTTATTCAGATATGAAGTTAAGCTATTTACACAGTAATGTTTATTTTCCTTAATGCAGGCTGCAAATAGCACTACTGTTATGAATTTGTTATTATAGACACAATACAATTTAATACAAAATCAAAAACTGAATCACATTTGCAAAACTACAAAAACCAGGCATAAATTGTTCAAATAAACTCTAGTTTAAAAGAACATTTTTGATTGCCTAATATTTAAGATATTTCGCCTTTTATATTAAAAATAGTTCTTTTTAAAAAAAAAAAAAAAAAAAAAAAAAAAATGAAAAACATTGCAATGTGCAAAAGATATAAACATGAAAATTAAGAAATATTTTTTTCAGAAATAAAAGTATTTAATTCTTTGGTACTTAATTTGTGCAAAACACAAATTCCTACATAGAGAGAAAAAAAAATCAAAACATTAACAGAAAATGATTCATTTTATGATTCATGTTAACATAAAATATTCAAACACCTTAATTTTAACAAGATTCATAAATGCGAGCCTTTAAAGTAAATTCTTAATATTTACCGAACTCGGGCCTCATCAAGATCTGATAGGAGGTGAGAACTTCCTTTGATCTGTTCCCGTTTTTCATCCTGAAGTTAAAAAAAAAAAAGAAAACAATTGTAATGTAAATAACAACTGACCCCTTCTGCCTCTATAATATGATGACAGTGAAACATAAAATTTTTTAAAAAAATCATTATTTTTTGGCTAAATACATAATCGATATACTTTCTTAAGCTGTATTTGCTTCTTGAATCTCAGATAAATAATAAATTCTATATCGAGTCATTGAAGAGATCTATACCCAAGGATCTTTGCATCAACTAAAAATAATTATTTACTAACAGTATGATAAATAAATGGTTAATGTTCAATCGATCTTTATTATAAAAGATATTTTTTTTACATTAGAAAGGGAACTGTAATCAAGGAGAAATAATATGATAATATGAATAGAGATTCTTCAGTAGAGGAATTTATTAGGAATTGTTACTGATAAAATATTGTTGCTCACCAAAATCAGAGAAGAGTCAGATACAATAAATATATTCACTAAAATTATTCTAAAAATTATTAAATTTTCCATTTAACTTGAAAAATAAATGTAGATTTTGTGCTCTTATGCAATTAAAATGCTCTGTGCAAAGAAAGAAAAAGAAGTTGCATTTAATTAAGACTAAAAAAAACAAAAAATCATGATTTAAGTTTAATATGCCATATTAAAAAGACAGAAATGTATGTGAGGTAAAATAGACAAATTAAGAAAATAAGATTGCAGCGGGAAGAGATTTTATAATAATAATAAAGATATTTTATAATCCTAAGACAAAATAATCAGATTTCTGTTTGTAGTTTTGTTACTTTGCTAACAGCAAAAGTGCCTATTATAGCGATTTTTTTATTTATTTAAGAAAATACTATTAAAATATTCTAACTTGAAGAATATAGCAATTTCCAGTTCAAATTGTAACTTAGTTTTAATGTGGGGTCAACTTCCAAGTCTCAATAATTGATTTTTGAATGCATATCACTAAAGATGTTCTCAATGATGACATTAAAAAAAGAACATAAAATGAATTTTGCTCTGAGAAACAATATCATTCTCTTGTTCTTGTTTTTTGAAATAATTTTTATATAAAAACATAGTGTTTTCAAAGAAATATGTATCATTATTGCATGATTATTACAAAATGCAAAAATTATGCAAAATTTTTTTCATTTCTTTTCCCTCATACATATTTCCACACTATATTATAAAAAACAGTTTTTCTAAATTGAAAACTCAAAATCATTTACTTTTTATTAGGGGGAAAGAAGAAATAAAAGTAAACATGACTTTAAAATTTTAATCTAATTAGAATATGTTGACAACCAAACCATGGTCTGCTACAAAAAGTGAAGGTCTAAAGAAAAAAAAAGCTTTTTTCCTCCATTGCTTCCTTCAAAATTGGTGGGTGGGTGGGGCATCTAATGCATTTTGTCAGCAGCAGCAGCAAAACACAAATAGATGATGGCTTTAATGGATTTTATTGCTGCCAAATAATTACGTTCTTGCAGGTAAACTGAAAGTCACAAGAGGTCAATTTTGAATTAAAATAACTTTTTTCATTCAAACTTAAAAAGTTAAATTTCACTTTTTTTTTCTATTTAGGTTGGAAAATAATGCTCAGCGCTGAAAAATAATTTCAAACAAAAATTCTAAATAAGAAATTTAAAAGAAGATAAAACTTGATTGTCTTTGTTTTTTCAACTTTTTAAAATGTAAAAAACAAAAACAAAAAAAAAACATGGCTCCAAACTACAGAAACTATCAATGGCTTTGAGTGAGGAATTCTTGATTAAAACATTGAAGCAATTGAAGAGATAAAGAACAGATTCAGAAACAAAATTACATTTTTGTTTACATAGATCATTGACAAATGTTTAAAAATTGAGAATTTGTAAAAATCTATAGGCAGATGTTTCATTATAGAAACAAAAAGATGTCTCATCAATATAACCAATTTCACAGAACATATTCAAATTTATATTCAATGCTATAGAATCGTTTGGTATTTTGTTTTTATTTAAAAACAAAGAAATTTTCTGACTTGTGATAACAATCCTTAAAATGGCGCAATTCTTACAAGATCTTTTGACCAAATCATTAATTTTAAATTGAATAAATATTGAATAATTCTCCCCACCACCACTACCATATGACAGTTTCAAAAGATTTTGCAGATGCTAGTCACATTTTTGTTATCATTCAGGATTATGGATAAAAAGTCCTCAATTTTCAAACATTTGTCAAATAACAATCAGTTGAAGCAACAGATTCTTGGATAAGCTCAGCTGTACAAGTCAACTGACACTTGTGAGGATATTCAGAACCCAAATTAGTTCCCTAACTCCTTTGAGCTGAGTGATATTTCTTCTCACAGACTTCAACTAAATGTTAGGATGTCTATCATAATTTTCAAAAATCTTGTTTTTCCAAAGTTAGGCAATAGAACTGTTAAGCAGATTCTCCCACAACTCACTGAGGCAAATGTTCATTCTTACAATCTTCATAATTCTAGCAAACTTTGAATAAAAGAAATTTCAATTCTCAGTGAGACTCAGCTTTTGTCATATCCATGATCATCAATAAAAAACAAGAAAAATTTCTACAGAATGTTTGTGACAACATCTCAATGCTTTTCTGGTTCTAGAATTAGATTCCCAAAATTTTCATTCTGCTATTCAACGAGAGAAGCATTAATGTTGTGGAAACCTAAGAAGTAACATCATAAATTTTTTTTATTTTTGGCATCAAAATTTTATTATCATTATTTTTATTGGTAAAAGCTACTCTTTCCTTTGTAATTTCCGAGCATATTTTCATTTATGTCATGCAAAAAGAACATTTTTATACAAACTGCAAAGAGGAACGATCGTTTTATTTACTTCTTTATGAGAATATACAAGAGGGACAATCAACAAGTTTATCTTCATACCCTGCCTGGTGGCAAATGCTGCTGGCGGCTGATGAAGACAGGGTATTGCACGTGCTAACACACGTGGTATGTTACAAATTTGAAGTAATCTTAATCCAGGAAACACCAGGTATCCCTGCTAGTTGCTGAATAAGTATATTAAGAACACTAGCAAAATGCTAACTGGCTAATACTGTCTTTTACATTTCATTGTTAAGATAAGAAAAAACTTTTGTCATTAAATAAAAGTAGTTCATAGAAATACTTGCTTTGCTCAGAATCAACACAGAAACTTATATGTTCAGAGTTACTAGATAAACTGAAAATTAGACAAAAATGGTAGCAGAAACTTTTTTTTATTTAAAAATTGTTAAATTACTATGTTTGTTAAAACAATGAAAACATTGAAAATGCTTGCAATTCAATTAACTATTGTTAAGAGTTTGTTTTTATTAGTCAAACTGCAACCTGCTATTAATGTCACGGTCATTCAGTTAAAAAAGGTGTAATGAAGGAATCAAAATTAATGAAGTTCTCAAGCAAGGAAGTAATTTGCTGTTCAATGGATTTATTCTAAAGTCATGGTGAAATTTAATGCTAAGATTAATATTTAATATTTTTATTTATATCAACTTTCATTTTTTAGTTTTTAGGTAAAATCTATAATAAAACCAAATAAAATTATTTTTTGGAAAAAAATAAAAAGTAAAAAATGAAGCAAATGAAAAAATACAGTAATTATTAAAAAGAAACTGAAAAATAAAACACAATTAAGAAAAAAAATACATTCTTAAAAAAATTTCAAGCAAAAATAAATGTGATGTGAATATGAAATCTATTAAGTTGTATAAATTGGTAGAATCAAAATATAATGACATGTTACAAGTTACCCTGAAGATATAGCTATAAAAAGGGGAGATAAGTCAGTAAATTCGAAGATTTTGCAATAAATAAAAATGATTAGATTCTAGTGCCAACACATTAGTTAGAAAGAAAGATTAAAATTTACTTGAAATCCCCAAAATACTAAAGCCATACAAATTGTATAAGAATGATAAGCAGCCATTTACTGAATATCACATATAATTACTGTGGTTTATTTTTGTTTTAAAATTATCTGAAAGACATCAAAAGTACTGATAAGGAATCTAGTTTCTTCATGTTTATTTATGCATGTCCATTAATTATATAAATATAAAGTGCCAAAAAAAAAAAAAAAAAAAAAAAAAAAAAAAAAACTCCAAGAATTTGATAATTAAAACTGAATTTCAGATAAAGATGAGAAAAGCAACAAAAATATGAAAAAATTCTTGAGTGTACAATTTCCAGGCAATCAGCATCAACAAAAGCAGAAAAGAAACAAAATATTTTTGAACAAATTTTAGAGAAAAGGAAATTAAATTTTTTCATAATTTCCATATTTCATGCATAGGTAAAAGCAATTATAAGTGGTTAGTCAATATTTTATTAAGAAAGTGAGATTGGTTTGAAATTTTAATCTTTTGAGCACAATGATTGGATATTTACAAAAGTAGAAATAATTTGAAGAAAAAAGGATGGTTAGATGCAATGGCAACTGAAAGGAAATCACACCAGAAGAAACAAAATGGTGATTAAAAAAAACAACAACAAAAAAAAAAAAAAAAAAAACTCAGTTTTTGATTAGGTCTCTCTTAGTTCTTCTATCTTTCATCATTAAATACTGAAAACAAAGGTTCACTGTTCTAAATTATTTAAATACATCTTTTAGTCATTGCAGTTTTTAGCAAAGCATTTCATCAATGATCTTCCTCAGGGGTATCATTCCTGCCTATTTTTCCCTTCCCACCTTACACTAATTATGTACAACTATTGGTTTCTACAATTGTCTGTCAGAATCTTTAGTCGGTCTGTTATGGAACCACTTATAAGAAAAAAAGATGTATTAAGACTCCCCCCCCCCAACCCCCGCAAAAAAAAAAAAAAAAAAAAAAAACCATCAAAAGATTGAGAATATTTAATTTAAATGATTGTAGAATAATGACAATAATACTTCTCAAAAATTCAAACAATATTTAAAAAGCTCACTTTATGATTCTAAGATTCTATGATTCAAATGAAAACTACTCTTCAAAGCATTACATGATCCTTCACCACTACACCATCTTTGTATCTCAAAAAAAAAAAAAACTCTTGAAAATCCAACTTTAGATAAACTAGAGACCTTGTCATCACAAGTAACAAGGTCTTCATTTGATTAAACAAAAAGATACAATTTAATGAAAGATAAAAGAAAAATTCTCTTTTCATTTGCAGGAGAAAAAAGAAAATGATGACAGCTGTTGAATAATCGTTTATCTGTCCTTTGAATACAAAGTTAAATGTAACTGAAATACCTTGTGTGTATATTTCAATTTTATTTCCTTTCTTAAGAGTTATGAATTAAAAAAAGTTCTGAGATATAATAAAAGTTTACATTTTTAGAAAAGCATTTTATATTCAGAAATTTCCTAAAGAACCAAAGATAAATCTTTGTTAGTTTGACTATCTACAGAATCAAAAGGAAGCGTTAGTAAAGTTTAATCTGAGAGAGAGAAAGAAAGAAAAGGGAAAGTAAAGTCATGATGAAGATTATCCCACTTACTAGTTGGGTTAATTTTTCAACCTGAAATAAAAATGAAATTAAGAGAGGCTAAAATTTCTGAAAGAAACTTTGAAAGAACCAAAAAATGGCTGACAATGTTCAAAAATTAAAGAAAAATTAAAGAAAAAGCTTAAAAAAAAAAAAAAAAAAAAAAAAAAAAAAAAAAAAATCACTGAGAAAGATGATATTTGACAAACAAGAAATACAACTATTTGAAAAACTGATAGCAGTGGAGAAGAAAAACTGATAGCATTAGAGATTTGTATCAGTGTCACTCAAAGACTAGAGCTAGCCAGACTTTCATGATTTGTAATTGATTAAAACAAATTTTATTAAAAACAACATCTGAATTAAAGATTACAAATAAATTTTATGTAGAAAGGATCATAAATTTACAGATTGAAGAATGAAAAATATATTGTCTAAGTGCCTGTAATTCTAATTATAAAATTCATTTGCAAACAAATATTTTATCTTGAGAAAGTTAATTACCTTTTTCTTACCACAAATACACAATTGAAATTCTATCAACTGAAAAGCTTCAGAAACTTATTTTAGGATTTCTCTTTATCTAATTTCATTTACTACTGAACTAATAAACTGTTATCTTAATTAGGAGATTAGTTTACTCGACTCGGTAACAATATTTAAATGGTTCACTTTATAGAAAGCGCAGTTTGCTAACAACTGACTTCATTGTTTACTCTGTATATGGTACCTGTAGTATCATTCCAAAATCTAAAATGTATCTCATACCAAGGGTTTTCAATAAGACATTGTCAACCGATATAGAAAATAGTGGTCAAAATATGGAGATTTAAACTTAATTTAGTTTCTTGACAATTTCTACAAAAATAATATTGAAATCATTATGATACTATAATATTAATAATATTGAAATCTTATGAAAGCAATATTAAGAGTCAACACACTATAAAGGTTGTTTTCTACTATACAAATTCAAATACAGAAATTTGATGTTATTATTGCACAAAATGTGAGTCACTTACAATGAGAGAAGTCACAAACTGGTCGTAAAGCTTTATGGGATTCCAACTAATGATGATGTCGTATGTAATCACAGCACCTGACAAAATATGAAAAGAACAAAATAAAAAAAAAGCGATTGATTAAAAATAAAAATATGAGGAAAGGTTAGAACATCCAATTCCTATTTGGCTGGCAAAAAACAAAATATTTTATTCAAAATCAGATATTCATGAGTAAAAATGCTTCTACTATACACACAATATATGCCATATAGAATGGTTAATATGTGGTGATGGTCCACAAGTTGAATATTAATTTGGAATTATGTTTAATTTAGAAAAGTTCAAAGTGAAAATTGTTAAAATAAAAATTCAGACACCTCAAAGTATATATATATATATATATATATATATATATATAAATAAAATTTCAGGTGAAGAGTACTCAAGGTTTTAAATCTAAATTATCTGCACAACCAACATCATAAAAATTTCTGTGTCGCAATGTACAATTAATTCATAACTATATATATATATATATATATATATATATATATACACACACACATACACAACATTACATACATTTCAATTGATTATAAAAAAAATATTGGACTGATATTATCATCATCATTATTCATGCCAAGGTGTGATGTGGTTTGCTTTTTTTAAGCAAACATCACGTGTATGAGCAAATTTTAAGCAAGGAATTGTTCAGATCTAGTTTTCCTTTTGGACCATGGGTAAGATAGGGTCCAGGATGGCTGGTGAGGGGTCAGACTAAGTTTCAATACAAGGAAAACCATTCTTGCATTACATGGTACCAGAAAATGAAGAAAACATGTTATAGAATTTTTTATATGTCAAAATAATGTTAGGCAAGTGAATGACAAAGTGGAAAAATTGTGTTTCCTTCTAGACTCTTCTAAAAAAACTTAAGGCTAAAATAATGTTCATCTTGATGGAATTATACATAAGCATGAAAAGGAGGGATATAAACGTAAACATTGCTTATAACTATGCACTGACAATGGGGCAATGCTAAACTTAAAAAATTTAAGTTTTAAAATGTTTCAATTTTGAAATTTCTCAAAATTTAATTGTCTTTTTTTTGTTTTGTTTTGTTTTTTTTTTAGATGGAAATACATTGGATGATCAAACCTGATAAAAATTTATCAAATATAAAAACTATACAACACCAAATTGGAAGCCTTAACCTTTGAACTAAAATATGCGACCAGAATTCAAAATAGAGACAGTTGCAAGAGATAAGTTGTATTTCCTTGACTAACCCTGTAAAAACTAAAAAATAGATATTCATGAGAATAGGAAACTGTGATCTGATGAAATATCATTAAGCGGGAAAGTCAGTTGCCCTCTTTGTTCCCGGAAATCATCATAAGTACTAAACTTCATATTTTATTTCAGATAGCAAATTCGTTGCGAACATTTTTCATATGAGTAAACATATATGTATATTTCAAGTGTTTTGATATAAAGACTTTTGTGGTTTATTGAACTTTTCATATGTTTATGTAGTGAATTATTTGTTTTGCGAACAAAACCAATTCACGTACAACAAGACCTTGTAAACACAATTGGCAAGAAGCATAGACACAATGACACAGAATTTAACAAATGTTGCATTCAAGAATTCATTCCTGTCACTCTCAGAACAAACACTGAAAGAACTCTACCAGAGAGACACTAAAAATCATTAAGGAACCTAGCCAAAAATAAGGAAATTTACATCACCTTCTCGAACAAGAGATGGAATTGTTATCATGAATAAGAATACATATAATGAAAAACTGATTTCTACTCAACATTATTAACACATAGGAGGAAACAGGTACAAACAAGATAATTTCAGCGACAGAAATTTAACAAAGCAATTAAAAAATTAGTAATAAAGATAAGTTATGGTATAAACTAGCAGAATACCACCATAGAATACCTAAACCTTTTGGCCTACCGAAAATACACAAATTAGGCATTCCAATGTGATCTATCCCATCAGGAATTGGTAGCACTTTCCAGACTGGCAAAAACCATAACAAAAATTTTTAAACCATTTCTTAGAACAATCAGCTCTTCATATATTAAGGGGAATAAATATGACAGACAAATGAATACCTAGTTTAGATGTCAAATCCCTTTATACCAACATTCCTGTCAACAAATCCTTAACTTAAAAGACAAAAACAAAAAAAAATTAGTACAATCAAAAATAAGATTTTTCCTAAAAATAACTAAATATTTGCCAACTTATCACAAACCAATGTTATTTCATATGTAACAATAATTTTTATAAACAAAAATTCAAGACATGATCGCCCAAAAGCGTGTACCACGTATGGCACTTAACTGACTGACCATTCTTAGAAATGCTTGAATCTTGTCTTTTCTAAAGTATTTTACCTAAACAGTTAACATATTTCCAATATATTGGTGATGCTTTAATAATATACCCTCACTAAACAATATTATCTGATCGTGTAAAACAGATAAATTTTGAAAGTACAGTAGCATTTACTGATAAAACAAAACCAAATACATTACTTTACCTCGATATCATGTTAGACTAAACTGATAATGACCGAGAACTAAGTGTATATCATAAATCTACCAATAAAAATGACTCAAATTTCTAGCCTCACCATAACAAAATAAAATCTAAAATAATTAAATTTCAGATAAGAGTACTTAAAATTTATAGCAAAAATATTTTTAAGCTCCTCTAATATCCTAATTATTTTATATTTAATGAGAAAAAGAGCTCAGCAAATTTTTAGAAAATAACAGAATGAATGATACAAACAAATTTAATGAAACAAGATACATCATATGATCTACCAACTATCGCTACAAGAAGCCATCTAAATTTAACATGAAATTTGTTACTTCTAAAACTATAAGAGATTTAATTAATACAAAATAATAATGACCTAAAACTTGAAATAGGTATTTACACTATAGCCCATAATGATTGCCACAAGGAATACATAGGAGAATACGTAAGGAATTTATATACAAGAAAATATGAATGTGTAGAAAAATAAGTCAAATGTGCATTGAGGATGTTGGAAAAAAAACAATAGATAACTGACTGCTTGCTTAACAATTAATGGAAAGCGGGTAGAAAAGGGTGTGAGAATAGGAAGAAATAAAAAACCGAATAAAGATGACTGGAGCTAATGCCTCAAATATTGCAGCATGGTGGGCAGTGCATAACTTATGAAACAAAATGTACCATGGGATCATCTTTATAAGATACTGAATCTTTGATGATGGCAAAGTCAGTCTCGCAAAAAGAAGACAGCTAACTGCTGGTTTTCCTGTCGCGTTTATTGACATTATGACAACAGAAGATCTGCTAAGAATGGGGGAATTTTGTAAGAACCTGAACATAATTTACTGTTGGTAACAGTGTACTTTCTATCCACTTTTGTCTTCATAAAATGTTTTCTCTATTAATTAAAGCAACAATTTTCAAATTAAAATAATGAACAGACTTATTATAGTGCGTGACTATGCATTGAGTATGTTTTGTAAAAATCTTTTTTGTGTTTTGTAGTAAATGCATATCAGTACAGATGCAAAAGAGGCCTTGAGTCATTTGCAGGCATGTCTGTTGAAGACAGTTACATTTGGGTTTCTCTTTTAGCAGTAGAACAGCTTGGTATATTCAGATATGTGCCTCTCTGCAACTTGCCTGGATGTGGGTTTTTGTCAAAAGACATTCCTTTGGTGCATTTTGTTTCAGAAGTTTCATACCACCTTCCAAGCTGTGATTTTTTTAGACTGCAGTTTCTCTCGTTATTATTCAGTTTTTTATCCACCCACCACTTTCTCTCTACCTCTTCTGTCTGCTTCCCCTTAATTGTTAAGAGAACAATCTCTAACCTGTTAAGTGTTTCCTCTAACCACACTGCACCCTTGCTTTATTTTTCTTCAAGCTAAAGGCATTCAGTGCTAATGGCAAGCTTGTCCTGGGGCTAATCCCAAAATCTGATGGTCCAGGACAGGGTTTTTCTATTGTTGAATAGTTCAAAAAGGTTGGACTAGTCTGCAATCTATGTGGTGTGAAGAACAGTGCTAGAGTTATGCCACTCCAATTGATGGGAGACGCAATTGACATGTTCCTGCAACTAAGCAAGGAAAAAGAAAGGATGCAGCTTATATCAACGATACCTTGTACATTGTCTTTGGCACATTCATTCTTAGCATACAGTAGTTCATAGTCAGACACTTGAATTTGAACAAATATGTGGATGTCTACTTAGCAGACCTCTGCAAGCTGTTAACCTTGTACAGTGGGATGTCTGACTGTAAATATGCATGTGCATTTCTAGCAGGGTTGTCTGAGTATATCAGGTGGTGGCTTTTTATTTCCTCTCAAATGGATTCATTGGATGTCAGCCAACTGTTAGAGGGAACCAGAGCCATACTGAAGGATGATGCAGTGGTGCTGACATTGATTGGGCCAAGTGGATTTTTCTGTGGAAATTTGGAAATTCAACCACCAATAAAATATCTGGACTGCAACAAATGCACAGCATGTGTGATACCAACGCAGTTATGAAATGGAATATTAAAGCACCTTGTATCCAAGGATCTTAGAGATGCATATGAACAGGAACTCTGGACATGGATCACCAATGGTTGGTTCATATTAAACCCTGAAAAGTGACTGGGGCCACCCAAGGGCTTAAAGCAATTAATGGCCATCATGCAGCACAATAACTCAATGTGTTGTCACAATGTGGGAGATTTAAAAACAACAACATAATAATAGTAAATAAATAAATGGAAATGAAATGAGATCAGCTAAGCCGTGTGTCCAGATATGCTGGACAACAGCAAATAAATTTTTAAATGAAAATATAAAATTTTAAAATTTAGCATTTTGATATCTTCAGAGTTTCCTATCAGCCTGTCTCAGTCAATGAGTGGCTTTCTTAAAATCAAGTTGTAGTGACTCCAGGGGTCATCTTTTGTTCTTATTTCTTTGGCAACAATGTTCATGATTGCTTAATTTTATTTATTTTTTTTTTGAGGGGATCTCTTTTGTGAGCCAGATGTGATGATCAGAGGCCCTGCACAGAAGATGACTTTTTTGTTTTGGGTTTTGCTTTCTTAGCATTCATATTTGGCTGACATGTAGAATGAATCAGAAAAAGGTCTAATTTGAAGAGGACTATAACAATTATATACATTCTTCTATTTTTCATCTCCTGCCAAGATATGCATAAAGATTGGATAAACTGGTGTGTATAATCATAGCACTCTTGTTTCCTCAAGTTGGCATGGATTTAGTGTATTTATGCTTTACTGTAGTCCCAATGGAGAAACAAAGACGTTTTGCACTTTCTTGTTTGGGCACAAGATGTGGTCTTACCAGCTCAATAGTTCAATTAAACTGTTCTATATCAGTGGTCATTTGAACATAAATATCCCATTGGTACACTTGATGATTTCAGATCATGACACTATTCCAAATAAATACATACAGACACAAAAACAGAAACAAATTCTTTAAATATGCAATAAAAATAAAGAAATCAAAAATCAGAATCTTTTTATTTGTAACTAATTTGAATTCTGTGATTATTGAAGAATTTTTGGAAATGAAAAGCTCATAAAAAAATTAGTAATCTTACCTAGAGAATGAGCAGCAATTGAAACTTTGCCAGCATTTGAATGAAAATAGGGATTCCGGACACAGAACATACTATAAAGTCGATTTAGCTCTGATTGCAAACCATGAGTTATCTGCCAAAAAAAAAAAAAATTAATCCTAATTATTTAAAATACTGAGCCATGAAGTTATTCATAAGTGGCATAAGTGACTAATTTATTTAGCAATCTATCTTAGATTTTATAATTAATCTCTGAATTGAAAAAAAAAAAGGTTCTTGCAAAATTTTCACACAATCACACACGTATATATTAGGTAGCACCGACGATTCACTACAAAATCAACAGACATGATAAAAAAATGCCCTAAATGTAATAAAAACAAAGTTTTATCATCAAAATCTTTACTATTAAGAACAAAGGATTTTTTATCATTTAATTATATTTTTTTCATTCCTTTTAGAATTCAAAAATTGTGGTTAAATATTTTGTTTTTCTTGTATTAGCTGGTGACCACAAATTGAAATGGGATATTTGAGCATCTTTTTGCAGTAAAAAATACATTGATATGGAAATTTTGGAAAAAAAAAAAAAAAAAAAAAAAAATCAAGTTTCAAGACTTATTCCCAAATGAATTTATTTTTAAAGTTTTTCTCTTTTTAGAAAATCTTGGTAAAAATATTTTATTTATTTATTTTTTTTTTTTACATCTGTTACCCCCTGCCATTTAATTAATTTTATGAAATTTTGAAAAATTAATTTTCGTATCACTTAATATTTTATACTACTCAATTTCTACATTGGTTATACACAGAAGCAATTGAAGAATTCAAATCAATATTTTTTTGTAAAACAAGAGCCCCAGTTACGAAATCTGTTCTGAATAATAAAATAAAAAAATGCAATAAAATAAGATATTATTTAATTAGAAAAGCTTTAATGCATAAGATGCATGATGAACATAAGATAACATGAGGAACACTATTGTCTTAAGAGGAAATGTTTTTTGTTCAATAATGAATTTTTACGAAAATTGTTTTCATTTTTTAAAAATCTTAATTAAAATAATTTATAAAGTTTTAAACCTTTTAAAATTCTGTCTTAATTTGTCCCACTTAGGTGATATTGTTTGTTATTAAGTAAAAACTATATTTACTAATTATAAATGTAAATCTTATTACAATTCAACAACCAGCAGTATTTTAAAAGATTTATTTTTTCTTTGAGTGTGTATCAAAAACTGAAAAAAGAAATCAAATATTTACAATGAATGTATCTATATTTAATAACTTAAAGAATACAGTACAATTTATTTTTCTGATGAACTTTAACTTTGAACAATTTATTACACAAATTTCTTTCTTTATGATTTTACACAATTTAACCTGTTTCATTCTTTTGATTTATCTAATTTCAGTTACATTTTTTTGATCATAAAGAAATGAACATTTTTAATCTAATTTTCTGATCACAAATCTAATTATGACAAAAACTTTACAAATAAAAATTCAATAAGGATGTTATAGAATGATTTTATTTCTATCAAATAGAAATAAAATCTTAATATCTTAAATAGTTACATGAAATTTATGTTATGTCTTTCAAAAAAGAAAAATAGACATTAAGGTGTAATTGGATTCAAGTGCAAATATTTTAAACTCATTTAAGATATTACCAAAATATCAGATAAATGAATACATAAACTTACCTCTGCTCGATAAAGTGGACTAGTATAGTACAATATATCCATAGCACTGCTATTTAAGATAGTTCGAAGGCCTTTAACTTTCTGTGGTGTGATATGCTCCACAGTATCTAAAATATGACCAAATAATGCTGATATTCAATCAATGAGAAAAGACAGTTGAGCTGATATTTAAGTAACCAATCTATTTTTATAAAAAGAAAACAAAAACGTGAATAATTAACCAATTCATTCAAATATTCTTGTCAGAACTGAAATCATTAAATATTAATTACAAGAGCAAATGGCACATTTGATTCTTTTTCAAGTTTTAAGTTCTCTAAAATAGAAAATAATTTTGTTTATTCTCACAAAAATAAAAAATTTGGTTTCACATTCAAGAAAAATTTTGGTTCATTTTGTCTTACAGCATATCAACCTCAATGAGTTATTAAATGCTGACAAGATTTTCAAAGTAGATTTGTATGAATAGAATAAGTATAAAAAATTAGTTTGTAGATCAGGTTTCATTGATATATTCTGGTCAAGAGGGTTTTGTAGAGAGTCAGATGTAGTGCTGGCATATATTTTTCAAAAATATATTATTGGTAATATTTTTTCCTTCAAAAAATATTGCTGGTGATATTTTTTCCAAAAATATCACATTAGTTCAAAAGCTCTATTTTCTATAGAATATGGAAGTATTTTGTTTTCTTCAAATATCCTATTATTTGAGCAGAAGGTACATTTTTGAAGAGCATGTTAATAGTTTGTGCTTAGTAATAGTTGCTACATATGTTTAGACGCTTCTTGCTTCAGACATGGTCAAAAATGAAATTGTGAAGGAGATAAAAAAATGCAGGGATGTTTTCAGTACAAATTGACTCTACCCAAGGCATTTCTGCCCATGATCAGTGTGCCATTGTCCTTAGATATGTTGTTAGGGACAGAACTAAGGCAGACTAGTTCACCTGGTAAATTTGGATAATTTAAGTGGAAAATGCTTGCACACCCTGCTACAAAATTCACTTACAGAAATAGGCCTTACACTGGAACAATGTATTGTAGATTCATTTGATGAAGCAGCTAATATGAGTGCTGTTTACAGGCACTTATGAAAGCAGCTCGCCCAAGTCACATCCAGACTTGGTGCTAGGCATATGTTCTGAATCTGGTGATCAATGATGCAAGCAGTGTATGTGTTGCAGCAGTTAGTCTTTTTGGTCTGTTTACTGAACTATCTACATTTTTCAATGATTCCTCCAAAAGATGAAGGTCTGGGAAGAGCATATGCAGACAAAACCAGGAAATAAGAAACGCCTAAGACTAGAGCGCATTGGTTAAACTATATGATCAAGTAGAGGTAGAGCACTTTGGAGATTGTTTGGCAGCTACACAGATCAGTCATCAGAATTCTATTCAGACCTGATCATCCTTTAGCAAGTAAGTGAAGCAACTGATTTCAAAGAATCGGTTTGCTATGAAGCACAGAAATTGAGGGAAAACTTGTACAAATTTGAAACCATCTTAATGGCATTTACATTCATCCAAATTTTTAATATTGCAACACCTGTGTCAGATTATCTGCAGACATCAGGCCTGGATATCATGCAAGCTTGGTGCATGATTAACAAAGCCAGTGAAAATGATGAAAAAATCTCAAGAGATTTTAGTGGCATTTTTGAAACAGCACCTAATTTTGTTGTTCATGAAAATTGTAAATTAGAAGAGGTGAAAATTTCTGTCCCTAAGAGCTTCTCAATTTCAACCATCAGATCTAGTTGCTCACCACCAGAAGGTATCACAGACGAGAAGAGAAATTTCGAGGTTCCATACCATAATGCAGTAACTGATGCTGTGCTCTCCAGCATGCAAGCTAGATTCTCGTCTCATGAAAAACTCTATAAGCAGATTTCCTGCTTTGACCCAAACAGGTTTTCTGAAAACTTGGCATCTTCACAAAACATGGAGCTAAGTTTGATTGCTAATGCAGTATCAGAAATTGACAGAGTGGCACTACAGGATGAACTGATTTCATTTGCATTGAGCTACAAAGACCTGAAGAAGGGACTGCTAGAGAATATTAATGACAATGAAAATGATTCAGGCAGCTTGGAGTCAGAGGGGGAGTATACAGAAGTTGCTAAATCATCTGTCAAGACAACATGTAAGAATTGCTTGTCGTGTGCTTTCAAGTTGCTATCAGAGTACAGGCTGTGTGCAGCTGCAGATGAAAATGTATATGCTGCATATAAATTCATTGTAACACTAAGCGTCACACAGTGCACATGTGAAAGATGTTTTTCTAAACTCAGAGGTCTTCACTCACCCAGAATAACTTGGAGTCATTTATGCTAATTGTTATTGAAAACGACATTGCAAATCAAATAAAGACAAAATTATTGATAAAATTGCAGAATTTTCTGTTGAATTGAGTACAATATTGTTACTGTAATCTGTGAATGTTATTTGAAACTTTTGGCTCAGTATTATTGTAAAGTATAGAACATCATATATTAGGGTGTGTTAAAATGTAAAAATTTATTTTAAAAAGTGCATGTTAACTCATTTCAATATCTGTTTCTAATATCTATTATTATGAATTTTATAATTTAGTACATTGTTTACACGTTAATTCGTAGTAATTAAATGGAAATTTTGCTTGACATGTCATTACACTTTGTTGTTACTATCAGCATGTGTCTATGAACATCTTCATGATCTTGAAGTTTGCACACCTTTTTTTCATATAAACACATATATATCTTAAATTAAAGCCCTTACTTAGTTATGCCAATATGCACAGTTCACCTGCTGCACTGCCTCTACATATGGCATTTAACTATAAAGAGTGGGGGAAGGAGGATCATTGCATTTTCTGCTCGAGAGCCTATAACGTTCTCAGTCCGCCCCGGCATATATCCCAGAGCATGTCAGTATTATACTCCTCATACACAAACACGTCATATATATATATATATATATATATATATTAAACGTACATGTTGTGACGACTTATAATTCTTGGGGTTTTATATCAAATACAACTATAACTGAAATGTTTTGTAAAAAAAGTTGGAAAAATAGAAACGTGTGGGATTAGATTAATTAGGCTTCAGTCCTCTCCAAACTATAACTATTGCCCCACCACTTCCTGCTTGTTGGAAGTCCTTCTATGTAGTTCCTATTTTAAGAACTCTGGAGGCGGGGGCTCTGATCCCTCTAACTATCACCAATTAGTTTCTCATCTTTTTTTGACAAGGTATTCGAGGTTATTATCAATGCTGAAATAGTTGGGCATCTCACAATCTCTTCTCTGACAAACAATATGGCTTCCGTTTCACCGAGTCTACTGCTGATGTGTTAATGGCCATCACTGAATATATAAACCAGGCTCTTGATAAGAACAGCAAAGTTCAAGCTGTTGCACTTGATATCTCGAAAGCATTTGACATAGTTTGGCATGCTGGCCTTCTGTGCAAGCTCCAGAGTTATGGTATTTCTGGATGATTGATTTACTTCAATCATTCCTATCAAATCGTGAAATGAAGTTTGTTTTGAACGGGCAAACTTCAAGAGCCTTTCATACGAACATTGGTATCCCTAAAGGCTCTATCCTAGGTCCAACACTTTTTCTGGTCTTCTTCAATGATCTTCTTGATGTAAACAGTTCCCAAGAAGGCGTCTATGCAGATGACACCACCATTTACTCCCATCTTAATAAGACTGCCAAGGCTGACAAAGTAAACCTTGCTGCTGCTCTTCAAAAGACCTACAATCTGTGATTGAATAGAGTAGGAAATGTCTCAAATTTGAATGCATCCAAAATGAAGCTTCTCTCCTTTAACCACCATAGAGAAACTTTCCTGCCTACCATCAGAATGGATGATGCTAATCTCCTAGAGAGCAACACACTTCACCTCCTTTGCCTTACCCTCTCAAATTGAATAATGATATCGAATACATGGCTGCATCTACAGCTAAGAAGGTTGGGTTACTGTGTTGAGCCAGGAAGTTTCTCTTGTAAGAATCCATTTTGCATATTCAAAAATCTACTATTCGTCATGCATTGAATACTGCTGCTATATCTGGTCTGGTGCTCCTGCTACTCATCTTGAGGTTCTCGACAAAATCCAAAGTAGGATCTGCAATATAATTGAACCAGACTTAGTGTAATATAACAATCTGGCCCCACCCGAGGAAGGCTGATGCAAGCGAGGGTGTTTCCGGTCGTTGAAAGGAACGGATGTCGTTTGACCTTATTTCCGGCAGCAGCGGAAATAACTACAGAGGCAAACAGAACAGGTGTCTCTGAGAATTACGTGGGCGTGCGTGGGCGAGGCAAAACCGGAAGAAAAAGTCCCGGTTCTGGAAGATTATAAAAAGACCTCGGCACACGGATTCGCCAGTAGAGGAGCAACAGAGATCGGCTGGTGAAGAGAGACACAACAGATAAGACTACACTTCCGTCAACCCATTAGAAGCGCGCTCTCTCAATTCTCTGTTCCCTATTCTAACCGGCTCAGTCATTAAGATGCATAATTGGTGCCTAGTGACTTGCTGTTTTGAGACAACAAAACAGTTAGATGCGAGCTGGTTGCCACAGCGACGATTGAAATTCAACGGACTTAAAACTACCAGATAGAAAGAAAAAAGAAGACGAAAATAGAAGCAGCCGCACGACTATAGACATCAGCCAAGGTAGGTGACTCTTTGATTTGATAGTGTGTGTGTTTCTGCTCTTGTTTATAATAAGTCTAGTTAGAAAAAAAAAAATGGAACAGCATACTTTTGCCGATCTGACCCTAGAATTGAGACATGTGGATTGTTCGGTGTCGAACACATTAAGGGTAGAACGGAGGGGGTGCAGGACTACATGCAGAGAGTAGTACGCCTAGCGGAGAGCGCATAGGTTGGGGTTGACGGGAGGAATAAAGTTGAGATATTTACCTATCTGTAAGTATAAAACATCTGAGTTAATGATTTATTTTTTTTGTTAATATTTTACCATATATGTGAAGTGAGTTTACTGGTATGTTGCTTAATTAATCTTACTTTTATTGAGTAAGTGAAATGTAAAATCATGTAAAGGAAGTTTCTTCTACTCTTTAAAGTGGATAATTGGATTAACTTGTTGATAACAATGTTTTCTTTGGTTTGTGCAGTGTTAGGTTTTCTTTTTTTCGGATTTCTTTTCAATAACTGTACACTACAAAATGATTTACATTTCTGTTTGTGAATTATGCTTTTGTGCAGGTTCCCATCAATTCAACATCCTCTGTGAATTTTCATTTATGTGACTTGGGAAATATCTTTTGAAGATATATTAATTTCTGAAAACTTTATATTGACACGGATAGACCTGCAGATTCCACAGTTGATCGGAACAAAAAGAAAGAACAACTGAAAAGTCTTGTAGACTTATTGGCTGATATGCTATAGGATTGGGAAAGAAGCAGTGGGAGGATTAACGATAGTTTAAGTGAAATAGTTAGGAAGATACAAACGTGGAAAATTATTAATAGTATCTAAAGCATAAAGTAAATTATACGTCTCTGGTTCAGTGGTTTGGTCCCCAATTACGCAGAAATTTCCCAATTTTTCAGTGGACACCATGCCGGTAGAATTGCGCGATATGGAGGAGATTCCTATCCGCAAACTAGTAAATACCTTGGAACAGATAGATATGGAAAGATTTAGTGAAGGATATGAAGAACTCCCGAAGAAGTTGACGATAGGAGTCATTGCTGGCATAGTCGGCGTTATGATAATCCTTGGAATAATAGCTAGGAAGCGGATTTTTAAGTGTGAAAGAAGCAACAGTGCTTCGGGAAAGGAAATTGAGTTATCCGTTGTGAATAGTACTCCGGGGTCAACAGGTGTTCAACACTCAAATGTCTCTGCGTTAAACAGAGAGATGTCAACAAATCAGATATGCTTGGATTCGAATCCAGAGGAAGTAGTTCAAGGAATGGAAAACATTGTACAAACTAAGGAACTACGAGTCACGGGTCCATTTTTTTAGACTAAATTAATATAGATGAAACCTCTAATCCTCCACAAGTAAATTGCATGCGGATTAACGTTGGAATCAGGGTAATTTTCTTCATTTTCTATTGAACATTTCTCGGTCAGACTATGAATGATATGTACTGCAGATAATGGCCATTTTTCTGTGTTCAAACATAGTATGTTTGAAATTAAATTAAATTAAATGAAGTTACATGTGTAACAATAAATTCGAGCAGAAACACGCATGGTGTTGGTCAAAGGTCATTTACTCGATGTCAGTTTAGAAACTGGGGCGCGGTTACCGCCTATGATCATATGGTCGTGCATCGAGGCGTCTACGCTTATGGACAGAGTCGAGGAAGAAAATGAACATTTTTAAGAACTTTGCCCAATTCTGTGAAAATGGATATTAAAAAAAAAAAGGAACAATGAAACATCGAGCTGGTAGAACAATTTTCACGATGGACACGAACATTGTTGGGTTGCCGATGTAGGCTCCCCTATATATTTTTTTTTGTTGTTTTTTTGTTTCGGCGTGCACATGTTTTATACAATTGTCGGGCTTGTGTGGCATGGAGAGGAGTGTGAGGGTGTTGCGCTTAAAATGTTCTTAGGTGAACATTTTGGAAAATGGGAGGGCGAGGAATGTAATATAACAATCTGGCCCCACCCGAGGAAGGCTGATGCAAGCGAGGGTGTTTCCGGTCGTTGAAAGGAACGGATGTCGTTTGACCTTATTTCCGGCAGCAGCGGAAATAACTACAGAGGCAAACAGAACAGGTGTCTCTGAGAATTACGTAGGCGTGCGTGGGCGAGGCAAAACCGGAAGAAAAAGTCCCGGTTCTGGAAGATTATAAAAAGACCTCGGCACACGGATTCGCCAGTAGAGGAGCAACAGAGATCGGCCGGTGAAGAGAGACACAACAGATAAGACTACACTCCCGTCAACCCATTAGAAGCGCGCTCTCTCAATTCTCTGTTCCCTATTCTACACGGTTCATCGTCATTAATAAAAATATAACTTTATATTTTTATATATATGCGTGTTTGTTGTTTGTCGATATATAACATTAGCAGCTAACATTCAGTTACTTTCTCACTGATGTGATGTGGCTTCCCTCTGTCTTTTCTACAAGTATTTTCATGGCAACTGCTCTGATGAGCTTTTTTTCATGGTTCTCTGACCAAATGTATTTACACGTGCTGTTAGATTGGCATCAACGTTCCACCCTTTTACTGTCGAAATAGTTAAATGTAACCTCTACTTTAACAGTTTTGTTTCTTGCACTTTCCGTTTGTGGAACTCCCTTCCATTTGCTTGTTTCCCTGATAGCTACAATCTTCAAAAGTTTAAATGCAACATTAATTGCCATCTTCTACCCACTTGATTTTCATCTTTCTCTTATCATTTCTTCGACATCTCCTGTACTTTGATTTTCTCACACTGTAATCTCCTGCACATCAGTGGCAGTCCTGCCTTGCTTTAGGTGAAACGTTAAAAAAAAATAAATAAATAAAAAATAAAATTAGATTATACAGGAAGGTAAACATTCCCCTCACCCCCATCACACCACATCTGCAATATGGATTCAAAATTCCTTTTGTAAGAATCATATTTAGTCAATATCAGTCATTTCAAATAGGAGATTAAAAATACTAAAAAATAGTATCATTTGAAAGAGATTAAATAGTTTCAGATGACAAATTTTGATTATTTTAATTAATAAATCTGCTTACTTATAATAGTACAGGCATCATTCAGTTAATGCATTTTCGATTAATACACTAAAATTTTTATATACCAAAATTTGATTAGTGCACACATAATACTTGATTAGTGTGAAAAAACATTCTTCCGCTTTATTTTTTTTTTTATAGTTACCAATCTACACATTAGCCATAATAATTGAGGAATTCCTGTAGCAACTATTAGTATACATAGTCACATCCAACTTCTAAGACAATTTGTCAGCTGTTTTCATTTTTGCTTCTAAAAATGAAAAAGGAAAGAAGCTGAATAGGTCATGTAAATTTCAAATATTTTGTAGGTGATTTAACTTAATGTAAAAAGCCAAACACAAAAGTTTCCCTTCATTAAGGCTGTCAAAAGGCTGAAAGATTTTGTGTACATTTGCAAGTTCTGCTTTTAAAATTCTTTGACCTTTCTCAACTGAATATTTAAGCTAATGTTTTCAAAGTACAAAAATTAATTTTTCAAATCATACAAAACAGATTTTTAAGCAAATTGATGACCACAAATATTGAACAATGATTGAAACTTTTTTGTTAGTAACGTATAAAATGATAAAAACATTTCCTTTCTTAAAAAGTAAAAATTTAGATGAATTTATTTCTTAAACAAGGTTTTGTTAGGCAACCTAGAAAATCTTTGTGTTGTAGTGAAATATCCTGTCCTACCCAGGAATGGGTATGGCCCGGGTTATAAAAGACCGGGATTAGAACGAACTACAGAGTGATCGAGAGTGTTCGTCATTATACGAGAGTGATCGAGAGTGTTCGTCATTATACGAGAGTAAGTGTGATAATACGAGTCATCAACTTTAGTTGAGATCCATTGGCCTTAGACAAGAGTTAGACGTCACTTCTTAAGACGGACACATACGTCCTATACAAAGACATTGCCTTCTTGATTGTTATTCATGTTAACTGTTTGTTGGTGTATGTGTATTTGGTTTATTGTACTGAGGTATAATAAATCTCTATATATACTCAGTGTTAATTATTTCTTGCACTATTCTTTCTCTGTTTATCCCCTCCCGGGACATAACAGATTTGGCGATGAAGGATTTGTACTTACGTGGGGAAAGCCAATTATAACAGTTTTGGTGACGAAGAATTTGTACGTACGTGGATACCCCAATATAACAGATTTGGTAAAGTCAAATTCACATTTACGTGAGGTACGCCAATAAAACAGAGTGACAACAAAGGTTTGGGACTCGCTAAAAGACCAGTTTGAACAAAGATTCGGCAAAGCTCGCCAAATATCAATTTGGTGAGAAAAATCTGGAAAGTTGATGTATAAAAGAATAAGTTAAGGTGAGAGGTAGTTTTTTTTACCCCCTCATAAAAGAAAAAAAAAAAACTATGTGTATTATTGCTTACCATTAAATACAACTTATTCGCCAGCTATACACAAATAAAAAATAAATAAATATGGAGCAATTAGCCGGGTTAACTAAAAAACTCGGAGAAGCAGTCCAAATGTTAATGCAAAAATAGGAAAGGCAACAAAAAGCACAAATGGAGCTTCAACAGCAAATGATATTGCAACAAGATATGTTGAAAAAATTGGTAATAGAGCAGGGCAATACAGGAAAACCCTCTAAAGGTTTCTCTGCAGAAGGCATTGCAAATGTGCTCACAGAAGTTGTATATAAGCCTGAGGAAGGGATTACTTTTAATTTGTATGACAAAAGATACGAAAATATTTTTGCAAGATGGTGCAAAGCATAGTCAGATGACAAAAAAGTAATGCTCCTATTATAGATGACGAAAAAGTAATGCTCCTATTACTTTTTCGTCATCTGACCATGCTTTGCACCATCTCCTATTAAAAGACATAAAAGAGGATATGTTCAAATGTCTAATCTTCGTAAAAAGAATTAACAGCACAGAGAGACAAAGATGTACGCTCGAAAATCCTCACAATGTTAAATCAAGACGAAGATATATCATTACAAAAAGTTACAGAAGAATGCCAAAAATTGCTAAACATTAAGAAAGACAATGTTTGCATGGAAGAGAAGAGCGTGGCTCGTATCCACAAAGTAAAACAACAGGCCTGCCAAAAAGAAAAACCGTACTGCCAAAAAGATAAAATCGAACTGCGAAGCATGTGGAAAGAATAACCACGTCACTAGGAAATGCTATTTTAGAAACAAAATATGTTTCGAATGTTCAAAGAAAGGACATTTGGCAGTGATGTGTAGAAAAAAAAAAGGGACCGAAAGTCCAAAAATATTAATACAGTAGTTATGAAGAAAGTCACAAATGATTGCGGTACTAGAAAATACGTGGACTTAAAAATGAATGGAAGAACAGTAAAGTGTTTATTAGATACCAGTAGTGATATCTCTGCAGTAGACGAGCATACCTGGAATAAAATTGGCCGACCAGAGTTAAAGAAAACAAAAAAAATTGCAAGAGGTATTTCTGGAAATAAGCTAAAATTTAAAGGAGAATTTATGGCTAAAGTAACATTTGATGGAAAAGTAAAAAAGTCGAAGATCTATGTGATGTTTGGAAGGAATACAAATCTTTTTGGCATAGATTTAATTGTGCTATTCAATTTGTGGGAAAAACCCATGAATATGTTCTGCACTAAGACTAAGGCGTCAAATGAAAGAAAGTTTAAGCAAACGGAAAAATTCATACAAGAATTGAAAATCGAGTTTACAGATGTTTTTCCGGAGGAACTGGGGTGCTGTACTCAAACAGAAGTGAAATTTGAAACGAAGGAAAATATGAAACCAGTTTTCAGGCCAAAAAGGCAAGTTCCATTTGCAGCATTAGAGGCAGTTGATAAAGAATTGAAAAGATTAAAAATTAATGGTGTGATTAAAAAAGTAGATTACTCAGACTGGGCGTCACCTACCGTCTATGTTAAGAAAAAAAATAACAAGATTGGGGTGTGCACTGATTTTTCAACTGGTGTAAATGAATGCTTGAAAGAACATAAATATTCCCTACTCACACCAGAGGAGATTTTTTCAAAACTAAATGGAGGAAAGATTTTCTCTAAGATCTTTCAGAAGCTTATTTACAGATAAAAGTAGCGGAAGAATGCTCAAAGTATTTAACTTTAAATACACACAAAGGATTGTACAGACTGAAATGTCTGTCGTTCGGGTTAAAAATTGCACCTAGCACATTTCAGCAAATAACGGACACTATGTTATCAGATTTGGACATACCTTGATGACATATTAATCAAAAGCGAGAACATTGATGAACATAAATCGCATGTCCACAAGGTATTTAACCAACTTAGGAAATACGGATTCAAAGTAGGATCGGAAAAATGCGAGTTTTGTTTGGACAGGATCGAATATCTAGGACAAATTATCGATCGTAATGGTAGAAAACCAAATCCAAATAGAACTGAAGCCATTAAGAATATGCCAATTCCAGACAATGTAGCGAAGCTTCAGTCATTTCTGGGGTTTGCAAACTATTACAACATCTATATTCCTAAGATGCATGACCTTAGAGCACCCTTAAACAAATTGCTCGAAAAGAATAGCAAGTGGTGTTGGTCGAAGGAGTGCGATGAGGCTTTTGATAAAATAAAAATATGTTTGCTGTCAGATTTGGCGCTGGTACATTTCGATCCAAAGAAGGAATTAATCGTGGCAATGGACACAAGCGAATACGGCATTGGTGCTGTATTATTACATAAACTAGGTGATGGCATCACCAAACTGATCGCTCATGCTTTGAGAGTGTTGCTACCCGCTGAAAAAAATTATAGTCAAATAGAAAAAGAAGCATTGGCTATAATTTATGCAGTTAAAAAGTTCCATAGGTTTATTTATGGTAGAGAGTTTGTGTTGCAAACTGACCATAAACCGCTATTGTCTATATTTGGGTAAAAAAAAAAAAAGAAAAAAAAAAAAGAAAAAAAGGTGTCCCGACCGATTCAGCAAACAGGGTTCAAAGATAGTCCGTAATTTTATTGAATTATAATTTCAAAATGAAGTTCATACCATCGAAACAAATAGCCCATGCGGATTGTCTATCAAGACTGATTCCCAAAAAGTCGGAATTACTTGAAGAAACGGTAATAGTGGCGCTGAAGGAAGAAAAGGAACTGAAAGAGGTACTACTTAACACCATTAGTGTATTACCAGTAACACCAGAAGAAATGGAAAGGATGGCGAAAACAGACAAATATATTTCGAAAATGACAAAGCAAGTCAAAGAAAATAAAGGAGAAAAAGATTTCGCCATTTTCCATTTGCAACAAAACGTTGTTGTATGTGCATAGAGTGATGATACCAAGGGTGTTGAGAAAGAGAATTTTAAAGGAAATCCATATAGGTCATCCAGGCATGTCACGTATGAAGTCCTTGATGAGGAGTTATGTATACTGGCCTGGAATGGACAAAGATATTGAAGACTCAGTGAAACAATGCAAAGGCTGTCAGCTAGCAGCTAAATCTCCGCCTGTAAGAACACAGCTGTGGCCTAAAACTGATGTACCATGGTCGAGAATTCATATAGATTATGCAGGACCGATAAAAGGTGAATACTATCTAATTATGGTCGATAGTTTTTCAAGATGGCCTGAGGTATTTAAATTTAAGCGACCAACAGCAGTAAACACGATTAAGGCTCTCAATGATGTTTTTAGCCGGCTGGGAGTACTGAATACTATTGTGAGCGATAACTGGAGCCGAATTTAAGAATTATTGTGAGGCGTTAGCGATAGAACATGTTACGATACCCGCATATAATCCAAGGTCAAACGGGCAGGCGGAGAGATTCATTGATACATTTAAAAGGGCAATGAGGAAAGCAGATGGCATTGACACAGATGAAAAAAAAACAACAAACCTTTTTGATGGGGTATAGAATCACACCTAATCATAATATCAGTGGTAATATGTCTCCTGCAGAAGTAATTTTTGCGAGGAAAATTAGGTCAATATTCAATAGATTGTTACCTAAGGAAAAGAATAAGACCAAGAAAACAAAACTCAGAGACAAAATTTTACAAAGAAGGTGAAAAAGTCTTCTTCAAAAATAATCGCGCAGGAAAATGTTTGTGGGAAGATGGTACAATAACTCGAAGGATTAGGAAGGTGGTCTATTTGGTGAAAGGACAAAAATTTGTCTGTAAGAGACATTTGAACCAACTAAGATCCAGATTTGTAGAAACCACAAATAAGGATTTTGAGATTCCTATGGAGGTTCTCTATGATACATTCGAGATTAAACCTCCCGAACATAAATGTACCAATGCAAGTAACCAAGGATTCGCTGAAAATAGAGGACTCTAGAAGAAGAAGCAAAAGAAAAAAAAAAGACTAAACACCTATGCCCTGACCCCAAAAAGAAAGAAGTATTGAGTGAAATTCTATGAAGAATTTAGCTTGGGGGGAGGTGTTGTAATGAAATATCCTGTCCTACCCAGGAATGGGTATGGCCCGGGTTATAAAAGACCGGGATTAGAACGAACTACAGAGTGATCAAGAGTGTTCGTCATTATACGGGAGTCTTCGTCATTATACGAGAGTAAGCATGATAATACAAGTCATCGACTTTAGTTGAGATCCATTGGCTTTGGACAAGAGTTAGACGTCACTAGACGGAAGCCTTCTCAAGACGGACACATACGTCCTATACAGAGACATTGCCTTCTTGATTGTTATTCATGTTAACTGTTTGTTGGTGTATGTGTATTTGGTTTATTGTACTGAGGTATAATAAATCTCTATTCATATATCCTCAGTGTTAAGAATTATTTCTTGCACTATTCTTTCTCTGTTTATCCCCTCCCCCTGGGATATAACACTTTGTAAAGAGAAAAATACATGTCAATAATTCTATAAATTTATATTTTCTATTTAATAAATATAAAAATAATAAATACAAGAGGAAAAAACTCACCACCATCAAGTTGAAGATTTGATCTCCATTCTACTGGGAGGAATTCAACTCTTTGGTTAATATTATCAAGTTTAGGAAAATACTTTTTTTTTAAACGCTCAACTGTATCACGCAACCTGTAAAGAAAAAAAAATACAGAGAAAAGAATAAAGGAAAATCCCGTTTGTTTTGTAAAATAAAATCATCAAAATTTTAGATTTATAATATTCTAAAATGTCGTGTTGGGTCGCAATTAGGTTCACTGTTCCTAAAATCTCAATTTGCACCAACACATACTAAACACCATATACTGCATAACAGTATTTCAACTAACAAATCAATTAAAACAAAAAACACAAAGCAAAACAATCTTTAGATTCTAATCACAAAAAGATGCAATTTTTGTCTTAATATAACAATGTGAGAAAATAAGAGTCTCCTTACTCATTACAACGCCTTATTATATTGCCCGTGTCCATTTTTTGACCAATACCATGTACGACAAAAACCAAATGAGTGATGTCTGGTGGCTTGTCATCCATTTTGGCTTCATCACAGTATCCACGACTCAGTTTAGTGCCAGCTACAGTAAAAGAATATCAATTTTCTTTGAAAATAAAGAAGTTGAAAAAAGAATGCAATGCATTCACAGCACTGCAGAATTATCATTTAGCTTCCTTAACTTTACAATAATTAAAATTTTATTACCATTTTTTATTAAAAAGTTTAACAAATTTTAGTCAGTTTTTACATCTCTTTCTCAAACATTCGTTTGCTTTCTAGCAAGTTCATTAATACTACATGACATTACCTACTATTATCTACTTGTCCATTAAATACTACATGACCAACATTTTTGTCTTATCCAAGTGGCAGAACTAATACAGATCACAAGTTTTAACTTTAAGTTTTTAATAATAAATTATTACAAATTTTCTCAAAGACTTCAAAACAGATTAAGAAGTTAATAGTCTTTAAAAATTTACTTGTAAAAATGATTAATATAAATTATGAAATTTTTTAGATAAGGAACAATCATTATTATGCACTGATTTAATTGAACTAACATTCTATGGTTTAGTGTAGGTACTCTCACTGATTTGCAAAAACAATTAACATGCCATGATGAAAAAATGTTCCAAATTTAATAAAAACAAAATTTTATTTTCAAAATCCTTATGCTGTTATTAAGAAGAAAGACCACAGTATTTTATTTATTTTTACATTATATTTTTTTAATCCTTTTTAGAATGTTTAAAATCTTGATTCAAATCTTATTTTTTCTGCACCAGCAAAGATGAAAAAGATTAGTATAGAAAATTTTAATGTCTTTTTTTGCAGTGTAAAACACATTGATTAGGAAATTCTTGTAAAAATCATCAAATTTTAATGAATCTTTCAAGACTTTTTCTCGAATGAATAAAATTATTTCAGAAATGTTTTTTTGTTTGTTTTTTTTTTTTTTACATCTGTTAACTCCATCCCCCACCACTTATTTAATTCTATGAAATTACAAGAAAATTAAATGCTGCCCTGCTTAATGTTTACATTAGTTAAAAACAAATCTCCTTTAAGAATTTAAATCAATTTCTATTTGTAAAACAGGAGATCCAGCTGCTGAAAATCTGCTCTGAATCATAAAATAAAAACTGTATTGAAACTAAGACATTAATTTAATTGCTTTTATGAAGAAAATATATTACAGACACTACTCGAAGAAAATAATTTTTTCAACGAATAATGAATTCATACAAGAATTGTTTCCATTTTTTAAAATTTGAATTAGAATCCTCTCTATTATAATAAAAAACATTTTGTGTGTGTGTATATATATATATATATATATATATATATATATATATATATATATATATAGATATTGTATTCAAGCAGCAAATAATTTTCTGAACATATATTGTTAAATATAACAAACAACAAATGTCTATTATGTTTAATCATGAGCTGTTCTAAACATATTTTGGTTTTAATTTCAGGTGAAAATAAAGAAAAAAATTGTCCAACATTTGGATATTTTTTTTATTACGCTGGTTCTAAGCTTTCAGCTCACATGAGCCATCTTCAGAGTGGTTACAGGGATGTTAACATAAAGACATCCACCATCAAAGATGATGATATCTTGAGCTGACATAAAACAGTGATATATATATATATATATATATATTTCCCTCCTGTCATGCCCATGGAAAGAGAGACAATAACAAGGCAGGGTTGGTTTAGTCTATTAGAGCAAGGCAGCATCGGCTCAGTTCATTCTTTTTACTACCAGTTAATAAACTTTACTACGGGTTATGAAAACTCTTTTTTTTTATAATCATATCGCCCCAAGCAAGGCATTTTACGGCCTCTGTTTTGCAGGGGGTTACATAGGAGGCAAGTTATCAGAAAGAGTAACAGGTTATAGGGGATGTCAGGAAGTGGGTGAAAGAAGGATGAGAATACTGATGAGAGTGGAGTGGACAGAGAAAGGAGCATGAGAGAGAGGATGCAGGTTAGTGAGATAGGAGATGACTATTGACTTTACATTTAAATTCTTGAAGATTGTAGCTGTCAGTGAAGCAAGTAAATGGAAGGGAATTCCACAGGCGGGAAGTGCAAGAAAAGAAGCTGCTGGAGTAGAATTTGGGTTTACATTTATTGGTTTCACAGTAAAAGAGTGGGACCTAGTTGGTAATCTTGTGGCTCGAGTAAATTCATATATAGGGGGCACCAGTGAGCTACGTTCATTGGAGCAGAGGCCGTGTAAGTACTTATAGAAGAGACACAGGGAAGCCACATTGCGCCGGTGAGAAAGTGACTGTATCTGAGCTGCTAAGTCAGGATCTATCACATTACAGATTCTTCATTGGCTTTTGTCAAGGATGCCTAGGTGGATAGCAGGAGCATTTGACCAGATATGGCAGCAGTATTCAATGCATGGGCAGATGGTAGATTTATATATGTGCAAAATTGTTTCAGGTGAAAAAAACTTCCTGGCTCTACACAGAGAACTGACTTTCTTAGCAGCTGATTTAGCTATGGATTCTATATAGTCATTCCACTTGAGGTCTGTTGTGAGAGTTAAGCCAAGGATGCGCAGTGTTTTGCTTTCAGGGAGACTAGTCTGATCCATGCTAGGGGGGGGGTAGGAGCGATTGTCTGTGATGGTTAATAGATAGCAGCTTCGTTTTGGAAGCATTAAAATTCACGAGCCATTTCTTACTTCAGTCCGCCATAGATCGGAGGTCCTTTTCAAGCTTGGCAGCAAGGTTTGCTTTGTAAGCCTCGGCAGATTTTTGATCGATGCAAGAGTAAACTGTAGTATCGTCAGCGTATATGCCTACTTGGGATCTTATGACATCTGGGAGATCATTAATGTAGATAAGGAAAAGCATAGGACCTAGAATAGAGCCTTGAGGGACATCCGCATTCATATGATAGTATTGGGAGGTATATGTTTGCTCTTTAACAGTGATTTATTATTTTATTTTTTTGCGATAATATATATATCCTCTCTTTTATAATAAAGACTATTATGTGTGTGTGTGTGTGTGTGTGTGTGTGTGTGTGTGTATTCCCCTTCTGTCATGGTCAAGGTGGGGGATCATATTTTCTTTATGTCTTAATGTAAGATACTCAATAGTAATATATATGTTGCCATCATTTTGGATGGCATATCAATATCAATATATTGCCGTCATTTTTTATGGCATGGGTTTACTCGTAATTCATAAAGTTTTAAAACTTTTAAAATTTGTCCCACTTAGGTGATATATTGTTATAAAGTAAAAACTATACTTACTAATCACAAATAAAAAAGCTTATTGAAGTGACAAACAATTTTAAGAATTTTGAATTTTTTTTTGTATGTGTTTAAACGTGCCGATTTCTGCAAATATGGATATCCATACAAAACATTATCAGAAAATAAGTGTGATAACTATAGTAAATTTAAAGCCAAAACACCTAAAATTTAATAAAACAAATTACAGAGAATATTTTCCTAATTTTTAAAAATTATATCAAAAAGTGCTCACATTATATTTCTTAAGCAATTTTTACTGATATATCCACTGTAGAAAAAAATTATATAAAATTCTATTTGTCAGTCAAGCTGTCAACATCTTTAATACACAACTACTGCTGAGCTAAAAATTCATTTCTGCAATATTTTAAATTTAAAGTAAATAATATTTGTTTCAAATTAAACTTTAAACTACCTAATATTTCTCAAAAAATTTTCAGTTAGGTATATTTTGTTTTTATAAGAAGAATTACATCAGCACTAAAAATCAGCAATTTTTGAAATTTCAAAATGAAAACTTCTTCCAGTCAATTTAAATTAGTTTGGAAATACAGCAAAGTATTTTGCTTATTGTAAATACTCAATTTAATCTATTAGGTTGAAATTAAAACGAAAACAAAAGATTTTTCATTTTCTAAAATTCATTTAAACATTAGGTATTGCTTTTCTGTGAAGGTACCTAGTTTAATGCATATAGCATTGGTTAAGTAGATATAGTTACCCAGCAGTTATAAGTTCAATCCTTCCTTCGGTCAAATAGCATAAAAATGTTATCTAACCTAGTTCAGTAACAAAGATAAATTTGAATTATCTGATAGGAGTTATCTCCCCTGCAAATATACAAAGGAATAGGAATATTTTGGTTTGAAACTCTCAATCAATAATAATAATATAAATTTTTTAACTATCTTAATCTCTCTAATCAATTAATTACAAATTCATTTGAACATTAGGTATCACTTTTCTGTGGATGTACCTAGTTTGATGTATCATTCAACCATTGCCGTGGTTGAATATATTCTTAAGTCCAACATTGAGTGAATCTAAGATAAGCTTTCAAAGCTTCACCACTAATTCAGTTCTCAACCAAATTTCAAACAGTTTACAGATTTAAATAGGATACCTCCTTACCTACATTTTGAAAAAAAAAAAATTTTGAATTTTGGTTCAGTAGAATAAAAAAAGTTACATCAAAATATGTGAAGTCCGAAAAGAGAGACTAAGTGAATGAGTGACTAACGCTTCTAATAATAAATCTTATTCTTTATAACTTTTTTCTGTTTAATATTTTTGCATGCGGTTTTCATCATTTAAATTCTGATGATATTTTTGTTAATAAAACTTTTCTTATGACTTATTTTATCAGAATTCATTATCAGAATTAATTAAAATAATCAATTTATCGTTTTTTTTTTCATATTTTTGAATGAGTTTTTCAGCATTAAATTTATATTAAATTACTAGCAATACCTGGCAAAACCATGTATTACATGGAAAAATGCATGCATGAAAAGTAATATTCTTAAGATGATATTAAATCTGGAAAAAAACAGGACAATATATTCTAGTGAAGTAAAAAATAAGAAATTTCTAAGTTAAAATATTGCAGCTAAAAATAAAATTTGAATGCAATATTTTAAGTAAGAAATTTCTTGTTTTACTTCACTAGGATATCTTGTCCTTTACTTTTCCAGGTTTAATATAATCTTAAGAATATTACTTTTCATGCACGCATTTTTCCATGTAATTTAGCATTGGTTATCTTAATCTCTTTAATTGATTAATAATAAATTCAGTGTCTAAAATAATTCATCTAAAAGTTTAACAAATTACTTCAGATTAACTGAAACATTATGAAATTGACCTCATATGTGGAACAAAAAACTTAAAGAAATAATATTGAATATAATAACCACTTTAGAAGAAATAAGCATGCAATAAAAATACTGCCCCATTAATAAAGGTTGTACAGGGGGTCAATAATTATTGGGTAAATAAGAGAGGAATTTGCTGTAATTACTTACTTTTCTGAAACCCTAGAGACTGGCTTACAGAACGAACAATTTTGGATGGTGTGGAATCACTGAACATATAAACTTCTGTTGGCAGCTTCCATTCTACATGAAAATCGGTGAAGGATACTCTATGAACCACTGCAAAAAATATCAGATGAATAACCATATTTCTTTAGTGATTAGTCAATAAATAGATAAAGGAGAATATGAATGAATTTTTTCATTTGACATTAAAAGAAAAGAAACCCCAATGAACTGACCTGGTTTTGAGAGTTTATTATTTCCAGAGTCTGTTAAATCAACTTGAACTGTATGTCCTAAAAACTTGACTAAATGTTCCGATTCTATGTGGACAGCAGTTTCTTCATCTAATGGCTGCCAAGTATCCTCATAAAACCATACACCTCGAATGACATCAGCGGTATCACCTAAAGTCAGAAAAAGACGTCACAAAGATTAACTTAATATACAAATATGTTAATATGTAAAGTCCCAAACACAAATAAATATGCAACAATACAATTTGTGTGTGTGTGTGTATATAAAACTTTTTTCTCTCCCTAGGGTTTAAAAATAAAATAATAATGTTACTTTAGTTTTCCCTTGTTATTTTTTATTTGTAAGAGACAGTACAACTTAAATTATGCTAAAATGAAAATATATAGTTAAAATTCATTAAGAAATGGCAGTTACATAATTAACTGTTCCTACCTGAAGATATGCACTTGACACACACAGATTCTTTAACCTTAACTCTTACACTTAACATCTCTGCCTACATTCAGAAATTTTATTTATTTTTTTTAATAGGAGTAGGCAGACCTGGCTATTGTATGGTTCACACTTCTCAGTCTTTTGAACAGAAGAGGTTAATCCCTTGTTTTTTGTTTAAGATTGGGTTTCTCATTTTCTTTCACTCCCAGTAAAACACCCTAGCATCATAATGGTATTGTCACCTTGCTTGAGATGAAATGATTAAAAAAAAAAAAAAAAAAAAAAGGGGAAAAAGAAAGGAAGCAAATGTTCATTGATTCACTGGAAAATTGTTTAAAAACTTGATTCAAGAAAACTTATTTGGAGGCTAACACTGCACCTTATATCAACATGAGAATGTCATTATTTTTAGATGAAAATAAAAGACGAATATCACTGATTATTTCCATCATGTTCAAAATGCCAAATTCAAGAAAGTTAATATCCCAGTCACTCTCACATGGGAGATAGGAAAAACATTTGTTATACAGGGTGTATCAAAAACACTTTTACTAATTTTGGTGGCAGGTTCATCACACCAAAACAAGGACAAAAGTCCATAGAAACATATGTCTGCAAATCCTTCATTTTTGAGTTAAGTTTAAAGAAAGTTGATGGTAGATGATACTGTGTTGCCATCTAGATTAGATTACATTTGTCATTCATGTACATTTGTGGCTCGTCTGTTTTCAACATTTAACATGTGTATAGTGAATTAATTGAGAAATGTTCCGTTTAACAATAGCAGGATATTCATATTATGAGCAGGTAGATATGATTTTTAAATACAGCTGTGTAAAAGGTAATTGACACATGGCTGCACAGGTGTATTAGATTGCATTTCCAGACTGAAGACAGTAGAGTCATGCAACCGTTGCTGCTGTTTATGGTCACACTGCTAAAACAGTATCAATGGCATTACAAACTATGGATCAAGGAAGACTGAGATTTACTCATATGCCTGACCATGAAGCAAATATTTTACAGGCTAATCCAGGTATCAGTACATGTCAAGTGGCTCTATCATATCATATTTCTCCTAGTATCCATACCATTTGCAAAGTGTTTAGAGGCTTTTGCCTTCTGATCACTCACTAAGAGAGAACTTTTGCCAATGGTTTATTGCTTAAAGTACCAATCTGTTTGTCTCTTGAGTATTGTTTATAGATGAGGCAACATTTGGAGGAGATAGAATAACAAATTTACACAACCAACATTTGTGGGTGAATCAGAATTCCCATGGTACAATATAGGATAAAGACCAGAATCAATTTATGATTAACGTGTGGGCTGGAATTGCAGGTGACTGTCTGGTAGGTCCATATGTTCCTGCAGCATATCTTACATGAGCTGTCTACAGGGACTTTATTTTGAACATGCTTCCAGGCATGCTAGAGGATATTCTCCTGCTAATAGAAAAATGTATGTGATTTATGCATGATGGGGCCCCAATACATTTTGTCACATTGTGATGTACTGGCTGACATCTACTATGAAAGGTGGATAGCCTGCACGTTCCTAACCACAATCATTTGAATTTTTATGTGGGGCAACCTAAAACAATTAGTTTATGCAGTGGACATTAATAATGTAGAGACGTTTCCCTAATGTGTCATAGAGGCCCGTGAAATCATAAAACACTGTGGGATTATTTGAAAGGGTCTGCTAGTCAATGATCCGATGGGTACAAGCATGTGTGGAAGCAAGTGGAAGACATTTGAAACATTTGTTATTGGGGTACAATGATGGTCTTTTGTATATACATTTATGTGGACATTTTACCTTGTTTTGGTATCACGAATCCACCTCTAAAGTTTGTAAAGTATTTTTGAGATTGTATCTCGGATTGTAAATTTAACTGTCTCTACTGTAAACTTGAAACTTAACTCAAAAATGAAGAATTTGTGGACATATGTTCATGTGGACTCTTGTCCTTGTTTTGCGTGAGCAACCCACCCTCAAAGCTTGTAAAGTATTTTTGATACACCTTGTATAACGGTGAACAAAATTACAAGATGACAATTCAGAATGGAAAAATGTAGCATCACAAAGAAAGGAATGTGACCTGAGAGTATGAGAATCACAAATTTACCATTAAAAATATCAACAAAGACAACTATTTAAATAACTTAATCTTATTTTAAAATGAATTGGTAGAAAAAAGAAAAAAAAATTATGTTGTTAAATTTTGGCAAATTATAATGCTGTGTCAAAAAGACAATCTTTCTCTTGATAATCACTATTACTGTATTTTCTCTTTGGCAATTTGGATTGTTTTAAAAAGCTATTTTTAGAATTTTAATAAAATCCAAACATAAAACTGGATTTATGCATTCACTTTTTCTCAAGCACTAACAACAAAATGTTAAACAGTAATTTATTACATTGTTTATCTCCAAGAATAATTTTAGATTTACAAGTTTATAAAAGTATGTGAACCAACTACAATGCAACATAAAGTAATAATATTTGTCTATATTTCTGAGATGAGGTAGTATTTACATTATTCGGACTATTATCCTCATCTTTGTTGCCATTTGTACAATATTTCGGCCGTTGTACACTCCGGCCTTTTTCAGGGGCTAGGAATTTTGAACTGAAACCTTTGTTATGATCACTGGCTTATATTATCCTCATGCCTTGCATAAAGCCTTGATTGGAAGTCATGAATTATCTCCCTCTAACCCTGCAAGTTCACTAATGTTAGTGTATATGGCCCAGTGGATATAGACGTTGGTTAGTTCCTGATTGGACTCTTAGAGTTGTGAGTTCAATACCAGGCTACAGCAGTGGTGAACAACTGTAAAGTAATAAATATGAATATATATTTTCATTCCTAAATTTATAAAAAAAATGTCTGAACAAGAAAATTCAAATAAACACATGACAAAGAGCAACTGTAATAAGTTTTGAAAGAATACATGTTCCGGGCACATTTCTTCCATTTGCTCTCACCCTGTAAATTCATTAAAATAGATTGCAAGAATCGGAATTTATACTCTTTTTTTTCTTAATTTAAAACAAAAACTTTAAACAATATTAGACTGTTTTTTTTTTGTTTTTTGTTTTTTGTTTTTACAAGAATAAATGCTTAGTACTTTTGTTGTTAATTCTTGAGAAAAAGATTAATGCATAAATCCAGTTTCATTTTTGGGTTTCATTGAAATTCTAAAAAAACAAAAAACAAAAATTGCCAAGTAATATACAGTAATGACAGTCAAGAAAAAAAGCAACCCTTTTGCAGATATGCCCTGATTTTAATAAATTTGGGTCAGAAATGAATGCAGTCAAATCTTGCATCAACAAGTTCTGTTACTTTTAATATGAAGTTTAAGATTTTTTTCAGATCATCATCTTTAATATTTGGCATTTTTAAAATGAGTAATTATTAGATGGTTTGCAATTTGGTTCAGTATGCTTATCTTGTTTGCTATACTCACATTTCGATTGTTGGTACCCTCTAGCCTTCTTTAGGTGACTGTCTTTGTACTTAGTAAGTTTCTTATAATTTTGAGCTGTAGCCTTTATTCAATTAATGGGAGAAGATTGTTATCATTCCTCTTTACCTGCTTAGGGGAGATAACTAATATCAGTTAATATCTCACCAATCTTATTAACCTTTGTGTCATTTGTCAGTTTCTTTCACTGAATCAAAGTAACTGGCATTTTAGCATTACCAGACCCAGATATTGAATTCACACTTACGAAAGCACCAGATATATTGGAACCAATGCTACTAGGTTTTGGACAACCTGGTGATGAAATTCATATATGGAGAGAAAAGAGTCGAATGAAGCCAAAATAACAGACAGAAAACAAAACTGGAGAATACAAGTGAAAGAATTGGTGCCCATGTTAGGCACTGACAGTAGATCTAGCATAAAAATGAAGACCATCTGGAAGCTTTCAATTAAAAAACAAAAGACCCTCAACAAAAATTTCACTACACGAGTCAGGACACTCATATAGCTCAACCACCTGAGTGCTGACATCAAGTTGAAGGTTCTAGAATTTTAAGTGATATGAAAGCATGGAAAGTGGAGAACAATCTATTCCCTTGGATGGAATAAAGTGTTTAGTTCAAAATTCCAAAAGGTTACTGAGTACGAAGACAAATACCTGAAAAAGGCCAGAGGACATAACAGCCAAAGCATTGTTAGTTAGTCTTTCTTATCAAATCACAAAATGAAAGTTGCCTTGAATGGCCACTCTTCTAGATCTTTGCAGGTGTCCTCCAGGACTATCTTTAGACATGCATGGTTCCTAATTTTCACCAACCACCTTACTTCATTTTGGGATCTATGCTGATAGCATAACTATTTAATCCTGTCTTAATAGTAAGTCTGTTTGGTTTGATAAGTTCAAATTGGCAGCTAACCTCAAAAATAATCTACAATCTGTTAACTGGAGCAAGGAATAGCTTGTTAATTTTAATCACTCCTAAACAGCTCTCTTTTAATCCTTTGAGAAAAAGCTTTTGGCCTTCCATCAGCATGACTGATGCTACCATCCAGGAGAGTAATTCATTGAGCCTTCTTGGACTTACGTTTTCCACTAACATAAAGTGGAAAGTTTATATTGAATCATTTGCAAGCTCTGCTGCAAAATAAGTTTGTTTACTGTGTCATGCTAGACAATTTTTCTCACCTAAGTCTATATAAACTTATTTATAAATGGAACTTTGTGTGTGTGTGTGTCTGTTACCTATAGACTCCGGCTGAACCAATTTTCTTGAAAAATTTACACAGTTGTACTATAAGCATCTGCGAGTGTTTTTAGCTAGGTTTTGTGTTGAGATACCCCTGATAAATATCAAAGATCGATAATCAAAAAAAAATTGGGTTATAGAAGGAGTGGTCCGATTTTAATCAAATTTGATACACTCATAGACAAAGACATAAGAAATGATATTCAGAAGTTTCAAGGTTGCAGTTTTTACAATAGTGCAGAAAATCAATAATATATATATATATAAAAGGCAAGATGTTTGTGTGTGTGTGTGTGTGTGTGTGTGTGTGTCTTTATCTGCCTGTATGTCTGTATTTTTTTCAGCCCTTTTATTTTAGTTTTTGCTTCGGGTTTGGCTCTAAGTAGGTATAATTGTAGTTCTTAGTCTCAGCCATGATACCATTTACTCAGAGGACTTATTTAGCCTTCAAAATTCAGTTTACGATGAAAAAAAACTTATTTGATATCGATACCAGGAAATCAAAATTTGACTTACATCTATTCATTTTTCTTTCAGTCTACGGTTTTGCTTTAACTGGAAACAACTATTGCTTTTTAGTCTTTCGTGTCAACGTCCAAGGAGTCTGAGCTCCAGGACCATGGATTAGTTTTAAGCTTTCATTACACCTGAGCAACGCCGGGCTATACTACTAGTCTTATATAAGTCTACCATTCGTCTTTGCTTTAAATATTGCTGCCAGATCTGATGCTATTGGTCCTGACCTGGTGTCTCGGATTTGGTTACTTTCACATTGCTGTAACCTAGCTTCCCTTTGACTTTTCTATAAACACTTTCATGGTATTTGCTAGAAGTATTCTCCAATATTTCTCTCGTAGTTTAGTCTTCAATGTTAGGAATAATTTAACCACCAGCTGTATTGACTGCTATTTATATGGTGGATAGTTACGTAGGAATACATTTTCCCCAACTTTTTTTTGACAAGGTAAATTTAGAATATTTTATTTTGGCAAAAGAAAAGGAATGCAGTTTCAAAAACAACCGAATTAATTAAATTTTTCTTTCTTTTTTAGTGTTTGATACATTTGATTCATTTAGGTTGTTTGGTGATATGCTTAGAGTACCTTAGAATATTTGCAGGGAACACATTTTTTAAGTGTTTGGGTTAGATAAATTACAGATTTCTGGTTCAGTCTCTTCAGTTGAATCACTGGTTGTGGTACAGTAACTTCTGATTTTGGTATATTATTTCCATCTAAATCTAGTATAGGGCTATTTGAGTTTATTGTAACGGATTGTCATATCCGTCATGGCAGGAGTTAGATGACAGAGAAACTACTTTCTTTTTCGTTTGGTAACCTAACAAGAGCGTAATCAGGATTTGCCTAATCAGCTCAACTTCTCATACAGTAGGTTCGTACTTGATGTTCTGAATGTAGTTTTTCATGAACACTTTCCTAGGAATCGTCAACCTTGAAGGAACAGATTTTCTCAGATAAGAATACATCTGTTCATGAGGAGTACAATTTGTGGCTGTAGACAATAAGGAACAAATCAAGAGAAGAGCATCAGATAAAATGGTTTCCCATTAATGCACAGGTAACCCTCTTGATTTTAAGGCTAAGTTGATTGCTGTTTCATTCAGTCTTTCCATTTGACCATTTCCCTGTCAGTTGTATACAGTAGATCTACTAGTAGCTATTCCTTACTTAGGGTAAGGAATTTCCCTAAAGGAAAAAAAAAATCCCTTTAACTGCTATGACATAAAACTAGATCCTCTATCAGAGTGTATATAATATGGTATACCAAATATGCAAAATAATTTACTTAAACAAGTCAATGCAGTTGTAGCGAGCATGTCCCTACATTCAAAAGCAAAAGGGATTTGACTATATTCATCACTGATAGTCAATAAATATTTGTTTCCTTCTCAATTTGAAGGAAGTGGTCCCTTGAAATCTATATTCAATCTTTCAAAGGGTTGAGGGGCTTTGATTAATTTACTTCCTCCTCTCACAAATTGTGGATTTTCTATGCTGCATACTTTTTATAATTTTTCAGTCATTCTCTTCACTTCCGCTGTTGAGAAGGACAAATTTCTTGACCTGATAAAGTACATCATTCTTGATACCCCAGGATGACATAGATTATCATGTAATTCGTTAAGGTCAATAGTTACAACAGAAGCACACCTGGGCATGTTTTTGATGCCCAGTTGATATCTGATACCATATTTGTAAGTGGAAAGCTCAATTTGCCAGTGATGAATTTTGTCGTTTTTAGTCTTTGAAGCTTTACGCGTATTGAAAATGTAGGATAAAGTTTTTGGGCCCATGACAAAAATAAAAAATTTACTCTTAGGCACTGACTCCAATCCTTGATTGCTTTGATGATCGTGTTTCATTCAGATGGGTTCAGAGTTCTGGACCAGAATGCAACAGAATAGCCTTCTTGATTTAGCATAACTAGCACCAGTTTCAATTTCAAGGGGTTTTTCCTCATCTATAGTGTCTACTACAGCTCTTTCTAATTCTCTTTTCAAATATTCACAGGAATCTTTTATTTTAGCAGATAAGAGGAATATAGTGTTATGAATTTTTGACAAATAATTTGGGAGCCAATGACTGTCATAAGCAAATATTCCAATGATTCTCTTCTGAGCTTTCATATTGCCAGAAGAGAGGGAGTTCTTGCAGGAGTCTCATCCTTTCAAGGCCTGTCTAAGGGTCCTTTACTTACTTCATAACCCAGAAGTTTTATTTTCATTACTCTGTAGACATTTTTTTCATTTAAGGTGAGATTGTACTTTTCAATCAGTTCTTTGAATCTTGCCAAGTTAGTGTCTTGTTCTCTTTCTGCAAATGGTAACATCATCTAGTCATGTGAATGTTCCGTTTTGATTGAATGAAAGTCTATCAAATGTCACCAGCAGTCACTGTAAAAACAGCTTCATCAAAGTCTGTTCTTTTTAAGACAGACAGTGGAATTCAATGATGAAATGCCTTTTCTCCTAAGGCAAAGGATTGAATGGCCACCAAGACCTGTTTTGAGCATTAGCTACTCAGAGAAACTGAGTTGTCAGGGGATCAATTTGAAACACAAATAACTAAAATTAAAAAGCCAATGACACCAGTCCATCAACCATATATGGTTGCAAGGCATGACATTTTGATAGACTTACATATTGAAAGGACATTTATAAAAGAAAAATGTGATGTGGAGTAATCCAGGGTTCTTTTCTTTCTTCCTCCTGTAATTTAATACACTTAAATTATGCCACAACACCAAGAAAAGCTGTAAAGCCATTAAGACATGATGGGGTTACTGAGTGTTATGAGAGTAAAACTATTAAAGAGAGAGAACAGTTAAAGAACAAGAGTTAAGACAAAAAATAACAATTGCATTTAAATTGGGAAACGAAGTTGGAAAAATGTTTCACAAGTGAGAAATGCACTAGAATAAGCTATTAGCATAGAACTTATGGTTACATCTCACCATTTCAACTGTAAAATCATGAGACCTTGCCACTAATCTAGTACTCTGCTTAAATTCATAAAGCAAAGGTACCATATAGTTCATCTGAACAATTACTAAATTACCAAATAAATAGCAGTCGATACAGCTGGTGGCTCAACTAGTCCCGACATTGAAGACTGAATTACAAGAGAGCCGTGAATACTTCTATCTATTTATAGCTTACCACATTCTATTCACTACTAATTTTTTTGCTTCAGATATCAACATGGACAGGTATACTGAAACTGAAAATTCTAGATCTAGATAGTAAGATCCCCAGGGCAGAGAAAATATCGAATCAGTGGTACCAAACATTTATAAACTTCGTCAAGCCTATTGAGGTTGAAGAGTTGCATATTGTTATCAAATACATGTTGTCTGAAGTATAAAAACTGTCCAATGAATGTACAAATGTTGAAGATTCTTAACATTCTAAAGGGAGCTTTCATCCAAGAAAAAGTGAGATATATGCCAGAATTCAACAGGCTGAAGAAACCTTGGATCAATATCTTCCAGCATTGCATGTTCTGGCAAAGAACTGTAAATTCAAAGAATTTACTCTACTAGTTTACTAAGAGGAAGTAATTAAAGATGTCTTTATTTCTGGGTTATCTGCACCTCTTATTTGGTAGAGACTTCTTGGAAACAAAATGCTCACCATCATAGAAGCTGGAAAACCAAGTATAACATGCTATCAAAAATTTCTGAAGCCTGTTCTGTTGATACCTAAACAAGTTATCAAGCGACATTGGCATTGGAAACTCGGACTGACGCCAAATCAAAAGGAGGGGAACTTTCAGATATCTGCTGCTAGCAAATCCCTTTTAAAAGAAAGATGCTTTTATTTTTTTTTTGCTGATGCACTTGGTAGTCTAGAAGTAACTTGAGGATCAAAGTTGTTACAATTCTAAGAAAGAAGGTCATTTCAGTAAAATTTGTCATTTGAAAATTAATAAGTTATTTGTTGCATTACCACTCATAGCCATTGTGACTACTGGGAGTCTCAAAAGCCATGGTAAAATGCCTTGTGAATCATGGTCAAGACTTTCACGGCTTGCACGAAAAAAACTGAAATTTTATATGAGAGCTACAGGCCACCTCTAAGACTATGTGGACTAGCTAGCATGAAGAGTTCACCTCCTCCTCTTGTTAAAAATCTGTTGCCTGCCTGTAGACCTATATCTGTGAAATCTTAAAGATACTTGGGAAGAGGTAACATTTATAAGGAAGGAAATAAAAAGCCTGTTGGACTCAGATATCATTGAGCTCAGTATATCTTTGTGAAGAGTGTAAGTAGTGATAACCAAGGATGAGAAATGAAAAAAGTTTAGTCATAGATTATTCACAAACAATAAATCATTTTACCTTAAAAGATGCTTATCCTCTATTTAAGATTACAATGATGGTTTTTTGAAATAAATTATTGTCTGTACTCTAAACTAGACTTAAAACATGTGTATCATCAAGTTTTCCTACCTAAGGCTGACCACCTTTACATGAATCTTCAAGCAGGTGGTAAATTTTCTTTTTTTCTATCATGTGTGTCACATTGCCAGAGAAGTGGACCATGAATACAAATGCGGGCATAGTTGAGGCTTTTCATGACTACTTTCAGGAACTGTTCACTTCGATGCTTATTTGGCCGACTTACCTCACCTCTAGATGGCTGAAGCAGCTGGGTACAAGAGTCCCATTACAGAGTCTAAGAGCTAGGATGTGCTGAAGCTGGTTGCCCAGGACAAAACTCCGGGATTAGATGGTCTTCCTTACGAACTGTATTTGAGGCAGTCACCCATTCTTGTCCCCTTGCTGGCACTGATTTACAACAACTGGACGAAGCAAGGGTTTATACCCCTACACTTCACTAGGAGTGTGATCAAGTTGCTACACAAAAACAAGGATAGTGGGAATGGGATAGATAATATCAGGCCTTGACGATGTTAAACAGAGTTGAAAATTCTAGCCAAGGTCTTAGCTGGCCGTTTGCATGCTGTCCTCCCTACTCTGATTGACCCCAAGCAGACTTGTGCTGTGAAGGATAGGACTATCCAGGACAACCTTCATTTGGTACACTTGATTGTCGAGAAAGTTGTCCCTGAAGCCGCACTAATCAATTTAGATCAGTCCAAAGCATTTGATAGGGTTGACCATCGTTTTCTGGAGTCTGTTCTTTCCAATTCTTCTTTAATAATTTCCACTCCCATATGCCATATTAATGACATTAGTCAGGGCCTTGTTCTCCTTTTTGCAGGAATCCAAGGTTCCCAGGGTGTCAGGAGATCAGTTACCTCCACCCTTCTCAAGGCGGTCTGAATATGTCTAGTATTGAGATTTGTTAAAATATGCTTTGCATCACCTTCCGAGATTGAATGTGTTCACAAGCAGATGGGAATGACAAATTCTGGAAGGAAGATGCCCACAACAACTTTCCGTCCTTAAGAAGTGTGCACTCATGCGAAGAGGAGACCCGCCATTTATCTCCGAGCAAATGCTGGTTAGCACTCAAGTACCTCTTACAGTCAATGAATGGCCTCTCCAGTGACCAGGCGTTGTCATATCAAGCATTATTTTGGGTACTTGTTAGGGAATCCATTCAAGATGATCTGATTGACAATTTGGTCTGACAAAGCTGGAGGCTCACTCTATACGACCTTGGGATGAAATGCCTCACTAATAACAAGGCATCACTCACCTGGCTGGTGAAGTGAAAGGCTCTCTGGGTCAGCAAGAAGCTTTATTCAGCAGGTTTGGATAGTTTGCCCAACTGCATCTGCTGTGGTGAGTTGGTGGTTGAGTGTCTCACACCTTCTACTGCAAGGTTGTAGTACCATTGTGCAAGTGGCTTGAAGACTTCATGGTTTACATGTTGCATGGAAAGTTTCTTTGTCCCTGAGGTCGCTTCCATTTGTAGAAACATGGTGCCATTGTTGACTAGAGCTGAGCATTATGTGTTCGTATGCTTACTAGGTGTTATGCAAGTCATAATACAGAAGACGTGACAGAAAAAAATCGGAATTTGGCAAAAGGTGGGTGAGTCTTGCATACATCTGTCGAGTGAAAGGAGCTGACTTGGAGTGGCATTTTGATGCTGGTTAGGTATTAGGATATTAAATCATCAACCCCATTGGAAAGTAGGTTGGTTAAAGTCTGTTTTTCTTTTTGTTTAACCATGTTTAAACTTAGCTAGGGTATATATGGTCATTGGCCTTACTTTTATTTTTTTGACCCACTTTATTTAGTTAAATCCCCAGTCCCTCCCTCATTAGACGACTAGAAATGCTAGTTCCTTGGTAGATATAGGGGACGACTTGTTTTCAAGTGTCTTTATTTTGTATTTGTTGTTGTTTAGATGAGTGCATGATTGCATGTATGGTTAAATGAATGTTTGATTTTTACACACCTGGCAAAAATTTCACCTAACTGATGTTTCTGTCATGATTAAAGATTGTGGCGGGGAGGGGGTTATTATTAACAACATTTTCATTTAGTTTTTGTAAATAGTATCATCCATTGTGTGGCAAGAGCGATGTCACCCCTGAAATAATAATAATAATGATAATAAAGGATAATGTGCCATAAAAGCCTCTTTTGGTAGTCATGAGTTATCTCCCTCTAACCTAAATCTCTAAGTTACATGTTCACCACTGCTGTAGCTTGGTATTGAACTCACAACTTTTGGGGTCAAGTCACTGGAATTAACCAATGTCTATATTGACTGGGCCATGTTGTGTCCTTAAGAACACATGGCCTGGCACCTGAAGAAGACCAGAGTGTACAACAACCGAAACATCGTACAAATTGCAACAAAGATGAGGGCGATAGTCCAGATAATGTAAATAGTGTAAATACTATGTCATTTCAGAAATATAGACAAATAGTGATGTCTGTTTTTTTTTTTCTGTAATCTGTATGGCATTGTATGATTTCCTCATAGTTTGTTTGGTAATTATTTTATTTTAGTGAGTTCATTTTAAGGATGACTATATTTTTGGTTTTTAATTATTTATTTCTATATATTCCATACTTTCTATACTGTTTGTTTTCCTTGTTTGTGAAGTTTTTCTTTATTGAGTATTTTTATGTTCTTGATCATTTGATTTCTTTTCATTTTTTTATCTTGTTGATCATATTGCATGCTAGTTTATATCTACTTACTTTAGAAACAGTAGCAACTAACATTTCATGCTGTCTTGAAAATGCATATATTCATCAACAGTAAAAATATAAGTTTTCTAGAGAGATGTAATATTATATTTTTCAGTAAATAAAATGCATAATTATTTTGAAAATAAAGTTTTTTGGGAAAACTTACTTATTGTTCTAAATACAAAATAATTCAAATCATCAAGAGAAAATACTGTAAAAAAAAAAAAAAGAAGAAGAAGAAGAAAAAAAAAAGGCTTAATGTTAGTTTGGCTCAAAATCCTCATTGCTTTCACAATTTGCTTAGAAAGAAATCATGTATTTCATAATTGGATCCAAAGAGAGTACCATCCTCACTTCCATTCATTGTGCTACTGATACCACACTTCTTAAATGGCTTAATCCTACATCACTTTTTAGTTTCCCCCCCACCAATTCTTCATCTACATGCACAGTAGAGCAAGAGAAGGTCTTCTCATTAAGCTAGTAGAGGTTTATCACTTTTAATCAGTTTCAATTCTACTTGATGAGTGTCAACAACCAATCATGCTACTTATATCCACTTATGAGCAAATACCCTTGTATTGCTTGAATCCACCACTTCCCCACTAGCTATGGGTTAATTAGTTATATTTTTATCAGAAAAATTATTACCTCCATAAAATTCTTACAATCTAAAACAATTTCTTGGCTTCTTCATGATCAAAGAAAATCAAAGTTTCAAAAAGGTCATGGCCACAAGTTTTTGAGATAAGAAAACATTTTGATGACTTTTTAGAAGGGCCAAACAGATAACACAGAATACTACTCTAACTTACTATGATGAAGGTGACACTGAAAAAAGAACTATGACGAAAATAAATTCTCTGTTGGCCGAGCAAGATATCTGCTCATAGGGTTGAGAAGATGATGGATGTGTGGAAGAATATTGCATTTCAATGTATAAACAATCCACCTTATTTTCTATTTCCTGTTCCTAAATGTTAAAATTAATTTAAAAGGAAGAGAATGTTCAAATAATTCAAAGTTGATGCTAGCAGCAGCAGAATCATTTTAATAACCAAACATTAGAATTTCTTTTTGAAAGGATTAAAGAATGACATGTTAAATGATGTAAGACTGTGAGGTGAATACGTAGAATAGCATGGATGCTTATTAAAGCTACCTTATTCCTTTTAGTCAGGCCAACAACTTTTAAGTTTCCATCATAAATAAGATTAAAATGGTTAATTTATGTCACTATTGTAAAATTATGACCTTCAACTTTTCCATTTTATTCATGGACGTTTGGAATAGAAATGCAGAAAATATTATGCACTGAAAATAAAATTTCAGTCAAATGCTTGGACATTTATTTACACTTTAACAGCCTTATTCTAGGAGTCAATGATTTACCATTGATCAATTCATTTTTTAAAGCTTATCAATCCTTTCTGGGTTATTGAAAGGAAAAGCATATTTTGGGGATTGTAAGAATAATTATTTTATCAACAATTTTTTAAGAATAACAATGATTTTTTACAGATACAAGTTAATTAAGTTATAACTGAGGTGAGGAGATGAATTCCTATCCCAATAGTATTTACACATAAGTGAATGTAAGAAACTCAACTAAAATTTAAATTCAGTTCAATTTCTAATTCTGAACCACTATTCATCACCCTACCCACACATCCCAATGATATACCAATGCGTATCAATAGTAAAATTACTAACACTTATCAGTAAGATTGTAGCTATTTGCTTACAAGTACCAAACACAAAATCATATTTAGCAGTGTTGATAACAGTGTAACGGTGTCTGTTAATCAGCTCTTGTGGCCATTAATTATACACCTGACAACTGACAAGTAAAAGTCAAATGCAAGTTGCCGAGGCACATATTATTACCTTAACCTTGAATGGGAAAATCTTACAAAATCATTTGATATGATGAACAAATTTATCAATCTCTTGTACATAAATTAGAAGACATTAAATCAAACTAGTAATGACTTAAATATGTTGTTATAAAAACATGTAATTGTATCAGTTTACAAGCAATTAATAACTTGAAATTTTGTAAACTAAAAACAGATTTCATGCTTTTTATACACATATGTAATTAATATTAAATTTAATAAGGTTGTTAAGGTTAAAAAGACAAAACAATCATGACTATCACAGATGATATGAATGTTCAAATATAATAAAATCTGTGTTATATAAAACTTGTTCATCTTTATAAATATTTAAATAGTCATCCCTGACTGACAAGAACAAATGTGTATCACTTTGGCATAATGGTTATCAAGATACTTTTACAAGATCATTACTACTAAGAAACAAGGTCAATCATTAATGGGCTCCCTATTCTTGTGATTATAAATGATATATTTGTTTCATATTATTTTCCTTGTCTTTATTGCCATATTTATGAAATTTCTGCCATTGTATACTCTGGTTATCTTTAGGTGCTAGGAATTTCAAACTGAACTCTTAATCTTAATTACTGGGATATATCATTCTCATTCTATATGTAATGCCACTTCCGGATGTCATGTAGTTATCTCCCTTTAGCTCAGCAAGTTATTTGTTCATCACTGCTGTAGCCAGGTACTGAACTCACAACTCCTTGGGTCAAGTCACTGGATAAAAGCGTTGGTTAGTTCCAGTGACTTGACCCAAAGAGGTGTGAGTTCAATATCTGGCTACAGTAGTGGAGTAGAGAGTTGAGTTAAAGGGAGATAACTATATGACATCCAGAAGTGTCATCACACATGGAATGAGAATGATATACGTGTGCAACAACTGAAATGTTGTAAACATGTCAATAAAGATGAGGACAACAGTTCAAACAATGTAAATAATGTCATACATTATTTAATTAGATAGACTTTTTTTAAGTATGATATTTTGTATGTAACATTAAAAAGGTTACATGTTTCATGGTTTCTTCTCCTTACAGGAAAACATTTGGACAATTATGTCAATTCTGGTCAATCATACTTAGTGTATCACATCTGTCATTACTCACTTTACAGGTCAGAAATATCAGAGCTCTATGATTAAGTACTTTTATTCTAAATTTCAGACTATAAACAAGGAATACTTGTTTCAAATCAGATTAATTTAACTTGAAAGTTGCTAATTTTCCAAAAATAATGTGTTACAGATGTATATTTTATTTTTGCAAGATTTTTAAAACCAAGAATCAACTTTTGTTTACAAACTTGTCAATCTGTCAAAAAAAGAACAAAAAAATGATAACTTTTGAAAACTGAAAACGTTGAAATTTTAACCAATATAATTTTTATTTAAAATACACAAAAGTATATTGGAAATAGTAAATTTAATGATTTAATTAAAGCTTCAAGAAAACATTTTTTATTTTTAAAAATTCACTTAGGTATCAAAAAATGAGTGAAGGTACCTCTACTTGAAAACAAAATTCCTTTCAATTCTAATACCTTTCTCTTTAATTCAAACAAATCTTTACAGTAGCTTTCACTGAATTGAAATAAAAATCACATTGTTGGAGGCTAAAAAATGCTTTAATTTATTATTGATAAAATTTACAAGTTATAAAAATTTAAATAACAAAAAAGAAATGTAAAAATAATTAGAGTAAATAAATAAAAAAAAATAATGCAATAGACTAGGTTGGTTTATCACTTTCTTTCAAGGAGAGGGTTTAAAAAAAAAACATTTATTGATAGAAAGTTTAGAAAAATGAATTCTTAAAACAAAAAAACAAAAGAAAACAAACAACAAAATGCTATTATGAAGCCAGATGGGGACTAAAAAAATGGCTTCAATAAAATTTGATGTATGATGGTAAAACTCTGTATATATGTGGCTCAAATTGATGTAAAAATACTGCTAAAATGAAGCCTGATGGTTTATACATGTGTAAAATTTTATTTTTAAATTTATAAAAAGAGAAAATCAAGTCTTATGGTCTCAGAACTCATTTATAAAGTTTGCAAAAAAATATGGTTTAAAGAGATACACTGAGTGATTTTTTAACCAATGGGGAAAGTAAATTACAAACTCAAAGTATCAAATTTCCGATTCAAATCAAAGCTGATATATAGCTATTTAAGAAGTCTGGTTTTACCAACAAACCAGAAAAACTGCAGTGGTTGGAAGGCAGAAAGGACTTGGCATTCACAGGTGAAAATTATTGGCAACTGATAAGAGAGCAAAAAAGATAAAGGATGCTATGATGATGATGAAAGTAACAGAAGAAAAAGAATAGCAGAAAGAAGTTGCTACAGTTTTTACAATTAAGGGAAAATTTTTGATTTGTTCCCCAAAGGCCTTTACCCCTTCAAATCTTTCCAAAACATCCTTATTTCTGTGCAAATGTAAATGCTGAACTCAAATCGATAATTGTTTATTGACGAAACCTACCTTTTTTCACGTTAACGACCAGAAAAATATCGGACTTGTCGCTGTTTATCTCACCCCATAACCACATTTCAAACTTGTTATTGACTGCAGAATGATTTCATGCATAGTTTGCCCATTTTTTGGCCTTTTTACTTCCATTTTGCAATTTCTATGCAGAAATTGAGTTCCGAAATAAAAAAACTAAAAAAACGGAGTAATGGCTCAAAGGAAGTAAATAGGCCGAAATAAGTATAGTACGCCTCAAGTCATTCAGCGGTGAATCAGATATGAGAACGGTGGTAAGGGGTGAGATATAGTCCGATTTTTTTTTCTGGTCAATAACATGAAAAAAGGTAGGTTTCTTCAATAAACAATTATCGATTTGAGTTCAGCATATACATTTGCCCGGAATTAAGGATGTTTTGGAAAGATTTGACGGAGTAAAGGCCTTCGGGAAACAAATAAAAAAATTACCTTATTTTCCTATAATTGTTTAGGAAAGTTTCTCACAGAATTACAGGCATAATCTGGATTTTTATTTTAACTTTTTATGAAAATACGAGATCTCATCTCAGTTTGTAAAACTGAACTATATTTCCTAAACAAATCCGAAACCCAAAGTGGCCTGTGACCATCCTGTTCAACTTCTTTTTTACACAACAGATGAAAGAATTAGGTTGCAACTTGATACTAATTATGTTTTTATGAGCCTAATTTAACTGAAATTAGAACGAGCTACCTTGCTAATTTTGTGCAACCTTGTTTTGTAAATTTTCTATTTTGTGATATTTATTTTATAAATGTAAATTTCTTTCAAATTTCACACCAAGTGTTTTGTTTTTTCATTTGCATCTTTCGGATAACAGTTGTGAGTTGATTATCTCTTCTGCGCCTCTCGCAGAAAAATCCTTTTATAAATAAATTTTTCCCTTTTTTTTCTTCTCTCAGACTTCTACTTAAAATGTGAAGTCCAAAGATTCTTGCATAAAAAATACAATTTACTAATTACATCCCGGTCAATGTTTTTTGTTCACCCAACTTAAAACAGCTCTCCCCATTCATAAAGGGATTTGAGCAGATTAGGATTTTTAAGAACATTGTAGGCTTAAAAATCTAAATCATTATTGGGGATTTTTTACCAACTACCTTTTGGTTAATTTAAGTAATTTCAGAGCTACTACTACATTACTGGTTGACAATACATTCATTACTTCCAAACAAAAAATCATCTTTTTTTGTCTAAATTCAATGATCAATCATTTCTGGATAATGTACCGGGGGAAAAACAAAAACCTATGTAATGTAAATTTAAAAACATTATTTTTATTGCATTCGGCAAATAAAAAAAATCCTAATTTTGTTGTGTAAAGTAAGAACTTTTTTTTTGTTATTTTGAATTTTAAAAACTAAACAATTTTGTTTTTCTTGTAAGAATAAGCTCTTTAAACAACCGAGCAGGACAAGTAGACATGCATTTTTACAAAAATAAAATCACTCGTAACAAAGAAGAATTGAAAAACCAGAAAGGATGCCGTTTAACACGTGCAGCAGAAGAACTAAAAATCAATCATAAACACCTGATCAATACGTTAGCAACAACAGAACCTGTCGAAGGTAGTGGAAGAAAATAAAAAATAAAACGTAAAATGGACATGTGAACGAAAACGTCCACAATTTTTTTACGGTGAAAAATGACTTTTTTACCCCACCCCCGGAATAAGCTATCTTCTTTGTTGCTGCAATTATTATTTTTTAATACCCTAAGTAACATCTCCATCTTTCCTCGTCTATGACGTGGTAATCTTTCTTTATTATTTCTAACAACTTCCTAACTGGTCAAACGAAAAAAAAAATATCGTTAAACAAACAAGTCAAGAAAACAAATCAATAATAAATAAAAAAAAAACAATCAAGAAATGATAACTCTTCTTCTTCAACGACAAACTTCGATTACCATACCATCCAAAACAAAAGTATATCTATAAAAATGATATAACTCAACTAAAAAATGTAAATAATGAAAAAATTTATTTGATTTAAAAAAAAAAAAAAAAAATTGAATTTTCATTTTTTTTTTCTTTTTGAAGGAAAATAACTTAATAAGACAATAGAAGCTTTCCAGGATTTGAATTCAAATCTGAAAAAAAAGTAGCTTCTTGTCTTTTTGGATGACTAATTAATTATTCCAGTTGATTTCCTTGCATACACTTACACGCAACAAATACCCCCGTGAAAGGTAAGCCGTCTCTTCTCTCCAGTTATAGGTTAACAGGACAGATTGGGTCCTATAGCCTTGGCTGGCAACCAGTCTACCGCAGAAAGTAATGGCAACCAACTGCAGGATAATCTTCTGCCCAGTCAGTCATGACTAGAAAGAGACATGATCGCCCAAAGCGTTTATCACGTATGGCACTTAACTGACTGAATAATAACACTAAACAAACCTGGTCACTTTGTTGGCCACATGTCCTCCCAAAGAAAGAAAAGTGTGGTCATAAATTGACAGGATATGACGTCATAAGGGTAAAAATCCCAAAATGGCAGCGCGCATTTGTTTCCATGTGTTTTTACTTGAACTTGAGGGTACCTTTTTAATTTGTTATTGTTCTTAACAGGAAATTAGATTCCCATAGTTTGGCTTTCTAACAAACCAAAAATTCTTAAGATTTTCATTTATTTTTCTTCAGATTTATAGTGTGTAGTTAGTTTGAAACTCATTAAAACAAAAAAACTATTAAAAAAAAAAAAATACTTTTTAATCATTAAATGTCTTGCTAATTTTCTACTAGTAAGTTTTTCTGTCTGGCTCAGGAGCTGGGATTTGGTAGAAATAATTTTTTATAATACATCTGAATTTCAAAGACACTTTAAGCTTAATTTTTTTTTTCAATGAATTAATTTGTAGGGCATTCTTCATTTATTCCATTTACAAATAAAACACTTGGTTAGTTTAGCTTTGTTTTTTAGTTTCATCAAGGAAATTCAATTTTTAAAGTAATTTTTAAAAAGCGTTTGAAATTTGAATTTATTTATTAAAGATAATTTGAAAATTCTGAATTTAAAAAAAGGGTTGTTAAAAGAAAAAAGGCATATTCAGAAAAAAGAAGCAAGGATGAATTAATAAACGAAGAGAAAATAATTTTTTACGTTACCTGACCAAAAGAGAGGATAACATTTGCGCGATATCACATCCACCTCATAAAGACCCCCACGCACAACAATCATCTCCACAGTTTTATCCGGGTCGGAAGCAGTAACTACCAATTCCCGGTATTTGAATTCGATCCTCAACGAATCGTATCCTATGAACGGAATCCATTTTTTCTTGGAAACATCCCTATACATCCACCTTACATCTTCCGGGTGTATTTCTTCTACAGTCTCTGATTTCGGGAATAAGTATTTTTTAAGATGGGCTGGAGGAGGCTGAGGTTGTCTTCGAGGCCATCGTGACGTTGTAGGCGTTGGCGATGTTGTTCTTGCCCCACAAGACTGACCACTGTCCGAACCCCTAGCATCATCTACTTCTTCTTCGTCCTCTTTAACAGTTACACCTATTGATGACCCTTCTTCATCATTGTCATCGTCTACAACGACCACAATGTCACTTTCTAGCCGGCTTGTCGAACCTCTCACCATTTCATTTTTTCCTTCTCCTTTATCGTCGCCTTTCTCTTTTTCTTTTTCTTCACTTTCTTCTTCTGACTCTTCTTCTCCTTCTTCTTCATCATTGATATGTTGTTGCTTGTTATTGTCGTGGCCGGCCGCAAAATAAGACATAAAAGACGACAATGGATTCATCCAGTTTCTATCCTGAAAACAACAATAACAAACTGGTCGGAACAAGAAAAGCGATGACGGAAAGTGGCCAAGAAGAGGATTTTTCAAGTCTCTTCAAAAAGACAAAAATAAAATTGGCTAAGATCTAATAATCTGTCCATCAGTCAAACTCAAAATGAAGATTGCTTCATTATTTAAAAAAAGAAAATAAAACCAAATGACCCATTCCTTCATTCATACAACTACCGAAAAAGCAAGCAGTCGCAGCTTACAAGATTTAAACTTGGGTCACGTGACACCTAATGTCGGTTGATACCTTGTCTCAGTTGCTGCTAAGGTTCACTGCCTCTCATACGCTAGCGACATAATAGTCCCATCAAGTGTTGATATGTGTAGTAGTAGTAGTAGTAGTAATAATAATAATAATAATAATAATAAAAAATCTCTGAATTTAAATGTTTTAAGATTAGAAACCATAAGGTTTTCAGATGTTTTCCTTTGCAATTTTGTGAGTAAACTAATTATCTAATTAACAAGAAAATCTGTACAATATTTTTATATAACTAAAAATTAAATTAAATTAATAAATTTAGTTATTTTTTTTTAAATTGCATGAACTAAAATTCATAATTTTATAGTTTTTTTTAATATTTATGTTGAATTTTATGTTTCAATAGAAGTAGATAGGTTTGCCTATTGTTTCCTTTCACACTGCTCCCCTATCTTTTGAATAGAAGTGAAGTGGCTTCTCATTTGTTCCCTGTTTTTAATATTGGGTTTTCTTTCTAAAAAATGACTTCTCATTCACTTTCACTCCCAGTAGCCCCTTGTTTCTTAGTGACATTATTGCCTTACTGGGGATGAATTGATTAAAAAAAAAAATAATTTATGGTTTCTAATCTTAAAAAATTTAATTAACTTTTTATTTCATAGTTGAAATAATATTCATATTATACACACACACATACAAATATCCATGTGTAGAAAAGATTAAAATAATGGAAGATTTTATAATAAAAAAAGAAGTCAACATTCAATAATAATATCAACTATGAACATGGCCACAATGTGCTATTTGTGTTTGGAAAATAAAAAAAAACATTCACATCACTACAGATACACTTATATAAAAATATATTCAGTTAAAACTAAAAAAAAAGATGAGGTAGTATTTACATTATTCGGGCTACTCATCTGTGTTGCCATTTGTACTTCGTTCAAGTGTTAGGAATTTTTAACCAAGCCTTTTATTACAATCACTGGGGTATATGAACTCTATTCCTTGTCGAGCTTCTCTTCTAGAAGTCCTGAGTTATCTCCCTCTAACCCTGTAAGTTCCTTGTAGCCTGGTATTGAAGTCACAACTCTTTGGGTCAAGTCACAGAAACTAACTAACGTCTATATCCACTGATTCAAGTGTCTTTAAAGCCAATAACAACTGAATTTTGGGGGCTTATAAACCTAATGTCCAATAACATTTTTTTTACTAGAGTTCATATTGCAATTTTTTGATGTTAATAGATTTCTCTAGTAATTTTGATGTTAATGGTTTTCACTAGAATTTTTTTTTTAGAGCTCATATTGCAGTTTTGACACTTATGATTTTCTCTAGCAGTCCATATTACTAGTTCCCATATTGTGTTCATCTCTATGCTTGGTCGGCTTAGGAGATTTTTGTAGCCTAGTATATGGGCTGATTCCTTAAGTTTACGTAGTTTCCAGTGGTGTTCTCTATCTATTATTTCACCTTCATCCCATATGGTGCGGTGATCAGCTTTCTCCCTCCATATGTGGCCAGCTATGCCTGATTTTTCTATCTCCCCTCATGTTACGGCCTTGTGATGTTCTTGTAGACTTACCTGGAGGGGGGGCGGTTTCTCATTTATATTTCTTTCCACAGCTACATGGAATGACATACACACAGTCCTTAGTCATGTACCTGTGAAGAGGTACCTGTGAAGTGTAGGACCACTTCTGAAGGTCGTCCTGATGTCATATGGACCACAGACCCTTTGTATTTTCTCCAATAACCCGTTCACATAGGGTAGACAGACCAAGGCTGTTTTCTGAAAGTTGTTATCTTCATGCACCCTCCCTTCCGTGTATGTTGGAGCAGTTGTCATGTACCCTGGATAATTGTTTTGTTGTAGGGTGCTGTTTATACTTACCATTTCCTGTTCGTATGAGTCTGGGTTGCCTCTTATGACTTTTGCTTGATGTTGAAGGCAGTGGACAATCCCTTTCTTTACATTGTATAAGTGGTGGGAGATGAAGTTAAGGTATTGTTCGGTGAATGTTAGCTTGTGGTATACAGATGTTTTGAACCCCCCCCCCCCCGCCCTGTCTGAGTTATTAGCACATCCAGGAATGCTACTTTGTTGTCACTCTCTTTTTTCATAGTGAACTGTATGGATGGTCTTATTGAGTTCACATAGTCCAGTAGCGTTTGGACCTCTTCCTGATATGGCCATAGTATGAAGGTGTCATCAATGTATCTTAGTTATAGAGTTGGCTTTAACGCCATCTCTTCAAAGTATTCCATGTATATTTTAGCCAGTGATGGTGATAATAGTGAGCCCATTGCTAAGCACTTCATCCTGATGATATATGATCTTAATCCGAAGAGTGTTGTTTGTGTGCAGAAAGTCAGCATCTTTATCATGTTATCTAGTGAAACACTGGTACGTTTTCCTAGGGATGAGTCTGAGGCCAGTCTGTCCCTGACTACTGATAGTGCCTCCACCCTAGATACCTTGATGAACAGACTCACCACATCTAGGTTCACTATCTGGTTGCATTGGATGGGAGTGTCTTTGATAAGTTCCACAAAGTGGACAAAGTTTTGAACATATGAAGGTGACTTTCCTATCAGTAGGTCAATTATATCTACAAGAAAGCAACTCAGAGGGTGTCACACTGAGCCTAGGCTGCTAACAATTGGCTTGAGAAGAATACTGTCTTTATGAATCTTAGGTAGACTATATATGTGAGGTAACTTGCTGTAATGTTGAGACAACTGTGTGTATCTCCTATGCTAGAAGTGATTTTTGTTCTTGATTAGAATCTGTTTTCAACGGATTTTTTTCTTTACCTTGTTATAGCTACCACTTCTAATGAGGTCTTCCATTTTCTTGGTGTATTCAGTTTTGTCCATCACTACAGTTGCATTGCCTTTGTCAGTTGGTAGTATGATGATGTTCTCATTCTTCTGTAGGGTCCTGATTACCAGCGTCTCCTCTTTCGTGATGTTTGGTTTGGGTGGCTTGGCTTTCTCCAGAACCATCAAAAAATTGCAATATGAACTCTGGTAAAAAGGGTTACTGGACGTTAGGTTTATGAGTCCCAAAAATTCAGTTGTTTTTGGCCCAGTAGATATAGATGTTGGTTAGTTCCTGTGACTTGACCCAAAGGGTTGTGAGTTCAATACCAGGCTACAGCAGTGGTGAACAAGTAACTTACAGGGTTAGAGGGAGATAACTCACGACTTCCAAAAAAGGCATTGCTACACAAGGAATGGAGTTCGTGTAATCCAGTGATTGTAATAAAGGGTTCCGTTCAAAATTCCTAGCACCTGAAGAAGGCCAGAGCGTACAACGGCTGAAACATCATACAAATGGCAACAAAGACAAGGAACAACAGTCTCAATAATGAAAAAAAATATATATTAAGAAAAACATCCTCGATAAACAGAATAGCCATAAACAGAATTGACTAACAGAAGAGTTGAAAGCACTTAAACAGAATATTGGTATAGAACATTTGGACATACTATTTTCAGAAAAAACATTTACACAAACATGAAAAATTGAATAAAAAGCTTAATCACAGTAACTTGACAGTTGTTTTAATGAAACTTGTACACACACACACACACACACACACACACACACACACACATAAAAATATATGAATTCATGCTTTATGAAAGTCAACTTCTAACTACTCAGTGTGGCTTTTGAAATGTTATGCCTGCTATATTGATCTCAGGGCAGAGTATGACCACATCAGTGGAAACTTTCTATTTCCTATAAAAATCTATGTGAAACAATTACAATTCTATGTCCCTTATCCTCAACCTAAAAGTAAAAAATTTAATAACCAATAAGGTTTTCTTGATAGTTTTTTTTTTTATATGCCTTGATTTGAGCCTGATTTTTTTTTAGCACTATAAAATTTGGATGTTTTAGAAATAAAAGATTGAGAAGGAAAATTATTCTTTTGGATATTCTCACCAATCAAATGCAAAGAATTCAAACCTGCGATAATTTGAGCTCGCTTACTGGTGAAGATCATTGTTCATTCAGGTATCGGGTAGGAATGATGACCATACAGAAACTAGGATGCTCTTTGCAGCCGAGAACAACTAAAAATGAAAATGAAATCAACGATGCAAGATCAAATGTTCATCAAATTGCTGTGACAAAAAAAAAAACCTGTTTTGGGCCTTTCCCACCCACAATATTCTTGATGACTGCCTTTGTTTGTTGTTAACTAATGACAGGTTTAAATTTCAAAACTTCCAGAGGAGGTTCTGTCTATTTAAGGATATTTTTGATTTTATCACACTGAACTCCTAATTTTCATATAAACATTATCTCTTTACCCAGGTTAATTTTCATTTTGTGCTCAAAAGAATATTTTGAAGAAGTCATTATATGCTTAAGTCATTCTGAATTTAAATCTAATTGTAAATAAATTCTTTCTATTCAAATTCACACTTTGGGTATATTTCTGAGATGTGGTAGTATTTACATTATTTGTACTGTTGTCCTCATCTTTGTTACCATTTGTACAATGTTTTGGTCATTGTACGCTTCGGCCTTCTTCAGGTGCTAGGAATTTCGAACTAAACATTCTAATTCTTCGCCTAGAGCTCTTCTAGTAGTCATGAGCTATCTCCCTCTATCCTGGTATTGAACTCACAATACTTTGGGTCAAGTCACAGGAACTAACCAACCTCTCTATCCATGTGTCCTTACGAACAAGAACAACTGAATTTTGGGGATTTTTAAACCTAATGTCCAGTAAGACTTTTTTTTTTACAAGAATTCATATTGCAATTTTTTTGTTAATGGTTTTCTCTAGGATTTTTTTGATGTTAATTGTTTTCTCTAGTATTTTTTTACCAGATCTCATATTACAATTTAGACACTAATGATTTTCTCAGTATTACTGGTTCCCATATTGTGTTCATCTCTATTCTTGGTCGGCTTAGGAGATTTTTGTAGCCTAGCATATGGGCTGATTCCTTAAGTTTACCTAGTTTCCAGTGGTGTTCTCTATCTATTATTTCACCTTTATCCCATAGGGTGCGGTGATCACCTTTCTCCCTCCATATGTGGTCAGCTATGCCTGGTTTTTTTATCTCCCCTCATGTTACATCCTTGTGATGTTCTTGTAGCCTTACCTGGGGGTGCGGTTTTTCCTTTATATTTCTTTCCACAGCTACATGGAATGACATACACACAGTCCTTAGTCATGTACCTGTGAAGAGGTACCTGCGAAGTGTAGGACCACTTCTGAAGGTCGTCCTGATGTCATATGGACCACAGATCCTTTGTATTTTCTCCAATAACTCCTTCACATAGAGTAGACAGACCAAGACTGTTTTCTGAAAGTTGTTATCTTCATGCACCCTCCCTTCCATGTATGTTGGAGCAGTTGTCATGTACCCTGGATAATTGTTTTGTTGTAAGGTGCTGTTTATACTTACCATTTCCTGTTCGTATGAGTCTGGGTTGCCTCTTATGACTTTTGCTTGATGTTGAAGGCAGTGGACAATCCCTTTCTTTACATTGTATAAGTGGTGGGAGATGAAGTTAAGGTATTGTTCGGTGAATGTTAGCTTGTGGTATACGGCACCCGCCCCCGTTTGAGTTATTAGCACATCCAAGAATGACAGTTTGTTGTCACTCTCTTTTTTCATAGTGAACTGTATGGATGGTCTTATTGAGTTCCCATATGTTACATTACCGCACTGAATATTAACCCCTCTATTGCTATAGGCCCGGATGTAACATTACCGGCCTGGCGCTCCCAATAAAAGGATCTATTTCTATGCTCCGTCGTCCAGCCTTATTCCTCATACTAACATACACGAACGGATAACACTACATGGTGGCAGCGGTGGGATGTTATAAAGCGTAAACAAACAAAGGAAACGCGTAAACAAATCAGCAACCCACGAGAACATACAGAAAAAAAAAACTTCACACACGTGTTGGAAAAAAAAACTACCGGCGCCATATTGTAACCTGTAAGTACATCTCATTACTTATATCCATCAAAGCTCCAACTCTTGTCAGAAGATAAGATAAACCATACGCTGACAGTAATATTATTTATTATTGTTCTTATTATTATTATCATTATTATCCGTACTGTTTTATCGTTGATATTGACAAAAACAAATACATTATGGCACACCTTCTACCAACTATGAATTGGTCCGACCCCGACTTGAGCGAAGCCATGGCGCTGTTCAAGCAAAAAATGACCTTATACATAGAAGACGAGGAAATAACGGACGAAACCAAGCAGGCCAGAAAAATCTGCCGTGGTATAGGCGACCAAGGTCTGAGACGCCTAAATGCTAGTGGACTTACCGACGAACAGAAGAAGTCACCAGAACACCTATGGAATTTCTTCGAAAGTCAGCTTAGAGTGAACGTCAATTTCAGAATCCACAGACTTCACCTAATGCAATACCGCCAGAAACAAGGCGAGTCACTTGACGACTTTATCACAAGGGCCCGCACACTCGCACAAAAGTGCGACTTTACAGATGAAGAATTGAGTGAGAGATTAATAGAACTCATCATATTCTCCACACCCTACGATGCCTTCCGTAATGAACTGTACAGCAAACCAAAGGGGTACAGCACAGCCAGCGTCCTAACGGAAGGCCGGAAATATGAAGTCCTTACCACCGGAAACGACCAACTTAACCGGCTCGGAATGCCAAAAGCAGAAAAACTATACAGCATCAATCGAGGCAGAAAATGTGGAAACTGCGATACCAGTCACAAGCCCAGACGATGCCCAGCATATAATAACGAATGCTCCGCATGCGGAAGCAAGATGCTGCAGAAAATCCAAGGAGAAGGAACGCAGAAACAAAAGCAAACACAGGAGCATGTCACGAAACCACACCCCAAGAAGAAACCCACACACAAGGTATGGGGAAAATATCGACCATATTGGCACCGGCAATCACGAAGATGAATACCTGCAACACTTCCATTCCATCACTGTTAGTGACAAATGCTTAGACAGTATAACAAAAAACCCAGGGACGAAGCCTACACAACCCTGAATATCAGACCACCCCACCTGAAATGCAGGACACACCACACCCTTCACATGAAGATCGATTCCGGAGCCTCAGGTAACACACTACCACTGAGGACATTCCAACAGATGTATGGAACATCAGAAAAAGCCCTTTCCATCCTGCAACCCTGCCCACATGTAAAACTCACCTCATACGGAGGCAACCTAATAAGATGTCTGGGAACCATCAGCTTCCCATGCCAATACAAGGACTCTGAATGGACAGACACAACATTCTATGTAGTGGAAGTACCAGGACCTGCAGTCGTGGGACTCCCAACAAGTGAGAAGCTGAGGCTGATCACGATACATGTGGACGCCTTAAAGAGATGCCCAACCAAACCCATCTCTCCCATCAGCCAACTAGTAGCGGAATACCCCAAACAGTTCGACAGGATTGAAAACTTCAGTGGAACCGCCAAACTCCTACTCAAGGAAGATGCAGAACCCTTCATCGACCCTCCACGCAAATGTAGTATCCATCTGAAGGACAAAATAAAGGAGGAAATTGGCAGGCTTATTGAAGATGATGTACTCCGGAAAGTCGAGGAACACACAGACTGGTGCTCCAGTCTGGCATACAGTACAAAGAAAGATGGGTCCCTCCGAATATGCATAGACCCACAGAAACTCAACGCCAGCCTCAAGAGATGCCCACACAAAATACCAACAGTGGAGGAGCTAAACCCAGCTTTTACAAAGGCCAAAGTGTTCAGCAAACTTGACGCAAAGGCAGGATACTGGTCGATCCACCTGGACGAAAAGTCACAGCTGCTGACAACCTGCAGGACGCCATTTGGACGAGTATGCTGGAAATGTCTACCGTTTGGTCTTAACATCTCGCAAGATATCTTCCAGGCAAAAATGGACCAAATCCTAGAAGGCCTGGATGGTGTAGCCAGCATTGCTGATGATGTAGCAGTATTTGGCCAGAATGAAGAGGACCATGACAAAAACCTGCACAACCTCATGGCCCGAGCAGCCGAAATGGGACTTGTTTTCAACAGCAAGAAGTGCTTCATAAAACAGCCCAGCATTTCCTTCTTTGGAAATATATACACTCCGAAAGGAATCCAACCAGACCCAGACAAACTGCGTGACATAAAAAACATGCCAAATCCACAAAACAAGGCCGAATTGCAATGTTTTCTTGGCATGTTAAACTACCTGTCTGCCTACATCCCTTATTTTGCTGAAAAGGCCCACCCACTGCGCGGTCTCCTCAAATCCCAAACACCATGGATTTGGGACCCCGATCACCAGAGATGTTACGATCAGCTCAAGGAAGCGATCTCCCATGACACATGCCTCTCATACTACGACCAGACCAAACCCATAACATTGGAAGTGGATGCCTCACAAAAGGGCCTTGGAGTGGCACTGATCCAAGATGGCAAACCGGTCGCATATGGATCAAAAACACTCACGGATACTCAATCCCGGTACAGCAACATCGAACGAGAGATGTTAGCAGTAGTACATGGTATCCAGCGATACCACACATACCTCTATGGAAAAGCCTTCACCATCATCACTGACCACAAGCCACTGGTCACAATATGCACCAAACCACTGCATTCAGCACCTCACCGACTACAGCGCATGTTGTTAAAAATCCAGGGCTACCTGTACCGGATCGTCTACAGACCGGGCAGCGAAATGACTCTCGCTGACACCCTAAGTCGGCTACCCAACCCCGAAAACAATAAACCAATAGAGCTGGATGAGAGGGTAGACAGCATAACCACTGAGGCTGATGAGGGTCCAACCATCGCAACTACCAACTTCTCGTTGGAAAAGCAGAAGATGCTGCGAATTGAAACAGCAAGGGACCCAACAATGAACCTCATTAAGGAAGTCACACACCAGGGGTGGCCGGACAGCATCCGCGAACTACCCGCAGAGATACGTCCATATTGGTCTTTCCGCGATGAAATTGCCATTGAATCAGGAATATTCTTCAAGGGCCGACAAGTGCTCATACCAGTCACGATGAGAGAAGACATCATCCACCAGCTCCACCAAGCCCACCAAGGCATCGAGAAAACACGACGGCTCGCCAGAGAAACCGTATACTGGGTAAACATAAACAAGGACATCGAGAGGGTATGCAAGTCATGCACTCTGTGCCAAGAATACCAGGACGCACACAGGTATACACACACAACTAAAACAGGGGGGGATGTTGCAGTACCGCACTGAATATTAACCCCTCTATTGCTATAGGCCCGGATGTAACATTACCGGCCTGGCGCTCCCAATAAAAGGATCTATTTCTATGCTCCGTCGTCCAGCCTTATTCCTCATACTAACATACACGAACGGATATCACTACACCATGATCCAGTTGTGTCTGGAGGCCGGAGCGTAGAACGGCCAAAACATTGTACAAATGACAACAAAGATGAGGACAGTAGTCCGAATAATGTAAATACTGGATTATTTCTTGTTGACCAAACCTTAAAAGGGGAGAAAATTGTTGAATGATGCAGGCATGATTCAATGTACAAAGATTGTGATACATTTCTGCGGATGAGTTAAAGGAATTATGGAAACAATGTATCAAACGTTCTGAACTTCAGTGTGAGTATGTCAGGCTGGGATTTTCCAACATCCCTTCTTGGAGTGGCCAGAGTGTGAAGGTGGCATTGAAATTGATCTTAATGCAGTTGTTTTTAAAGGCTATTTTAGTAGTATTCTTGAAAATTTTGTGGGATGGAATACACCCTCATATTGTCAATATTTTTTAGATTCTAGAGAAAATTAATCATTTTCAGACAAATCTTTAATATTTTTTTTTTTTACCAGATCTATTTTAAACCACAATAAGAGACTTTGTCTGTTGGGGCTTGAGAAACCAATTATCCTAGGGAATGCAAGTTTGAATCCTGATGGAGGGCACATATTTTTCTAACAAGATTTCCCGAATATTCAGGCCGGTAGATGTAAATATATAAATATACTGTTTAATAAGAAACACAGACTATCTACTCAAATATGAGTATCCATTAAAAATAATGCTTAAATAAATAAATAAAAAATGACTCAGACTGACATCAAATCGGTTGAGTTTTGATCCTGGCTGGAAGCAAGTGGATGTCTAGCCACACTGATGAGCTGTGATACAGCAAAACAGGCTTGTATGTGGATGACTAATATATTATGCTCTCATTATGATTGAGCTGTTTGGAGAGGAAAGTTTTAAAAACAGTTACCACTTCTGCAATTTACGCGTTACTCTTTAGTAATGAATTGAGTTCTCCTGGTGACTGGCATGTGTATACACCACATATATGTTTAAAATGCTAAAATTTCCCCTCTCTCATTCCATGCATCGATGGCTTAGAGAGTAGGGACTCAAACTGACATTTTCAATCTTGGCTGGAAGCAAGTGGATGTCTAGCCGCATTGATGAGCTGTGATACAGCGAAACAGGCTTGTATGTGGATGACTAATATATATATATATATGTATGTATGTATGAAAATGTCATATACCAAGCAAAAATTTTTCCTATGGAATATTATAAACAAAGATAAGTATATTCTGGAATTTCTCCCGGACCTTGGAAGCATAGATTTTAAAATCATAAACATTCCTTCTTTAGCTTCCACCTTAAATCCCAGACTGCTCTGTCTAAATATTTCTGGGAATTAAAAGAAAAAAGACTCTCTTTACAGATTGAATGGAAGATCATAGAAAAATCACAAATTCCTATTAGCTTTAGAAATATATGTAACCTATTCCTAAAAAAAAAAAAAAAAAAAATTAGTGTTAATAACCAGCTTTTAAACCAACAGAATGAAGTGATCATTAAATGCCGTCATAGAAATAGATCTAAATTACTTGTTTTGTAGCATTAGAATTTTTCCTTAACTTTAATTTTCTAGCAAATTTAGATCTTCTTTCTTTATTTTGAATCTGATATTAATCTTATTTATATTTTTTCTTTATTTATATTTAAATTTTTGGTTTTGTTGTGACAGTTAACTACTTGTGACTGTATTTAATTTTTGTTTTTACCATAATGGCTCTTTTGTTTTTGTCTGTAATTCTTTTTTAATTTTTCTTTTTGTCTTATTTTTCATAAAAATATTTTGTCTTTTTGATGATTTTTTTGTCTTTATCATTTGTGTGAATCATTTTCTTTATGAATCTCTTTTCTAATTTGTGTATGATATTTTTTGTGAATCTTTAATTATTCATTTTTAAGTTTTTGAAAATTTCTGTGATTGCTAAATATTTGTGTCTGCAAGTATAGTATATAGACCCTGTTTCTTTATTTCTCTTCTTTAGTTTGGTTATTTTTAGTTTTAGTTTTATGTTATTATTGTGCATATATTGTGTGCATATATGGCCTCTTATAATTATATGTCTGTGTGTGCTTATTTTGTGTATGATTATATCTATTCTCCTGTTTTGTGTTTGTATATATTTTTTACTTTAAGATTTTTTGTGTATGTGTTTTTTATTTTTGTGACATTTCCGGTTTCTGTTGTTATTTGTATACACCTCTACCCATCAGCTAACCTTATTTCCGCTCTGTGCATTTTGTTTTAATATTCTGAGTTAAATGTAACGTTTGATTTTTCAGTTTGACAAGCAGTATTTAATTTTTGCAACTACCGAAGTAAATTCTGGATTTATAACCGTTTAATTATGTGTTGCGTTTTCTTCTCTGTGTTTCCTATTGCTCTAAATAATATCGATTGAGCTCCTTATTTTTATCTATTTAATATCTTATATTAATTAGATAAACATTTTCTGGATTATTCTCTCCGTTTTTACGGGTCTGTCATTTTCCCGATTGTTACGAGGATGCATTTATATATAAAAATAATAATAAAAAGTTGTAGTAAGGGATTCTATTGAGTCCTACTTGTCATTACAAAAAAGTTTTAATTCATGAAGTAGCCATAAAAATAAGGAAATTAGAAATAGAACATTTGGAAGATGCTAGAATGTCTGAGAAAATTCGAGTAGAATCAAGAGAATTCGAAATGTTCTAGAAATTTATAAATTAGATGTTAGCCCCTATAAGAATAGAGTAGTTAGTTGCTAACAAGATTTGCTGACATTATCAACTCCGGCCTGATTTGTGGATCTGTGTATCCAGCTGAAAGAATCTCTAAGAAAAGTTGCTGACCAACTAAAACCTGAAAGTCAAACTCATGGAGCTAAATGGGTAAATAGATATTTTTGACTCTTTCATTTTTTTTTTTTTTTGTTATACATAACACGTAACAAAATGTGTGTGTACATTGGGAATTTGACAGTTGACTAATGCAACATTCTTATTTTCAAATACTTATAAATTATTATGGAGGAATATTTTTATGAATCACTGAACAACTAAATGAGTTGTAGGTTTCTAAGGATTTGGATTTGCCTGTATTGCTAGCAAAGTAATGTTATTCTTACTCCAAGTTAGGCTTTGCTTTAATTTGTAGTGGCTTAACTTATATTCAGTCCTGGTAATGACGATAAACTACATCTGGTAGGAAGGCCTCTGATCAGAAGATTGCAACTTTTGATGTGTACAGAAACACTTCTTAATTGCTCTTAATTTCCAGGTCCACCCTAACCCGAAATGGTAGCACCCGTTAGGGTCCCAGCTATGGGCAAATAGTTAACTCCCAAACTGGGATCAAAACACCATAAAAGTATAAAAATATATTTTATAGTAAAAATACCAACAACACAGCAATCAACATGAAAACACTGTCATGACATTAATCCATATAATATCTTACAATAAATCAAACTGCATTCCAAAATATAACTTCAACAAAACCACATAAAACCAGCATATCACTGCCTGTAGTAATGGCCACACAAACATGTATGTACATAAAAGCTGAGCATCATCTACTATATATTCAATTGTGAAAGCAGAATAACATTATATCATATTTCTATTACTTCAAAGCTCTCAAGAAAATTAAATTTTAGCATTAAATGACGCATAAGGAGTTAATATGCTAGCTGGAGCTAGCTGGAGGTAAAGAGAGTCAAGGGTGACCTATAATGACAATTTTTGGATATCGATTGGCTGTCTCGTTTGGGCCTGCACTTGGGGGTGTAAGTGAGAGTGTCCACTGGGGAGAAATGAGAGAGGAATTAGGATTAGCAGGAAGATACAAGTTACGGTGGTAGGGGGCTGCCAGCAATTGACCATCCTCTTCTATATAAGCAGTGAGTGAGAGAAAAAACAGTTCCTGGGAGCCAGCGAGAACTCCGTTGGGATACACCCAAGAGAGAAGCCTTGGAGGTTCCAGAGAAGATCGTAGTATCAGGTTGCTGATAGAGTGTGGAAGACCTGTTAAGAACTAAGTGGAAGACCCTGTTGAAAAAAAAAAGAAGAGAAAGAGTGAATGCCCTATTAATGTAAGAAGTCAGAAATGCTCGGGAGGAAGCCAATGATGGCCAGTGGTCTATAGCAGCCATGATAGTCAGCCACACGCTGAGAACTGAGGAGGAAAGGATGCGATAGCTGCCTCGGAAGTTGATGGTGGCTGCATCAGCCTGCTACTAGAACCTAGTTAGTTTATACAGTGACGGGGAACGACCGAGAGGAGTAAACCCATGCTCACCGACTCACCCCCACGTTTCTCTCTCTCTCTCTCCCTCTCTCCCTCATATATTTGAATTCTGCCTGTTTATAAAGACTTTAACTTTTCGAAGTAGCTCTGGTTTTACTACAATTATTATTATTTCTAATTTGTCTACTAATATACCCTTGTTCTACCATCAGCACACTCAACAGACCTAGTCAATTCAGGATAGACGAAACCGCTCTTTATGTCGAAATCACAACGTGGGTAGAGAGTGGATTGTTGTCACTTGAACCTGATTGAGAATCTGCCATGTCTAACGGCCGGACCAGCCTGAATCGAGTGGACGTAAGGGGTTATATTTCTGGTTGCCGTGAAACCAGGATTGACCCGTGGGAGTTGGGCACGGGTTGCCTTTATTTCTTCGAGGACGGCGGAGAGAGATGCGGAAAACTTGCTGAATAAGCTCTCAGGAACTTTCGTTGTTTAGACTATAAAGGTGTGAAAAATACACGACGGACAAGACCTAATGGCGGACGAGTGAACGAAAACAGACAGTGGGTAAGTCACTTTTTGGTTTCTAATGTTGTTGCTTGCTCGATTGTACTTTTGAACTGTCAATGAGTTGCTTGCCTTTTGGTGTTCAGTCTTTAACGTAGTTGCAAATCACCTCTGTTGTTAGAGGTTGAGTAATTTTGAAGTAATGCAGAGGAAAAAAGACAAGAGAAAATGAGCGATGTTGGCTTTAACATAACAGACAAAAAAACGGGGATGTCAAAGATTTCCGCGGGATTCCGAGGGTTGATAAGAGGAATGAAACTGTCTACTTATAAAGAGAATCCGACAGAGCTTCAGGAATGGTTGATGAACATTCCAGAGAAGTGGATTATATACGGTCTGTAAGACAGCGAATTAGTGCTACTAACCCTTGAGGGAGGCGTAAAACTGGTTTCTAAGTTTATAGGGGGTTATACCGAGAGAACCCGGGGATAACTTGGAACGAGCGGAAAAGGAGGGTTAGTGTCAGATATTGTAGGAGGTATTCCTGAAGTATGGAGCTCCTGAACAGCTGGTCACCGACAGCGGACCTGAAATGTTATGAGAGAGACTCTGAGTGAAATTGAATATTAAACATATTACCAATTCACCATACAACCTCCAGAGTAGTGGCAAGGTGGAGAGATTTCACAAAACCTTAGCTGATATGCTAGCAAAATAAGTGATAATGAGAAGTGGGATACGTATTTGACCCAAACCCTAGCAGCAGTGCGATTTTCCTTAAACAAGGCTCCCAAGTTTTCCCCTTATCTGATATTTGGCAGGGATGTAGTCCTACTTATAGACAATTTGTTGGAGCCTAGGAGGAAGTATATGGGAGAAGATCACCATAAGATAATCATAGAAGAGCAGCATGATATTCATACATGCACGGAGGAGAATCAAGAGGATGCAGAAGAGACGAAATGAGAGAATAGACATGAATGGTGAGAACATTAATTTCCAGGTGGGTGACCCCGTGTATATAAAGTGTGACACTATCTCCCGCTGGTATTTTCTTTTATTTGTTTGTTTGGTTTAATGCAACGGAGAGAGAGGAATTAATACTGGTGGTATTATTAGTTGTGCTTTATTGTAATTCGCGATGTGCGCTCATGTAAAAAACTATTTTAATACTATCATGTACTTATAAAATCCGGGGAATAGATAAATTAGCTGACAATTTGAAAAAGAGAGTGAGGAATATAGTTTTCTTTCTTTTTCATATATGATACGGATTATTTTGGGCCAGGTGGAAATTTGACAAAATGGTCGCAGTCATAACAAAATGTCAGGATTTACTTGATGAGGTCAGGTAGGGTTAAATGTCTAATAGTTGTTCCTGGGAACAGAAATTGTGGGAATTGAAAAATCTAAAGATGATGTAATCGAAAGAAAGAAGACAGAAAGACATTACGTCATGTGAGCTGTTGATATTTCATTCGTCGAGCTATGGCTCCCCGCAAATCGTGTAGGTGGAAAATAATCTCATTGGTCAAAAGCTTTGAGTCGGCCAAATCCCCCGAGAGGATTGGAGATGGTTATAAAAATCCAGACTCGGCGAGAAAAATCAGTGGTTTTTGTGAGTCGAAATGTAATGACCGTGGAAAAGAGTTCCCAACTGGGGGATCCATGACTCATGGCTGGTCGCCTACCACAGAACTTATGACTAAAGTGTTAATGTCGAATGAAGCCTGCTGCCGATTACCTTAAAGAGTTAATTTTGAATAATGCGCCTTCGATAGGAATCCCAAAAGAACGTTATTGTTGTTTTAAAAAAAACAACAATCATGGGAGAATCAAAATTTCTGATTCCTCATTCGCTCTACTTCGGTAAACTCCGATAAGAACCCGAAAGGACTTGTTATTTTAGAAGTTGCATAGAGAATTGACAGCCCTGATAATAGAGAATATGTGAAAAGACTTTAATGAAAATTTAATGAATACGAGAAAAGACTTTAGTGAAAATTTGAAGAGCTCTGTTTACTTTAACGAAACTTAGAAAAAGACATTTTTATTTGAGGATTGAAAGCTCTGATATTTTTAAACTCTCTCTCTCTCTCTCTCTCTCTCTCTCTCTCTCCCTTGTAAACTGGCTTTCCGGCAACTGTATTATCTGCTCCTATGACTAATAAATGTTCTTTTTTTTAAAAGACATTCTTCGTAACTCTCCATGCGTGTTCGACCTTATTCATTTATTTATTTATTTTTTTGTGTGCCTTGTTTATTTTTAACCACAAGTGTACACAGGTGTCCGGTCTGGTTCTGGTGGAAAGACGGCTACTGGATTTGCATAACGCGACTTTCTGAGATCAAATCACAACGTGGGCAGTGGTCCGTTGTCACAATAGACGTCTTGAAGACCAGCTTTTGTGACGAGATCATCACGACCAGTAACAGCGATCCGAACGCGTCGACACAGCGGGTACCGTTTCGACATCATCGCAGCGGGAACCGTTCCCGAACCAGCGAGCGACCAAACCAACCGGCAAGCCGGGTGGCAGTGTCACAATTGGTGCCGTTGCGACCGTTGACGAGAACAAGCGTCACAACCAGCCAGCCCGGGCGAAAGTGGTACATAAGGTACACCTGAGAAAGGGTAAGCTGGATCGAAGTGGGGTCTCCTTTTATAAAATAGTGGAACAAATCAGACCTGTCTCTTAGGTAATTTAGAATCAATTGGCCGGAAGAGTGAAACGAGTACATGTCTGGCTGAGATAGATGATTGGGAGGGAATTGAATCAGGAGATCAAGGACGGAGGTTGAGGAAAACAACTTTGGTTAAACCGAAGTTAGAAACCGAAAGGGCGGACGAAAAGGAGGAGGAGCCTAGATTTAGCCACTTGAGTTATGGGGTATTAGGGGAAGCGATTAGTAGACCTAAGGCTAGATCCTCTGAGGGGATTATTAAACCCAATTCTGTCCCAAGGGGGAGTGGAGAAGAAGCGAGTGATTGGAAGGAAGAGGATGAAATTCTTCTGGCTCAACTTCGGGCGCGATGAAAGACTGAGAAAGCGCTTAGTGTGGTCGATGAATTACCTCTAAGGTTACGACTGAAGGTGGGACAGTTCGAGCCAAACCGCAAGAATAGGGTTGGATAAATCAACTGAAAAGGTGATCACCCAAAGGTGCTCTTTACCTTGGCTGTGAGTGCTGACGTAAGGGACCCCGTGTGTACGTCACATTGATGGTTGTGGTTTGGCCTAACTTTTCAGGTGTCACCCTCATCGACAACCATCATATAAGAAGACTGAAAGGAACACACGTGTGAGATGAAACCCTATCTCCATCTCTTGCAGATGCACCAATACCACCAGTGTTGATTTTGGCAATAAAGACCTAGGAACATAGTGAAAATGTAGTATTTAAAAAGACAAGCGAAGTGGACATAATTATATTGAAGTGGTGGATAACACTCTTAATGGACCTACGACCATATGAGAAATTGTTAACTCGATTAAAGACGAAAGTAACAAAGTTTGATATAGCCAGAACACAGGTAGCTAAACATTATTTAGAGGGTCAGGGATACCACAGTATAATGCTTTCCCTAGTATGGGACTCCCTGATGCTAGAAAGACAGTGGTAGGATATAAGCCTATAAAGGAACTAAAGTTGTTACAGACCGGGCGGAAACGGGCAGTGTTACCTATAGCGAAGAAGTCCTTGAATATGTTGTTTGTGCCTGTGTCAGAAGACGGTGTGAGAACAATTAGGAGGAAATTAGGGGATGTAGAAAAAAAAACAAAATGTGTTAATTTAGGTGACTAAAGAAAGAGTGTCCATCCTCAACGTTACTAGATTAGAGTTAGCGAATAATAGAGGCAGTATAAATTGGCTAAACTCCAAACTGCAAGCCATTAGGGAAGTAGCTAATGTAACGGGCGCTATGTCTACCGAATTACAGAGCTTGAAGGGGTTCCTGCAGCAGTGTTTCTAACTGTTAGTAATAAACGAGCTAAATGCATCAGACTATCCAGACTGTTCTACTAGAACACATGAGGACGCAATTAGACATTTTGTCAACGGGACACGTTTCCCTGAGTATAATAACCCCAGGTCGATTGAGAGAAGTATTATTGGAAATACAGACCAAACTGTCCCATCACCTTAGGTTGCCTGTAGATCCCATCGAACAATTATGAAAATACTATAAAACCTTAGGGTGTGTCACTTTGTTAGAAAATAATATTGATCGTGCTGGTGTTAGTCCCACTGTTAGATAGAAATGGTACGTTTGAAATCTATCAGGTGATCAATCTCCCCACCCCATACTGTATGGTTGGTTGGTTGTTTTGTTTTATGGCATATCAACCTCGGCGGATTATTTATTGCCAACTAAATTTTATTTATTTATTGCTGGTAATACCTTTTTCTTTCAACAATTTATTGTTGTTTTTTATATAAGTTTTGTGTCTAGTAATACTTTTTCTTTTCGAGTATCATGATTCATTGGGATTTGTTTTTAAGGGCAGGGTCCCCAAGTCCTACCCTGTTATTTAACCCATAACTGGAGGGAAGGGACAGATTAATACCTTTCCCAAGGGTACCAGTGCTTAAGTGAATGCAGAGTATTCAACTGGAATTTTAACTCGGCTCACCGATTTCTCTTTCCGAGCCGATATCCACTGCACCACAAGGCACATCCGTCACTAAACGCTTACAGCACCTGGTATTCCCAAGCGGTCACCCATTTAAGTACTGACCAGGCTCAACGTTGCTCGGTGATCGAGCCATACTGTAAGGTAGATCAGAAGTTAGAAGCAGTAATAAGGTATAAAATGGAAGCGGAGTTTGTGACCCCAAATTTGGCAAGAACAAAATTGAATGTTATGGAACAAGGAGGCAATCAAATGCAAACTGATGTCTTAAGCACCTGTGTATCTCCAAGTCCGATTTACATAACGGGTAGCCACGCCTTACATGTGCTGGATCTATTTAAGTAAAATAAATGGGGAATTGAGGCTAATTGTCAAGTGAAGTACTAGCTAGTGTGATGTTACCCTTCAGCAACTTGTATATTCGATGAAGTTTGAACGGTGGCCACCCAGGAAAAGTTCGAATTGTCTAGGGTGTGTGAAGGGAAACCCACAATAACCGTGAAGGTGACATCTCCATTAATTATTATGGAGTTACCCATAGGATGTGGATCCATGGACCCTCTATTTCTCTTCCCCCTTTTTATCAAAGGGATGAGAAATTTGAAGAGAAATACTCATTCTTAGCTTTGGCGAGTACCAACGAGAGTACATAGGCAGGAACCCATAGTAGAAGAATTTCCTGAGATCACCTTGAGAAAATTGCCCGTGCTATTAAAGCTGATTGATAAAATCGGTTTTGAACAATTAAAAGCTACATTAAGTTTAGTGGGGGAAGCAGAAACTAGCTGGGAAGGGAAGTTAGATGATATGATAAATTGGCCCATAGCCTTGGGCGTTCCATTAACTATAATGGTGTTTTTGTTAATTTGGTGGTCGTTGAAGAACCATAAAAGACAGTTCCCGAAGCAAAATCAACTGGCAGGTGGATATTCGAGCAGCAGAGGAATACCATTTAGTGTGTTCTACCAACATTGGTCTGATCCGGACGAATTAGAACCAGTATCTGCTGACGAAGATTTGGGATCCGGATCTGTGACGACAGAAAAAGTGAAGCCCACTATCCAGACAAGACAGACTAGAAAAGACAATTGTAAAAAGAAAGATTTTCTTTTAAATTAACCTGTAAGGAATGTTGCGAACCCTGAGTATGTAGAAAACAATTTAATTTATTTTTCAATTTTACCGGCTGAACATTGCACCTGTATACTTTATTTAGATTGATAATTAATTCGTAAGGAGTATTGCGAACTCCAACTATGCCTGATACCATTTATTTACTTTTTTCATTTTTGCTTGCTGGACTCCGAACAGCAGACCCTCCATTAAAAAAAAAAAAGAGAGAGAGAGAGAGAGAGAAAGAGAGAGAGAGAGAGAGAGAGAGAGAGAGAGAGAGAGAGAGATGATATCGCGTTGTACAAGAGGAGATAGAACGAAAGTTCAGCGCTTAATATGTACTTGCCTGGAAGGGCACAAATGAACCCAATATATGAACTGATAGGTAGTTGCCTAAAGGGAGCCATGATTAATGTAATTTATTTTTTTCTGTTTATTTTATTATATCTTTTTTTGTCCCTTCTTTCTTTGATTTGACCAAAAGGGTAGGGGAGGGATGTGACAGAGAGAGACGGTCGGTGAAATTAGAATTTGGTTAATTAACGAGCATAATGAGTTGATTATGAAGCGAGGTTAAAAGTAATAACAATTAAAGACAGTTGGCTAGGTTAGTAGTAGAGTTGAGGCTGATGGCAATAATGAATTAATTGGAAATGTTAATAAAGTAAGGGTTTAAAGAATAAGGGAGGTTATGACTAGTTTCAGGAAAACGTTAGAAAAAGTTATTATTATTATTATTATTATTATTATTATTATTATTATTTCAAGACGTTACCGAAAAAAAAAATTATTTCCTTTTTTTTTTTCGTGTGTGCGTGTGTGCGTGGATATAAACAATGACGGGCCAGACATTCCGGTGACCAATGGTTTTAGACGAGTAACTGAACATTGTTAGAGATGTTAATTAGGTGAGCCGCATTTGGCAAAAAAACAAAAACAAAAAAAAACATCCAGAACTTGGTTTGTGGTCAAGATAGAGTTGGCCGGTCGAGGGTAGCAGATGGTGATTGGCTGTCCCGTTTGGGCCTCCCCGTGGGGGTATAAGTGAGAGTGTCCACTGGAGAGAAGTGAAAGAGGAATTAGAATTAGCAAGAAGATACAAATTGCGGTGGTAAGGGGCTGCCAGCAATTGACCATAGCAATTATGCATGGGGATCTTCAAATAGCTACCTCACCCTTCTCCTATATAGGCAGGAAGTTGTTGAAGAGAAAAAGCAGTCCCTGAGAGCCAGCAAGAACCCCGTTGGGATACATCCAAGAGAGAAGCCTTGAAGGTTCCTGAGACAAGATCATAGTATCAGGTTGCTGACATTGTGTGGAAGGTCTGTTAGGAACTAAGTAGAAAGCCCCGTTGAAAAGAGAGAGAGAGAGAGAGAGAGAGAGAGAGAGAGAGAGAGAGAGAGAAAGCCCTATTGATGGAAGAAGTTATGAATGCCCGGGAGGAAGCCAGTGGTGGTCAATGGCCTATAGCAGCTATGATAGTCAGCCACGTGCCTAGAATTGAGGAGGAAAGAACGCGATGGCTGATTCGAGAGTTGATGGGGATTGCATCAGCCTGCTACTAGAACCCATTTAGGTTATACAGTGACGGAAAAAACCGAGTAAGTAAACTCGTGTTGGTCGACTCACCCCTCTTTGTTCTCTCTCTCTCTCTCTCTCTCTCTCTCTGTCCCTAATTTTAATTCTGCCTGTATATAAAAACTTGAACTTTTTCAAGCGACTCTGGATTTACTTCATATTATTATTTTATTTTATTTATCTACTAGTATGCCCTTGTTCCACTATCAGCACTCTCAACAGACCCTGTCGGTTCTGGATCGACGAAACCACTCTTCAGGTAAAATCACAACGTGGGTGGAGAATAGATTGTTGTTACTTGGACCTTATTGGGAATCTGCCGGGTCTAATAGGTAAACCCGCGAGAATCAAGTGGGCGTAAGGGGTTATATCATTCCATATGCGAGGCCACCTTCGGATGCCACACTGTTACCTTCCTTTATCGCTTAGGCATTTGTTCACCACTGCTGTAACCAGGTATTTTATTCACAACTCTTTGTGTCAAGTCACTTGAACTAACTAATGTGTCCTTGAGGACATCAGTGTATGAATTTTTGGGACTTATAAACCTAATGTCTCGGTAACCATTTTTTAACAGAGCTCATACTGTAATCTTTGAAGCTAATGGTAAAAAAATGCTTACTGAGACATTAGGTTTAGAAGTCCTAAAAATGTATACGCTGATGTCATCAAGGGCACGTTAGTTAGTTCAAGTGACTTTTACCAAACAGTTGTGAGTTCAATACCTGGCTACTGCAATGGTGAACAAATAACTTAGATAGTTGAGTTAAAGGAAGATAACTACGTGGTATTGCACATGGAATGAGAATGATATACCCCAGTGATCCAAAGGGTTCGTTTTGAAATTCCTAGCACCTGAAAAAGGCCGGAATGTATAATGGCCGAAGCGTCATAAACTTAGCAATAAAGATGAGGACAACATCCAAACAATATATATATATATATATATATATATTCAATTTGTTATATATTTTGTATTATTTATATATTACGTATGCGTGGTACTTATTTGAAAACGCGTGTGTGTGTGTCTCTGCGTGCGTCAATGGGTGTACAAGTGTTTATATGTCTGCGTTTGTAACGACGACAAATTTTTCTCCTAAATTTCCTCCCACTTCCACAAAAATACACCAATATATGCAGTCCTACATATAGCCAATGTTTTAAAAAATTAATCAGTTTGTCTGACGATCGCAAGAGCGTGAAACCCAGGGCCACAAACTCACACCTATATATATATATATATATATATATATATATATATATAGTGTATCAATTTACATGCCCGTTCAGAGATTGTATCACTGGTACTAATAATAAACCCACTACATATATTGGTTTTACTACAACCACGCTCTCCCGTAGACTTCCCTGTCACCTTTCTGATCAGAGTACAATTAAACAACATTTCTTAGAAAAAATATAGCCAGATTGGTAATATCAGACAGATTTTAGTCAACAATACAATAATCCTCACTCATACAGACAATAAAAAGAACCTTTAGATATTGGAGGCCATCTACAATAAATCGAAACAACCCACACTTAATAAAATCACGTTTAAATCTGGTCATAACACATTACATTGCATTTAATGTTATGGTTCTGTTATCATTTCGAGCTCTCACGCGGTATGACGTCACAGAACCGCATTACAAATTTACGAACTGCGTTTGCTATTTTTGGTAACTGTTATTTTTGCTTAACAATGTTTTATGTCAACACAAGATAAAATCGTCGCTGATGGTGGATGTTTATGTGAACATTTTTGCAACCTCTCTGAAGATGGCTCATATGAGCCAAAAGCTTAGAACCAACTTAATAAAAAATTATCCAAATGTTGAAGAATTTTTGTCTTTATTTTCACCCGAAATTAAAGATAAAATACGATGTTTAGAACGGCTCATGATTACAAAACATAATAGACATTCATTGTCTCTTATTTACCAGTATATGTTTAGAATATATATATATATATATATATATATATATATATATATATATATAAAGTGGAAAATTTGTCGCATAACGCGTTTCGGCCTTTAGAACTTCATCAAAATAAGTTTTTATTTATGTTGATACAATTTTACAAGAGCGCGAACGTGAGACGTTGGGAAAACGTGTATCAAATTTAACAGGATTTCTTTTTATAAAATGGTCATTTAGACTAAAGTGATAATTATTATTAAATTTGAACGTCCAGTATTTATCAAAGGTCAGTTTATTTTTTAGTCTCTTAATTTTTCAATTAATCATCGAGATTCGCGACTAGCTAGAATGATTGTCACATCGGCATTTCCGATGATGAGTAATTGAATAATTAGGAAACTCTGAGATGACCTTCGATAAGTATTCAACGTTATTACTTAATTTAATAATAATAATAATAATAATAATAATAATAATGTAAATAATTGTCGACTAAAAATAGGATATAGATTTATTTTTCTTCTCTGTTTGGAAAATAAGTTAATCCTTCGGCTGCGTGTGAAATTTCATTAAAGAGTTTTACTGAAGTCAAGTTTTTATTTTGTGTTTAAACTAAGTAAAAAAATTAAAAATCAGAATGTCAGCTCGAGCCTCGATGTTACTGTTCAATTTACTCTGTCTCTCTCTTTCTTTATATATATATATCTCTCTCTTACACACACACACATAAACGCATGACACACACGTCTACCTGCCGCTTTTTTCTTTTTTACTTTATTCAGAGATTCCCAGTCACTTGTGTATTCCCTCAGTTTCACGGCGACAACGTCGCAACGTTTATTTATTTCTTTGTACTTTCTTTGTGGAATTTTCCTCTCGAGTTGTGTCACCTTGAGAGATGATCATAAAAGTATATTTACACCACACATGACTTTTATAACTCAATGATATCATTTATACCAAAACTTGGCCAGATTCCACAAAATTACGTAATAAGAAAGAACGAATATCATTTGTTCACTAATTATTCTACTACTTTAATGACAGCCTTACTGACAGCTAAAGCGTTTTAGTTAGTTATAGATCCTAGCTGCTCATAGCTGCCGATTTGAAACTTCAATCTGATAAATATTAAAATATTCTTCTTACATGGAAGATTGCCTCAGAAAAAAATCCTTACATTTTTCTTTTCGCGTTTTTATTTACGTGCGTTAGGATGTGCGTTGTGGTGCAGTGAATATCGGCTTGGAATGAGAAATCGAAGAACCGAGTTCGAATTCCAGTTGAATTCGTTACATTCACTTACGCGCAAATACCCTTGGGAAAGGTATTAATCCGTCTGTTCCTTCAAGCTATGGGTCAATAACAGGGAAAATCTTCTGCCCAGTCAATCGTGTCTCTTTCGAGACATGATCGCCCAAGCGTGTATCATGTACGGCACTTAACTGACTGATTTACGAGTGCTGTTTTATGATGTACTGACGCTATCCACATTTTTATTGCGATCTGTGGGCTTTTTTAGGTCAATAGTTAATGACCCCTAGTACATTTGTCCTGCAAACAATATTTGGTGGACTCATGTGAGTCCAGATAAATATAAGTTACAAAAATATAGAATTAAATAAACGACAACAAAACGCCTTTATAAAGAAAAGGAAGTTACATTAATATGCACACAACACAAAGGAAAGGAAAATACATCAAAATCTTAGCTATTAAGAAAGTGTGTGTGTGTGTGTGTGTGTGTGTGTGTGTGTGTGTGTGTGTGTGTGTGATGCGCGTAATGCGCGTATGTGATACATACGTTTGTGTATGTGCGAATTCACACTCGTTAGCGGGCCGGAGGAAAAAAAGTTCCTTAGCAGGGAAGCCTTCATCTACATTTTGCTACATCTTGAAGCAAGACGAAAAAAGAGAAATAGGAAGGAAATGTTTGTCTTTTTATAGAACTTAAACAGCACCACCTAACGGACGTTTGGCGTAGCCAAGTGGCGTAATCTACATATGATTAGCAAATACTTGAATGTTCATACACTATCAATAATACAATTATAAAAATACTAATACAAATTAGAAAATATGTTAGAGAACACTGAAAAAGAAAACTGAATATTTTCTGTCTCACAAAAACCTTTATTCAGATTGATTTATTTCACATGGAAACATTGACGTTTCCACAAAATTAGAGCTGTTCAAATTTTTAGGAAATTATAATTTTTTGCGGTTCTTTAAAGTTATGCTTCTAATTATTTTTTATATTTTGACAACTAAATTGCATTTGCTGCTTGACGTGTACACATTCCAAATGGTGAGCTTTTTTTTTCCTGGTGCAACGACCACATGAATTGAAGCGTGCTAATAGATTGGCGTCTAGGTTCCAGTCTTTTACCGTTGAAATATTTAAATGTAACCGCTACTTCTACACGAACAGTTTCTTTTCTTGCACTTCCCGCCTGTAGAACTGCTTTCCGTTTACTTGCTTCCCTGGCAGCTATAATCTCCAAAAATGTAAATGCAACTCCAATTGTCAGCTTATATCTTCTTGAATCTCTTTCATCTTTTATCCTTCCTTGAATACCTCTTGTACCCAGGTTTTTCTCTCATCGTAACCTCCTGCGCATTAGTGGCGGTCTCGCCTTGCTTGGAGTGAAATTATTTTAGATTCCTCCATGAATTCGCTGAAAAAACATCATAGTATGAAGAAAAAAGCTCCAAACTAAATAAAAACAAAGTTTTATCGGACAAATCTTCATCTTATTATTAAGAGGATAGATCAAAATATTTTAAATTATTTTTAAGATTTTTTAATTCTTTCTAACATGTTCAAAATTTTGGTATAAAATCTTGTTTTTTTTTTTCGTCCGTGAGTGACGCAATTTTTGCAATGGTTTACTACGGCAAACGTGACGACGGTCTCCAACCGCTAGCCGGGATGTCTTGACACAGTAGCTGGTCTTCGTTACATCTCGACTGCAACTCGGTTCAACTCCAACTGATTTTGGCCCTCCGGGGCTCTATTTTTATGCTTGTCCCAAATTCTCTTGGGGAGGCATGACGGACGTGGGGTGTCTATGCAAATCAAATCTTTAGCCAATGAAAGCACTCTCGCCTTCGCATTTTGAAGCCGAGTTACTTCCTTTCTTTGGTTTAACCAATGAAGCAGTAATATTTCTGGTGACATATTTTTTTTTCGTATTCTTCCCTTAATTCAACTGATTACATCATTTATTTTTTCAGGTTTAAAATCTGTTCACAGAAAAATCGAGAATTTCAGGATTTAACCTTTTTGGCCTCATCAAAGATTTGTAACAGTCCCGAAACAATGTTTTGGCTATCGCTTACTTCCTAGTTTTACCAGCTGTAAAGCTCAGGGCTTTCAATGGTACGTTGTTTCCGCTTTGTCAAACAACGGCCGCCGATGCGATGACCCCGTCTGACCTGCCGTCCACACCTGCAAATGTTTTTTTAATTCACTCAGCTAGTTTCCAATATTTTATTTTGCAATATTTTTCACCATTCATTAGCTGCGTTCATATTGCCATTAAATAAACAATTTTATTATCTATTAGGCTTATTTTTCTTTCTGCTCATATCGGAACAATTAATCTGCACAATTAATAATAAAAATTTCTTTCGTTCTGTCGTGCTAAAATAGTGCTATATTTTTCCGCATGCAAAAATAGTGTTACAATATTATGCAAATCACTTTTTTGCCGGTGAAAATTCATTTCGAAATTCTTGCAAAAATCAAATAATGGTCGGATTTTGATGAACATTTCAGGACTTATTCACAAATGACTGAAATAATTTTTGAAATAATTATTTTTAGAAAACCTTGGTAATTTTTTTTTATATGTTACCCCACCACCCCAGCAAGAATTAATTTCCTGAAATGTCTAGAAATTCGCGTGAGTTTGCCTATATACCTAATATTAATTAAATTCAGGTGTCATTGGGGAATGTCTATTTTTTATTTTTTTCTAAAATATCCCTTTTTCAGAAAATCTGCTCCGAATTGTGAAAACAAAAATGCAATAAAACTATGCCCTTTTTTATTTAGATAAACTTGTAATTGATTTTATAAACAATATATATTAAGGATATTATAGTCTGATAAGAAAAATAATTCATTGAATAATAAATTTTTACAAGAATTGTTTTTATTTTTATTTTTTATTATAATAATTTATAAAACTTCAAAAATCTTTTAAAATTTTCTCCAATATCGTTCACGCTAGGTTGTTAAATTAATACGTGAAAACTAAATTTACTAATCGAAAATTTAAAAGCTAAATACTAATAATCGAACTATTTGATTTTTAAAACAATCAAAACATTTTGTGTGCATCCTGATGACCCATATTTTCTTTTTACGGGTGGCCATACATTGTATATATCATTAAAAGACCACGTGTTTCAAAGGTTGCGTTCCTTTCCAAAAAAACAAAAAAAAACTATGTAAACATTTTCGGCAGGTTACAATTCTTTCATCTCGCTTCCGTGTTTCCTGTGCTCTACGTTTCAACATTCAACAGGCTTTGCAAATCATCCCTTTAAAATTTAAAGTAACTTTTATATTTTAATTCTTAGTGTCCTAATTTTGTTAAAAAACGTAATTGTGAAATTCACAATTTGTGGAGGTACCTAATAAAGAATATGAAAAATAGATATTAAAAATAAAATTTAAATGTCATAACTTTTCATAAATTATTGAGTTACTTCTGTCATGTGATATGATTTCATTCTTTGTTAAATTGTACAATTTTTTAAAAGAAAGTTTTATATTATTTTAATTTTTATTTTTTATAAGACATCTTCAAACGTTAGGCTATAAAGCCAAACTAACTAAAATTCTATAAAATATTAGAAAATTGCTGAAAATATTGTGTTAAATTTTTAATTTTTCTATATAGTTAGAAACCAAAAATGGAGCGTACGATTAAGCTACATAAGATTATGTCAAATTCAGCTATAATTCTTAGCATTTTTGATGGCTTCCGTCTGTCATGTTAATTATCGCTTCTGATCACATGATGATAACCCTGATAACAAGGCTACCGTAATTAAGAAACGCTTTTATAGTAAATTTCAAGCAGTAAGCAATTAATAATTGTTTAAAATCAGATTAAGGTAAGTCCAATGGGTGGTGGGTATCTAGTGTATACGCTGTGTACAAGAGCACAAATGAGTCCTCATCCCTTCCATCCAAATACACGCCATCAGCCTCCTTAGTGTCATCAGCAGGTTCAACAAAAGAAAGAGACAAAGTGTAGTAGTAGTAATTACAAATTCCAATCTACTGTAAACCCGTATCATCACAAGCAAAAACCAAAAATATACAGGGCTCAGATCTACATTGCATATCGTGCGAGATCTTGTAAGCCGTGCTGTATGTGGCCGAATAAAGCGAATATTAAACTAGAATCGGCTTCACGACCATCTTAACCAGCACGTGAAGAGAAAGCGATAAACTAGTGCGGACGGAGGTGTTAAGCTCAACCTTCTCGCCACTTCTGGAAGGAACCATACAATTGGAGGCTCAGAAAATTACATCTGTTGTGGATACAGTGTTCAAAGGACAAAAACCTGACAAAAACTGTCCTATATCCTACGAATACCTCGCTGCTTTCTGATAACAAAATGTAAAAATCGACTGCTTTGAACAGACTGAGCAAACCTTGGCAATAAAAAGGCTTAAGAGAAACTTCATGTGGACATTTACAGTGGCTAGCACCATAAAACAACTTTTTGGATCTGACTCCTTCAGCCGGTTTGGACTAACAGCAGATTGCAAAAATAAAAAGTTGATCGACACAATTACTAATAGGCAAAGAGACACCAAGCTGTTAATTTCTCATGAGGATGAGAATGTAAACGTAATCTTACAAAATTTATGGAAAGCTACTATAATCTGATATACCAACTATCGGGACCCTAACGCAAAAAAAAAAAGAAGAAAAATCAAAGGTATTTCACAGAATTGAAACAAGGAATATTCTTTCTGTATTTATGAGAGTGCGACAGCTGTCGAAGCAGAATTTGGATACAAGCAAGTAAGAATTTTAAAGGCTTCAATAAGCTGGCATAATTTCTCCTTCCAAATCAAAATGAAGTTCGGCACTCCACATGTGCCGAAATCGGATGCCACATACAAGCCAGTGAGCGACTACAGACAGCTAAATAGCATTATAAAGTCGGATCGCTACCCAGTGCCCAATATCAACTCACTAGCAACGAAATTACACGGAAAAAAGCTTTTCAAAAATTGATCTGTCCACGAGATATCACCAGATACCAGTTCATGATGATGATGCATGTAAAACTACTATTTTGACAGAACAAGATTTATTTGAACATTTGCGGCTGCAGAATGAGTGACAATTTCCGGAACTTTGTGTATATATTTCTGTGTATGGGATACATATTTTTTTTTATTAAAATAAGCAACAGGAAAACACAATAGAACATTCTAGAGAAATTGGATCAAAACAGCAGTAGAATTTAGATTACATTTTTATATTTCTCAACCAATCAGCTAAAAACTTAGAATAAGAACATTCTAGAAAAATAGGCTTGGAAGTAAATTAACACAAAAATATTTAGGCCCTAAAACAAAAATGTAAAATAATAAATCTGATTGGTCAGTAAATGTTTTCACACCCTAATGTTAGGAAGATTAGTTGATCCCCTATTAATGTATATAATACACACAGTTAGAAAAAAAAGGTCAGTCACCAAGCAGGCCATTAAGTCCGCATGCCACCGTATATTTTGCCGGCCATGTCATTTCTTCCATGCCAAAAGTTCGTGACCTCGCTCCAAGGACCTTAAAAAGAATAAACCGACGAACTTTCATTCAGCAACGCGACACGCTGTCGCCAACTGAAACGCACCAAATGTAAGTAGGAAAGGCTTATTTACAGACTCTGCTAATGTACACTTATACACGTTTTTGGACAAAAATTAACTTCTTGCCAAGTTTATATTTCTCAAAAAGGCAATTTTCGAATCATGTATTTTGTTGGTTTCTACATACCATTTTATTTGTCACATAATAAATTGTTTGTTGTTGAATGTCCGTTGTAAATTATTCCTTCACTTTGCGCGATTGCAAAATAGAGTGTTGTATTTGTGGGGGAAATAATCAACATACAACCCAGCAAATACCAAATCCCCCACATGTGCATCGATGACATTCTACTCCGATAGTGAGGATTCTCATTCTAAACACCGTGACCAAATATTTTGAAAGCTAATTGAGTACGATCTTAAAATTTCAATTTCAAAATGTATTTTCGGTTCTACAGAACTTGACTTCTTGGGATTTAATATTTTGAAGGAAGAAAACAAACGCAGTGATAATAAACTTCAGGACTTCATTCTTCCTCGGCCCAAAGATTCAAAAACATTGCGATGATTTATTGACTGACCAATTTCTACAGAGAATTAATAACAACGTTTAGTGATTTTATTTTTTCCCTCACAGAATCTGTCCTTTTGTTAATCCTAATGCAAAAGCAATTGATTTTTAACCACCGAATAATGAACTTCTTTTTGTGGCGCTGTGAAGAAATTATTTCTAGTGATTATTAGCTTCTTCCCAAATTCGAACGTTAAAAACTCAACTTGTCACGAATATTTCGAATCATGCAGTAGGCTCCGCTTTACATCAAGCAACCAGCCTGTTCCCATTGGCTTTTTCTCTAGAAAAATATCACAGACCCAACAGAGATATTCCACCTTCAATCGTGAGTTGCTTTCACTGCATTATTAACATTGTTTCACTTTAAACACCTCATGGAAGGTAAGGATTCACTTTTGTTCACGAATTTTCTCTGTAGTGCCTTTTAGTACAGTACAGACATTTCTCATATAAGAAGGCATGAAAATATCGTTGCAGACTGTTTATCAAGGCCAGCTAATGTTCTAACAATAAATCTTCGTGATTTACATAAAATTATCAATTATCAGCATTCCGATGAAGAACTTAAACAACTAAAAGACAGTTTGAAACCTACACAAATAAAAACCAAATTATAATGTGCGATTTGTAAATACCGTTTCCGAGACCTTTTGTATAGCAGAAGATGATGGAATCTGTATTTAATAGTCTGCACGCGTTATCACACCCAAGAATATCAGCTACCTTACGCTTTTTAAAATCTAGGTATTACTAGTCACGGATAGACAAATCAGTCAAAGAGTGCCAAAATTGCCAAGGGTGACATACAACCTTTCGAACTACCTTCTAATCGTTTTCAGAGAGTGCATATGGACATAGCGGCAAAAAAAAAAACACCATTAAAAAATTAATAGATCCCTATTTTTCTCCATATCGATATCTATTAAGTATGATTGACAGGGCTACTAGATGGATAGAGGCGGCGCCTTTAACTGAAATTACTGCATAGAGCGTCTCTACTGCTTTCATGCCTATTCAGTTTCGGTGCACCCTTACATATGATCACTGATAGAGGAAGTTAGTTTGGGTCGGAGTTGTTTTCAGCGCTATCAAAGATCATAGACAACTTGAATTTATTTAACGCGAACATAGGACGGTGAGACAGCGATAACTGCAAGGAAGGAATCATAGCTATCCACCCTATCTATTGTGGTCTTAGGTATCAGAATCACACTCTGCGAATCAACTTACTTACCATATACAGGAGTGACAGGGTGTAATGCGCAACTTCTGAGACTATTAATAGACACATAAAACAAGAATAACGATGAAGCATCACAAATGACAATAGGAGACTTGATGAGGGAAATGCGAAAATTTGACATGAAGAATCAGTCCATCAGACTCTTACATTAAGTACAAATCCATATATTCAGAAGTACTATAGTGGGTTATCCGTTCTAATGAAACGTAGTTGTGTGTTGAAACAGATTAACTGAATTTGGCCTCGTTAGTAGATAGCCCATTATAAGAGGGGTATAAACAAGAAAATCAAATTGAGTATAGAAACAACACTTATATATACACAGATATCAATTAAGGTTTTTTTTTTTACAAATAAAAGTAATGTCTTTTGGGTGGGTTCAAAGGACGTTAAAATGTTTATAGCAGTAAATGCCGAAAAGAGAGTTTGTGCGTATGTATGTGTGAGCGTTTGTCAGTTAGGAATGTCTTTGATGTCTCCGCTCCGTTGGTCGGGTAAGAAGCTCAGGGGATAGCGAAGAAGAAGATGAGAGAGAAAAGAGAGGCGAGCATAGTATGATCGCTTGACGAGGTCAAGGGACGTGCTAATTATGCTCGTACTTTCTCAACTGGTGATGCTTTCTGTAGTCGGCTTTTTATTTCGTCTTTGTGGGTCCCAGTAAGTCATTTGGAAATTCACACACGTATTTAATTCTGGGATTCCCATTGGATGATAAACCAAATTCGCGTAGGCTCGCGAAAAGGAATTTGATATTTATTAATTTTTGGCTTTCTGCCGGAACATATGCGTGGAGACGGGTGCGCAAAGACCAGTTTTGGTCATTTGCTTTGCTCGGTATCACCACAGTACCTAAATAAATTTGTATAGCTTAGGACTGACAGAGTTCAGAAATCTCTGGAAGTGTCGTACACAAGTCTTTATAAAGTAGTTAATCGCAATAATAAGTACTTCACAATTACAACTGCCGAAGAATTGAATAGCAATATTTCCATAGACAGATTGAAGCTAACAGTTGTCTCCGACACAGTAAAAAAAAAAAAAATAATAATAATATTGTTAAAGCAATAGCAGCACGAACAGAAACCTCACTAGATATCAACTCGACAGGCCTATGAAGACAAGACAGTAAAACACAACGAAAGATAAGCCTGAGAGATCGGTTACTAGGAAAAGAGACAATATATACGACTATGAAATTAATAAAGAACTTTGTCAAATCTGGGAAATTAAATGATATAGTGAGCGCGAAATAACAACTTCCTTCAAATTCAGAGGAACTAGGAAAAACATTCGCGAGCCTAGGTGAGATATTTGCCTTTCACAGAAATTAACCAGCGAGTTGAGGAAGAAGGAGGAAAGAAATTCGCAAACCCATGTGATTTTTTTAACAATGAAAACCTAGCTTTCACAGAAATTAACTGCTGAGCCAAAAAGAAAGAAAACGAGCCTATGCGAAATTATATATATATATATATATATATATATATATATATATATATATATATATATATAAGAAGGAAAGTTAAATTAATTGATGAAATTTTGAATTTGAAAATGTATTTATATTTATTTACATTTTCTATATTTTCGAAATTCCGAAATGCTCTTCGTCTTCCTAATTATAAACTGACACCCACTTTTTTGTTTTACAATGCGCGGAGGTAGACTGTTTTCATTCGGCTACGGAATTTCATGATACAGAAAAATGGTCAGGTAAACATGCACATTGGTTAACGTTACTGTTTTCCTTATGTTCTTGGTTCAATTCAAGACTTAGGTTTGTTGCGAAGGCTATGTATGGAATAGGATATCGTCTCTGCAAACTTTTTGCATGCGTAAAAACAGTAAACACAATGAGGAGACGGAGGCGAAGATGATGAATTTTAACGTCAATTTTTATCGTGATAAAACCGACGAGCAAGCAGTAGGAAATCGGAAAAGGCTGAAACGTTGGTAGCGGTTGGCAGAATCTGCTCAGGCTGGAAAGTTGTCGTCAGCATCTGGTATGAAAGGCACTGGTCGGAAAGTCGTCAGCGTCTGGTAGCATCGACACAGGCTGGAACGTTGTCAGTGTCTGGCGTGAATGGCTCAGGCTGGAATGTTATCAAGAACGTCGTCGGCGTTTGGCATGAATGGTACAGGCTGAAAGTCGTTGTTGGTCGGCAGCAACAGCAAAAGGCGGAAAAGTCGTCAGCGTCAGGCAGGAAAGGCACAGGCTGGAATGTTAAAGTTTCGTAGTTCGAAGAGGACGGTTTTTGGCCGCGGCCAAGCATGTGTACACACGCAGGTGGGAGAGTAGCACAGGTATGTTGCGGCCGAGGGCTGACTAGTGTTTTGCTTCCTTTGCAGGATTCAGTCACGGGTAAACAGGATCTCAAGTGGACTAGACCGTTTAACCTCCGAAGCGGAGTCTAACCTAAAACAGAACCGTCTATTAATTAAAACATCCTGCGCTCCTGGAATCAACCTTGCTGGAGGTGGCCAGAGAGCGGAAATGGAGTATCTCAGAACAGATATTACACTTTGAACTTACTCCCCGGGCCAAGAAGGGCTGTTATTTACCTAACCTCCCGCACTAAAGCGAGGTGTGACACAAGGTCGGTTTTTAAAGTGGGACCCCGGGTGCGAACGCTCGGGTTAGTGGGCAAAAATTACCCGACCCTCGCCTTCGCGGTAACTGGGTACTAAGCTTGTCTTAGCCGGTCAAAGGTAGTAAGCTTTTCGAAGCTGGTCGGGATTTGTCCTACTCACAAACTAAAGCGAATTGTGACACAAGGTCAGTTTTTTACGTGGGAAACCTGAGCGCGAAGGCTCGGGTAACTGGTCAAAGATTACCCAGCCCCCGCCTACGCGGTAACTGGGTACAAAGCTAGTCTTAGCTGGCCATAGCCAATCCTAGCAGGTCATTGCTTGTCAAAGTCGGTCATTGCCTGTCAAAGTTGGTCAAAAGCTAGTCTTAGCTGGTCACTGCTTCGAACTCGCCCACTCGCCACCAGGTGGCGGGTGCTGCAGGAGGCTAGCGAGTAGGCAGCGATTATCTGAGAACAGATACTGCACTTGATATTTACCCTACTCCCCTACTGGAGCGAGTTGTGACACAAGGTCAGTTTTTAACGTGGGGAACCTGAGTGCGTACGCTCAAGCCATTAGTCAAAGATTACCCAGCACCTGCATGCAGTAACTGGGTACAAAATTGGTCTTAGGTGGTCATTGCTTGTCAAAGCTGGTCAAAAGCTAATCTTAGCTGGTCATTGTTTTTACGCCGGCAAGCAGGAAATGAGCATCTGAGAACAGATACTGCGCTTGATATTTACCCTACTTCCCCACTGGAGCGAGTTTTGACACAAGATCAGTTTTTAACGTAGGGAACCTGAGCGCGTACACTCAGACCATTGGTCAAAGATTACCCAGCTCCCGCTTATACGGTAAAGCGGAGCGATATTTACCCGTCCTCCACCAGTGAGGCGAGATGTGACACAAGAACTGAGAACAAATAAAACACTTTGATCTTGTCCAACGTTTTCGGCGAAAGTGACGCTGATAATAAGGGTTCAGTTGTCAGCAACATCTGGCTGCTGATTTTTGCGTGCGCGGTCAAGCTCGCCATTTTATTGAAAATCATAAATGGGAGCAGTATACTGCGACAGGTTCAGCAGATCAGCAAATATGGCAACGCGAAATACGACTTATCTCAGTTTTTCTACCCCTGGGTTGAATATCGAATTAGATTTGAAAATCCTGAGAACATCAATGCAAACGAACTAAACACCTGAAAAAACATTTGAGTACAACGACAGTAAAGTTTGTTACTATAGCAACCAAGATGAGGACGAAAATTAAAATAATGAGAATTACTCATCTAAAAAAATCCAAACAAACAATTCAGTAATTCATTGGATTTAATTAGCAAGTGTAAGTTATATTCGATAATTTACTTTATTAACATAATCTTTATGTTCATAAAGTTAATTATCGAATATATATTATATTTGCTAATTAAATTGTATTTGCCAGGGTAAATATATAATAAGAGAAGTTAAAGAAATTAAGAAATATCACAAGCCAGGGAAATAAATGGCGATAGAATACATCTTCCAAGGTAATTTGTTTTCATTGAAGACCTTTCTACTTTTATTATATCAACAGCACTCTTCTTTACCTCGAATAAAGTAACGCACCAACTGCTGCGATTCAGTTAAAAATAAATGTTGAGGTTTCTCATCTAGGCCACCTCTCATCGACCTTCACCTCTAGTCAATGACAAAAGGTGAAGGATAAAACAAAAATAGTGCTTCATATTGGTTTCCGTTCAGAGTTGCTACGTGCTGTTTTCGCAGTTTTTTATTTTTCTTTATTTTTGTGAAGAGCTTTAGGTAGAGCCCATTGCTAAATTTAGATATCTGGATCACCTAGTAAGGTAAACTATCCACCCCGATAGATTTAGGTCTGTTGTTAGTTGAAGTCTTCATTTGCACTTCGAAGAACAAAGACATAGACAGAAAACGTAAAAGAGAAACTTTTTGCCAGTCAGGCTCGTCTGAAATGAAGGGACGAATAAACATAAGATTTTATGCACAAAAAAAAAAAAATCATAATTCTTTTTGAATTAATAAAGAGTATATAAGTTAGTCAGTTAAATGCCATACGTGATACACGCTTCGATGATCATGTCTTGAAAGAGATATGACTGACTGAACAAAAGATTTTTTACCCATTACTTTCTGTGGTAGACTGGTTACCAACCAAGTCTATAGAACCCAATCTGCCATTTTATTTAACCCATAGCTGGAGGGAAGAGACGGATTAATACCTTTCCCAAAAGTATTTTCGTGTAAATTAATGCAACGAATTCAACTGGAATTCAAACTCAACTCTCCGTTTTTTCATTCTGAGCCGATAGCCACTGCACCACAACGCACATATATACCGTCCTTTAAAAGGAAAAGGGCTTGCAATAACTTATATTGTCGCTAGGCAGATAAATTGCCCTTTCACACAAAATGATATAAAAATGATGGGATGGGGAAGAGACAAACTCTGGAAAAAGTAAATTAAAATGAAATTATTTCAAAAGGATGAGAAGCCATTATTTACTAACAAGGAAGATTAAATTTATGAGAAAAATAAATATTGGGGAAATATTCGAAATCTTACACTACGATCAAAAATGTATTATCTCGCATATACACATTTTAATGACGTGAGAAAAACGCGCGTGAACACACACACACACACACACACACACACACACACACACACACACACACACACACGTTTGGCCATTATTTTCGTCTATGGTAGGACTTAGGTCTATATCGCCAAGAGCTATCAAATATGAAGAGGAAAGGGCCTATTACTCATTGTTACTGGACATTATTTTTCTAGTTGGTTACTGTCGACATTATCATCTTTTTATTTTAGGACAATTTCCTGTTTAAACAGATGAGATATCTGATGTTAATTCCATCAAATGTAACCACGGACTGATGTTAATTAAACTTAAAATTCAAATTTCAGTCTAACAAATACGTAGTTTTATAAAAGAGAAATATGATGCTAACAATGCAATCTTATAAGAAGAAAACCGGAAATGTGTAGTTTTGAATAGAGTTTCAATTAAATCATCACGAAAAACCATGGTTAATTACTCCACATTATAATGATTTGCCTATTTTAAAGACTGTTACTGATTCCCTGATTATTAACAAGTTTTGTCCAAAAATGAATTATATCGTCTGTTTCTAATTATAATAATAGTCTGTAAACACGGAAATTCAGTTTTTATTTAGACATTTTTGGGACATTTTGTAAGCAACATTCATGTAAATATTAACAAAAGAAAACTTCCATATCCTTATGACATTTTGGCAAACATTCTTTTTTTCAATTCATTTCCATTATGGCGATAGAGAAATAAATAAATCAAAAGAACATGAAGAACAGAATTTCACCATCTCTAAAAATAGATAGTAAAAATCGCCATGCAACAAAGCCATGGTTCAACTAACAAATCAGAAAGCTTTCACAACCAGTATAAAAATCAATGAGAAGCGAGCGATATATATATATTATATATCTTTCCGGATTCTTACTCTCTCGTTATATTTCTTATGCTCCAGGACTTTCACTGTTGAACGCTTAAACCTCAGTTTTCATTCTGTCCGTCTGTATAATTGTGTTAAAGATTTATTTTGTATTCATCAACACTCTGTGCTTTCTTTTAATAATTATACAAGGCCAGCATATATCCAAATCAACTGACATATGGCGGGAACAGACGTCGTCGTAAGATAGACAATTCACCCATAACTGATAGCCTCTTCTTAACACATTCCATCTCACTTTCCCGAATTAAAACATGTTAAATAAAACAACTGGACGAACAACCTTTTTTATGTCAGGACTTAAAAGATTTTGGATTTTGTTTTGAAAAAGCAGGTATTTGTTTCGTCATTTTGGCCTGATCCGTCTGCCTTGTTAAGACTTAAAAATGCGGATATTTTGCTAACTTTTGATTATTTGTGATGCACTCATTGAGTGAAACATTGGAATTTTAATGGCAAAAATAACCATTTGGTAAAAGTCAAAAGTTCTTCCCTTACGAATGTCATCGTTTGTGAAGAATCAATTAAAGAAATTTTTTGTGTTTTCCTTCTCGAAACACTGAATGAATTTATCCTTTTTAAGGAATGATTTTTCAAGTCCAAATAAATCTATGCTATGGAAGAGGTTGAGATAATAAATGAGTAAAGGTCAGGTTTTATTAACTATATCGCCATTTTTATTTTTTGTTGTTGTCTCCATAAGGTTATGTGTTTTTTTTTTTTGTGAATGGTTATCTTTTCTGTCCTTTTTGTATTTTGTGTCTTTGATATGTTTCTTTATGGTATTCATGTGGATGTTCATCATCATATATGTATTGCTGTGTTCAGGTTATAAAGAGTTTTTCTTCGTGTATATGTATATTCATCCTTATGTGTATGTGTCCTGTGGAATGTAGTATCAGGTTGCTGTTTGTGCTGTTATATTATGTTCCAGGCATTTGAGTGTATGTGTAGATTGTACTCTTGAATTCATTACTTGGTTTTCTGCCTATTCTGTTCGTGAAGGTTATTTTGCATATATCTCTGGTTTGCACGGAGTCTGTCTTTTTTTTTTTTTTTTTTTTTTTTTTTTTTGGCTGGTTGGAGTGTTGATTTAATCTCTGACGGCTGCCACAAACGTCCACACGCCTAATGGGCGAACTGGGACCAACTAAGAGGCTATGCACGTGTTCACTGTTCTTTTATATATGTCTTAACGCCTACGCATTTTTATTTGATTTTGGCGGAACTGTTAGTCATTGGTTAATTTTCACATAATGCCAGTTGACCACATAAGCTATGTCCGGGTTATAATCTAAGTTACCAAAAATATAGAAAAACTGAAAGACGGAAATGATGTATGTGTTGAGAGAAAGAGAGAGAGTTTCTTTGACACTTTATTAATAAAGAGAAAAGGGTATATTTCAATATGCCTTACTGCTACCTATCTACTCGCCACAAATCTTTACCTGGCAATAATGTTTTTTCCCAATTTTTCTCTTACCTGTAAAGTTTCATTCCAATCAATAGAAACACAGACACTTATGACGTAATGATCGATGTTTTAAAGGAACAAGGAAGCATATCTTGCATATCTTGTACCCAAAATAAAAAAGCAACATCTTTCTTCTTTAACCATTCAGTTCCTTGTTAAATCGTACATCTGATGAAAGACTTTTCCCCCTTTTCTAAACAATAGACCCGACCATCAAGGTATAAGTACGCATGCGCATGTTCTGTACCTTGCAGATCACGATCTTAACCGAAGGTGAGTAGTGGTGCCATCATCACTGATGATGGTAAATTCCTCATTCTTGAAGAACTTATTTCCAAACTTATTATTGCGTTTACCTTTTTCAAACTTATTTATCTGAAATATGAACTTTTTTTTAAATTTTAGCAATTTATTCATTTAAATTGACAGCAGAAATATTTTTAAAAACTAAAAGACTATATTTTCTGCAGCTTTTTCTTTTTTTTTTTTTTTGTTCATTGAATTATCGTCAATTGGCCTTGACTTGATTGTCAGTCATCCCCAATCGCAAAAAAAAAAAAGAAAAAAAAGAGCTACCCGTTAATTTATTTGCAATATTCTTTTGATAAGATAGTGCCACTTTTAGTCTTTGACTGTTGTTGGTAGATATCCCGTTTTCATTTACCTCTCAGTTACAAGAATTTATCGCAGACCAACTATAGTTTTTTTTCAGCAGTTGCTGTCGGGCCAGGCACAGTAGAACTATTTTTCAGGAAACGCAAAACTTTATCTGCTTCTTCCATCTTTTTCAGATCGATCTATAAAACTTACTTGCATCGCCACAAAGCACGTTAAAGACGATGATAATTTTTACTGTTATATAATTCTAAAATTATTTCACTTTAACATAATATTTAACAATTTTTTTTATAAAATTGAAAAGAAAATACTCTTATCAATTGATTTGAAAATAAGGTGATGACTTTTACAATCTGAAATTAATAATTAATTATGCAACATTTTTTTGCGCTTTTGATGAATTGATACTAAATTTCTTAAATGTTTTTTATTGTCGGTATTATTGGTTATTGATTGATTTTTAGGCTATCTTTTCCATAAATTTTATTTCTTAAATGACAATTCTGGAAACGAATCAGTTTTTCATTTTCTTTTCATATCTTTTCAACTTGTGAGAAAGTTCTAGCGCGCACACGCGTGCACATCTATATAAAGTGATGTGACTGAGTGTTTGCATTGCGCATGTCGTCTGATGAGCAAATGCTTTTCATTCTGAACGACCTTCAGCACCTAGGTGAAGGTCATTTAAGCGAATAATTGCAGATCCTCTTTACTTTCTATATTATCACAAATAAGATAACTTCACAAAGAATTATTTTACTTTGTTTAATTGTAGGTACTTATTCATATCTTGATAATTTTCATTTATTAATTTAATATTTTAAATGTGTATTTAAAGTCTGTCCTAAACTGATTTTTTTCAATGTTGAAAAGTTTTCTTTCTCAAATAATACAAAAGCCTGGTGAATTTCTAACTACAATTAATTCTTTTAAAATTTCCTTGAATTAGAACTTTTCAAGTTTACAAATTTAAAAATATTCTCATGAAATTATTTTATTTTAGTCGAAAGGATGTTATTTTGAATTTATTTTTGTAATGATTTTAATTTTATTGTTTCAATTCCTTCATGGAATCAGCAATTTTTAAAGAACTAGTTCTTCAAGCTATTTAGAAATGTTTAATTTTTTTTTCTTATTTAATAGAGAAATTGAGAATATTAATGAAAAATTGAGAATGTTAATTTGAAAAGTTTTTTTAGAAAGTAAATCTTGATATTTATACTGAAATTTTAAGGGTCACATTAAAATAACATCTTTTTACATGATTTTCCCAAAATGTGAGCACAAAAGAAAATGTTTACATTTTTTATCGAGATTTGTCTCATGATTCTGAATAAAGATCTTATTTTTCCTATTTGTAAAAAAAACAAAAACACAATTATATGCATTGACATTTCTTGTGGAATAAAAATTGAAAAGTTAGTAAGTAATCTTTTTGTCAAAGTCAAATTAATGTTTTTATTTTGCTTAAAGAAATACATTGTAGAATTTAAGAAAAGTTAAAGATAAAAAATGTTATGCTCTTCTTTGGAATTAAACTAAAATATTCTTCATAGTAAGTCTACGGTAAATGTATACCTTGTGTGTCTATGTGTTATTCCAGAATTGAACTTTCCAGTTAAATGCTACTGGCTACAACTTCTTTTCATTTAACTCTATAGGGCGATGATAGTCAATGCTAAGTCATATTTTGAAAATTATCTTCTAAAAATGTCTGTAAGCAGAGGGCTACTGACTCGGCTCAATTTTCCATTTTTCCTCATCTACATTTTGCATCTACTAATAGATTCTTCAGGTGAGCAGGTAGGCAGTTATGGAAAGTCAGATTGGCAAATAACCCACAGTATAGAATGATAACTATTTAAACATTTCGAACAACTTTACACGAGCACTTGTAAGTAGGGTGTGTGCATGGCTCATATAGTAAAGACACCATTTAACCAAGAGTTAATTGCTTAGCATTTTATACATTTTTAAAAATGTAATTATAATTTCAATGCTAAAAAAGATTTCTCAAATGGTGTGAAACTTAATTTCTTTTAATTTCTTTCCTATTAAATTGTGGAGAAGAAAATCATTTTGTCTTTAATTATTTCAGCTGAAGCAAGGTAATAAAGCCCCTAAGACACAAGGATTTACTGGGAGAGAGAACAATAAATGAACAAGAATTAAGGAGACTGAAGATAACTTAATGAAAATATTATCTTATTTTGTGGTTATTTTTTCTACCAGAATTTCATAAGATACACAGGAAATTCTTCTAATTGGAATGCATAACATTTAAAATTATAAAGTTATAGAATTATAGCATTTAAAGTTACTCATTTTTGGATTAAATATTGTTTTTTTCATTTCTGTTATTGTTTGAAATTGTTATTTAATGACATTAGAAAGTTTCAGCATCAATGGCAAACATTTGACTTTATTTTTCTACACACTTTGAAAGTGTTCATTAAAACAGGTTCCTTCAAGGCTTAAAATACAGTCTCACTTTAACGTAGAAAATGCATTTATCTGTAATCTTTGTTTTATTCACTTGCATATGGATTGATTTGTCGATTGATGCTTTTCAAAAATATGAGCCAGATATAAAAGTAAAAATTATAATTTATCAAATGCAGAAATCATTCTAATAAAATATTTTTCTTGAACATTTTAAATTAAATTAGTGGAAACCTTTTCCGTTTTTGTAACTAAATAAAATGAAAAAAATGATTTTGTGAATTTAAACTTTTACCTTCTCCAGTTTTTTATCTTTTTACTACAGCTTTGTAGAATTCATGCAAACAAAAGCATGAAACACAGAGACTGTAAAATAGTCATATATAATTTTGTTTTGAATTTCTCTGTCCAAATCTTTCAATAAACCATTTCTGTTCTTTTGCTGAAACTAATATTTGCATGACTGTGACACTAACACATGAAATTAAAACTGTTTTGCTTTTTACAATACTTATTCAGTAAAACCTAAAGGCACAACTAACATTTATCAATAATTTTCTTGGTTTTAATTCACAAGAATATAAATAGAAAAAGTAATTGCTTATATTTAAATAGTTTATTGAATAATTTCACAAATTGTAAATTTCAAAAATTGAAAGATTTGAAATATTGTAAATTACTATCAATTTTTCTATAGACAAAAGAAATACAATGATATATATATATATATATATATATCATTGTATTTCTTATATATATATATATATATATATATATATATATATATATATATATATATATATTATAGTAGTAATTTTAATGGTCTGATTTAGTGGTGAAAATCAGATAAAGACCAGGATTCTATTAATGCTGTGCAAGAGAGAAAGTCTCCCATTTCTTTGACTCACAGGCTATAAGTATTTATTAATTTGTATTTTTTTTATAACTCACTTTTTTTCTAATTAGCATCAACTCCTCAAATTACACTGAATACTCCCCATTTCCCAAATTCAAGGTGAAACATATAAATACATCTGAGACATTTTTTTCTTTTTCTTTTTACACTTCAACCAGAATAATAGATTATTGAAATCGGTTCTCATCTTGGCTGGCTGCTAACATAAGACATAACGAATTTGTCAGTAATATGGACGAATCATAGAGCGATGCCTATAAACAATGTTGGCTATGACCATGTTAGTTATGTATATGTTAATACTCTCTTTTTTTTTTACTAATGTTCACTCAGTACAAGGCCCAAAAGCCATTCAAGGTAGAGTGTTAAGACAGTGAGACTGTATGTTTCTAAGAGAAAGAAATATAAATTATGAGGATATGTAGGATAATGGTTGACTTGATCCTGTTGTGATCAGGAAAGCATTCTCTTGGGAGTCTGTTCTACAATGTAGCAGTTCTTGGGAAGAAGTTGTCTGAGTGAAACTTTCTCCTTAATGGAATACAGGGGGAATGAGGATGATTCAACCCTGTGTATGTGTCATGGCAGGTTCATTCTAGTGTAAAAGTCTGAACTAAAGGAACCAAGGAATGGAGCACCCATCTGAACATTTTCCATGGAAATAGCAATATAGTGACAGGCTTGCAAACTTTTCACCTGTAGGTAAAGTGGTCAAAGGGTAGAAAAAATTAATTACAGCACACCTATTTGGTCAAATTTGGAAAGTGAGGCTTGGGTAGCTTCAACCCAGATATGGAAGCAATTTCATTTTTGGCCGATCCGACTCTTGTCAAGGTAAAGCACAACAAGAGGAGTCTTTCTGGAGCAGCACAAGGAACCAAACATTTTTCCAGCATCTTTTGCAATGGTTTCCAGATCTGGAGTTACACTTGAGATCTGTTGTGAACTTTAGTCCCAATGGCTGTTCAAGACAAGGAATCTCATTGAGTGTACAACAGTTTTTCATAACTGGAGAAAACTCTGGGTTTGTTAGTGACAATCGAAAAAAAAATTACTGGCTTGGTTTTGAATGATACAAGCCCATTTTAATTCCTTCAGCTTTTAGAGAGCTTGACCAGAGGAGAGATCAGCTGCTTTACTCTGATCATCTAGATTTGTGAAGGTACCACACCCATAAACCAAGGTATCATCTGCATATATATTAACTACAGATCTTAGTAAGAATTTGACTCACTAAGCTATCCAATCTTTTTCCTTAGACCTCACTGGAAATTCAATTTGGAAAAAATATCATTTGTTAAAATAATGACTAAAATCAGTAGAATAAAAAGAAGTTTTATTTTTTAATGAAAAGGAAAGACAAAATTTAAAAACTTCACTAGATTTGTTGGTGACTGGAAAACAGTAATTCTCTGTGTGTGCATTCATTTGATGGTTGATGTGTTTGTAGATTTGACAGTTGGTTTTTGTTTCTTCATTCATCATGGATGCTTGTATGAGCCTCTTACAGTTTTTTTCACTGCTTAAAATCACTGATTTATGTAAATGATCTAACACCATTTTTGCCCTGGCAATTTTTTCTTAATCTAAGCATTGGTTTAACATTACTATAGATATTCCATTCATTGACAATACCTAATCTGGTTTCTAAAATCCATTATTTATTATTTCGGCCCCTGTAATATTTTCAGTTGAATTCCTTGCATTCACTTATGTGCAGATACCCTTGGAAAAGGTATTAATCCATCTCTTCCCTCCAGTTATGGGTTAAATAATAGGACAGATTGGGTTCTATAGCCTTGGTCGGCAACCAGTCTACCACAAAAAGTAACGGCAACCTACTGAGGGATTATTGCTTCTGCCCAGTCTCTTTTGAGACATGATCACCGAAGCGTGTATCACGTATGGCACTTAACTGACCGACTGAATATTTTGCTAAGTTCTGTATCAAGGGGAGTAACTCGTGCTTACTTTAGTTAATGCGCATATACCACACTAATACAATCCCTAATGTATTTTTATTTAGTGAGATAGAAATGAATGTATTCAGATGGAAGATAATGAGATAAATTTCTTTCAAATTTCATGGTCAGTTTTTTTTTTTTTTTTCAACCACATTCCACCTTGATAAGTAATTGATTTGCCCCTTTTTGTAGCACATGTTCAGAGTCAACCAAATAATTAAGTTAATACAAAATCAAGGAAGAAAGTGATGAATAAGATTAAAAAATAAATTTTCCTATTTGGAATTTTGGTCTGTTGAGATAAGCTGTGGTCTACTGGCTTACCTTCACTATTATCATTTTCATTGGGAAAGTAGAAAGAAGAGTGTTTTTTGATTTACTTGATCATATTGTAAGTCACAAGTTCAAGCCCAGACAATTTCAGGCACAAATTAATTTTATTATAATTAATACCTTTTATTTCTTCAAAAGACAATAGAAAAAAATGATACTGATGCACTCCTCGTATGCTAGTAAAATTCTTAGTTTTCTCAGCTTTTCATATCAACTTCTCAAATTAATTCACATTCCACCTGACACAATGTATAAGTTTACTTACTTGTAAAAATCCACACTAATAACTCTGGTATATTATCTGTTAGTCCAGTTAACTTGTACTTTAAAACATTTCTTTGTAGATAGTGGAAAACATCAGGTGGAAAAACAACATTTATAATGCATGTTTATTTTATTAATTTTTTCATAATCAAATTAATTAAAATTAACTTTTTTTAAAATTTTTATTAATTCATAAATATACTTTTCATTAATTTTCTATTAACATTTTTAATTTAATCTTCAGGATGCTTTTTTTTTTTAAAGGTTGAAAACGAAAACAGTTTTAGAAAATGTAGCACTTTGAAAGTGACTCTATTCTAGGCAATTAGCTTTCATTGTACAAAATCAAAAATTAATAAAATAGTTGCAAAAGATTAAGATTTGCTCCTTGAAGATTCATTAATTTTGGTTATCTCTAAATTCATAAAAGTATTTAATTTTATGTTTCAAGTATTTATTTTATAGATTCAAACCATTTCTATATTTTCTAATTCAGGTCTTTATTTTAGACACATTCAGTGTTTGCAAGTAGGTTTCTCGGGAAGGAATAAAAAGAAGACAATTTCTAAACACTTCAATTTTCATACATTATTTCTCTATTTAACATCATTAGTACAAATAAGTATAAATTTGAAATTACACAGCAAATAACCATTTCCAATATTTAAGTATTGCTAATGAATCTTGAGAAAAATAACATTTAGAATTTTTTTTTTTCAAATCCTATAAATAAAATGGCAGAATATTTTTTTTCAAATAATTTTACTTTAAAAAATAAGGGACTTAATGCTGATCAAATTTAATTTTTTTATTTTTATATGTATATTTCATGGCTTTTAAGAAATTGTTGCAGTTTTGAAAGGGAAATAACTCTTGCTGATTTAACTTGTGAAAGATTAAATTCACAATGAAATATTTTTGTTTCTTTGTATTTTAAAATTCTTTAAAATCCAATAAAATTTATTTTTAGTTAGGTTTATTTCATGTACAAATTGCTGTTCTCCAATTGAATTTAATTTGCTGCTTGTATTTAAAACCTGAGAAAAAGTGGATTAAAAAAAAGTCTGGAATTGCTGATACAAATATTTCATGTTCTTTACTTTTCTTGTTGCTTTATTTGTCATATAAATACATGAAATCTGTTGCTCTTCCCAATAAGGGAGAGAACTTGGTTAATTATTCAGCAATATCCATGAATTAAAAAAACTCTCCTTGCTACTGCCAGTTGATTATTTTAAAGTCTGTGGATAAATAATCAATCAATATTGTTGCTATTAAATATTCTAGTTAGCTTCTGCATGTTTTCTATCAATATATTTGTATGTGGATTTATAAACAACCTATTTTTTTTAAAAGTCTAACTAATAAATTTAGCCTGGCTCTAATGACAGCTACTTACCCAATTTAGAAGAAAACAATGGCATGTTAACCTGTTAATAAATCTATATTTAATAATGTATATCAATTGCGCAATCATTTACATTTAACTTTCTTTCTTATCCAGGTTTGTAGTGGCTTCTGTATACCCTTAGTCTTCTAGTTTCTGTTTTGTATGTCTTTATATATATATATATATATATATATATATTTATCTAAAGTCAAACTATGCATTACTGTCTTCCCTCTGTTAGCAGGGGTGATAGACTACTTCAGAGATTGCCAACCAGTTATTCAGTTGAACCATGTCTGCTCTTGATCCGGCTCTCATCCAGGCTATCCAAAAGGTTGTATCTGAAGAGGTTAACAATGCCATTTCTCCACTCAAGCAAGAGCTTAATCAGCTGAGAAGCCAGGTAATAATGTTTGTAACCTTTAAATCTTCAAGTAATCCATTTACCACTTTCTAATAAATCTTGTGAGATTTTTTTCTCCTGGTATCCCTGTTTCCTGCATTGCCTTGGTGTTGGAAATGTTCTAGTAAAGATTTGAACCCATAAATAAATCCACTTTAATCAGAATACTATGCAGCAAATTAATGAAATTACTTTTTGTTGAAATCTTATTTTTGTCAGGTTTGAGTAAAAAAAATGAAAATGGCAACAGAACTATCATTGAAAATAATAAGCTTTTTTTCTTCAGATTTTTTCTGCTGAATTTGGTAAGTTGATCGTAGCAAGTGCTGTCTTCTTGCCATTTTAGTCAAATAACTGGATTTTTTGAAATCATAAGAAATTAGAATGCTAAAAATGTTAGCCTACAACGATGTAAAGTTAAACTGTTATTAGACACATTATTTAGGTTATGAGTTTTTAAGAATTTCAACTGAATACAACTGATTGAGCCTTCAAATGTAATGTAATTTTAAAAAATATGGCTTTTATGTCAATATCAGTTTGACTTTATTTATTGAAGAGAATTAGCAAAAAATATTCTGCCATTTTAAATTTTTTTTCCTGCAGAAAATGTTTAGATTGTTAGTGTTGAAGGAATATAGCCATCAATAAAATGTATGGCGATCTTAATATTCTAATATTCACATACTGATATAAAATTCTCTTCAGACAGCTGATTTCTTAAATGTTGAAAACTTTATTTTAAAATCTTGAAATTTTTCCAAGCTGCTAATCCACAAGAGTCAAATGGAATTTTGAAAAATGGTAAAAATGCCATAACCAAACTGGTTTGACTAGAAATGTTTTTAGGGCTAAAAATAAAATATTTTGCAAGATCCCAGCTGAAGAGCCTTCATGCTAAGGGAATGTTTATGCTGAGAGCTAATTTAATTGAAATATGTGTGTGTGTGTGTGTGTGCATATATATATATATATATATATATATATATATATATATATATATTGGTTTAATTTTAGATTGCAACTTCTTTATAAACAAAAATAAGTTTTCTGCAATAACATGAGGACAAAAATCTTTACTCAAAATTCTCATGAAAAAAAACCATTAACAGACTTCTTGTATTTATCAAGGAGAATTCCTCTATTCAGTTCATTGTTTTCAATGTATGTCTATTTCTAGACAGACTGATGTAATCAATATAAATTGAATAACTGTTATTCTAGACATTTCAGTCATGGCTCAATGGTAAAGTGAAATATTCTTAAGGAAAATAAAGAAAACTATTTCTTGTGATAAACTTATGAAGCTGTTTTTTCTTTCAATTTTCAAAATAAAAAATGACACTAAAATAAATGCAAGTAATGAAATTTTAAAATCAAAATTTTATATTTCTTTTTTTTTTTGTGTCACAAGACAATTTTACAGTCAAAGTAAATGACAAAAATATGAAAACAATTCCAAGAAGTTTTTCATTTCAATTGAGATTTTAATATTTTTTCTAAAGCTGCTTTTACCATTTGAAATCTTTGACGTAAAGACATCAATTTGAAACCTCAGTTATTTTGTGGTTAAGACATAGAAATAAATTATTTTCTGCTTTCTATGTAATTATATATCAACAATTAAATATTCCACTTTTGGAAATAAAATCATTTGAATCCTGAAATAATTTCTTAAATTTATTATCATCTTTCAATAAATTTATATATTTTGATCTGTTTTTTTTTTTGGTTTTTTTTTTTTTTTGGTTTAGGATAAAATTGTTGAAGTATTTCTGAAAATTAGGAAAACCTAATTATTGCTAAAACTTTTCTTACATATTTTAAATCCAAATTTTGCCTTGACATCAGGTTAGCAACTTTTTAAATTGTGATGTTCAAATTTAAAATAAGTGAAAAATTAATTTTGCTGCTATGTTACAAGTTTATTTTTATTAAAATGCAGAAAAAATATCTATCAGAAATGATAAATAGATTTTTAATTTCTAGTATCATGAGACAAAATGAATTTAAGTTCATTCTCTGTGGGATATTTAGATTTTTTTATAAACAACCCTTAATGTAAAACTTAGATTTACATATTTTAATAATTTTATTTTAAGTCTGAAACATTTTTGCCTAATCTGAAACCACTTTATCTTTTGCCAAAAGGTGTCTGGTTCCATTGGTAGATCTTCTGCTCATAGTATAAATCTGGTAGGTATTTTCCAAACTATTGATTTTATTGGATCTACCTTCCTTCATTTTTGCATGACTTGATCAGTTCTTAAGTAAAGACTGTGACAACTTTACTTTGTTTCTCGGATAAATTATTTTAATTTCATTAAATTTTCAAACACTTTACATTTGTAGAGAATTGTGTAATTAGTTAAGATATTGAAAAATTTACAACAGGAAAATATATAAGATTTTATGATATTTTTTTCTAAGACCCCCAAGTGTTCAGGGCTAAAAATATCTGAAAAATAAAATTTCCAAACAAATTCACAAGATTATCTGAAGATTGCATTAACTGAAGAATGACTGAATTTAACTTTGCTGTTAACTTTTCGAAAATGACTTTTAGTAATTTTTTTAAAATATCAATTGGGGAGTTGAATGCCTAAAATGTGTTCAGAATTGAAACTTTGATTTCCTACTAAATCTAAATTCTTGTGCCAAACACAAAAACCTGGTTAGTAGAAACAGAAAGGGCAAAGAGAACATGTGCTACTCTTCTTGAAGTTAAACTTGTCACAAATAACAAAACAAGACTTGACCACTGCATAACATTTTAAAGCAAAAACATTTATTTTGCAAGTAAAGACAAAAAAAGGTACAAATACAAAATTGGCCCCCAAATCTCCTTTTGTGTGCCTATTAAAGCAGGATAACAAATCTCTGATGTTTATAAAAAAGGGTTACATTTTGGGAAAAAGCACAAGGGTCCAATGAAAAAAAAAAAGAAAACAATTCAAGAAGGCAGAAAAACAAAGGTGCAACCACCTTTGAAAAAAAATAAAAAACACCTACTTTTACTTACCCCATGAGCGTCTTTGGGACAAATTAGTAATTTTAGAAAGATCTCTTTAAAATGCACACTATTCCTGCTTGGAAAAATTTTTTTGAATTCTTTTCATTCTTTGTTGTCCAGTCACAGAATTTTCATTAGTGAACTTCAACACTCTCTGCAGCTGGCTGGTAACTGGTGCCTTGACTGTCTCTTTCTTGGTATCAATTTGCCTTGTACCCTTTCTGTTGAAAAGTCTTCTCTTTCTCTTCTTGACCTCCTTAATTTTATTTATTCCATAAACTAGGCTCAAACAAGGCCCCTGTTCAGGTTCTTATTAAGGCTTGAGACCACATCTTTCATTGGTCAGTATATAAAAAAAATCATTTTTCATAAACTTAAAATGGATCCTTCACAATTTTTTGGGGGGAGGGGGCTTTTAGCAGCTGAGCCCAAAAAGATATACAGGTGTAACAAATTTTTCCTCAAATCATCTTGCCTTCATAAAAATACACTTCTCTTAAAAGAATGTGTACTAAAAAATTAATTTACTCATTAAACCTTTCAAGAATAACATTTTTAAAGTAGTAAAAATAAACTTTTTATAAACTACTTATTCCAGTTTTAATAAAAAATTCTGTATTCAATACTAGCTGAAATTTTGTTTATTTACAATTAATTTAAAACAAATTTTTAATTAATTTATATATATTTTTTATCTTTTGCTAATTTAGGTAATTATTTTTACACTAAGGTAGAGTCCTTTATAGTACAGCATGGTTTTATTACACTCTCTCTCTCTCTCTCTCATACACATGTGTGTGTTTGTTTTTTTTAACTATGGTGATTAATAGTTAAGAGACTGAATTTTTTGTGTATACCAGTTCCTGCAGGCTTCTGTCAAAATATGAAAAGTACTTCTATGTAATCATGTTTCAACCTATTACATGGCTTTGCATAGTTTTTCTCAGTTTTTAATGAAAAAAAATTTTTTTAAACCTTTTACTTGCAAAAGTTTAAAAAAAAAGCATTTTTTTAATATTTACTTAACTATATTCATTTAAAAAAGATCTTTTCACTTGTTGAAAATGAAAACTGAGTTCTTTAGAAAATGTCTTTTCATCTTCAATATTTTTGTCTATAAAGCTTACAGCTTTATTTTTTCTATGTATTTTTTCTTTCATCAAGCTGAATACATTTGTTTCCATTTATAATTCTAAATTTGTTTCCATTTATAATTCTAAATTTGTTACAACTTTGTTCTGCCTGTCTACTTTTGCCACCATTCCTTTCTCCAACATCAAAGTTTTTAGCATTAAGCAAAACCTGGATTTTTGACACGTTATCACACTACAGTGGATGCCTCGTTTTTTAACTATCATTTTGTTATTCAAAATCTCCAACAGTTGTCATTCCAACTTTAGTGCAAGAAAAATGATGTCTTTTTTGTTATTTTTGTATTGTTCAACTTTCTCAGTATGTTTTTGAGATTTGCCATTGTAGAAAATGTTGATTTACATTTTCATATTTTCACTTGTTTAATAAAAATTGAAGTAACTTAATATTTGTTTAATAAATTTTTTCACTAAGGTGAAAGTGTAATTTTATTTATTTTTTGAAGGGTCTTAAGACTTAAACAAACCCACTTCATTGTCAGCCTTTAACCTATTGATTCTATGTAGTTTGACTAATTGTAAATATTAAGATGAATATATGTTCATATATATATATATATATATATATATATATATATGTATATTAGCCATCCACATATTTCCAGTTTTGCTGTATCACAGCTCATATATATATATATATATATATATGTATATTAGCCATCCACATATTTCCAGTTTTGCTGTATCACAGCTCATCAGTGTGGCTAGACATCCACTATATATTTTATATTATCATTATTTTGTTTTGTATTTTATATTTATTTTTCTAATACATTTTTATTTATTTTATTTTATTTATTTATTTATTTATATATATTATTATTTTGTTTTATTTTTATTTAAATTTTAATATAAATTTTGATATTAATTTTAATTTAATTTCTTTTAATTTTTCTTTGTCAGCCTTTATATATATATATATATATATATATATATATATCTAATTATTATTTTGTTATATATTTTATATTTATTATTATTATAATATATTTTTATTTATTTTATTTTATTTTTATTTATATTATATTATTTTATTTTTATTTTAATTTAAATTTTAATATGTATGTATATATATATATATATGTATGTATGTATATTATTTTTTTTTGACAAACTGTTAAATTGCGGTTTTTCTTTGTTTTTCTGGTTCTTTTTTTAAGTCATTTTATTTTCAGATTTAATTTTACTTGAACAAAATTTTTCAAGAATTTTTATCTGCATCTGTTTATTTTTAAAAAATCTTAAATATTATTTTATGTAAGTTTTCATGTGTCGAGGCTACATATATCTATAATTTCTTAATCTGACAATACAAAAATATTTAATTTAGCCAGGATGTTTAGCCTATGCAAGTTGGGACATAAGGCACTATTTACCCCTCTTCCCATGGGGGTAGGATGTGACACAAGATTGTTTGCAATGTGGGGTGCCTGTATACATGCACATGGGCATCTAAATCTTAAAGTCTCTCCTCTTTCTCTCTCATATTTATGGATATCTCTCTCCTACTAATGTTAAAAGAACCCTTGCAGAACATGGTTTATTTAAATAATGATGTACAGAAAAAAATCCTTCAAGATTTGAAGCTATATGAAAATCATTTATAAAGTTTCTTTATTATTTTAAACTATTTTAGACTCAGATTTTTAACCATTGTCTAACCTGAATAAATTGATCTGTGATACATTGAAGTCATGTTTTGTTGAAATTATATTGAGTAACAAAACCTCTAATATTTCCTTATTTGTAAATTTGTATTTGTTTTATATTAGTGTCATTTCAAACCTTTTGAATTCATATTTTCATCAATATATGTTTAAAAAAATGTCGTTTTCATTTCCAGTCATCCGGAATGTCTCCTAAAATTGGTATCAATGGGTAAGATGAATTCTTTCATATTTTAATAGTTCTCTCTCTGTTTGACTATACCTTTGGAACTTTAGCTTTAAAGCTTTTTAAAGATTACATGAGAATTAAAATTTCATTGATTTTTTTTTTTTTTTTTTTTAAATATTAATTAAATGCTATGGTAAAATATTTTTCCTACAAGCAAATTCCGTATTTTGGTTACATCAAAAAACTTCTTTTTTCTGGTATCCATTTTGTTTTATAAATAGTTCTTTCAATTTCTCTTCATTTTGAAAGCTTTCCATGTGGATTTTGTGGATTAAAACTTTTTACTCACTCTAATGGTTCCAATAAAACAAGTATTTTATTTAGAAAATGAATAAAATGTAATCTTACTACTTTAGCAATTCCATTGCATAATGGGATTCCAAGTGTGTCCTCCATACATGATGAAAGCTTTCCGTGATTTCAAAACTGTTGACATTTTCATAGTGATGACTGCAGTGACACCTGCATGGAACAGAAATTTGATGTTGTGCTGCAACATTCATTCTAGCATAGTTTTGAAAATATAACTTTGAACAATCAGAAAAGATTTATAGATTTCATACTCATCATTTTTGAGGTTACTTGTATTATATTATGCATATGGTAGCAGAACAAAAATAAATGATGGAGGTTTAGGAAATAAATAATTGTATTAATGAAAAAATACAAGTGCTAAATCGGTGTGAATGTTTTTCACTGAAAGAAAGAGATAGCTAGATAAAAAGTCATAAAAAGTCATCTGCAGAGGCGTACAGTAGGAGAGGGCCTTTAGCAAGTGCTTTATGGAGATGGGAGGTCTGTTAAGGTAAGCATTATGAATTGTGGTTGGTCTGCTGATTGACTGCTGAAGAAGTTCCTTTGATGGGTTTTTATGTCCTTTTCTTAGGCTCAGATTTGCTTCAATTTCTTTTTGTTTCTTTAGGCAGGAGTGGGCGTTATTAGTAAAAATTCTGGATTATATCTTTCTTTGAGTATGTAAGTGAAACAGAAGCTATGTATGGAGCCTATGTGCACTTAACAAAATTTTTAGTTCAGCCTTGGGTTTCCAAGTGTTCACAACTGGCCAGTGGTGGAAATTTGTGTAACATGAATCAGAAGATCTGGTTTTAGGAAAATTATAACATTTGCGACTTTACTGATGAAAACATTTAAATCTTAAATCAGTAATTGTCAAAAGATTTTGTGCATATTTCTAGCCAGCACTTTCAATTTTTTTTCTCATAAGCTTTAAATTAAAAGGATGATGATATCAATTATAAGTGTTTAAGGGTAATTAAAATTGACTCTTTTTTTTTCTTTAGCTTTGGCCGCATTGGAAGGCTGGTCCTCAGGAGTGCCCTGTTGAAGGGTGCCACTGTGGTAGCCATTAATGATCCATTTGTCGACTTGAACTATATGGTATGTCTTTTTGAATATTTTCATATCTTAACATCACTTGAAGATTCATGAAACACTGAAAAATAATCACTTTTTTGAAAAAATGTAATTATAGATTTATAATCTTAATGAGCATTAATAAAGTCTAAAAGCAAAAAATTCTATGATAAGTTTAACAAATAAAAATGTTCCAAAAATGGACACGTATGGTTATGGCCATTGTTTTAATTTTTGTATAAAAAATCTTCTGCCCAGTCAGTCATGTCCCTTTTGAGACATGATCACCCAAATATGCATATGGTATGTAACTGATTGATAAAATGTAAACAAATGAAATAAGATCAACATTTGTTATATATGGGACTACAATTCTGTTTTATATATTTTTATATTTACAACATAAGAAAACCAAACAATTTGTTCAATATTGAAAATAATTTAAGATAATATTTCTATCACTTTTTTTAATTCTGTCACTGCAAGAAAATGGTAACTTTAATAAAGAATTTTAATGAGAAAAATAATGGTTCTTTTTTCTTAATTTTTTTAATTCAACTTGATATAAAATGATTGCTTCATAACAGTATACATAGAACCTTGCATTATGATTTAACAGGATCTTCATTTGAATGGATTTCATTTTTTAAATACAATCAAAATCCATATCATTCCCCCCTTTTGTTATCTGTATAACTGACCTTTCTTTATAGAAATTATATACAATGTTACTGATTATTTTTAAAAATATTTTTTATAGGTTTATATGTTTAAGTATGACAGTACACATGGAATGTTCAAGGGTGATGTTAGTCAAGAAGGTAGTAAATTGATGGTCAATGGTAATCCAATTGCTGTCTTCAATGAGTAAGCAATTTTTTTAATTGGAAATTCCCCTAAAATCCAATTTTGCTTCTTGAACATATCCTTGTTTTATTTATCAGTAATTTATTTCAATTTCTATAATTATAAAATTGAAAATTTCCATTATGTCAAATTGTTTTTATTTTAATAATTAAAAAACAAGCTTATTTTTTAAATATTGACATAAACAAATTTAAATTTGGCGTCCAAGATGTTGAATTGGAGCTTTATTAAGTGTGTGTGTGTGTGTGTTTGTGTGTTTTATGTAGACAAACATTTCAAGATGAACATTTAAATTCTAACTACTTAGAAATAATTGTCTTTTATTTGGCATTCAATATTATTACAAAACTAAAGTGAGACATATGTACAAATTATAATTTACGTTAAGTGATTTAATGATCCTGGAGTTGTCTAAACTTGATTCATTTGCCATCATAATCACTTTAATTAAAGAGTTTTTTTTATTTTTATTAAACTTTTATTTTTCTTCATATTTTTATATTTATTCAAGTTAATTTCTTTAAGAAAAATGAAATCAGATATTTTTTACATCATAAAACAAATTTCTAGATTTTGTTAAATGCAGAGATACATTTGATATTTCTTCCTTTTTAGGAAGGACCCTAGTAACATTCCCTGGGGAAGTGTTGGTGCTGATTATGTTCTGGAGTCAACTGGTGTCTTCACCACCATCGAAAAGGCCTCTGTAAGTTAATTTTTAATTTGTTCACTATTTGCAGAAGATTACAACTTGGAACTTAGAACATCTAACACAAAATTTTGTATCTTATTAATGTGTAAAGAGAATTTCATTGAAATAGCCGACTTTAATGTTCAATTTTAAAAAAGAGTTTTTTCTCTGAGTGGGTGATGGGAGCACATAATCTTTCTTGTTCTACAGAAAAAGGTGCAAACAAAAACAAGACACAAAACTACAATGTGAAATTCAAAAGGAACAAACGTTTATTAAATAGACATTAAAACAATATAACAAAATACAATTTTTATAAGATAGGCTTGCACAAAAATTTCCTTTTGTGCACCTTATTATTAACAAGGCAAGATAACAGATCAAAATAAGAATTATAGGCTCTAAAAAAGATAAACAATACAAACTTCATAGTGGAAAAAACTTGATGGTAATGAAAAAAAAAACTTTAAATAAAGTTCAAAATAATTTTAAAATGTTGCACCCACTTAATTAAAGATAAAACAACAAAAAAATGCTTTGGCAAATTCACTTGCATCAATAGGAATTTTAACATTTTTTACTTTTTTAGAACAGAATTCTGTTCAGTAGTTTCACTGGTTTCAATTCTTGTTTCATTTGCTTCTTCTGGGCCTTCAGGTCGAAAAATTCATACTTCCTCATCTTTTGACTTCATGATTTTTGTTACTTTCTATTAAAAAATGATTACACTTAATTAAAATTTTCATTACCTTCTAGTTGAAATTCTCTTTGCCTCTGAACTGTTGTCTTTTTATAAAGACTTCAGACAGATCTTGACCTTTAAATTTACACAGGTGGAGGCCACCCTTTTGATTGGAGAAAAAATACAAGGTGTATATATTTTTTAAATTTGTAAAGAAAATCACAAACACCCTGCCTTGACTGAATTATTAGTTTAATTATCTACAAATGTTTTGAATTATTTAAAATTATTTTTTAATAAAACAATTTTTTTTAATAAAAATATTTTATCTACAGGGAGTTTCAAAAGATGCACCACCATTGAAAAACTTTGTAAATTTTATATTTATTTCCCAAATGAAATAATGTTTCTGTATGTGACAAAATAATATTTGTAAATTTTATTGATCAAATTATAGAAGATGATGTCATGCAAATTTCCTCTGCTTGCTATTTCACAAGTGTACATTTTCTTCCAATAGCAGCATAGCTTTTGGGATACCCTGTATAAATTGATATGTTCCTTTTATGCACATACATTTTGATTTATTCTATAGAGTCAATACAGACAAGAGAGTTTTAATATTATTACTATTTAAACATTAACTTGGTACCCAAAAAAATTGCTGGGTAACATATTTGCTGAAATAACAGGATTTGTGAATGTACGTTCGACAAATGCTACTCACAAATTTTTCAGATTGTCATGTTGCAAATGCAATGCAGCAAATAAAGATGGAGCTGGGATAAAATTTTTTTTTTCATGTGCAGCATCTTCTCTGGAATTTCATCTTTGTGTTATCACTTTTGTTTCTCTCCAGAAAAAAAAAAACACTTTTCTGATACAAATATTGAAATATTCATTGACAGAATGCAAAGTTTACTTGAATAATCACATTTTCACTTAACTTGCACGATTATAAATTCACTGTGGAAAACAGTAGATGATTGAATAATGATACTATGAATTGATAATTTAGATTTTACCAAATTTAACACATTTGTTGTGCATGCAAACAGGTGCAAATATTGTTTAGAAGTTTTTTAGTAACAGCATTTCTTTTGAGCTGTGAGCAGTATTGAGATTTTATTTTCTTTAATAAATTGATCAGTTCACCTTAAAGGATTTGGAAAGTCATAAGTATTTGTTGAATGATTTATCAGCCACAAGTCATTATGAATAAAACCGAATAAAGAATGCACAAATGTAATTCATAAAAAGTGAATAGATTTTTGTAAATCATTTAATGTTACAGAAGAAAATCTGTTCTTACGACAACAGAATGGCTTGTTCATAAGATATTTAAATATTCTAATAAATCCATATGTAAGATTTCATGAAAAAGCAACTGTCTAATATTTTAACTGTAAGCAATAGTGAAACGGAAGAAACAAAATTCAATTCTATTCTCGAATTATCGACAGATATTCTTAATGCAATGAAATAACAGAATAAGAAATCCTAACAAATCTGCTTCAAGAATTATTGGTTGTTACTTTTATAAGTCTCAAAATTTCTATGATATTTTTTTTTTGTTAGTCTCACTTGAAGGGTGGGGCCAAAAAGGTTGTGATCTCTGCCCCATCTGCCGATGCACCAATGTTTGTTGTGGGTGTAAACCATCAGAAGTATACAAAAGACCTCAACGTTGTCAGGCAAGTCATTTATTCCTGAGAAACAATAATGAAAACCTGTTATGCTTATATTTTAAGCTTTCCTTGCATTGTGATTTGATTTCCTTATTTCTTTCAAGTTTTAGGACATTTTATTTATGCATGCACATAATATACAATTTTTCTGCAATTTTATTTACATGTACAAAGGTGTCAAGAAAAATGTAAACTTTCTTTAATAGGCAGATTTAACAAATTTACTTGAACAAATTATCAATTCTTGTTCAAATATGTAGACATGCTTTCAAAATGAAGGTCATTCCATTGTAGCCAATAAGATTCTAAACTAGTTGAATCTGATTAAAACAAAATATTAACAATTGACTTTAAATTGATAATAAGTGACTTAATGTATATTAGATTCTCTCCTGTAAGATTTTCCAAAATTGTATTTGATAAAATGGTTCATGAAATCAAAAATATTTTCCAAAGTAATTTTTTTGTTCTGAGAATCGACATTTTTTACCTTAACACAATTTGAATATTAGAATCTAAAAATAATTTTTGTAAAATTGTTCAACAGAAACATTCATTTTTCCAATTTCCTTTGTTTGTTATTAGCAATGCTTCTTGCACCACCAACTGCCTTGCTCCAGTGGCCAAAGTTGTCCATGAAAAGTTTGGTATTCTGGAAGGACTTATGACCACCGTCCATGCTTACACTGCTACACAAAAGTGTGTTGATGGCATCAGTGCCAAAGTAAGTTTAAAAACAAACCAACATCAGCAACTTTCTTTTCTGAGAGATTTTGTTATCCAATCAACTTTAAACTATTTTCTTTTTGCAAAAGATTCTAATATTTATTCATTCTTTTTTATTATATCTTTGTTATTAATACCTAAAAGTTGTAGGATTTTTAATACATTCAATTATTTTGACAGATGTGATTAATATGGAGGAAACGTATAGTCTGAATTTTTTTGTTTGGTATTTTTTATAAATGAAAATTTGTTAAGTTTATACATGACTTGCATATATATTAAACAAATTGCTATTGTGAAAACAGCAGCAATGCTTCCATGAAAATATTCATTATATTATTCTTTGGTCAGTTTAATATAATAAAATACTATTTTTCATTTAATTTTTGTAAAAAATATTTTGAAAGTAAAAAAAGTGTCTTGTTTTCAGGACTGGCGTGGCGGTAGAACTGCTGGAACCAACATCATCCCATCATCTACTGGTGCTGCTAAGGCTGTTGGAAAAGTTATTCCTGAACTGAATGGGTAAGTAATATAAATATATGCAATAAATTTTTATAGTTAATCAGGAAGTTAGTTTTGAGTTTTTTGCTAAAAATCAGGGTCAACAAGATCAGAAGAAAATGATTTAGACACAAATAAAAATGATCCTTTTAGTAACCTGAAATATATTAAATATATGACAATTGTTTAAACTTCAAAATATTCAAGTAACTTAGAACCGATAATGTTTGTGTTCCGATATTTATGAAAGCTAAAAAAAGTTAAAAATGTTTAAATCCATTGTTATAGTTTTCACCAAATGCAAAATAATTTGACTGAGGTGTCAATTATGTCAGCATATAAACTGTATTTGAAGTTATTTAGTACACGAATGAAAGCCTCATGTTTCTTTTTTCTACTTTTAGTAAACTGACTGGCATGGCCTTCAGAGTCCCAACTCCTGATGTGTCTGTGGTAGATCTTACTTGCAGACTGCAAAAAGAAGTAAGTTTGGTACCTTCACTTTTCAATATATATATTCTTACTTTATATAATTTTGGTTGATTTTAGAAAAGATTCTTTTTTTTTTTCAAATATTGGGACACAGTAAGATTTTCCTTTTGAAATAGAATTTTTTCATTTTCTCAGCAAAGTAGATCTATCCTTGCACTAATTACAAAAAAAAAAAAAAGAAATGATGATTAAATTAGATTCGTTTCAGATACTCTGATAAAAATTAATGTTTTTACATTGTATTCAAATTTTGTAACATCCTTCTAAATGACAACATTTCAAGTTGATTGTAAAAAAAAAATGTCATGATATTTTCTCAATATAATTAGATAAAAAAATTTTATATTTAAATATCATTTTGCAGATAATTGTTATTATCACTAAGTATGAAATATTATTTATATTTGCTTTTTTAATTATAATTTTTAAATTAATTGACGTTATTGACCGTGGTGTCTTCAAAGGACTTGCAGCAATATATAATAACTTTAATAATTCTAAAGTCTGAATTATTATCTTTTTTTTTATAATTTAATATGCCCAGTTAAAATATCAATTTTCAAATAAATTAGGAATAACTTCCTCTGAATTTATTCTCTTTAATATTGAAGTTATCATGATTTTTATTCAATGTACAATCTGGTGTTTGCAGACAACATACGAAGACATCAAGCAAGCTGTGAAGCATGCATCTGAAAATGAGATGAAAGGTGTGCTTGGTTATACTGAGGATGCTGTTGTCTCAACAGATTTTATTGGTGATACTAGAAGCAGTATCTTTGATGCTACTGCTGGCATCCAAATCAGTCCCACATTTGTTAAGCTGATCTCTTGGTAAGTAAGCCAGTTTCCCATAATTCTCTGTAAACTGGTTTCATTTTAAATTTAGAGCAAAGTACATGAAATAAGATACTGAATGTATTTTCCTTAAGTTAAATAAGCCATATTAATGCACATAATGCAGATAAATAATGCATTGAACTTTATTATAAAGCAATTAGTTTTCAACATTAAAAGAAAATAATGAAAAAGAAATTGTTATGGCATTTTGTTTTTGTAGGTTATGTTCTTTAGTTCATGAACTTGGTTTCTTCACATAATTTTCCAGTTAACATGCCATTCTTTATTTTAGTTTTTGTAAAAAAAAAAAAAAAAAAAAAACCGATAAAAAGAGGCAATGCTAAATTTGAATAGAAGCATTTGGATTAAGTTACTTATCAAAGAAGCTATAGACGGGTGAATATTACATTACAATTGTGTATGGTTTTTAATGGTGAAACTCAACAGCTGCAAGAGACAACTTGTTGAGAAAGCCAAGAGCAAGTTGAGGCTGCAGGCTTTTTTGTGAAACAAAACTCCAGGGAAAATAGAACAATATTTGGCAAACCTGAAGGAGATACCACCACCTTTTAAATTTATTGTTTTCATTTTTTTTTTTTTACTTTTTTCAGCGCAGTCTTATCTGTTATTACATAAAGTTTCCGATTATCAAAAAAAAAATTTGAAAAGATTTCAATATTTAAACAATTTTAGTGGGGGCTCACTTTCTCATACAACGTTATAGTAAATCGATCCTCCATTTTGGAATTACTCGCGTTGGGGTCGCTTTGTTTTGGTTTTTTGAGGAGGAGTTGTTGCTCTTGTTTTTGTCTTTTTCAAGTTTACTTCAGTTCTTACAGTGGCATCTTCCTCGGTAACTCCAAGAATGGCTTTATTCAAAAATTTCGCTAAGGATTTCAGTTGCAGAATATGTGCAAGCAAAAAAAGTTAATTGCAAAGGATCGATTTAAGATTGTATGAACTGACTGACTCCCCCCCCCCCCAAAAAAAAAATTGTTTAAATGTCGAAATTTTTACAAATATTTTTGTCAATCGGAAACTTTAGGGTTTAATTAATCGATAAGATTGGTTCCAAAATGGAGGATCGATTACTGTTGTATGAAAAACTGAGCCCGCACCTAAAATTATTGATAATTGAAAATTATTCCAAATTTTTTTGTCAATCGGAAAGTTTAGGGTGTAATCGATAAAATTGCACTGAAAAGAAGTAAAAAATAAAAAAAATAAATAAAAATAAAAACAACAAATTTAAAGGTGGTGGTAGTCTCCTTCAGGTCCATCCAATAAATGAATGTTGTTAACCAACAATTTAAATAAAGAAAATCTTGTAAGGCGTCTGTTGTAGTATTTTATGTTGACTGTAAATAAAATTTTAGGAGACAATGTTTAAAGTTCATGCCCATAAAAATACCGGGGTGTGTCACAAGGACAGTTACTCCATAGTTTTTACTCTCGGCACTTTTGCCTACCTTGGCAAAGTTTGTTTTAAAAAGTGATAATTAAAATTTTAATAAAATCCAAACACATGAATATGGATATGGATTAATACATTTTCTTCCTTCTTGAATTGATGAAAGATATTTAAACACTAGATCGCTTATCTACGGTAATTTTATATTTACAAGATTATAAAAATATGTGAACCAAGTTCAATGAAACATTTATTTAGCATTTTATAAAAACATAAATATAAAAATAATTTTTTATTCATAAATTTATAAAAATTTATGTAAACAATAAAATTTAAATAGACACATGACAAATGTAATTATAAGTTTCGAAATTTTTTTTTTACAGACATTTATCTAAATAAATTCACTAAAATAGGTTGAGAGCATCTCTTCTAAAAAAATCTTTTAATTTATCTTTATATTCATTTCTAAAATGGTAAATAATAAAAATTGTACAGGAATACGTTTATAATATAAACGTATTCCTGTCAGTGTACAATTTTTATTTGAAAATGTAATTTTTTTAGAAAGTTTTGAATAAAAAAAGATTTTGAATTCATTTCTTATGAAAATGTTAATAAATCAAGCTTTACGAAAGGTAAATTTTTCGTAATTGGAGGCCACAATTTAAACAACCTAAGGTACGCAGACAGTGCTGATAGCAGACACAGAAAGGAAACTACAAGACCTCTTACAGAAGGTAGCAGAAGAAAGTAACAAGAAAGGACTAGAAATAAACTGTACGAAAACGGAATGTATGGTCATAAGTAAAAAGGGCAGCCCAAAATGCCAAAAATGGATACCAGAATGAAGCAGGTACAAAAATTTAAATACCTGGGAAGCGTTATAACAGAAGATGGAAAGTGCGACACAGAGATCCAAAGGCGAATTGGCATGGCGAAGGAAGCATTCCAGAAGTTGAGTAAAGAATTAAGAAACTGGACAATTTCAATAGAAATTAGGAAGAGAGTACTGGATTGCTACATGATGTCCGTCAAGCTTTATGGCAGTAAATGCTGGACAATACCATCAAAGATGAAGGAAAAACTTGAAGCAACTGGAAATGTGGTTCTACAGAAGGATACTGCGGATATCATGGATTGAGCATGTGAGCAATGATGAGGTCTTAGAAATGATGGAAACGAAAAGGAAATTAATACTGAGCATCAGGAAGAGACATCTGAAGTTCCTGGAGAACCTGATGCTAACAGGCCAGATAGAGGAAAAAAGAGACAGGGGAAAGCAACGGAACATATTTGATTTCGAAGGACCTAATCTGGTGGATGACAGAACGAGGATTGCACGGTGTAACAGGAGAAGGCGTGCTCAGAGCCACCAGGGATAGGGAAACGTGGAAAGCCATGATCGCCTACGTCATGAAGGGACAGTGCACATAGAAGAAGAAATAATAAATACTTGGTTGATAATTTTTTATAATCTTGTAAACATTGCCAAGGGAGTTAACTGTGTATCAGTGTCAAAAGAATAATCGTCCTTTTAACAGTTTTACTTTTGGGGGCATGAATGTTAAACATTGTACTTTTGATAAATTATGATTTTCAACAAATAAAACTTGGATTTTGAAAAAATATCACCGTTTATATTTGAGTTAAATATTGCTTCATTTTGAAAATTAAATGAAGTTTGTTTTGTGATTGAAATTTTCTTTAAAAAAATCATTTCATTTTTATTTACAGACAAAAGATGATTTTGAAAAAATATCTATTGTACGCATTTCATATGATGTTAAAATAATTTAGTTTTTACCTACTTTCATGTGTTAATTTTTTTTTTTTCTAGGTATGACAATGAATTTGGTTACAGCTGCAGAGTCATTGATCTTATTCATCACATGGCTACTGTTGATGCCTAAACCAAACATTTCCTTCTTGGTAGTTTCTTAATAGACCTGTTTTCAACACCTTCAAGGGATCTTCCATTATTCTGTGAACCCAGACAATTGCTCAGTCAGTTTAATTACTTTCTATATGTACAAACATTTTTGAACAAAATAAATGATTAAATTCTAAATTGTTTTTCTAGTTTTTTTTTTAAATTTTAATGGTGACCTCCCCCCACCCCCTCATAAGCAGTAAATGGAAAAGAGAGGCTTGTTTGTTTGTGTTAGAGAAGCGAATTGAATGTGCTTACAAAATCAGGTTCAGGAACTTAATAATACAAGCAAACATGAAATGCAACTTTTTATTCAGCTTTCAACTTAAAAAAAAAATACTTGAAAAATCAGTCAGTCAGTCAAGCGCCATATGTGATACATGCTTCAGGCGATCATGTCTTGAAAGAGACATGACTGACTGGGTAGAAGATTATCCCGCAATAGGTTGCCATTGCTTTCTGCAGTAGACTGGTTGCCAGCCAAGGCTATAGAACTCAATCTGTCCTGTTTATTTAACCCATAACTGGAGGGAAGAAATGGATTAATGTGTTTTTCAAGGGTATTTGCATGTAAGTGAATGTCATGAATTCAACTGGAATTCAAACTTGGCTTCCTGATTTGTCGTTCCAAATTGATATCCACTGCACCACAATGCACATCCACTTGAAAAATACTTTATGTAAATTAAATGCAATCATTTAAATACCAAATTCATTTTAAGACAGTTTTTCAATATTAAACAAATTCATTAAATAAACAAATACGAAAAATCTTGAATAGCAATAAATTCTGATGGTTTGTATTCATTTAACTCTACATTAAAAAAAAAAAAATCAAATCAAATGATAAAAAAAAAATCCTACTTGTTGGTAATTAAACTAAAATTCTCATTGATTTTATTAAATATTCCTAGAATTGCTCATTTACTTACAAAACTATGTCCATTAATAACAAAAGGGAATATAGTCAGTGAAATATACATTTTTGTGCGTGGGGGAGAAAACTGCCTTGTTATTGGCTCAGAATTCCTGCAAGTCTGTATTTATTACTCAAACTCTTATTTTTTGCTTAAATTATATAAAAAGAAAACCAGAATCACTAAACAGATTTCAGTTGATTAAAGAGTTACTTTGACATCCGACCCCCAAACATTTAAGATTTGCTTGAAAATTATTTGTAAAGAAAATACTAAAAGATAATTTTTTTTCTTTTAAGTTGTTGAAAAATTAGTTTCACAAAAATATTTTCATATATTTTTTTTTGTAAAGCCTTTATATAAATATTATGAACACCAACTTTCAAATTAATTTAAAAATAATTTCATGCTATGTTCATAACAATATTCAAATGTCTTGTAAGCATTTAAAGAAACAATTTTTTTATATAACCAAAAATTAAAATAACAAAAACTGTTTGTATAAAATCTTGTTCTATTAATGCAAGACATAATTTATTACAACTGCAATCTGACAATAAAATTAGTGGATTGTAGCCGATACAAAATTTGCGTAGGAAATTAAAAGCCAGTATTAAAATGATGAGCTTGCATAGAGGATCAAATTTATTGGGATAATGGAATTCTTCCAATGCAACTGTTAATCTCCAGACATTCATGAAACAAATAAGGATCTTCATTTAAAAGAAGATCTGCTTCAATAAGGTGGAGTGGAGTCAAATTGGCCCAGCTTTTGAGGAATATATGTTTTTTTTATATTTCTCTAGTCTTTTTTAAATTTTGATATTTATTTGCAAAAGATTTTCAATGTATTATGCTAACTTTTGCCTTAGACATTTTATATTAAAATCTAAAAGAAAAAATGTCTACATTAAAAAAAAAATAAAAAAATAATATAATTACCTTTCAGATAATAAACTCAAAAATTTTCACTGGCTCCGAAAAAGCTTATATCTTAAGCATTTATTACTTTTGAAATAATTTAAATAAATCTAATTTGAAAAAGTAAATGTGGAGGTGCCTATTTCTATTTCATTTGATTTTTTTGATAAACTTTGCTGAACTTGGAAATTCCATTGGGTGTTAACTAAAATGATTCATTAGCTCATACGGCTGCTGCTTTTCTCTTACGCTTGACCTGTATCTTCTCATTCTCTGCCTTACCCTGTTAGTTTTTGTTATTCATAGATTTAATTTTTGTTTTTATACATTGGTGTTTACCATGTACAAGGTCTAAGAGTCTCTCAAGGTAGAGGGTTAGAGAGTAAAAGGCACAGTATATGGGGATGTGTGTGGAAGATAATGATTAACTCAAGACTTGAACAGATTAAGATTGTAGTGATTGGGAAAGCATCCTCTTGGGAGTCAGTTCCATAAAGCTCAAGTAGAACATACATCTCACTAATGGTAATACAAAGGTAATGAGGGTGGTTTGCTACTATATGTAACATGGTGCACCTTAGGTGTGAAGGTTAAAACAGGTGGAACTAAGGAATGTAGTTCATCTGAACATTTGCCATGGAAATAGTGAGAGGCTTGTGACATTTCATCTGTGAGGAAAGGAGTTTGAAAGCTGGAAAATAATTTGTCATCCATCTAGCAGGGAGTTATAACAGTAAATATTTATAAACCCCTTTACATTTATATATACAAAAATACTTGTAAAAATGTCAAACATAAGACATGGAAACAACAAAACTTACTTATATGATTGTTATGTGGCGTTGGAGGCATGAGACAAAAAAATTATGAATTTGGGGTCAAATATGGATTGGAATTTGATTGAATAAGATAAAGAATAAGCAAAGTATATATAATATTTTTCATGATTTTTTTTTTTTATGAGCCGAGTTTGAATTCCAGTTGAATTCATGACATTCACTTACACACAAATATCCTTGGGAAAGGTATTAATCCGTCTCTTCCTTCAGTTATGGGTTAAATAACAGGACAAATTGGGTTCTATAGCCTTGGCTGGCAACCAGTCTACTGCAGAAAGCAATGGCAACCTACTGCGGGATAATCTTCTGCCCAGTCAGTCATGTATCACGTATGGCACTTAACTGACTGAGTGTTCAGTTAATTTAGTTGGAAAAGTAGGAGGTGTTTGGGGTTTTCTTGCCTATTTTTTGTGTGGGATAAGATAATGTTACTATTATGGCCTGAAAAAAAAGGAAAAGATAAATTTTTTGTTGAATTTTTGGCAAGCTAAATTTCTTATGTGAACTGACAAAACAATCAGTAATCAGCTTCCTGTTTGCTTCGATGAGAAAATTCCTGAAAGTGTTGTAATATTTGTCATCTCAACTTCAGTGGTATGTAGGGCCATGGTTGTGTTTGTGAAATGTCACAATAAAATTTGGTATCACTGAATGGGACTGGCGACTTGGCTAACTTTATCAATGCGCTTTGTTTGACTTCTTTTAGTGAGTCATCCATAGTTTGCAATTAATTCATAGTTCAAAGAACCAGAACCTGAAGATGCAATTATGACAGTTTGTCTGCCATAGTGTTTTCTTGGTTGGACTCATGTCTGATATGTGAAGAAAATTGGGAAATATAATCCAATTTTCGAAGTGGACTATATTTATCAGTGTGTGTATGCAATGCATAGATCAATGGTTTGTAAAATCTGCCTTCAAGGAGGTGGTGAAAATGCTTAATTGAAAGATAGCTGATTTTCTAAGCACCACTTAGATGTGGTACAAGGCCAAATGCATTATATCCCCAGTGAGGATTGAATTCACTACTCAGTTGTAATAGATTGTTTTTTTTACTTAGTAAAAAAACAAAAATAAACGACTGCGATTTGTCTTTCTGATACTTTGTGTATAACTGCACCTACTGCAGTTGATGATGTATCCGTCGCAAAGGTAAATGTAATTTTGTCATCATCCTTGATGTAATTAAGCTTAGTGAAAGTGGCTAATGATGTCTTAGCATAGTTGAATGCTTCCAATGTCTCACCTTGCAATTCAATATTTTTGTTCTTGCTTACAAGTATATTTGTCGTAAGTGAATGTACAGTAAAGCAATTCGGTACATATCACCTGCAATAATTTATAAGGCCTATAAATCATCATGACTGACATAGTACAATTGATTGCGAGAAATATTGAAGTGCCTCCACCTTATCTAACAAAAGGTGAAATACCTTTTTTGTCAATTTCATGGCCAAATAAGTTCAGTTTGGGTTTTCCAAAAATTCATGTGTGCATTAATTTTTATTCTAAAATGTCAAAGTTACTGGAATGTTTGTTCTAAATGTATTTTGTGATCTTCTATATTTCTGCTGGCGATTAAAACATCATCGCTGTAGGCATAAACAAAAACCTCTGAATACTTTATCTACCAGAAATGTCTGAGCTACATTTCACAATGCAAAAGGTCTCCATACAAACCCATATAGCCCAAATGTTGTGGTAATAACGATTTTGAGGATGTCTCCTTTAACCACTGGTACTTGATAAGCCTTTATAAATTCTGATTTTGTGAAAATGTGGGACCAATAGCAAAACCATGTATGTGAGGAACAGGGTATTTGTCTGGTGCTGTGATAGAATTCAATCTATGGAAATCCAAACAATGACAACATGCTGTTGTGTTTCATTTAGGGACCATGTGCAATAAAAAAAATATTTGTGAAATTAAAAATAAGGTGTTTATATATATATATATATATATATATTGCTCTAAAAAGAAAAGACGTCATACTTATCCCAAAACCCAAGGAACCTTTCGGCCAACACTTTTTCAAGGGCTTCGTTGGCAAAAATATGAAAAGGGCTGAACGGAGACAATATCAATAGGGGAATTACTCACAGTAAAACGTATTCCACTTTCTCCCAGTCAGTCAGTTAAGTGCCATACGTGATACACGCTTAGGCGATCATGTCTCGAAAGAGACATGACTGACTGGGCAGAAGATTATCCCGCAGTTAATCTTCATTGATGTCCCCAAAAGAGAGCACTGTCTTTATATATATAAAGCTATCACTCCTTCCTTTGATTCTTAAAATAAATTTTTAAAGACTGCACAAAACATTTTCTAAAATTTCACTTTGATTCAAGGCCTAAATATGCACATCAAAGTGGAATTTTCATTAACAACGTAAAGGGAGAAAAGTATCTCTAAAAATATAACTTTAGCCAAAAAAACAAACATTGTAGTATCTGAGAACAATGACCGTATTAAAAGGGGTCTGAAAGTTATAAGCAGATCTTGACTGGCTACTAAGGTCAGTTACATGGCCTGCAAACAATGTTGGAAAAACATTTCTTTTGATTGAAGAATATTTCTTGATTACCAAAATAACCTTCTCTCAAGCAAGATTGTTCCTTAAAATAAGACCTTTCTTCATAACAGGCAAGGTTTTTAAATTAGAACAAAAAGTGGTGTGAATGAAAACTTTTATTAAATGTCTAAGTTGTATTTCTCTCTAAAATAATACATTTCCAAAGTGTGCATGTTAAACATGGAAGGCTCCTGGTATGTTGTAACCAATAAGGCTACCCTTGCCAATGATCTCTCCAACAAAGAACCAACAAGCAATTTCTACTGTTACCAAAGTGTTGAGCCAGGCTTCCTGGAGAAAAATTAGAAAAAGTATTTAAATATATTGTCAATTTATGAAGACAAAATATTAAAAATGAGGTTATGAAATAATTTATGAATAAATCTATCGACACACAATAATTAAATGTCTGTAGGTTTAATTCTTAATATATTTCAGGAGAAAAATATCGCACATGTAAAAACTAATTGAAAATTAGACATTGAATATTTGAGAAAAATCCAACATTTAGGAACCATATTTGTGACAAAAACATTTTGCATAGCAATGTCTAACCTTTGTAGTCACTATAAGAAAGTGTCAAAAAAGAAAAAAAAACAAACAGTTTAGATGCTACTATTATTTCAAGTACTTTTACTCCTCAATAATGTCTATTGTTTTAAAAACTGAAACATATGAAAGTGAATTTATACACTTTGTTCTTAAAAATCTACAACAAAAATATCAACTGCTATTAGATTTTTCTTGGAATGGTTGGCAAAACATCAGCTAAATTTCAATTGATTCAAACTTTATAAAATAAGGATTTTGTTATAGTTGGTTCCCATTTTTACAACTTGGAAAATCTTTATAAATTTGTAAGTAAATTTTTTTCATATTTATTTCTTTATAAATTGGTAAATAAGTATTGCATTGTATTAGTTTTAATACAATAATATTAGCTTTTAGTGTTGTAAATAGAAAATTATTCTTAGAAAATATTTTTTTTATTGCATTTTTTTTTATTATATTAAAACAAACAGTGTTTAATATTATAGTTATAAATTCAAAAGAACAAAGAAAATACATAAATTCTTTCATGTTTAAGTTTTATTAAAATTCTAATCATCACTTTAAACATTTGTGATGAGTGAAGATATTTAAAATAACAGTGGTATCAAGGAAAAACACCATCCTGTTGACATTTTTTTGTGCACACAAAGATTAAACATTGGCTCCTGTGCTTCAAATACAAATGAATTTCTTGGAGTTTTTCTGTTTCATTAAAACACTAAATTCAGCTATTCCTTGGGTGAGGGTTGTCGCAGCACCCACCAAACTTTAATAAATTCTAATGTTATTTTTTTTTATAAAAAAAAAAGAATTGTTAATGATTTTTTATTAGACTTATATTTTGGTGATATTGCAGATTTATAAAAGTTACTCATTCAAGAAGGAAAGAGAGGGGAAAAAAAAACAAAAACAACAAACAAACACTTACTTTAACTGTAATGGTCTTCCATTTCCCGGTTTTTACACCTGTGGCAAGATTTTGAAAGCCTTCAGAAACTTTTGGCATTTCTCCTAAAGTTGGTGGGGTGAGTTCAACTTTTGCATATCTTACAAAAGTCTTTAAGCCAGGTTGAGCTTCTGAAATAAAAAATTAAAATTTTTTTTTTTTTTTTTTTTTAACTAAAAATGATATTGAAATGTGCATGAATTATTACAACAATCTAGTCTGAATGCTTATCTAGTGATTTGATGGATTATCTTTATTAAAAGATTAGAGTAAATGCTGCTTATTGGTATCCAAAATTTCATTTGTTAGAATGATAAACCAACAATTAAACAAGAACTCATTAACATTACATATTTGTAATTACTTTGGATAAAAAAGTGAGTAAATCAGTGAGAACTTTCTTATTCTAGTGAATTGATAGTTTGAAATTAACAAAAGTAAAGATTTTGAAAATGTAATTTTCAAATGGATTCTATCACAATTATTTAAAATAAAATTAAAATTTAAGCAAGATAGTGGCATTCAAAAATTATCTTTATACTAAGAGTTTGGGTCAGGAGCAGCATTTTGGTGTCAATTAATTATAGCTCTTAATCTATAAGTATTGCTTCAAGCATTAAATCCAAAGATAAAAAGGAAAAAAAATCTTAATTTTTGTCAATTTCAGTTTAGCAGTGACATGAAATTAGATCCCCTTCTATGTAAAATTAACATTTAAAAAATGCTCAAATTTCTTGTACCATGTCGACAACAAAGGTGCTAACCAAAATTTTCAAGGTTCTAAAAAGGATTAAAAAAAATCTTTTTAAACTTATTTACATAAAACCCTTTTTAGCTTTCCTCTTAAAGATTTTGACAATTTTTTATGACCCCCCCCCCCATCATGTATCTTTTGTTTTTTTTTTTTTTGTTATTTTATTACTGAATTCTTGGAGGTACCTATTTAAATATAAATGATTTTTGCCAAAAGTATTTTATAACTTAAAAAAGTAAATGTATGAATTTTTCTGACATTTTTATGTAACAGACTGCATTTTCTTTTTTGTTTACATGTAATGATTCTTCTTTTTTTTAAAAAATTTTGGAACAACAAAAGAATTTTTTTTTTATAACTATTTTGCCTTGCTTGAGTAAGGTAGAAATGCACAGGGGTTACAGTGAAAGAAAAAAAGTATGAGGGATGTTGAAGGAAAGATAAAAGATGGTAATTGATGTTGCATTTAAACTTTTGGAGATTGTAGCCAGCAGGGAAGCAAGTGAATGGAAGAAATTCCCACAAACGAGAAGTGCAAGAAAAGAAACTATTAAAGTAGAAGAGGCAGTTACATTTAACCATTTCTACGGTAAAAGGGTGGGACTTTGATGCCAATCTAGTAGCATGAGCAAATAAACATGGCCGAGGTACCAGGGAAAAAAGCAGTCGCCATGTAAATACTTGTAGAAAAGACAGAGGGAAGCCACATCATGTCTTAATAAATCTTAAAATTTTGTATTAATTGGTCAAATAATATTAAATTAAAACTGTATTTACTAATTTTAAATAGAAAAGCTTACTACAATTTAATGACTCCAGTATTTCCTTAAGAAAATTGAATTTCTTTCATGCATGTAAAAATATATTCTCAGATGAAGCCCAACTGAGTAATAAACTGTGTAGACAACAAAATAATAAACAAACACACACAGGTGCAAAATTAAAAGTGTAAAATAGCAACAATTTACTAATTGCATCCTGTAGAGATGTCTATACAAGACATTATCAATTAAATAAAATGCTTCAAACTTAAAAAAATAATAAAACAAAGTTTTATTGTCAAAATCTTATTAAGATTAAGAGGAAAGACTAAAGGATTTTTTTTTAATCCTTTGTAGAACGTTCAAAATTTTCATTAAATTTGTGTGTGTATCAGCTGCAGGTGACCATAGAGTCACGTATAGAAACCATAGCATCTGATTTGAAAATTCTTCAAAAATAAAAAATGAATAAAAAAATAACTTGGAATTTAATGAAACTTTAAGGACTTATTCAGAAATGAATTAAATTATTTAAAAAAAGGCTTTTTTTTTTTAAACATCTATCCACTCACCATCGCATGCATTTAGTTTTATGAAATTTCAAGAAATCCATTTTTGTAAGGTTTAATTTCTACATGAGATAATGAACAAGTCTTTGGAGAATGGAAATGAACAGATTTCTTCTGTGCAAACAATATTCTTAATTACTGAAAATTTGCTCTGAATCATAAAATAAAAAATGAATAAAACTAAGAGATTATTCAATTAAAAGACTTAATTGCTTTTATGAATAAGGTCACACTATTGACTTAAAAAAAAATTTGTTTGCTATGAATAATGAATTTTTACAAGAACTGCTTTCTTTTTTAAGTTTTAATCAGAAGTTTTAAATCTTTTAAAATTCTGTCTTAATTTGTAGTGGTTATTTTTATATTGTGAACAGATTATTCTGAAACTGAGAAATATTAGCTGATTGAAAGTTGGATATTGGCTCGGAACGAGAAATTGAGGAGCCATGTTTGAATTCCAGTTGAATTCCTTGCATTCACTTACGCACAAATACCCTTTGGAAAAGTATTAATCCATCTCTTCCCTCCATTTATGGGTTAAATAAGATGGATTGGGTTCTATAGCCTTGGCTGGAAAGCAGAAAGCAATGGCAACCTACTGTGTGATAATCTTCTGCTCAGTCAGTCATGTCTCTTTTGAGACATTATTGCCTAAACGTGTATCATGTATTGCACTTAACTGACTACTTACTTTAAAATGAAACTATCACAAATGCATTTTTTAACAATAGCTGTTTATTTAAGGTGTTGACACCTTGAAGTTGATTTAATTTTTTCTACAGTGTATATACCTGTAAAAGTTACTTGCACATATATCAAGTAAAAATTAATGTGAGCACCTGTTTTTTAATACAATTTTTAATTAGTAATCTTAAAAATTTAAGCAAGTTCAGGTACTTTGGCTTCAAATTTACTAGAGATTTTGATCTTATTTTCTGATAATGTTGTGTACAGATACCAGTATTTACAAAATTCAGCATGTTTATAGAAATAAAAAAAATTCAAAATTCTTTTTAAAATATTAGTTGTCACTAAACTCTAAGTGTTTCCAGTTATAATTAATATAGTTTTTATTTAATAATATTGCATAACTGGAGCAAATTAAGACAAATTTTAAAATTAAAAAAAAAAAATCAAAAATAAATTCTTGTAAAAATTTATTATTCAGCTAATAAATTTTTTCCCTTAAGATATTAGTGCCCATCATTAAAAAGCAATTAAAACTTTAAAATGCTTTTTTAATTAAATAATGTCTTAATTTTATTACAGTTTTAAAATTGAAGATTCAATGTAGACTTTCAGTAATGGGTAATCTTAATTTAGAGGAAAAAAAATAAAAAATACTTGATTTAAATTCTCCATGGAGTTCTGCTCTTTTTAACTAATAAACATTAAGTAACACAAAAATTAATTTCTCAAAATTTCATAAAATTAAATAAAATTGTATGAAAGCAACAGATGTAAAAAAAAAAAAAAAAAAAAACTAAAATAATTTAATTCATTGTAAGTCCTGCAACTTTCATTTTTTTAATCCAACAATTAGCTGATTTTTGCAAGAATGTTCAAATTTCCTCACACTGACACAAGAAAAACACTATTTTTTTTTTTATTATTTAACCAAAATTTTGAATGCTGTAAACAGGATGTTTTATAATAGGTACTTGCACTAATTTTTGATACCCAAGTTTTAAAATGATTTTTTAAAAATGGAAAAGCTTTGTGGAGCTTTCAATTTAGCTTTAATTGAAAGCTAAAATGATTAAATTTACTATTTACAGTAAGCAAAATACTTTGGTGTATTTCAAATAGTAATTATATTGATCGAAATCTCAACTTCTTGAGTTTTCAGTTTATCGGCTACTTATCACATTCACATATTTGTAAACAAAAGCTAATAATCGGTTTTAAAATCTTGCAAAAATAGAATGTACATCAGTATCATTATTTTTTGGAAAATTAGCAAATCTAATCATAAATTAATCTGACTGAAACAAGTAAACCTTTCTCAATCATGGAGGTCTTGTTTTTCTGATGTGTTAACAAGTATGGTTGACTAGAATTAACAAATGTATGAAACCTAAGTGAATATTTCATTTTTGGTTTTTAACTATCTAGCAATTTTTAAAAAAACATTTTCACAATCATCTAATATTTTATTGAATTTTAGTTACATTAGCTTTATAACCTTACATTTGAAGATGCTTTTCGCAAAAATAAAACTTAAGATAATTTCTTAAACTGATTTAAAAATTTAACAACCGAGATAATGAAATACCATAATAGAGCTAACTCAATTTATGAAATATTATGGGACTCTACTTATTAAAGTTATCTTATTGGTTAAATTTTTATAGGACTTTACATTTTATTAATAATTATGTAATTGTTATGAAGTAATCATTGAGACAGAAAATCTTATCAAATGGATTTTAAAAACTCATTACATAGCTGACACAATAATGGTTTACACCATCAATTGTCTAAATTTTTTTCCTGTAAGGGGAAGAAACTTTGAAACACATGACCCTTTAATGTCATATGAAATACCATACTTAAAAAAAAAATTATTGCACACAAATAATTAAGCATTTTTAAAACCTTGGTGAGTGATGATTTGTATTAAGCTTTTCAATTTGTAAATATAGTCTTCACTTAATAGCTTAATAACCTAAGACAGAAACTGATTTGAAAAAATTTTAAAAGATTGAAACTATAAATTATTATAATTAAAAAAGAAAAACTTTAAAAATTCTTGCAAAAATTCATTATTCATTGAATTTTTTTTTTCTTCAGACAACAATGTCCTTAATATATATTATTTATAAAAGCAATTAAATGCCTATTTAATTAAATAATGTTATAGTTTTATTGTATTTTTTATTTTACTATTTGGAGTAAATTTCCAGGAAAGTCACTACTGTTTGTAAAAAAAAAAAAATGACCAAAATTTTCTATAAATTATTTAATTCATTTTTGAATAAGTTGCATTAAAATCTGACAATTATTTGATATTTGTAAGAATTTTCAAGTTAATGTGTTTTTTACTGGGGAGGGGGAAAGAAGTTTTATAATAGTAAACTGGTAAAAATGTGGTCACTCACTGATGGAAAAGCTTTTTTGAAGCTTTCATTTTAGATTTAATTGAAAGCTAAATAATTAAATTTACTATTTCCAGTAAGCAAAATACTCTGATGCATTTCAAATAGAAATTATATTGATTGGAATTTAAATTTTTGAGAGTTTTTATTTTAGCAGCCATTTTTCAGTTTTTGGCACGTTTGCAAAAAGTTAATTTTGGGGTTAAAACTCTTGCAATATACATATGTGACACATTGTTTCTAGAAAATTAGAAAATTTTAAGTTAATCTGATTTGAAATAAGTATTACTTGTTTATAGCATGAAATTTAGAATGAAAGTATTTCTTAATCACAGAGGCGTGAAGTTAGTGATGACAGCTAGATGTGTTGACAAGCTAAGTATGGTTGACCAGAATTGACATAAGTTTCTGGAATTTAACTACCTAGTAATATATATATATAAATAAAATGAACAATATTTTTAGCAATTATCTATCATTTTATTTAATTGTAGTTAATTAGCTTTATAGATTTATGTTTGAAGATGCTTTCTGAAAAAATAAAATTTAAAATTTTTTAAAATTATTTTCAAAATTTAATAACCAAGATAGTAATGAAATTAAATACCATGATAGGTGGTAACTCAATTTATCAAATGTTATGGTATTTTATTGATCATTTATCTATATATTTTAATATTTTACTTTTCATAATATTCTTTATTAATAATCGTCATCATGATGGTTATGACATATTAAATCATCAATTTTTTTTATATTTTTATAGTAACTTACATTTTTAATTACATAATTGTTTACACATTTTATTTAGTTTGGCTACTCAATAAGCAAAGAAGAAATTGACAGTTCTGTCAAGTCTTTTAGATTTAAAAACATAAAAAATTGAGGAAACTAGGAACTAAAAAAAAAAGTAAACTTTAAATTTTGAAGGGAGGATTTGCAAAGCCTGTTCAGTGTTGAAACTTACATGAAACATGGAAAGAATTGTATACTGCCAAAAAAGTTTATACAAAGGCTTATTCCCCCCTGTAAGGGAGGGAACAACCCTTGAAACGTTATCTTTTAATCATATGTCACTTATAACCTACCATCAAAAATAAAAATTAGATACCTTCACCCCAAAAAATTTTAAAAATCTTGGTGTGTAAAAATTTGTATTAATCTTTTCAATTTTTGACTAGTAAATGTAGTCTTCACTTATTAAGTTAATACAGACAGTGATTGGAAGAAATTTTAAAAGATTTTTGAAATTTTATAAATTATTATGAAATAAAAATGAAAATAATTCTTGTAAAAATTCATTATTTATTGACAAAAAACAAATCTCTCCAGATTATGGTATCTATAATATTGTTTATAAAAGCAATTAAAAGCTTATAGAAACAAAAAAAAAAAAATTCATTTCTTCTTCCCTATTCAGAGCATATTTTCTAAAAATGCAGTAACTGTTTGAAAAAAAAAAATTTACATTTCCCAAAGAGTCCTGCATTTAATTAAAAACAAATTTTGTGGACAGTAAGAATCATTAGTACTATTTGATACACAATTTTTTTGGCATGTATGATGTAGTAAAAATATTCGACATAAAAATAATGTATTAATTATTCAAACAAAATAGGAAAAAATACAAGAAATGTTTTCAGTTTTCTGATTCTTTTTGATAGTTGAGTTCAATTAAATAAAAATCATTTTTATAAATCATGACATGATTTATGGAAAATTAGCAAATTTAACATCAAATTAATATGATTTACACAAATATTACTTATTTATAGCATGAAATTTAGAATAAAACTATTTCTTAAACACAGTTCAACTTTATAACCTTTTCACTGTATGTGTTGACAGATGTGAGATAAGTGTATGGTAGGTACCTCCACTTTTTCGGCAAATATTTACGATACCTAATTTTAAAATTAAAATTTTAAAATAAAAATACATTCTTCAAGATTTCATTTTAAATTTAAATGAAAGCTTAATGATTAAATTTATTATTTCCATTAATTAGAAAATTCTGGTGTATTTCATATAGAAATTATTAAATTTGAATGTCACATTTAATTTCAATTTCTTAAAATTTTCTTAAAAGCGGCCATTTTCTTAAAATTAAAGAAAATCATAAATTTTAAAAAATATTTCAAAAGATCTGACACTTTATTTTAGTCAAATATGAAAATTGAAAGTTTAATTTATCTGAATTGAAACAAATATTACTTATTTATTGCATAAAAAAGTAATATGCAACGAATTATTAACGATTGATTGTGTTTATCAGATCGAATGTTTGACGAAGTGTTAACAGACATAGTGTTGACAGCTGCTACGGATGGTCAGAAATGACAAATTTTCATAGACATCTATAATTAACAAAAATTAAAAATAACATAAATAAGCCAAAAAATTAACACCTTGATTTGGAATTTTTTAATAAATAAATTATTATTTAATCAGTAATCATTAATAAACTTTAATTAACATTAAGTAAAATAAAAAACTAGTTTTCTATTTCGAAAACAAAAAATGAACACAGTAGAAAAGAAAAGTAGAACTATTCAACAAAAAATTAATAGAAAATGAAAAACCTAGGCTAATTTCAAATAAGCAGGAAATAAAGTTTAAAAATAATTCAAATTAATTAAACAATTTTCAAAATTAATTTAAATGTTTCTTTTTTATCACAATTAAAATAACTGTCAGTATCATGAAACTGAAAGCGAAACTAAGAAAATACGTTTTTCTATTTCTAGAAAAATTGTGAACACAGTTGAAAAGTCAAACTACTCAAATAATTAGAAAATGAAAAACCTAATTTCAAATATGCAGGAAATAAAGTTCAATAATAACTGAAATTAATTAAACATTATTTTCAAAATAAATTTAAATGTCTTTCTTTATTAAAATTATAACTGTCATTAAAATAAAAAAAAATACATTTTTAAACGTCTTTCTTTAACAAAATAAATGTCATTAAAAAAAAAGTGAAAAAAAAAATGCGAAAGACAAATTTTTAAAGTTTTTTTTTTTAAAAAGAATTCAATTTCAGTCAGTATAACTAATGCTTACGAATTAAGGAATGTCTTTGATATATTCCCTCCTTAGGTCAGTAAGTAGTTTTTGAGACAGTAAAAGATAAGAGGAGAGAGGTAAGGTAGGCGAACATAGTAAGCTGCTTGACTTGGGGTCAAGGGAGCTACTAATTACTCTCTTCTCCTGTCCATGCTTTCTGTATCTGCTTTTTCTTCTTTTTTGGATCACAGTAACTCATTTGGGATTTATTGTAGCAATTATTGTTCGGTTGTTTGTTATTAGTGAAGTAGTAAATGAAAAAAGAAAAATTAACTTTACAGTTTAAATTTTACACGAAAGCTGAGCAAAAATACAACCAGTTGGTATGCAGACGAGATAAGAAACTAAAATGTGATATAATTAGAATAAAGGGACAAAACTCTTAGATCACGTGACCTGTTACATAATAATGGCACTTATAGTGTACAGTACATGAAAATAAGGAACCCAAAAAATACAAATAAAATTATTTAAAAAATCATTGAGCCCCCCTAACAAATAATAATCTTTGCAATTTTGGATTCGTAATTTTTTTTTCACTTAATTATTATATAATCTCATTGGAACAAACAAATACAGAAATTTACATGATTTTAAACTTAAAATTTTTTTAAATTATTATAATTAAAATTTTAAAAAATTGAAAAAAAATTCTTGTAAAAATTCATTATTTATCAAATTTTTAAAATTTTTTTCAGACATTATTGTCCTTAATATTTATTTACAAAAGCAATTAGGAGCTTTTTTAATTAAGTAATAATGTCATAAATTTATTGGATTTATTATTTTTCAATTCAGAGCAGATTTGAAGTTCTTTGCGCGTCAATTTGGAAATCACCGACTTTGTTTTTTCTATCTCCAAAGACTCCTACGTCTAACCAAAAAAAAAAATCACGGGAACAAAAAAGTTTTGTGCAAAATTTCATTAAATTAAGTAAGTGGGGGATAATACATTTGAAAAAAAAAAATGTTCCTACCAATATTTAAAACAAAACAGAAAATTAAAAATAATTTCATTCATTTCTGAATAAGTCCTGAAAATTTCATTAAAATCGGACAATTATTTGATTTTTACAAGAATTTCCAAATTAATGTGTTTTCTATGGAAAAAATGCGCGAAAAAAAACTTATTTTTCGGAGTAGTTGATGACGTAAAACAAAACAAGATTTTAACCAAAATTTCAAACGTGTTAGAAGGATTAAAAAAAATTTCAAAAAATAATTTGGTCTTCCATCTTAATAATAAGATGGACATTTTGACGATAAAAATTTATTTTCGTTAAGTTTGTGGCGTTTTGCATTACGCTATGCAAATTTCTCGTGAAAAGTGGAGGTACCTAGATGGTAATCACAAGTGACATAATTGTATATAATTTTTTTTCCCCTGTAATAGGAAGAAACCCTGAAGCACATGAGCTTTTAATTTACACTTGGAAATTACCATACAAAAAAGAAAAACTTCAAATAGAAAAAAAAATTAAAATTATTTTAAAAATAAAAAGAGACAATGTGTATTAAGCTTTTCAATTTTCGATTAGTGAATATAATTTTTGCTTAGTAAGATATCAAAATAAGTCTAACAAATCTTTGAAGTATTTTAAAAATATTTTTAAAAATTTATAAATTATTATAATAAAAAAAAAATGAAAATTCTTTTTAAAATCTTGTTATTAATTGAAACAATTTTTTCTTTAGACTATAATATCCTTAATTTATATTATTTATTCAAGCAATTAAAAGCTTATCAAATTAAATAATGTCAGTTATATTGCATTTTTTATTGAAAGCAGATTTTTTGGAAATAAAGGTAAAATTTTTCAAAAAATAATAGATGATTTACATTCCTCAATAAGTCTTATGTTTAATTAATAAAACCAATTACTGCAACAAAATTTAATTTAAAATTTCATGGATTTAAGTGTGTGGGGGTGGGTAACAGATGTAAAAATAAAATTTTTACTAAGATTTTTTAAAAAAATAATTTCAACAATAATTTAATTAATTCATTTAGGAATAAGAGTCTGAAAGTTTCATTAAAATCTGACAATTATTTGATTTTTGCAAGAATTTCCAAATTAATGTGTTTGTCACCAGAAAAAAAAAACAAGAATTACGTTTTTCATTGTAAATTCTCATAACGATTTGGTTACCCACTAACTAAAATCAAAACAAGATTTTTTACCAAAATTTTGAACATGTTAATAAAAGGTATTAAAAAATTAAAAAAAAAATACTTTCATTTTTTTAATAATCATTTCATCCCAAGTAAGGCAGAACTGCCACTGGTGCATAGGGGGTTACATAAGAGGTGAGTGATGAGAAAGAGGAGCAAGTTACAGGGGTGTCAGATAATAAGAGGTGTGAAGAGGGCTGCATGAGTATGGAGTGAAAAGGAAGAATATGATACAAGGGTTGTCAAGGAAAGGATGCGAGTCAAGAAGATAAGAGACTGCAATTGACTTGGCATTTAAATTCTTGGAGATTGTAGCTGACAAGGAAGCAAATATATGGAAGGGAATTCCACAGGTGGGAAGTGCGAGCAAAGAAGCTAATAGAGTAGAAATTGTGGTTACATTTTATTGGTTTCACTGTAAAATGGTGGGGCCTGGCCGCTAGTAGCTTGACTACAACATTCATTCAGAGGGGGCACCAGGGAGCTAAGCTCATCAGAGCAGAAGCCGTGAAAGTAAGAGAAAGGAAAGGATTACGTCGGCGAGAAAGTGACTACCAGGTCGGGATGTAGGTACCTCCACTCATTTTCAATAATTAACTTTTAAACTGAATTTTTTTTTTTTTAAATAAAAAAAGATTTTAACAATATCATCTGTTTTTTTTTTTTGCATATGGTATGCTAATTTCTTAGCAAATCAATGGGGGTACTCCATCAGTTTGTTCATTAGGATATTTTTTTTATCTTAAAACTAAAATTAAAACTTTTAAAATGATAAAATCCTTTCGTTGTTCCTAACAACTTAAGAGGAACGACAAAAAAAAAAAAAAAAAAAGATTCATTGATCTTTTTTAAGCATGATACTGAAAACATTTCTTTTTTTATTTATTAAATTTGATTTTGAATATTTAAAAAACTGATTTTTATTTAATTGTAATCAAATGTCTACTAGCCGACATTTAATTTATTTTAGATCAGTAAAAACTGAAGAAAACATTTATTTATTTCTTGGATATTTTTTGTTTGAACAATTTAATAGCAATACATTGTTTTTAATGCTGAGAACATTTTCACATCATATATACCAAAAGTTTATAAAATAGTGTAGTTGTGTATATCAATAAAATGTTACTAATATCACAATTAAGAGTAAAAGTCAACTTTTACAACCGAAGTTTACGAAAATAGACTTGCTCCGTCCTTGTGCACAAGTGTAGAGGTCAATTTGAACTTTAAGATTGCTTCGTACACATTTAACAAGAGACGATAAAATTATGAATTTTAATAACAAACCAAATGGTGACTTAATAATATAAGTAATAACATCATAAGATTATTAAAAAAAGAATGGTAAGAAATTTGTAATAAATTAGAAAGCAATGGTTTCATCACCAAGGACAAGCGACAGTGTAAAAAAAAAACAGTAAACATTAGCTAAACAAAACCTAATATTATTAAGCATTCTTTTCCTCATTAAAATTACACAATTATCAGGCAATTAAATTTCTAAACAAATGAATTAAATGCATCGAAATAACATACGCTTTGCCAAATCCGGCAATTTTGAAACAGCTCTGCCAAGTTTCGCTACCACCTTCGCCATTTTGACTGACCAGGAAGACACATGCGCAGTAGGATTCATGGGCAGATAACTCAGAATTTAAAATATGACATCATTTCCTGTTTCATTACATTCAAAATCAGGTAATTCATTAATAATATTCTTTTCTGGTAGCAGTAAAATGTTTCAATAGTAAAAATAAAATTCTCCATGCAGTAATAAAGTTATATGAAAATGGTTTCGGGAATCTTGTAGTTTGAATGAAGGAAGATGGAATGTCACCTACTTCATAGCGGAATAATTGAAATTGATTTTCTAAGCACTAGATGTGGCACAAGGCCGAAAGTATGGGCACCTAGTGAGGATCGAACTCACTACTCAGTTGTAATAGACTCTAGCGAGACAAGCTTGCTAAACCATTACACTACGTCGAGGTGCCTATCTCGTGGTGGAAGAGAAAAAGAAGATGCCACAGTCGATTTCTTTTCTAGAAAGTAAAGTTGCGGCAGACCAGGGAAAGTCGAAATGGGAAGGAAGAAAAACTATAAAGCTCGGCCGATAATAGGAATCGGTGATTCTATTCGTTTTCAAATAGACAGAAAGGCCCTTGAGAGACATCTTTCCTTGCAGAGGATCGCTCTCTTGAGGCCTTTAAATGCACCCACGTTGACGGAAAGTCAATGGAAGACCGTTAGAATTTTCCATACGCACAAGTGTAATTACCTTAATAATGAAGATAAGGTTTGGGTAAACTAAAAATATGAAATCACTTGATAGAGCCAAGGACTCTTTTTCTGAATATTAGAATGGCCCAAATAGGGTCTCTAGTGAATTGGAGAAAATGGCACAAATGTACGCAGGAAGGGTCCCGGTTTTACTCCACCCTTCCTTATATAGGGCGCTAAAACTGATACCTGATGGGCGTCAGTGACGTTCTTTCAGACGGACGGATTACGTCTAAGATTAGTACTGATAGCCTGTGTCAGTCCGTCGGGGTCTTGACTCCAGCGGATTTCCATCCAGTATGTGAACAGGGGAACAAACTTGAATAATGTCGATCAAGCTAGCTAGCTTGAATGCGAGTGACTTGAGAGACCTTAGTAAGGCTGCCCGCCTACTTCGTGATCTGGCCAGAGGGGTTTTCTTGCTGGTTAGACGTGTCCTGGGTGCGATGGTGGGCCTTATCTACGTCGGTGAGGGGGAGAGGGCATCGATTGTAGTTGATATTGTCGTGAACAATGGTTCGTTTCGGATCGTTGCGATTTATGCGCCCAACGACCAGAATTCTCCGTCAGTTAGGGCCGTTTCTGATCTATTCGTCGAGCTTAGTCTTAATGGAGGACTGAAATGTCATACTGGACGCCAGAATAGACTGGGGCGGGGAGTAGGGCGATCGTAGCTAGGTGGATCTGATCAACGAGTTTGGCCTTGTTGATAGATACTGGGACGATCATACTGGGTGGGAGATGTGGACGTAAACACAGAAGTGGTCGTCTATCCAGGTAGCTAGCTACCTGGATAGAATGTTATTGAGAAAGGCCTATCAAGGTTTGCTAGATTGTCTCACGTTCGGCTGGTTAGGCTATTCGGACGATAGATTCGTCTGTGCTCTGATGATGCTAAGGACAAGGACTAGAATGGCTTGTCATTGGAAGTTCAATCTATCTTTACTGGGCAGGCAGAAATTACGGTAAAAGTTAATTAAACGAGTGCAGCGAGAACTAGTTGGGGCGGTTATCAGGAATAGGAAGTGGGAGAGGTATAAGGATAGGATTAGAATATAGCCAACGACTCTCTCTTGATAATGCTAACAAGGTGAAGACGCTTAAGGATAATCTGTCCCAGACGGAGGCTGGGGGGATTCCCTAGAGATAGGTTTTTAGCTAGGCAGGCTCTGGAGCGAGAGGCTAGTAAGTGCTACCAGGGTCAAATAGTTAGGCATAGGTTAAACAAGATGTCTATAGGATACAAATCAGTCAACTAACTAAAACACACAAAGTAAAATTACACACCCGCAAAATCGGATTCAAGCGACTAAAAACATTTTGGAAGAACCCAGAGCAAAACAAATTTCACAAGTCAGTGTGAAAAGTAAAATTCTGGATCCTGATTGGATAGGAAATCGAAAATTGATATATGACGTCAGTCAATTTTTTTTCTCACCTAAAGAAGAAAATGCCCGCTGGAGCCGATCACATGACAAATGTCACTACTTAAACCCCCTTCCGTGACCGGTCAAAAACAGTCAGAATGGGAGCAGTATCTGATAGCATCTCACAGTGTAAGGAAGAGACTTCAAGCTGACTTGTCACGTCTAGCTTTTACTTCCAATTTTCTTTTCTTCACTTTTACTCCACGCCGCTAAAGAAAAAACAACAAGAAGACACTCTAAATACAATTTCTTTATTTGTTTCACCTTCTTTCTCACCCTGTGGCCGAACTAACCAAAAAGGGATAGGAACATAAGACGTAACATTCTGCTACTATCGGCACTTAGCTATTTACTACTATAACCATGAGCTCTAAACTTCTGTGAGACATTTTAAATACTTACACTTTTCTTTGAACAATTTTAACTACAACTTTCTTATCAAGTGACAATTGAGTGTTGCTGTTTGGTCTTAATGAAACTTGAGGATCTCATTTTCATTTTACAGTTATTTTTATTTGGTATACAAGTAGTAATTTTTAGATAAAACGGTGTCAGGAGAAATAATCATGGATAAATCTTAACTGGAAACTAATGGCAATGTGATAAAATAGAACTGGTTTCAACACTTGTCATTTTCAAATTTCCAAAACTTTAAAATTTTTAATGCTATTATTTATACCAATGTATAAAGTGTACTGCAAAGGTTCTACCTTTAATTGTGCAAGTTTGTTTGACACAATAAAGTAAAAACATTAAAGACATCCGAAGACAATATTACAATATCATTTGTCGCATAAACAGTGATTGATAATAAAATACACTCACTTATGATGAACAAATTTATTCAGATGAAATATGAGAATACTAACATAAAATAAGGTGATACTGAAATGCCCTAAGGCTGAAGCACTTTCTAAATCTGACCCTATCGGATTTTCGTAAGATTTGATTGCACAAAAAAGCTAAGCTTACACACACCTACACCTTTTCATAAGTCAATAAAAAACATATATTTATACATTCACCACTAGAAAAGACTTTTTCATAAAGACAGTCCGCTCACTAAATTTTACCATGTGCTGACATCTACAAAAACAAAATAAATACAACCTCTTATTTATTGTCCAATTAGGAATAAGAAAGAATCTTAAAATTGATGCAATTCAATTTTTCACAATCGTATAAATACGAGTGAAAATTGTTTTCTCGTCTAAGAGCCACGGGTCGTCTAACCGGACGTCTTGTCCGGGCAACCTGTATTACGCTCTCACTTTCTTCTTCCGCATGTATTGACAATAACAAAAGAAAGAAGAACAAAGGTAATCATATACGCTTGCATTTCACACTGAAGATGAACTTTATCAGCGACATCAGATTTGTCTTTTCTTCACAAAACAAAGCCGAACAAAAAACTCATCAACACTTTGCCTTTTCTCCAGAAAAGTAGAATTTCATCTGACTTTAATCTGAACTCTTAAAACATACATTCATAAGAAAAACTTTATACAGAACTTTACAACATATGTGTTATTGAAGTAACACATATGTTGTTACATATAAAAATTGATATCATTCTTCTCGTTAAATAAATTTACACTTTTATTTATACAAACGGGACTCTTTTGTCTTTTGTGCAACCTTCTGATACTTTTAAATGTGGTGGGCTCGGTTATGTTTCACACAAGGCCATTTCGCAAACATAGCCGGCGTTCTCTACAGCCCGATTATGACCAAACATCAATTTTCTAAAAAATCAGTTCTCGGTCAAGTCAAAAAACCTTTCAGCACCCTGAAAATTTCTCTAAGAGATTCATAATTTTATTACAAGAATAAAGTGAATAAACTATCCATCAATAGTTAAATTGAAAGTAAGAAATATGTCAGTAGACATTAAATCTAGAAATATAAAGAGCTTTATTATCAAATAAACTTAATATCCCAGTTAGAGGCAAATGATACTCAGTGCAATTGTGCAAATATACAAGGAGTTTGGAAAGGAAAGGAGAGGAAAGGGTCAAACAAAGTCGGTTACCAACCTTAATGTTTTTTACAAAAAAAAAAAAAAAAAAAATCTGAATACTTTTTAAAATTTTTGACTGCTTAGTAAGGTTTTGTTTCTTATAGAAATTTTTTGACTTGATTGAATAAATATACGTCACTGATGTAAAGCAATCCCAGTTTAACTTTGTTTGCATACAATACTTTTTAGTTTTTTAACATACGCTTTTAGATTCTATATAGATGCCCCCACCCACTAATTCTCTGAAAAAAAAACAAACAAACAAAAAAAAAACAAAAACAAAAACAAAACAGCATTGTATTATGAAAAAAGGCCCCAAACTTAAGAAAAACGAATTTTTTCCCATAAAAATGTTTATGTTATTAAGAAGAAAGATCAAGGTATTTTTTATTTGAAATTAAAAAAAAAATCCTTTCTAACACGTTCAAACTTTTGGTAAAAAATTTTGTTTTAGTTTTCATTATCCGGTAATCTAATCGCTACGAGGGTTTACAATGAGAAGTGTAATATTATGTAACAGTTTTTTCTGGCGAAAAACACATTACTTTGGAAATTCTTTCAAACTAGACTATATTTTTTTTTATTCGAATTTAATAAATTCAGACAGCTTAGATAATAATTCAAAGGGAGATAATATAATTTAAGTAAAGAGTAGTTTCCCCTTAACTTTGAAATTTTTTTGTTGAGAATTTTATTAATTACATAATTTGTGCAAAACCAGCAGTTATATATATATATATATATATATATATATATATATATATATATATATATAAAGGAAATGATTATAGAAATAAATTTTATTTTCTTCAATGTGCCTTTCCTTCAAGACGTAGGCGATCATGGCCTTCCACTTTTCTCTATCCCTAGTGACTCTGAGCACGCCTTCTCCTGTTACATCGTGCAATCCTCGTTCCGTCATTCACCTGATTAGGTTCTTCAAATATGCTATCCGTTGCTTTCCCCTGTCTCTTTTTCTCTCTATCTGGCCTGTTAGTATCAGATTCTCCAAGCCCTCTTTCCTCATTGCATGTCCCAGTAACTTCAGCTGTCTCTTCCTGATGCTCAGTATTAATTTCTTTTTGTTTCCGCCATTTCCAAGACCTCATCATTGCTCACATGCTCGATTCTTGATATTCGCAGCATCCTTCTGTAGAACCACATTTCACTATTTTAGTACTATTTTCCCTGTAATGTGTGCGTATGTGATCACTTACTGCTTGATATCGCCTTCCTTTTTCAAATGGGTATTACTACAGACATTCAGTCAGTCAGTTAAGTGCCATTTCAAAAAGTAATGATTACCTTTTTTTTTTTTTTTTTTTTAACTTAAAACAGAATAAAAATAGTGTTTATTTATGCACGTTAGTCCGAGGGGGGGTGTCAAAGAACAAAATAGAAATTCTGTAATTTTAGCCCTGTCTGAAAAACCACGAAGAAATTAAAGAAAACAAAGTAATACGGATGAACAGCAGTGCAATAATCAATAATTTGTTATGTTTAAAAATATTTTTTTAAATTTTTACGCGTTTATAAACTCAGTATGATGAATAAATTTGAAGTCATTAAGGCGCTACCTAAAAAATATATCGTAAATGTAATTTGTGTTAAATTGATATAAAAGGAAAAGCAGTTATTCTAAGAGTAAATTTTAGAAAAACTATTGTTGGGGCCTCAGATGCATAGAAATTTAGGTTTTAATTTTACATGGCACAAGGCCATTTCCCAAAGAACTTCCTAACTAAATTCCTGCATTCCAACAATTATTTTATACGGTTGAAATCATTCATGAAATTAGCAAATGGAACATTGAATAAAATGGTCAAAGCATTAATTGTAATATAAAAATGTATTAACAAATAACAAGAATTACATACTTCGTACAGACGTTGAATGTCTGATTAAAATGTCTTTCATTTTTTTGCATAAGATTGTGTGACAGCAATTGAGGTAAGATGTAAAGTTCTTTGTGGTTGGAAGATTTATCAGTGTCATATGTAAGTTGTGTTAGGAATAATTTTGTTAGAAGATTGGTGAAAATTTCTGAGTCCGTGAATAAGTTCATTTTTGTAAAGTTTAAAAGAATGATTAGTAAGAGAAAGTGAGTTGTTCTTTACATGTTGTGCGCGTTAGGATTCTGTGCCGACTGTAATAATTTGTACACGTGTTATTTAAAGAAATAAAAAGGCATCTACTTACGTCTTGCAATTAGTGCGGGTGTGTGAGAGAATTGCTTGATATTGAAGAGCGCGAATGTTGCTATTGGGGGCGACTGTGAACTGCCTTGCTTTGTGTTCTCTGGTCCTGCTGCAACTGTCCCTGGGTGTACCACGTGTCTGCTATATATACATCTCGTAAACAAGCGGGAAAGCAAGATTATCACGTGATTGTAGCGTGTGTATATGTACAATGAGTGAATGTAGTTGTGTGGAAATACACGTGATCATAGTAAAGTATTCTTTTTTATACTATAGAATACAAATCCTATATCATCCAACAATTAACTGAAACGCAAAAAGTAAAATTGCACACTGGTAAAATTGGATCAGAATGACGGAAAAATTAAAAAAAAAAAAAAAGAAAAAAGCAGACCAAGGCAAAGACTCACAGTCAAGTGTGAAATTTAATTTTGCCGAATAGGAAAAGGATTGACCCAGTGCTGAAAAAAAAAAAAAAGAAAAAAAAAGACGAAGCCAAATTTGGCGATCAGATCTTAAATTCATTTTCTAACCAATGAGGGGAAGCAATTTGCAAAACTGAGAGAAAAGTTAGCGATCCAGTGTGAAAAGGTGAGTCGGTATAAAGGAAGAGAGAAAGAAAATCAGAATCAGTGAGTCAAATGGGAGCACAGAGAGACGACAGGCAAGATGTGAATAAAGAAATTTTGATTTGTCAACCCGAGCGTAAAGTCGTGTCAGACACCCATTCTTCTTCTTCACTCATGCTAATTTCTTTTACCTCTTCTTCTCCATCCTCAACATTCTCGCAGTCAACAAAGAAGAAGACGACAACAACAACAACAAAAAGATACTTCAACTGACTCCTAAAACATTAACGTCCGATAAGTACAATTTCCCTTATTGCTTCACCTTCCTTTTTGCCGGTCATAAAAAAAAGGAAGAGAATAAAGACTTTATTAGTAACCTTTTAATCTTTCTACATACACACATTCTGCTACTATCAACTATAAGCTCTGGATTCATTTAACTCCTTACTAGTATTTCTCTGGAACATTTAACTACGTACATTTTTCTTTTTGAACATGTTCTTCTTATAAATTTGTTGTTCTGTTTAGTTAATAAAATTCTACTTTAACATACAAAACAAATGATTTTATTCTTCCACATTCCAACATCCAACCTTCACCCTTCTGATATTTTAAATTTTGGGGACTTCGGTTGTGTTTGGCGCAAGGCCAATTTGACAAACATCATCGAAGCCCCTACAATACGAATGAAATTAAATAGTTTCGTCGCAATTTTGAAATTTTTTATGGTGGCGGGGACAACAAATTATACAGAAAAAAAAATCAGAAGAGTTAAAACAAATAAAACCTTAAAATAAGAACTTTAAATTTAATTACAGAAATAAGTAAGTACTGGTTATTTTTGTATACAAGTATCTGAGGAAAACCGAGATACACGAAAAAAAAAAAAAAAAAAAAAAAAAAGAATCACCAGCTGTTCTGAAAACTGCACAAAATTGACTGAACGAGAAATACGAAATTGTTATAATACTCTTCCGATATAGAAATTAGTCAATTAAGGCGAGGTATAATTATGTCCTTTTTGTGCATCCATACCAAACATAATCTAACAGCTGCTAAACGGAAAAAAATTACTTTTTAAATAAGGTTCACACTTGAAAATGGCATTAAACTTTAGGTTAAAAAAATATTCAAACATGTCTCTATCCAATAAAAGAAACTCTTGTTACGAAGAGCAACAGAATAAATTTCAAAATCTCACTGAAAAATTAGAAGTCATTTTAAAAAATATTAAGAGTAGATTGAATTTTGATTTCTGTCCAATCTGGAAAAAATCACACCTTTTATTAAATTAAGCAATCATGAATTCTCAAAAAGGTTTTATTTATTTTTACTTTTACTGAATTATTTTTGGTAAGGTGTATTTTTTCGTATGTTCACTTGTAGGGGTCACCATTAATATAGGGGTCTTGATCATCTTTATTAAATCGGTATTGTGTCAAACATTACCGAACTCCCCACAATTTATTGCAGATCAGGAGGTTGAGAAGAGAAAACTGTCTCGTTTGTATAAATAAATGAAAATTTATTTATCGAATAGCATAACATCAAATTGTATGTATGAAATTATTAGAGTGTGAAAATGTTTTAAGAGAAATAGTAGTAAAGAGTTTAAAGAATGAAGAGTTCGTTCGTTTTGGTGAAATATGTGTGTAGAAAAGAGAAGTTCATATTTTTGTTGTGTGTATCAACAGAGTAGTAGTAAAGTCTTTGTTCGTTCTATTTCTTTTTGTAAACGGCAAGTAAGTGAAAAGGAAGAAAAAGCGATGAAGAAAAAAATGTACTTAACGACGTTCATTTTAGGAGTCAGTTGAAGTGTCTTATTGTTGTTGTCTTCTTTTTGTTAACGACGAGTAGGCGAAGACGAAGAAAAAGAGATAAAGGAAAACAACACAGGAGAAGGTGAGGGAGTGCGTATGTGTGTCCCCTGGACATGTATCTGGTTCAACGGTTTGAAATTTCTCTTGTTGCATCGTAGCAGTGTCCTATCTGATCTCTGCTCCTTTCTGACTGCTTGGCCGACGGAGAAAGGTGGATAAGTAGTCAACTCGCAACACCTGATCGGATCCAATCGCATATTTATTTCTTTGGGTGGTAAGAAATATGACATGGGTCATAAAGTTCCGTTTCCTGTTTTCTGTCCAATCAGAATCCAGAATTACTAATTTTCATACTGGCTCGCGAAATTTGTTTTAGTCTTTTTACTTCAAAATTTGTTTTAGCAATTTTGATCCGGTTTTTCGTGTGTGCAATTCTACTTTTCGTGTTTCAGATATTTGCTGGACTGATATTTTTTTTTAATCATCTCACCCCAAGCAAGGTATTCTACTGCCACTGTTGCGCAGGGGGTTACATAGGGGAAAGTGATGAGAAAGAGGGGTTAGTTATAGGAAATGTCAGGAGGAGGGTAAAGACGGATGAGGATACCGAGAATGTGGGTGGAGTAGATGGAAAAAGTGCTTGTGAGAATGGATGCGAGTTAGTGTGATAGGAGATGTCTATTGACCTTATATTTAAATTCCTGGAGATTGTAGCTGTCGGGGAAGCAAGTATATGGAAGGGAATTCCACAAGTGGGAAGTGCGTGAAAAGAAGCGGTTTCACTGTAAAAGGGTGGGACCTAGTTGCTAATCTAGTAGCTCGTGTAAATTCATACCTAGGGTTCATCAGTGATCTAAGTTTATCGGAGTAGAAGCCGTGAAAGTATTTATAGAAGAGGCACAGGGAAACCACGTCCCGCCGGTGAGAGAGCGACTGCAGCTGAGCTGCTAAGTCAGTATCGATCACATTGCAGATTCTCCGTTGGAGCTTGTCAAGAACCCCGAGGTGAATAGCAGTGGCACCCGACCAGATATGGAAGCAGTAGGATTTGTATCTTATTCCACTTGGTGCTGTATAAATACTTTATGAAAAATAATATTTCCAAGGACTTTTCTTTATACAACTGTCAAAAATCTGGACGACCCACCCTCAAATTAAAAAAGTAGACAAGCGATATTAAAAAGAGGTGGGAAACGCACCCCTGGAAAAATATTTGCCCAGAGTTTTTCCATAAAAACCCAGTTCAGTAAAACAAGCATTCTTTAATAAATTATTGAAAAAATACAAAAAATTTCGTTTGAATCGCGGATAATGTTTTGATTTTTGATAAATATTTTAAAACAAGGTATAGCGATTTTTGTCTTTTATTTTGGAAAGAGCATCCATTTTGGTGGTATCTACTTTCAAATGTTTAATATTTTGACGCAGAGTCTATAAATTTTGGAAAATAACAATTGTCAACACCATCTACTCGACAATGACACGAAACTCTCACCCACTTTTCACCAAATAATGATGGGGAGAGTCTTTTCCGTTTTGCTTTTTAAGTTTAAGCTGGTGCTTAAAGAAATAAATCTGTTGGGAAAAGGTAAACTTCTGATTCTCATGGAATTCCTTCTATTGTTCCTGCTGCGTCAGGCCGAGCTCGTTCAGCAAACCATCTTGAACGGCTTCCTAACTAACACTTGATAATGCCTTCCGGGATAGCGGCTTCGTAACAGAGAGGCTGGTTATGATGTATATAGAAAACTTCAAAGCAATTAGACATTCATGATAGAATGAGAATGTACCTTTGGGGAAACGGTGGCCTGCTCCTTCGCACGATTGTACACCCTTCAAGGCCAGAAAGGCTTTAAGGGCGTTTTTTTTTTCTTCCAAAAGTTGCTGTTGTCATTGATTTGCGAACACATCTGATCTGGGAAGCTGATGCAGAGCTTATATTTAGGAAGCAATGCGAGAAATGTCAGAACGCTTTAAGACGTACTTTAGGAACCTTGACTACCCACAAGAGGGAAAAAACTCGAACTAATTCAAATAGCTCAGTAGGCTGGATTGGAAGCACAGAGAAACGGTAAATGTGGATGGGATAGAGGTGCAAACCACACCCTTCCACCTTCCTCATTAAGGATAGATTCCTCCAAGGCCACAAACACTTTCAGCCTTCCCCTGCACCTCCGACAACTGAGTATGTTGCACAGCCCCTCTACACAGAGGAAGGCCGCGGAATAATATCCAATACACTGGTGAGTGATAGATTTATAAACGTGAAAGATTCTGATGAGAAAAATTATCTGGCACAACAGAAGTGAACCAACTTTCCTCGCAGCAGACCAAGCAATTGATTTAATCTTTCCCTTTCATGTCAGTGAACATTAGGCCAAATGGACGCTGTCGGAAAATGGTATAAAATCAATTAATAAAATAATAATAATGAAGAATAAAAATAGAAAAAAGAAATAACTCTAGTAATAAGGGAACCAGAAATTCAATTATCCCCTTTGGCTTCGTCAAACGCTGTTAGGTGGCGCTGATGAAATCTATAAAACGGCAAATATTTCTTCTTCTTTCTCTCTCTCACACTTTCTCCAAGATGTAGCATAACGTGAACAAAAAAAAGGCGCTACCGCTGAAACACGTTCGTTTCCCCGGTCCACTGACAACAAAACTCTGTTTTTACTTTTCAACGCTTGACATTAAGACAAAGAAAATGAACATAGACATAACTAATAACTGAATGGAAGTCATTTAGGAGAGCAGCTGCTAGTTTTACTTTGTCGGACCCGATTGGACTTGCTATGCCGCTAGACTCGCATGCCGTTTGCGCTGCTAATCTAAATAGATTGAATTGCCGACTATAATCAGCTGCGTGTTTTTCAATCATGAAATAAATTCTTAAAATGCTAGTGTCATAAAGAAAAAACATAATTTTGTGGACTCAAATGCCATAAATATTTTTATGAATATTAGGAATATCTTGGGTCTTTGTACTACTTTGAGTAGAAAATTCGCCAAATTCTTTGTAGAGTTTCCAATTGCTTTGATAAAATTTAATATCGTTGATGCAGTCAGTTAAGTGTTATACGTAATACACGCTTTGGGCGATCATGTCTCGAAAGAGACATAATTGACTGGGCAGAAGATTATACCGCAGTAGGTTGCCATTACTTTCTGCGATAGAATAGTTGCTGACCAAGGCTATAGAACCCAATCTGTCCTTTTTTTTTTACTCATATTTAGAAGGGGGAGAGATGTATTTTATTATTACGTAGTAATTAGTGGGGGTTCAGTTTATTAATTCATAAAAATATAAAATGATCCCACACTTTATGCCCAGTAGAAGCCTTAATCATGTTTTCAATTATTATATTCAGTCAGTTAATTAAGTGCCATACGTGATACACTTTGGGCGATCATGTCTCTTTCGAGACTTAACTGATTGGGCAGAAGATTATCCCGTAGTAGGTAGCCATTACTTTCTGCGGTAGACTGGTTGCCAGCCAAGACTATAGAACCCAATCTATCCTATTATTTAACCCATAACTGGAGGGAAGAGACGGATTAATACCTTTCCCAAGAGTATTTGCGCGTAAGTAAATGCAAGGAATTCAACTGGAATTCGAACTCGGCTCCCCGATTTGTTGTTCCGAGTCGATATCCACTGCAACACAACGCACATCTATGGTGCAGTAGCAGACAGAAATGGGGTGGGGAGTAAAGGGTGCGATGTCCGCAGGCATTCATATCAAGAGGGCATCCAATCAAAGAATGAAATAAAAAATTAGTTTATATTTAATTTGAATAAAGTATTTATTTCATGTATAATATACTCCTGTGATCGAAATAAAGAATTCGGTTCAAAATTTCAATCATACAACGTACAACGGCCGAAACGTCGTGAATATGGCAATAAAAATGAGGACAACAGTCCGAACAATGCAAATAATGTAAATACTACATCATCTCAGAAATATAGACAAATATACCGATGTGTCAAAAATATGGAAACAAATTGAAAAACCCCACCAGAAGCTGGCAGGAATGCCAAACTGTCTAACATTCCTACACTGATGCAGGGACTTACGATTCATGCCAAAACTCACCGCCAATTTAAAGAGAGCCCGTCTGATCGCAGAAAAAGCGGGACACGCTCTTGTTCGAGACAGAATAGCCGTTGGATGAAACAAAAATTGCAGTCTGATATCTCTCATCTATTTAAAAAAAGAAATTGATTGAAATCTCAAGTTTTTTTAGTTTTCAAAAATTATCAGTTGTTCATCCATTTTTGACAGATTGACAGATTTGCAAACAAAAGTTAGTTCCCGATTTTAAAAATCTTGAAAAAATAAAATAAACATCTGTGACACGTTTTGAAACCTAAATAAACGATTCGTAAAAGGAACAACCATTGAAACACGTGACTTTTTAATGTTATGCCACTTATGAGATTCCATATTAAAAAAAAAGGAACACATTTACATAATAAAAAAATATTTTAAAAATATTAGTGCAAAATGGTTTGTATTAAACTTTCCAATTTTCGATTAATAAATATAGTCTTCACTTAATAACTTAAGAACCGAATACAGACAGTGACTGAAAGAAATTTAAAAGAAGTTTGAAACTATATAAATCATCAGAACAAAGAAAAACATTCTTGTAAAAGTTCATTATCCATGGAATTTTTTTCTTCAGAATATGATATTCTTAATATATATTATTTATAAAAGCAATTAAAAGCAAAAAAAAAAAAAAAATAGCGTAGTTTTATTGCATTTTGTTTTACTATTCGGAGCAGATTTTCGGAAAAGCAGCATCTGTTTAAAAAAAATAGAGAATTTACATTTGCCTAAGGAGTACTACACGTGCCTGATAAAACAATCTTTGCGGACAGTTTTGAATTTCAAGAAATTTCATTAATTTACTTGGAAGTGAGGAGGGTACATGTAAAAATCAACAAAAAAAAAGAAGACATTTTACCAAGATTTTCTAAAAATAATTTCATTCATTTGTGAATAAGTCGTAAAAATTTTATGCCATGGAAGAGGTTGAGATAATAAATGAGTAAAGGTCAGGTTTTATTAACTATATCGCCATTTTTATTTTTTGTTGTTGTCTCCATAAGGTTACATCTTTTGTTATCATTTCTGTCCTTTTCGTATTTTGTGTCTTTGATATGTTCCTTGTATAAGTCGTTGTGGTATTCATGTGAATGCCTTGTATAAGTCGTTGTGGTATTCATGTGAATGTTCATTATTGTATATATATATATATTGCTGTATTAAGGTTATAAAGTGCTTTTCTTCCTTGTATATGTATATTCATGAAAATATAGTTTATTTGTTCCTACATGTGTGCCAGGTGAAATGTAATATCAGGTTGCTGTTTGAGCTTATGGTGTTCATACATTCACACCCACACATATATCCATATTTCAACACATATTTGTAAAATATTATTATGTTTACTCTTTCACTCTTACGCATTAAAGCAGCATGCGTGTTTTCATCTGCAAGAGACGCTATGTTAGCAGGCAGTGATTGGTTAATCTTGACTGGTCACCCTGTGTTCATGTGTTAAATCCTATTTTCCGCACATTCCGCGTGTCCATTTAAGGAGGTACACACGTATTACACGCCAGTTAGGTCCGCGATCTCGGCCAGTGATCGTGGGGACATGTGTTACCTAACTCGAGCGAGACCCCTGCTATCAAGGTGGCAGGGAGACATCTGTATAATTCTCGTTCTTACACACCTGCACTAATTGCAGGTAGCAATTAGTGGCGCAAATTTATTTCTTGCACGCACATGCATGTGTACACACATTTCCCAATACAAACTCTAATGGGAGCTCAACAACTTAAGTAATGAATGTATTTTATTCTTTTAAGAATTTTATTCCCACCAATCTTTCATTGGCTTTCTTCTAATGAATATTTTACTTCTCTTAACAGTTAAAGTGAGAAAACTTCTCCTTCTTTGCATGCTTTCTCTACCAATATTTTGTACCTTCGTTAATACATGTTTATTCTGGTTACCTTGGTGTTTTCGTTATTTCTTATTTCTTGTGTCTGATCAATCGTACGTCGTGTCGAATCCTAAATATAAATGCTGTAACGCTAGACATTACGCTACACGCGATGTTATATTATCTTCTGTGCATTTGAGTGTGTAAATTGTACTCTCGAATAAATTCCTTGTTTTTCTGCATCTTCTTTTCGTGAAGATTATTTTACTACTTCTTTCGTTTGCACGAAGTTAGTTTTCTTTTGGCTGTTTGATGTGTTGATTGAATCTTCGACGGCTGCAGCGAACGTCATACACCTGGTGGGCGAACTGGGACCAATTGCCAGGCACGTGTTCACAGTTCTTTTTATATTTTCTTAACACCTACGAGTTTCTGACTTAATTTTTGGATTTAGTCTTAGTCATTGATTAATTTTCGCATGACGTCAGTTGACCACATAAGCAATGTCCAGGTTTTAATCTAGGCTACCAGAAATATGGAAGAATATAAATAGGGAAAGGATATATGTGTTGAGAGAGAGAGAGAGAGAGAGAGAGAGAGAGAGAGAGATTGTCTGTCACTCTATTAGTGAAAAGGAAAGGCTGTATTTCAGTGCGCTTTACTAGTACCTTTCATCAAAATCCGGCAATTGTTTGATTTTTGCAAGAATTTCCAAATTAATGTACTTTTTTACAAAAAAAAAAAATAAAAATAAAAAAAAATACAGCGCTAAGATATCCATAGTAATCTTTGATGCACCGCTGAAAAAATGTTAGAAAGAATTAAAATTTTTGTAAAAGTAATTTAAAATTAAAAGAATACTTTGGTCTTTCCTTTTTCTTAATAAGAACATAAACAAAACATTTTAACGATAAAACTTCGTTTTTATCAGGTTTCGGGGTCTTTTTATCATGCTATGCTGTTTTTTATGGTTCAGTGAACTAGTGGAAGTACCCAATTTAAATCAATGGAAATCGGAAATACAATAAAATATAGTTCGTGAAATTAAAATTACGAACAATGTTATTAAGAATATTATTAACAATATATTTAAAAAGAAAAAAACAGAAGCTCCATCGATAAGAAATAAAAAATAAATTTTCTAAAATTTATTTTATAAAAATTTATTTTATAAAAAGTTCTAAAATTTGCCTTTTTTTTACATTTTTGTGTCCCTTGTGTTATTAAGAAATTTTTACAATTATGATAAAATACATGTTTCACACACACGTGCACGCACTGTAAAAATTTACTTATTAAATGCAAACAAATTAAAATTACTGACGTCTATTTTTTGTAGATTGTATTTTATTTTGTAAGTGCTCTCAATTCTCGATCAATATTTCAAATTTGAAGATCGTAAGTAAATATAAATACACATTTACGTGGGGAAAATACACGTTGAGGGAAAAATTTCTATTTTATTAATAACAACTTTTATATTTCATACATTCTTCGTTATTTTATTTATCCCCAAATATTCTCAATAAGATTTTTTAACGTTTTTCAGACAATGGCGCCAAGAAGGTTTACACAAGTTGCTTCCCTTGGTCAAGTAATATTGCTTTTTTCTTTTCTAGTTTTCCAAGTATTTTCGTTTCCTTTTACACTTTATTTCAAAGTAAATCTACACTACCTTTATTATGTAATCAAAATTCATAAAACAGAAGAAAAATCAAAAGTTGTTTTCTAAAGTCATAAATATCAGTAAAAATGAATTGATGATGATGATGTGAAAAAACAAATTCGTTTGATTGAAAAGGCCGTTAAAAGAATATAAAAATAGAGATTTTAAATAATTTTTCGAAACATTTGAATCATTTGCTCAAATAATAATTTCATTTCATCACACCATGACAATTATAAATGTTTCATTATTTGCAATCCTTCGTTTTTTTTTATCTTTCGGTTTTGCCGCTGATTGTTGTGAATAAATATATAATTTCATTCATTATTTCGACTGACCTGAAGGAGACTACCACCACCTTTAACTTCGTTGTTTTTCATTTTTTAAAACTTTTTTTTCAGTGCAATCTTATCGATTATACCCTAAACTTTCCGACTGACAAAAAAAAAAAAAAAAAAAAAAAAAAAAAGGAAAAATTTCAATATTTCAAAAATTTTAAGTGGGACTCAGTTTTTCATACAACATTATAAAAAAAAATTGATCCTCCATTTTGGAACCACTCGCTGGTACATTACCACCACCTGTAAATTTGTTGATTATCAATTTTTTAAAACTTTTTTCAATGCACTCTCATCGATTAAACTCTAAACTTTCCGATTGACACAAAAAATTTGTAAAAATTTCAATATTTAAAAAATTTTGGGGGCGGCTCAGTTTTTCATACAACCTTAAGGCTTACAGTGAGTAAAAAGTTAAAAAGTAAATAGATGCTATGCAATTAACTTTTTTGCTTGCGCATATTCAACAACTGAATTCTTTGCGAAATTTTTAAAATAAAGGCATTTTTTGAGTTTTCGAGGAAGATGCCATCGTAAGAACTGAAGAAAACTTGAACCCCCCCCCCCCCAAAAAAAAAACGAAAAAAAAAAAACTAAAACAAGAACAACAACTCGTCCCAAAAAAACAATACAAAGCTACCACAACGCGAGTGTTTCCAAAATGGAGGATCGATTTACTATAACGTTGTATGAGAAACTGAGCACCCCCCCAAAATTGTTTAAATATTGAAATTTTTCCAAATCTTTTGGTAATCGGAAACTTTATGTAATAACCGATAACACTGCGCTAAAAAAGTTTAAAAAAATGAAAAACAACAAATTTAAAGGTGGTGGTAGTCTCCTTCACGTCCGCCATTATTTCTTCTGATGTGTTACAAAAACTGAATTTGATATTTTTAATAAAAAAGAAAGAGTAAAGATTTTAGTCTGTCTCTGTATCTTCTCTAAGTTAGAGATAACATTTCAAGCAATTGGAAGTTAAACTAAAAAATAAATCTGAAATTCCTTTTCTTTAAGACACCAACTTCAAAAGGAGACGAACAACAACCTACAATTTTAAAACAACTTTAAAAAAAAAAAAAGGTGATAGAATAGCAAAAAAAAAAGTAGTTTTAAAAAGAATGAACTAGTCATTATGAATAAAAGCAACAATTTCACAAATATACATACATAAATAAAAAGAATGTGTTTATTTGAAATTTTGAACAATTTGTAATTTTTTTGATAAATCAGACGAAAAAAAATAAAATAAAAGTCATTTCTGATTTTAAAAAGATACACTTGCAATAACTAAGTATTTCCATTAAACTCTCATTTACTTTTTCTATGGAGGACTAGCCAAGAGGATAAAAGTGTTGCTAAAGTGAAACATGTTACCTGGAAATTATGATTTCAATCCCTGCATCAGGTAGTGTAAGAAAATTCATATACTCTGTTTCAGCAGAAAAGAGATGCCACACTACAAGGATGAATTAAAAAGATAGAATTAACAACTGAGACAAGATTTCCTTTGGCCTGAAGAGTGGAATTTGAAAAAACCTACCATTATGGATTGAATAAAGGCTGTGGTTTGAAGGTTAGCAACTCTAACAGGCACCTGAAGATGGTTGGAGAGTCTAACAGTCAAAACGTGAAGAAAATACACATCTGAACAAATTGGTGTATAATGATTTTAGTTTACAATTTATTTTTTTTGCAAAATGATTTTAGAGTATAAAGGTTAAACAACTTTAGCTCAATAACTAAAGTATTAAAATTGTACAAGTGAATCACTTTATAAATTCATATGTAGACCATCATAGTTTTATAAGTGAATGACCATAGTTTCATAAATAGATTGCAATGAACCATTTTAGTTGTGCAAAATATCGGCTACACTCAATATTTGCTTTATCCAGTGAAGAGATTTTGTTTATAATTTCTTCTTCATTCATATCATCCTGAAAATATTACAAACAGAAATTATATTCTCTGGTTATTTATAGACATTTGTGCATATAACAAAAAAAATATATAGAATGAACAGTAAAGAGCTAAGTGGACAAAAGTTGTTGGCATTTTTGTTACCCTTCCAGTAATAAACTCTTTTTCCTTTTTCATTTATTTTCAGAAAGTTGATCAGAATTTTAAAATCATGCAAATAAAAAGAAATCTAACATATGTAAATTCTGTCTTTAATAAATCAAGGGACACATGAAGAGAGCGATAGAGATGGATAAATAGATTTTTTTAATCCTTTTTCAATTTTTAAACAGACCTCATATAATTTATATCCCAAATAATATTCTAAAAATCTCCATAATACAAGGTTTTCAAAATTGTGTTTTCAATTGTTACTCACAGTGTCTAACTTTAAACAAAAACAAATTTTGGCTTGTTCGGCTACTTGTGAGGACAGCTGAGATTTGTTGGCAGCAATTCAGAAATATTATTAGTCATATAAAATTGTGTAAGTGTAAGGGTAGAGCAACAGATAACCATAAGGTAGAGTGTTGCATGAATTGATGGGTGTAGTCATGATTATATATATATATATATATATATATATATATATATATATATATATATATATATATATCGAGGTATCAGCAGTTATGTGTGAGCAAATACAGAGGCAATGGATGCCTGGGGGAAGCCATTCCTCCACCTTCCTGTCATGAGGGAGATATGTGCTGTATATAAAATAAGTGTAAATATGTATTTTTAAAAGTATTTAAGAGTATTATCTTATTCTAATTTTTCATGAGAATTATAATCTATTTGTTAGTAGAAAGTTTATTATACAAAGGCACTTGCCTTATCAGATTCAGTGTAGGGAGCTGAAGAAATGTTTGGCTAAGGTTAAGGAAAACAGGCACAAGGCACAAGGACTGAATGAATGCATGAGGTTATGAGAAAATTGCAAAAGAATTTATGAGAAAAGCCTGAGTATATACAGCATTAAAAATTTAATTATCCTCCCCTTTACTTATTGTTTTTTTTTGGTAACAATTGAGCTTTTATGTTCTATTAGTAGTTTTTGAGTAAGTCAAAGAAATGCTTACTTGATTCATTGTTGCTCCTTCACTTGTTTCGTGCTTTCTCTTTAGTTTTTGTACAGGCCAGATATTGAAAAGTATTGCTGTACAGTGGAGGATCTCCTTCTCCAACATTGTGTTATCCCCAATGTAGATAATAGTCGTAGTTATTGTGGTTGTCATGTGCTATAGTTGCAGATATTATTTTGTACCTTGTGAATTCCAAAGTGATGTTTTTTTTCCTGTGCTGTTGTCACCAAAAGTGCTGATGGTTTCTTTTGTAAGTCATTTTTTCAATTGGTGCAATGAATAGATGGTTTTTTGTACATGTCGGTACCCACTAAATGTGTTGCTGTTTTCTTTTTATTTTTTGCATGTCGGTTTTTCCAAATGGCATGTTGGGTTGTCAACAAATATTGTGGGCTTTTGTATATGTGGGGTCGTCAAATGATGAGAGGTCACTCACATTATACCAGCAGGAATAACATCGTATTTACAGGAATAGAAATATATACAGAAACAACTCTGAAAGCATGTTAAATTGTAAAATAAACTCAGTCAATTTTATTGATTTTGTGTGCTGGTGTGTGCGTATGTTAGTTACATGTGTTTTAAGGTTGTATGGGATAAAAGGAAGAAAGTAACTTTCTATTATAACAAACAATGCCCTGAGGAGAAGAGATGGCTGTTTTTATTGCCCAATGGCAGATAACGAAAATAATGAGTTCAGCATTTTTGGTGCAAGGTCCATTTGCAAGAAAGAAATATTTTTGTTGCATTCTTGGAAATTTTTTATTATTTTGGTTTTGTTTAATTTATTTTAAATAAAGTTTTAATGTTATTTGTTTTATTTAATTTATGATATTAATTTTATTAATAATAATAATAATAATAATAATAATAATAATAATAATAATAATTCTATACTGATTGGGGGGATATTGAGGGCGAGGGTTATGTTTCAACCCTCCTGCTTTCGATATCTCATGTGTACTTTTAATTTGGCAGGATGTTCGTCTAATTTTTTACAGTTAAAGAAAAATCCCTGAAGATATTACTTCAGTCAAAAAAATTATTCGATATCACGTGAAAATAAGGAAGATTCGTCCAGAAATAATTCAATAAAACTAAAAAAAGAAAATAATATTTTCTGTTTTGGTGTTTGCATAATTTTTAAAACACATTGTTTTCTTTCGGATTCAACAGGAAAGAAATTACATTTTAAGTTTAAAAGATTTAGTATTAAAAAAAAAATATTGTAAACTTTTCCAGTGTGATTTTTTTGTGAAATTTATCCGTTGCTATTCATTAACAAGAGTTTTGTTTATTAAATGAAAAAAGGTTTGTTTGAATATTCTAAAAGTGTAAGTCTTAAATGCCATTTTCGAGTGTGAACATTTTTTTAAAACTAATTTTATTTTATTTTCCCTCCTTTTAGCAACTGTGACCGATCCATTTTCCGATTCATCGATACGAGTGTTTGTTTATTTTCTTGGCGTATCTCCTGTTTTCATACATTCATTTTTGATTCGTGTATATAAGAAATATAAATATAGGTATTAAGCGTGGGTTGTTATTTTCATTTTTATTATTATTATTAAAAAAAAAAAAACAAACTTTGTTTTATTTTTTCTGTATAATTGTGTAATTCTGAAAATTTTCTTGGCGGTATTTACCGCCAAGAAAATTTTCAGAATTACGACGAAACTATTTCAGTCATATTAAAAAAACAAATATATATAAAATACTTTACTGTAATTCTTCTAAAATTTACTTAATGTTTTTATTTTCACTTCTTATGATTAACGCTATATTTTTGCTTAGGTAGCGCCTTCATGCTTTCAATTTTATTTATGACACATGCACATACCTATGGAATCACACACACACACACTTACTTAGGCGTTCACGCAAATGTATGTATTAAATTTTGTATGTAACCATTTTATATTTGAATAAATGTAAGCTGCTTACTGATTGGTTTGAGCTAGTCAAGCAGAATCAAGGTAAGTGAACTACATTGTTACCGCCAAATCGTAAGGATCTTTGAACATCTATATAAACGATTTGCCGCGCATTTTCAGACAGTTGCAGCAGTTTCAGAACACCAAGCAAAGCAGTGACAGTCACAGCTGCCCGCGATAGCACGCCGCTATCGCGGGGTCGCGTTCTTCAATATCAAGTAATCCTCTCACACACCCGCAATAATTGCAAGACGCAATGTCTTTTATTTCTTTAAATATTCATTCTTTTGTACAAAAAAAAAAAAAAAAAAAAATGAACGTTATTCATGAACACTCGGAACTGAACAATTCTTTTAGCAATAATATTCATCACACGAATTTCTTATCACACTGATAAATCTTACGGCAACAATGAACATTACAACTTACTTCAAAAGCTCGAACACAATTTTCATACAGTTTATGGAAGACACTTTCAAACAAACACTTTCAACATTTATGTCATGTGTGTATTTCTTGTCATTGTTAATACACGTTATAGTTGCAAATTGATGCTTTGTCAATTTCATTACACTTTCCATTTGCTTGTTTAATGAATGATTTCAACGTTTATAAAAATAATGGTGGTATTATGGGATACACATTCTTTTTCTATTAAAATAAGCAATAAGAAAATACATAAAAACATTATAGAAATTTAGGATCAAAACGGCATTAGAATTTAAATTACATTTTTATATTTCTCAACCAATCAGCTAAAAACATAGAATAAGAACATTCTAGAAAAATAGGATCGGAAGTCAATTAACAAAAAATATTTAGGCCCCAAAACAAAATAGTAAAATACAAATCTGATTGGTCAATAAATGTCTTCACACCTAAATGTTAGGAAGATTCTTTGATCCACTATTATGGTATATAAATAACACACAGTTAGGAAGAAGGAAGTCAGTCACCAAGCTAGCCATTAAGTCAGCATGTAACCGATACTTTGTCCGGCCAAGTCATTCTTCCACACCAAAGTTCATGACCTAGCTACAGAGGGCCGTGAAAGGAAAAACCCGACAAACTTTCTTTCATCAACGCGACACGCTGTCGCCACCCGAGATGAACTTAATGTAAGTAAGAACGACTTATTTACGGACTCCGTTAATATAAACTTACACACACCTTTAAACAAATTTAACTTCTTGCCAAACATTATTTTCCAAAAGGCAATTTTTCACATCTTGTATTTTATTTGTTTCCACATGCTAACTTTATTTTATACATATTAAATTGTTTGTTGTTTTATGCGTTGTGACTTATTCCATTTCTTTTGCGCGATTGTAAAACATTGTGTTGTATTTGTGGGGGAACTAATCTCGAGAGCAATACCCGTAAAATACGGAAGCACATCAACCAAGCACTTACCAATACCCCTACAGTATGTAAGGATTTAGTTAGGAAGTTCCTTTGGAAAGTGGCCTTGTGCCATGTAAAAATCCAAACCTAAATTAACCTTGCATAGTAAGCCCCCACATATTAATATACTCAGACTAAATTTTAAAAGATTGTCAGATTCGTAAATTGCACAAAAATCCGAGCATACACACCTACACCTTTTCACGACTCAATTAAAAAAAAAACACACATTCATACACCAGTAAAAAAGATTTTTTCATGGGACAGTTGGCCTAAAAATTTTACCGTGTGCGGGCGTCTTCGTAAACACATTGGATACATTTCTCATTTATTAACCAATCAGGATTTAGAGGAAAACCCACAATCGGAGCCTATTCCAAATGTTCGAAACACATAAATGAGAAGTTAATTGCGAAGTTTTGCTTTCATAGTAGAAAGAATCCAGTTGTCAAGTGAACTCCACGTCCAAGAGACATCCATTTGCTTATACTCTCATTTTCTCTTTTTCACTGCAATCATTAATTCTACTTCTTTCCTTTGTATTCACTTACTGTTGGCAAAAAAAGAAAGATTAAAAATACTGCCGTATCCTTGAGAAATGTACAATAACGAATTGTGCATCTAAATGGTAAACTTCCAAATACAGACGTCGTAGAGCAAACCAGATTATTTTGTACAAGAGTGTCACTGAAAGATTAGTCTTCTGCAACATTAACTACCATATACACTCCTCGCTAATCAGTAGCTATGACTCTCATATAACAGATAGTCCCATCCATCCTACTGTACCAGAAGGGGTAGCAGGATATTTCATTACAACAGACACCGCTTCCGTCCTTTTCCTCACTAAGGAAACAACTTTTCGTTGACTACCACACACACACACACACACACACACACACACACACACACACACACACACACACACACACACACACACGTGTCTTCTCTTACACAAATTCATTTCACATCATTCAACCGACTTTTAAAAAATGAACTCTAAAAGCACACATTCGCAGGGGAGACTTTATGCAGATTTCAATACATATTTTAAGTAAACAAAAATATGTCAATTTCTCTCGTTAAATAAATTTTACATTTATTATTACAAACGAGACCTTTTTTATATACATGTTCAGTAGAATTTCTATTAATGTCGGTAGCTTAGTTATGTTCGACACAAGAACATTCCCGAGCATAACCGTCTCCTAACCACAAGAGTATAGAATACAAATTATGTTCTTAAACTATTGGTTATATAAGGTTAAAGAAAATTTATTTTTAAACGTAAATAAATTCTTCGTTATTGTACTTCTAGTCTTCCGTATTCTTTTAGGTATTTTTTTTTTTTTTTACTTTCGCGTGCTTTTTTGGACAAGAGTGGAATTAGAGATTTTTTTAAATTATCCCTTGAAATTGTAGGGATTCATAAATGATAGTTAAGAGTTGCGTCCATTGCCTTGTTAAATTTGTTTAAAGGAGGGAAGTAGAATTTCCATAACACACTCCATCCCATGATACATCCCATAATACACTAGAAAGACAGTATTGGTGCGAAAATACAAAGTCTCTCTAACTGCCAAATGTTGGACTAGAAAAACGTGTTTTCTCAGATAAGTTCACGAGAAAGATGTCTCTTCATATAGATAAGCCTAAAACCATTTCTTTATTTTCTTCAATACATACAAATTAATTATATATAAAACTTAATTGTATATTTTGGCAGCAATCACTCTTTTATGCAGGTTTCATTAAAAATGACAGAGAAGGTGTGATACTTAAGTTTTTATGTAATTTTTGTGCATCCGAGTGCAAAAACCCATCACTCAATAACATCAACTACGAACACGCTAACAACATGCTGACCGTGTTCGGTATATAATACATCCCACTACTGCACATTATACATAACACCACATACATTCTGTTACACGTAAAATGGCATTCATCCTCATCGAAAATGACTAAAAGCATAGCCGAAAGCACTCGGATAAACAACACACACACACACACACACAAATATATATATATATATATATGTATATGTATGCTCTGTGAATAATATGAATCAGTTATGTAAGCAATTATATGTTTAATAAAAAACCAATCATTTAATAAATATATCATATCTTGTTGCATGAACACCAAAAACTGTTCATATTTATTTCATGTTTTCATGAAATATTGCACATGAATATTAATTTTATTATGATGTAAATGTTGTAGATGGAATACAAGATAAAAATAACAAAACCAAGAATAAGCCTCGTATAATTTCGCATTCCCATAAACAACGTCACAGGCCACCGTTCGTAAATAAAATATTATTCTCATTCTGTTTTGAATAAACGGTAAGCATTACTTTTAAAAACCCAAGTTAATTAATTCTTAAATTTATTAATCGACTTCCAAACACATTTCTGGAACAGATATTGAATTTAATACAGAACTTTAAATTTGCTGTTTATATATTTTCTATACAAAGGCGGTTCGATGAATTAAGAAAAAAACGTACCAATGTTTTAAAAATGCCTAAAATGTTTATTTATATGCAAAAATTAATTTTCCTTTTAACTCAGATTAGCTTTAGGCCATTGTCTTTCAAACAGAATTGGAATTTAAGTTCAAAGAAAGCATTTAAATTATTTAAAATGGCGTTTTTCGGTTTTTGTTTTAGAAAGTGTGTGGTACCCTGTAGCGGATAAGAAATTAATTAAAATCAACCTTCTTCTTCACTTTTACAAAAATTCACAGCGACGTGTAAAATCTTGGTTTTCCCAAATAGAAAAAGGATTGACCATGTGTTTAACGAAAAGTCAGTTGAAACCAGATTTCGCAAGTAGGTGTTAAAATGATTTTTGACTAATGGGAGCGACTTGCACGGCTTGGAAGGACTTGGTGACCCAGTGCTAAATTCAAAAAGATAAATGATCTCGGTGTCAGTCAAGAGTCAGAGATGGGAGCAGCGAAAGCGAGAGAGACACATCTAAAATGTAACTTTAAACTTCAAGCGACCCGGACATTGTCCTCTTTTCTTTTCTCCTTATCTATTTCAACAATTACTACTAGAACATTTTGCACGAACTCTACCCTTAACTTCTTAATGTTTCTAATTGTACATTAACTCCTACAACTTATGTTATTCTTTCCTTTTATTAAATTTCTATTTTAAAATGCAAAATGTATATTTTATTATTCCACAATTCTACACTATTCCACACTATGGCCGACAAACCACCTTCCGATGAAAACCTTCTGATGATTATAACTCTGCATAAAATCCCGTAAGCTGTAGGAAGTTCGGTTAAGTATGACACAAGGCCAAATTAAAGAAATATTAACCAGCTCCTTACGCTACACTGGTGACTCCCGACGTATAAAGAACACGCACCCCTACGCTACAACCCCTCACTAAATTTGCAAAAAAAATTTTTCCATTTTTTTGTGGAAACTCACAAAGTCATTGGAGGAAAAAGTACTACTTATTTATCGTAAGACAATTTATCACTCGCATATTTAGAGGCAATTTATCAACCGCGTTGTTTTTACCAGGCGAATTTCGTGAAGACTCCAGTAAGCTTTCCAAGTTTTTCTAAAACTCGTAATCTGATTGGCTGATTTATTTCCAAAAAATATAATTTCTGCACGAATTCTCCCGCCAAAGCATTTTTTGATCCTCTCATGTGACCGTCAGAAAATATAAATACAGCGGATTTCTGTTTCTCAGACAGCGAGTATTCATTTGCTAACAAAATCCACGTCACTCCGAATCTTACTCATCTTTTTTCACCCAGAAAAACGCGGGAATTGTAAAATCCAACTTCGACAAACATTTCTTTTTTACCCATTTGTTGACTGTTGAACTTTGTGTTTAATTACGGCAATCAGAAAAATAAGAATTAATTCAGTCACTCACTCTTATTTGCAAACAAACTTTTCATCATTCAATTTATTCACAGAACTTTTCAATTCTTATTTGTCATTTACATTCATAAATAATCAAACAAAAATCTCTTTAAAATATCTTTGCTGTATAATCCATTTCACATTTCAGCAAAATATCCAATATATAGTCTAAGCGAGACAACTCTTAATTTGTTCATTAGATATTTTAACTTTTTCTCACATTTGTGAATTTTTTAAATTAACATTTTTAATTTTCTCACATTCTTTTCAACATTGATTCAATCTTCATCCAGTTTTTGTATATTCATTGAAATACATATTATTATTGTTATTATGGCAATTTGTTTGATTCTCTCAAAGGAATTTAAAGCTAAATATAAAAACAATAAGTGTGTGAGAGATATACATGCATGTTACTCCGTCACATAAGTACATGGCGCTCCCTAAAAATAATCATGGATATAAAATCAAATAAAATGTAATTCCACTTTATTTTTTTGAAGAATAAAGTGGATAAGCAAAAACGAAAATTATTTATGACAACCTAATAAATAATTGAATACTTAAAGGCAGAAGTTCCGCATGGTATCGTCTGCAAGTAAGCATTTGCTTTTTAATATCCATGGATTCAATTTTGACTGGATTTTTTACGACATTCAGTTTTTTACGTTATGTCTGGAAGTGTTGTCAGCTGTTTCATAGCAAAGGTACTTCTAGAAACGGGTAAGCAGTTGGAGAACACCCCTAAAAAAACAAAAAACAAACAAAAAACAAACAAATAAACAAACAAACAAACAAACAAAAACAATTCTCCGAGAAAGGAAAATCAGTAAAAATTACCAAAAAAGCAATGGCAAAAAGGGAAACATGTAAACAAGCGGAATATGTGGTTTGAGATTTAGAAATGGTCAGTTCTTCTGCTCAACTCTTCTAATGTCTTAATTTCATGTGCAAAGGATTAATCATACGTTTTTCTTTTCATATATTCATTCGCGTCTCAGGGTGGAATTCAAACGATCTAATTTCTCTACAAACATTCAGGTATTGAAAAAATTGTAGCAGCTTGGAGTAAGTCTAGAATAAAATCTAATTAGCAATTATTTTAGGCTCAATAAACAAAGCTGCTTTCGAGCTAAAATCCAAAGGGTTCAACAGAGAACATCCAGATAAGTTGTTATAGTCTTAAATATAACCAATTATAACGATTTATTTCACCTCTAAGAAAAACAAAAAAGTTTGCCGTTCGTCCGACACAGACACACGCACACCACAAATAACGCTTCGTCAATTGTTGATTGTCTTTATGTGATGAATTGTAACAGTCTAGTTTAATGAATGCACAGAATTGTTTGATTTATTTTATTAAAACTTCTCGACAATAAGTACAATTTTCTACTGCAGAGCAATTTACGCAAATTCTTCAACAATAAATACCAGTAAATCACATAACATGGATCGCCTTCGATTTATGTAATTTTGATAAATTTGCTTTAATAAACTACATCTGATTTTTATAACACAACCTCCCAGAGTCACATTTTTTAAAGCTCATCTTTGAAAACATCAAACAGCCGACATTTTGAAAAAGCCAAGTAGCTGACATTTTGGTTACATTGAGGAAGGCAGATTCTTCCACACTGAAACAATCGACTAATCAGAACAACATTTGATTCATTCTAAGTAAAACATCAAAACAAAGATTCAATCCCATCAATTCGTTCAATATGGTGAAATAAAATAAACGTTGTCATCTGTGGAAACGTGGGAGTAAATCTTGTTTTGTAAGATAGCCAATACATCTTAAATGGTAAAACGTTTACAGATAACCTTTTGCATTTGTTGAAGAATTTATCAGAATTAAATAAATTTAATAACAACTAAAAATGATCATGATTACATTCTTGTAATTGAAATGACCACTTATTATTGTTGTTTATAATTTTGAATAGTGTTGTTAATATATCTAATATTGTTCGTACAATTGGACACCTTAATATATTTACTGTTATTAGAAGAAAAAGATGGTGACGAACGAACGAATCTGACTATATATCAATCGGATCAATCTATTATATCTTTGGAGAACTAGGAGTGTAATGTGTAATTTGGAATCGTCCGGGTACTTGCTGTACCTAGTAGTAATACTAATTATTTTGCAATATTAGTTTTAATACTTCTTTATGCAATTGTAACAACACTGATATTGGAATGCGAGGCAATACAAAAAACATTCATAACTGACATTCCAATATATAAAAAATACGTTCAAACACATTGTTTGATCTGTAGCAGACGTTAAATCATTTTGTCAAACACGCATGCAGAAAGAACACTATCAGCGGAAATAACTCTTTTTCAGTTTTGGGGCATGCGTAAAAAGGAATCGAGGAACTTGTGTGTTGTGAACATGAAAAAGCTAGTCCTCTTTTACTGCAGGCCGCGATCGAGAAGAATTGCTAAAGTTATGGCTCCGTGTGATAGACGGATATGGCACAGTCAGTACACCTCACACATTTGCTAATTCACCAGCAGAGTAATTTCAACTTTTCCTTCATTCTTTACAGAGACTTTTAGGAATATTATATGGATTGTTTTCTACGCGACATTTGTTCCTGATAAAAGAATATAGAAATATTTATTCTGTTTCACTCTTTTGTTTGTCTATTTTCTCAAAACTTTTAGTTTTTGTTCAACACTGTCCCTGATCTACTAGCAAACATTTCATGACTACGGGGTTAGTTGTGGGTTTCTGCTGTGGATTCTTGTTTAGAAAACCACACAATATAATAATAACACAAAACAGATATGAGAGGAAAAATGTAACTATATTGAACAAAAAATATACAACCTGTACAAGGTTAGTAGATTCAGGAATACTTGTTAGTAGGAGTCAAATATATACAAAGAAGTGAGTCCGAGTAACAAGTCTATATTCTAACTGACCAATGAGCGGCGCTTCAACTGCTCTGACAAGCACTACAGCTCTAACAACAACAACTCTAACACACTACAGACACCCTACAGACACCCGTTCTCTGTAAGCAGGATTATAAGTACACCTTGAACGAGTCCATTGAGTGTGTAAAAAGGGGTGCTCCCCAACACCCCCTCCCTAGCTTCTTTTTGGGAGGAGCTAACATTTTTTTCGGTTTGAGATTTAATATTCTCAACGGCTTCTAAAGTATTTTTCCCATCGCGCCAAACTTTTTTGAAAATGATGAACTTAGCTCTTTGCTCTTACTTTGGTTTATGTGTGTCACTAGTTTGCCTGGTGTGCAAGTTTTCCCCGCAACTATCGGTGTGATAAATATGGGTTTCTTTTGTGCGATTTCTGTTGCGTCTTTTTTATTTCTTGAAAATACCGCTTCCGTCACGCTTATTTTTTTTGTAACAAGCATTAATGGGTAAATTCCATATATTAAATGTCTGCATCCAATCAGTTCCTACCAGGTTGTGTGTGTTTTTCGTTACGTAGATTTTCAATATTTTGATTTTTCCTAATGTTTTACATTTACAATAATTTCGCTTTCCAGTTTAATTCTTTTTCCTGTTATTGATTTAACAATTTTTTTAGTATGTAACATGGTCGGCCTATTTAACTTCCGCCATGTTTGTAAGTTTATAATCGTCAAATCAGATCTCGAATCCAGTTTCAATTTAATTTGTTTATTCAGAATTTCCATTTCAACGTATTTTTTCATATTTTCCTTGTTCTCATTATTATCTTCCACTCTAGCAGACCTTGCTCTACTAGGCTTGTTTTATTTCTACATATCAATGCTTTGTGGCCTATCTTGCCACACTCTCGGCAATTTTTGTACTTGAAGAAACAATCTTTATGCCAATGCCATCCACCACATCTGTAACATGCAGAAGGGGGAAGCTTGTTTTTTACTGAATTCTTGTCAACCGTAGTTCTGTATTTTTTCTCTTTGGCATTATAATTTTGTTTTGTCTGTGGGGAGGGTATAAAGCATGAATTTCTCGATAGCTTTAAAAGTAGAATAGTCCTAGTTTTCGTCTTTTCTGAGATTAAGGCATTTCCACTTTTTATGGAACAACGAGATCTTTGGGCTAAATAGCTCTGTGAGGCTTGTCACTGCCTCATCGAACGTTAGATCATTCGTTTTTTTAGGAAGAATATAGTCTACGAACTTAGTGTGTTCGTCTGTGCCTAATTTCCTGAGTTGAAGTCTTAATTTTTTCTTTTCACTCCAATGCTGACATCGTATCGCCTGTAATACTCTCCGAAATTTTTATCTTCCTCAACTGAGTATTTAAAAATTTCAATCGCGTCACCACACCGCATCTTGTGAAAATGTCTCCTCCTTTTCCGTGTCCCTATCCAGAGCTGTGTTTGTTAATTTCAATAACAGTTCTTGCAATTGTGTTTGTCTTTCCTCATTTGCTTTTGCTTTTGCATTTCAATTTGTCTTTCTTCAATTTGCTTTTGCATCTCCATTTGTCTCTTTTGCATTTCCATTTGTCTCTTAACGATTGTCAGGATTCCCTTTTGAAAATCTTCCATTTTTCTGCTGTTTTGATTCCGTGCAGGATTTGATTTTTATCAATTGCTTTCTAGCAATTAATTTCGACAGTTTTTCTCTATCTCTCGGTGTTAGTGTCGACAACTTGTTTGTGGTCGACTTGTTTGAATCACTTTGTTAAAGTGATTCGGGAGTGGGGGGGGGAGAGAAAAAATTCGTCACGATTTTGTTGTGCGAGTTGCGCGCGAATCTGTTTCGCCAATTTGATGTTGTCGACTCCTCTTATGTGATTTTCGAGATCCTCGAAGCTAATTTTTTTTCCTTGGTGTTATGCGTGAGTTCGTCCTTTTTTGTCACCAATTTGCTCTTTACGACTGATTTTTCCTCCGTGTGCACTTGTTCGAAATCCTTCTATGTCAAATTTTTTGTCTGACGATTGACTTTAGAACGAGTTTTCCTCTCTCCGCGTGAACTTGTTAGAATCCTCGTGGCCAAATTGTTGTGGCGACTGACTTAAGAACGTATTTTTTCTTCGCGTGAACTTGTACGAATCCTTCGTCGCCAAATTGTTGTGGCGACTGACTTAAATTTTTTCACTCCGCGTGAACTTCTTCGAATCTTCGTTGCCAAATTGTTGTTTGGCGAGAATGTATTTTTCCTCCGCGTGAACTTCTTCGAATCCTCGTCGCCAAATTGTTGTGGCGACTGACTTGAATTTTTCTCTCCGTGTGTACTTGTTTGAATCCACGTCGCCAAATTGTTGTGGATTCTTGTTTAGAAAACCACACAATATAATAGTAACACAAAACAGATATGAGAGGAAAAATGTAAGTATATTGAACAAAAGATATACAACCTGTACCAGGTTAGTAGATTCAGGAATACTTGTTAGTAGGAGTCAAATATATACAAGGAAGTAAGTCCGGGTAACAAGTCTATATTTTGACTGACCACCGAGCGGCGGTTCAACTGCTCTGACACGCACTACAACTCTAACAGCAAAAACAACTCTCTAAGACTCTATAGATACACCTTGTTCTCTGTAGGCAGGATTATAAGTACACCTTGGACGAGTCCATTGAGCGTGTAGAAAGGGGCGCTCCCCAACAGTTTCTTTACTTCGTGTTAATTTATAAGGACGTGTTGAATTTCCGGTAATCAGTCAATCTAACCATGGGCTTAGGATTAAGATTTAAGGGACTAAATACCCGCTGTCTGGCTTTGCTCAGTGCCCCTACCAGAAACCAGCCATTCTCCTTTCTCCTTTTTTTTCCAACCGTACTCTGCTTGCATCGAAGGTGTATTGAGAACGTAGGTCCCAAAAGTGACATAATTGGGAGTTTGACCAGGGGTTTCACGTCACCAGTCTCAGTCACCATTATACCTATTGCAGGCGTCGCGAAAATGGCATTATCAGATAGGGAGAGATTTTTGTCAACTGAGGACGGGGTCCAAGAGGCCTCTGGACAGGAAGAGTATATTGACCAATCTGGACACACTACTAACACGTCGATTCATAACCAGTCACTATGATCGACAAATTCTAACCCCAACATTCAGACAGTTAGAAAACCCGGTGCCCTTGGTTATTTACTAAGAGAAGCCAGTGACTTCTCCACGGTGTCTTTGGTAGGAGTGAAAAATATTGCGAAATCGATTGTCGACCGCGATATCTGACGCTGTCATTTTTTTTAAACTTCTTTAATTCCTGGGAGTCTACCAAAAGGCCCATCTTTGATAAGATGAGCTTAAATTTTTCCAGAAACTTTGCTGGTTTGATTTTTCACATTGGTGGGGACGTCAAACTATGAGTCGAATCTTTGGTCAATGTATCACTTTTCTCCTTTGTCTTCATTGGTGTCTTGACCTCCATATCGTGTTTCACTGGTTCTTAGACCCATTTTGTGAGATTAAGTGTTATTAAGTAAACATCATTCATCTTTTAAGATTTAGGTTTTTATAAGGAAACAGATTTTCTTTGCAAAACCCGTTTATTTTTAGGGAGTTCTGTCTTTAGAATCTGTTGAAAACGTTAGAGAAAACTGTACGAGTCGATATTTAGCAGAGAAATGAGAAAATAAAAAAATACTTTTAGAAACGACAACACAACTATGGAAATGCAGGAATCTGAAGTTGTAAGAAGAAAAAAATCAAATCAGTAATGTTTAAATTTAATTGGAACTTAAGTTTTTTTTTGTGTGAATTAAAATTCTCGAGCATTCGAATTTGTAAGAAAACTGTTTTAGAGTTGAAGAGAATGAAAAAGAAAATAGATTTGAAATAAGCATTTATATGCAAAAGAATTAGCAGGTTTTTGAAGTGACGTTTGTAAACAAAGACGAAGTGTTTTGATCGAACATAAATTCAAACTAAATTTGAATGAAGATGAATGCGAAGTAGCTGCAAATGAAGGCGAGAAAATGTTTTGTAAAATGATACTCTTATCGGAGGTGCAGCAAAGAATTTAAAATGGGCAATAAAAAGTATGAGTGCTTTGATGTAAAAGAAACATCGAGATAAACGGAAACTAATCTGAAGAGAAGCGAAACGAAAATCGACGCACATTTGACGGTTGAAATTATGGCAAGATGACAGAGAAAGAGAACGGGTGAGTTCGGGGAGATGAAAAAGAAACATTTTTTGATCGTCTTGGCGTACGAGTGAGCGTGAAAAATAATGAAGTTGATTCAAGTGGGTTTATAGGCCAACAGTAAAAGTTACATAAAATAGAAAACATACAGTGAAAGAGAAAGAAGAGTCGAGTGAGAGAGGAAGAGGGAAAGAGAGAGATGAGGCAGGAGGGAACGAGAGAGAAATTAGTTTCTTATATAATATTTTGACTATAGTTTTACCCCTGAGAATAAATTTAATTTTACGAACACTTGAGCCATTCTGAGAAAAAATGTTTTAAAAATTAAATTTTTTTTCGATTTAAAAATTGTAATTTTCTGATGGGATTGTTGTGAGGAGGGAGACCTCTAGAAAATTATTCCTTTTCTTAACCACTCTTCTACATTCACAAGTTCCTACTGATCCATTTGACCGTTATTCATGCACGAATAGATAATCAGAGCATATAAAATCTTTTCTACAGATAAGATGTTCTCTCCTAATTGGAATTTTGACAACACAAAGAAACCCAAAAAAATTCCCTGTAAATTGTTGGCATCAGTTCTCAATGACACAAAAGTAAAAAAAAAACAACTCAGAATCAGAATTTAATTGTTGTCGAAATATATTGTTTTATGAAACTCCTCAAAATACACTGACTTGTCAAAAGTTATGTAAAGGCAAATTGTAAAGGTGATGGTCGATGGTGAGCCTCGAAGTAATCGAAATGGATAGTCATAAAAGTTGTGTTTTGGCATCTACTCTGCCCAGGAAAAGTTTCAACAGAGCAAATGATATTGGGTGCCAGTTGGGCGGAACATTCCATATCTGAAAGTGGGAATAATTGACATTCCTCGATTTACGGTGTCGCATGTATACCGGGAAGTTATTGTTGGAAGGCTTTATTGTCCCACCGTGGATAATGCAGTGGTTGATACATCTTGCAAGAATTGTCTGCTCTGACACTGACTCAGATCCCAGCCATATTGAATGAAAAAAGTGTTTTTCTTCCATGTATCGTGTCCTTGCAGGGCGTAAGCGATCATGTCTCTCCACATTTTCCTGTTATTTCAGCTCTTAGCAAGGCTTTTTTTCTATTCCTCCTACATCCTGTTCTGCCAACCATTTACATAAGCTCATTAGGTAGATTATTCGTTGCTTTCCTCTTCCCCCCTTCAGTATATCCTGTGAGTGTTACATTTGTTGGGCCCCTTTTCCTCACTGCGTTCTAGAAACTTTAACAATCTCCTTCTGATCTTAAGTATAAGCATCTTTTTAATATTTTTTTTTGTAAAGCTTCATCGTTACTCTCATGTTCTCTCCATGACATTCTCAGAGTCCTTATATTAAAAAAAAACTTAAGAGAGACAAATATTCAAATATGTATTTTTATTATCGGCTCATACTATAGAATTTGTCTATTTATAACCGTCTATTCTTGAACACTACTGTAATTACTAAGATAACGAAATTTTTGACAAAAAAATAGTTGGGTATTTTTAATTTCAGAAAATCTTTAATTAATCGATTAGTATAAAAATAAATTTCAAGTTACTATATGTTGTGGACCCAGAATAGGTCCGGAAGAAAACTCGAAATCAGGCATTAGTGTATATATATATATATATATATATATATATATATTAAACGGAAAACAAATACAAGAGTGTTATACGTCAGTCTGACTGTCAAGTATTAGACCGGAGTGACTCAACTCAACTCCACTCCGAGAGGCATATTCTCCCGGTATTCATAATAGGAAGAGTTCATTATTGTCCAAAAAGGGTAGGTCCCATAACACTATAGTTAAATTGAAGAATGTTTTACGACACACAAATCGAGTATTATGCATGCAGTAAACGAATTTTGGAATTTTCAAAAACGCATTAATTGAGGGCTTCTTATAAAAACACACACAGAGTACGATGGGTAAATTATCGGCATTTTATATTTTTAATTTCGCGCATGCGCGTTGTTTGTTTTTGATTTTGTCGACTACTTAGTATAGTAGGGTCAGTGGGGCACCGTCGGTCAAAAAAAAAACAAAAACATCAAGACGCGATTCACTCGTTCAGAAATTTGGAAGCGGCATTTTGTACTACTTAGCACTCGCACCGGAAGCTCCATTACGAATATTGGAGACTGTATAGGTGTCAATTTGAGGACAAAGCAAAGGAATCGGAAAGATTTGGATGATTCTAACGGAGATTACGAAGGTAAGGCAGCTCAGAAAACTCACTCTGATCGTTTTAATCAGAAAACATGTCGTAAATTTGTTGGTGAGGGCTTCAGACTCAACAAGGATGCCTACATTGTCCCTTGAGATGGTAGTGCCTCTCTGGATCAAGAGGGTGGCTGCTGTAAGACTATGTCTGGCAACAAGACTCTGCACTATGTCACAAGTAGGAGAACCCAGTCATGGCTGTCAGACAATTTCTGCAACCACATCACCCCTTACATCTGAACACTTAATTCCCCAGACCGCAACCCCCTTAATTATTATGTGTGGGGAGCAGTTGAGCGAGAGAGCACAAAAAACTCCTTGTAACAACAAAGGTAAACTGAAGATATGACAGCATTCATCAATTTAAACAAGGAGATTGTCCAGAAGAGTTGCAGGAGATTTCAAAGTTGTCTGGAGAGCGTAGTTGAAGCCAATGGAGATTTTATTGAATAAATTTACTCTTTAGTTTTTCAAGATATTTTTGTGTCATTTTGGTAAATATATTTGTTAAAATGAGATGTCAGTGTTACTTTCATTTTTGTGTAATTTTTACGACAATTTATCCATCAATCACTCCACACACATTATATATATATATATATATATATATATATATATATATATTTCCTTTTTGTTTACCATGACCAGAAATAACATTTCAAATACACATAAATGAATCAGTGAAGAATATAAAATATCTCCTTTGCAAAAAGGCGTTTGCGAGAAACATGTGCTATGAATATCGATCTGTATTTTCTAATTTAATTTGTTTCTATATCATTTCGAGATTGATTTTTGTGTTTGTTTGTGAATATTTTCATCCGGAGTATCACGGTTCTGTTATGTTCTTATGAAGTAAATTAAACATCATCTTTACAAACACCAGAATATCCACTTCTTTTTAAAGCATTTCTCTACTGATGTCATTTTAAAGGCGCATTTTCGGCGAAACTTTGCCAACGTAAACCAATTACAAATATCCTCATCATCATTGACAATAATACGACAAAAAACATTTCTAAAATTTTTCTTGGAGTTTATGCCTAGAAGAAAGGTCGGATCCGATGCCATAGCAACTGAAAGGATTCGTTAAGGAGCAGGTTATTTTGGAATCTCAACGAAGAAAAGAATTTCTTAGAGAAAAATGATTTTTCTAATAACCAGAAAGATGAAGTTCATGTTATCAAGAGATCGATTTCTGTTGCTGTAATTTTCTCAAGTGACAGAAACTTAATGTCCTTTTAAGGGGAAATTTCAAGAAGAAGGAACTTGAAATGCAACAGGAAAAAAATTGCATTCATTAAAATAAAGATGAACGATTACGTTCAGAACTGACATAATTGGAAAATGACATGATTGCAAAATGACATGATTGGAAAGAGAATAGAATATTTAGTATAGAAACTTTTCAAATGATTGAAATACTATGTTGAGTACAATTAGGGAAGACCTTATAGAGAAAAGTCAGTCTGTCTATATATGGACATTTCTTTTCAGTTTCGATGCATAAGATTTATTGTTGCTCCGTGAATTTAATGAGTCAGCTAGAATTTCTCATGTTCTTCAATTCAATACCTGTACCAGCGAATCTTTCCGCCCGTTTCATTACCCGTGCAGCGCACTTTCATATCCCAAACTCTATGCCAACCTCCTTGCAGTAGATATTCACCGTTGGCACCAATGGGGCAATCTGACTCTTACTCTTGGCGAAGAGTTTGAGAACATCAATAAAGAGGAGATGGCTGATGATATTTTATCCGATTATGACTTTACTAAACGATTGATAATTGAATCAGAGCAAATAACGAAGAGTATAGGGGACAAGGAATCACCTTGAAATATTCCTCTTCGTACACAGACAGAGACAAACAGAGACAAAGAGATAATCACAAGCGTATTGATTAATCTACTCGTTAATGGGGAACCATATGATTATTATTATTATTATTATTAATAGTGCTGTCCAAAAGTGTCACTCTTCCCCATCACAGTGGGGTTAAAACAAGGATATGTACTTACTCCTACCCTCTTCTCTCTCAACTTGGCGGTAATACTTCAGGAGATTCCAGACGACAACCCTGAAATCGACTTTAGATACCGCACCGATGGTGGCTTCTTCAACACAACTCTCCTAAAGTCTAGGAATCAAACAACAAACGCACGAGTCACAGAGCGCCAATACACCGATGGCAGCTGCACCCTGTCTAATAAACTCTAAGGCCTCCAGAACTCAGCGGAAATTTCTACAGAGCGTACGTGATTTCCGGACTTACCATCAACGTGAAAAAGACCAACGTCTTGCTTCAAACACGAACAGTCCATAAACCATCACCTGCGTTCAAAATCACCATCAACAGATTGAACATGGATAATACTAAGCAATTTCAATAACTTGATAGCCTACTAACATCAAATGCATTCGCTGAAGAAGACATCGATAATCGAATCGAAGCAACGTCTGCAAACTCGAAAGTTTGCATCAAATAAAACTTCATCGAATCCCGCGGAACACGAAGCAGAACCGGAAATTTTCGTTAATCCTACGCATTTCTGACACGTTTTCTGCTCTTTCTTATTATACTATCTAACTAGTTAAAATTATGTGTTTGTCTGATTCTGATCTCTTTAATTCGAGGCTCACACCCGTGGGCGTCTCTCCCGTTGACGAGCGTACATTCCGTCTTTTTCTATGTAATGCTTAGTCCTTTCTTTTACCTTTCCTTTGAAACTTTCCTTCAGAGTCAACCATCAATTATAGCAGACTGCTAAACAGTTTTAACTTCTTAGAATGAAGGTGTGTAAACATTTTATGTAAATGGCCGAAACCTTATGCACATCAGATTGCTTAGCAGTTTGCTTGCACGCTTTTATCAGTAATGTTCGATGAGGATTGGATAATAAGTTGTTGTCGTTTCGTCCGTCGGTGTCGTGTAAGGGAAGAGACACCGCCGCATTAGGAAGTGTAATATAACAATCTGGCCCAACCCGAAGAAGGCTGATGCAAGCGAGGGTGTTTCCGGTCGTTGAAAGGAACGGATGTCGTTTGACCTTATTTCCGGCAGCAGCGGAAATAACTACAGAGGCAAACAGAACAGGTGTCTCTGAGAATTACGTGGGCGTGCGTGGGCGAGGCAAAACCGGAAGATAAAGTCCCGGTTCTGGAAGATTATAAAAAGACCTCGGCACACGGATTCGCTAGTAGAGAAGCAACAGAGATCGGCCGGTGAAGAGAGACACAACAGATAAGACTACACTCCCGTCAAACCATTAGAAGCGCGCTCTCTCAATTCTCTGTTCCCTATTCTACACGGTTCATCGTCATTAATAAAAATATAACTTTATATTTTTATATATATGCTTGCTGTTTTGAGGCGCATAATTGGTGCCTAGTGACTTGCTGTTTTGAGACAACAAAGCAGTTAGATGCGAGCTGGTTGCCACGGCGACGATTGAAATTCAACGGACTTAAAACTACCAGATCGAAAGAAAAAAGAAGACGAAAATAGAAGCAGCCGCACGACTATAGACATCAGCCAAGGTAGGTGACTCTTTGATTTGATAGTGTGTGTGTTCTGCTCTTGTTTATAATAAGTCTAGTTAGAAAAAAAAAATGGAACAGCATACTTTTGCCGATCTGACCCTAGAATTGAGAAATGTGGATTGTTCAGTGTCGAACACATTAAGGGTAGAACGGAGGGGGTGCAGGACCACATGCAGAGAGTAGTACGCCTAGCGGAGAGCGCATAGGTTGGGGTTGACGGGAGGAATAAAGTTGAGATATTTACCTATCTGTAAGTATAAAACATCTGAGTTAATGATTTATTTTTTTGTTAATATTTTACCATATATGTGAAGTGAGTTTACTGGTATGTTGCTTAATTAATCTTACTTTTATTGAGTAAGTGAAATGTAAAATCATGTAAAGGAAGTTTCTTCTACTCTTTAAAGTGGATAATTGAATTAACTTGTTGATAACAATGTTTTCTTTGGTTTGTGCAGTGTTAGGTTTTCTTTTTTTGGATTTCTTTTCAATGACTGTACACTACAAAATGATTTACATTTCTATGTTTGTGAATTATGCTTTTGTGCAGGTTCCCATCAATTCAACATCCTCTGTGAATTTTCATTTATGTGACTTGGGAAATATCTTTTGAAGATATATTAATTTCTGAAAACTTTATATTGACACGGATAGACCTGCAGATTCCACAGTTGATCGGAACAAAAAGAAAGAACAACTGAAAAGTCTTGTAGACTTATTGGCTGATATGCTATAGGATTGGGAAAGAAGCAGTGGGAGGATTAACGATAGTTTAAGTGAAATAGTTAGGAAGATACAAACGTGGAAAATTATTAATAGTATCTAAAGCATAAAGTAAATTATACGTCTCTGGTTCAGTGGTTTGGTCCCCAATTACGCAGAAATTTCCCAATTTTTCAGTGGACACCATGCCGGTAGAATTGCGCGATATGGAGGAGATTCCTATCCGCAAACTAGTAAATACCTTGGAACAGATAGATATGGAAAGATTTAGTGAAGGATATGAAGAACTCCCGAAGAAGTTGACGATAGGAGTCATTGCTGGCATAGTCGGCGTTATGATAATCCTTGGAATAATAGCTAGGAAGCGGATTTTTAAGTGTGAAAGAAGCAACAGTGCTTCGGGAAAGGAAAGGGAGTTATCCGTTGTGAATAGTACTCCGGGGTCAACGGGTGTTCAACACTCAAATGTCTCTGCGTTAAACAGAGAGATGTCAACAAATCAGATATGCTTGGATTCGAATCCAGAGGAAGTAGTTCAAGGAATGGAAAACATCGTACAAACTAAGGAACTACGAGTCACGGGTCCATTTTTTTTAGACTAAATTAATATAGATGAAACCTCTAATCCTCCACAAGTAAATTGCATGCGGATTAACGTTGGAATCAGGGTAATTTTCTTCATTTTCTATTGAACATTTCTCGGTCAGACTATGAATGATATGTACTGCAGATAATGGCCATTTTTCTGTGTTCAAACATAGTATGTTTGAAATTAAATTAAATTAAATGAAGTTACATGTGTAACAATAAACTCGAGCAGAAACACGCATGGTGTTGGTCAAAGGTCATTTACTCGATGTCAGTTTAGAAACTGGGGCGCGGTTACCGCCTATAATCATGTGGTTATGCATCGAGGCGTCTACGCTTATGGACAGAGTCGAGAAAGAAAATGAACATTTTTAAAAACTTTGCCCAATTCTGTGAAAATGGATATTAAAAAAAAAAAAAAAAAGAACAATGAAACATCGAGCTGGTAGAACAATTTTCACGATGGACACGAACATTGTTGGGTTGCCGATGTAGGCTCCCCTATATATTTTTTGTTGTTTTTTTGTTTCGGCATGCACATGTTTTGTTGTTTTGGCGTGCACATGTTTTATACAATTGTCGGGCTTGTGTGGCATGGGGAGGAGTGTGAGGGTGTTGCGCTTAAAATGTTCTTAGGTGAACATTTTGGAAAATGGGAGGGCGAGGAATGTAATATAACAATCTGGCCCCACCCGAGGAAGGCTGATGCAAGCGAGGGTGTTTCCGGTCGTTGAAAGGAATGGATGTCGTTTGACCTTATTTCCGGCAGCAGCGGAAATAACTACAGAGGCAAACAGAACAGGTGTCTCTGAGAATTACGTGGGCGTGCGTGGGCGAGGCAAAACCGGAAGAAAAAGTCCCGGTTCTGGAAGATTATAAAAAGACCTCGGCACACGGATTCGCCAGTAGAGAAGCAACAGAGATCGGCCGGTGAAGAGAGACACAACAGATAAGACTACACTCCCGTCAACCCATTAGAAGCGCGCTCTCTCAATTCTCTGTTCCCTATTCTACACGGTTCATCGTCATTAATAAAAATATAACTTTATATTTTTATATATATGTGTGTTTGTTGTTTGTCGATATATAACAGAAGGACGCAGCTGCAAAAGTGTGCATGCAAATCTATTGGACCCATGAAAGATCTGACATTATAAAGTCGTGGTAACATGAAAATTTATAAGTATGAATTTCTTCAATTTAGTAAAATGAATTTTATGTCTCTTGGCAAGCCATTGAATTTGAATCTAAAATTAACAATGAGGCAAGTGATGAGTTAATGTAGTCTAAACGGTGATGGGTGATTTTTTTCTTGGTACAGTATTACGAAAAAAAAACTTGAATGGTCGTATAGCATCAAATAGAAAACAAAAAGCAAACATCATGAACTAAAAATAATTGAAATAGAAAACTGAATTGGTCAAAAGAACATCTAACATAAGATGTTGGAAATAAGAAAAAGCATTTTTAGTGATGAATGTAAAATACATTTACATTTTAATGCAAGAGAATATGTAAAAAAAAAAAACACAGTAGGTAAAAGAAACAATGCGAGAGTATATGTAATAAGTCCTAAAGGAGAAAAGCAAACAATGCAAGATGTGCCACAAAGACGGTTAAACGCGAAATGGTGCGTAGTTGCATCATAAGTGATGGTAGAAGAACATTGGTAAAAGTTAATGGAAACCGAAACAGCGAAAATTTTATCAGTTTCATCGGGTCTAATCGTCTGCAAGTTTATGGAGATGGAGAATTGCGTCAATACGACAGTGTTCCCTGCCACACATCACGCCGCGCAACAAAATGGTTTCTTGCGGATGAAAATGTCCATTTAGAAAACTAACTGCATGGTCACCAGCAAAAAGAACAACCCAAAATGCCAAATACAGGTGGGGGATACTAGAATCAAGCAAGTACAAAGATTTAAATAGCTAGGAAGTGTTCTAACAGGAGATGAAAAGGGCGACACAGAGATCCGAAGGCGAATTGGCATGGCAAAGGACGCGTTCCAGAAGCTGAGTAAAGTATTAACACACAGAAAAATTTCACTAGAAACAAAGAAAAGAGTGCTGGATTGCTATGTGATGTCAGTTCTTCAATATGGCAGTGAATGCTGGACAATATAATCGAAAATGAGGACAAAACTTGAAGCAGCAGAAATGTGGTTCTACAGAAGTTCCTGGGGCATGCAATGAGGAAGGAGGGCTTGGAGAACTTGATACTGACAGGCCAGATAGAAGGAAAAAGAGACAGAGGAAGGCAGCGGATAACATATTTTAAGGGGCTGATCAGGTGGATGACGGAACGGGGGTTGCGAGGTGTAACAGGAGAAAACGTACTAAGATCCACCAGGGAGACGTGGAGAACCATGATCGCCTACGTCCTGAAAGGACAGGGCATATAGAAGAAGAAGCCAGCACCCAAGTCCTGATCTCAATATAATCGAATCATTGTTATCGGAATTAAAGAAACAAGTGCTCCGACGAAAACCACGTTCTCTTCAAGAGCTTTAGGACTATTGCCAAGAATATGGGAAACATTTTGACTGAGAAAATTTGGCCCTTGTGCCATTCAATGTCACATCGAAGTGAAGCAGTCATTCGAAACAGAAGCAGTAACACCAATTGTTACTAACTCAAGATTGACTTTTTGTACTAAATATTACTTTTTGCAAAAATAAATCCTTTTTTATTCATACCTCACAAAAAAAAAAGAAACAAAAAAAACTGATGTGTGAAATCTTTGCTAATTGCCCAGTATTTTTGAATGTTTTTTTCTGCACCACTGCTTAAGATGCCTTATAATCCATCATACAAAATTAGCGAAAATGAAGTTACGTGTTTTCTAATCCTCAAAAATCGTAAAATGTACTGAGAATGCTTACTGTTAATCACTCTTGATTTTGTGGTAAAATTAACAAAAAATATTTATTTTTAATAAGGTGCCCAAAAGTTTTGCACGCCAGTAGATAGTTTCAAAGCAAATGTCAAAGTAAGAAAGGAACAAGGCAGTGAAATAGGTGGCAAATACAACTTGGATCATTCAACATATGTAGAGAAAAAGTGATTGTAAAACGAATACTTAGACAAAATTAGGTTTACTAAATACCTATAAGCTATTTACTAAAGCTAGTTCAGTAAGACAAATAAAATATTTTATGTCTATAAATTAAATTTCTTCTCTGTAATTATAACTCTAATAATAGATTCGAATTATAAACTCTTTGCTGTCATCTCAGTACATTTGGAAGAGTTTGGTTGACATTTTTGATTAAATAAGCAAATAAATAAATCAAATCTCAAAACAAAATAGGTGACATTTCAGTCGATGAAAAGTAAATAAGTACGTTGATTCATTAAAATGTTCATTTTGACAAAAAAGAAAAAAAAGTCAATTGGAAAATTTCTGGCAATATATTTGGAGAGACAGAAAATTCCAATATCCGACAAAAAACGTGTTTGTCATAAGGCAATAAATGGACTAGAAGAAAACCATTTATAGATTTGCTTGTTACTACAACTGATTTTTAAATCGGAGGTACGAGCAAAACATGCAAACTGGCGTTTTTCTCTTAAACAGAATTAGACACCAAGATAACTTTTGACACCATGCCATTCAAAACTATTTTTAGCTTATTAGTAGAATAACATTTTCAATATACGACAAACCTTTCATGATATAATTTACTAGGTTAACTAAATGAATTAAATTTATGGATTTTATTTTTTACTCATATAGAAATTACTTTGCGATAATTACATGCAATTTTAGACGTACCTTGACTTATACGTCACATCCGGGCCCAGAATTCGGAAATAGTAATGCATTCATTAAAATGCAATTAAAAACATTGTAGCCTATATATTAAAGGAAATGTTAATGCTCTATATCAGCGTACCTAACCTTTTTATACTCATTGCTCAACAACTAAAAAAAAAAAGTTCGCTCTTAATATAAAAGAAGAATTTAGAAAATTATATGTAACATTGCTCTAGACTTTACCATATTCTATGCTTTCGCAAATGCGTAATTGCATTCTTGCTTGTTAAACAAATATTGCATTTTTGCGTTTTGGTATGATACCCATTTACGATAATAAAACAAGCTTAATGCTGAAAATGTGTCATGATACATCTAAATTAAGACATTTAACAAATGTGAGTTTTAAATCAAGGAAGAAAAATTAAATCAGTGAGAAATAATTTTAGTGATTATAAATTTTCACTTGAAGTTTGTTTTATTAAATATCACTTTAAATTTACAATATCACTCAAAAACATAACGCATTTAAAATTTGTCATCAAATGAAACTTCAAAACTTACAAAATCATTTTGATTTTAGGCTCTAATTTACTAAACTTTAATAAATAAGTCCTTTTTATGTAACATTAAACTGATTTTTCGTGACATTTAGTTGCTTACGACACAATAATAGAAGCTTTCTTGCATCACTAGTGGAAATAGGGCCTTTAGTTTGTGTATCACCGAAAAGCCACGTCCTGGTTCCATTAAATTTTACTTGAAATATTTTCTTAAATCTCTCTTCATTCTGTATTCCTGCAAGTCTTTTTTGAAACTTAAGTTATTTAAGTTAGATCCAGTAGGATCGCCTGAGTTAGCTAGAAAAAACAAAAACAAAAAAAAAAACAAAAAACAAAACAAAACAAACAAAAACAAAAACAACAACAAAAAAAAAACAAACAAAAAACATTTCTATCAAATCAAACAGCTATGATTTAACTCATGGAACAGTATTTGAAAATGACCCACAAGAATAAATGCAGCAATATCTATTACCCTCACACATATTAGGCCAAGAGAATTCAGTAAACATAGTGAAGAAAATTTTTCTGATATAATTCCAAAAATGTTATAGAGCCGAATATCTTGGTCATTCATATGACTTATTCATACTGGTTACTTCAAGTTGTTTAATGAATTAAAAAATCATTAGATAATTAATTACTTACCAAAGTTTCGCCATCAACTGTAAAATTTTCTTTCATGTTTGTTGCTTCAGAATTCACCAAAACGGTTTTCTTATTCATTACAAACGTATTTTTTCTTAACTATTTTGTGAAAAATTGAAATCTATAGCAAAATTAAATCCTTTCCGATATTCTGATTCTCCCATGTTTTTGATAAAATAGGATAAATTTCATATTTCAGTTTTGAATTTACACGATTTGTATGTTTCGTTTTTAATTATTCTTCTAGGCGTTCACGTTTTGTTGATTCATTGGTCAAACATTATTGGCATAGTCGAAGAAACGACCGCGTACAGCTTGTAGAAATTTAAGCTTCTCAAGTACTCCTGAGTAATAAGGCACTTTTTTTGTTAACCCTACTCATCTTAAATGGATATAAATCTGTGTTGTGATATGTAAATGTTGTAGGAAGTTACCTATGGTGCCTGCGGTTCGCTCTATTTTTGCGTATGTCCCATTTGCATACAACGCTACATTTCCCTGAACCTGAGAGGTTTAAACGACACCCTTAGTTGCTCTATCGCTTCTTCTGACTGGACTCGCTTCGGCACCGAGTAGACATTGTTGGTAGTCTGTGTTTTTTCGAGGTCTGTATTAAGTTACAGCTCGCTATTTTCTTGTCTGGCAACTGGACGCTAGTTGCAATCTTTTTTTCAGTTTTATACAAGTGATACTGAAAAAGGAAAACAATTGTTCAGTAGTCAAAAGTGATAAAAATGGCGGAGGCCCCTCAGAGGCCAGATTTGCCAGTACCGTCAGCCTTGGCATGGGGAGGGGCTAAACTTCCCCAAAAAGACGAAACCTACTATGTTTCAATCAAAGAAAGGTACCAGGAGTGCATTTCCGGTAATGAACTGTTAATAATCAGGGAAGCCTTAAAAGATGTAGAAAACAGGACAATTTTCCTGCTAACAACGGATGTTAAAACACACAAGTTTGTTGGTGTTAGCAGGGAAGTATTAGAAGTGGTTGTGAAAAGCCTAAAAATAGCAGCGAAAACGATAGCTAGAAGAAGCCATGCTATTCTATTACCGACTGAAGAGAAGGCAAAGCAGTTGGCAGAAGCCATATTAATAACCAAAGCGCTTCGTCTCCAAACAGAGTATATGGGCACCCGAAAGACACGTATAACTTTGCGTGGGATGCCCATGGACATTACAGAGGATAATTTGGGAGCCTTTTTCTCCCAGTATGGGCAGGTGGCGGCAGTAATGAGCAAAGCCAGCTTCGCTACGGAAGATGCCACTATGCAAGTAACATTATCACGTAAAGAATTTAGCGAGGTGCCTAATATTTTAATCTGCCGAGGGCGATCAATTTATGTTGTCGTGGACGGCAAAAGACCCTACTGTTGGCTATGTGGTGCATCGGACCATTTAGCACAGGCGTGTCCTGGAAAAGACCCGGTGCCACCGTCCTAACAGACAAAAAGGCAGCAGCACCAACAAAGGAAGCAGCATTAAACAAAGAAACAACAGAAGCTAACGGAGCCAAGCAAGATGACGTGTGTCAGATGGCTGGGCGGAAGAGTCCTAAAAACAAAAAGCCCACCGTAAAAGCAGGATGTCCCACAGAAGGAAAAAGTGCAAAAAAAAAAAAAAAAAAAAAAAATGGTGCGAAACTATCGCAATAAACTAAGCGGCAAGCACCAAAGGACGGACAGCAGCTAAAGAAGCAGGCGGGAGAAAACGTGAACCGGCAGAACAGCGGCAGCAATACCCACACAAGGAGCAACAAAAAATCGTGGAAGAGAGGAGGAGGAGGAGGAGGAGGAGGAGGAGGAGGAGGAGGAGGAGGACAACGAAAAAATGCTGGAAAAGAGAAAAAGTGTCTGGATGAAGTAGGGCGGAGAAGTCAGCATAATCACCAAGGTCAGCATCCGTCCCTACTTCGCCAGAAAGCACACCACTTTCTTATGCCAGCAAGGTGAAGAGCCTCCCCAACTCCCTACAAACATTTTCACTTTCCCTATTCCCTGTACTCATACCACTCAACCTCCCAATCACATCACCAGTCCCTCCAACCCCTCCCAAGAAAAAGAAATCTTTCCCCAAGGGGGTAGGCCATCTGTCAAGTCGAGAGGAAAACAGCCGAAAAGGACCTCTCAACACAGTGCAGGAACCTGTTGAGTCCTCTGTTTAAATTCACCTCTGTAGATGGCAAACCTACAGAGGATGCGAAAACCTTTCCTCGTGCCCCCGGTGTGATTACACTTATTCGGAATACCAGGGGTAACCTCAAAGTATGTGACCATTTGGCAGCCGCAAAGGAATAATATCCAAAAATAACGATGGACCGCATTGTAACGGCCGAATTAAGAAAAATGGCACAATTATGCACAAGGAGGGTCCCGGGGTTGCTCCACCCCTCCTTATATAGGGCGTTGAAATTAACCTACCCTACCGACATCGGCGGTATAGTTCTTGGACGAATTACATCCGATATTAGCACTGGGAAACTTGGACAATCCGTCAAGGTCCTTACTGCTGCAGATTTATCTCCTGTATGTGAGTAAGATTTCTTTTTTCCTATTTCAGACCTAAAATATGTCTATCAAGATAGTCAGTTTGAGTGCGAATGGCTTGAGGGATCGGAGTAAGGCTGCCCGCCTGCTTCGTGACGTCCTGTCGTTTGGTGTGGATGCCACCGCGATCCAAGAGACTTGCTTTGTTAGCGACATTGATGCCTGTGTGCTGTCTAATGACTTTGTTGTCTATTCAGCATACCAACAGGACAGAGCTATTTCTTTTCTGGTCAAGCGTACTCTGGACGCGAGGGTAGACCTTGTTCATGTCGGTGCCGAAAGCCGGTTGCTTGTGGGCGATATTGCTGTGAAAAGCAGCTAGTTTCTGGTACTCGCGGTTTATGCACCCAAAGACCGAAAGGAGCGCATCTCATTTTTTCGTCAGTTGGAGCCGTTCTTAGTGGATTCAACGCGCCTAGTCTTAGTGGGGAATCTGGACCGTACTGACCTCAAACTAGACAGGGGGCAGGGAGCTAGCGGGAGGAGTGGCCATCGTAGCTTGGTTGATCCGATCAACGAGTTCGGTCTCGTCGATAGATACCGGGTCGATCACACAGGAGTGAAGATGTGGACGTGGGTTATTAAGTGGCTGTCTACCCAGGTATCTAACTACCTGGCTAGAATGTTAGTTAAAGCAGCCAACGTAGATCTTTTAGATTGTCTCAAGTTCTACTGGTTAGGCTACACGGACCACAGACTCGTCTGTGCCCGGGTAGCGTTAGAAACTAGGATTGGAATGGCTGACTGCTGGAAGTTTAATCTGTTCTTACTGAACAGGCGGGACTTTTGGGAGCAGCTGATTAATGTAGTTCAGCGGGAACTAGTCGGGGAGGTTACCGGAATAGCTGGTGGGAGAGGCTTAAGGATAGAATTAGTTCCTTCACCACAGAGTTCAGCCAACGGCTAACAAGTTGAAAGCTCTTAAAGATAGTGTTTCCTGGACGGAAGTTGGGGGAGGGTTCCCTAGAGATAACCGTAACTAGGGAGGACCTGCAGCGTTTGGCTATCAAGCGCTACATGGATCAGGTAAATAGGCATAAGTTAAGCAAGATGTCTTCCGAAGCTGTGAACATAGGCGCAGATTTGAGCATGGAAGAGATCCGTCGAGGTGGTGATCGATGCATTCGTAAGGCCAAAACCCCGGAGGGGCGTACTCCACCGACGACATGTGTGAGTCGTTTCGGTGGTATTTCGAGAGCCGGTTTACCAAGGAGCCTGGTCTCCATGACGAAGAGTTTTGAAGCTATTTGGCTAACTTTCCTCGGCTTTCGTCGACTGAAGCGGTTAGCTGAGAGGGTGAGATTATGAAAGGCGTGGTCTACGCGGCTTTGAAGAAGGTCAGCAGTAGGAAGTCGCCAGGTCTGGATGGTTTACCTTATGAATTGTACTTGAGGCTGTCGCACATCTTTGTTCCGATTTTAACTGTCGTGTTGGGGTGGGGGTATGATTAAAGGCCCATAACTCTTCTAAATACAGAGTTAAAGATTATGGCCAAGATCCCGTCGGAGCGATTGCAGTTGCCGAGATTCTGTTGGGACCCGAGCAGACTTGTGCTTTGAAGGGTCGAACATCTCAGAGCACCAGGCTCACCGCAGTCATCCACCTTTCATTCAAATCTGTCGAAACCAGTCCTTTCTATCAGTTCTAATCCTCATTTTGAGCATCAGCTCAAAATATCAGATTAGATCCTGATGAGAAAGGCACTGATCTCGCAAGACTTCCTCCATTCGCGTCGTCCAAATCACCATTCATGCCGTCGCCAGCAGGGGCGACACATTGTCACATGCGTATGCACGATCAATGAGCACGAGCTTTTCAGGAGCGATACGAGCCGTCAACTCGCCGACACGATCGCATAAAAGGTGAACCCGAGGAAAACGGTAGGTGTGCGAAGCAGTTTCCTCCAAACAAAGGTCACACGATTCACAGTCTGGTAAATCGGTTCCGTCTGCACGAAGAACTGTTCTGTAGCTTAAAAGTAAATTAGGGAGATATGCCTCTATATGCTCATTACAAAGTGAAAACGCTTTTAGTCTTGTTTGAACTGTTTGGACCATACTTTCTGCTATGACTACGACTGTGGATGATACAGTGGCATGCTACATGGTATGCATGTTATTTTTTTTTAACCAAAACACTAAATTTTAATCGCAGAATTCCGGTGCGTTGTTGGTGGCAATGATCATCGTTTCTTGCAAATTTGTTTCACGGTGGCAGCTTTCCTATCTCTCACCTTTATTACCTCTGGTCAGCCCGAGAATGAGTCTACTAAGAAAAAAAAAATAAACCAATGTATCCAATGTGGGCATAGTTCAATGTGGACCCTTGTCCATGGCTCCCCCTCTTTAGACCATGTGTGTAATTTAGTTTTAATGTTTTAATTTCCGTACATTTGGGGCATCTTATTTGTTCTTCAATATTTTTAGAATATTCCGGCCACCAAAATTGCAGTCTCAACCTTCTTTGCGTTGCTGTGAAGCCGCAATGTATATTGTCGTGCACAGTTTTAATTATTTCCTTTCTTTCAAATTTGGGGAGGCACTGTTGCGTCTGGATTACATAAAATGCTTTTTTCTATCGTTAACTTATGTTTTCTTTCTTTGAAATGTCTTCCCGCCATAGTGCAGTTACTCCACACTTTCTTTCTCGTGCACTCTAGTATTTTGCTTAGTATCTTGTTGTGTTTCTATACTGAGTGTTTTGCGGGATAATACGACCGTTTCCACCAATTGTATAACTCATCCGAATTGTCACGTGCCTCTCCATTTTCAGCATGAAATCTTATTCTTGATAATGCATCCACACGAGGAATTGTGCTTTCTTTAACATACATAATGTCAAAATCGAACGCCATGATTTTAATGGCCTACCAACAGAAACTTTTTATCCAACAAGAAATGATGTGCTCTCCTCATACTCCAGATGTTAAACAATGCTTTCTTTTCTATATTAGAATAATTACATTCTGCCGGCAACAATTTTATGGAAAGATACATAATTGGGTGACTCTCTTGTGATACAATAGTTGCTATGGCATGTTTACTTGTGTCAGCTGTTAAAATAACTTTTCTTGGGTCGAAGATTTTCATTATCGGCTTACTTGTCAAAGCTTTTTTTAATGCTTCGAAAGCATTATTTTGCTTCTGCGTCCATGTGAATTCTACGTATTACGCGTTTTCGCAAATGCGTGAATGAGTTCGCTATATCTAGGAAAATATAGGTTGTAGAAATTAATCCCAAGAAAGATTCCAATTCTTTCTTGTTCGCCAGCTTCGCTACCTTCGAAATTTTGTTTGTTAACCTCGTCTGGGTTTATTCCTTCTCTCGACATTTTAGATAGGATATTTTTTCACGGCTTAACTTGCATTTGTCTCTGTTTATCGTCATGCCTGCCTGATTTAATCTCCGTAGGATTTTTTCTACTTTACGCTTTAATTCATTTTTGGTGCGACACCCCCACGCATATATCATCTTGATATATTATTATGTTCTCCAGTTTTCCTTATAAGATCTTCTCGATCGCTCTCTGAAAAATATGACTTGCTGTTTTAATTTCAAACAGCAGATGAGTCCATCTTAATAATCCCAACGGTGTATTTATTGTGGTAACCTCCTTAAATTTGTCATCTGTTTCAATTTGGTTATCTGCTGATTTTAAGTCAATCTTTGCGAAATGATTCATGTTTGATAATTCATGACTCGCGGTTTTGATACTTGGTAGAGGAAAAGAATCTGAACAGATGGTTAACCCGCATATTCTATTGTTTCTGTCGGCCTTTTTAATGGCAACTATTGGTGAAGCCCAATTGAGTGACCTTTTTCAAAATGCCCTGCTGAATCATTTTTTTAACTTTTCCATTACTACAGGTAAAATATGTATCGGCATTTTTCTTGATTCGATATATCTTAGATGATGATTCTTCTTCAAGCGAATGCTCGCTTTATAATCCTTTTATAATCCTATTTGGTGGTCTTTTGTACATGCTACTACTGTTATGGGTATCATTTCAAATCCTTTGTTTCGAATTCTTTGTTTCGAATATTTCATTGAACGCGCCCAATGCTTTAATTCTGGTTCCATTGAATTGTTTTAATTGCAATTGTTTTTTTAGACTAGGGTTTATCATGTCTTTCCAAAAATTAATTGGAATTAGCGTAACGTCACTTCCGGTGTTTACCTGCATCTGATATTTCCCATTTATTTTTACTCTTTCCCTGGTTTTCGTCGGTATATTTACTGCGAGTATTTTATCTTTTTCTGTAGCATTTCGCGTGTCTTTAATTCCGTCAAGTTTCCTTTTTATGTTTACAAACCTTCGGAAAGTGATTTTTTTTTCAGATTAGGCATGATTTACCGAAACCTTGATTTAAAACTCACATTTGCTAAATGTCTCAATTTAGTAATGTATCATGATACATTTTTAGCGTTAAGCTTGTTTTATTATCGTAAATGGGTATCATATCAAAACGCAAAAATGCAATATTCGTTTAACAGACAAGAATGCAATTATGCATTTGCGAAAGCATAGAATATGGTAAAGTCTAGAGCAATGTTACATATAATTTTCTAAATTCTTCTTTTATATTAAGAGCGAACATTTTTTTTAGTTGTTGAGCAATGAGTATAAAAAGGTTAGGTACGCTGATACTTTTTCTCTTACATGCTGTTTACCACTTGCATTGAACTTCGTATTTCTTTGCGCTAGATGTCTGTCTCTCTCCCTCCCTCTCTCTTCCTCTACCCCCTCTCTCTCGTCCTGCTGTTGGTTGAACTGCTTTATCATTTCTAGTTGCTGCACTACTTCTATACTAGTTTTCACGTTTAAATTAACACCTTGTAGCCTTTTCAATATCTTATGCTTAACTGAGAAGTAACGCATGCCTAATGGGATCAGCGCATCTTTTATGGTCATTTCACCACTGCCAAGTTTTTTTAAAATTCGCAGTGCTTGGCTTTTTCTTTTAATCGGTGTAAGACTCGTTCGGTTGTTGTCTCGTCTCAAGAAAGTGTTATTTCAGCGATAACTAACCTCATCTTTGGTCTAATATTCTTATTTCGACGATTGCTTCGAAAGCTAGATCTAAGTTTTTCGGGTATGTCATTGTCGAAACTTTCTTTATTGCTTCACATCCTGCTGTTGCGAGGAACATATCCGTAATTTCGTTTTGTACTTTTGTTCCGTAATCTTCGTTTCGTCTGTCTCTCAGTTTATTTACTCTGGCCATTGCTGCAAACCATCTAATCCATGTCTTCACATGCTCTGGATCTTTGAACGTGGTTAGACATCCTATCGGCGACGCCATTGTTGTGATGTATAAATCTTGTAGAAAGCTACGTGATTTCTCCTACATATGGTGCCTGAGGTTCGCTTTATTTATGCCTGTATCTTAGTTGCATACCATGCTAAAAACTGTGGTAGATTTGCTTAAATGAATAAAAGCAAATTTGCCGAAAACTTATTATGTAACTTTCTATGTTATTTTAGTAAATTATGGATTCTAGGCAGTCACGAAGACAACATGGCGCTTGTCTATGAAAAACAATTCTTTGTACATTAGTGAAGAAACCTTTTTACTTGTATTTCTAGGTTGCAGATCAATAGGTAAGGTAAGGAATGTTGTTGGTTTCATTATGTTGAAGAAAATATACTAGAAAAACACGATATATAAATTTATATTTTTTATTTTGTATACACCAGGCAAGAATATTAAGATATGATTATTGAACTTTTCATGAAAAAGGATGTTATGAAAGAAGAAAACAGTATTTGAATCCATCTTAATACCTTTAGAATTATCTTTATCAAGTATAACGCCGACTTCTTTTTCATTATTTTCACCTCCTGCGTATATAATTCTGTGGTCGTCACTGATGAAGTATCCATTGTTCAGCCATCTCATTTCACATATGCCTAACATGTTTGATTAATCTAGTCAAGGATGAAGGAGAGGCCTAAGGCAGCAGAAATGTGGTTTTACAGAAGGATGCTGAGGATACCATGAATTGAGCATGTGAGCAATGATTAAGTGTTGGAGAGGATGAAAACGAGAAAAAAGCTCAGGAATAGACATCTGAGGTTCCTTGGACACGTAATGAGGAAGGAAGGTCTGGAGAATTTAACACTCTCAGGACGAATAGAAGGAAAGAGAGACAAGGGAAAGCAGCGTTAGACATATTTGATAGGTTTGAGCAAATGGATGACTGATCGAGGTTTGGGAGAGATACCAAGAGGAAAAATATTGGGATCGATAAGTGATACATAGAACCAAGTGGAAGTCTGTGATCGCCTACGCCCTGAAGAGACACGGCACACGAATAAGAACTTTTAGAATTAATCAATTAAACTTTAACATGGTTCAATTCTCAATCATGTAATATTTTTTCATACTTTCACCAAAAATTAAAAATTGCCCACCAAATATTCAAATTGATCCTCTGTAGGACATGTACCCTCCTTTAGGAATTACTGCTTTATATATTACAGTTACAATGGATGATTGAAATATTCTATGTAATACTGATCTAAATAAAGTAAATGTTAAATGTGTCACATATTAATGGGAATTCTAATGTTCTGTATATTAAAAATAGTTTATTAATTTATTAAAATTCCCTTAAAATAACTTTAAAGGATATGTTTTAAAATTAAATTAAGCCATATCACCACAAAGATGGAGGTGTAAAATTATCTTGTCATCTGTTTCCTGTTTGTTCCGCTTTCTGTTAATTCACCATTCATTAATGATCAGTAACAACAATGAATGAATCGTTAAGTATTATTGTTATTCTTTCTTTTCATGCCCGATTTGCTTAAGGCAAGCGTTTGTTGTATTTTGATTGTTTCAAATTATACCACGAATTTTTTTTTTTTTAGGAAAACATAGTGTCAGTAGCACAATGAAACAGTTTAGTAGTCGACACGTGATGTTTCGTAATTGTGCATTGACAGGAAACGAAGTAAGGAAAGGAGCGGTTATCTCCGAAATAATTGGTTTGGAATGGGGTTTTGTTTTCGATCTGTGGAGTTCTTTGAAGGAATAATCGCAAACAATTTTAGGGCTGAATCATTAGGGCCGAGTATTGAGTATTGACATTATTGTTTGATAATGTTTGTAACTTGAAAAAGATTTATTAGCATATCCGACGTTATTCAGATGTTCACATCCTTTCTTTGTTTTTTTTTCTTCTGAAAATTCTATAACAGCGTCAATGTATCAAAACACAAAATGAAAACGATAAGCATTTAATAAGTGGATGCAGCGAATTGCTTCAGAAAGACTGAGTAGGAACGGGAGGGGGTCCATTGGGAACTGTGAAAACGGTTAGGATTTTATTGTTAATAACTTATAAGCAGTCCTAGAGAATCAAAATGTAAAATACTATGAAACATTGAAACTCAGACGAATTAACACATCAAGAATCTTTTCAGAAACCAGATTTGTCAGTCATTGGTTATTGCTGTTCTAACAAACTACAAGTGAAAGGAAATCGGGAGTCGGTTATATATTGTGATCAAAATGAGATCTGTAGAGATTGTAGAATATTAAAGTGGTAGATGTATCTGTTATTAACGGCACACTTGAAACCATATAAATGTACCCGTTATTAAAAGCACACTTGAAACCATATAAAAACAATTAGAAGAATTGAAAATTCAAAAAGAAGAAGAAGAAGAAGACGTAGACAATGTCATAGATACATTTGAGCATCCCTTTTCCAAGGTTTTCATGATCAGGCTTGAAACTGTTTATCCGTTGTCACAATTGACGTTTACGAGGAAACAGCAAACACGCAAATACATGTACGCACGCACACACGCACTCACGCACGCGCGCATGCACACACACACGCAGGCGCGAGAATAATCTTAAATCTACGAATTGAAAACGACGTTGTAATTGTAGGTATTTATACAGATAATTAAAAAAAGGAAATAAAATAAATGAAGAAAAAAAAGATTATTTACCAAATTTCCGTCACATACGTACCTCCACTCATTTTCGATAACTAACCTTTAAATTGAATTTTTTTTATTTTAGTTTTAATTGAAAGCTAAATGATTAAATTTAATATTACCAGTAAGCAAAATACTCTGGTTTATTTAAATAGAAATTATATTGATTTGAATATAAAAGTTTGAGATTTTTTTCAATTTTTGAATTTTGCTGCTATTTTTGAGCGATCGACACATTTGTAAACAAAAGTTAATTCTCGGTTTTAAAAAGCTTGCAAAAATAAAATATACATCTGTGACACATTTTTGGAAAATTAGCAAATTTAATGTTAAATTAATCTGATTTATACAAGTATTACTTATTTATAGCATAAAATTTAGAATAAAACTGTTTCTAATCAAGAGTTGAACTTTTTGATCTTTCCCTCGTATTTGAAATGTGTTGACAGTGCGACAGATGTGAGATAAGTGCATGGCAATCGCAAGTGACATAATTGTACAATATTTTGCCGTAAGGGGAAGAAACCGTGAAAAGCATGACCTTTTAATGTACGCATAGAAATTAACATACAAAAAATAACTTCGAATGCGCAAAAAATAATTGAAAATTATTTAAAAAATACAATAGCTAGATGATTTGTATTGTATTAAACTTTTCAATTTTTGATGAGTAAATATAGTATTCACTTAATAACCTACCAACCTACAATCTATAAGAATTAGAAATATTTTAAAGTATTTTTGAAGCTTTATAAATTATTATAATTGAAAAAATAAAAACAGTTTTTTTAAAAATTAGTCGAAAAAATGTTTTCTTCAGACTATAATGCCATTAATTTATATTATTTATTAAAACAATTAAAAGCTTATCTATTAAATAATGTCATAGTTTTATTGCATTTTTTTATTTTATTATTCGGAGCAGATTTTCGGTAAAAGGGGCTAAATTGTTGAAATAAATAAAAGTTGATTTACATTCCCTAATGAGTCCTGCGTTTAATCAATGAAACCAATTTTGCTTACAAAATGTATTTTCTTGAAATTTCATGAATTTACGTGAGGGGCGGGGTAACAGATGTAAAAAAAATATTAAAAAGTAGTGGTTTAAAAAACAATTTCATTAATTGGTGAATAAGTACTGAAGAATGCGACAATTATTTGAATTTTGCAAAAAATTTCCAAATTAATGTGTTTGTCACCGGAAAAAAGTGAGTTATGTAATATTAAGTTATTCATTGTAAACTCTCGTAACGATTTGGCTCCCCGCTAACGAAAATAAAACAAGTTTTTACCAAAATTTCATACGTGTTAGAAATGATTAAAAAAATTAAAAAATACTTTTAAAATATTTTGATCTTTCCTCTTAATAATAACATAAAATTTTTTATGGAAAAAGTTCGTTTTTTATTAAGTTTGGGGGCTTTTTTACATCATTCTATGCTGTTTTTTCAGCGATTTAGTGGAGGTACGTACATTACTCTGTTTTTTGCGTTATGAAATAACGAGCCTTTCGATTGGCTTTGATAATAAACTAAAATTGCTATTTTCTCACGCATCTTGTTCGTATTGTTATTCTTGTCAAGGTGTAAGAAAGAGTTTTCAGTTATATCTACAATTCCCAATATTTTTGTTCAGTTCTTTCTCTGCCATACTCCGGAAAGTAACACTACGAAAATTTTGTCTGGGAACATGGACACATCCCTTTCAGAAAGCATATCCAGGTAACTCCCTGAACAGAGTCGGTCAGTCATGGCAAACTTCGCATGCACAACTCAACTCGTTAACAAGAATAACTTCTACTGAGAATGAGACGTTGTTCGGTTATCATGTATAATGAGATGGGAGAAGCAGAAAAAGAAATGTTCATTATGAGAGAAAAATATCAATAACAAAAAATGAACGATGTAAGAACAGTTTTAAAATTTTGACAAGTTTTCGTGTAATGAGCAAACATATTCTGATGTTTATAACGAATGAGTCCACCTAATTTTGCGTTCATCGTGGCTTTTCAATTCTCTCAAATTCACGCTGGTTGCATTGAAACTTGTTTTTAATGAATGTTTTCGATTTCCTTCGAGAGAGGAGAGAAGTCGATCAGTTTTTCTAATAAATATTGAAAAATGAAAAAAATAGATAATTAAATGGGGAAAAAATTACACGGAAAAAATCCTTAATAAAATAAATTATATTTAAAATCAAGGAGAAGGAATCTTTTATCGTCTGTTCAGTTGCAGACTGGAAACAAACTGACCGAATAGAAAGTGGTTTATAAAATTATATCCAATGAATAAATGCTGAGATGAAAAAAAAAATCAAGCAAAAACGGTCTGAATTTTAAACGTTATTCAAGTCAAACCTGAAAAGTAATACGCCCACAAAGATTAAAAGAGATCCACAAAAAACGAGGGGTGCAGGATACATTACATCGTTTTGATAACAATACCCCCCTAAAAAAACGAGGAAAAGAAGATAAGAGCGAATGAAAAGTATATTGGACATAGGCGTGATAACTAACGAATAAAGAAGGAAAAAGTGTTTGTGTGTGCTGAGGGTGCACAATAGGCGTAGGAAGTGGGTATAACTTCAATGAGAGAAAACTGGGCCATTATCAAATGCTTTCCTAAGCTTCCTTTGGTAACCTGATCTTGTTTCAAGTGAATGAGTCGCGGTAAAAAAATCAAAACAAAAACAAATATATATTTTATTTTAATAAAGATAATCATTCTTTGGAGCAATAATGGTCTCTCAATAATTTTGATCACTAAGCTTTGAACTCCATAAAGGATCGCCGTTCAGAGAAAAAGTCGAGGAAAGACTTTCTCGGAATGATTTGTTTATAAAACTAAAATAAAAGCAGATTTACTGAAATATATTGTAAACGGTACAGAATTTAATAATAGCATAAAAACGGACATTTTTTAAAGAAGTTACTCACCTCAAAGTTCTGGTGTGTACAGCAAACGTTTTCTTATCATATACCAAAAATATTTTTCCGAGACCATTAATTCCACGAGCTGTCTCGGAAACAGTAAATGGTTACTACCAAAAGCAAAGCGTATTCCCAGCTTTCTCATAATAGTATAATGACCAACCTCATTACATTAGGACCTTGAATCACCTTTTCCAACAGATGATGTTCTTAGAAGTACGTTTGTATAATTTCAGATGGCAATGCATCTATAAGAAAGTCATATAAGCAAGATTGAAATTAAGGGTATGTCATTTCGCCGAAGTGTAAACCAACTTTTTTTCATAGCGTTAAACATGTCGGATCTTGTGCCAAAGAAAGTGTATTTGAGGGGAATTTTACTCCACTACTTTATTTAAAAGAAATTTGCAGCTGAAGAACACAGGATTCTTGTTGAGATTAATGGCGACCATGCTCTATCAGAAACACCATGCAGAAATTGGTTTAGACGCTTCAAAAATAATGATTTTGAAATTGAAGATAAAGAACACACTAGCGCACCGAAAAAATTTGAAGACGAAGAATTGAAGACGTTATTTTATGAAAACCCACGTCAGGCGCAAGCTGAGCCTGCAGAATCATTAGAAGTTGATCGCACAACAGTTTCGAAACGTTTGAAAGCATTAGGAATGATTCAAACGCAAGAACATTGGGGGCCGTACGAGTTGAAGCTGAGAGACGTCGAACAATGTCTTGTCACGTGTGAACAGCTGCTTCGACAGCAGGAAAGGGAATTATTTTTTGCATCGTGTCGTTACCGGCGATGAAAAGTGGATACACTACGAGAGTCCTATGCCATGCATCAACAAAGCCGAATATCTATGATTCGAAGTTTCTGTTTCGCATTTGGTGGGGTCATCTGGGTTTAGTTTATTATGAGTTGCTCAACCAATTGAAACCATCACGGGAGATCGCTATCGGCTACAATTGAAGCGTTTGAGTCAAGCATTGAATAAAAAACGGCGGCGACCCGGTGATCCGGAGACTTTCACCTTAGTAAGCTGTCCAGTTCAACACGGCAGCGACCTTCAGCATAGTAACCCTACTTCGGCTTTGGACTGATGAACCGTCGATTTCTATCGTAGTCTACATGTCAGTTACCTGATCGACCCGTACCTCGACAATTAGTGCAGTCTATGTAACTTGACTGCGGCAACACCCGACAAACCAACACATTCAGCTGGGTGCAGCAACGACTAGTAACACAGGCCTCATTCCCTGTTCTACGAACTGCTAGCCGAACGCACCAATGACTCAAGCCTGCGAATGGGGGACACCGCTCAAACAACAACAATTCATTCTTTGTGTAAACTAAAGGAATGACTAGATGATCTTAATGTGATTTGCATCAGTCAGACAGTTAAGTGCCATACGTGATACACGCTTGGTCGATCATGTCTCGAAAGAGACATGACTGACTGGGCAGAAGGTTATCCCGCAGTAGGTTGCCATTACTTCCTGGTAGACTGGTTGCCAGCCAAGGCTATAGAATCCAATCTGTCCTGTTATTTAACCCATAACTGGAGGGAAGAGACGGATTAATACCTTTCCTAAGGGTATTTACGCGTAAGTGTAATGCAGGGAATTTAACTAGAATTCGAACTCGGCTCTAAGAATTCTCGTTTTGAGCCGATATCTACTGTACCACAACGAGCCTTTTTAATCTGTAAATATTTGCTATTTTATCCTTGATCAAGTTCTTGATAAGAGAGCGGTGAAAACCGGCCCCCTCCCAATTTTGTTTTCTATATTTTGTGCTTACTTCTTCTTTTCCAGTTTAACTTGATATTTGAAAATATGGCCGTTTTTACGCCATAACAAAATTAAAATGAAGTGAAACATGATATTAAATTACATATATTTGTGATATACCTTCGCAGAAACGGATCAGAAATTGACATTTCGCTCACGTAAATATATTTTGGTGTGTCTACAGGTGTGGTAGATTATAAAACAGCAGAAACAGAATAAAACACACACACACACACACACACACACATATATATATGTATATATATATATATATATATATATAGAGAGAGAGAGAGAGAGAGAGAGCTGTGACGTGTACATATACATACTCACATTTATTTATTAAAATTTCCAATTTTAAAAAAGGACATACCCACCCATGCCAAATGAACCTTTTACAATAGTGAATTTTAAAAATTCTCCGTGTAAACGGTTCAGTTGCGATGGGTGTGTCCTTAATATAACTACTGTCTGAGTAAATTCGTTATATAATTAATAAATTATAGCTCGTATTAGCATTCATTAATTTACAAAGGTAAACAGTCATTGGTTAAGACCTGAACGTGATTTAATAAAAAGAAACTGATGATGCAGTATTTTAAATTAATTATTAAAATGCCCTATTTTAACATTCTCTAAAAGGGTTCAGTCATCATGTGTGCGCCACAGTACGTGTTTTTATGAGAAATTATGTTAAAATTAATAAATGATTATTCAAATGACTTATTTTAACATTCAGTGATGTAAACGGTAACATAAAAAACGGTAGCTAAGAATAAATAAAACATGATATTTTTTCTCAAAAACTCAAAGTGAAACTATCTAAGGGAAATCCCAGTGGTAACAACAAAGGGGATCTCTTTCCAAGGAAAGAAATAGAAAATGATGTCAATGACAAATAAATTTCCCGAGCTGATGGAAACAAGAGAATAAAAAGATTAGAAATAAATGCAAAAGAAGTGTGCAATGGTAGAAACAGGACATCGACACGACACACATTCATTAAGAAACTACAGTGCAGAAAATGCGCTTTTCAACAGGATTATAGACAATCTAAAAATAGGAACTGTTGTAATAGAAAAAGAAAAGATAAACCAGAGAGGGAACGAACACACCGGAAAGATCTTCCATGGTAACAGAAGAGTGAAACAAAAGGAAATATAGGCTCCAATGGGTAAATTGTTGCCATTTTATATTTTTAATGTCACGCATGTGCGTTGTTTGTTTTTTTATTTTGTCAACTGCAAGGCATAGTAGGGTCAATTCGGCACCGTCTGTAAGTAAAAGAGCACCATGACGCAATTCACTCTACCGGAAATTTGGAACGGCATGGTGTACTGTTTGGCATTCGCGTCAGAAGCTCCAATACAAACAATTCACAGCGTTTGAGTGTCAATTTGAGGGCAGACTGTAGCCCCCTTGATTATTATGTGTGGAGAGGAGTTGGACGAGAGACCAACAGAACTTCTTGTAACACCAAAGATTAACTAAAGGCAAAGAATATGGCAGCATTCCCAAACTCAAACAAGGAAGCCATCCAGAAGAGCTCCAGAAGAATTCGAAGTTGTTTGGAGGCCGTGATTGAAGCTAATAGGGTTTTTATTGAATAAAGTTATTCTTTAGTATCTCAAGACATTTTTGTGTAATTTTGGTAAAATCTGTTAAAATGAAATGTCAGTGATTTTTAATTTGTGTGTGTGTGTGTGTGTGTGTGAGAGAGAGAGAGAGAGAGAGAGAGAGAGAGAGAGAGAGAGAGAGAGAGAGTGAGAAAGAGAGAAACTGCGGGTGTTTCATTTTGACGACAATTTATCCATCGCACTCTGCAATTGGCGGAACCATAAATCTAAATCTAAACTTACTTATAAATGGAACTTTGTCTGTGTGTGTGTGTGTGTGTGTGCGCGCGCGCGTGTGCGCACGTGTGTGTGTGTGTGTGTGTGTGTGTGTGTTTGTGTGTGTATCTGTTACCTATAGACTCCGAAACGGCTGTACCGATTTTCTTGAAAATTTACACAGTTGTAATATAAGCGTCTGCGAGTGTTCTTAGCTAGGTTTTGTGTCGAGGTACCACCGATAAATATCGAAAATCGATAATCGAAAAAATCGGGTTATAGAAGGAGTGTTCTGATTTTAATCAAATTTGATACACTCATAGACAAAGACATAAGAAACGATATTCAGAAGTTTCAAGGTTGAAGTTCTTACAATAGTGCAGAAAATCGATAACACATATATATATATATATATATATAAAGTTTTCATTACACCCGAGCAACGCCGGGCTATACTGCTAGTACCTCAAAAGATTTATTTTCGAAGAGTCACCAAAGAAACCAGGCGCAAATGAAGACGAACTCCATTCGACAATTGGCTCGATGAGTCGCATAATTAAAATACTATTCTAAGATTCTAATGGCTAGAACTCGTCTACAGAAGAAGATCAGATGAAGATCAAAAACCGGAAGAAGAAATGTTAACTTTATGCTATCAGATTGAGCAATTCAAATGCAGAAAAATTTACATCGATATTTCATTGACTGAGCAAAAACATTTGATTAGTTACGGCATGAGGAGTGAACGTTAGTCGTTGCTGTTGTGGCTTCTCTGGAGAAGGTTGGAGAGTCCGCTGCTCTGTTAATTAACCAATATTTAGCGGAGAATAGATGGATTCATGCCGTTTCCAAGGTTATTTGAGCCGGAATTCCAACTCGGATCGCTGATCCCATTTTCCACGCTGGTAACTGCTACACACTACGTTCCTCTAAGAAGAGTGAATTGAAATAAAAGATTCATTTAAAGACGGAAAAAACTATTGGAGTAATCAATAAGATTTACTGGAAACAACTTGCACGTGGATAATGAATGACTTCGGTGAATGCACAAAAATAGAAAGAGGAACAGAACAAGAAGGTATTTTCTCAGCATATTTATTTAACCTATAAATTGAGGCAATCTTAAGAACACAAAAACCTACTTATTATTGCCGGAGATAATCGTAACAACATAAGCTATGCAGATAATACCGCCTCAACGGCAGAATATCAGAAAGAAAATGAAAATAACTCTGAGACAAATTAGGAAGTAAAGCAAGAGAAAAGAACTGTTAAATGTAAGAAGACGAAATACATGGTTATTAATACAAGATAGAGTTCAAGGTGTCAGCTACTTGCTGAAACGTCAAAATCAATCAGCTACAAAAATTGAAACTAACCAGGTAAAATGTAGGTAGAGGCGAGGGAAAATGCAATGAAGAAATTCGAAGGTGTATAGGAATAGCGAAAGATGTATTTTAGAAACTAAAAAAAGTATTAAGAGATAGGAAAAGTGATAAGCTACTATCTAATATCTAATCACCTGTATTGCAATGAATGGCGGACTATCTTTTCACAGATAAATAAGAGACTTGAAGCGACAGAGATGTTTTTCTACCGATGAAAATAGGAATTTCTAGGAAACTGATATTTACAATCAGAAAGAGGGAGTTAACATTTCTAGGATCCATAAGAGAATTCAACACACAAGAGATATCATGAGAGCAAGAGAAGCAAGGCGAAACAACAAATGACCTACTTAACACCATTGGATGGTAGAACAAGAATAAATAGCTATACTAAAGGGTCAAATGTTACTTAGAACAACGAAAGTGAAGGAGTTGTGGAGAGGCATGACTACCCACGTGCTGAGTGGGCATATTACGTTAATGAAGAAGAACATAAACGGTTCAATAGTCGTTGGTTCGTCCCTAATATGGATCCGTCCCTCTAATTTTTCTGAGCTGGTGAAATTATTAAATTATTATTGAAATACCTGACTTGAAAATTCGTTAATGTCAAATGAAACTTGTGATTGGTTGAGCCCTGAACGTGACTTAATGAAAGATTGATGTTGTTCTATTTTTTTCAAAAATTATTAAACTGCTTGCCTTTAACCATTCACTTATGTAAACGTTTCACTCGTCCTTGGGCGAAACTCATAATAGGGCTTTGTATGTCGAAGAAACTACTGCATTATTAAAACTCGTGACGTTAACACTTGTTAATATAACCGGTTCAGACGACATTGGGTGTGCCCATAATATGCCTTAGTTTTCAATTGATTATGCCGAATTAATGAAATTATTATTACATTTCTTTATTTTAACACTCTTTAATGTAAACGATTCAACCATCATAGGGTGTGCCCCTAATATGCCGTTTGCTTGACTGTGTTATAATTCCCCGACTTTAGCATCCACTAAACGGTCCAGTCGTCCTTTGACGCACAAATCATCTGGTTTAGTGTCTCCCTGACTGTGCTACATCTATTAAGTTTTTATTAAAATATCTAAATTTAACATTCATTAATGTTGCAAACATTTCAATCGTCATGGATGTGTCTCTAAAATGGTTTTTGGCGGAGTAAGACTTTTATAATTATGAAGTTATCACTGAAATATGCACGTCTAACATTCATTACTAGAAATGCTTAAATTGTCATGTCTGATGCCCTTAACGTGAATTAATGACAGAGTGACGGTGCTTTTTTGTAAAATGATTAGAATTCCTTAGTTTAACAGTCACTAAATCCAACGTTAATTGGTGTGCCTCTAATTATATCTCTTTGGCTGAGTGACTGAATTTTGAAAATTATTCTTATGTTTTAATTTATTCTACTTTGAATGTAATGTTTGTTACAGATACGTCGCTTTCGGTATTGCTGAAATTCATTAACAAATACCTGACTATTCACATCCACTCATTGGTTTCCTAAACTTTCAACAAATCTTGATAAATTTTGCTTCCTGATTTTTATATCTTACCCTATTTTTACAGATTTTAACTCGGTTGCTATTTGAAACAAAACTAATTATGGGTTATTAACGGAAATTTTCAGCCTTTCCTGGCACACTACCAACGCGTTGTGGTGCAGTCGATATCGGCTCGGAACAAGAAATCGGAGAGCCGAGTTTGAATTCTAGTAGAATTCGTTGCATTCACTCAATCGCAAATACTCTTGGGATAGGTATTAAATAGCAGAACAGATTGGGTTCTATAGCCTTGGTTGGCAACCAGTTTACTGCAGAATGTCATGGTAACTTACAGCGGGAAATATCCTACCCAGTCAGTTATGTCGCTTTCGAAATATGATCGCTCAAGCGTGTATCACGTACGGCAATTAACTGGCTGAGCAACATTTATTGCTGACACCGTGAGTTCAAATCAGAGACGTTAATTTCGGAGCCGCTGTTGTATTTTGTAAATTGCTGAAGTGTGGAATAATCTGAGCAATTCTTTTAATGGAAGGAAATTTTTTCAAACAGCTAATTAAAGTTTTGATTTTCTCGTTTTTCAACCAATGAAATGTGAGTGCATAAAAGTGCGTGTATTTTTTCTTTGTATATTTAACATCTTTATAAGGAAAAGTGACAACCATTGCCGATGCTTTGCTTGTATTCCTTTCATGATTATTCGGGATGTTCTTTGAGAACTAAGATATTTATTATCACTAGTTACTTTTTACGTGTCTCTATGTATGTACGTGTCACTATATATGTGCATGAGTGTATGTATATGCATGAGTGTGTGTATGTATGCGTGTGCGCATCCCCATAGGTTTACGTATTATATTTGTTGCCTGTCATTTCACATTTTATGACTTTCGAAACGCAAATGGACGTGGTTTTAAAGAAGTACGCTTTCATGGCCATCTATAAACTATACAATTGAATGCAATTGTAAACGAAATACTTTAGCATGTGCCCAAGGTATCTTTCCACAGATAACAGGTCGGTTGAATTCTCCAACCACAAACCCGCTAAATTTGCTCAAATCTGCCATGTCTTAACTCTTGATAATTGGAGAACAACAAAATAATGAAAACCTAAAACGCCTAATCACTTAAATGATCTTGACAGTATGTTAGGTCAACCAGATCGTTTTTGATGAAAGAATTCGTTAATTTGGTACATTGATGAATGGACGAATGTGTTACTGCCTTCAAAGTTTGTCTTCGCGCGTAATTGTTTTCGATTAAAACATAGACGGTGTGACGGAACTTGTTCTTTCTTGAGATCGCGTCTCTGTAAATTATTGTTACTATTATTATTATTAGTAGCAGTATTAGTAGTAGTAGTATTAACTGAAGTAGTAGTAGCAGTAATATTTGACGCATTTGCTAATTAAATTGTAAATAAAATTCGCAAACATTATTTTCTTGCGATAAAAATTAGAGAATTGTCGATGGATTTAGTGACTGTTAAACTAAGGAATTTTAATCATTTTATAAAAAAATCACCATCACTCATTAATTCACATTAAGGGCATCAGACATGACAATTTAAGCATTTCTAGTAATTTCTAGAATTCTTTTGCTATTTTCCGCATTAATTTTGATGACGTGATTTGCAATAATTGATGTAATAGAAAACAATTCTCATTGTTTGTTTTAGAGTTTTAATTTAAAATATCAAGAAGACTCTTGTAAAAAAAAGCTTAAAATTTTAGAAGAATGAACGAATTTTCAGCAGCATGATCAGTTTCATTTTTACGGATAAACTAAATTAATTTTTTTTTATTTCTTAAAATTTGCAACTGTAAAGTTTAAAGGAAAAAGTGGCAAAAGTATTTTGTTAAGGATCAGTTGTTCAACGTGAGATCTCGAGCGCGTACATTCGGTCAAGTGTCAAAATTTACCTAGTACTCTCCATCGTATACGCAAATTCGGGCAGTCTTAACATGGTCTGTGGTTCGAAAACGCCTGGGTTTTAGAAACTTAATGTTTTTTCAGTAGTAAATTTCAAGAAGAAGGAATTAGAAGTGCAACAGGAGAAAAATTGCATTCATTAAAATAAAGATGAATGATTACGTCCAGAATTGACATGATTGGAAAGATAATAGAATATTTAGTATAGAAACTTTTCAAATGATTGAAATACTATGTCGAGTACAATTAGGGAACACCTTATAGAGAAAAGTCAGTCTGTCTACGTATGGACATTTCTTTTCAGTTTTGACAGCGAAGGTAATGTTAAATCTGTATAGGATTTATTGTTGCTCCGTGTATTGTATGAGTCAGCGAGAATTTCGCCAGTTCTGCAATTCAATCCTTGTACCATCGACTCTTCCCGCCCGTTTCATTACCAGTGCAGCGCACTTTCATATCCCAAACTCTATGCCAACCTCCTTGCAGTAGATATTCACCGTTGGCACCAATGGGGCAATCTGACTCTTACTCTTGGCGAAGAGTTTGAGAACATCAATAAAGAGGAGATGGTTGATGATATTTTACCCGATTATGACTTTACTAAACGATTGATAATTGAATCAGAGCAAATAACGAAGAGTATAGGGGACAAGGAATCACCCTGAAATATTCCTCTTCGTATACAGACAGAGACAAACAGAGACAAAGAGACAATCACAAGCGTATTGATTAATCTCCCAGTAAGGCAGGTTGGTGGGCATAAAGTTAATGACACTGTTGACCACACCGAACATTTGTAAGCATTTTATTACTTGTTAATGGCGAACCATTTTATTATTATTATTATTATTATTATTATTATTATTATTATTATTATTATTATTATTATTATTATTATCTATATATTAATACCTTAGTACCTACATGTGTCACGTTTTGCCAAACGCACACACACACACAACATTTTGGGTTAACTCTCTCAGCAGACCTCAAGTGGAATGACTATATCGAATCCATAGCTAAATCCGCTGCTAAGAAGCTCGTTTCACTGTGTAGGGCCAGGAAGTTTTCCCGTCTGAATCCATCCTGCACATATATACATCTACCATCCGCCCGTGTATTGAATACTGCTGCCACATCTGGTTGGGTGCACCTGCTATTCACCTCGGGGTTCTTGACAAAATACAACAGATAATCTTTCCTGTGTCTTTTCTACAAATACTTTCACGGCTTCTGCTCCGATGAACTTAACTCACTGGTGACACCTATGCATGAATTTACTCGAGCTAATAGACTAACAACTAGGACCCACCCTTTTACAGTGGAAACAATAAAATGCAACTGCAACATCTACTCTATTAGCTTCTTCTTTCGCACTCCGCACCTGTGGAATTCTCTTCCGTTTACTTGCTTTCCCGACAGCTACAATCTCCAAGAATTTAAATGTAATGTCAATAGTCATCTACAATCTCTCTGACTTGCATCCTTTGTCTCATGTTCTTTCCTCCGTCCACTCCACTCTCATCACACCAGTATTCTCATCTTTCTCTTACCCACTTCCTGGCACCCCTTTATAACCTGTCCCTCTTTCTCATCATTTTCCTTCTATGTAACCCCTTTCACACAAGTGGCAGTAAAACTGCCTTGCTTGGGGTGAAATGATTAAAAAACGAATAAAAAAACTCTCGAAAGAGATATGAACGGACACACATACACAACAGATGAAACAAGAACGCTGGGCGACACACACATAGAAAGACACGTATGATAAATAAAAAAAAATCGTTGAAAAGGAAATAAAAACGAAAAGAAAATTTACTGTAATTATATCATCTATTATAAGAGAGCGAGCGAGAGAGAGAGAGAGAGAGAGAGAGAGAGAGAGAGAGAGAGAGAGAATATTATTGTACTCGTAGCGTTTTTGTGCTTTAAATAATTATTTCAAGTCTTTCTTTGCTGTCTTCATCATAATTCTCCTTCATCTAAGAAAAATACTTTTCATTTGTTTATTTTTATTTATTTTATCCATTCAGTCCTTCAATTCTCGCTGTGAACAGTATAGCAAGTCGTAGTCTTTATAGTACAATACAGTAATACCTACCTAGGTACCTACGTGTGTCACGCTTTTGCTGTAATGGATGAAATTAAATCTGTTTTGTAAATGCATTATATTTTCGGAGAAAATCATTGTAATGGAAGAAAGAATGAGACCACAAAGAGAGATAGCAAGAGAACGACAGAGAAGAAGACGAGAACGGTTACTAGCAGAAGAGAGACATGCAATCCGTAAACATAATAAGAAACGAATGCAAGCACGGAGGAATGATATAAATGTAGAAAATCAAGAGACGGTTGGGTTCATAATGCAGAAATAAGAAGGGAAACAAATAAGAACAAAAAAAAAAGATTACAAGACAGTAACGAAAGCCAGTTTATGTGGACTAATGATCATATTGTAACTCTTTGTACAGCAAAAGAGAAAGTGAGTACAAAAAGAATTAATAAGAAAATACAATCTAACTTTTTTCAGAGTTCACAATTTACTTGCTGGTACTTTGTTTATTTGTTGTTAGAGGTAATACAGTCTTTATGCTCCCCTTTCCTTGGGTTCTGCTTAGAAGCGTTGTAAGTGTCTACTAGCCTGATGGGAGAGAGAAATTTTCGCGTCTTCACTCGAGCACGTGTCGGGTCTGTTTTTCTGACGTCTCTGACTTCTCTCTCGTCTCTCTCTGAAGTATCTCTTTTATTTTTCAAATTCGTTGCTTTTTTGTTGAAACCATTTTAGTATGGTGTGTGGTGGTAAGTGATCGGAATGTTTCTCCATAAAAGTCTAATGTCAATTTCGTGAATCTGGCTTAAATCCTCCGCTCACGAATTCGAGCCGATGTCTGCAGAACTGGAAGTTTGGAGACAACATTCTGTTGACATTGTAGATTCACCTGTCAGCACCAACTACAATTCCATCCTTATGTGGGTGGTCCTTTTTTCAAAATCGACCGATAATTCCATTTTCGGTTCCCCCTTTATCTGTTTCTCTGAGGGAAAAAGGAAGAGAACGAACAAACAAGGCAGAAAGCAACAAAATTCTCTTCCTTCGCAAGACCAGCTTGACAACTGGTCATTGTTCAATTGTTGTCATGTCAGTCAATGTCATTTCGTGGATGCCTTGTGTTTCGCCTCTCCCCTATCTCTTGGCCACCCCAACGCTCATTTCTTTCCCCCTCTCTTTCTTAGCCCTTCCTAGAAAAAATAAATATACACACAGAGATATTCTCAAAATATCTATTCCGGGGTTCGAATCCATGGTCTGTAGATACTTGGTTTAACGTGTGTGTATAAGGAACACTTACAGTGTTGCAATGCGCTTTAAGTTAACTGAAGAATTGAGATTCATCAGAATATTAAAATAAGAAAACCGTGAAATTTTCACAGGTTAAGACTAGTTATTATTATTATTATTATTATTATTATTATTATTATTATTATTATTATTATGTCATTTTTCATCATATTTCGATTTCTGCTTTGGTCTCACTACCAACCAAGTCTGCGGGGAGACCTAAGGCAGGTAGTGGCGTGTTGTTATGGCTCCATTTAATGTTTTTCTATCTTCCCTATCATCCCTAGCATTACATAGATAAAGTTTTCCTTAGTGTGTGGGCTGTACTTAATGACAATTTTTTGTATATCTCTTAAGCTTGGGTTTCCAGGTATTCTTTCAATGTGTTGTTTTGTTCCATTTTTTATCATTCCAAGTGCACCTACTATCACTGGCACAACTCTTGTTTTCAATTTCCACATTTTTTCTATTTCAATTTCCAGGTCTTTATATTTTGACAGTTTTTCAAATTCCTTGATTGCTATGTTACAATCCGCTGGACAAGCCATATCAATTAATAGACAAGTTTTCTCCTTCTGGTTTTTAACAATAATGTCTGGCCTGTTTTCTTCAATTTTTCTGTCTGTGTAGATGGTGTAATCCCATAGAATGGTTACATCTTCTATTTCTGTAACCGGTGCTGGGTGATGTTCATACCAGTGTTTGTTTACAGCTTTTCCATAATGTTTGCACATTGCCCAATGTAAATATTGCCCAACTCTATCGTGGCAATTTTTATATTCATTTGGGGCAAGCACAGAACAGCCTGAGATTAGGTGGTCTATTGTTTCTTGGTGTTTATCACATTTTGCATTTTGGATCCATATTATTATGCATATTTGCCTGGAAGTTTCTAGTGAAAAGACTTTGGTCTTGTGCTGCAAGAATAAAGCCTTCAGTTTCAGACTTTAATCCAGATGCACGTAACCATCGATGAGTATTAACTTTGTCAACATTGGATTTATTGGCACGTTCTGGATATTGGCCATGCAGAGGTTTGTCTTGCCAGCGCTGTTTCATCTGTTCAAGAGCTTTATCTTTGGCTTTCATTTTCATATTTTTTGCCGCAATAGTTGGTTCTTGGCTTCTGTTTTGCTTTTCTACAGAATCTACTAACTGTAAATCTTGTTTGTATTTACTGTCTTCTTTTATTATTGAATATTTTTTCTTTCTTTCTTCATGTTGCCTTACTAATTGTATCATCCAATCCTTTGTTGTTTCTATGTATGTTAGTAAGCCAATAGTTGTTGTCTTGTATGACAATTCCAGCTGAATAAGACCACTTCCACCTTCTTTACGGGGTATATATAGACGGTCTACATCAGCCTTTGGATGATGCATCTTATGCTTAGAAAGAAACTTTCTTGTTTTAGCATCCATTCGCCTGATGTCTTTTAGAGTCCAGTTTAAGATGTTAAAGCTATATTGGACAACTGGGACTGCAAGGCTATTAATGGCCATAACTCTGTTCTGTGAATTTAATTCAGTTTTTAATATCATTCGTAGCCTTCTATAGTACTCTTTACGCACTATTTCTTTCATTTTTTTATGGTGAATGTTTTCGCTCTCATTTACACTTAGGTATTTATAAGCTTCTTCTGGTTTCAATTCTTTTATTGTTACAGCAGGGTCTAAGCTAATTGAGGATGTTTCTTGTATTGATCCACGTAAAACTGTAGCTTTAGCACATTTATTCAAATTAAATTTCATTCCAATGTCTTCGCTGAAGCATTTTACAGTTTGCAGAAGACCTTCCAGCTCATTATCATTCTTAGCATATAACTTTAAGTCATCCATGTAAAATAGATGGCTTATTTTCTTTTGGCCTATTTTATAACCACATTCTGTCTTATTAAGTTGACTGGTTAGTGCTATTAATGATATGCAGAATAGTAATGGAGATAAAGAATCACCTTGAAATATACCTCTTTTGATGTTTATTTCATCAGACTTATAGGTTCCATTTATATGATTGAGGTAAAGGGTTGTTTTCCATATAGACATGCACTGTTTGATGAAATTGATGATGACGGGCGATATCTTGTATATATTTAAAGTCTTTAAAATCCAGGAATGTGGCACACTATCGAATGCGTTTCGATAATCTATCCAGGCAGTACTAAGATTTTTCTTTGTACTGTAGCAGTTTTCCAGGATCATTTTGTTAATTAGCAATTGGTCTTTACAACCATAACAGCCACGTTTGCACCCTTTTTGTTCAAGCGGTATCATGTCATTTCTTTCTAAGAATAAATATGTCTGTTTTGTTAAAATAGATGTTAATAGTTTATATGTTGTCGGAAGACATGTAATTGGTCTGTAGTTTTTCGGGTTGTTTGTGTCACCATTCTTGGGTAGAAGAAATGTAATTCCTTTGGTAATCCATGCAGGAATTTTAGTGGGATCGTCAACCATTTCTTGAAGTTCTTTGGCTAGTTTTTTATGTGCTGTATTTAAATAATATAGCCAAAAGTTAGGAATTTTATCTATACCTGGGAATTTCCAATTGTGTGCTTTTTTTAGTGCAAATTTAACATCATCTTCTGTAATTCCAGCCCATGTCTGTTCTGGTTTATTTTTCATTCGTTCTATCTCTTGCGCAATCCAATGTACTTCCTTGCTATGTTCTTTAGGGCAAGCCCATATCTTTTCCCAGAACTGTGTGACTTCTTCCATTCTGGGGGGGACTGTCACTTCAATTCTTTTTTTACCTATTTCCCTGTAAAATCTCTTTGCATTATTATTATTATTAGTATTATTGTTATTATTATTATTATTGTACTCGTACCGTAAAAAAATGTCACCCTTTCCCATGAAAGTGGGCTTGAATCAAGGGTGCGTACTTGCTCCTACCCTCTTTTCCCTTTACTTGGCTGTAGTACTTCAGGAGATTCCAGACAACAACCCTGAAATCGACCTTCGATACCGCGCCGATGGTGGTTTCTTCAACATAACTCTCCTGAGGTCTAGGACTCGAACAATAAACGCACGATTCACCCAGTGCCAATACATCGATGGCAACTGAACCCTGTTCAATAAACTCGAATACCTTCAAAACTCAGCGGAAACTTCTCCAGTGCGTACGTGCGTTACGGACTTAGCGTCAACAAAAAAGGCCAACGTCCTGCTTTATACACGAACAGTACATAAACCATCACCTGCGGTCGAAATCACCATCAACAGATTGAACTCGGAGAATATTGAACAATTTCAGTAACTTGATAGCCTACTAACATCAAATGCATTCGCTGAAGAAGTCGATAATCGAATCGAGTTTGCCCACAGAGCAGGCGTGGAAGCCTTTGAAAAGAGTCTTGGGCAACCCTGGGCTAACACACACCACCAAGCTCATGGACAACCGAGTTGTTGTAATCTCGACACGCTTGTACGCCTGTGAAATCTGGGTAATCTACCGAAGAGCTGTCCGCAAACTCGAATGTTCACATCAAATAAAACATCGTCTAATTCTGCGGAACACGTGGCAGAACCAGAACTTTTCGTTATTTCTACGCACGTTTTTCTGTCCTTTCTTATTAAACCATCTAACTAGTTAAAATTATGTGTTCCGTCTTTTTCTATTTAATGCTTAGTCCTTTCTTTTACCTTTCTTTGAAACTTTCCTTCTGAGTCTTCCATCAATTTTAGCATACTGCTAAACAATTTTAACTTCTTAAAATAAAGGTGTATAATCATTTTATGCAAATGGCCCAAACTTTATGCACGTCAGATTGCTTAGTAGTATGCTTTTATCAGTGAGAATTGGATAATAAGTTGTTGCCGCTTTCGTCGGTGTCCTGTAAGAGAAAATATATCTCATTAAGAAGCTTGCAGCTGAAAAAGCGCCTGCAATACTGTTGGTTCGGTGAAAAAGCTGAGATGAGAAAGTCATGACCATCTGCAAATTTTTTAGTAGTAATTCCTCCAACTTGATAAAATGAATTTTAGGTGTATTGGCAAACCACTGAATTTGAATCTAAAATTAACAGCCAGACAAGTGATGAGTAAATAATGTCTTAACGGTGATGTTTCTCTTGATACAGTACGCAGAGTAATACAAAAAAAAAAAAAAAAAGAAAGAAAATAAAACTACTTGAACGGGCGTATAGTAATGAATGTAAAATAAAGTTACATTCTAATACAAGAGAACATGAAAAAACAAAAAAAAAAACAAAAGAAAAAAAGAAATAATTTAAGATTGCGTTAAATTCTAATGCAAAAGAATATTTAAAAAGACCTGTTGGGAAGGGAACAATAAAAGATATTGTATCATTCAAACGCAAGAGAATATATAAGCAGATCACTAGGAGAAAGAAACATTGCAAAAGAGAGTCACTTACTAATGCAAGAGAATATGTAAAAAAAAAAAAAAAAAAAAACAGCAGAAGAAAGAAACACTGCAAGACAGAGTTACATTTAAATGCAAGATTATATGTAAGAAAAACCGTAGGATGACGAAAATAGTCATGATAAAGTTACATTCTAATTTAAGAATACCAGATGGCGAAAGAAACAATGTAAGATTTTTTAATCATTTCACTCCAAGCAAGGCAGCACTGTCACTTTTGCTCAGGGCGCTACATAAGAGAAGAGTGAAATATTACATAAGATGAGAGTGAAGGAATTACATTTAAACTCTTGGAGATCGTAGTTATTAGAGAAACAACTGTACGGAAGGTCGTTCCACAGGCAGTATATGCGAGAAAAGAAGCTGAAGAGTAGATCCATTTGGTTGTTTTGACTGTAAAATGGTTGCCAGTCTGGTTGCCCGAGTAATTTCTTTTAGATGGGGCATCATGGAGGTAAGATAATTGGAATAGAAGCCATGGAAATATTTTTAGAGACAGAGGGAAGCCACATCCCGTCGTTGACGATGTAATATGTAAGATGTCCTGTAGTAGAAAATACATGATAGAATTGCATTCAAACACAAGAGAATATGCAAGAAGACTTGTGGGAGAAAAAAAGATTCCAAGCTAGACGTACATTATAATGCCTGAGAATATGTAGAAAGAAACAATGTAAGGTAGTATTACATTCTAATGCAAGTGAATATATAAGAAGCCATGTTGGAGAAAGAAACAATGAAATTTACACCACAAAGACGGCAATATTTGGTAATGGACGCGTAATCGTAAGGTGTTGCATAATAGTTAGAAGAAAATTGGTAAAAGTTGATGGAAACTGAATCAGTGAAATTTGTATTAGTTTAATACGGTATCACTTTCGTCATGACTATGGGGATGAAATATCTTTTTAGTATGATTGTGTTTCTTTTTGAACATCACCCTCAACAAAAAAGATCTCTTGCCTTTGAAGATGTCAAACTTGTAAAAAGTAGCTATCTCAATCATCTAAATTTAATTTAAACAATATGGCGGAAACTGCAGAAACATGTTCTCTTACTCGAGAAGATAGATTTAGGATTATATGACCTGTTTTCAATGCACTATTTTTCTTATAGTATCCTAAAGTAGCAAAGACGGTGACACTTTGGCTTGTATTACATCTTGTATCCGCTTGTCTTTAGAAAACAGTCGAAAATAGAATGTAATCTCATGATTAAAAATAAAAACTAAATTAAAATGTGCTCAGCACTCGAGGTAAATATTATTATAGACATTAGTTTACCATTTCTCTGCCAAACAACCATTTATTTGCACTCATACGCCACATATGATTCGTGTGTTGGATGGTTGCAATTAGCAAGAGAATTAGATTGGGAGATGAATATAGCATGATTGTAAAAAGCAAAAAAAAACAAAAAACTCAAAAATAAAATAACACGCGCACTTTCTCTATCACATATTAAATCACTTGATTTTTTAAACTTTTTTAATAAAGCTTTAGTGCGTCACATGGTAAAAGTTTTCTTAGCTTTTAGGATGTTCGCTTTATGCTACTTCGTTTTACGAAAGACCTGTAGTCGTACAGGCTTTCCCCGCTTTACGAAATCTGATAAAAGAAAAAGCAATAATCATCATCATTTTTGCACTTTTCCAGAAATTAAATAAACATCTTCTATGCCTTCTCGCTTCGGTGTCAAATGCTAACTTTTATCGTCTGCCTTGACTTATGTAGACGTTTTGAAATATGACTTGATTGTTTCGTCTTCCGTATTTTTTATCATCCACTTTTTCTCAATATTTCAAAACATTCTGCAATCCTCTCTTAACCCTGTTCTAAATGAACTTTCATAACTAAATTCAAAATTCTATATTTTGAAAGGTTATATATCTGAGGTCACTCACATCACACCAGTTGAGAAACGCTCAAAACATTTTCCGATATAAATTAGTATAATTATTTGTTCGAGTTACTCTGTTTTAGTTTGCAAGAAGTTTCAAAGAGATGTAATACTTTCTTATAGCAGGAAGCATGCATAAAAGATTGTGATTAATATCACATATATCCGCCATTTTTTTAAAAAATGTGACGTAAATAAAAAAATGAAAAGGGAGAAGGCTGTTGCTTTTCCTTTGCTTGTCTTTTACAAGAGTTATCCTAAATTTCAAGCAACTTTTCTACCGAACGATTTAAACCACTTGGCATTGTTATGTAGAAACTTCAAGTAAACATAATGTTAACTTTACGCAAATAGGCGATTTTTCCATTCATTCACAAAAATTGTTCAAAATCGTCCCTTTCAACTATATACTTGTTCAATCATCTATCGCATAAAAAAACCCCAAACCTTTACTAAATTAAATTATAATTTTGATTAATAATTTTAGCAGGGAAAATGACGTAATTTTTAGTTTTCATGGTTATATATTATAAAATAGAATAACCTTCTACAACAATAATTGAAAAGGTCGTCAATGACCAAAAATGTTGCTTTTATATTTCTACAATAAAAGGTTTATATGTCAAGATATGTGTCGATTTATATTGATGAGCTTTTTATAATAGTGGCTCAAACATCTTGTTAATTAAAAAATTTAAATATTCATAGAAATAATATATTTCTAAGAGAGAGAGAGAGAGAGAGAGAGAGAGAGAGAGAGAGAGAGAGAGAGAGAGTTCATGAGATTTAGAAATATTATTACTCACAGTTAAATTTAAATAATTGTTTATAGAAAAATAAAAATAAAAATGAAAGAGTTGTACGCAAGAAAAACTGAAATACAATTTTTACTGTTGGCAAGATTTTTGATCTCCATTGCCAAAAAGAGAAGAGAGTTTTCCTTGAATATAGATTCGCATATGCGTAGCGGATCTGTATCTTGCGATTGATGAAATTATTGCCGAATCTTTTTATGTCTTTTCCATGGATCAACTCGAGCCATTAGTGATTGATTGAAAATTATCTTTTGGAGGATTACGGGGCGTTTTTATTCTCATATCGTTGATTTTTTGTCGTCAATAATTTTTCCAGGTTTTATTTTAGCGGTTCATTGTCGAATCTACATACTTTTACAAGATTATTTGGCAACGGCAGTGAAGAAAAAATATGTTTTTTATTCCGTTTCATTTTCGATAACTAACTTATAAACTGAATTTTTATAAATAAAAGTTTTTTCTTGAAACTTTTATTTTAGTTTTAATTGAAAGCTAAATAGTTAAATTTATTATTTCCAGTAATCAAAATACTCTAGTACATTTCAAACAGAAATTATATTGATTTGAATATAAAATTTTGAGATTTGGAGATGATTATCATGCTCTTGTAAAACATGTCACTTGTTGCATTGGCTGAATATAGATGATACTCTTTATTAGAATTTAGCCAATGATTTCTGAGGATGAGAATCAAAGCCAAATGCCAGTTAAATATTTACATCAGGAAATTATTCTTTCGTAAAATGAGAAAATGAATAATCGATTGACATATTTCTCAGTTGTTTTATTGGGACGCCCTGTCACAGATTTTCTGTTTATTTCTCTCTTCAAACAATATTGACATTTCTGATATTATTCCATAATTTTGAAGTAATTCTCGATTTTCTTTTTTTATATGTTATGCCTTGACTCTTGTTTCTCTGAGTAAATCTTTGCTTCTTTACCATCTTGTGGTCCTGGTTATGCCACCCATTTACTCAAATGGATCACCCCTAACTTCCACTTTCAATATACCCTAAGAATGTTCAATTCATCACGCCTTCTTTCTTTATTATGTGACCCTAAAATTTCAACAATTTCTTTGAAGCTATTAGCAGCAATTTCATTGTAGTCTATATTTTTAAAATTTCTCACGCTCCCTGCCCATGGTATTCTCAAAGTTTGTTCGTTGAAACACATCTCAGTCACTTCAAGTCTTCTTTTCTGTAAAGAAATCGTTCAGTATTCACTGCCGTATAAAAGATTAGACATTGCGTAGTTTTCTTGAAGAAAATTTTAGCTCTCTTAATGCCTTCCTCACTTTCTGAAAGGCACCAATCATGATTCCTATGCGCGTCTGTGGCATAGTTTTAGTCATCTATTATTACACCTAACAAGATAAATTTCAGTATCTGCTTTTGATTGTGACCGTCTTCTATACGGCTTGATTGTGACCGTCATCTATACGGCTTGATTGTGACCGTCTTCTATACGGCTTCATTGTGACCATCTTCTATACGGCTTCATTGTGACCGTCTTCTATACGGCTTCATTGTGACCGTCTTCTATACGGCTTCATTGTGACCGTCTTCTATACGGCTCCGCAACTTGGGATGTCTCTTTTGCTAATGACCATCTGTTCTGTCGTTTTATAGTTAATGATTAATTCTATGGCGTCCACTCTATCCACTCTGCACTCAAGTTCAGTTCCCTGATCGCTTCGGCCTAAGCAAAAGCCCACTGGCTTGGTCCGAATATTCGACTGGAATTGGTGACTAGGTTTGCTCCGGTTAGAGTAAAGTCACACGAAAAAACGAAAAAAATCAAACTTGGATAAAAGAAAAGTATTTATATGCATTTACCAGATATAAAATTGTTAGTACAATTATTGATGGCTCCAGCAGGTCTATATTCTCCATGCAATAAATATAGACCCGTCCCCATTGTCGTAACACAGTGTTTGTTGAAACTTCTGCAAGAAAGCTTTTAGGCGGAGGCTTTTATTCAAGACCGCAAATCATATCAGATCTGGCGAACGGTGATCTCGTCTCTCTCTCTCGTCTCTTTAGTCTACCTGGTCTCTGGTTCCGGGCTTGTGTCTCTTCACGTTTGCCGTCGAATGCCTCTCATATCGGCACACTGTTTTCTTTTATGGACTCCTGCTTAAGGGCTGGTCTGGGACACGATTTCTCTGAAATTCCACCTGTGCCTTCTATTTGGTCATCTGACCAAACCCATCTCTCGCCTGCTTTGTGTGAGTGACTCGCATTATCACTGCACGAGGGGCGTGGTCTAGCCCAAACAGCTAAATTTTTAGTATCGCTCAAAATTCTTTCTTATCGTACTTTTGTGTGTGATCATTTTCGCACCTGTGATTTATCATGTCAATCTTTCTGCTAACAAATGACAAAAATTTTGATTTGAGACATTTTATCGCATTTCGGCAGACGAAAAATTTAATTACTATTCTTTTCGTATTCGTATTTTCTTTTGGAAGCCTGTCTGCTCTTAAAAGTTAGTTCTGATCAATCGACTGAATTTTGCATCCAAGGCCGCTCCGTATTCAATGGTTGTAAAAATATTATTTAAGCCGTCCGCTACGTATTCAGTTTTTTTTCTATTATTCTATTTTCTTAGAATATGCCATCACTTAATCTTAGTCTTGAACAAACCCAGATGGTTCCTTGACTTTACCTTTCTGACAGACAAAAGACCCAAATTATCATTATCTTCGGTTTTCCTTCGACTGATCATCAGTATATCTTCAGTCTATCTAAAAAGGTGTTTTTCTGCCTTCTAGTTTCTTTTTAATTTAATAGCGCCTTTCCAAATAGTGTCACAATTTTTTCTTCTTTTTCTACGACTACCTTTTCTAAGAGTTCTTTCAGTTTAGCTTCTGAATTTGCACTCACCACGCTGTCATCTTGTACTTTTTAATAATTTTACGCACTACGCCACTAGTACTAATGGCACTAGTACACACGTTGTTACAGAGAGTGAAAGTGAGAGAAGAAACTGAGTATATGAATTGAGTTGAGTATTGAGTAATGGACAAAGGATGAACGGGATTCAAGAAGACAAAAGATGGTGGTTGACAATGCATTTGGATTTTTAAAAATTTTAAAGCTAGCAAAAAGAAGGGTGTTCCATAGACAGAAAGTGCGAGAGAAGAAATTGTTGAAATAGAAGAGCTGGTTGCATTTAACTATTTCAACAGAAAATGGGTAGGACCCAGATGCCATAGTAGTACGCTTAAATTCATGTAGTCGGGGTACCAGGGAAAAAAAGCTCACTTTGAAACTTTTATTTTAGTTTTAATTGAAAGCTAAATGGCTAAATTTATTATTTCCATTAAGCAAAATACTCCAGTATATTTCAAACAGAAATTATATTGATTGAAATCTAAAATTTTGAGATTTTTAAAAAAATCTAAATTTTTTTCGGCCAATTTTGAACTACCAGCACATTTGGAAGCAAAAGTTTATTCTCAGTTTTAAAAACCTTGCAAAAATAACATAAAACTGTGACATGTTATTTAAAAAAAAATAGTAAATTTAAAGTTAAATTAGTCTGATTTACACAAGTATTACTTATTTCTAGCATGCAATTTAGAATAAAACTATTTTTTAATCACGGAGTGTTGATCTTTCTGCTCTTTCTCGTATGATTTGATATGTGATAACAGCCAGATGCGAGATAAGATTTTTATTTTACTATTAGGAGCAGATTTTCAGAAAAAGAGTCACATATTTGAAAAAATAATAGATGATTTGCATTTCCCAGTGAGTCCTGCGTTTAACTAATAAAATCAATTTTGCGTACAAAATTTAATTTCTTGAAATTTCATGATTTTACGTGGAAGTGGGGTAACACATGTAAAAAAAAATATTTAATAAAATTTTAAAACAATAATTTCAAAAATAATTTCATTCATTTGTGAATAAGTCCTTCAAGTTTCAGACAATTATTTGATTTTTGCAAGAATTTCCAAAATAATGTGTTTTTCACCGAAAAAAACTGAGTTACGTAATATTACATGATCCATTGTAAACTATTGTAACGATTTGGTTACCCGCTAACGAAAATCAACGTGTTAGAAAGAATTAAACTTTTTTAAAAATAATTAAAAAAATACTTTCCTCTTAATAATAACATAGCCATTTTGACAGAAAAAGTTCGTTTTTATTAAGTTTGGGGGCTTTTATTTCATACTCTGCTGTTTTTACAGCGAATTAGTGGAGGTACCAATTCTCGGTCTCCTGTCTTCATCTTGCTTTATAGGTTAAAGAGATTCAAAGAGAAAACACATAATTCTCGTATTTATTTCACTTTTTATTTTTTGTATTCACTAAATTCGTTTTTGGTTTTACAATTAAAAATACTTTATTTTACTTAGACGAGATTAGCCTCTGATCTGAACTTGCCTGTTTGCTATCATTTAATATGCTAATTTATTTTTAGTTGAGTTTCGAAGAAATTTAAATTTAATTTGAATTATTACTTTGTTTCATACACATATTGACTAATGATTTTTTTTGTCCTGAAAATTCGGAATAATATTCGTATTAAATTATCCCTTTTTTTCTACTGACGTGTACTAATCTGGGGAATATCTCTATAAGAGGGGTTATTTGGACTTATACTAAGTACTAACTTAGTATATATGTTCTTTCATTCACACTAACCTACCTATTTCATTTACAAAGCAACCATTCTTAAGAAACAGTATTTACTCTGGTTCCTACCTTTGAAAAACACAGATACTCTACTCCCACACAATGCCTGTGCGTCCTATGCGTTGTTAGCAACCCCGTGGAACAAAATTAAACCTATAAAGGGCGGAAGAACTCTTGAGGAGTCAACGGCCAGTTAACTAGAGGTGGCGTCTCGATAAAACACCATGGAGAAGGCAATGGAAACCCACTCCACTATTCGTCCCAATAACATTCATGGACATGCACAATAAATTTATAAACCCTAACGGCGTGAAGGGGGTTAAGCCTAAAGACACTGACTTCTCGTCCGATAAAGAGTGATATGCGAAACAGGTGTCACCGGACCGTCATCCAGTGACTGTTAGCATGAACGGCGTAAAGGGGACAAATTTCCTCAGAATTTATCCTTCGCCCGGAATGGAAGGACATGAATGACAGGTGTCACCGGTCCGTTATCCTTCGACTGTTTGCACCAATAAAAAATAACTCTTGTGACATTGAATGACTGAACAATGAACAACTGTGGACAGCTTGACGCAAAGCAGGAGATGACTGGATTAAACATAAACATTTTAGGTATATATGAAACGAGGTGGTCGAACTATGGAAACTTCATCAGTGACGACCAGATAATTATATACGCAGGAGGTGAAAATAATGGAAAAGGAGTCGACATGATACTGGATAAAGACACGAGTAAATGCTTTAGGAGATACTGTCAGGTATCTGGAAGAATTCAGTTTGTTAAACTGAAAGGGAGGCCTCTCAATATATCAGTTATAGTGGTATATGGATTGACAACACAAAGTACAGAAGAAGAAATCAAATCATTCTACTCCGTGCTAGACAACGCCAAGTGCAAGACACATGAATTATCATGGGAGATCTAAATGCCAAAATCGGCGAAGGAAAGGAAAGTGAAACGGTTGGCAATTTCGGACTAGGACACCGCAATGACAGCGGTGAGAAATGGGTCCAACGGTGCACAGTGACTGACCAGATAATAACCAACAACTGGTTCTAAGAGCACTTAAGGCGACTAAGGACATGGAGAAGTTCAGGAAGGGAAACTAAGGTCTTACTGGATTACATAATTATCTACTAGAGATTCAAGAACATAGTCCTTTACTGCAAAATCTATACAAGTGCTGACTGCGGAAGCGACCACCTGCTAGTTATATGCAAACTAGGGATGAAAATACGAAGACTAAACAAACCTAACGCAGCCATAAGACTGCAGTACAACAGACTCGTGAACAATCCGAATCTGCAGGAAATGTACATGGACAGCGTGAAAAAGAAATACGAAGGACAAATTGGAAACGGAAGCTCAAAATGGGACGCACTAAGAAGCTCTAGTGACATCAGCGAACAACATCATCCCAAAGCAAAAACACGTCGAAAGAAAAATGAGTGGATCACTGAAGAGATTCTTGACATGATGTAAAAGAGACAGAAAACAATGCCAAGATATGAAACAAAATACAGAAAACTATACACAAGGGAATAAGGAGCAGATGCAAACATTCTAAAGAAAAATGGCTCAACGAAAAATGCGCACCGAAATAGAGCGACCGAGTAAAACAAATAACGGAGATATGCATAAAAAATAAAGGAACTAACAAGAAAAAAGACCTGCTCAGCAACAGGATGTATAAAAGCAAAGGACGGAACAATTATACTTGAAAAAGAAAAAAATTATTTCAGCGATGAGACGAGTATATCGGAGATATCTTCCACCACAAAAGAGATCAACCGCTAATACACAGAAATACGGATGGACTAGAAATACTGAAAAATGGAAGCAACACTGGCCAAATTGAACAAACAAACAAAGCAGCAGGACCTGACGGTATTATTATAGAGACGCTGACGTTCTTAGACGGCCTTGGCGTAAACAGGATCACAAACAAAAATAAATAAATAAATAAATAAATCTACGACAATGGCGATATACCGGAGGCCCTTAAGCAGATTAATTTTCATAGCACTACCCAAGAAGTCAAGTGCAAGGGAATGTGAACTACACCGAACAATACGCTTAATGAGCCACATAACAAAACTCATCATCCGGATTCTGATGAACAGAGTGCGCAGCACGATCGTTTCAGAAATCGGACAAGAACAGTGCGGTTTCGTTAAAGAAACAGGAATAAGGAACGCGATATTCATGCTCAGAATGCTACCTGAAAGAGCAATACAAATACAAAATTACTTAATCTGTACTTAATAGACTACGCAAAGGCATTTGAGAAAGTGCGCCACAAAGACTGGTTTTAGATGCTCGGCTACCTCGACATTTTTGGGAAAGACAATAGGATATTCAAGAATCTATATTGACAGCAAGCCACTTGCATACGGACAGCAAATGAATGCAGCAGGTATGCAAAAATAGAAAGAGGCGTAAGACAAGGATGTGTTTTCTCGCCGGATCTATTCAACTTGTTCAGCGAAACATTTCTGAGATAAATAAAATCCTTGCTAGAATTGGTCATTGGTGGCCACAATCTCAGCAATGTAAGATACGCGGATGACACAGTGATGATATTAGACACGGAAAGGAAAATGCAGGACCTCCTACAGGAGGTAGCAAGAGAAAGCGAAAGAAAGGACTGAGCATAAACTTCAAGGAAACTGAATGTATCGACATCAGCACAAAGAAGAACCCAAAATGCCAACGACAGATCGGAAAAACTAAAATAAAACAAGTAAAAAAATTTAAATACCTGGCAAGCGTTCTGACAGAGGATGAAAAGTGCGACACTGAGATCCAAAGATGCATTGGCCAATGACGCATTTCAAAAGGTAACCAGAATACTGAGAAACAGGAAAATCTCATTGGAAACAAAGAAAGGAGTTCTGGACTGCTATGTGATATCTGTCCTTCTGTATGGCAGCGAATCTTGGACGATCTCTTCAAGAATGAAAGAGAGGCTCGAGGCAGCAGAAATGTGGATCTACAGAAGAATGATGAGGATATCATGGACTGAACATGTGAGCAATGACGTGGTGTTGGAGAGGATGCAAACGAAAAGAAAACTCATAATTAACACCCGGAAGAGACAGCTTAGATTCCTGGAACACGTAATGAGCCTGAGACGGATAGAAGGGAAGAGAGACAGGGAAAAGCAGCACGAGACATATTTGATAGGCTTGAGCAAATAAATGGCGGAGAGGGGTTTGGGAGGCAAAGCCAAGAGGAAATATACTAAGAGTGACAAGACACAGGACAAATGAAAGTCCATTAAGGCCGTGTGAACATGAAATGCGATCCATCGCTACCGAGTGCGCATCAAGGGCATTGACGCGCGTCTGCCTGATCGGCGGGGAACAAGAGGGCCGTATGAATTAGGGGACACCGTCTGGGTGAAGCCTCCCAATAGCCGGTGCACCACCAGTTTTCGAAGGGGACGAATCACCGGCATCGTCAGTGAGCAGGCCGTGCTGGTTGATGGTACTCCACGCCATGTGAGGGACATTCGGCCCGCCCTGAATACGAATCCGTTGATAAGTAGCGGCAGTGGTGAATCATCCAATGACGAACTGTAGATCCGACCTACGCCCCGCGAGTCTGATGGTCCGACTGCGAACCCCGACGCTGTTGCCGATAATTCCGATGCCACTTCTGAGAGCTCAGATGAAGAAATCCAGACAATCCCCCTTCGTAGGAGTGCCCGCAACAAGCGGCCACGTCCGCCTTGCCACATGTGTGGTCTTGAGACCAGGGGGGAGTGTGAACATGAAAGGGCGACTAGCGGCGGCTCTGGAAAAAAGAGAGTTCGTTTGTGTCTGGCGTGCAGGGCAGTAATCTGTTCCAAAGAAAGAAAATAATAATAATACTCACCGCTGTCTTAATAATCCACCTTCAGCTCATTCTAAAGGAAAAAAGAGAGGAGGCCCTCGAGTGGAATTTTTATAGACTGAGGAAATGGATTATGGGTAGAGAAATGGATTATGGATAGATAAAACTGACCGACCAAGTTGACCGAGGAGTTAGTGGCGTCAATTTCTTGGCGAGAAGCTGACGCAGAGAGACGCAGTGAAAAGGTGGAAGGAGGAAAGTGGAGGAGGAAGAGGAAGAGGCGTAGCAAGAAGCCAGCTGGGAGAGCGTTGAATTGAAATCCAACGGTCTGTGGTTCGATCCCTGGTTCTGCACTCACTAGAAGAAAGTGTGCAACAGGCCGGCGTTCTGAAGAAGAAATTCATTTTCTATCCCCATGCAAGATGTTCTTTGTTAGTGCTGATTACTTGACTATCTTTGCCGTGTAAATCAAGCTTTCTCAATTGTCGAGGGTATTTCTTTCTTTCGTTTATTTATTTATCTTAATTATTAAACAAATTGCAGTATTGAAATTAATTTTACTTTTCCATTTTCATGATTTTAGAGCTAATGTTGTTTAGGGAACGTTATTTAAAAGTTTACAATTAATATATATATATATATATATATATATATATATATATATATATATATATATTCCATTTGTAAACGGGTTATTACGCGACCTAGGTTTTTACTATGAGTGGTGTCTTCAGGCGATATTCAGTAACTTATTTTACCGTTTTATTTTGTTTTTGTTTTTTAAGAACGCTCACGTAACGGTGTTTTTTTTTAACGCTCACATGGCAGGAAATTTTTGAACGCGCAATTTTTAACATTACAAGAATTTGTAATGTTTTCATTCATGGTTGTATGAATATAAGAGGTATTTTTTCGTATGGTTACACTTAGTCATAATTTCCGTTCTTTCATTTAATAATTCGTTTTTGTTTGAGAATAGCATAATCTCTAACTTTGTGACCAAAAACTAAGTAATTAAACAATGAATATATATATATATATATATATATATATATATATATATATATATATTGTGTGTATTTTGGCAGCATTTTTTCATTAATGCAGGTTTCATTGAATAATATAGACAAGTTTTGTCTATTCATTTTGTGTAGGATCCGTTTAATTTAAGAGAATTAAATTGAAGATACAAGTACATCCCTACCGTGGAGGATGGCCGAAGACAGTGACAAAATTTAATTTAATTCTCTTTATTGTTAATAACTTAAATGTTCTATGTTTACTGTGTATTAATATTTATTCTTTGATAATGGCTTATGTGAGCCGAAAGCTTAGACCCGATAAAAATCTCAACAATTACTGTGATTTTTTGTTATCCTTCAACGACATCACCATCAAGTATATGAGACGGTATGAACGGATCCTACACAAAATTAATAGACAAAACTTGTCTATATTATTCAATGAAACCTGCATTAATATATATATATATATATATATATATATATAATCAGATAATTACCATATTTTAATGAAACTTTCATGACTTATTCGCAATTGAATGAAATTATTTTTGAGATGTTTCTTTTTTACAATATCTTTCTAAAACGCCTCATATTTATATAATTTTAAGAATTTATCTTAAATTTATATTATTTATAAGGACACGTTCTTAGGGTATATAAAACATGAAATAATTCTAGTCAAACAAGAGCTCCAGTTACAAAAAATCTACTCTGAATCGTAAACTAAAAATATGCAATAAAACTAAGATATTATTTAATAAAAAAACTTTAAGTTGCTTTGCCGAATAAAATATACTATGAACAATAATGCCTTACGAAAAAATGTTTGTTCGATGAATAAAGAATTTTTACAAAAACTGTTTTCATTTTTAAAAATTTTAATTAAAATAATTTATAAAATTTTAAATCTTTTAACATTCTGTACTAGTTTTGCATCGATCAAGTGATATTGTCATAAAATAAAAATGGAAAAGCTTACTATAATTCAGCGAACTCTAGTATTTTAAAAATAATTTTAGATCTATGCGCGTGTATATCTACACGTGTCTATTTTTGTAAATAAGACCATCAATAGACGATATTGTCAGAAAAGAAGTGCAATAACTTGGGTAAATTTGAAATTTAATGGTAATTTTTTAACAAGTCTTCGTAAATAAGACTATGAAACCAAAGTCCTTAAAATTCAACAAAATATTAGAAAACTTGAAGTATTTTTATATTTGTAAGATTCTTCTGTGTGCTGTGTCTCTTTAGGGCGTAGATGATCATGGCTTTCCACATATTCCTATCCCTTGTCGCTCTTAACATCCTTTGTCTTGTTATCCCTTCTAAACCCCGCTCTGCCATTCACTTGTTTAAGCCCATCATGTATATCTCTTGTTGCTTTCCTCTGTCTCTTTTCCCTCTATCTGTCCGGTGAGTATCAGGTTCTTCAAGCCCTTCTTCCTCATCACATATCCTAGAAACTTCAACTGTCTCTTCCTGATGGTAAGTGTCATTTTCCTTTTCGATTCCATCCTCTCCAAGATCTCATCGTTGCTCACATATTCGGTTCATGGTATCTTCAGCATCCTTCTGTAGGACCACATTTCGGTTGAATCAAGTATTTCCTTCATCTTTAATGAGATTGTCCAGCATTCACTGCCATATTGAAGGACAGACATCACATAGCAGTCCAGTAGTTTCTTCCTTGTTTCCAACGAAATTTTCCTGTCTCTCAATACTCTAATCAGCTTTAAGAATGCACCCTTGGCAATGCCAATTCGCCTTCGGATCTCAGTGTCACACTTTCAGTCCTCTTTTGGAATGCTTCCTAGGTATTTAAATTTCTGTACCTGCTTGATTTTAGTATACCCGATCTGTAGTTGGCATGTTGGGCTTCTCTTTTTACTGATGACCATGCATTCAATATTCTTGTAGATTATATGTTGTCCTCTTTTTCCTCTTTCTTTACCTAATTTCTGTCAGAATTCTGTAATTTTCTTTCCATGTCTGCTATCAGCACTGTATCATTTGCATATTTTATATTGTTCAGATTGTGACTGCCAATGACGAATCCTGGTAGGAATTCTAGTTCTCTCGGAATTACCTCGCTGTATAGTTTGAATAGATCTGGTGAGAAGACACATCCTTGTCTTACACCCCTTTCTATCTTTGTATATCTGCTGGACCCATTTTCTGTCCCTATGCAGGCGTTTTACTTCTAGTACATGTTTTTGATTATTCTAATGTCTTTCCCGATTATTTCAAGTTTACCGAGCATCTCTGTCGAGTCTTTGTAGCCTACTTTGTCGAATGACCCTGTGTAATCTATGAAACACATATCCTTCTGCATTTGTATTGCCCTTTTTTGATAACACTCTGAGCATAAATATCGATTTCCTTGTTCTAGTGTCCTTGACGAAATCGCATTGTTCTTGTGCAATCTCTTGCCTGATTCTACTGCGTCTTCTATTCATCAGAATTCGGATGATGAGTTTTGTTATTACTGGGTAGTTAAGAAGATTATACGAGGATGGGCTGAAAAGTTCATCGGCTAACTATGAAGGAATGATGCTGTGAAATCTTGACTGCATTGATTTCATCTCTTCTTATTAATAAAGACATTACTTTTTTCCAGGTAGGTGACATCTCAATGTTCAAAGAAGTCTTTAAAAGAATCTAGAATCGACTTCTTTTGAAAATTAACAAAGTTTGACATTGTGCTGTTATCAAGCACCTACAGAAAAAAGGGTTTAACCTGCAAGGGAATTCATGCTTATAAGGTTGATACATTAGGAAATAAAACATCAGCTTTATCAACAGTGCATAAGTTTGCAGCTGAATTTAGATGGGGAAGTCTTGATGACCCAAGTTCTGAACGTATTGTAACTTCTACTACCGACGATATCATTTTTCATTATTTTCACACTATGGTGAAGGATGTCAGGCGATTGTCTATAGATCAAGTAGCCGATGCTATTAGCATATCCAGCGAAAGTGTTGAGAATATTCTGCACAATGAACTCAGCATGACGAAAGTTTGTGCTCAGTAGGTGCTACGTCTTCTGACACCTGACCAAATCGCACCAGTCTGATCACAACACGTGAAAATCCGACATTGTTTAAGTATATTCAGTTTGTTTCTTTGACATTTCATAACTAAGGATGAGTGTCAGGTTGATCGCTTTGAGTCAGAGACAAAATGGGTGCAGTGAAAACACCCACTCCTTACCTGCGCTCCCTACAAGGATAAAGTCGTTCTATCTGCAGAAAAAGTGATGGCTTCAGTTTTTTGGGGGTGCGAAAGGCATTGTGTTTATTGAATACCTTCAAAAGAACCACCCTGTCAATGGATAGTACTATGCCAACTTGCCGAGGTAGTTACGAAAATGTATAAAAACCAAACACCCAGAAAAGAGTCTTGTTTCATCAGGACAATTCTCCAGTTTGCAGGTCCTTGTTTTCAATGGCTGCTGTGCATGACTGGCTTTGAATAGGTTGATCCTCACTCTCTTCCCTTGATTTGGCCCCATCTGAATATCATCTGTTTCTCAACATAAGAAAAGCACTTGGGAACCAGTATCGCAGTGATGACGTAATATCTTCTGTTGATGAATTTTTTAACCAATAGGGTGAAAGTTTCTTCACCAAGGGGATCCAAATACTGCTACACCGAGAGAAAAAGTGTGTAAATCACGAGGGAGACTATGTTTAACAATACACCTCATTTGGTCACATCCCATGAGGCTATCTTGGTCAGCCTATGAATTTTTCAGTCAATCTTCGTAGAAAAATTACGTTACGTTATATTAGTTATCCAGTTTTCTTATAATTACCTTCTCCTAACATAAATTTTCCTGACATCAATTTGTCGATAAACGCATCAACACTATTAAAAACGCCAATTTCTGTTTTTAAAAAATCCTTTTCTGGAATATTTTAATCTAAAAGGAAGTAATATTTATTTGATTTCAGATTAATTAAATCAGTTAATTTTTCTCAGTATTTCAGAAAGGTATATTTTATTTTTGAATGACGTTTTAATAAAGAAAATTATGTTTTGTTGAGTGATTTGTCAATATGCACGATTTTATAGATTTTACTGATAATCAGAAAAACATTTCACTCAGTTTAAATTCAGTTTGCAATAAATCAAAATATTTTACTGATTGGGATTAATCTATTAGCTTGAAATTAAAATTAATCTAAAAGCTCCAAGGAAAACTTTTTAAAAATGCTTTTTAGGTACCGCTTTTCTTTGGAGATGTATGTACAGTTTATTTTCAAATTACTTGAAACAACTGCTTTATTTTTCTTACTTTCACCATACGGTCATTTGTGACCCACTTGGAAGTAGAGGGTGTAAACGATTTAAATCATTTCTTCAGATAGGTCATTTGCAGTGATATACAGTAATATGAATCTATTTTCGGGGTGTATGATAAAACTTGTTTGGCAGAGAAAAATATTACGTCATTGGTGATTATATTAGATTTTTATCAAGCCCAGACACTATTGTCTCGACTGTCGATTCGATGTTCTACATCCATTGTCTGTGATTGTCTCCAAAAAAGCGTACTAAAATTGTAACGCTGCACGAACAAACTGGCATGCCTTGCAGAGAGATCGCGGATATTGTTGATGTCAGCTTTTCAACTGTCATCAAAGTGAAGAAATAAACTGAAGCTATCAGTCTAAAACGTAAAGGAAAATGAGGTCGGAAGAGAAAAACAATGTATGCGTGATCACAGAAAATATGAAAGATCCTAGGAAGTCATTATTCGTTTTGTTTCAGTTACTTTTCATAAGGGTATATACATAGAAATCATATATATATATATATATATATATATATATATATATATATAATTTCTATGTCTACACTCTATTTAGAAACTCTTTATTGAGCACTTTTTATAATCTTTTCACTCCAAGCAAGACAGTTCTGCCACTGGTGCGCAGGAAGAGCAAAAGGAAAGAAAAAGAAACAGGGAGCAAGTTACCGGAGATGTCGAAGAAAGGACAAGATAATTTTAGGAATCAAGAAAATAGCAGATAGCAATTGACGTTTCACTTAAACTTTTAAAGATTGTACCTATCAGGGAAGCAAGTATATAGGAGGGAGTTCCACAGTGCGAGAAAGGATCTTGATAGAGTGGAAGTAGCGATTAATTTAACTAGTTTGACGATGAAACCTAGTTTCCAATATGGTAGAGCGGATAAATTCATGTGGTTGGGGCAGCAAGGAAGGAAGGTCGTCGGAGAAAAGCCGTGATAAGAAAAAAAAAGAAGGAACCCACATCGCGTCGGTGAGAAAGTGAGCTGAATCGAGCTGCCATATCGGGATTAATTATATTGCAGATTCTCCTTTGGATTTTATCGAGAAACCCGAGATGAATAGCAGGTTCACCCGACTGGATATGGTAAGAGTATTCAATGCACGGGCGAATGGTAGATTTATAAATATGCAAGTAGGATTCTGACACACACACAAAAAAATCTCCTGGCCGAACACAGTGACCCAACCTTCTGAGGAGTGGATGTAGCCATTGATTCAATGTAGTCATTCTACTTGAGGTCAGCCGAGTGTGTGTGGCCAAGATGACGCAGTGTGTTGCTTTCCGGAAGGCTAGCGTTATTCATGAAGAAGGAAGGTAGGAAAGGTTCTCCATTGTGGTTAAGAAAGAGTAGTTTAGTTTTGGAAGCATTAAAACTTACAAACCACTTCTTGCCTGAATTCATCACAGATTGGAGGTCTTTTCTGAGAGCAGCAGCGGGGTTTACTTTGTCAGCCTTGGCAGATTTCTTGTCAAGACTGGAGTAAATTGTAGTGTCATCTGTATAGATGCCTACTTGTAACTGATTACACCAGGAAAATCATTGAAGATCAGGAAAAGCGTGGGACCTTGGATATAGCATTGAGATACACCCGTGTTAGTATAAAAGGATCTTAAAACATACTCGTTCAAGACATTAATTTCAAGATTAGAGAGAAACGATTGGATTAAGTCAAACAAACGTCTAGAAATACCGTAACCCTGTAGCATGCGCAGTTCGAGATATCCAAGACGATAGCTTGAGCTTCGCCGTTCTTATCAAAAGCCTGGTATATATCACTGAACAGTGATGGCCGTTAGCACATCAATGGTAGACTTGGCGAAGCGGAAGCCATACAAATTGTCAGAGAGTAAGTTGCGGGATGTTAGATGATGAACCATTTCAGCATTGATAATAGCCTCGAATACTTTACCAAAGAGCAGTAAGAGGCTGACAGGGTGATAATTAGAGAGGTCAGAGGGCTTCCCGAATTTTTTTTTAAAAACAGGAACCGTAGAGGACGACTTTCAACAAGCAAGAAAGCAGAAAGTGAGACAATAGTCGAAACGTTTGGAGAGGTCAGGAGAGAGTTCAGGATCACATTTCTTCAGGACAATGACTGAAATATCTTCACCTCCGCTAATCTTATGGGAGTCAAGCTTGCAAATTATATTGAGAAGAAGGACGGAGTTATGAATACATGATTCAGATAAGCCTCGGTTTTAGATGGATAGTCGGGTGTGGGTATTCTAGACGAGTCAAGTGTGAATTTGGAAGAGAATTTACGGGCAAAGCACCTAACCTTGTCCGCTGTAGCAGAGAGGACCTCAAATTGATTGAATAGAGGAGAGATCGAGGGTTTGCTGCTGTTTAGCACACTTTTGCAGAGGCACTAATAGTTTTTGGGGCAAAACTTGTGAGATGCTATACGCTGCTTTATTCTATCGGCAAATAACAGGTTAGCATCAATTAGGACACACTTGCATTTATTACGTGTAGATAAAAAGAGGCATCTATTGGAGTTAGATGCGACACTCCGGTAAAGAAAGAAGTGATTTCTGTGGGCAATGGCGGCTGAGCAAATAGGAGAAAACCAAAAAGACGAATGCGGTTTAAGTCGAAATTTCGGAGCTGGAATGAAAGCATAGATGCTTGTTTTCACCCAGGAGAAGACTGCAGAGGCACAGTCTTCAACGCGGAGATTGAAAACTTTGTTCCAAGGAACATCACAAAGGAAATCGCGGAACGATTTCCTGCCTGCTTTTTGGTAGTAGTAAGATATTCTGCTGTTAGAAGGTTCCTGGAAGAAGTGGAAGTAAAAAGAGAAACGAAAACCACAGCATGGCTAGAGTTGCGAAGAGGACAGAGCTGCATGGCATGACAAGAGTCATGGTAAGCGTGTTCTTCTGGGTTACTGGGGAAACGCATGGGAAAGTCCATCACTTGCGTGAGAAACTGAGTGATTGAAAAGTTCAGAGTATGGACGCCAGCAAGATCAGTTACGGAGTTTTCTAGCTACTTGACATGGTGGTCACTGAATGAGAGGAAATAGGCTTTTATCTGAGATGCTATTTAGTATGGAACAGTCAGAAGAAAGGGGAGCGGTAGAGAAAGAAGAGATAGCTGACTGAGTTTAGTATATAAAGAGACGGAGACACATGTAAAAATGGCCTGGGGATTCAAGAGAGAGTTCCTTAGACAGCAGGATATGTTCGCAGTCATAAACTCCCAGGCCATGCCTGTGGACATTGAAGTCCTGCCCAAAAAGAGGAAGGAATCGATAAATTAGGATTGTAGGATTAAGGTTGGTTTCTGTTATGGGAAACACCCCTATTCCTCAGATAATGGACTCTCCCTCCTATATTAATAAGAGTTAACAGGAAGTTCATGGGAGTTCTTTAGACTTCTATTGAAGTTCAGTAGAACTACTAAGCAGTTGATATTAGTCAGCAGTTAGCCGAATACTAAGGAGTCAGCTTTCAGTGGAAGATTACCAAGTTCCTAACATTTTGGGTACGTTAAGTCGATTAGCAACCGACATAGCACGATTATAACCTTCAGTGCGAAAACTACTCCACAACAGTTCCACAGAGAGCTAGGATATCTAGGAACCTTTCGTGGAGGAATGATTCCACACCGCAAAGATTGGTACGTATACTACGGATGTTAGAAAAAGAAGTGTTGAGGGATTTAGGTGTTTAGGTTTTAGTTTTGCATCTTTGGTTGTGAATTGTCATGTTTAGGTTGTTTTGTAAAGATGAGGCCGATAGTAGTAGTAGCAAACGGTCATCAATTGTAATATGAGTAGAAAGGGAACTGGCGCAGACTGCAGCATAGTTTAGCCTCAAGGTTACCCACCGTGAGGGATTGCAGTGACATGGCACTGCAAGAACCTCGATATTATGCGACTGTTGATCAGAGCAACGTCTTTAGTCACTACACAAGATCTAACTACTAATCACTGGTGCCCTCTAGGTGTGAATTTGCGCGAGATACTAGATTGGCAGCTAGCTCCCACCCTTTTACAGTGAAACCTATGAAATGTAACCGCAATTTCTACTCCAACAGCTTCTTTTCTTGCACTTCCCGCCTGTCGAGAGCAGAAACCAGAAAACTGACAATCCGGTACCCTCAGTATGAAGAGACGTTGCCACCATCCATACACACCTTAAGAAACTCGCGAAAGCACCACTATTAAGGTCTGACGAGAGGAAACGAACCGGGAATCCCTTCCTAACCAAAAAACAAAGGATGAGCCTCTATTCCTGTTAAAGAGAACTGTTTTAGTGGTTATGGGTATTTCTATGTCATTTCAGCGGAAACTCAAATAAAAATAATGAAACAAGGACTGAGAATAAAAGGATTTCCCACTGATTCATATTCATTTCTGTTTAGTATTCAGTAAGAAACAAACGCTATTGACACTGTTTTGTGGAAGACGTAGTGTATAATAACAGAAATCGAAAAATGAATGCTAATACACGTGTGCGAATTCATGCAAAATATATTTTCATGCAAGAATAACGATAAACGCAAGAAGAGTTTTTATAAATATTGCTGGTTGAACATAATTTCATCAAGCGTGTTATATTTAAAAAATTAATCTTGATGGCTGATCAAATAGGTTTTCTTGTCGATGTTAATTACTTTTTAAAGCGTATTCTGTAATATCAAATATTTTTATTGTTCGTTTAGTTGGTTCATTTTAAATTGTTGATATTCATTTGCACAATCTCATCTTCTTAGATAAAAATAACAAAAATGACTTGAAAAGGAAGGAACGAAGGAAGAAAGAAACGAAGGAAGAAAGAAAGAAAGAAAGGAAGGAAGGGCAACTGCAATGCGATTATTATTTCTTTTTGGTGTAACTTTTTTTAAATCATAGAAAAAGCAACGTTTTTCAACGAATTTCTGTTTCTAACCTTCGTGACGGAAGCAATGACTTCGCTTATTTCCTTATGCGCGCGTGGAAATGTAGTTTGTGTGTGTGTGTGTGTGTGTGTGTGTGTGTGTGTGTGTGTGTGTGTGTGTTTATTGCCGAAAATTGCAACAAATTCAAAGACAAATTTAGGTTATAAGTTTATGCACCACACCCAATTTTACAAACAAATGTTTAATGTAAATTTCCTTGTATTTGTTTGTCCCTTGTGTTTTTCTTTCTTATTCTCCCTCCCCCTCTCCCTGCATATATATATATATATGAATAAAAAATTTGTTAAAAATGACAGATAAGGTGTTGTGCTTAAGGTTTTTTATATAATTTCTCATGTGATAAGTTTTTCTTTTCAGTCCATAAATTTATAAAAATTGTCCAAATTTTTATTTATCCAAGCACTTTCGGTTGTATTTTTAGCTATTATCAAGAATTAATTTTATTTTACTTTTAACTGAATATTATAAAAATTAACTTATTAACTTCATTTTTAAAGAAACTTGCATAAAAGAGGAATTGTTGCATATATATATATATATATATATATATATATATATATATATATATATATAAGATTTGCTTGTAAGTATGTGAGTACAGGTGGATTAAGGTAAATATGTATGTATCATAGTTTGAATGTTTATATTTTAAGTAGTATTGGGGAGTGTATGTATAAATGTGTTACTGGATTTGAATTGTTTAGTTGCCAGTTAAATACTAAATGTAACATTTACATTAGTTTCTATACTTTTATTTCATTTCAACATTTTCAAAAATTTAAAATTAATCCACATTAAACGATGTTTTCAAATTTTTCTTATTTTCATGGCGCATCTCATATCAACTTTTAATTTCAGATCTGTTCTGTTTTGTTTCAAGAGGCAAGTTAATCGTAAAACCTCTTTCTTTCACGTTTCTAATTGAGTTATTCTTTCAGTTTTGGGTTATTCTTTCATTCTAGATCTTTTCTGTGCTCTTTAAACCAACATTTTCAGAGGATAACACCAACATTCATCCCAGAAGTCAGTTGTAAGGATCCTTGTCTTCATGATTCTTCTTCAATCATATTTTCATTTTATATCATTTTTCTTTGCATTCAAAAGACAAAATAACAGCAATTCCCGACGCTGAAGTTGTTTGAAAGGCCTAATCTAAAGAAAGGCCTAATCCGTTGAAAGTTCTAATTCATTGAAAGGCCTATTCCAATGAAAGACATAATCCATTCCGCTTTTTACTTTTGTCACTATATGATCCGATATCCTGTTAAATTCATAGTTTTCTACAACATAACCAACGAATTAGTTTTATTTATGATAGTAAGCAGGACTATGAACAAGGTGAGAGAGTGAGAGTCATGTAGAGAGAAAGAGAGAGAGAGAGAGACAGACAGACAGACAGACAGACAGACAGATTGGGAAAAAGAGAGCGAATTTGATGAGAGAATATTTGCATATCGTATTTTCTATCTTCTTCATTCGTCTCGTGTTCACTGACAACAGGTGGGCTATTGCATTTTTAAATAGCGAAGTTTCTTGTCAAAGAATAGCTTACAGAAAGAAATAGAGAGAGAGAATGAGAAAGAGAGACGGAGACAGAAGTATACCGATAGAGAGGAGGAGATTAGAGAGAAAGAAAGAGGATGTCTCGGCGGGTTAGGTAAAAAGCAAGGAATGGAAACCAAGAAAGGAAAATAAGCGAAATATGACAGAGAAATAGAGAGCGAGAGAGAAATAATAAGAAAAACTAAGAGGAAAAAGGAGAGGAACAGAAACTGAAAAACAGAAGAAAGTACCAAGGCGATTAAAAAAAAAAGTTATGTTACTCGCCTCCTCCTACTCTTCCTCCTCCTCTTGCACCCTATACCATAAAGAAAAAACAAGTTTACGATGCATTCACGAATAACCTCAGCGTTGAAAAGCTAATTTGATTGTATAAAATAGTATTCAGTGTTTAGATGCCTGACATATCTAAGTAAAAACTATAGAAAACGTGCTTGGATTGTCCTCAATAAGGAAGATTAATTAACATTCGCGTACCTATTGTCAAAATGAGAGAGAAAAAAATCTATCGTACCCAAAACTCTTGTTTACTGAAATGGTCATAAAATGGAAGTTAGTGTGTTATAAATAGAAATTGATATGATTGTGTATACGAAACAGAAGTTTATCTCACTGAATTGCTCCATACCGAAAAAAAAAAAAAAAAAAAAAAGATTCATCGACACTTGATGGATGTTTACAAAGAAGAAACAATGTATGGCAGTGAGGCTGTGAATAATGCATTTCTGCAGTGGTGACAATGATGCGTGGAAACAAATAGCCAATATTATGAGCGCGGCAACCAGGGTATTTGAGAATTTTCCATACGAAGTACTGGTACCACTGTATTTTCGTCTTCACGGTGTTCTAATCCCAGGGTAACAACGACGTCTATCAGGAACCATTCACGGTTGCTCATGCGCACAAGATGTCAGATAGATTGCTCTCCGAGCGTTTCTCAATCAAGATGATCGTATTCACTTGCTCATTCACAAATATTCAGAAGAAGTAGTGAATGCATTCGAGGCCATACTTCCTACATATTTACACAATGTATGCTGAGTTATTATTATCATTGCGTCATCTTTACACATTTTGCACCATGGATTTACATTCTGATGCTACACACACTTCTACCCCTATCAAATTTCTTCAGTCCTCTTTTTGGAGTAGGTAAAGCTTGGGCTAGGATATAAGAACCCATTCATGGTCATTATATTTGTAGTCTTTCGGTAAACGTTTGCTAGGTCCGCTTGCACCATGCCTTACAATCCCGACTGCCTGATGCCTGAAACCAAATTTCCACCATGCATCTTGGATCAACAAATGTTCTTAACACGTCGTACATACGCCTCTCGTATCCGTGATTCTATGTTGTCATTAAGAGACTTGTCCATCTGTAGAACTGGTAGGCGTTTATAATCACTGCTGTCCGCCTCTTTCATAGATTCGCTATCGGGGAGTTCCATCCTTGTGCTATCTGTCTTTCTTCGCGCTGCAGTCCTCTTTTCAGAGTAGGTAAAACATATCGACATAATTCAGAGGATATAAGCACCGGTTCATGGTCATTTTCTTTAATGTTTTTCGTTAAAGGTTTGTTAGGTTCTCTTTGATCTATTTGTCAATGCTTGGACCACCTCGACTTCCTGAAGCCAGAAACCGAATTTCCAGCATTCGACTTGGATCTACAAATATTCTTTACACGTCGAATATACGACTCTCGTGTTCGTGATTTCATCTTGTCATTAAGAGTCTTTTGCATCTGTAGAACTCGTGAGAATTTATAATTACTGATGTGTACATCCTTCATAGTTTTGCTATCGGGGAGTTTCTTCCTCTCTGAATTGCCAGCAGAGTATACTTCAAACAACATCCTGATATCATTTGAGAAAATTCTATTACAGAGAACGACAGAATAATGACCAAAAATAGAATATTTTGCCAATAAATCTAACGATTTAAACTTTACCATTTATTCCAGTAATACGATTTGTTGAATATCAATAAACAACGAACGAATATTCATTCTTCTTCTAATTTTCCCTATAATAATACACACTGTGGTGTAGTGGATATCGACTCGGAATGAGAAACCAGGGTGTCGAGTTCGAATTCTAGTTGAATCCCTTGCATTCACTTACGCACAAATACCCTTGGGAAAGGTATTTATCCGTTTCTTCCCTCCAGTTATGGGTTAAATAATAGAAAAGATTAGGTTATATAGCCTTGGCTGGCAAACTGTCTACCCAGAAAGTAATGGCAACCTACTGCGGGATAATCTTCTGCCCAGTCAGTCATGTCTCTTTCGAGACATGATCGCCCAAAGCGTGTATCACGTATGGCACTTAACTGACTGACTGATATGTTTATGCAACAATATTTAATAATTTTAGTAACGAGAGCGTAAATATTTCAGATACCAGATGCATGTCAAAAACGTTACTAAAATAGAATCAACTTGCTAATTTTCTTTTATTATGTGATTGATTGCCTCATGTTTTCACCACGCGGTTTTTATTTGTTGTCCTGTGTTATAGAACAACAGAATAGAATAAACAAAATCTCCAAATTAATGTGTTTCGTTCCGAGAAAGAACTTCATACATTTTTAGATGGACGAGTCAGTTTTATTGTTTTGGCGGCGAAGAAATATAACAAACGTCCGCTTCAGGAATGTTTACCCACTCCCCCACAAGAATGCGTTGTGACACAAGGTCAATTTTTAAAGTAGGGAACACGAGCGCAGACACTTGGTTCAGAGTTCAAATATTTTCCAGCTACTGCTGACCTAGCAACTGGGTCAGTCTTACTTCGAAAACGATAAAGATACAGGGACACTTAACTTTAATTCAAATTTTTAACATCCAGCGTCTCTCGATATACTCGCCGATTACATTCACTTTTGATTTGATTTTGTTTTTTTATTAATATTACTTTTAAATAACCATATTTTATTAACATAAGTTTTGTGTGGAAAGGATTTATATTCTATGATCTTGGACATAAACTTACCATACAAAATTCTGAAATTAGCGCACGTTCAATATATTACTTAAATTACTTTCGCTTTTAATTAAAACTGTTTTATCTTCTTATGTATTGAGAATATTGTTTTGCAAAACGTCCCTTTAATATTAATGAGTTCTTTTAGTTAAATTCCTAGATGTTTTCCTTATGTATTTTGGGACATTTTTGCAGTCTGTTTTGTAAATATCTGCTTCAGATTTAATGTTGCTAGTTTGTTTTGTGTCAATTAAATATCTGATTATTTTTTAAGTCGATGCAACAGATTTCATATTGAGTTTAGATACATTCTTTTCAATTGCTTGTTTTCATCAAGTTTATTTTTGTCATCTATTTTTGTTATTGCGGATTTTATAAGCTTTCCTCTTCCCATTATACATAAAATTATTAGGATATTAAGGGTTACAATTTCTAATTGCTCTTAAGTAGAAACTTGCGATTATTCCACGTTTTATTTTGTTGTTTGTTGTATGACTAGAAGTTATGCGATCATTTTTGCTTGTCTGTTTTCGCTAGACTTTTAATTTCAGATCATTAACAATGCGGTCTAACATGATTTCAAGGAAAAGTAATATATTAATTGTTTCTGTTTCTTAAATAAATTTGATTGTCTTGTGTTTAGTTCAGTTCAGTAGCGGCTATATTAATAAGGCATCATCGTTATAGTTGAAATATTTGGATTGTTTAAGTAAAATATTTGGAAATGGAGCAGCATTTAGAAATGAAAAAAGGACAAGCTAAAACGCTACCAAGTTTTTAATGCTGTCTTTTATCTGTTTTAGTCTTCATCTAAGAATCTTTGTCTAAGAACTTTCCAGTTTCACTCTTTAGCTGTGTTCATTATCGCGTTCGGTGAATTTGTCTTCTAAAATATTCATTTGTTTTGCATTTCATTTTTGTTCTCGTTTTTATGACTTTCCGTTCATCTTTTAATCGTTTTCTTACAGTTTTTAATCGTTTTCTTACAGTTTTGCCTTCTTCGTTGTGCTCTTCAAATCTCTTGGTGCTGACCCGAACTCTTCTTTCATTTTCTTAACATATAGCCTATCAACATTGTCGCACGGGTGTAAAGCCTAAAGAATGTTGCCCTCTGTTTTCGTGTTCAGTGAACCATGTTTATGAATTTGTCTCTTGTCCAACTTAAGGTAAAATCCGGAGTAACTAACAATGGAAATTGCCAGATTATTTCTTTAAGCATTCTTTGATGCATTTTTTTTCTGCTCGATGGTATTGATGGTATCTGCTTCCGAAATACCCAGATATTTTTAGCTTCTCTACCGTTGAAATTACTGATAAATTCCTTGTTTGATAACCCTATTTTGGTGTTTCTTTTTTCTTCTTTTTCAATGCACATTTGATGTTCCTTGGATGGAGATTCTGACAGTTCGGGTGAAAATTTCTAAATTCTTTTTGGTTTTGGCAAAATTCATTCATCTTTAGTTCACTTTTGTTATGACTCTCTAACTCAGTAATCTTCGTTGCGTTTCTTTATATATCGTTTAGCAGTGACATCACATTGACGAATCGTAATAATGATAATGTGTCTCTTTGAAAGAGTTTTATTTTTATTTTAATCTCTGCTCTTCCGTCCTTTACTTTCGATTTTCTATTGATTCCGTTATGAAGTTCGCTACACGGCTTGAAATTTTTAAGATCTCTAAGCATTCTCTTTTCTAGTCTTATAGTCATATCGCAAGCCTTTTTATCGTCTGTCCATGTCAAATTTAGATCTTTTTACTCGTCTTAAGTTCTTTCAGTACGTTTTGATCAATTATTACAATTGATGTTTTATGTTTTCATTTTGTTATTGCTGTTACTGTGTTGTTGTTCTGTGTTTTTGTTGCAATTAATAGTTTTTATTGTTACTTTAGATAATAAATGCCCCAAATACCTTATTAAAATACAGAAAATATTACTCATAATAAAGAATTAAATTTTAATTTTGTAAAACTTTTAAAATATTTCAAAATGCGAAAAAAAAAAAAGAGAGAATAGATGATTAGCTGGTTTATTAAAATATTTTAAAAATTTCAGGAAATTAATAAAGAATTAAATGTTGCTTTGTAGAGGATATGTATTTTGATTTGTTGCAGTAAATATAAATTCTAGGTTATTAGAAATGTTTGTAGATTAATTTTAGAGGGTTTCTAGATCTGAAAGGAGTAAAGCATTATTCATATTTATTTTTTAGAATCAACTTTGTAATTACTGTCAAAAGGATTTAAACTTGTATTCTGAACTGTTTTTATAAAATATAATTTTATTTTTTGCAAAAAGGAAAAAGTGATAGAAATTAGTAAATTACAACTGTTTTTAAATGCAGAATCAATAAATATTGCCAAATATTCATGACGTCATTATTTTAGTATAGATCTAGAAGCGATATGATTTAATTCATGCAGAGTTTCCATTTAATAGACAAATAAAATTATTTTATTGTTTATCAATCATTGTCCTGTATGAAGCACATTTGATTTGATTTAAAAACAAATTCGCGTTTCGTTTTCATATGAAATTTCATTTTTGTTGATCGATTAAAATATTTTATCAATGATTTGCTATGCTTGTTCTGTATTCTGAATAAACGACGATAAAAATTGATTTATTTTACATCATGTTCATATGCGTAAAGCCCAATTGAGGAGAATTTGAAAAAATATTTATTTATATTTTTGATAAAGTATTACTAAATGCTGCTGTCCTGGTTGAATTTACTCACACTTAAGGATTTAATTTTAATATTCAACAGCTCAAAATTACTGAGTTACTTTAGAAAAAAGTAAAAGCCTTTTTTCGAAAACTAGAGCAAAATAAAAAGCCGGTTCACGTGTACTTCAGTTGCAGACGTCTATCTATTTAGTAGTGGGGGTAGGAGAGGAGAAGGAGGAGGAGGAAAGAATCGTAAAAAAAGGTGAGAAAAAGATAAAGAACTAAAAAAGCAAGAAAAATTGAAGTAGAAAAGGAAGGTGGCACAAAGAGAGATGAGGAATGGACAACAGCAAAACAAAAAAAAAAACAAAAAAAGAAAAAAGAGGGGAGGACCGAGGAAAAGAAAGTAAAATCGAAGATAAAAAAAGATGAACAAAGAGAGAAAAAGAAAGAGACACAGTGGAAGATCTACTGATAATAAAGTTCTGTGTTTTTATATTTGTATGTCTGCGAATGAGTGACAGAGAGATAGAGAGAGAGAGAGAGAGAGAGAGAGAGAGAGAGAGAGAGAGAGAGCGAGAGAGGGAGAGAGAGAGGGGAGGGAGAGAAAGTAGGAAAAAAAGTAAGGAATGGATTTGGTCAGAGCTTCAGGAAACGTTTAAATGAGAATGTAAGAAGGAATTCTAGAAACAACAGTTCAAAGAATAAAATTATCCCGGGAACAGAGACTTTAAGAATCACAATAGACAATTGCGATGGCAAGAACGCTAAAATGACCGAAAAAGAAGATAATGAAGGGAAAAAGCAGAGCCTCGTCGTGTGCACCTATCACAGCAGCAGTCGAGCCATTGAAGAGCTAAAAAAAATCGACAGATTGCTGTATTTTATAGAAAAATGGGGAGTTTTGGTTGTAGGGTGGGTCGGAAAGCTGATGCAGCAAATTAGTTCTTTTAAGTGGTGAGCATATTTTGTCGGCTACTTTTGCTAAACCCTCAGGCTGTGGATTTTTCTCGGGTCCAAGCAGGAAGGAATCTTATATTAGAAGTGGCAGGCAGATCAGATTCCAATTTAGGTCAGCTGCAGTTTGTGCGTGTGTATACGTGTGTGCACGTGCGCGAGAAAGATAGGAAAGGTAGTTGAATTGGCATCAAGTTAGCTGTCATTTCTTGACAATAGATACAGTAAAGCTTATATAGATGTAAGACTGTTGTGAGCAAAGGAAACGTAACATAGGGAATCAAAAGAACTGCTATCTACTGGCCTCATGTCACTTTAAGTTAACTGCAGTCATTGTGAAAACAGCTAAATATCTGCTGACTTACATCTTGAATACAGTTAGACTTGCGAGGTACGAGCAGCTCTTTTGGTGTGTGTGTGTGTGTGTGTGTGTGTGTGTGTGTGTGTATGGCAAACAAAGGCCGCGCGCGCAAAAAAAAAAAAAAAATGTAAACGAATAGTCCAGACTAAAAACAAAAATATTTGGACATATTTTTACACGCACATGATACACATTTTTCCGTTTCGTTCATCCATTTCGCGTCATTTACCGCCCCTTCTACACATATTCCCCCACCAAAAAAATATGCATTTTATAATCACTCTCTCTCTCTCTATCTCTCCGTTCAACCTTATATCATATCGAGAATCGGTCGAGCTATGAAGGAAAGATTGTGCATGAGAAATATAAAATTAACAAATATAAAGATGGAAATGCAGTGGAGAGCAATAAGAAATCAAATATAATTAAATTAAAATAGATGTTCGAAAAACGAATACGAAAGTACCGCGATAAAATAGAGAGAGAGAGAGAGAGAGAGAGAGAGAGAGAGAGAGAGAGAGAGAGAGAGAGAGGTCTTCCAAAAGAGAAAGTGAAAAAAAAACAAATACTTCCAATTAGAAAATCAGATACATTTCATTATTTGCAATAAAAATATTTCCCTGTGACACTAGAATCATTTGTACCCATTTTCTCGCTCTTGTTTTCATTTAATAAAAAAACTGTCTTGTCTGCTTGTGTCCTCGTTGGACACACCCATAACCCAGTTGCATGCATGCACAAGTCACGCCGTCTTTGTTACCGTGTTCGTTATTATCAGAAAATCAATTGAAATAGTAGCCTTATCAATGGAAACAATGACGGTCGTTGCCGCTACACGACTTCTGGCAGCTGTTCTTTTTCGAACACGCGCCATATATGTGTTTCTATGACATTAATAATAGCATTTTTAAAAAAAGGGATGTCAACATTTTTATCAACGTTTGTAAGCATTCTTACTTATACACTCTTGTGTATTTCCTTGTCAATAATGAACCTCACAAAGCGTTAAGACAAGGTTGTAATCATCCTAATCAATCGCAGGTGTTTTTACTCTCAGCAGTAGAGGTGTGTTCATTCATCTAGAAATGTTAATAACGTGCCTTTTGTCCCTCAGCTGATGTAGTCATTCCAAAGAGCGACAAGAAGCTGAACCCCTACAAACCCCAACAAAAAACATTAGCCGGATAATTGAATTTCAAATGATGAATTTGTTTTAACCATAAAAATATTTTAATAATTTTTGTGATAATATTAAAAAATATAACTGAAGAATTTTGGTGCGGCACTGTTGCTAATTGGAATTCCTAGTGTAGATGTGTAAATCTGACCTTGGATGTCCTTCAGATTGCGATTTTATCACTGCGGCTATTTTAGGCGTTCACACCCACGTTTGTGGTTGTTTGTTGGAAACCTTGAAACTTGGATTTCTCTAATCTTCGAAGTAAAATCTTTTCTACAAATAATAAAGAAAGGAATCTTTTCAGGAAAAGTGTTTTTCCTTAGATGTAAATAATTTTAATGTCAGAACATAAGATCAAATGGTAGCCGCTACAACAACAATAATGTAAAAAATGAAAAGTTCATAAATCGTATCAGTCGGTGTCAATAATGGCGAGCTTATTTATACGGAATTCTATTATAATCTTAATCTATTATATGGAAAACTTGGTACATCGTAAGAATTCGGTTTAGGTTAAATGAAAAGAACAACCAACTTTGTTTACACTGAATCAAGTTATTTTTTTGTTAACGGTGTATGAACAATTTTGATATAAAGACACGTTTAACAGCTAGAGTGATTACCATTGTCAGGTGTTCTGTTAAGAAAATGAAATTATTGAAATGTGTGACGAAGATAATTGTATCTTACCATCGCAATATGGCATTACCCTATCCGTGATATGTTAATACTTTGTCATGAGTAAAGAAAAATAAAAAACTTGCATATATGTTTGTCAGAAAACACTTTATCTGCACATTTACAGAAACAATAGTTTGTTCAAGCAGCAAACCAAAGAAATATCAAAGGCTGGATGTAGGAATGAAAAGTGAAATGTGGTCTTATTGATGAGTTGACTTGATTGTAAAGTTGCTATTGATGTGGCTAAATCCTACTCGACAGGAGAAACTGTGGTCGAGAGTAGGCGTGATGTCGTTCTACTGAATTGCTTCCAACTGGTGTGGCAACATACATTTAGCCAAATTGTCACATGGTGCATTTCTTACCCTTTGACATGTGCATAAATTATAGCTGAGTCAAGGGAGATAAATCAGTTTTCTAACGCGACAAAATATTTCTAATAAGAAATACTATTCAAATTTATTCAAAAAATTATTGTAGAGTCAATCTTTATTGTCAAGAAACGTGTGATTTCAGTTTTAAGAAATTTGTAAGGCAGATTCTGTAAAATATTTTGAAGATGTTTTTCATATTGAGTAAAATTTTAATTATTGAATTGTGTTTTAGCCAACAACGTTTAGATGATTTTGCTATGAGCTGGGATTTTTGACATTTCTTGTTAACAGTAATTATCCTCGGACAATATGCTAAGATCCAACACAGATTGTAAGAGAAGATATTTGTTATTTTGTTACTTTGTTTTTCCAACATTAATGAATACACATGAAAAAGAAGAAAATAGACATATTTTGTCAAGGCCAAACATTCTGCCACGAAGAAACGGTTGAATGACTGTGGTGAGTTTGATCCTCACTGGGGAACCATATTTTGTGGTTTTGTATGAGATCAATAAATACAAATTTCAGTCAGAATTTTCAAAAAATGACTAATTTTGTAGCAAAAAAAAAAAAGAAAAATTTCTGATAAAGATTTTGATTTCATATCAGACATATGAAATCACTATTTATACAAATACCAGAAACCAACAATTCCCATAAAAATATGAGGCGTGACGATTTAATTCCCGGAATGACTGTAGCGTCTCCCTGGGTAATGTGTCAAGTAAATATTTGTACTTGAGCTCGTCACCATGTTTTTCAAATTTTATTTTATCGCGGTGCAGGCCAGATGAGTCACTCGTTGCCGAGCAGACGAGGAAGAATCGCACATATTCATGTTATAATTTTTGACAGAAAAGGATTGAAAGGAATCAGCAGCTGAAAATTAATATCATGTTTTGCGTGAAGATTAGTAAAACTTTCAGTGAAACCACGGTTTCAGGAAGAGAATAGTTTTATAGACACAAATACTTTCAATGTTAAGACAGCCAATAATGACCAGGTAAGCAAAATGTGCTTTCACTGCGCCATTCCAGGAATGAAATTGCCATGTCTTGTATAACAGACTTTCTTAGTTTGCAACTTTAGAGTCAAGAAAATGATATCCACTCGATTCTCTTCGTTGACTGAAATAGAGACGTAATATTTATTGCAGTAATACATGAACAGCATGTAACTCTTCCTGTAGACAAGTTAAAGCGTACTCCGTGCTTCACAACCCACAGTCATAAGAAAATAGGAGAATTGTTATATTCTTTCTGCTCTGCAGGACCATCCGTTTTAGAGAAACTAGCATAACGACCCCCCCCCAGCCAAAAAACAAAAAGCAAAAACACAACAACAACAATAACAATAACAACAAAAAGAACAAAAGCAAAACTAAAGCTTGGCGGTTGCGCTTGTCGTTGTGGAAAAAAATTATCAGCCTCAGCTTATGTTAACACAAAGGCATTGGGGTGAATTATCAAATAAAAACTGAATTAAATTAACAATCACCACACTACAGTAGTTATTCAATATAACTTTATTGCATAAATATAGACACTCTTGGGGTGCAGAATTAATTTCAACTCGGAATTAATTGAAATTAATTAAAATGAATTGAATTAATTGAAACATGCAGTTGAAATTAGTTCCGAGTTAAAATTAATTCTGTAACGCACACTCTCATATAACAAGACATTTTAGACCATATCTGTTTCAATTTTGGAATGGTAAATGTCGAATGTATTGATGACTTTTTTGTTATGCTTATGTAGCAATTGTTAGATTTTACGAGCTACGAATCTCCCCTTTTCATTCTGGCATAGCTACAGATATTAGATAAAAATTTTTTTTAGTTTGGCTGATTTACAGAGTTAAAGGGCTCTCATGCTGTTCGGCTAGTTGCTGTGGGTGGGGAATAGAAGTAAATTCACATCTTTTCTAAGAATATTCGTATGAAGTGAAATCGAACTCTGTCGGGCGTTTTCATTTTCCACTTTACACCTCTCCCTCCCGCCCGTTACGCTACTCGTTACCTTTTTATTACAAAACTAAATTTTTCAAAGAATGACGTTAAGAAATAATATATACTTGGTGACATTAAGGTGGTTATATATTTTCTCAATGTGTGTCAGAGGTAAAAACCAGAATATCCGTTGCAAATGTAGGCAGACCGTCTCTACTTTGCAGAAAATTATACCAATCTAATCAATTTACTTTAAACGTTTACTATTGTTAGACGCTTCAAAATCATTGATTATTGTTGGCGGTAGCCGTGTTTGACAAAAGTTAACAGAGGGAGTAGAAACATTTTAATATTCATTCAAAATGGATCCCTTGGATTTTAAAAAAAAATCTCGCTGATTATTATGATATTGGCATTTTGCAAAGCAATAAAGCACTATCTAAAAATGTTATTTTAATGTTTTCAACCTTGCTAATTTTTTTCACATTTGACATAAGAAAATTATTTTGTGTTTTAAATTCTCACAACTTTGTCTCATTCAGTTTTTCAAGATGAGAAAATAATTAGTTAATTCTTATGAGAAATCAATCGAAAGTAAACGAGATTTAAAAATAAAACTCTCTGTTTATTGATGATCTATCTGCAATAAAACCAACTAATGATTTCTATCTGTCTTTACTGAGGTCAACCACTGACAAGATTTGAAAATAAACCTAACACAGACAACCACACGCTATTTCTGCTTAGCTGACGCTTTACAAACTTTCATTGTTACGTTTAAAACAAAGATTAAACTTTCTTCCTCAAAACTCTAAAAAATCGTTTTAGAACGACGACGACGATTTTGCTTTAAGACAATTTTCGACAATTTAGTGACGCATTGCTAATTTGAATTCATTTTTTCTAATGTACATAGAACGAAAATATTGTCAGGATTACATGTGTGGTTGAACCTCACAGTTCATACTTTCACTACAATATTCTTTTTCAACCCTTTATGTACAAGTTAAAAGTATTAGCAATGGTCGTAATACCTGGAAAGCGTTCCAGTTTATTTTTATTTTCCATTTACAGCTAGAGTAATTTAAAGCATTTTCTGATTTTTCAACAATTGACTTTATTTTTTAGAGTAATCTTTTTACATTACAGAGTAAATGAGTCTTATGTAAACTTTACACCAATAATCAAGTAACAACTGAAACAGTAAATATTGTTTTTGGTCTCATTGAATTATATTATAACTTTCTTACTCTTTTTGTATTGACTCGAGTTTCTTCTTCTTAATTAATAAATTGAGCCTTGGGAATTGAGGTCCATATATAATCGGTCTGAACACATAACTGACATCCATGTGCTGTCAGATTGATCACTTGGTAATCGTATGTTATCACTCATTCATAAACATATCAGATTAGAAGTTGATCATGATGTTGTATAAGTTGTATATTGTTTGGAACATTTAATAATGTAAATAAATTCGTATGAGAATTTTTTAAAATTCTTAGAAGTGATCAGATTTTGAAAACGATGGTCAGTTAAGAATAAATGATGATTAGGTAGAAATACTAAATAGTCACATAATAAAAGATTCTTAGGTAGGAATACAAGATGGTCAGTTAAGAATAAATGATGATTAGTTAGGAATACAAAATAGTCACTTAAGAATAAAAGAGTGTTATGTTGCAATAGAAGATAGTCAGTTAAGAATGAAACTTTGTTAGAAAAAATAAAAGTCACTTTTGATTAAAAGAGTGTTAAGTAAAAATAAAAGATAGTCAGCTAAGAATAAAAGCTGTTTAGGTAGGAATAGAAGATGGTCAGTTAAGAATAAGAGTGTTAGGTAGAAATACAAGATGATCACTTTAGAAAAAAGATTTTTAGGTAGTCAGTTTAGAATAAAATAGTTTTAGGTAGGAATAGAAGATGGTCAGTTAAGAATATAAGAGTGTTAAGTAAGAATACAAGATGGTCATTTAAGAATAAATGAGGGCCATGTAGGAATACAAGATGTTAAGTTAAGAATAAAAGATTCTTAGATAGGAATACAAGATTGTCAGTTAAAAATAAAAGATTGATAGGTAGGAATATAAGATGGTCCGTTAATAAAAGAGTGAAAGTAGGAAAACAAGATGATAAGTAAAGAATAAAAGAGTCTTAAGTAGGAATACAGAATAGTCACATAAGAATAAAAGACTGTTTCGTAAGAATACAAGATGGTCACATAAGACTAAAAGAGTCTTTGGTAGGAATACAAGATGACCATTTAAGAATAAAAGAGTTTAATATAGGAATACAAGATGGCCAGTTGAGAATAAAAAAACTTTTAGGTAGGAATACAAGATGACCAGTTAAGAATAAAATAGAAACGAAAATAAAATGGAGAAAGAAACTATCATGGTTCAACCTCTCTTCATAATACAAATCTCAAGGAAAATGTGGCGAAAATATTTAGAAATTTAATTATGAAACACTTTTCATAACCGCAAATGTTAAAAAAGATCTTTAACAGTCACTGCTATATCAAGCTGCACTAAACACATTAGTAGTTTGATAACCAATCATGATTATAAGTTGGTGGAAGAGGATAAACAGAAAGATGTGAGAAATTGTAACTAATGGGTAAATAATGAATGTCCATTTAGAGTAGAATGTCTAGCCAACGATGTTGTTTATGAAGCAAAAAGTGTAAAGGTAACCAAGTCCTACATAGGAATAGCTGAGAGAGATTGAAATAAATAGTTTTATAATCAGAACATTAAGAATAGCACTGGGCTCTCTGCATTTTCCTAGAATGAAGTTGAAAATGACAGGGAGACCCTAGAAATAAAATGGGAAATAATAGCAAAGATAAGGACCAATAAAGATATGTATGTGTTGCAGCATGTGTTTAACAGAAAAATGATAATATTGCAAAGTAAATAAATAAATAAACAACGATAATTTTAAGAGTGAGCTAATGGCATGTAATCATATGAAAAAGTACAGAATGCAGAACACATCTGGGGTAGCAATTCGCTATAAAATTTGTATATTTGAATATTAATAGCATATAGAGTGTAATTTTTTTTTTATAATCATATCGCCTCGAGCAAGGCATTTTACTGCCACTGTTTTGTTTTGCAGAGGGTTACGTAGGAGGAAAGTTATGAGAAAGAGTGACAGGCTATAGGGGGTGTCAGAAAGAGAGAGAGAGAGAGAGAGAGAGAGAGAGAGAGAGAGAGAGACAGAGGCCGGAGATGACTATTGACTTTACATTTAAATTCTTGGAGATTATAGCTGTCAGGAAAACAAGTAAATGGAAGGGAATTCCATTGTTGGAGTAGAATTTACGTTTACAATTTATTGGTTTCACAGTAAAAGGGTGGGACCTAGTTGCTAATCTTGTGGCTCGAGTAAATTTATATATAGGGCGCACCAGTGAGCTAAGTTCATCGGAGCAGAAGCCGTGAAAGTATTTGTAGAAGAAACACAGAAAAGCTACATTGCGCCGGTGAGAAAGTGACTATATCCGAGCTGCCAAGTTGGGATATATCACATTACAGATTTTCCGTTTGATTTTGTCAAGGACACCTAGGTGGATAGCAGGAGCACTCGACCAGATATGGCAGCAGTATTCAATGTACGGGCGGATGGTAAATGTGCAGGATTGTTTCAGGCGGAAAAAAAACTTCCTGGCCCTAGACAGAGAATCGACTTTCTTAGAAGCAGATTTAACTATGGATTCTATACAGTCATTCCAGTTGAGGTCTGTTGTGAGAGTTAAACCGAGGAGGGGCAGTGTTTTGCTTTCAGGGAGACTATATTGAATCAGTTGAAATGTGTTTTAATTAATTATTCATTTCCATCTGAAAATAGGCATAACGGCGTGAAACTGCGAGTAGTGGAGGAGTTACATTGCAAAAGACACTCTAACCCTGCTTGTCAGTGTGCATTTTGTTAATTATATATATATATATATATATATATATACTTTTTTTTCTTTAAAGTGTATGTTTATTGTTGTTGTTATTATACATGTTATGATACATTAAGTGTCCATAATGGTATTTGTGACGCTACACGTGTTTCGAGTCTAAAATTGACTCTCTTCAGGCGAATAAATTTGTGGCTTTACGTATCGGGTTCCTCTTGTTTCTGATAGCCAAGTTGTTGTTTTATAAATAAATAAGTAGAAAAAATAAGAAAATAAATAAAATCAGTAAAATAAAATAAAATAAATGTTGGCACGTTGAATGGTCTGTGTTTTTTCACATCAGCATATGCATATATGGATAAACAGATAAATAAATAAACAGATGGATGAATCAAGTGCTTAGCCCATTTTGAAATGATATTGGTCTGGGGTTACCTTTTTAGTATGTTAAAATTATCTTCTAGTCACCTTTGTTTATCTATAATCCTTTTCATGGGTCAGTTGGTAGTCAGTTTTTATTGCTTTGACGGTGTTTTGAATTTGATGTGTGTGTGCGTGTGTGTGTGTGTGTGAGCGTTTTTATTTCGTCTTTATCTCTGATGTAACTTTTATTTTTGTGGTATAAGGTTGTAATATTTTATCAATTAAATTGCTCAGTCTGCTTGTAGGGCAGGCTGGTCCTGCTACAATTGGACTAAATTTAAGGTCACTGGAGTTTGGGGTGTGGATATATTCCGATTTTTGTTCCTGGATAGCTGCTTTAATTGTGCTTGATTTGTGTATCTTTGGAAGTCCGTTAAAATTACTGGTTTTTGAAGTAAAGTCTGTAAGGAAATCTTTTTCTTTTTTATTTTTGATGTGATTTTTTCATCTATATTTAGGTTGATTTTTTTATAGTTATTTTCGTCTCCTAGCATATCTTGAATATTTGTTTTGTAATAAGTTTTATTCATAATGACTACAGCACTGCCTTTATCTGCTTCCTTTATTATTATATCATTGTTCTTACGGATATTTTCTAGTGCTAGTCTTTGCTTGTGTGTGAGATTGCTATGGTTGTTGTGTTTGTTTTGAAAGCCTGTATCCCAGATTTTTTCAAAGAATATGTTCATTTCATTTGAATTGTTGTTTTTGTTAGGGCAATATTTAGATTTATTTTTTACTATTGAGTTATCGGTAGTGTTGTTATTGTTGTGTAATGTTTTAAGAAGTCTAAATTTCCGTTCGAATGCTTTAAGATCTTATTTTAGGTCTGTAATGTTCTTTTTCGGGGTGGGACAGAATTTTAGACCTAATTTTAGAATGGTTATTTCTTCTTCTTTTAAAGGGTATGAAGAACGATTGATGAGAATGTGTTTTGTATTTTTTAGATTTTTTAAATAGGTCTTTTCCTTCTCATCGGATATTCTAATATGTTTATTAATTGGTGAGGTATCTCGATTCATTTCGCGGTGGTAGATGTTTGGGTTGAAAAATGTGGTGTTTGTATGTCTGGTTGGTCTTTGGTGGGTGAGTGTATTTCCGTACAGGGATTTGTAGTAGTAGTTGTGGTATTGTACATTCTGTGTTTTGGGGAATGTTTTGTAGTTTTGTCTGTTTGCTTTATGAGATAGCGGCCTTTTGCGTGTGTTCGTTGAGGATTGGTCTTATATGGGTGGACGTGTAGGTATGTGAATATTATAATTATTGGTATGAAATAATTGATTGTTGTGTGGATTTGTTATTATGTGGTTCGGTGTGATTAATGATATATATATATATATATATATATCATTAATATTATATGGTCTGGATATCGGATATCGAACTAAGGTGAGAAACTGACAATCACTATATATATATAATTTATTTGTTTGAACATTATTTTTAATCGATACTCGTTTATTTTTTTACAAAAATATATGTCATTCGGCAAAATTTATCTTAAATAATCAGGCTGGTTGAAATAAGTATATAAATGTACTGTTTCATTAAAAACAGAATATTTACTTAAATACGAGTATCGATTAAAAATAAATTAAATATATCGGTTAACATCATTTCGTTAATTTTCGGAATCTTTTTGTAACGTATATATATATATGGTGAGTATTAATTTTTCACCTTCATGCGATATCCAGACCATATAATATTAATTAGATATATTTTGGGGATTATCTTCTTTTTACGAATTTGTCATTATTATTCCTATATATATATATATATATATATATATATATATATATATATATATATACGTGTGTGTGTGTTTGTGTGTGTGTGTGTGTGTGTGTGTGTATCTAATATTTATATATATATATATATAAATGTGTGCATATGTGACATAAATTATATATCTGTGTGTGTGCGTGTGTCTGTGTGTCTGTGCGTGTCATAAATTATCCTATATTCTAAACGTTTGAGTCATTCACCTTTTGTAATCATACCTTTTGTACCAAATTTCGAACGAGCCAGTTTGATTTAGGCGTCAGTTTCAGTGAATACTGAGAAAAGCATTGAATGTTTTATAGTCATTAAATACTGCTACTTCGAACAAGAATTTCTCTCTTTTTCGACTTAGCACCGCGTCTCCACTCCGGCAATCTGTTCTCAATACTACTGCGAGACCAATTTTCTTTTTGTTTTGTTTTTTAGCAATCGTCTGCTCTTGTCCAGCTGCACATATTTGATGCCACTGCTAGAATCGAAGCTGCGCGTTCATTTTATGGGCATGCGCATTTCTACAGCCGAAGATTGAAATATAAAGATAGGAAGACAAATTATTGCTTTATCGTCCATTCTCGTATAAAAGCTTTTATCCTTTTTATTAATGACTACCTCTGGCGTCTCACATTGAAGCAACGCACGGCAGAACATAACTCACATCTTTGGATAGTCGTTCTGGGTGATTTTCTTTTATTATATTTTTCCCAGCTTTTTTCCTCTATTATTTCCTTCTTTAATTTTGTTTTAATCTGTAATGCAAGATTTAGCTTAAACACACACACGCACAACACATAAGCATGCAAATGTGTATGCGTGAGTGTGCATTTTATATGGGTGTGTGTAATATATACGTATATGTGTGTATGAGTGTCCATGTCTATGTGTGTGTGTGTGTGCGCGCGCGCGTATGTGAAACTATATACTCATGAATATTTATATACAAGCTCACAAAGGCCTAAAATTATGCAGTGATATAAAGGTAGATTTTCATTCCGGTGTATCCGTCAGAGGCGATGACAAATCCTAAGTATTAAAGAATAAATCTATAATATGAAGTAACGGCAGGATTTGAAGAACTGAAATTATGTTACAAGATTTAGGCTACCTAATCATATTATTTCTTTAACGAACAATAACATACTAACAGAAGGAATAGATGGACACACAGTTGTACACACATAAAACAGTAGAGAAATTCAATACATAGCTAACACACGTAAACATATAAAGACGTGCATCCATACACCAATTAGATGGGGAAATAAAAATGAACAAAATTCAAAATATGAATTGACAAAATATTTCTTTGAGAAATAAATTATTATTATTATTTTTCTCATGCAAATCTGTCATTTTGTTTCTAATCTATTAAGATGCTTGTCACTTTCACTTCGTTTGTTTTTTGGCTTGTTTTTTGTTTGTTTGTTTTTTTCTACTTCTGCTGACCAATTTCTCTGCCTTTTCTCTTTAAAATGATTACACAAAATGTTTTCATTGTTTTATTTTTTCCTAAATGATGATCTCTCTCTCTCTCTCTCTCTCTCTCTGTCTCTAGTTCTTTTTTGCTTTTCTTGCTTTGTTTGTTTCTCTCATTGATCCTTGCTTTTTCTCTTTGCGCACCTCTCTTTCACTTTCTTCTGAATTATCACTATTTTGTTTAGTATTTTTCTCTTTTTTCTTTTTATTTAAATGTATTTATAGCTCTTTTAAAAGATGCATGTTCTGCTGTATTATATTTGCTAATTGAATTTTATTTGTTATCACCTCTGAAATGTTTGATATATTTCCCCCAAAATACAAAATTACAGACATTTTCCAGTTTGGTGACACTTTTTTCGCTTAGAGATTTTGTTTTCTCTCTTTTCTTGTCCTATACACATACAAGGTGCAATGGATGGATTGTAGTCTAAATGACACAAAAATGAAAATAATTTGACTATCTCATTTAACAGATATATCCACTAAAATTACAAAAAATATCTTGAAACGCTAAACAGTACGTTTATTCAATAAAATCGCCATTGGGTTCAACCACGACCCCCAGACTACTTCGGAATCTCCTGCGACTCTTCTAGACGGTCTCCTTGTTTAAGTTGGTGAACGCTGCCATAATCCTTGTTTTCAGTTCATCTTTGGTGTTACAAGGAATTCTGTTGGTCTTTCGCTCAACTGCGTCCCACACATAATGATCAAGGGGGTTGCAATTTGGGGGTTTAGGTGGCCAGATGTAAGGGGTGATGTGGTCGTAGATAGTTGTCTGACAGCTATGACTAGTTTCTCCTGCTTGTGTGACATGGTGCGGAGTCCTGTTGCCAGACTTAGGGTCTCCCAGCAGCCACCCTTTTGACCCAGAGCAGCACTATCTTCTCAAGGCACTTGATGTAGGACTCCGTGTTGAGTCTGAGATTTTCAACAATAAATTCGAGATTAGAACGATCAGAGCTGCCGTACATTCGTAATCACCATTACACTCATCAAACCTTTTCTGAATCCTCTGAAATGTTCATATTGAAGCTTCCGGTGCGAATGCCAAGCAGTACAGTCAACATTTTTGGCGGAGTAAATTGAGTCATGGTGCTTTTTTTCTACCAGCCGATGGCCAATTGACGCATCTATACTGGACAGTCGACAAAATAAGAAACGAATAACGCGCATGCGCCAAATTAAAAATAAAATGTGGTGACAATTTACTTATCGCACTCTGTATTTTGAAGTGAAAAACGTTTCACATTTCAAAATTCAAAGCTTTACATTAGAACACCATTCCGAGAATAACCACAAACTGATTTCCCTTATTTTATTTATAGTTTCGTTTTTCTTGTATAAACTCTGTACCTCTATTTCTCTCTTTCTCTTTTTCTTTCTGTCTCTTTTCCTCTCGTTCTCTCTCTCTCTCTTTCACACACACACATGTATAAATGCAGCCAATTCTAAATTTCCTGCATTTTCCCTAGAGAAATATTTATTTTTTCTTTCAAATTCTTATTGTCCCATTATTCCTAACCGATGCTAACATCTTTTTTGTTGTCAAATGTAACTCGTTTCAGTCAAATATATTGTTAGACATTTGTAAATTCATACGTTCAAATTTCATGCAGATTATATTTTAATGTTAATTTTTGATCTCCCTCTCATTGGCTTGTTCTTTACTTACGTAGATTTCTAATTCATACACACTATCATCTTCTGAGCTTGTCTTTGACTCTATTCGTCTCCCCTTATGCAACCGAACCGATGGTAGTCGATTAGGGCATCAGCCCTCATTGAATATTTGAGTTCTTTATAAAAAAAGAAAAAAGCAAATAAAATATCTAATTCATTCTCGCCGCCTATGCTGGCCGCCCGTGTTGTTCGATAGAGTTATTCAATCACCAGCGCCAACATGGCGACATCTTTCTTTGGCCATTGACAAAGAAAGACTGAAATAAGTAGAACATTCATAACACAAAAAGACCATGGTTTGGGGAAAATATTCCCGACATTTCTTTTTCCAATTCTGATTAATTCTTTCAGTTTTAAACATCTTTTGGAAATCTTTCTTACCCAATCTTTCTTACTTCATAATAAATCTTATTCACTTTTTCCGTTTGAACTCATCTTAAGAGTTTTTCGTTGTCTTTTAATCCCAGATTTTAATCAATGCGAAAAAAGTAACGTTAAATTCTAGTTTATCTTGGACTTGTAACCAATCGATTTTCTTCTAAAATCCGAAACCGTCTTTTCTTATTTCTTTTTACTTAACCCGTTTTTGCGGGTCAGTCATAAATGTTTCTATTGAAAAACAAAAACTAAACTGATATTAATTTGTATAGGGATAATACTTCTTTCTGCATTTTCAATCATTCGGATGCATGCATTACATTTTAAACCGTCACGAAACTGATTAATTGCAGTTACTATTTTGTCTGTTGCGTGAAAATCCATGACATCTAAGAATAACAAGCAATTTTCAACTCAATCAGTTGTAGATTCTTCTCGATTATGAAATTTTGGCCACTGATTTTACTGTATTGAATAACAAGTTTCTGAAATGCAATACGGCTATTTATTTGTTTTTTAAGATTTTATATATATATATATGTATATATTGATGCATGTTTCATTACATAACGTAGACAAGTTTTGTCTATTTATTTTATGTAAATTCTTTTTGAATCGTCTAATAACCTTAATAGTATTATCGTTGAAAGAAGAAAGAAAATCACAATATTGATACATGTTTTTTTTAATCCTTTCTCAGGTTTCGGCTTACATCAGCCATTATCAAAGATGACAATTATATCAAGTGTATTAAGCAGTTTGCAAACGTTCAGTAGTAGTAGTCGTCTATTTTGTTTGCATGGAAGAATTTCAAAGCAACGGCGAACACGTGCGTGCGTGTTGGAAGCGAAAATCGCACTACAGCTTGTGATGTCACACATGACCACGCGAGAGTGGGGCGAGAAGTATTAAGTATGGAAAGCCATTGGGATAACCCATTTTTCTGTTATCTAAAATAGGCATTTAAGAATGTTTGTGGAGATTTCGTAGTTTATTTTCTTCAGGTTAGGTTTCAATTGTTTTATGTATATGGCTTCGAGATTTTTTAATTTTTGTTTATTGTTTTCATGTTTAAGTATGGTTGTGTTTTCGACGGGGATTTCGCGGAATTGCGTACGTGGCCTGGCATGTTGTTTTAAATGCCTAAAGATGTTAGAATTATCATTTAAATGTAGTGTCAAACGACGTGAAAGAGAGTTTGTGGTGTTACCAACCTAAATATTGTTTAATCTGTTGGGGATACAATCTCCCAAAGGGCACTTGAATTTGTAAACTATGTCGTTGTTTTTTATTTTTATTTTTTTTCAAATCGCTAACCGGGGGAGAAGAGTCATTGCGAATAAATGTGTTGGATATACTAGATTTAGAGTAGTATATGATTAACTTAATTTTTTTGCTAGGATCTGTTGTAAATATATTAGTACTTACTAATTTTTTAGTATATTTTTTTATCTTGTATTTAGTTTGTATAGATTTGATAGGAATTTAATATGTTTCCGATTAGTTGAGGCAGCACTGTACTTTACCTGCTTAGTATTGAAACTTCGAAGAAAGCATCTTATTTGTTCGTCAACTATATAGTTTGGGAAGTTATTATTAAGAAGTGTTTTTTTTTTTATATTCTTATAGTTCACTGTAAAAAATCTGTTTTGTGGATGAATTAGTTTCTGTACGATGTATTAGATTTTTTTATAATTGCTATTTTGTAGTAATATGGGCATTCGCTCTTGTAGTTAAGTGTACATGAACTTATCCTGGTAGGTTTTTTTAATGGTGAAATAATAATATATATATCGCCCGGTTCACACTCCACCCACGTCTATTGAACAGGTGAAGAGGCTCATCCCGTGTTCCCTGTTTAGGATGTGGTTCACTCTTTTATTTTTTTTTTCAATTGGAGTAGATAGACTAAACTATCGCCCGGTTCACACTCCACCCACGTCTATTGAACAGGTGAAGAGGCTCATCCCTTGTTCCCTGTTTAGGATGTGGTTTCCGGCTTTTTCTTTTCCAGTCTTTTCACTCTTACGTAGCCCTCTGCGCTTCAGTGGCGTTACCGCCTTGCTCGGGGTGATATGATTAATATATATATATATATATATATATATGAAGAAAGAAAGAAAGAAAGAAAAATACTAGATTTTAAAATTAAATACACACAAACAAGCTAGGGTTAAATAGGGACTTAGGTGTGTTGAATCTTTACAAATATTTCAATAGCTAAAAAATTTTTTTTTCAGATATTCCAAGAAATTTTTATCTAAAACAAATTTTATAGTTTTACATTTACTAATATATATATATATTTTTTTAAATAAAGTCTGTCGCTTTCGGCGTGGCTTAGTGGGAGACAGACTTTCTCTACGGACGTGCCGCATGTTGTGAACAAACACACCACGTGATGTAAACACAAAAAATATATTCGGACGCTATCGTGAAATACGTTTCTAATTCAAATTTAAAAATCACTTGTTTCTGATGAAGGACCGAGGGCGGTCTGAAATATAAAATACAATAATAAAAATAAACAAATACTGTCCAAAAAAAGTACATTTTTAAATTCAAAACTTTTTAATAATATTCTTTCCTATATATATATAATACATATATATATATAAGGTTTTAAAATGAATTGCTAAAAATGAAAAATCTTTTTTAAAGCTTTTAATATTGGTTTTAATTTCAAGCTAATAGATAATAGATTAAATGTAATATTTACAATAATTAAAATACTTTTTATATTTCAAAACGAATTTAAATTAATTGGAAGTAGTTCTTTTTAAATCGCTTAAAATGGCTTAAAAATCGTTCTTATTTTCAAATCTGTCAACATAAGTCTTTTTATAAGAAAATCTTTCAAAATTAAAATATACTTTTACTTTAGCTGATTTAAAGTTTAATTAACCTCATTTGAAACAAATATTACTGACTTTTAGTTTAAAATATCACAGGAAAGTATTTTTAACATGTAGGTGGGTATTTTTGTGCTTAAAACTTTCTCACTCGATTTGTGAGATATTCTTTCGAAGCGGGACAATTGCAGTAACAAATCAAATAAGACCAATAAAGTGAACGTAACTTTATTCAATCATTTATATAATCATTTTTTAACTATTCAATAATCTTTACAATTTAGAAAATATTCAAAGTAATCAAATATTTGATTGAATTTTTACAGTCTGACGAAGACACTTGTTGAGGAAATGTTTAGAACACAACCAATAAATTTTAAATTTACTAGTTACCGCTCTTATTTTTTGCTGATGTCGTTTTTAAACACACACAAAAATTCTAAATTCTTTTTAAAATACTGGAGCTATCTGAACTGTAGCAAGTTTTTTTTTTATTAATGATTAGCAAATATAGTTTTTATTTAATAACAATATCACTTAACCACTTCAAATTAAGACAGAATTTTCAATGATTTCAAAGAATTTTCAAACTTTATAAATTATTATCATTAAAAAATTTAAAAAATCATTATTTATAAAAAAAATATATTCTACAATAATGTCAATAATATATTTTATACCTCAAAGTTGTTAAAAGTTTTTTTTTATTAAATAATATCTTAGATTTATTTTATTTTTTTAAGTTTTAATGTTTCATTTTTATTTTTCACTGTTTATTTTACAATTTAAAGTAGATCTTCTGTAACTGGACGAGGATCCTGTTTTATAAAAATAGATAAATAAATTAAAAAAAAATTGATAATTTAAATTCTCCAAGGATCTGTGATAATAACTCATATAAACATTAAGCGCTACAAAAATGAATTTCTAGAAATTTCATAAAATTAAATAAGTTTGTGTATGTGCGGAGCTGTAACTTATGTACAAAATATTATTAACCAAGATTTTCTAAAAAAAAAAAAAGAACATTTCTATAACTCCTAAAAATTTCATTAAAATTCCACAATAAGAATTTTCAAATCAATGTTTTTTTCACGGCAAAAAACAAAATATTAGTTTACCTTTCTAATTTATGATCACCCACTGACGCAGGAAATCTTTTTACAAAGTTTTGTAGGTTCTTAAAAGTAGGTACTTCCATTAAATCTACTGAAGAAAAAAACAGCATAGTATGAAGAAAATACAGGTTCCAAACTTAATAAAAACGAACGTTTTCCATCAAACTGATTATGTTATTATTAAGAGGAAAAACCAATGTATCTTTTAATTATTTTAAATTTTTTTTTAATTCTTCTAACACTTTCGAAAAAATGGTAAAAAATCTTATTTTGTTTTTAGTTAATCCAAAGCATTACGAGAATTTACAATGGAAAATGTAATATTACGTAACTCTGTTTTTTCCGCTGACAAATACATTAGTTCGGAAATTCTTGCAAAAATCAAATAATTGTTGCAATTTAATGAAACATTCAGAACTTATTAAAAATGAATGAAATTATATTTAAAATTAAAAATATCTTGGTAAAAAAATATGTTCTTTTTTTACTTCTGTTACCCCACCCCCACCTCCACGTAAATTCATAAAATTTCAAGAAATTAAATTCTGTAGGCAAAATTGGTTTTATTAGTTAAACGCAGGACTCATTGGAGAATGTAAATCATCTATTGACCCCTTTTGCTGAGAATCTGTTTCCAATAGTAAAATAAAAAATGCAACAAAACTATGACATTATATAATTCTTCTTCTTCATGTGCCGTGTCCCTTCAGAACTTAGGTGATCATGGACATCCACTTTACTCTTTCTCTTGTCGCTCTCAACATTCTTCCTCTTGGTATCTCTCCCAAATCCCGCTCTGCCATCCATTTACTCAAATAGGTCTCGCGCTGCTTTCCCCTGTCTCCCTTTTCCTCTAACCGTCCTGTGAGTATTAAATTCTCCAGTCCCTTCTTCCTTGTTTCATGTACCAGAAACCTCATCTGTCTCTTTCTTATATTAAGTATAAGTTTTTTCTCGTTTCCTTCCTCTCTAACACCTCGTCGTTAGTCACGTGGTCAGTCCATGGTATCCTCAGCATCCTTCTGTAAAACCACATTTCTGCTGCGTCAGACCTCTCCTTCATCCTTGAGAAGATTGTCCAACATTCACTACCATACAGAAGAACAGATATCACATAGCAATGCAACACTTTTCCTTATTTCCAATGGGATTTTGCTGTCTTTTGGTACTCTGGTTATTATATAATTAGATAAGCTTTTAATGGGTTTAATAAATAATATAAATTAAGGACATTATAGTCTGAAAAAATTTTTTTTGATTAATGATAAAATTTCAAAAGAATTGTTTTCATTTTTAAAGATTATAATATTTTTAAAAGTTTCAAAAATACTTTTAAAATATTTCACAAATTTTGTAGACGTTAGGTTATAAGTAAATATTTACAAATGGAAAATTGAAACGTTTAATACAAATCATCGAGCTATCGTATTTTTAAAGCAATATTTTTTTAAAATAATTTCTATGTGTACATTAAAAGGGGATGTGTTTCGCGGTTTTTCTCGTTAGAGGAAAAAGATTTGAACAACATTTTCAATTCCGGTCGCCATACACTTATCTTATCTTGCATCTGTCGAGCTGTCATCACATGTCAAATACGGGAAAAGGTCAGGTGAATCAACATTATGTTTAAGAAACAGTTTATTCTAAATTTCATGCTATAAATAAGTAATACTTGTTTAAATCAGATTAATTTAACATAAAATTTCCTAATTTTTCAAAAATAATGTGTCACAAAATGTATATTATATTTTTGCAAGATTTTTAAAACCTAGAATTAACTTTTGTTTACAAACGTGTCGCTTGATAAAAAATGACCGAAAAATTGCAAAATTTTAAAAAATCTCAAAATTTTAGATTCCAATGAATATCATTTCTGTTTGAAATGCATCAGAGTATTTTACTAGTAAAGTTAATCATTTAGCTTTCAATTAAAACTAAAATAAAAATTTCAAGAAAACTTTTTTATTTTAAAAAATTCAATTTAAAATTACTTATCAAAAATGAGTAGAAATACCCACTTAAAAGTATTCAAAAATATGATTTTAAAATAAAGAAATTCTTTGATCTTTCCTCTTAATAATATACAGATTTTTGCAATATAATTATCTTTTTATTAATTTTGGGGGCATTTTTCATCTTTAATTCTGATTTTTTAGCGAATATTTGGAGGTTCTCACCCCCCCCCCCATATATATATATATATATATATATATATATATATATATATATATATATATATATAATGTTGAGTTGTGATAGTTTTAGGCACCAAGATCGTGGCTTTTTCAGCAGTTTTACTGATTGTAGGTACATTGGCAAGCATATATTTTTTTATTACAATATACTTGATATCGAAGCGTATAAAAGCATTATAGTACTACACAAACATTTTCATGTTTCAGAACAATACTGTTCTTGTTCAGGTGATATTTTAAAATAAATAGTGAAAATAGTTTATTTAGAAAATATAAGATAAATTCATGGTTATTTAGAAAATTATGGAGCGGTAGTTGGAAGAAGTTAGACAATATGCTTGTCGGTGTGTTAATATAGCTCAATTAAAATTGAGTTGGAGTTGGAAATTTGGGTCGCGAAAGAGAATAAAGTATCATAATTTCAAAACATGAAACTTTTTAATTTTTCTGGCCAGGATACACACTGGGAACAAACATTATTTAAATGGGTAGACAATCATATTTAACAGCAGGTTGGATTTCAGTTATTTTAAAAAATTGATTTTGTACTACCTCATCTGTTAAAGGGCTGGATTTTTTAATTAGAATTAAGCAATTCTGCTATACTGAGCTATAGTGGAGTTATAAAAACCAAATAAGTATTGTGTGGGTCATTTATTTTAGTACAATAGTTTTTATGTGATATTAGAGCTTAAGTTATAAATGAACAATTATAATTAAAGTTTAGAGAAAAATATTTTCGGTGTTTATATAAAATCGTCAATTCATCTCTACGATTTAGCACCACATTATTTTTAGTGAACATTAAAATCTGCAGCTTTTCATTTAGGCACAAAGGGAAGACGTCATAGAATGATTTACAGAAATGGAAAGTTCTGGAAAAACAAGAATCTCTAAATCTTTTTCTCGCTAAATAAACAGAATCATTCTCTACTTTAGTCAGTTAAGTGCTATGCGTGATACACGCTTCTGACTGGGCAAAAGATTATCCTACAGTAAGTTGCCATTACTTTCTGCAGTAGACTGGTTGCTAGCCAAGGCTATAGAACCCAGTCTGTCCTGTTATTTAACCCATGGAGGAAAGAGACGGATTAATGGCCTTCCTAAGGGTATTTGCGCGTAAGTGAATGTAAGGAATTCAACTGGAATTCGAACTCGGCTCCCCGATTTCTCGTTCTGAGCCGATATCCAGTGCACCACAACGCACATCCTGATTCTCTACTTACGCTTCTTAAATAATATCGCTTGCCTGAAAAATATCCTGATTAATTTTATATTACACAAAAACTATCATTGAGAAAAATAAGGCATGTCGCGCATGCGTTGCATATATAGAGTCTTTGTCCCTGATATAATCATCTGTTTCAATAACTGAAAAATGAATTATATTAATAATAAAAGTAAAATTGCGCATCACTGATAAGTCATCCTCATATAATTATCACAAAAGTATGTTTACTAAAATTATAGATATTTCCAAATGTTTGAACATTTCAGGAATCATGTTTAATAACGGAATTTTCTTTAACCACAGGACCAATTTACAATTTATCTTACAAATTAACTAACTATTGAATGTTGATAATTGAAAGTAATGACTTCTTATTTTTTTTAATTTAGAAATGTTTGATTAAGAAACTTAAACTAATTAGTACGGGCGTTTAAACTTATTTCTCTATGATCATGTTTCAAATGTTTTACTATTGCGATAGTTGATATGAGGCCAGATTTGGCGCGAATGACACATTCTGATAAACAACCAATCAAATCTCAACTTGCTTCTGGGAGTAAATCTGGAATTCAGCTACAAACGATAGAAATAAGAGACGGATTTTCGACTTGGTCTCCACGGTGTACTATAAACACACACACACACACACACACACACACACACACACACACACACACACACACACACATGTGTTTATTCACATATATATAAATAAAACTAGTATGGTAGCAGCTCATATCATGGATGACTGCACACAAAGTAATATTCCCATGTTGACTTAAATAGTGTTTTCTCGGCAGCTGAAAATGCAGTCGTGCAATTTATGCATGAATAAAAACAATTATGAGCGAAATCGGTTTTGTGGGTTATAAGAATAAAATGTAAAGAAAAAAGCCGATTTATTGTTGAAAAATATTCAATCGACCACAAGAACTGATGCAACCACTTGACTCTCACAATCAATGGACGATCAAAAGGATTTCCCCAGTTTCAACAACAATTCACAATCTCTAGCAAAGTGACATTGCTATCAAATATTACAAGTTCATTATGTGTATTAGATTAAACTTCTCAGAAAAGCAAACTGTTGATTTACAATAAAACAACGAAGCCATTCTCTCGGCAATTACTTGTTTAGTTTGACGGAATCAAATATTTTTCAAGTTGCTTTCTCTTTTGACTAATCTTTTCTGATTTTTCCAAATTAAACGCACAGAAGCACAAGTTAAATTTTCCCATAAATCGTAGAACTATTATCAATCAGTAATCAATACAAATAAAGTCTTTAAAAACACACCTCGACGACAGAATCTATGAAAATATGGACAATCAAAAAGTGAAAATAAACATCACGCCATAAAAGATATTTTTACATTTCACTGATTTTGTGAATCAAAGTTGAGAATAGATTTTTTTCTCAATCGGTGATTATCTGTTCGTACGTGGGGTCCGTCATTTTTCCAATTTGTCCTTTTCCTGGTTCATTTTCAGTTTCACTGATTTGCAATAAGATATTCATTTGGTTTTAATCAGGCGTAGTGTCTACGGCTATATCGTGTTGAATACACCGGTTGTCGTCCAATCACCGAAGTTAAGCGACATCGAGCCTGGTCAGTACTTAGATGGGTGACTATTTAGGAATACCAGTTGTTGTAAACTTAGGGAACAAGAAGGGTTCACCGATCCGCCAGGTTTGGGGATTGAGCGCAGGGCTAACAACCCTGCCCCATAAAAACAGTTTGTTAAGGAAACAATAACAAAAAGTTGCTGCCCTACACTCCATTGATATGGTGATGAGATTCGCAGTAAAACCATTGCATCGTCCTCGATTCAACCTATGGTGACTGAAGTTCACAAAAAATCAAACTGAAGCCCTTAAGACGTGTCTTAGTTAAAAGTTCGCGTACTTGAGTTTAAGCAGCCATTTCTTATTATGCAAATGGTAGATCGTCTCAAGATCAAATATTTCTCATAAAGAAAACATCAGTTAATAATACTGATGTACAAGGGTCGTTTGTTAAAGATTTGCTCTGATCAATTGGCATAGCTTCCACTCATAGTTAATCACGCCCATTATCATTTGATGAACTTATGGTGATCTGTTTTGTAGAACTCCCCAGATTTGGATTGTACTTTATAAATCTGTGCGTCATGATCATGGATAAGGTTATTTCAAATACAACTTCATGAAGAGGATGGGACGGAAAATAGATGATGCCACGTAAGGAAAATGAATGAAATAAATAAGAATGTCGTAACCTTAGGAACATGCTTTCATTTTTTGCAGCATAGGAGTTGTGCATTGGTGCATTGCGTTTAAGATTTGGACATCTTTGTTGAACTTCCGTAATTTCAACAGAAATAAGGCATAACCAATCATGGTTATTTTGATGCCTCTAACCAAGTAATTTATGAGCACAATGCCATTTTATACCCAGAAAATAAATGAAAAGGGTTAGATACATGCATTCGTAGGTAATGAATACTCACCATAAATTTCATTTCTCGTCAGCGTTTACGACAACAAGGAAAGAATTCTGCAGAATTTCATCTTCTAGACAAAGTCGTATGACGATGTCATCATAGGAGAATAAAACGAACTCGAAAATTAACACTTTGCTCCCTTCTCAAGGTAATCGATCAACACACACTTCTACATTCATAGTTGACAAATATCAAATCTGCAGATAAAAGTAAGAAAGTATAAAAATAATAAAATATTAATAAATATTATTGACTATTTTAATTTGTCTCAGAGTAATATTCGTACTGTCGGAAACGTAGACATTTAATCTCGGAAATAATGGTTTACAAATGAACAGTTTTAAAATATCGAAAATCCTTAATAATCTTTACTCTCTCTTGTCACCTTTTTACTGATTATATTAACGCTGCCCTCTTACTAGATATATCCATGATATTGCGTTTGTTGGACTTGATTTTGATAAAAATACATTTAGTGGCACACTAACAACAATCACTCCTTGTAACTAGTGGAACAATATTCACTAAATTTCTTTGTCAGTTTACAATATTTTTTGGTTTATTTCGCTCCAATTTAATTAACATTGAAAGACACGTCACCATTTATAAATAGGACTTAAGAAACGAAAGCATAACAGTTGTAAAACCATATCGGACATATATCTGTTATTTTTGCTTATAATATGAGAAAATTGTTTACGTAAAGGAATTGCATAGCTCAGGCCCAAATAATTATTAACAATTAACATTTAGTAAAGATAAGCAATTTATGAATTTACTATAAGAATGCACAGTAACCTCATAAATTCATTTCATTATTCCTAACAGTGGAAAGGGAACAATACGCATTTAATCCCGAAATGGTGTGGATTGTTGGTCACTCTGAAAATAAAATGAGCCAGAGTCAAATGATAGATGAGAATATATTTTTTAAAAAGGTAACGTTGACCCAAAGCTATATTTAAACAGTACCAAAGTCAAGACATACGTAACCAATTTTTTGGATGGTGAATAAAAGCATTTGGACCTTCTGTTAGCTTTTCGAGTCAGTATAGCGTTGAATTCGGGCACTATCCTATAAGTTTATTTTCCTATAAAATATAAAAAGAAAAAGAAAACAATTAAAAAATGAAAAGAAAATTCTTTAACTCTCACCTTTTTTATTGAATCATTTTACCCCATGAAAGGTGATAAAGCCACTAAGTTGCAAGGGGTTTACTAAGAGTGAAAGCGCTTGAGATAAAAAAAAACATTATTAAGGGAAGACGATTGATAAAAGACGGAATTCAAAGAGACAGAAGATGACGGTTAGCACTGCATTGCAGTTTTTAAAAATCAAAGTTATCTGGAAAGCAAGAAGCTAGAAGAGAATTGCATAAGCGAAAAGTACGAGAGAAGAAACTGTTAGCATAGAACTTGCGGTTAAATCTAGTAATTTCAGAAGTAAAATAATGAAATGTAGCTGCCAACGTAGCAAAGTATTTAAATTAAATCGAAGTTCCAAAAAGGAAATTCCACCCGAACAATGACCATGAAATTATTTATAGAAAAAATACAGGGAAGAAAAGTTATGATGGTGGGAAAGTGAGTGTTGGCGCAAGAAGAAACTGTTAGCATAGAACTTGCGGTTACATCTATTCATTTCAATTGTAAAAAAATATATATATATGTGAATAAACACATGTGTGTGTGTGTGTGTGTGTGTGTGTGTGTGTGTGTGTGTGTGTGTGTGTGTGTGTGTGTGTGTGTGTTTATAGTACACCGTGGAGACCAAGTCGAAAATCCGTCTCTTATTTCTATCGTTTGTAGCTGAATTCCAGATTTACTCCCTAGCCAACAATTTTGTTCTGAGCTTAAATTCATTGTGTCTAGGTAATTTTAGAGGAGAGTTCATCAGAACAATTTTCGTGACAGTGTTTATAGAAAAGGCACAGGGAAGCTAGTTTATGCCGATGGAGAATGGCTTAATGTTTTTTTTGTTTTGTTTTGTTCTGCTGAGTAATGATTGCGTTGAAAAGTGGTTTTCCTCTGGCGGTTCTCTCATAGTAACCGATAGAAATGCAGACATCTTTTTATTATTCATTTAATAAAGCCACACAAACATTGGTACATCTACAGCCTTACTATGAATATGTTTCTCTATTTTTCCTTCTTATTTAAAGAAAAAAATCGCTTTTCTGGCCTTGTAAACTTAACCCTGATCGAAATGCGTTGGTTTCATTTCCTTTCATGTACGAGAATTGATCCGTAAATGCCAATTTCGATATCATTTGACACCGACTGATTTCATTTTTAGAGTCACCAACAATTCATAAAAAACATTTAATTCAGAATTGATTATCGTCCTCTTTTCCCTGTTAAACCACCTTGAAAAGTTTTGAGGTTTTCACTCCGGTTGTTAGTTTCTTTCTTAAGAAGTGACAGTTTTCCAGAAGTTATATCTACTCTGCTAAAAATATACAAAGCATGGTTAGAATTCCTAAAGACAAAACAGTTTTCTGATTATTTTAAAAAAACAAAAAACAAAAAATATAAATCACCTTAAATAATGTTATGTGTAAATACAAGAGCAGAAAGAAAAATGACGAGTTTTGTTTTTCAATCAAATTATTTCTTTAATATTTAGCAATTTTAAACGGTATTATTATTTCTCATTTATCACAGATAAAAAGACGAAGAGAGATAATTGTGTCTGTAATTTTCCTTGTTACTCTTGACTGAGGGATGTGAATATCATTTTGAATGTTTTTCAATGAAGCGGCAAACTCATTTTGTAACGGTCGACAGAGCAGCGCGGTTTAGAAAGCAAGTATCACGTGCCATGACGGAATGAAACATTCGCCTTTTCCTCACTTTGCTGTTCACTTTTATTCTTCTTTTATTTTGTATATAACCATATTGAAATCACATGGACTAAGCCTGGAATTCTGGGTAAGTTCTCATCCCAATGTCTCGTGTCGCAATGACATTTAGCTAGCCATAAGAACTAAAATTCCCTGTTGTTTCTCCGAACAGATGTTCATATAAATGGCGAATATATAATGGAAGACATGAAAAAATTAGTCGATAATAAATTGAATAAAAGGATGAAAATAGAAGATATCTGTCAAATAAAAACAACAATTTAAAACTTTTATTATCAAATAGTGTTGAAAATAAAGACATTCACAGAAGGAAATCCCAGAAGGAAATCCCCCCGCCAATTCTTTGCAATATAATTTCAGAAAGCCAGTTTAGGGCATCTCTGTAAAAAGTATTTTTTCAATTTTCAATTTCTAACCACAGGGAAATAACCGATGGTGAAGTACCTCCCATATTCATGAATACTATTAATAAGAAACGTATCCTTACATGTACGTTGTGGTGCAGTGGATATCGGCTCGGAACGAGAAATCGGGAAGCCGAGTTCGAATTTCAGTTGGATTCCTTGCATTCACTTACGCGCAAATACCTCTGGGAAAAGTATTAATCCGTTTCTTTCCTTCACAGTTATGGGCTAAATAACAGGACAGACTCGGTTCTATAGCCTTGGCTGGCAACCAGTCTATGGCAAAAAGCAATGACAACCTACTTCGGAATAATCTTCTGCCCAGTTAGTCATGTCTCTTTCGAAGCATGATCGCCGAAGCGTGTATCACGTATGGCATTTAACTGACTGATCCTTACATATATATTAAATGAATCGTGTCAATATTTTACACAGTTTCTCAAAACACAGACTGTTGATTATCTTGATGTGCATCGTGCGTCATCCAGGTTCAATTTAATCGCTTCATTTTCAAGCGTTATCTCTCTTTCTTAAGCGTAAACCATCACGGTTTTTTCCCCTGATAACCCTGTAGTTCCTATATTTAAGAACACTGGAGAATCCTCGGACCCCGCAAATTACCGCCCTATCAGCATTCTTCCGATCTTTGGTAAAGTGTTCGGAGCCATTATCAACGCCGAGGTCGTTCAGCATCTCACAGCCCACAGGCTCCTCCCGGACAAACAGTATGGCTTCCGCTTCACCAGGTCTACTGCTGATATGATAACGACCATCACCGAGTATATATACCAGGCTCTCGACAAGAATGGTGAAGCCCGAACCGTTGCCTTGGATATCTCTAAAGTGTTCGACAGAGTCTGGCACGCCGGCCTTCTACGGAAACTGCGAAGCTATGGGATAACTGGACTTTTGTTAGATCTAATCCAGTCATTCCTCTCTAACCGCACATTGAAGGTGGTATTAAACGGACATGCCTCCCAGAATTACCCTACAAATGCGGGTGTCTCTCAAGGTTCTATCCTAGGTCCTACGCTCTTTCTGATCTACATCAATGAACTCCCCGATGCCATAACATCCCAAGTAGGCATCACACCACAGTTTAGTCTCACCTTGATCAAAAATCTGGTATGAGCGACAAGGCGAACCTCGCTGACGAGCTTGAAAAGGACCTCCAATCCGTGGTGGACTGGGGTAAGAAATGGCTCGTAAAATTCAATTCTTACAAAACGAAGCTGCTATCAATTAACCACCATAGACAACCGCACTTCCCTCCCATTAGCATGGAACAGGCTTGCCTTTCAGAGAGTAAAACACTACGCCTGCTTGGCTTGACACTCTCAGCGGACCTCAAGTGGAATGACTACGTCGAATCCAATGCTAAATCCGCTGCTATGAAAGTCGGCTCTCTGTGAAGGGCCCGGAAGTTCTTTCCTGCACATATATAAATCTACCATCCACCCATGTATTGAATACTGCTGCCACATCTGGTCTGGTGCCCCTGCTATTCTCCTCGGGGTTCTTGACAAAATACAACGGAGAATCTGTAATGTGATCGATACCGACTTGGCTGACCGCCTGCAGTCACTCTCTCACCAACGTAACGTGGCTTCTCTGTGCCTCTTCTATAACTTTCACGGCTTCTGCTCTGATTAAATTAGATCACTGGTGTCCCCTAGGTATGAATTTGCACGAGATACTAGATTAGCAACTAGGTCCCACCCTTTTACAGTGAAACCGATGAAATGTAACCTCAATTTCTACTTCAACAACTTCTTTTCTCGCACTTCCCGCCTGTGGAATTATCTTCCGCATGCTTGTTTTCCCGACGGCTACAACCTTCAGGAGTTTAAATGTAAGGTCAATAGACATCTCCTAACACACTAACTCGCACACATTCTCTCAAACACTCTTCCTATGTACCTCCTTACTAGTCTATCACCCTCCTTCTGATATTTCCTATATCCAATCGCTCTATGTAACCCCCTGCGCTATAGTGGCAGTGGAATGCCTTGCTTGGAGTGATTTGATTAAAAAAAAACCTAACCCCACCAGAATGCCAAGCAATCGCCATTGCCCGTCACGTTTGTGCTGCAAAGTGAAAAATGGGACATTTTACCTGCTATAGACGTGAAACTGCGCTTATTAAAGCATAAATCAGTTTACTTATAATACCACAAGTGAACAAATAAGATACAGCAATACTTAGTGCGTATTAGTGAATAATGAAATATTTCATTTCTTTACACAGTTTAAAGGGGGATGTGTATGCGTGCTTGTAGCAATCACTGTTTCAACAGGATACTTATATGAACTGTTCTATCCAGCTCTCTTTTTGTTGGACTTCTATAAAATTCGATATAGAACGAACTTAATTATATTGTAGAAAAGAGCAGATAAGTTGCATTTTATAGTACGTTAGTAATTTCTTTGCAAAATATCCGGATTGCAGTCGATTTTATTGCGCCATTGTAACCTATATTCTTGTCAGTATAGTTTTCTAAGAACATAATTCTATCAAAGCCACAATGGAAATTGTAAAAATTCTGTGGAAATGGAAAAGACATTTTCACTGACGGGCGACTGCAACCGTTTAACAATATTGTAAAAAATGTGAATAATTAAAATTTACAAAGTAACAATTTGAAAATAATTTTAAATTTGATGACGTTGATTATAAAAAAGTACAAAAACGGAACTTTACATAACTAGATAACACCAGGATCAGTAGAAAGTGGGGGTGAATGTTGTTTTTTCTTTTGAGGACACACACACACACACACACACACACACACACACACACACACACACACAAAACAGAAAAGGAATACACATGGATGTATAAACAACGACGCTTCACTCAGTGCAGTGGTTAGTAAACTGAGCTCAAAACTAGCGTAACGAATTAGATACACACTAAGTAAAACATACATTGTTGCTTTTGTGTAGTACTAAGCCCTGTTTCAGAAATATTTATGCACATAAAAATCGTGCGCCTATCGCGAAAACCTACTGAAGGCTAATTTTAAATAAAAATTGCACACACACACACACACACACACACACACACACACACACACACACACACATATATATAAGAATGCCAAACCAACTTCCTAAAACGATGTCTGAAAAGCAATACGGTGCCCAACACCATCGGGAGCGAACACTTCCCGGCATACCACAAATTACTAAACCACAAACAATTGCTGGACTGCCTGCATGAGTTCTGCATAATATTTCATGTTAATAACATCAACGTTTTGACGATGAAACTTCACTTTCAGTAAGTTTGTGGCCTTCTTCATTACATCACGATGTTCGTTAGAAAAGACTTTTAAAAAAATTCAAAAAATAATTATAAAAATATTTTGGAGATCACAAACACAAAATAAAGTAAAAGAAAATAAAGTATACGCACATAAACACGCACACACGCAATAGGCCCTCTTCCACTTTGGCAACAGTCAAACTAACAGTCAGGTCAACATATACATATCAAAGCAGACCGATACCATCAGACCATAAAAGATCCCAACTATCAATCACACATATATACACCATAAACACACACACACACACACACACAATTAACAACAGCAGCAGCAGCAGCCAGGAAGGACCATTTGTTGAAAGGAACGGACTCAAAAGCGCTTCTAACATTTTGAAGATGAGATTTTAATCTCGAAATATTAATGTATAATAAATAGGTAATAACCAACAACTTATTTACCTTCATTTATTTTACTAAACGCATTGTGACAGCCTTTAAAACCTAATCATATTCCTAATATACACAATGCTTCAACCAAATTACAAAGCTTCCCCCCCCCACATATATATATATATATATATATATATATATATATATATAAGACAGAAATTAATTTGAAGATATATCAGATGAGACATGGTTATTTAGGTTATAGTTCGAATCTGTGTATCATTTGTACTTGTTTTTTTTTTTCGTCAAAACTTCTATTCAGAGAATGCTGAAAAATTCCAAAATCTATCTTTCTTAATCAGAATATTAGTCAAACGGTAACAACTGTTGAAAACACCTCGACATAGCCAAAAATAGATTAGCTCTAAAACTGGAGCATATTTTGATAACTCGACTATATTCTGTAAAAAACGGTTTAATTTCTATTTTTGTCTTCAGAAATTGAATTAAATCAACTTTACAGTGTTAGCTACTTGTGGTAAGTCAACCGGGATTCAGTCCATTTTTCAGTCTCTTTTTGTGAAATTTCTTGGAAATTATTTTTATTTATTATTTTTTTCGTCTTTTGGGCTTTGATTTTTTTTTGTCACTTAATTTGTGTAAATAATTTTACTATTCAAGGGTATTTTTGACTAATGATAAATAGCATCACGGTTCAATTATTTCCATTAGTTTTGTCTTGTAGAAGATTTAAATTTCTGTCTTCGAGAGATTGAATTCTTAACGGTTTGGCAAGCGAACGCAAGCAACATAACTCGACTATATTCTGTAAAAAACGGTTTAATTTCTATTTTTGTCTTCAGAAATTGAATTAAATCAACTTTACAGTGTTAGCTGCTTGTGGTAAGTCAACCGGGATTCAGTCCATTTTTCAGTCTGTTTTTGTGAAATTTCTTGGAAATTATTTTTATTTATTATTTTTTTCGTCTTTTGGTCGTCTTTGATTTTTTTTTTTCGTCACTTAATTTGTGTAAATAATTTTGCTATTCAAGGGTATTTTTGACTTTTAGTAAGTTAAAACTTTGTAAACCTCAGTCACTTTTTCTTTGGTTTTTTTTTTTTTGTTGTTTTTTTAATTGGAGTAGATAGTTTCTACTATCGCCCGGTCTCACACTCCACCCCCTTCTTTTGAATGAGCTTAGAGGTGATCACCTTGTTTCTTGTTTAGGAAGGGGTTCCCGGTTCATCCCCTTTCTCTGGTCTTGGTGTTAGTTCAGCTGGAAGCTCTTTGCAGTTACGTAGTATGGTGGCAACGTCTTTACATTCTGAGGGTACCGGGTTGGCAGTTTCCTGGTTGCTGCTTCCGACTGGTAGTTAGGAGCCCGAACTCTTGCGTAGCGTCTTGAGAGGCTGCTCTGATCAACAGTTGAATAATACCGGGGTTCTTGTAGTGCCATATCGCGCATGGACGGGCGTCCCTGCATGAACGTTCGGTGGGCAACCCCGAGGCCACATTAAGTTGTAGGCCGCGCCAGTTTCCACCCTTCACAAGTTGCAAATGATTGACCGACTGATTCTATTCTAAGACCACTCCTTAACTGAATTACTATGGAAAAAAGCAAACATAATAACAAAACTAAACCAGCTCATTTGAAAACGCCTAAACCTGTCTGCATCTCTTTCACTAACATACGCGGCATCCGCACCAACTTCCCCAGTGTAGATTCTTTCCTCCATAATAACTCACCTGATATATTAGCCCTATGTGAAACTAATCTTAACCCTTTTATCCCCTCATCTGAGTTCTGCGTTCCTGGCTACCTTCCCCTCTTCAGGAAGGACTCCAATGTTCATATGCATGGGCTTGGTGTCTATGTCAGCGAACACCTTCCTTTAGCTAGGGTGTCATCTTTTGAATCCCCAGATCATTCTTTCATGTGCTTCCGCCTCTCACTTCTCAGCTCGATTAGCTATCTCTTCTTTCTCTACCGCTCTCCTTCCTCCCCTGACTGTTCGTTACTTGACATCATTTCTGACAATATTGACAAAGCCATTTCTACCCATCCCTCTGCCCATGTATTCGTGTTTGGTGACTTTAACGCCCACCACACCAAGTGGCTGAAGAACGCTGTCACTGACGCTGCTGGTGTCTACACCATGAACTTTTCAATCACCCAATCCCTTACGCAAGTAGTGGACTTCCCCACGCGTTTCTCCGACAACCCTAACGGAAGGGACTCACTTCTAGACCTCTGCTTCACTTCCATCCCAGACTCTTGCACTACCAGACAACTCTGCCTACTTGGAACCTCTGATCACACTGTAGTGTCCGTCAATATTTCACTCCACTCCCGCCCGACCCATGAAACACAGACAAGTAGAATATCCTACTGCTATCAAAGAGCAGACTGGGATTCGTTCCGAGACTTCCTTTGTGACATCCCTTGGAACAACGTCTTTAGTCTTCCCATCGAAGAATGTGCATCCGAGGTCTCCTCCTGGGTTAAGGCTGGCATCGATGCCTTCATCCCTGCTAGGAAATTCCAGCTTAAATCTCATTCGTCTCCATGGCTCTCACCCGCTTGCTCGGCTGCCATTGCCCACCGGAATCATTTCTTCCGACTCTATCGTAACTATGCGTCGGAACAAAACAGGCGCCTTTTCACTTCAGCTCGTAATAAGTGTAAAAGGATACTTAACGAAGCTAAGATGTTGTTTGCTGCCAGAATGAAGCAACGCATAGCATGCTCTAAATTCGGCTCTAAAGACTACTGGCGACTCTGTAAAAGAGTACTTAACAAGAGCAAGTCCACAATACCCCCGCTAATCAACAAATTTGAGGTCCTCACCTCCCCAGCAGATAAGGCTGAATGTTTTGCCCGCAGATTCTCGAACAATTCGAGTCTGGACTCATCTGGAGTTTTTACACCCGATTTCTTACCTAGAACCGAGGCACAACTGAATGATGTCCACATTACACCTTCGCTTGTCTCTAATATAATCTTAAAACTTGACCCTCACAAAGCGAGCGGTGGTGACGGAATCCCAACCATAGTCTTAAAGAAATGTGCCCCTGAACTCTCCTCTATCCTTTCTAAGCTCTACAACCTCTGCCTATCTGCTTCCTGCTTTCCTGCCTGTTGGAAATCTTCCTCTATAGTTCCTATATTTAAAAACACTGGAGAACCCTCTGACCCTTCAAATTACCGCCCTATCAGCCTTCTTCCGATCTTTGGCAAAGTGTTCGAAGCCATTATCAACGCCGAGGTGGTTCAGCATCTCACAGCACACAGGCTCCTCTCGGACAAGCAATATGGTTTCCGCTTCACCAGGTCTACTGCTGATATGCTAACGACCATCACCGAGGACATATACCAGGCACTCGACAGGAATGGCGAAGCTCGAACCGTTGCATTGGATATATCTAAGGCGTTCGACAGAGTTTGGCATGCTGGCCTTCTATGTAAACTGCGGAGCTATGGTATAACTGGACATTTGTTTGAACTAATCCAGTCATTCCTCTCTAACCGCATAATGAAAGTGGTATTAAACGGACATGCCTCTCAGAACTACCATACAAACGCAGGTGTCCCCCAAGGCTCCATCTTAGGTCCTACACTCTTCCTGATATATATTACTGATCTCCCTGATTCCATAAGAACCCAAATAGGTTTGTACGCCGATGACACCACAGTTTACTCTCGCCTCCAACAAAAATCTGGTGTAGGCGTCAAAGCTAAACTCGCAGCCGAGATTGAAAAAGACCTCCAATCCATATTGGACTGGGGTAAGAAATGGCTAGTAAATTTTAATGCTTCTAAAACGAAGCTACTGCCAATTAACCATCATCGACAATCTCACCTACCTCCCATTAGCATGGACCAGGCTTGCCTCCCAGAGAGTAAAACACTACGCCTCCTTGGTCTCACACTTTCAGCGGACCTCAAATAGAATGACTATATCGAATCCATTGCTAAATCCGCTGCTATGAAAGTCGGTTCTCTGTGTAGGGCCCGGAAGTTTTTTCCGTCTAAATCTATCCTGCACATTTACAAATCTACCATCCGCCCGTGCATTGAATACTGCTGCGATATCTGGTCGGGTGCCCCTGCTGTTCTCCTCGGGCTTCTCGATAAGGTTCAGAGGAGGGTCTGTAATGTGATAGACACCGACTTGGCAGACCGCCTGCAGTCTCTCTCCCACCGGCGAGACGTGGCTTCCCTGTGTCTCTTCTATAAATACTTTCACGGCTTCTGCTCCGATGAACTTAGATCACTGGTGCCCCCTAAATACGAATTTGCACGAGATACTAGATTAGCAACTAGATCCCACCCTTTTACAGTGAAACCGATAAAATGCAGCCGTAACTTCTACTCCAACAGTTTCTTTCCTCGCACTTCCCGACTGTGGAATTCTCTTCCAAACGATTGCTTCCCCGATGGCTACAATCTCCAGGAGTTTAAATGTAAGGTCAATACACACCTCCTAACACACTAACCTGCTCCCATTCTATCAAGCACTCTTCCCATCTGCCCGACCCTCATCCTCGCTATCCTTACTCATCTGTCACCTTTCTCCTGACATTCCCTATGTCTATCCATTCCTTCTCTTTACCTTCCCCTATGTAGCCCCATGCGCAATAGTGGCAGTGGAATGCCTTGCTTGGGGTGAGATGATTAAAATATATATATATATATATATATATATATATATATATATATGTAACTAAGTTGTAGAACTCGTAGGTATTTTACCTGTTGTTCATGCATTTACTCTTATAAAGAGTGCTCGATACAAATGTAGAGTGTTATATTGTAATAATTGTTACAATGGTTTATAAATTCATAGACTATAAATTTATAAACCATTGTAACAACTATTACAATATATATATATATATATATATATATATATATATATATTGCAATTGTAAATCGAGCAGTGGTTCGAGGGAATGAACTAGTCTTTAGAAATATGTAGAGATTATAATGGATTTACCACCATGACATATTTATTATTATTATTAAGAACAAAGTCAATATGCACCTATCGTATTTAACCTTTAAATAATTCAATATAAAATGTGTGTGCGTGTGCGTGTGATACGTACCTATTTATGTAAACCCAAAGATTTATTCCTTTTCTGCAATATTGTGTTTCCCTGTCAAGGTTTCAGCTGTCTCTTACGGGGATTTTATGAAACAAGAAGTCGGTGTATTAATGACAATATTTAGACGATACTTTACCGAAAGAGACGAAAGCAATAGAAAGTTGAACAATGGATCTAATGAAGCAGCCAGCAAGAGTTAAATAAAAGAAAACCCCACACGTGGTGTATTAGGTGCACTTTATGCTAAGGAGCGTGCAAGGTGAGTGCAGACACGTCAAAGAAAAGTAGGAGGAGAGTATTTATCTGCATTTACCGTGTATCAACGTGCATTGAAAAATTTGTTTGTCAACCAGCAATAAAGCAAACATTGTTGGGCGTGTTCAGTGTCTCCAATGAGAGTGTATCACTTAACACAATTATAAATATACACTTATGTGAGTGTCAGTGTGTAAGAGAAAGAAAAGAAGGAGTCAGATGAAAAAAGGCGTTGAATGGATTTACATGTCAAGCACAAATTAGGGGAGTAAGTATTTGATTGTAGAGTCTCTTTAAAAGATTTCTATGCGCCTTAAAGAATGAGCTTGAGAAAAAGTTCAAATGATTCGGTGACATGTTTTCATTCATATGGCTTTAGTCACGTACATAACGTAGGATTTGTTGTGAGACAAAACTGAGCGATGACAACAAGAGATAGAGATATAGAGATATAGAGAGAAAGAGAAAGAGAAAAATTTATTTAAGCTCGACAAAAAGGCGATCTTAAGAGAGCTGGACGTTCAGCAGGGATTCATTCTTTTATTTTAGTTTTAATTGAAAGCTAAATGATTAAATTTACTATTTCCAGAAAGCAAAATACTGTGGTTAATTTCAATATAAATTATATTGAATGGAATATAAAATTTTGAGATTTTTTTTCAATTTTTGAATGTTGCTGCAATTTTTGAACGATCGACACATTTGTAAACATAAGTTAATTCTCGGTTTTAAAAAGCTTGCAAAAATAAAATATGCATCTGTGACACATTATTTTTGGAAAATTAGCAAATTTTATGTTAAATTAATCTGATTTACTTACTTAAAGTATTACTTACTTATAGCGTGAAATTTCTTAACCAGAGATATGAACTTTTTTACCTGTCCGCCGTATATCAAAACGTGTTGACAGTTGCGTGATTAGAGATAATATATAAGTGTATGGCGTTCGCAAGTGACAAAATTGTGTAAATCTTTTTGGGGTTAGGGAGGAAACTCTGACCTTTTAATTTGCACATAGAAATTACCATACAAAAAAAAGATAAAAGAATCAAATACACAAAAAAATTAAATTATTTTAAAAATATGAAGGCCAAACGATTTGTATCAAACTTTTCAATTTTTGATAGGCAATATAATCTTCCACTATTAACGTAAAAATCTAACCGCAACAAATCTTTAAAGTATTTTAATAATATTTTTAAAACTTTATAAATTATTATAATTAACAAAAAATGAAAACAAATCTTTTATAATTACATTAGTAATCGAAAAATTTTTTTCTTCATACTATAATGTCCTTAATTTTATTATTTATTCAAGCAATTAAAACCTTATAAAATTAAATAATATCAGAGTTTTATTGCATTTTTATTTTACTCTTAGGAGCAGATTTTCGGATACAGAGGCCAGATTTTAAAAAAATATAGATGATTTATATTTCCTAATGAGTCTTGTGTTCAACTAATAAAACCATAGAACGCAACAAAGTAAAATTTATTAAAATTTCATAGATTTACGTGGAGGCGGGTAAAAAACAATTACCAACATTTTTAAAAAATATTAATTTTAAAAATAATTTCATTCATTTGTGAATGAGTACTGAAAGTTTCATTTAAACCTGACAATTATTTGATTTTTGCGAGAATTTCCAAATTAATGTGTTTGTTACCAGAAAAAAAGTGGGTGATGTCAACATTACGGTTTCTATTGTAAACAGTCGTAACAATTTGGTTACCCACTAACTCAAATCAAAACAAGATTTTCTGCCAAAATTTTGAGCATGTTAGAAGGGATTAAAATAAAATAAAAAATAAAAAAAATACTTTGATTTTTCTTCTTAATAATATATACATTTTGATGAGAAAAGTTGGTTTTTATTAAGTTTGGGGCCTTTTTTATTCATACTATGCTGTTTTTTTTTTTTGCGATTTAATGGAGGTATCTATAAAGTGGAAAAAGGACTAACCATCAGTTGTAAGCAGACGTAATTCATAGCAAATAGCAAACAACGCAATTTATAGACCTTAGCAAAAGACGCAATGGATACCTGTTAGCGTAAAGTACGAACTATAAACTGGAGACATCAAAATAAATTATGTAAAGAAATTTAACTAACTCAGGAGAATTGTAACAGATGATTGAAAACGCACAGGAATGGCGAAAGAAGCCTCCCAGAAACTAAATACAGTATTAAGAAACAAGAAAATTTTGATTGAAACAAATATTACAGTTGTTTACATGATTTACATACAAGCTGTTATCCTAATTTTGTTTTTATCGCAACGTCGTTTCAGCTGCATTCGTTGCGTGTTGATCCGGGTAACCGGCAGCGTATTTCGAACTGAACAATTTATTTAATCTACGGGATTAGATTGTTCTTGTGCCACTGCGCATGTCTAGTAATATTTTTCTAGTTCTTATTTTTATTACTGTTCACTCCCGTTTTCACTGAATCGAAAACCACACTGCCCGGCTCAGGGATTGAACATACAGTTATTATGTCACTAAATTCACAAGCCAACGGATTAATCTACCATGCTATTGTCCCATGGAGATTTGGTAACATAGCAATTGTGAGTTCAAACCCAGGTAGGTGATTCCAGTCCTGAAATTGTGAGAACATAGGGATTCCCTTGATCTATGGTTTCACATATTTTTCGGACTGATGAAAGTTCGAATGTAGCACTGATTCCAACGTGACCTTGGATTTTAATTATTAACTAGACACCATGTAGAGTAGTAGCAGTTCCATAATCGTTCTGACGTTGTTTAATGGTTACGAATGAGTAGTGAGTTCGATCCTCACTGGGTGTCCCATACTTTCAGCCCTGTGCCACACACACACACACACACACACACACACACACACACATACATACATACATAATATATATATATATATATATATATATATATATATAGGGTGTATGAAAAATCACCACAATCGTTTCGGGTGTATTTATATGGCAGCGGTTGGGCACGTTGTTATGCCTAAACACGCCATTAACCGGTTCCTGCTACATGGCACTAGTTCGTGACTATTTGCCCCAATTTATGGACTTCGCGTAGCCCTGCATCGACAGAAGTTCTTCAGCAGGAATCAGTGCCAAGTTGGCTTGTGCAGGATTTTAGAGATTTCCGAAGAATAGTGAGGGCATCAAAGTTCACGAGCACAGTCGAATATTAGACGTGGTACATTCGTACGCAAGCGTCTTGCATCTCCAAATATCAGGCATCAATCGACAACTATTGAGGCGACATGGATAATCATATCTTCAGAATGTTTTTCTGATAACTTATATGATCAATATGACTACTTATATAATCGATACCGAGTCGGCTTACTGCACTTAGGATTATTTCATTTGGCACGTTAGTGTATATGTATATAGTTACATAGGGAATTGATTCTTTTTGGGGGACTGGTTCATCACACGAAACCAAAGAAAAAATTTATATAAACATATGTGCGCAAATCATTCGTTTTTGAATTAAGTTTAAAGAAAAGTTTACGGTAGATGGCACTGCCATGAAGATTAGGTTACATTTGTGGCTAATCTGTCTTCAATGCTTAACGTGTGTAGTCGTGAGTTAACTGATACTTGTTCCGTTTAACAATGGCAGAATCGTGAGTCAGCAGATACGGATTTTACAAACAGCTGTGCGAATGGTAATAGACGCGAGGCCGCACGGCTGAATCAGATTGTATTTCCCGACCGAAATCAGCCGAGTAATTCCACTTTTGTTGCTCTTTATCGTCAAGTTGCTGATAAAGGATTCATGGCACCGAAAATTATGGATCAAGGAAGACAGAGATCCACTCGTACGCCTGATCACGAAGAACTTATTCTACAGGTTGTCAGAGACGAATCAGATATTACCCTACGTCAAGAGGCCCGAGCATGTCGTACATCTCATAATACCCCATGGAGGGTACTTCAAGATCAGCTTCTGTATCAACGTCTGCAGTTTCTTTCGCCCTATTACCACAGAAAACTTTTGCCAATGATTTATTGCACAAACTATCAATCTGTTGTTTGTCTCTTCAGTCTTGCTTACAGATGAGGCAAGATTTGAAAGAGATTGAATAACAAATTCACACAACCAACACTTGTGAGCGACTCGGACTCCTCATTGTGCAGTACAAGCTAGAGACCAGCATTAGTTTACGATTAATGTGTGGACTGGAATTGTTGATCCATATGTTTTCCCAGGACCTCTTATAGAAGCTGTTTACAGGGACTTTATCTCGAGCACACTTCCAGACTTGCTAAAGTATGTACCCCTACATGTTGATGATGATGCCTCAGAACAATTTTAGTCACATTGAACCTAATGCACTGGCTGACATCTACCATAAAAGATGAACAAATAGAGGAGGACTGGTTCTATGGCCTGCACTTTCCCTCGACCTCAATCCTTTGGATTTTTATCAGTGTAGCCACCTAAAACAATTGCTTTATACAGCAGACATTAATAATGCACAAACGCTTCATCAACTTGTCATGAGGCATGCAAAAATATTCGACACCGTGTGGGAATATTTGAAAGGGTCCGACAGTCATTGATCTAACGGGTGCATGCGGAGTACATTTTGAATTTGAACATTTGTTATGAGTTTCTGTATTGAGATGGCCTTTTAGACATATGTTTATATGGACATTATACTTGATGTGAGAAACCCGGCCCCAAAACTTGTAAAAGTATTTTTGGATTGTATTTTGGATTGTACATTTAACAGCGCCTACCGTAAACTTTTAACTTATTATCTAAAAAACAATGGATTTACGGACATATAAAATTTTGTTCTTGTTTCGGTTTGATGAACCCGCCCTAAAGTTTGTAAAAATATTTTTGATACACCTCTCTCTCTCTCTCTCTCTCTCTCTCTCTCTCTCTCTTTCTCTCTCTCTATCTGCATATATTGTTACGAGGATGCATTTATATATAAAAATAACATTAATAATGTTTAAAAAGTTATAGTAAGGGATTCTATTAGGTCCTACTTATTATTAGAAAACTGTTTTTAATTCATGAAGTAGTTGTTAAATACAGAAATTAGGAATAGAACATTTTGAAAGATTGTAGACTATTCCAGTACAATCTAGAGAATTCTAAATGGTTCTAGAAATATGCAAATTAGGTGTTAGCCTCTATAAAAATAGGTTTTGGAAAGAGAGTAGTTAGTTGTTAAAAGGATTTGCCCAAAATTATCAACTTCGGCCCGATTCAGGATTTGTATATCCAGCCGAAAGAATCTCTACAAAAAGTTACCGACCAACTAAAACCTGAAAGAGAACCTCAGGGAACTAAATGGGTAAATAGATATTTTGACTCTTTCATTGACCAGACTAATAATTATTCTTTATATCCACATTTGAGGATTTCCAAAAAGTATAGCAATAAAACTACTTCGCTAGCATAACTGGGTAAAGATACTTGACACCTTCCTTCCCCTTCTCTCCTCGTAACACACGCCAGTAGTAAACTCTGTTTCTTGTTTTGAATGCAACAAAAATTGTAAATTTGTAAATACTATATTTGGTGTTTTTTGTAAATTAAATATTTGTCTGTGATTTAACTCTGAGTTTTGGTCAAACATTTTTTTTTGTTACAACATATAATATCGTAGCAAAAATTGTGAATTAGAAACCGGGACCTCTATAAATATAGTGTTTAATAAATGAACCGCTTACTCAAATTTTGGTATTCAATAAAATACTCATTAACTGATATATATATATATATATATCTCAGTTAATATATATATACATACATACATACGTGTTTTTGTGTTTAAAGCCTTAATTTCGTGTTTTCCCTCGTTCGTATTGGAAGCGTTTTTTTAAAAAAAATAAACTTATAAAAAAAGATCGCTTTTAATCTTATTATAACAGCTGTCATATCAACATACATATTTTTTTTTACAATTATCGTAATTGTTGCATTTTTGTTATTGCTTCTAACATAAAATAGTCCTTGTTATGACGATAAACTACATCTGGCAACAAGGCGAGAGATTGGAGTTTTTGAGGAACGTGGAACAACTTCTTAATTACTGTTGTTTCCAGATCCACCCTGACCCGGGATAGTAGTACCTGCTATGACCCCAGAAATAGGCAAACAGTGAACCTACAAAGACAAAAGACTATGAAAGTATAGAAATGCATTGTTATATTAAAAATACAAGCAACACATGCTTATATAAAATATACCGACGATACCTATTTATAGTAAATTACCATCAATACATTTTATCTATTGTTGAAGGCATATGATTGTGTTAAAAATATTTAGATTTTGATATTAAATAACCGATAGATGTTAAACATATTGAACTGCTCAATCTAGTATTTACTTTTGAGATGAGTAATTTTCAATATCTTGGTATTATTTCGAACTATTGCTCTCATCTTGTTTGATATATGTTAGTTGTAGGCAACATTTTAAACAAGTACCCTTTGGTCATCATCAGATGTGCATAGATTGGCTGATATAGATTATCTGCTGATTATTGTGATATATCCTGTGATAATAGTTATTTTTCTTTCTTGTTGGAATTGGTGCGTCGCTGCCAGATTCAAACTCATGATGAGTAGATAATACTAACATATATATAACCAACTGCTATATCCACTACGTCACCGTTACGAAGGACAGTAGTGGTGTATTTTTGGAGCCTTTTATATTCAGTATTTGATGGTTTTGACAACTGGTTATGTTAGTGTTATACATGCGTCACTAACATCTAGTGATTATGAGTTCAGTCCTTGTTCGCACCAGTTCCAACAAGAAATAACAATAACTGATATCACAGGATATAAAACAATAATTAACAGATAATCCATATCAGCCAATCAATGGACACCTGATGATGACCAGAGGATACTTGGTCGAAACGTTGCGTCTATAATATCATCTATATCAACCTAGAAGAGAACAATAGTATGAAATAAACAATCTAATATAAAAAATTAAGGGGTCTTTTTCTCATATTATCCGTTTTTAGCAAAGGTAAAAATGCATTCAAATATGAAAAAATAAAACAAAATAAAAACAAAAAAATAAACAAAAACAAAAAACAAAAAACGCCAACCGAATTGTGCAGCTTTTTGTGCTAAAAATGATCGAGAAACTCAAATAACGTTGCACAGTTTTGTAGTGAAATGTTATTGAATTTTTCCATAATTAGTCTAACCAACTGAGATTAATATCGATCACAGAAAAAACACCTTCTTTGCGAATCATCAATACGAGATCAACATTCAATATATACATATCAAGAATTGAAAATTATTTGTACCAATACGGTTATGTTACTCGTTTGATGTGTAGCTGCCGCCTAATTGGAAAACCCTTATGGGTCGTATTTAAATTTTGTGTTTTTTAGCAATTTAAATAAAAATGATATAATGTTTCATCAAAATACAATACTGGGCAGAATGATTCTTTGTTCCTTTAACAAAACATGTACACCTTGGCTGGAAAGTTTCACTTATTCGTCATATTCACAAAATATTATACCTTCAGTTTACTATTTATTCTGGTCTTTACAGAATTAAAGAATGAAAAAAAATCAATTTTCTGAAAGACTTCAAAAAGTGAAAAGAACAGTTCTTTTGCTGTAAACTTTTTTGAGAATAGAATTTTGATATTAGCTGAAAGGTAGCAGAACATAGTAAAACCAAACGGTAAATAAATAACGCTGACAAAAAGTATTTTATTGTTTCTTAATAAGCTAAACAAAACTTTTAATGTATCCGATATCATGAGACACATTTGACTGGTGCCTACCATATTTGCCTTCTCTCCATGATATAAACTCCGACCGTCAATGAAAATCCCAAAGCTTCCAAGTTAAATCGACAAAATAAACTTACTTCTTTTCAAGTGATGTTGTTGTTGGGTGTTATTTATTTTCTGTGCAATATTGCAATGTTCAAGCGAGAGACTTCATAATTCTAATGCTCAAATATTGGATTGTTAAACCATAACTGATTGGAACAGTTTTATAACGAATAAAATTACCACAGTAGAAAGAAATGGAAACTTACTGTCGTCATATACTTGAGAAAATTATACAAATCTTCAATTCGCTTTTTTCAGGTGGCAAGCCAGAATAATAATGGTGGCTGGCCGGTGGAAAAGATTATTTCGGAAACACAAAGAGTCAAACAGTTTCTGGATTTCTTTAAAAAAAAACTTCTACAAGCTGAGTGTGTACAATTTTTCGTTTCAGTGGATTTGGAGAGAATACTAGTAACATTTGCTAAACTTTACTGAAAAGAAAACTAGTCAGTCTTTCTTTTTCAAATACTTTTCCTGGTCCAAATCTCTTGTCTGTATTTTACTTGTTTTCCTCATTTTTCGCAGTCAAATCCAATCTCGATATTTTCGCAGTCAAATCCAATCTCGATATTTTTACTTCCAAGGCAGAAGATAAATCGACAACAAGAGGAAGATTCTAGATAATTCCTTTCTTTTCATTCCCTATATTTTTATCTTTTTAGTTTTCTTTTCTCTTTACTATCTTTCTTTTTCTTCCATTTCTTCCATTTCTTCCTTTCTTTCTTTCTTTCTTTCTTTTTTTACTTCACCTGGTGTCTTTTCTTCATCTTTTCAAGGTTTAATTAGTTTAGTCTTTTCCTTTGACTTTTCTATCAGATTCAACCTATCTTTAGAAAATATTTTTTATTCATTCACTTATGACAGACTTCGTTTCATTCTTTATATTACGTAGATTTCCTACTCATCGGTTCGTTATTTTACATTTTGTCGTCGTCGGTGTCATTTTCTTGTATTTCCCAACAGGCTCTTCACCAAGGCAAGTTGCCAATATAATAGGGCAACTAATTTTTGTGGAATACATGACCTGAAAATTATTTCTTTTTCAATTTGTGTGAGTCTGCAAAAATTGCAGAAGTAATTCAACATTTAATATCCTGCACATGTCCCTTATTTTAGAATGCCTTACAATTTCAGGTATTAGGTCTGCTAAAATTGAATGTCGCGTGTTCAGGTGTCGGTGTTACGGGGGCTGAAAGTTTTTTTTTAGATATCGGTGGTATCAGTGCTGAAAACCTTTGCGATTTTACCAGTGTCGGGAGTCACGTGCTCAGGTGTCGGAGTTAACTATATTGGAATCCACATGTTCAGGTGTTAGTTTAGTCAGTGTTGAAAGACGCGTGTTCAGGTGTCGGGATTGCCACGGTTGAAAGTTACATGTTGATGTTTTGGTATTTGCTAGTGTTAAATGCTACGTGATCAGATGGTGGTGCTGCCATTGTTGAAGGCCTCATTTGCAGATGTCGGTGATGCTAGTGCTGACAGTCGCTATTGCTCGTTCTAAATGTCGCCTGTTCAGGTGTCGGTGTTGCCAGTGTTGAAAGACGAGTGTTCAGGTTTCGCTTTTGTCTGTGTAGAAAGTTAGATGTTCACGTTTCACTGCTGCTAGTATTGAATATCTCCTGTTCAGGTGTTTGTTTTGCCAATGCTGAATGACATGTGTTCATTGTTAGGTTTGTAAGTGTTAAAAGATAGATATTCAGGTGTCACTGTTGCCAGGGTTGAATGTTGGTATTCGTTGTTGCTAGTATTGAATATCGCATGTTAATTTATCGGTTTTATCCACTGAAGAAAGCTACATTTTCATCTCTCTGAGTTGCTAGTGTTGGTAACATGAAGGTCAAGTGTTGTGTTTCTAGTGTTGAATGTCATGTGTTCAGGTGTCAGACTAAACTTCACGTGTTCAGTTGTCGTTGTTGTTAGTGTTTGTAGAAAGAGGTTCATATGTCGTTTTTTGTCAGTGTTGAAAGCGAGATATTCATGTGTCGCTGTTTGTCGTGTTGGTTGTCGCGTGTTAATTTGTCGGTGTGAGTGTTGTCAATGTTGAAATATGTGTGTTCAGTTGTCGGGGTGGCCAATGTTAGTAGCAGCATGTTCGTGTGTCGGTGTTTCTAGTTTTGAATGGCGCATTTTCAGATGCCGTGCTTGTCAGTGTTGAAAGCCATATGTTCATGTCAGTGTTGCTAGTGTTAAAAGACGCGTGTTCGGGTATCACCCCGGCGATTCTTCTTCTTCTATGTGCACTGTCCTTTCAGGACGTGGGCGATTATGGCTTTCCACGTCTCCCTATCTCTGGTGGCTTTTAGTACGTTTTCTCCTGTTACACCACGCCACACCACACCCGTTCTGTCATCCACCTGCTCAGGCCCTTCAAATATGTTACCCGCTGCCTTCCTCTGTCTCTTTTTCCCTCTATTTGGCCTGTCAGTATCAGGTAGAACGAAAATTGTGAACATATTGAAAAATCTAGAAAGTAGTGTGATAACTGGGCAACTAGTTTTGGAATGGCGGTCACACCTAGTATAAACGAAAACAGTTGGAAAAAAATACAACAGACTTAGTTAATGTTGCTCAGAGAAACGTTTGAAACAAACTAGAGTCTGCCATTTAAGCCTAATTGAGCCAATTAGTTTTAAAGGATAAATTCAGTAGAGCTTAAAAATTGTTTGGTGTCGTCATAGTGGACAGCGAGCACACCCAACCAACTTGCACAGAGACACACGAACATGCACTTGCACGCATACACATACTCGTGTACACACACACACACACACACACACACACACACACACACACACACACACACAATGCGAACTGAAGACATATACATTCTAAGAAATTCTTGTTAAAATAAAAAAAGTAAGCGAAAATTCTGTGTTTGCTAAAGAGCAAACGGAAAGACATTTCCAAATATTCATGCAGCTTTGTACGGACGGGCCACAACAACAAAAAAAAAAAAAAAAGAAGAAGAGAAAATTGTTACCTTGAAAAATGTGCGGCTTTGAAAAATTGAATTCCTTGTTCCAGCAACAGATATCATAAAGAATTCCTTGTTTCAGCAACAGATGTCATAAATAATTCCTTGTTCCAGCAACAGATGTTATAAATAATTCCTTGTTCCAGCAGCAGATGTCATAAATAATTCCTTGTTCCAGCAACAGATGTAATAAAGAATGACACGCCACTAGAATAAGTTGCATGAAATGACCCAACTCGAGAAATCGACTTTGTGGAATACGGAGGAAAGCAACACCTGATCGAATATAATTGCCATGTTTCATATTGTCGTGCATTCGTGTAAAGGTTTGTTTGCTGTTCTGAATGTATGTTCTATTATGTTGTATAATATTTCTTTTGACTCGTGCATACAACGCTGGTTCTGGAGGTATAGCGTAAGATGGACGAATAAGCTACAAGTCACACTTGACAATGATTTAAAATACATATTACTATGTATTTTGAAAAAGAAAAAAGTTTGGGTAATGTTTCAGAATGGTTAGTGATTGGTGAATCCAATCTGTAGCTTTTAATAAAACGAATACCCAAACGTTAGAATTCCAGTTGAATTTCTTGCATTTACATACGCACAAATACCCTTAGAAAAGGTATTAATCCGACTCTTTCCTCCAGTTGTGGGTTAAATAATAGGACAGATTGGGTTCTATAGCCTTGGCTGGCAACCAGTCTACCGCAGAAAGCAATGGCAACTTACTGAGGGATAATCTGCTCAGTCAGTCATGTCTCTTTCCAGACATGATCGCCCAAAGCGTGTATCACATATAGCACATAACTGACTGACCCAAAATAAAAGACTCTTTTCATTTATATTTTTTTATGTTGCAGCGTGGAGATCGAGAGACGACAAAGAACCCAAAAATTATGATAAATTGAAGAGTACATTGCTCAAACAAAAATATTAGCGATTAAATTGTGGTTCTTCGAGTTTCAAAATCAGGTATAAAGGTGAGAAGAATTTATTTCGAGACGAACATTAATGCAATTTACTCTTGAAAAAAAAAAAAAAAAAAGAAAAGAAGAAAAAAAAAGGACCTGATCATAAAATGTAATTTTTTAAAGTACAAAACGCATAGTGTAGATGACTCATTTTCTATTTAAAATTTTTGTAAAATTGGTGAATCGATAGATATTCCGAGATCGATTTTGATAACCAAAATTGCGTCTGGCATGAAAACTCAAAGTGTATAAATAATAATAATAATAATAATAATAATAATAATAATAATAATAATTTTTTGTTACGATGACGTAATAAAAAATATTATTGGTACAAATATCTAGAAATTTTCTAAACAATTTTTGATGTTATTCATCATCAAATATTTCTCTTTTTCTCACCTTACTCGACTTTTCAGTTAAATTGTCTATTCCATCATAAAAAAATACGTTTTGATTTGATTTAATGAAATCTTAGATATTCGATATTTTTCGATAGCTTGAAATTCTTGGAACCATTAAGTAGGCAAAAAGTTTCATGCGATGAGGAGTAATTATTATTTACATTCAGATTTAATATCCCCACCTTTATTGTTATTATTAAAGCGTTTCGGTTGTTGGGCTCTCCGACCTTCTTCCTGTTTCTCATCGATTCGTGTAACCTTCAGGGAATTTCGAACTAAACCTTTTATTTAATCTGCATGAGTAGAAGGTCTATGTCTAAGGTCCATGTTTTGCCTTTTGCTTTTATTTAAAACTGCTTACTTATTGTTCACCCTAGTTCTACTGCGTGTACTAAATGTGAACTACCCGGCTCAGGGAGTGATCTAACGATTACTCTGACCAAATGCGCGCCCAAATACTTTAATACAGTAGGCTATTGTCCCATGGGAGGTTTCCTTAAATTCACGGGGTTGCCATTTTCCTAGATTCAGAATTTTTCCAAAGGCTTATAAATAACATAGGGCAATTAACGGATTGCACAAACCAAGTAAGCTTCAAATACACTGCTAAGATTTCTCTACTGTTGGAAAAATATGAGAGTTTTTGCATCAACTTATAAAAACTTGAACCAAGAAAGGAGAAAGAAAGGAAACTGGCGTTGATACTGGAGTGTGTCCAACGGAAGAGTGTGTCCAACGGAAGAGAAAAAACTATTATCACTGGCCTAATGTTTCATAAAAAACTGCCTTTTGAGAAAACTGGCAGCTTAGTTGTTAGATATGAAGTGGAAATTAAAGAGCAACGAACAATGTGCCTAAAGAAATCCGCTCCTTCAAAGTTTATCTATAAGTGGAGTGGGTCATATAGCGTTGTCATTTTCCGCTGGTCGCTCGAATTCCTGTCAATTGAGAAAGAAATTGGGATGGCAAGTGAAAGATTAAAGTGTTGTAATTTAACAAACGATGATCACGGATTTTTGTTTTAGTAAATTTCAAGAGGGTAACCAGAAAAGAACTCTTGAATTTTTGGTGCAGATAAACATGAAAGAGAAATGAGTTATGTAACTTTTTATCTGGTCATCTTCAATGTTTTGTTATTTTTCCGGCGAGAAAAATGTGCGTCCTTTTTAACGCCAATTCACATTTCCTTAAGAAGCATAAAAAACGATCATGAAATTGATTTAATAGGAATAGATTGATATTATTATTGTTTTAATTAAGAGATTTATTTTGTAAGCGACGCAAGCCTAAAATTTGCCAAATAAAAATCTTGGCCACATCAAGTACTAAATCAATGAACTAAATAAGATAATTCAGTCAAATTAATTTGAAAGTCGTAAAGTTGCATAATTGCAGTTTCGAGGGAGAAGATCACTCGCAAGCCATTGCTGGGAAGTTTCGCTCTCAGTCTTGAGCAAAACAAAAAAATAGTTTCGTACAATAATTATCTGTTTTTTTAGAAAGGTTGCACCACTAAAATACAATCTGTTCAAATACTTGTAAAATCTGTTGCCCGAAGACCGAAGTTAAAATATGGATTTGGTTATTAAATTTCAAGCAAAAGGATAATTTTTAGAAAGACAAAAGAAGAACTATTCTTTTTTTCTCTTTGACAGTGCATCGTTTGGGATGAAGAAAAACCGAGAAATTGAGAAAAATTACTGAAACTTGTTGAGAGAGAAAAGAAATGTGGAAAACTTGGGAGATAGAAAGGGAAAGACAGAAAGAATAAGAAGAAGACTGTGAGAAATAGTGAGATAGAAAGTGAAGTAAAGGCTGGAAGAGAGAAAATAAAAGCGAGAAAGAAGTGATAGAACTAGTACGGCCGAAATTGGAAGCATTAAGCCCTAATTTCTAAGTACAATCTCTTTTTAAATTAAACAAACAGCTGCAGAAAAATCACACTTTTGTTCATTATTCTCTTATCAAACGAAAATGTTTGTTAAAACTAAGCGTGACAAACAAATGTTGCGTCTGTTTATGAGTTCGCTACTCTCTTCCAAAGAGTGGAAATGAGAATCATGTATTTTGCTAATCATTTTATTGGCGGTTTCTTAACAAGTAGGTAATATTGGCTTTTGTTGTTACTTTAACATATAAACACCGAAATTTATTAATTAATTTAACTTTTTGAAGTTGAGTATTTTGGAAGCTTCGTTTTTTTTCCTCTCAAGAATAGAATCTAACTTTTCTAGTCACCCACGCTCAGCGACAAAGAAAATAAAACAACAGTTTCGTTTAATAATTGTTCCTTCAGTATATTTATACATGGATGATGTAATGTTTTCCCAAAAATCTTTTCACAAGACTTGGCTGATTGTTTCATTGACGACAGATTAACCCTACAGGAGAGTGTCTGTCCCCGCATGAAGTAAGGTCTTTTCAGGTTAGTTGCTAAGTTACACCAATTTTCAAGATATTATTATCAATACACGTTCTCACACATAATTACCCGAATATGTATGGAAAACTTGCGCATGCGTGGCACATATCTATCTATCTATCTATCTATCTATCTATCTATCTATCTATCTATCTATCTATCTATCTAGTGTTTGTGTATGTGTGTGTGTGCAACTGCACTTATGAAAATGTATTTATGTAGGTTATCAGACTTCTTAAATAAAACGGTTTTTAAGAAATGTATTTAGAAGGAGGAGAAGGAGGAAGACGAGGGCGAGGGGAGTAGCAAGGGCGGGAGGGGAAGAAAATGGGAAACAGTTGACAAGAAATACAACAAAACCGGTTTTGTCAAATCTACCGCAACACTTTTTTAAAAAAAAAAACCTTTTATTTATACCACTTTTTGTCAGTCTCTCTTTATGTCTGTCTCTCTCTGTCTATCGAAGTTAGACAGCTCTGACAACACCTTTTCAAGTTAGCAAGCGATAAGTGTGTTAGCGTCTCGAAAAAGATAAAGGTCACACAGTGATATTGGCTGTTGAAGAGATGATGAATTCATGCGTAGTGCGTGTGAGAGAGAGAGAGAGAGAGAGAGAGAGAGAGAGAGAGAGAGGGGAGAGAGAGAAAGAGAGAGAGAAAGAGGGAATGAGTGGGAGGGTGATACTCCAGTTTGTACACAGTAGGGCATTCCAATAAGAGATTTAACTTTGCCATTTTCAGATTAGACAACCATGAAATTGAAAAAAAATATTCAGCTCGGCAATCAAAAAACAATCCATGCTTCAAAATCCGATTAAAACTTATATTTATAGAATAAATGAGCGCCTTTTTGTCAAGGTAATATATTTAATAAATTTTACTTGAGAGCACTTCCTTCTAAGTTACCATCATTTTAAACATAATCCTATTGTATAAAATTCCAATTTTAAAAACCAAGGAAGAGAAAAAGGATTAGAGTCTTGTTTTATCTCTTTCTGTCTCTTTTTGCTCCCTCTTTCTCTCTCGCTCACTTATACTGGCGGTGTCTCCCCCACCACTAACAATCTTTGTTGGATAAAGTCAATCATTAACATTTAATTTTTGGTGTTAAGGTAACTGCTTGTCTGTATCTCACAAATTGTGCTAACCGTTTTTCTTTTTGGAAGAGAAAAAATGGATTGAAACAGCGACTTCTATTAATTAATTGTTGTGGGATCTCCCCTTTTTCTATGATAATGGACTCGACTTGGGTAATAATATACTCCTGCCATACTGAGATCTGTTACAGACATTGTATGAGTACCATAAGAGGTTCGTAAGTTACCGAGAGATACCGAAGTTACACAGAGAATACCGTGTCAGTAGTCATAGCAGTTCTGGGGTCCACTCAGCCAGAATAGTATTACACGGACATACTAATTCCAGCACGGCTTCACTTCAAAGACTTGTATATATATATATATATATATATATATATATATATATATATTCCTTACTAATCGTATTCCTGGATTACTAACCTACGTTCCAGTTTGTATCTTTACGTTTAATATAACACATTTTTCTATCTCAAATATCTGTTTTTGTTGTTCATTATTTTGCGTGGTTCCTCACCCGGAATCAATAACATTAATAAAAATTGGTAGCAAAATGCCATAATAATTTTCTATCAAGTCAGAAACACTTCTGAAGACATTCTCTTAATGTTGTGGAATCGCCCCTTTTTGCATATAATAATAGACTCAACTGAGTACATATAATCTTGCCTATAGTGAGAACGGCAGTTGTTTAGTTGGAGTTGGATCTTGAATCACAGTTGCAGTTGCAGTTGCTCTGAGCTCCACTCAGCTAGAATCAGTTACCCGGATATACTATTTCACTTCAAGACTGTATATATTTATTTCTACTAATAGTATTCCTGAATTGACGAACCCGTGTTCCAGTTTGTATATTACGTTCAATATAACTTACATTTTCTATCTCCATATCTCTTTTTGTTATTTATTATTTTGTGCGGTTCTTCACCCGGGATCCACAACACTTAACCAATTCCCGGGACATGTCTGAGCACTTAAATGCAGAACATCCAGACATTTCCCATATGCACTACCCACACACGACTGACGCACATCTCAACACAGATTATTGGGGCCATGCTACCATGCGGTGAAACATCAACATGAACTTTCCAATCACATTTCCAACAAAAACTTAACTAAAATGTTATGAATTTATTTACTAATCTAATACTGTTCCATTCAACTCGCCGTACACAGATTAATAATAAAGCTTTCGTTTAATAATAAAGATTAATAATAAAGCTGTCATTATCATTGTTACTACTTGATTTATATGCTTATTTCTATCCTCTATAACTTCGAATTCCAGTTGAATTGGTTACATTCACTTACGTGCAAATACCCTTGGGAAAGACATTAATCCGTCTCTTCTCAGTCCAGGTTTAATAGCAGGATAGATTGGGTTCTACAGCCTTGATTGGCAACCAGTCTACCACAGAAAGTAATAGCAACTTATTGCAGGGAAATCTTCTACACGGCCAGTCGTGTCTCGAAAGAGACATGATCGCCCAAGCATGTATCACGTATGGCGATACCTATTTAAAGCACATTCACTTCCTTTATTTTTGTCTAGCAATCAGTTCTCAAATTAGCTTACTGCTTCATTCTAAAAAAGCATCTTTGCACAGAATACCAACCCAAGTGACGAAAATATCGTAATTACTTCTACAAGTAAAAACTTATGCACTCCCACCTTTATCCACAAACTGGTGATCTTGTCGTGACATTCATGAGGCGCAAAGTAACGGTTTTTAATTTATCTTTATGAGATATGAGCTAAAATATTATTAATTTCATTTGAATATTTATCATGGTTGGATTCAACATTTTAAAAAGTATCTTAAATTTACTAAAAATCCATTATTTGCTTTTCCATAATGTCTTTATTGCTTCCACAAATTATTAATTTCAGATAACTTCTGCTTCTGATGCTAAGAATTATGGGACGTTGTCAGATGTGAGTCTTTTGTTAATGTGAGTCACAAAAATTACCTATCGATAAAAAAAAAAAAAAATAGCAAAATGACGAAATATCTTTCTGAAGATTATTGTGTGGCGTTACATTTGCCGATAAAGAGAACACATTATTCACGTTAAGGTAAAGGGTGTATTTACACCCGGGAAAAATATTCAGGATACTTTCTCAACATAAATATGCCAGTAATTTAGACGATTTATTTTGCCGAGACATTTTAGAATATGAGGTAAAATAAAAATATTTTTTTCACATGAAGGTATTTCTGTTACTTTATTTGAAGTGTGGCAATAAACAAAGTTTGGGATAATTAAAAACTTTTGAAAATGATGATGCATAAGAAATATCTAAGGAAGTGCGCAGAAAATACAGGAGAAAATTGAAAATATGTAATATCTACTCATGAAGAGTTATATGAAGTATTTAAAAGTATTTAAAACCTCAAAAGAACAACTAATTTTTTGTTAGTAATTTTTTCCTTTTAATTTCGGTTGCTTTTCAGTGTTCAGACAGCGAGTTTTGATGAAAAGTAAATAAAATTAAGTTGTTAGAAATAAGATTAAAAATGATCAATTATTGACAAAGCTTTAATCTAATAATAAAAATAAGAAAGGTAAATACCAACAAAAGACTTTTTGAATATCTTCGTCAAAGTATTTTATGGTCTAACGATGAAGAGAAACAAAAGTGCTCAGCTGGATTTCACTTGCACGCGCATCCGCGCACACGTACAATACTTGGAGAAATCAAATAATTTTACCAGACTATAGTCAGACAAGACTTGAACTTTTAGTTTGAAAAATCAATTTACGTGAAAAGAAGTGACTTTGCCTACAATAAAAATGACGGCATCCGTAGCAAAGCAAAGAGTTGAAACAATAAGGATGCGAGAATGAATTTTCTTCAAATTGTACTGGAAAACTTTAAAGATAAATCAGAATTATGTCCTTTAAAGATAAATCAGAATTAAGTCAGCGTATAATTTGAGTGAATTTTAGGAAAATAAGTTTATGTAAATGACGAAAAGATTTAGCAAAAACTCAAACCTTAAAAACGTAATTGTTATTTCACTTGATAATATTAATTTGCATTCTTTCTATAAAAGAGAAAATAAAAAGAATCAAATTTCATATTCTTAAAGAAAGTTGACCACTCAGTAAATACTGATCAAATTTGTTTTATTCAATTTACTTGAAAATTGAAAGAAAGATGTAAAATTAATTTTCCTGGTTATAAAATGGATGTGAACAATACAATTTTTGTATTTCTTTATTCAAAGGTGTTTAAGACCGGAGTTTCATCATCTTCTCGAATACAAATTTGATTTTGAACGACAGATTTCAGTTTAATTTCTACAGTCGTTATTCTTTCTTGATTAAACATCAGACTTTCAATAGTCATATTGTCATCATCAGATATTGACCAAACAACTCATTATTTTTCACACTATCACCACGTAAAAAGAAGAAATGATCTCATGGGATGTAAATTCATATTTTATCGGAAAAAGATAATCGAAGATTAAAAAATGCTACAGCGAGAAGAAAAATAAAAAGAAGTAGAAAAAAAAGCAAAAGATCGAGAATATGAAGAAAAATGAATAAACTAGCGGAAAAGGAAAAAGGGAAGGATATAAAAGAGTTTGAAGACAAAAAAGAAAAAGAAGAAAAAAGTAGAAAAGAACATCAGGCGAAAAATATGTAGAAGTAGAGATGAAAAAGTAGATAAAGGTAGAAAATAGTTGAAGACCGAAAAATGAAAGATCAAGAAAAGATCAGAAAAGGACAAAAAAAAAAAAGTAAAAATGGCGGAAGACAAAAAATAGAAGACTAGAGCAGAAGATGAAAATGAAAAGAAATGTCGAAAAGAGAGGAAAAAAAAGATGTAGAAAGAGAAAACGAAATGAAAAAAAGCAGAGAAGAAAAATAAATAAGTAGATAAGAGACAATAAAAAACACTTTAGAAAAAGGAGAAGACGAAGAAGAAAAAGCACGTAGAATAGAGCAGAAGATGACAAAAAAAAAGAAGTACAACAGACCAGAAGACACAAAAGAAAGAAAAAAAGGGGAAAAGAAGAAATAAATAAGATCAGACGATAACAGAAAAAAGAAGTCGAAAAAGAAGAAGAAAAAAAGAATTAAAAAAAAGGAAGATGAATAAATAAACAACAGAAAAGAGCAGAAAAGAAAAAGACCCGAAAAAAAGAAGAGTACAAGATGACAACGACTAAAAAGACGCAGAAAAAGAAATTAAAAGAAAAGAGAAAAAAAAAAGACGAAGAAGAATAAAAAACAAAAGGCTAAATCAGTAGATGAAAAAGTAAACAGCAGAAAAGAGAAGACGACGAATTGGGAGAAAAAAGCAGAAAAGATAAGACGAATTTTTTTTTAATAATCATATCACCCCAAGCAAGGTATTTTACTGCCACTGTTTTGCAGGGGGTTACATAGGAGAAAAATTATGAGAAAAAGTGACAAGTTATAGGGATCTCAGGAAGTGAATAAGAGAAGGATGAGAATACTGATGAGAGTGAAGTGGACGGAGAAAGGAGCATGAGAGAGAGGATGCAGTTTAGTGAAATGGGAGATGACTATTGACTTTATATTTAAATTCTTGGAGATTGTAGCTGTCAGCGAAGCAAGTAAATGGAAGGGAATTCCACAGGCGGGAAGTGAGAGAAAAGAAGCTACTGGAGTAGAATTTGCGTTTACATCTTATTGGTTTCACAGTAAAAGGGTGGGACCTAGTTGCTAATCTTTTGGCTTGAGTAAATTCGTATACAGAAGACACAAGTGCGCTAAGTTCATCGTAGCAGAAGCCGTGAAAGCATTTGTAGAAGAAATGCGAAAGATATAAGAAAAAAGAGCAAAAGAGGATAAAAAAAAGAAATGCTCTTTAAATCAGATTGACGGAGGCCGTCATTAATCATGTTGAACAGTACGAAATTTATTAAGTTTTCTGATGAAAAATGTATATTAACCGGCGCATCAGTGGCTTCAGATAGATAAAAAGCAATAACATCTACTAAAAGTGTATTATCATCCTGGTGGTTTATGGTAAGTGTTTAGAGGAACAGGTTTCGTTGGTTGAATTATAGCTTTTCATGGCAAATTGTGCACAATATACCTCGACCAGTTTTAAATTGCGAATTACAAACTCAAACGATGTGCTGCTTCGTCAGTAGAAATGTGTGTCCGTATTGAGTGGATGAAAACGCCCACTTTTAAAATCAACTTCACTAACGGTATTAAATACTGTACCTATACATTTAACCTCTGCTTTGTGGTTTAATTTAGATTGAAACATCTAGACCGCCTCCTTTCGATTATAATTTTTTGTGAAGCAACATGAAAAGGGGTTCAATAATGGCTGTTTGAATTAAATACTTTTTATATTTCTTGAGAAAGAAAATAATATATGCTTTCAAGCTTATATATATTGTCCTGATGATCCGTTAGGTGACACCTAGGTAGGTGCGTTGGCTCTAGGTTAGATTCATACTTATTTGTTTGCTCTGCTATTGTATTGAGTGCTTTACGTGTTAGGTTTCTCGTCTCGGGTTTTTTTCTTTCGACGAGTACTTCGACTTATGTTCAAGTACTTAGTTCGTTTCTTTTTTTGTTTCCATTTTCCCCCTCGGCGTTTATACTCGGTGGGTTTTTCGAGACGGGTTTAAAAATAAATTTATTGTTATATATATATATATATATATATATACATGGCATGCACACATATAAACAGGCATAAGTTTCTCTCCACATTTAAAAATGATCATCCATTGCTTTATTACACGTGACACGAATCTGACCAATGAATTCAAACCTCAATCGACATACTGTCTCTTTGGATTTTTTAAAATTTAATTTTTTTAAAATCATTCGCCTTAACAAATCTCTGAATAAGCTTATTAAAGTGAAACATTTTAAAAGCAGTTTTTCTACGTGTTCTTTACTTTATATATATATATATATATATATATATATATATATAGAACATGTACAAATTACAGACTATTAAAAAGTGTACATTTTGTTTCGACATTGAAAGGACAATGTCTCATCAGGTAGTAAACGCTATTTTTTGGTAAATTTTTGTGTGCGCGGTAAAAGGGGTAGAGAAAATGAGAAACCAGAATGGGGGATAGTAAAAGAGACATTGAGGAGATAAAGAACAAAAAGAGGAAAACGGGAGAGAAAAAATGAACTAAAAGAGACATGGTGAAAGGTTCAAAGAAAGGTGCCAGGTATAAAAGTAGGAAATAAAGTATAGTCATATAGAGCCTTTGATGATCCGGCTTTTGGATTTAACAAAGAGGAAGAAGTAAGAAAATGCATAGAGGGGGAAAGAAGTAAGAGAAGATGGGCGAAGAAGAGAGGAGGTGTGAGAGACAGCATAACCGGCCAAGTGGTTTTTTTTTCTACCACTCTGGCCTGGAATTGGTAGTGGATAAAAATATCTGTATTAGTGAAGCATTAGGCTACAAATTTTGGGGCGTTTTTTGAAAAGATGGCGAAATCCTGTATATAGGCGTAAGAGTTATTAAAGAAGTTATTTTTTTTTTTATCTAAACTTAATTTAGAATTAAATAATTCTTTTTTCTTTTTGTTAAAGTAGAATTTTAACCTAGATTTTTAGAAAAACTTCAGTTAGATCACAATTTGTAGTATGAAATAAAGATAATATTAGAGATAAAAATGTAAGGAGGAAGATCGTACAGTTAAAAGTGAATATCGTGGTACTAAGATTAATACTATAAAAGGTTTATCGTTTCTAGAGATCCGAATTTTTAGAAATTAAAAAATTTCAGCATGATTGTAAGGTTAGTTTTTTTAATGTGTTTGCAATTTACTGTAGTTTCATGCCTCTGATTTAGCAATATGTCACTGCTCATGTATTTAATGATTTCCATCTATTTTTATATTAAGCACTGTTTTAAATTAATTTTTTAAACGTTGTTAATATTTTCTTCGTTCCTTATTCACTTGGATATATATATATATATATATATATATATATATATATAACCCTATAAAAACCAATAACCCAAACCTCTTCCTTTACTTGTTTAAAAGTGGCTGAGTATGCATGTCTTAAAATGACATGTTGAAAATGACTATTTCCCCTCTAAGTTTTATCTGAATATATATATATATATAAATGCATGCTTCATTAAATAATATAGACAAGTTTTGTCTATTTATTTTACGTAAATGTTTTTCATATTCTCTGATAAGCTTAATAGCATTATCATTAAAAAGGAAGAAAATTACAATATTTATACATAATTTTTTTTATTAATCCAATCTAACCTTTCGGCTTACATCAGCCATTTTCAAAGATGTCAAATTACATTATATATTATAAACATGGACAAACGATAATGACAAACTGTTTTTGTTTACATGCAAGACGCTGGAAGCGAATGTCGCATCACAGCTCGTGACGTCACACAAGATATATATACATATATATATATATATATATATATATATATATATATATAAAATAACGGGTGCGATGGGTAAATTCTTACTATTTTATAGTTTTAATTTCGAGCATGCGTGTTGTTTTTGATTTTGTCGGCTGCTCAGTGTAGTAGAGCCAGTTGGGAATCGTCTTTGAGAAAAAGAGTTTCATGGCGCAATTCACTGCATCAGAAATTTGGAAGCGGCAAGCTATATTACTTGAGATTTATGTCAGAAGCTCCAATACGAACATTGCAGAGTGTTTGGGTTTCAATCTGAAGACAGAGCAGAAGATTTGAAGAGTTAGATTTGTCTAATGGTAATTAAGAAGTTACGGCAGCTCGAAAAACTCACTCTTGTTGTTCGGATTAGTAAAGAACTCCCGAATTTATTGTTGAGAGTCTCAGACTCAAGAGAAAGCCTCCATCAAGTGCCTTGAGAAGTTAGTCGTACAATTGGTGAAGAATGTGGCTGTTGGATGACCCTATGTCTGACAACATGTCTCTGCACCATGACACTCAAGCAGGAGAACCCAGTCAGACAATTTGTGAACACATCTACACTTATATCTGGCCACCTAATCCCCAGACTGTAACCCCCTTGATTGTTATGTGCGTGACACAGTTGAGCGAGATAACAACAAAACTCCTTGTAACACCAAAGATGAACTGAAGGCAAGGTTTATGAAAGCATTCACCAACAGACAAGGAGACCGTCTACAAGAGTTTTAGGAGATTTCGAAGTCGTCTGGAGAGTGTGGTTGAAGCCAATAGCGATTTTATTGAATAAATTCACTCTTTAGTATTAAAAGTATTTTTGTGTAAATTTGGCAAATATATTTATTAAAATGAGATGTCCGTATTATTTTCATTTTTGCGTAATTCTGACAATTCATTCATTGCACCTTATATATATAAGCTTGAAAGCAAGTCTTACTCTTTTCTTAAAAAATAAAAAAAGAATTATATACGTTAAATCTGTAGGTGATTTCAAGCTGATGATTCTTCATAATGATTAGTATTGTTTGTTAATTTAATACAAGGAATTTTTGATCAAGGGGGATTCACTTTATCCAACAAAAATGAAACTCACTTACTTGTAATAAATATTTTTATAGATTTAAGCCTGGATTTTACAAGTATGCGAATAAGACTATGAAACATGAACAAATAATATCTTAATGCCTGTTAGATAATCACGGTAATTAGGAATTACATTCTAAACTCTTCGCCAGGTGAGCGTCATTGTATTATTTTGCTATTGCTCTATTCAATGACGCCTTTCGTTAGTGTATTGCACATTAACAGTAAATAGTTTGTTAATTGCAGTGAAGCATCACCGGTCCGTTCATTTGTTTAAAAATAAATTACTTCAGATTCTTCCCCTACTTTTCTATCACAAATCTCTCTTTAGGTTCAAGGGTTTCAGATCCTCTAAAAAGCGCTAAAACTTGAGTTATGTGCATTAGACCACAATATTTTACCCCGCCTGTTTACAAGCCTGCGAGTGCATGACTGTGTGTGTGCGCAAAGTTATATGTTATCACATTCAAAACGTATTACAAATTTTAATTGGTTAAATTTAAGATGCTTTAAATTGGCAGTTGTTATGAGCAAGTCTGATTACTGAAGTGTTTATCAAACTCAGAAGGTTTACATAAAGTGCACACACACACACACACACACACACACACACACACACACACACACACAGATAGATAGATAGATAGATAGATAGATAGATAGATAGATAGATACACTAATTCTTAAACATAAGGTTTAAAATGAATTTTTAAAAATTGAAACATTCTTGAAGTTTTCATTTTAGCTTTAATTATAAGCTAAAAGATTTAAGATTTACTATTTCCAATAAGCAAAATATTCTGTTTTTTTTTTAAACAGAAATTATATTGATCAGAATTTAAATTTTTTCAGTAAAATCGGCAACTTTGACACATTTGTAAACAAAAGTTAATTCTCGGTTTTAAAAATCCTGCAAAAATAAAACATCTGAAACGTTATTCAGGAAAAATTAGAAAATTTAAAGTTAAATTAATCTGATTTAAAACAGATATTATGTATAGCATAAATGTTGTATACAAGCATTTCTCCACTAAGGGGTCTTGTTTTTCTTAATCGATTTATTGGCAAGCGAATGATCGCCGAACTTATTCATAGTTAAGTATAGTAGAGCAGACGATAAAGCTTATGAGTTTTTTCCGTAAGCGGAGACAACTCTTAAAATACGTGACCTTTTAATGGTAATGATAGGTTCGAGCAGTCATAATTAGAAATTCTGCACGTATGTACACATACAAAAACAAATTGAAATTCTTTGAAAAATATTCGGTGCCGTCAGATTGTAATAAGCTTTACAATATATGATTAGTAAATATAATTTTATTTAAGAACAATATTTCTTAAGAGTTACCCATAAAACTGAATTTTAAAATATTTAACAACTTTATAAATCACTTAATTTAAAAATGTGAAAAAAATGCAAGCAAATAATGTAAAACATCATTTTTCATAGAATTTTTTTCTTCAAATAATATTATCTTTAAATGTATATTATTTATAAAAGAAATTAAAATATTTTCTAATTAAACATTTAACTTTACTGGGTTTTTTATTTTTCAATTCAGAACAGATTTTGCAAAAAGAATTCGTTGGTTTAAATTCTTCAAAGAATTTGACGTTTAACTTATAAAGTTACTAAACATTATCAGGTTTCATTTCTCAAGTTTTCATCAAATTAAGAAAAAGGGTGGACCACATGTGAAATAAAATATTTTTGCCAAGATTTTCTAATAAAAAATGTAAAAAAATAATTTCATTAATTTGTGAAAAAGTTCTGAAAATTTCATTAAAATCCGACAATTTGATTTTTGCAAGAGCTTTCAATTCATATTCTAGAATCCACCTTGCAAAGTTTAATTAAAAAAAGCAGATACAACAATTTATACATCGCACTCATTATGAGTCCATATATAAAAAAAATTTAAATAAGCACAAAATTTACTTGTGAACGATAACTAATATTTGTTTAGCACAGATGCTGAATTGAAAGACGTAAAATTGGAAGCTCGCGTAAATATTCGCTGATTGACTAATAAACGGAAGGCACGTGTGAACATGTGATAGAACGTGTTTAGATCAATTTTTTGCCAAAAGTTTTAACCTTCATTTTGATCCACCTGATTTGCATAAAAGAAGGAAACCAACAACCAAATCCATAGTGAGAATTCGAACATCAACCGCGCGTCACTGAAATCCACGCAACTACGACTTGCTGAACTTTGCCAAATTCTTAACACACGTACCAAAATAGAAACATGCTCACTTACTCATATAATTAATATATTTACTCACTCACTCACACATTTATATTAATTTTCTTAACATTTTCTACACGTACCTTTGAACTAACTTTCAAGAAACCTTTATTTGACAAACTGTTTTGTGTACATGCTTTTTATTGAACATAAAAGAGAGAGAATTTATTCTTACATCAATTTATGAACAATTAATTTTAAAGTCACAATTACTTTCTCTAATCACTTTCTCAGCATATAGTTTCAACTTCATATTTTGTACATGTTATGAATAGAAATATTTATTTTGTTGTTAGCAAAATCCGGAATTTTCATCATTCATTATTTCTCTGTATGCTCGTTGTCATTCACCTTAGCCATAAAATTTAAAACAAGTGGGATATTAGGCCATGCCCCACAACAATGTGTCTATCACCGCAAAAAGCAGGCTAAAATATGCTATGCTAGAACCGCTGACGTAAGCAAATTTTTAATAAAAATTTCGAATTTTCTAAAAAGGTGTAAAAAAAAATATAAATAAAAAACTTTGATCCTTCCTCTTATTAATAACATAAAGATTTTGACAATAAAACAGTTTTTTAATGATTTCGTGGAGGTATCTATGTGTGTGTGTGTGTGTGTGTGTGTGTGTGTGTGTGTGTGTGACTAATAGTAAGCCTGAGAAACAGAAAAAATGATTTGCACAAGTTTAAAGAGGAATTTATACTCGCAGTGTCGATTAGACGACTAGCCTTTCGTTGATTGGTCAGTTTCAAATGTAAACCGTCACAACAATGCGAAATACACTTGGGTTGTTTGTGTGTCAGTGTTATCGCAGTGCAAGCGTCCGAGGCGCGCCGCTTGAGATGCCAACCGTACACAAGTATCATCAAGTGTTCCGCTTATTTCTTGATACTAAAAGAAAAAGGAGAGATGGAAAAACTGTTACTTATGAATATGAAGTAAAGAAAAAAGAAATAAAATAAAATAACCTAGCCTTACCCTAGAGTGGGTCAAACATAAGTAGTATTTAATGCACGTACAGACACACGTGCCTATTTATATATGGCCTCAAATGTACCCACTCCCGTTTATCGAACAAACATGAGCATATAATGCGAGGCAAAATCTCACCCGTTCTATTCAAAACACCAAGAATATAAACATATAAACAAAATGTCTCCCAAATTTCTTTTTGTTATCCTTTTTCCTCCAGAACGAATGAATGGCAAGGCATATATTTATACAGAAACTGATGCATTGCAAGCCATTAATAATGAAATGAGTTAAGTCTAAAGGTAGTATAACCGATACCATTTAAAGTAAACATCCAACGTGTGATTAGTGATAAAAATTGTCCATCTCCCTTAGACGTTAGAGATTGAACCCCCCCTTTTTAGTACAATGGAAGAAGTTTCGCTTGGTGTGTATATATATGCAAAGGGATGTTATACAAGCATGTCTTTATATACCCAATGCACAGATGTCGTAGAAAGCAATCAAACACTTCTGAAATCTGTTGACAATGGTAGCAAAATTTTTGTTTACAAATTTAATTTTTACTTGGGTAAATTGGTTACGCAACTGAAAAGTCTCTAGTTGAATCGTCTAACATTTTATCATTTGTTTATTTAATAAAATCTTTCGTTGAATCGTTTCGTAGCATTAATAAAAGCACCAAAACGTGAATGTAGACATTTTTAGAGTTGCATCAAAGTACTGAAAGTTAATAATACGCACCATCTACTAAATCAAAAACTTACAAAAAAAAAAAAATAAATAAATAAAATCATGCAACTATTAAACAATCTCGTTCCTGTCATTCAAACCGTTAAGAAGTGAATCATTATTGAACGCACCAAACATATAAATTTTAGATTATTAGGTTGCATCTATAAATATACATCTATCAATAAATACAAATACTTTCCAACACTCATATGTGTACATATATTTTAAGTAGGCCATTGTTTTAACACAGACCTTCATAATTACATTTGAATAAAAAATCTATTTTGTGGAAATATTTAATGTCAAACATTACGACATCGATCAACGTGTAAAAATACAAGCGTGTTGTTCGGTGTTACTTAAAAACATTCGCAGGGAGAAGCGACATATTAATATTTTTCTCAAGGGTATTTGTGCGTAAGTGAATGCAATGAATTCACCTGGAAGTCGAACTTGGCTCTCCGATTTCTCGTTTCGAGCCGAAATCCACTGCATCACAAAGTACACGTGCAATTTCGTTTAAGTGCACTCATAAAAGGACACACACGTACATACGTGCGTGCGTATATACAATTATTTGACAGCTGTGAGAATATCACCAGATGTTATCCCGAAAACACTATGATACTTAATGCATATAGAAAATGATACATAGTGTCTATATAAAACCTGTTCCAGTGAACACGCATCCGTGAAACGAAATTTAAAAAGACTTCAATTAAAATATTCCATTACTTGTATTCCATTTTTATGTATTGATAATGATTTCTTCATAAGATTAATTTTAACTTCCTTTATCCATTGAACTTATTGACATAAACACTCTGTCAGGAAAATTAGGAATAAAAGGCAACAGATGCACAAGATGCTTCCGCTTTTAATGCAATGAATTGTGTCTGTCTCGCAAGTGACTGGTAATAAGTTCGATATTTACTTCCATACCTAGAATTAAATTTTTTGCGAAGTGGAAATAAATCACGATATATGTTCTTCTTTAGTTCCGCCTCACAACTAATTGAAACCAAAAATGGCCAAATGGAATAACGGAATTAATGTCTATAATTAATTCTAAAGTTTTTGTAAATGTTCGTGTAATATTTATGATTACACGTTATTACTTTGTTGATTATGAAAGCAGCTAAAATTTGTTTCCTAAAGACGAGATCTTGTCGAGTTTCTCACAACACACATTTCGCAAAATTTTCTTCCGTTTCGTCTCAGTTGAGTCATTCACAGATGTTTTGCAACTCTAGAGAGGAATGTATTTTAAAACGAGTTTAGAATTAATTCGGTTTTAACAGAATTTCTCAGCAGAGTCTGAAAACATGCAAATAAATTTAAAGAAGATGAAGAATATAGAAGAGTTAGGAGAGAAAAGAGAGAGGAAAGAGAGAGAGAGAGAGAGAGAGAGAGAGTGATACAATGAAATGAATAAAATGATCAAAGGAAAAAGTAAACGAATTTTTGTGAGGATGACAGGAAGGAAATACTTGAGTAAATCTACAACCCAGAAAAAGGAAGAGGCAAGGAAAACTATTAACTGCAGATAATTGAGAAGAGATAGAAAGAGAAGAAAAAAAGACGAAAGAAATAGAGACAAAATTTAGTGCGAAAATCTGAATGAAGTCGCTATCATTTTTACTGGACACATTGTATCAATGTCGGGTATTAAAACAATCGAAAGAAATCTAATAAAGTTAAATACTGAAATCACGAAATGGTTATCATGTGCCGCCAACAAGAAGAACTAAACTGACAAAAACGCAATATTTTCGTTTATCTGTGAAAAAATTGCTTATATTACTTCGAATATGGAATATTTAATGACCAGAGATGATTATTTTGATCGCTAATAGTTAATTATAAAGTAAAAGAAACAATAAAAACAAGGTTGTATCAAATCATTAACACATATTTTAAAGATGGCGTGTTAATTGATATTTTTGGTCCAAATGATTGTGTTGTATCTGGACTTCTTGGTTGCTTATTATTTATGTATAATTGTTGAGAATAATAAAGAATAAGAATGAAACCTTATCTACTATGAAAAAGGGGGAATGAAAGCCATTTCTTTAGGAAAAACGTTCAACATTGAGCAAGACAAACAAAATGGAAAAATAAAAGTCACCGTTAACGAGATGACATATATTTGACATCATGTTAACAGTGAACAAATAATATATAACCGACAACATAATATATAACGCCACCGTGACAAAAAACATTTACACAATCGAAAAGTTTTAAATAGGAGCAACAGAAACAACCTTCATAGAAAGATTCAACAGTCAGAAAAAATCATTTAATACAAAAAGATACAAAAACAATGCAACCATTTCAAAATCTATATGGAACCAAAAAGAAAATAACATTAAATAGAAAATCGTAAAAAGAGCCTCCCACACAACATCAATAGCAGAAACTGCAAATTATGTTTAGAGGAAAAATGTCTCGTCCTAATGTCTATTGTTTCTAATATTTTTAAATGATAATCTTTTGTGCTTTGCTTAGTATTGTAAAGGAATATTTTGTAAATGACATTACACAACCAGGTTTATTTATTTAATTATCAGCTATTTCTGAACGTGACATGTCCACTAGCTTATGCAAATTATCACCATCTTATTGAACTAAAGTCAATCAAACATTCTTTGTGCTTGCAGAGAGAATGCTGTCTCGTCCCAATGTATATTGTTTCTAATATTTGAATTGATACTCAGTTTGTGGGTGTTTTTTTTTTTTGTAACCTAAAAAGGTTAATAAATGAGAAATAACCAAAAACAGGGGTTGGTAAATGAAATAGTAAAGTTGGTGACATCCACAAAATACAATACAATACCACTTCAACGTCGCTGCGGCTCCAAACGAAAGTAGATACACCATAAGTGTACGCGAAAACCATGGCTAGAGTCTCACCAGGGACAGCCATTCCACGTAGGGCTGAACTGAACATCCTATCCCTCAGCCGACAAAAGAGAGGCTCCAACGCCAAAGGGTAAATTAGAGGTGACAGTGGACAAGTCTAATGAACCGATCGAGGCAGCGAAAAAGCGCGCGGCAGCTTTCCGTTCACCTGTACCACAGCAATTAGGGGGCGATACAGGAGGCTAATCCAGCGGTGAATACGGATTCCTGCAGAACAGTAGCCAGGTAGCCATGGTCAACCCTATTAAATGCCTTAGACTGATCTAAATTTATCATCGAGGCCTGCTCATCGTCTTTTACACCCTCTGTGATCGTGCGGATCAGATGCAGGTTGCTCTGTATTGTTCGGCCTCTTACAGAGCAAGTCTGCTCGGGTCCCAACATAATCAATCTCGGCAACAGACTGCAAACACTCCGTCAGGATCTTGTCCATAATCTTGAACTCTGGGTTTAAAAGAGTTATGGGCCTGTAATTATCTAACCCCCCCCCTCAACATTCTTGCCCCTTTTCAACAGCGTTACTAGACCCCTGGAGATCCAGAAAACTAGTTATTAAACACGACAGTCAAATTCGGGGCAATTCGTAGGAAAACCATCTAAGCCCGAAAACTTGCCTCTGCCGACCTTCTTCAATGCCGTGTAGAATTGACAGTTTCGGGTGACATCTTGGTTCACTTATGTTTCATTACTTAACCCATGTAGCGCTTGCTAGCGAAACGCTGCAGGGCCTCCTTAACTAGGGCTATCTCTAGGGGATCCCCCCAGCCTCTGTCTGGAAAAGACTATCCTTAAGAAACTTCACCTTGCTAGTCTTATCTAGTACGAGCCGTTTGCTAAAGTCGGTGTTGAAGGACGTAATCCTATCCTTAAGTCTCTCCCACCACCTATTCCCGATAACCGCCTCCACTAGTTCCCGCTTCATTACAGTAATTATCTGCTCCTAAAAGTTCCACCTGTCCAGTAAAGACAGAATGAACTTCCAATAGCCTGTCGTCCATGTAGCCTAACGTGGAACAATGGAAGAATCACTTTTTCATGTTAATATTAGTCAGAAGGTTCGACATAGATCTAATGTCGAACCTTCTGACTAACATTAACATGAAAAAGTGATTCTTCCATTGTGTGTTTTTTTGCAGACGTCGAGGTTACCAGTGTAGAAGTAGGGTGCGTGTTCTTTGGACGTCGTGGTTTACTAGTGAAAAAGTGATTCTTCCATTGCGTGTTCTTTTCAGACGTCGGGGTCACCAGTGAAGCAGTAGAGAGATGGTTGAATGTTTATTGAATTGACCTTGTGTCAAATTAACTGAACTCTCTACAACTTATGATTTTTTGCTATCATTAGAAGATTGGCAGCAGGCTGGAATGTGTAGATTTTGTGAAAGAATAAAATTATACCTTTTTCATATTGGAATAGAAATTCATTAATGAAAAGAACAACATGAATTGGTAGAAGTTAAAAGTTTATGAGAAACAAGTAATGAGTTAAAGGTATGAAGAGTTTGTAGTAGTAACTTGTTGGAAAGAGTTTATGTGTGTGTAGGCAGAAACGTATGTGTGTATGTATGAGCGTTGTCGTTGGATAGGAGTGTCTTTGAAGTTATCGCTCACGGTGAATGGTGAAAAGGCAAGAGGTGAGTGGTGAACGATGAAGAAGGAGGTGAGAGGTGAAAGAGAAAGATAGAAATAATAATAATAGCAAACGCTTGACGTTTGTCAAAAGTACGTGTTAATTGTTCATCATCTTAACTCTCTGATTCGACAGTCGAGCTTGCTCGTCTTTTATTTCGTTTGGGAATTCAATCCCGGATGTGATTCTGACCTTTCCAAACATTTCGAACCGAGGTGTGAAATTTCGCGAGTTTTGTGTGTGTAAAGCAAAGTTTGTAAATTCGAGAAAATTCATTTATGTCTAACAATGGGTCAGATTTGATTTTTTAAATCTAGAATTTATTTTTTTCACTACAATTACACTAAAGGCAGCTAACACATTTTTGAGCTTGTAGAGAGGGGTTTGTTTTGCCCGAATATATTTGGTAATATTTTGAATAATATTATGCATGCCTTTTGCTGATAATTGTAACGGAATCTCTCGTAAATGATATTACACAATCCGAATTATTTATTAAATATTCATCTATTGCTGAAGGTGACATAGCCACCAGCTTATGCAAATTACCACACTCCTACTATACGAAAGACAACAAACCATTCTTTGTGCTTACGGAGAGAAGGTTGTCTCGACCCATTGTATATTGTTTTTAATATTTTAAATGATAATCGGTGTATGCTTTGCTGATTATTACAACGGAATCCCCAGTAAATGACATTACACAATCCAAATTATTTAGTAAATTTTTTTGGAATTGTTGAACGTGACATGTTTACCATCTTATGCAAATTGTCACACTCATATTACATTAAATGCAACTAGCCATTTTGTGCTTGTAGAGAGGAGGTTGTTTCGTCCCAAATTTTGTTGTTTCTAATATTTTTAGATAATAATAAATGCATCCTTTGTTGGTTATTGTACAAAAGCGATTATATATTTAATATTCAGATATTGCTGAACGTAGTATGTGCAGTAGCTTATGCAAAGTAGAACACTTTAATGCACTAAAAGCAACCAACCGTTTCTTGTGCTTAGAGAGAGAGGAGGTTGTTTTGTTCCAATGTATATAGTTTCTAATATTTTTAAATGATAATAAGTGCGTCATTTGCTTATTATTGTAACGGAATGCCTCAAAATATGACATTACACAATCTGGATTATTTTTTAAATTTTCATCTATTGTTGAACGTGACATCTTCACATGCTTATGCAAATTATCACACTCTTATTACACGAAAGACAACCAAACATTCTTTGTGCTTGCAGAGAGAAGTTTGTCTCGTTCCAATGTACATTTTTCTAATCTTTTTTAAATTATAAGAAGTGAGACATTTGCTGTTTGTTGTGACTGCACCCCTTTTGAATGACATTACATAACACGGATTATTTATTAAATAAAATTTTGTAATAATAACATTGAAAATAACATAAATAAAGAAACCAAAAACATAGCCGTTAAACTAAAACTTAACAAAAGAATCAAGCAACTACCGAAAACCGAAACATTTATTAAACTAAAAGACTATAAAGACGACTTCCTAAATAAAACAACATGCAGACTAATAAACCCTATAAAATCCAACATCGGAAAAATAATTGAACAAATAGTAGAAGAAATATGCTTAATAATAAGACGTAAACTAGAAATAAATCAATGGAAAAATACAAAGAAACAATCAGTTGGTTCAACAATATCACTAACAAAGAGGAATGCTCATTTGTACAGTTAGACATAAAAGATTTCTATACGTCTATCAACGAACAAATATTAGATAATGCACTAAACCTAGCAAAATAGTATATAGATATATCAGAAGACATAAATATTATCAAACATTGCAGAAAATTTATTCTGTACCATAATAAGAAAATGTGGACAAAGAAAACGCGATACCACTATTAAAAATGCCAATAATAACTACAACTTTGACGTAACAAAGGGAAGTTATGACGGCGCAGAATTACGCGAAGTTATAAACATTTACATAATCCACAAACGAGCAAAAATCATCAACAAAGAAGATATTGGTTCATACAGAAACCACGAACTCATAATTCTAAGAAACTATAACGGTAAAACTACAGCAAACATAAGAAAACAAATTATAAAAATCTTCATCACTCTAGGATTTTCATTAGACATAAAAACAAATCTATAAATAGTAAATTTCTTAGATATAATACTAAACTTAAACAACAGCACATACAAACCATATAGAAAAGAAAACAACAACCTGATGTATATCAACAAAAATTCCAATCACGCTCCAAACATATTCAGACACATAACCATATCTACAAACAAAAGACTATCTACGAACTAAAGCAACATAAAAATATTTACTGAAAACAAAGAAACATATGAGCCAGCACTAAAAAATTAGAGGATACTTATACAAACATGAATACACAAACGAAGAGAGACCAAACAAAAACAACAGAAAAAGAAACATAATCTGGTTTAATCCTCCCTACAACAATATAAAAAAAGAAACATATTTTTCAACATAACAGAAAAACTTATTCCCAAGCACAAAAAAAACATAAAAAATTATTAGCAAAAATACATTCAAATAATAATATATATATAAAACTAATATTTACAACACAAACCAACAAGGCAATACGAACAAATGTAACTGCCGAAAGGACAACTGTCCATTTAATAATAAATGTTTTATCAACAACATAATATACAAAGCAACGGTAACAAAAAAAAACAATACTGACGAAAAGATTTACATAGGAGTAACAGAAGCATCGTTTAAAGAAAGATTTCACATCAAAACATCATTCAACACAGAAAAATTAAAAAACAACAGAACGTTATCAAAATACATATGAAACCAAAAAGGAAACAAAATCACTATCAAAATCAAATGGGAAATAATAAAAAAATACCATTATACAACAGGAATAGCAAAAGTTGTAAATTATCCCTAGAAGAAAAACAAGCAATAATTAGTTTTATAAACCAAAGTAAAATTTTAAACAAAAAAAAAGAAAAAGAAAAAGAAAATGAGATAATGGGAAAATGCAGACATGCGAATAAATACACAAACAAAAATAAATAATGACATATAAACAATATAAATAAAATAAAAGAATAAAAATGAAAAAGAAAAATACCAAAAAATATAATTATAAACAAAACATACAAATAATATAAATACGAAAAATAAAAGTACATACAAAAACCCAGTCATGACAAAAACAAACGTAAGACGAGGTACTAATAAGATAGTACCGAAACACAACGGTTCTTGTGTTGCAGTAAACTATGTTTTTATTATAAACTTATAATAAAAGTATTACTATATATTATGCTCTACTAAGTATCGATCACTCTTAATAAAGTATATCTCTACAGATAGTGAAAAGTCATCCCATTTAGTTTGTACTACTTATATATATATATATATATATATATATATATATATATATATGTGTGTGTGTGTGTGTGTGTGTGTGTGTGTGTGTGTATTCGAGCAATAATTTGAGCAACTAATATTTAAATATATATTTTCGAATTCCTGTCAACTTCTATCAAAATCAATTTTCAAAGAACTTTTGATTTTGCGTACATTTTGATTTAGTCAAGTCTCCTAGTTCATGCTAGGATTGCTTGTTGGGTTTTGTGATTTTTTAGTAGCTGATATACAATTTAAATGAAATATTATCGGATAAGTGGCGAGTTAATCGGTGTGATAATATAATCGTTGCTTATCCAATGTATGTGTTGTTTCAAGCATTATTATTATTCACCAAATGTGAAGAGAATTATGAGATACTTCAGTAAGTTAAGTGTCATACGTGGGCGATCATGTATTGAAAGAGACATGACTGACTGGGTAGAAGATTATCCCGTAGTAGGTTGCCATTACTTTCTGCGGTAGACTGTTTGCCAGCCAAGGCTATAGAACCCAATCTGTCCTGTTATTTAATCCATAGCTGGAGGGAAGAGACGGACTAATATCTTTCACAAGGGTATTTGCGCGTAAGTGAATGCAGAGAATTCAACTGGAATTCGAACTCGGCTCCCCGATTTCTTGTTCCGAGCCGATATCTACTGCACCACACAACACATGAGAGACTTAAGCATCGATATATATATATATATTGAAAAAACAAGATTATTTCCTCATTTATCGCAATAAATACTAAAATATTTTATGATTACCACCAAGAACACAACAAAAATAAAAAAAAATCAGCAAACGAACATTGAATTCATTTGCCCAGAATTATTTGATAATCATTTATGAGTCGAACGTACTTAGCCATTGTACAATTTATATTTAAATTTTCATCGGAAACCAAGAAAATAAACCGAAATATAGAAAAATAATGAAAAAACTTAAAATGAACTTTCCTTAGTTATTAACGATGTACAAATAATATATGCCGCTTGAAGAATCTCATCTCTTTTATTGAAGTGGCGGCAGTGAGTGCGTGTCTCAACAGATCTGCGGCAGCTTTTCACCTCTTATGTCATACAAATTCAACAGAAATGCTGTCAAATGCTGCTTTCTTTCTCCTGTATTTATTTCTTTAACCATCGTTTGGAATTCTTCCATCGTTTTCAAGCTGTTATAATATAAAATCTTGTTTTGACAGTTGCCGTAACGTCTGTAAGAAATACTCTGAAGACTAACTCCAACTTTATTTACAATTATTTTATAAAAATTCATAAATATGGAACAAACCCAAAATGCGGGGATTTAGAAAGGATGATCTTCTTTTGTCTAAACTTCGGATCGTGTAAAAAATATACGAGGAACAAATTGAAAACGGAAACTCAAAATGGGACGCCCTAAAAAAAGCATTAGTGACATTGGCCAACGATATCATCCCAAAGTAAAAAAAGACGTAGTAGAAAAAAATGGGTGGATCACAGATGAGATTCGCAACATGATGCAGAGGAGACAGAAAATAATACCAAGCAATGGGACGGAATACAGGAACCTGCACAAAGAAATGCAGAAAGACAATAGAGGAATGGTTCAAAGACAAATACACAGAAATAAAGAGACTGAGCACGACCAATAAGAGACACGCATAAAAAAACAAGGGAAATAACAGGACAAAAACAGGCTCCTTGATGGGATGCATAAAATCCAGGGATGGAACACTTATATTAGAGAAGGAGGAAATACTTCAGCGGTGGGAAGAATACATAGAAGATCTTTTCCATGACAAGACAGAGCAACCGACAATACACAGAAATACCTACGGACCAGATATATTAAAATCAGAAGTAGAAACTACATTGGCCAAACTGAATAGAAACAAAGCAGTTGGACCAGACGGCATTGTAATAGAATGTTGGCAGCCTTAGACGATTAGGACGTACACAAAATCACAGAAATTATAAATGTAATTTAAAACAGCAGCGAAATCCCAGAAAATCTAAACAGCTTTATTTCCATAGCGCTGCCTGAGAAGCCAGGTGCAAGTGAATGTGAACTCCACCGAACAATCAACTTAATGAGTCACGTAATAAAACTGATCATCCGAATTCTGATAAACAGAGTGTGCAGTAGAATCAGACCGGAAATATGACAAGAACAGTGTGGTTTCTTCAAGAATACTGGAAGAAGTAACGCTATATTTATGCTTAGAGTGTTATTAGAAAATGAAATAGAAATGTAAAAGGGTGTGTACTTGTGATTCATGGATTTTGCAAAGGCATTCGACAAAGTACGCCGCAAAGACCTGATAAAGACGATTGGCAACCTTGAAATATTCAAAAAGGTCTTTAGAGTAATCAAGAAACTTTACTGAAAGCAAACTGTCTGCATACGGACAGTAAACGAGTTCAGAAGATACACAAAGATAGAAAGGGGTGTATGACAGGAAAGTGTATTCTCACCAGATCAATATGACTTATACAGTAAGACCATTCTGAGAAATCTAGTCCTGCCAGGATTCGACATTGACGGCCGCAATCTGAACACTATAAGCTACAAAGATGATACCGAAGTTTATAAAATGAGGAAGGCGGACCTGAAAAAACTGATCAGGAAAAGACAGTTGAATTTTATGGGACATGCAATGAGGAAGGAGGGCGTGGAGAATTTAATCAGGAAAATAAAACTCAAGTTTATGAGATATAAAATGAGAAACGAGGGCGTGGAAAACCTGATCAGAAAAAGACAATTGAAGTTTATGGGACATGCAATGAGGGAGGAGGGCGTGAAAAACCTAATCAGGAAACAAAAAGCTGAAGTTTATGAGAAATAAAATAAAGAAGAAGGATGTGAAAAACCTGGTCAGAAATAAGTCAGCTGAAGTTTATGGGACATAAAATGAAGAAGTACTGCGTGGAGAACCTGTTCAGGAAAAGTCATCTAAAGTTTATGGGATATGCAATGAGGAAGGAGGGCGTGAAAGATCTGATCAGGAAAAGACAGCTGAAGTTTATGGTATATGTAATGATGGAGGAGAGCGCGGAGAACCTGATCAAGAAAATACATTTGAAGTTTATGGGATATGAAATATGGAAGGATGGCGTAAAAAAAACCTGATCAGGAAAAACCAGCTGATGTTACTGGGGAATGCAAGGAGGAAGGAAGGAAAGCCTGGAGAACCTGATCAGGAAGCGACAACTAAAGTTTATGTGACATGAAATGAGGAAGAAAGTCTCGGAAAACCTGAACAGGAAAAGACAGCTAAAGGTTATAAGACATGCCACGAGCAAGGAAGTCGCGGAGAATCTGATAAGGAAAAGACTACTGAAGTTTATTGGACATGCATTGTGGAAGGAGGTTGTGGAGAACCTGCTCAGGAAAAGATATCTTAAGTTTATGGGATAAGAAATGAGTAACAATAGCGTGAAAAACTGATCAGGAAAAACTAGCTGAAGTTTATGATGACATGCAATGAGGAAGGAGGGCGTGGAGAACCCGATCAGGAAAAACAGCTTAAGTTTATGTGACATGCAATGAGAAAAGAGGGCGTAGACAACCTGATCAGGAGAATACAGCTGAAGTTTATGGGACATGCAATCAGGAAGAGGTCGAGAGAACTTGATCAGGAGAAGACAAGTGAAGTTTCTGGGACATGCAATGAGGAAGGCGGGTGTAGAGAAACTGATCAGCAAAAGGCATCTGAAGTTTATGGGCTACGAAATGAGGAAGAAGGCGTGAAAGACCTGATCAGGAAAAAAACAGCTGAAGTGTATGGGACATGCAATGAGTTAGATGGGCGTGGAGAACCTGATCAGGAAAAGACAAATTTACTGCATAGGAAATTCAATGAGGAAGGAGGACTTGGATTACCTGATCCGTAAAAGACAGCTGAAGGTTATGGGATATGCAATGACAAAGGAGTGCGTGGAAAACCTGAGCAGGAAAAAACAGCTGATTTACATGAGACATGCAATGAGGAAGGAGGACTGGGATTACTTGATCAGGAAAAAGGCAGCTAAAGTTTATGCGATATGCAAAGAGGAAGTAGGGTAGGAGAACCTGTTCAGAAAAAATACAGTTAAAGTTTATGGGATACGAAATGTGGAAGGACGGCGTGAAAGACCTGATCAAGAAAAAATAGCTGGAGTTTCTCGGACATGCAGTGATGAAGGAGGGTGTGAAGAACCAGATCAGGAAAAGACAGCTAAAGTGTATGAGACAGGCAATGAGGAAGGCGGGCGTGGAAAACTTAATCATGAACGGACAACTAAATTTTATGGGACATGCAATGAGGAATGAGGGCGTGGAGAACCTGATTTAGAAGAAATAGTTGAAGTTTCTGAAACATGCAATGAGGAAAGACAGCGTGGAAAACTAGATCAGGAAATGACAGCTGAAGTGTACGAGACATGCAATGAAAAACAGGGATTCGGATTACTTGATTAGGAAAAGACTGATGTAGTTTATGGGATACGCAATGAGGAAGTAGGGCGTAGAGAAACTGATCAGAAAAACTAGCTAAAGTTTCCGGGACATTCAATGACGAAGGAGGGCGTGGAGAACCTGATCAGGAAAAGACAGCTGAATTATATAGGACATGCAATGTGGACGGAGGCGTTGAGAACCTCATCAGGAAAAAATGCTGGAGTTTGTGAGTCATGCAACGAGGAAAGAGAGCATGTATAACCTGATCAGAAAAAGACAACTGAAGTTTATGGGACATGCAATGACGATGGAGGGTGTAGAAAACCTGATCAGGAGAAACTAGCTGAAGGTACTGGGACATTAAATGCGTTAGAAAGCGTGGAGAACCTGCTCAGAAAAAGACAGCTGAAGTTTATGGTACATGCAATGACAAAAAAGATTTGGATTACTTGATTAGAAAAAGACTGATGAAATTTATTGGACATGAAATGATGAAAGAGGGCGAGGAGAAACTGATCAAGAAAAGACAGCTGGACCACTGAAGTTTATGGGAATGCAATGAGAAAGAACGTCGTGGAGAACCTGATCATGAAAAAACAGCTGAATTTTTGGGTCATGCAACGAGAAAGGAGAACGTGGAGAACCTGATCAGGGAAAGACAACTTTAGTTTATGGGGCATACAATGAGGAAGGAGGGCGTGGAGAACCTGATCAGGAAAAGACAGGTGGTTTCTGTGACATGCAATGAGAATGGAGTACCTGGAGAAACTAATTCTCACGGGACTGATAAATGATAAGAAAAACCAAGGAAAGCAACACAATACGTACTTGTTGAATTGAAGTAGATGGATGGAAGAGCGGGATTGAGTGAGATAACAGAAGAAGGGTTATTAAGGGTAGCAAGAAATGTCGAATTCCATAATCACCTACGTCATGAATGAACACGACAAATAGAAGAATCCACAATCATTGAACCAAATATACCACATTATTCCTTACACTCAAAGACCTTTTCGAATCACCAGCCAGGTGAGTGGTACCTCTTCATTAGAGAGGCATTTCAACCCGTGTACCCAAGGACTTATTGAGTTTGCCTTCTGCTATATATTTTAAATGGAAGAATTTAAAATGAGAAAAAGTAAATTAAACAATCATTCGTCTAAACACGCACTCAAACGCACACGTTGCCAAACACTTCAACAAGTACGAAAATCACACTCAAAATACGAAAAGCGTCTCGCATCCACTAAAGAACTGACAATTTTTGTCCTCGAACGGAGATAAAATAAAGAATGTAGGGGTCGAAATAAAAGAGGCCAATGAGCATAAATCTTATAGCTAAATTAACAAAACAACCCTAAACTAACCTAATTTCGGGCGGAATTGCCAATGTTTAATCCTACTACAAGATCTATATTCTTAACCGGAATCAAAGGAATCAAACTAAATCGGCTCTTTTCACTCGACACAGTCACACAAAACACACTCATCTTCTGCGAAATTCTGATACAGAGAGCCGCCTTGACTTTCAGCTGATGCTTAAAAAACTCGCTCATTTGAAACATGTGAACCTCTCGTCTCCATAAATTTTTTTTTTCTAAGTTGACGTTCACATCACGATTCTCATAATGTCAAACAAGCAAAAGAACGCATAATATTCAGACGGTACCAGAAAACTGATCTCGAGGATGACAAACTTTTCGCACAGCATGTGAACCATGATATCATCAATAAACTTACCCAACATGATTCTGACCCTGCAATGAAAAAAATCAACAGTTTCCACCGCCTCTATCTTAGAGAACGCTGTTTGGAAATTTTTTCAAGCCTGCCGAACAAAATCTTTTGACAAGCTAGAGTGCACTTTGAATCACCAGACAATGAATGATGCGTTATCATTATTGGGGCATTTCAACACAGGGGCTAAAGGCTACGTTGAATTCGCCTCTTGCTTCGTAAGACCGAGGAGCACCCCTGTAAGATCATCCTAAACGAACTCACTCACTAACACGTGGTATAAAGCCTTACCGAACAACATCTATAAAATGCAATAAAGGAACTGATTGAACCAGGAATGAAAAAAGTTGTTTAAATTAATAGAAATTCATTTCGTAAAATCAGAATCAGCCCAGATATAAGACAAGAGTAGTGTGGCTTTGTTAAAGCCACTGAAACAAGGAATGCGATATTCATGCTCAGAATGCTATTTGAAAGAGCAATAGAAATGCAGAAAGACCTCTATCTGTGCTTTATAGACTACGCAAAGGCATTTGACAAAGTACGCCACAAAGAATTGATAGAGATGCTCGACAGCCTCAACATTTCCGGAAAAGACGTTAGGATAATCAAGAATATTAAGAATTAGCAACAATCTGCTTGCGTACAAATAGGAAGTGAATTCAGCAGGTATACAAATTAGAAAGGGGAGTAAGACAAGTATGTGTTTCCTCACCGGATATATTCAACTTATATAGTGAAAAAAATTCACAATCTCAACACCGTAAGATACGCGGATGATACAGTGATGATAGCAGATAAGGAAAGGAAAATGCAGGACCACCCACAGAAGGTAGCAAAAGAAAGTGAGAAGAAAGGATTGAGCATAAACTTCAAGAAAACTGAATGTATAGTCATCAGCAAAAAGAAGACCCCAAAATGTCAACTACGGCCCGGAGAAACTAAAATAAAACAAGCAAAGAAATGTAAATGCCTGGGAAGCGTCCTGACAGAGGATGGAAAGTGCAATGTTGAGATCCAAAGGTACATTGGCATGGCCAAGGACGCATTTCAAAAGCTTACCAGAGTACTGAAAGACATGAAAATCTCATTAGAAACAAAGAAAAGAGTACTGGATTGCTATGTGATGTCTGTTCTCCTATATGGCAGTGAACGTTGGGCGATCACCGCAAGAATGAAGGAGAGGCTTGAGGCAGCAGAAATGTGGTTTTACAGAAGGATGCCTAGGATACCATGGAATGAGCACGTGACTAACGACGAGATGTTAGAGAGGATGGAAACATGAAGAAAAATTATACTTAACATAAGGAAGAAACAGATGAGGGACATGAAATAAGGAAGGAGGGCCTGGAGAATTTAATACTCACAGGACGGATAGAGGGCAAGAAAGACAGTGGAAAGTAGCAGGAGACCTACTTGATAGGCCTGAGTAAATGGATGGCAGAGCGGGGTTTAGGAGAGATAGCAAGAGGAAAGATTTTGAGAGCAACAAGAGACAGATCCAAATGGAAGCCCATGGTTGCCTACGTTTTGAAGGGACACGGTACATGAAGAAGAAGACTATAAAGAAAGAGTGGGGCCCGATGACCTGTCTAAAAATTTAGTATAATTCTTTCGACAATTTACAGTCTGAATTTCCTTGACTTGTCTGATCATCAGTGTTTTTTTCAATTGACCTAAATTGCACTGAAATGGCGAATTTCCCTCTCAGATTGTTCTAGATATTACCTGACGCTTTGAGATTCTTTTGGGTCAACATATTTGGAGATTTGTTGATCATTTTAATAAAAGCAGTCCTGATGCTTCTTGTGATTAAAGTCCTGACCTAAGGCATTGTAGACCTCTACGTATCTTGTTATACCAAATTTCAAATTCTCAATAGCTTTCTGGAGATTGTTAAGTAACTTTGAGTCCTTCAGTTTTGATACATCAATACGTTGTGGGATCTTTATCCTATCACATTTTTATTTATACAAGATGGATAAATTAAATTTACCGTGTACAAGGTTATGATCCTTACTACCTCCTGCAACTCACATAATCTGAACATTATATATATCATGGTAAGTTTCGTTTTCGTATAATGATATTGCCAAGAATGTTTTGGATTTTGGGTGTATTCAAATAACCTTATGAACATATTTCTGATAAAGAAAAAAAAAAGAATATTTCAAATTGTGAATTCAAATTCTTTGCCAAGTTAAGGTAGGTAAAGATCATTCACATCTTTAATTGCCAATTTTTTCCTAATGCGTTGCAGGTCCCATGATCGTCCTGCACAGACATAAAAATCACCGAGGAAGAGAATTTAGTCAGCATTTGAAATCGAGGTCATAACAGATGCAAGATGCATTTTTCAGTGTATTTCTACTGTTGGTATGAAGTCATCAGCCGTAGGTTGCTGACCAGATTGATATTTGAACAGGAATTTATTAGGTTCACCTTTTTCAAACCCTCCCTAGATTACCGTAGAGAGAGGTGCTCAGGAATTTAAGACAACATCGAAGCATGCTACTGTTAATCACAACACAATGAAGTTATGATAAGCCTCGAATTACCCACGTGCAGATTTGTGACTGTTTCCAACACGCTAAGTCTACATACGTCGCCACTTCTCAGTTACTGCGGAGATTTTGAAGAGAAATATGTACATTTTGATGGCAATGGTATGCACGATCGTACGACTCGCGTAACACCCACTCGTTCTTCACTATAGAATTTACTTTTAAAAGCGAAACCAATAACGCATTGCTCTTTCGAGATATTATGTTAAATACAACCAATAACTATCTTCCACATAAAGTTTACAAAAATCAACAAACAACAATGATCTCATAAAGTATTATTCTCGCTACTGTAACAGAATAAAATCCAGAATAATTGTTTAAATTTTTGTTCTTATATATGCCTTGTTCTTTCAGGACGTAGACGATCATGGCCTTCCACATTTCCCTATTCCTGGTGGCTCTTAGCATACTTTTTCCTGTAACACAACGCAACCCCCGTTCCGTCATCCACCTGCTCAGGCCCTTCAAATATGTTACCGCCGCTTTCCTCTGACTCTTTTCCCCTCTATCTAGCCGGTTAGTATCAGGTTTCCTAAGACCTCCTTTCACATTGCAGGTCCCAGACACTTTAGTTGTCTCTTCCTGATGCTCAATATTAATTTCCTTTTTGTTTCCATCCTTTCAAAAACCTCACCATTGCTCACATGCTCTGTCCATGATATCCGCAGCGTCCTTTTGTAGAACCACATTTTAAGTTTTTCCTTAATCTTTGATGATATTGTTCAGCATTCACTGCCATATTGAAGAACTGACATTACATAGCAATCCAGTACTCTCTTCTTTGTTTCTAGTGAAAGTTTTCTGTCTTCTGTTAGAACACTTTCCAGGTATTTCAATTTTTATACCTACTTGATTTTAGTATTCCCCCACCTGTATTTGGCATTTTGGGCTGCTCTTTTTACTGATGACCATGCATTCGGTTTTCTTACAGTTATTTGCAGTCCTTTTTTTGTCACTCTCTTCACCTACTTTCTGTAGGAAATCTTGTAGTTTCCTTTCCGAGTCTGCTATCAGCGCTGAATCATCTGCTTACCTTATGTTGCTCAAATTGTGGCCTCCGATGACAAATCCTAGTGTTCTTAGAATTGCCTCGCTGTACAAGTTGAATAGATTCGGTGAAAAAACACGCTCTTTCTATCTTTGTATATCTGAATGTTTTAAGAGCAATAAAAATCTGCAGCTCCCAATATTTTACTGAAGAAGAAATATATTGAAAAAGGAATTCATCAGCGGGCCGACAGAAGTAATTTTATTCTTTTGTGGATTAAATTATTCACGTTCTTAAAATCTATGATATTCGCTTTCTCCTTCGTATATTGAATAGAATTTCTCTCTTTGTTACTCTTTATCTTTTTTTTTAATTCAACCCATTCTCTACTAAAGAATAAAACTCGATGAATTACTTACTTAATCATTCAAATCCTCCTACAATTTCTCATCTATATCGTTGCTTGAACCGGCTTCTAATGCTCCAGTGTGAGCGACTAGGTGATAGTAGCCGTGGCTCTGGGAGGCACAGTCCTGTGGTTAAAAAAGGAGCTCAGCAGAGTTCCACCACGGAATATGTGAATGAGCGGCGCTATATTGAGTTTAATTCGTTACCTCTTCGTCACTGGGACCTGTTGTACAGTTGGCTTGACATCCGCTTACTGACGCAACTGTCTAGGTTTCAATTCCTGGTAGTAGATGCCCACTGCTGATGAGTCCCAAATATAAGACAAAATGGCCGTCCAGTGCTCTCTGCATTCTGTTGAGGTTGAAAAAAACTCGATGCATTACTTAATATTTCAAATCCTCCTACATTGTCTCATATAGAGTCGCCGACTGACGTCATTTCGGTCGGGTTTCAATCCTGGGTAAAAAAGCAATCGGAGTCTAACCGTACTGATGAGCTGTGATACGGCGAAACAGATCTGTCTGCGGATGACAATATATATATATATATATATATATATATATATATATACTAGCAACAACAATAATCCGAAGAATAGGGAACATTTATTCGAGAATATTTTAAAAGCAACAAAAATGACCTAATCCATCTTCTGATTTGAATCACATTGAATTATACTTGGTAAAATGAGTCCATGATATGGATCACCTCAAAATCTTGGAGGGTGTTTGCAAACAAAAGTGGGTCCATAAGTGTGCTTTTAAAAACTGTTTAAATCTTTTGAAAAATAGCAGAAGTAGTGATAGCAAATGTTGTGTAATTAAATATTGAATTTGTTAGTTTAGTGTGTCAGAAGGACTTCTTATTTTATAAATCTTCAAATATTTTAAGTGAAAACCTTTTCTGCACGTTGATTTCAGACACATTGATGCCGTGAAAATAGATATAACTTTTTAATTATCTAAACACCAATCGACTGGGTATATGTTCTACATGTGATTATCTGTACCACTTTCTACGCAATATGAGTTAAAGGAGGACAGTTCAGGTCATATGCGCATGCGCACTAAATCTGTAATGAAAGCAGTTAAAAAGTTCAATTTAATACCACAAAATATCCTAAAATTAGTCACCTGTAAGTTGACAAGTTCTCGTAGTTACATACATTTTGCTATATCAAAACAATTAGAGCGTAGAGAATGAAGCTTGTATCCCAATTCCGTTGACTAGAAAATAGGATTCAGCACTCATGCATATCACATAAATTAATCAAATCTCCTCTGTTTTCTCCTCCTCCTCCTCCTCTTCTTCTTCTTCTTCTTCTTCTTCTTCTTCTTCTTCTTCTTCTTCTTCTTCTTCTAATATTTTAAGAAATTTGAAATGTTACCAACAGGTTTTTTAAAATAAAACTATTTAAAAAATATTTTGAATAAATTAGTTTTGAGACCAGTCTTTGGATTCAAAATTGTCTTCGATTTTGTTACAAGTAAAATTGAGTGAAAACAATAAAATTTAAATAAAAAATCTTTTGGTTGCTTTCTGTCTATTCTAAAGTATAAGATTTTTTCGGATGGAAAAGCATTATTTTTTGAAAATCATTCTTTAGTAAGCAATGAAGAGTACCAATCAAACACAATATCTAAAAAGGAATTTGCCTCCAAATTAATGACATATTTCTGTATTTTCTAAAGTCAAATCAATGTTGCATTTGGAATGAAAACATTACATTGCTTTCAGGCAAACAGAGTTTACAGTTCTGTGTTTTTATGTTTTTAGTATCTTGTCTAATGATGCATCACTGAATCCATCACTGATGTTTCTCTCCTTTTACCTACAAACCCATTCCGGAATCCACATATTGATAATATTTTGATGTTTCTCTTCTTTTACCGACAAACCCATTCCAGAATCCACATATTGATAATATTTTGATGTTTCTCTTCTTTTACCTACAAACCCATTCCGGAATCCAAATATTGACCATATTTTGACGTGCCTCTTCCTTTACCGACAAACCCATTCCGGAATCCACATATTGACAATATTTTGATGTTTCTCTCCTTTTACCTACAGACCCATTCCGGAATTCACATATTGACAATATTTTGACGTTTCTCTTCTTTTACCGACAAACCGATTCCAGAATCCACATATTGATAATATTTTGATGTTTCTCTTCTTTTACCTACAAATCCATTCCGAAATCAACATATTGACAATAATTTGACGTTTTTCTTCTTTTACCTATAAATTCATTTCGGAATCCATATATTGAGAAATATTTTGCACGTTTCTTTTCTTTCATCTAAAAATCCATTCAGAAATACGCATAATGACAATATTTTGATGTTTCTCTTCTTTTATCTACAAATGTATTTCGGAATCCACATATTGACAATATTTTGACATTTCTCTTCTTTTACCTACAAATGGATTCCGAAATCAAGATATTGACAATATTTTGACGTTTCTCTTCTTTTACCTAGAAATCCATTCCGAAATACCCATATTGACAGTATGTTGATGTTTATCTTTTTTTAGCTAAACATCCATTCCGTAATCAAGATATTGACAATATTTTGACGTTTCTCTCTTTTTTTACTTAAAAATCCATTCCGAAATACGCATAATGACAACATTTTGACGTTTCTCTTCTTTTATCTACAAATCCATTCCGGAATCCACATATTGACAATATTTTGAAGTTTCTTTTCTTTTACCTAAAAATCCATTCTGAAATCAAGATATTGACAATATTTTGACGTTTCTCTTTTTTTTTTCCTAAAAATCCATTCCTAAATACGCATAATGATAATATTTTGACGTTTCTTTTCTTTTAACTACAAATCCATTCCGGAATTCACATATTGACAATATTTTGAAGTTTCTAAAAATCCATTGCGAAACACGCATAAGGACAATATTTTTATGTTTCTCTTCTTTTAGCTACAAATTCATTTCGGACGACACATATTGACAATATTTTGCCGTTTCTCTTCTTTTACATAAAAATCCATTCCGAAATACGCATTATGACAATATTTTGACGTTTCTCTTCTTTTACCTACAAACTCATTCCGGAATCAACACATTGACAATATTTTGACGTTTCTTTACTTTTATCTCCAAATCTATCCCGGTATCAACATATTGACAATATTTTGACAACATTTTGACGTTTCTCATCTTTTACCTACAAATCCATTCCCAAATCCACATATTGACAACATTTTGACTTTCTCTTCTTTTACCTACAAATCCATCCCGGAATCCACATGTTGACAACATTTTGACGTTTCTCTTCTTTTACATACAAATCCTTTTCGAAATCAAGATATTGACAATAGTTGACGGTTCTCTTCTTTTACCTACAAATGCATTCCGGAATGGACATGTTGAGAATATTTTGAGGTTTTTCTTCTTTTACCTACAAATCCATTCGGAAATCAAGATATTGGCATTAAATTGAGTTTCTCTTCTTTTACCTACAAATCCATTCCTCAGTCTACATATTGAAAACATTTGGCGATTCTCTTCTTTTACCTACAAATCCATTCCGGAATCCTCATATTGACTATATTTTGTCGTTTCTCTTCTTTTACCTACAAATCCATTTCGGAATCCACATATTGACAATATTTTGACGTTTCTCTTCTTTTACCTACAAATTTATTCCGAAATCCACATATTGACAATATTTTGACGTTTCTCTTCTTTTACCTACACACCCATTCCGGAATCCACATATTGAAAATCTTTTTACGTTTCTCTTCTTTTACCTACAAATTCATTCCGGAATACACATATTGATAATATTTTACCTAAAAATCGATTGCGAAACAGGCATAATGACAATATTTTTATGTTTCTCTTTTTTTTTACCTAAAAATCCATTCCGAAATACGCATAATGACAATATTTTGACGTTTCTCTTCTTTTACCTAAAAACCCATTCCGAAATACGCATAATGAATATTTTTTGACGTTTCTCTTGTTTTACCTACAAATGTATTTCGGAATCCACATACTGACAATATTTTGATCTTTCTCTGTTTTGACCTACAAATCCATTCGGAAATCAAGATATTGGCATTAAATTGAGTTTCTCTTCTTTTACCTACAAATCCATTCCTCAGTCTACATATTGAAAACATTTGGCGATTCTCTTCTTTTACCTACAAATCCATTCCGGAATCCTCATATTGACTATATTTTGTCGTTTCTCTTCTTTTACCTACAAATCCATTTCGGAATCCACATATTGACAATATTTTGACGTTTCTCTTCTTTTACCTACAAATTTATTCCGAAATCCACATATTGACAATATTTTGACGTTTCTCTTCTTTTACCTACACACCCATTCCGGAATCCACATATTGAAAATCTTTTTACGTTTCTCTTCTTTTACCTACAAATTCATTCCGGAATACACATATTGATAATATTTTACCTAAAAATCGATTGCGAAACAGGCATAATGACAATATTTTTATGTTTCTCTTTTTTTTTACCTAAAAATCCATTCCGAAATACGCATAATGAATATTTTTTGACGTTTCTCTTCTTTTACCTACAAATCTATTCCGGAATCCACAAATTGACATTATTTTGAAGTTTCTTTTTTTACTTAAAAATCCATTCTGAAATCAAGATATTGAGAATATTTTGACGTTTCTCTTTTTTTACCTAAAAATCCATTCCTAAATACGCATAATGATAATATTTTGACGTTTCTTTTCTTTTAACTACAAATCCATTCCGGAATTCACATATTGACAATATTTTGACGTTTCTCTTGTTTTTTCTACAAATGTATTTCGGAATCCACATATTGGCAATATTTTGACGTTTCTCTTCTTTTACCTACAAATCCATTCCTTAATCAACATATTGACAGTATTTTGACGTTTGTCTTCTTTAGCCTAGAAGTCCATTCCAGAATCAACATATTGACAATATTTAGCCGTTTCTCTTCTTTTACTGAAAAAAAAAAAAAACAAATCCGGACTTCATATATTGGCACTATTTTTACGTTTCTCTTCTTTTATATACAAATCCATTCCCGAATTCTCATATTGACAATATTTTGACGTTTCTCTTCTTTTACCTACAAGTCCATTTCGGAATCCACATAATTACGATGTTTTGACATTTCTCTTCTTTTACCTACAAATCCATTCCGGAATCCACATATTGACAATATTTTGACGTTTCTCTTCTTTTACCTACAAATCCATTCCGGAATCCACATATTGAAAATTTTTTACGTTTCTCTTTTTTTACCTACAAATCCATTCCGGAATCCACATTTTGACAATAGTTTGAAGTTTCTCTTCTTTTACCTACAAACCCATTCCGGAATCCGCATATTGAAAATCTTTTTACGTTTCTCTTCTTTTACCTACAAATCCATTCCGGAATCCACATTTTGACAATAGTTTGAAGTTTCTCTTCTTTTACCTACAAACCCATTCCGGAATCCACATATTGAAAATCTTTTTACGTTTCTCTTCTTTTACCTACAAATCCATTCCGGAATCCACAGATTGACAATAGTTTGACGTTTCTCTTCTTTTACCTACAAACCCATTTCGGAGTCCACATTTTGACAATAGTTTGATGTTTCTCTTCTTTTACCTACAAATCCATTCCGGAATCCACATATTGACAATATTTTGACGTTTCTCTTCTTTTACCTACAAATCCATTCCGGAATCCACATTTTGACAATAGTTTGAAGTTTCTCTTCTTTTACCTACAAACCCATTCCGGAATCCACATATTGAAAATCTTTTTACGTTTCTCTTCTTTTACCTACAAATCCATTCCGGAATCCACAGATTGACAATATTTTGACCCTTCTCTTCTTTTATCTACACATCTGTTCCGGAATCCACATATTGACAAACGTGTTGTTGATCTCGGATTAGCCAAGCAGGAACGCTTATTACCACTTGACGAACTGGTGCAGACATACGATGGATTGGTATTAAGTGAAAAGCAGATTTAAGACGCCAACGACACGGTGTAGATTTATATATATTTACATATATCGAATAATTACAAAAATACAACCAAGTCAAATTAAGTGACGATAAAGAAATCGTTGTTTGTATTTCAGCAGCACGATAATACTCGTGTTGTATTATTTCTACGGGACAATCGTTCATTCAACTTCTAGTTGGTTGAATTTGCAATATTTTTCTCTCTGTTTTTTGCTTGTTTGTAGTAGCAGACAATTTTTTAGGCCTACCGTATTTCAAATCTCGTTCCAACCTGTCTCTCCAAGAACCGTGTGCCCACTGACTAATCTCGTCTTGCATTCTGATTTTGTTAAACAAGCACCCTGACTGGGAAAGGAAAGATGAGTATAAGGTTTCTATTTCCCTTAACGTATAACTCTTACCACCTCGAAATGTAAACAATTATATTTAACCATTTAGACTTCTAATAGAAGGGGAGAAAACACACTCCCACTATTTGTCTGCCTGTTCTTATCAACTGTCCTGGTAATCCAGTACACAGGAAATTGTCAAGGCTACATTTCAACCTAGGGTCACATATCGTTAAAACCCAGACATATGTTTTGACTAGAATCATTTTGATAAAAATTCGTTTAAATATGCTTCCTGGAATCCGCACCTTTACAATGTATTTTTGTTTATCGCATCTAATCTGATAATTCTGGAATCCATACCTTTATAATACTTTGATGTTTCTCTTATATTGCCTGCTAATCCATTCCGAAATAAACACATTTAAAATATTTTGTTGTTTCTTTTATTTTAACTGATAATTCATTCCGGAATCTTCATATTTCCAATAATACCATGCTTGTCGTGTTGGATAACCCATTCCGGAATCCACACATTTTATTTTAGCTATTTAGATGTTTCTATTATCTTGTCTGGTAACTCATTCCGGAACCCACACATTTACAATATTTTGTTATTTCTCTTAAATTTCCACCTAATCAATTCCGTAATCCGCATATTTACAATACGAAGATGAGTCTCATATGTCGTCTTCTTATCTATTCTTGAATACACACCTTTACAATATTTCGATAGTTTTCTTTTATTGTCTGCTAATCCATTCCGGAATCCGCACATTTACAATATTTTGTCATTACTCTCATCTGATAATCCATTTCGGATTCCACACATTCAAAATATCATGCATTGCACACAATGCATTGCTTAATACTTTTCCAACTTTCAAAATGTTTTTTTAATCAATTCAGTGCAAATCTTATTCACTTCAGAAATTCTCTTATTCCAAATTAAAAATCCTTCTCTTACTATATTACTAAAAATAAAAATATACCGCATTGTCTATCAGGTCAGAATTGGTTTTGGCATGACGATTTCAATTTCCTGATGAAGGACTTTACGCTCACTTTCGTATAAATACCCTTGGGAAAGTATGAATTCTTCTCTTACAGAAGAGTATATATGCCTCACACAGATTCCTTAATGAGAGACGCTGAAACGTGACAATGAAATCCTAGCTTCTGAGTCGACATATATTTTCTTAATCATCTCTTTAGGTCTCCCCAAACAATGCTATAGTGAGTATTCCTCATCTAATAAAATGAGACAAGAAAGGAAATTGCCTGTCGTTGCTGCAATCTGTGATGCAGTGTTGAGGTCTGAAGAACTGAAGCCAGAGGCGACACGAAAATTTCTTAACCTAAATGGAAGAACAAATAATTTTATATGACAAGATTTATGTTAAGAGACACATAACAATAATTTGTTTTGTAGTTTAAAACTTATTTAAAAATTTAGAAAATCCTTTCCCTAAATAGAGTTCTAGAACTTGTGAAATAATTACACATATTAAAACTAATGAGTTTGTAGATATAGACCGTAAGTATATAGAACTTTTCACACTCCAAGCGATCTTAGGCAACTAAATATCACATCACTTATGATTTATTAGCTTTTTTTGCATATATTTATATAGTTTCCTCCTTATTTGCAGATTAACTATCGTTAGATTCGATCTTGAATCTAATTGTAGTTTTACCTTCTTATTTAAAATCTCAAGTTCTACGTATTTTCTTGTGTTTAGATTGTCTTCGTAGTCCACTCTAGTAGTTCTTACCCTACTAGTGTGTTTTTATTTCTGTTTATACTGTAGCGGGATGGACAAAGCAGGTGTCTGGTGCTTGGTGCACCGGCTGGTGCCTGATGCTTATGTTGGTGCTTGATTCTCCTGCTGGTGCCTGGTACTTCTGCTGGTGTTTGGTGCTCCGGTTGGTGCCTGGTGCTGGTGGCTGCTGCTGGAGTTGGTTAGTCCTTAGAAGAACTGTTGCATATGTAGCCGAGTAGCCCTGAAAAGGGCTGTTGCATATGTAGCCGAAGAGCCCTTAAAAGGACTGGTGCATATGTAATCGGAAAGTACTAAAAAGAACCGTAGCATATGTAGTCAGAAAGCCCTAAAAAGGACTGTTGCTGGTGGCGGCTGCTGTTGCTGCTAGAGTTGACAAACTAGGCTGAGAGCGGCTGGTTTCGCTAGGGCTGCTGCTGCTATAGTCAGCGACAAGGGTCGTCCAGGCGCAGGGGGAGCACGACGCTCTACCCCAGAGCCAAAGAATATTTACACAAGGTCTTTTTTAATGTGGAGAAACGAGCGCGTATGCCCAGGTCGTGGTAAAATATTACCTACCCACCGCGGTGGATAGGTACAAAACCGGTCTAAACTGGTCTTAATTTGGTCATTTCGAAACCCAGCCGTACGGCCGGGGGCCGACGGATATTTACTCTTCTCTCCAACTTGAGAGAGATGTGACACAATTACGTACCTTCACTTTTCAGTATAAATTTTCAATACCTGATTTTAAAATGAAATTTTTAAAATAAATAAATTATATTTAAGTTTTAAAATTAATTTTAATTGATAGTCAATAGATTAAATTTATTAATTCCAGTAAACTAAATACACTGGCGTATTTTAAAGCGAAATTATATTGATTGGAATCTAAAATTTTTCAGATTAAAAATTTTTTTTAAAATACCGCCATTTTTTGATTGATCGACACATTTTTAAACAGTAGCCACTTTCCTGTTTTAAAAATCTGGCAAAAATAAAATATACGTCGCTGACACGTTATTGAAGTAAATTTTTCAAGTTAAAACTTACCTTTATCTGTTTCTCAAACAATGCACTTGCTTACTCTCTTAAATATTTCCTATAAGTTTTAATCAGTTAAGGTAATCCGAGCTATATTGCTTATCTCAAGTGTTGATTGACATAATGACAATCGGAAGTTGTTAATAAGGTTAAAGTAGGGAGACCGAAGGCGACAAAAATATATGAATGTAATTTTTTTATGTAAGGGAAGACAACTATTTAAGCACGTGACCTTTTAATAATAAATATCACGTACGGCCACCCGTACAAATAAAGATCCGGGCAGTAAAAATGCACACAATTAAAATGTTTTAATTATTTTAAAAATTCGAATTTTTAAGCATTTGTGGAAATTAATTGGTTGGGAGGGTAACATATGTAAAAAAATATTTTTACTCACATTTTATACGAAATAATTATTTCAACATTGATTTCGGTCAATTAGGAATAGGTCCTGAAATTTTCATCAAAATCCGACCATTATTTGATTTTTGCGAGAATTTCCAAATTAATGTGTCTTTCACTGTCAAAAAAGTGCATTGTGCAATATTGCGTTTTTTTTTTCACTTATTAATGTTGCGGCAATTTAGGGCTCGCACCGACGTAAGAAAAAAAAAACAGACTTTCTACAAAAATTTCGAACGTGTTACAAATAATTTAAAAATTTAAAAAATAATTAAAAAATTCTTTGATCTATCCTCTTAATGATAATATAAACATTTTGCCGATAAAACTTTGTTTTTATTTAGTTTGGGGCCTTTTTCCCTCATACTGTGCTGTTTTTTCTGTGATTAGGTACCTACACAAGGTCTTTTTTTTAATGTGGGGAACCATAAGCGCGTACGCCCAGGTACTGGTCAAAACATTACCTATCCACCGCGGTGGATAGGTTCAAAACCGGTCTAAACTGGTCTTAAACTGGTCTTATTCGGTTTTAATTTGGTCATTTCGGACCCCACCAGGACGGCCGGGGGCTGAAGTTATTTACTCTTCTCCCCCACTTGAGAGAGATGTGACACAAGGTCTTTTTTAATGTGGGGAACCTGAGCGCGTACGCCCAGGTACTGGTCAAAACATTACCTATTCACCGCAGTGGATAGATTCAGAACCGGTCTAAACTGGTCTTAATTTGGTCATTTTGGACCCCAGCCTGACGGCCGGGGGCCAAGGTTATTTGTTGGAAAAAATCGGCCATGTTTCTGTTAGCCTCGTTCAGCAACTTTGCCCAGTTAATAATGTCTTTTTGTTTGTCTATTAAAATTTTCCTTCCACTTTTGAATATACACACGGGTTTTGTCTGAACGCCATATGTACATAGATTAGTTTCAGGTCATTAATTTTAGGTACGAGTGCTTCTGTGTGTTTATGTTTCGTTTTGTTTTTGTTTTTTTGTTTTGACTTTTGAAAACGCTGAGTCACCGAAAATTAATGGCTTCGCTCTGTTTATCGTGGTGAAGCTTTTAGACGTTTGAGTAGCCTGCAGTAACTTCCGGCCGGGTGCGATAAGGCCCCCTCCCTAGAGGATTGATCATGATCAATTCATGAAAAAAATATACATGATTTTAATTTGGCCGGAAAGTGAACTCTTCTGCTTGATTTCGTTCGTACGTCTGGTGTGGTCGTTTCGTCTTCTGTCGTTATTGGTAAGTTTGCGTTGGCAGGAGTTTCCTCTAACCAAGCTGGTTTGAGTCGGTCGATGGAGACTGTGTCTTTTTCTTTGCCGCGCATGATTATAACAATTTTCTCTGAACGTTTCAGGACTTTGGTAGCTGGGCGTGAGACTTTTTTTTAACAGCGTCGTTCCTAACAAAGACAACATCGCAGCTATCCAGTTTCTATGCTAAGTAGGAACTTGTGGCTTGTTGTCGTGGGGGAGTAAGTTTGGCCATTCTGTGGCGCAGATCCTGTACAAAGGAACTTGGTGAGGTTGTGCACAAGTTCTGCGGAGTGTGGAAATATTGTCCTGGTAAGGAGAGAGGCATGTCAAACACAAGCTTTGCTGTTGAACACCCTAAATCGGTTTTGAGGGTATTCCGCAAAGAGAGCATTGTCATGGGGAGGTTGTCGACCCAGTTCGGTATGTCGAGTTTGGTTGACAATGACGCTTTTAAGGATCGGTGAAATCTTTCCACCAGGTCGTTTGCGCAAGGGTGGTAAGCGCTCGTTTTAATGTACCCGATACCCAGAAGTTGAGAGAATTCTCGAAAGAGCGAGGACTGAAATTGTGGTCCCCGATCTGTAGCGAGAACTTGGGGTACGCCAAAGTTCGTGATCCAGTTGGCGAGGATAGCTTTAGAGACTGTGGTAGCAGAAATGTCCTTAATCGGCACAGCTACGGGCCACCTCGAGAAACGGTCTATGATTATTAGTAGATATTGGTACCTCTGGCACATTGGTAAAGGTCCGACGAGGTCAACATGGATGTGACTAAAACGCGCGTCAGGTGTGGTGAAAGTTCCAACTGGTGATTTTGTGTGCCTTTGTATTTTGCACTTTTAGCATGGTATGCAGGTTGAGACCCAATTCCTGATGTCTTGTTTCATATTAGGCCATACGAATCGATCAGCGATAAGCCTGACGGTTGCTCGCTTGCTCGGGTGGGATAATACTACATTAAGAACTATTTCATTAACACCTTAATAATATTATACATATGTGTACCCCATATATATTTATTAAGTCACACAACTCTCTCTCTCTCTCACTCTCTCTCTCTCTCTCTATATATATATATATTACTATAATTGTTTTTATTGATACTCATGTTTGAAATAGACACCCCATTTCTAATTTAAAGATTCAAGAAATCTTAATAATTGCATTCAATAAATCTTAATAAAGAAAAATGCATTCTCCGTTTGGAATCAAACCTACGTCTCTCTTTTATATGGGAATCCAGTTTTACATCAAGGACACAAAGAGAGTCAAAAGATAAAACAGTTCAACTTTTTCGTTTTAAAATATGCCGGATCAAACGTTGTTCGCTGGTTCAATTTTTGGTGGGTTTAGGAGTGTGCATGTTTTTCAAGTTTTCTTTGTCGCCCCTTAGTGTAATGAATGTTTGACGTCATTCAATTTATTCGGTCGCCTACCATTGATCAGAATAGATAAGCAGAAGCTGCAAATGGCAACACGCATGTTTTGAAGATTGCGTTTAAGCATGAAACAGACTGCTGCCGCTCTACGTTGTCCTCAGAATTCACTTACACACACTCACACACACACACACACACACACACACACACACACACACACACACACACACACACACACACACACACACACACACACACACACACATATATATATATATATATATATATATATATATATACAAGGAATCTGACGGAGTTACTTCTCTTTGTCTATTCAGAAATGTAATTTATAGCTTGTATGTTAGTATAAAATTTTTCTTTTTGAACAGCATTTCCCCTATCGGCTATCTGTAAATTGTTAATGTTCAGTGTTTCTTAGTATTCAATTTGTCACGAGTTTGTCACAGTTTCAATTGTCCTAGATTTTGTGGTGTCCTTAAAAATAGCACCTTTGTGTATTGAACTTTTTAACAGTGAATATTGCTTCAAATGTCAGCGAAACTCTTTACTCATAAGAATGGGTATTAAAACCTACAGATAAAAAAATTTCCTGGAATTTAAACAGAAATAAAATATTTTTATCAATTTGTTTTTATTCTAATATTTAATAGTTAGAAAAAAAAATGTTGTGGATTCCGGTTGAGATAGAAAAATAGGTTATATTACACATAAAGATACAAACTGGAACGTAGGCAAGTAATCCAGGAATACGATTAGTAAGGAATATATATATATATATATATATATATATATATATATATACAAGCCTTTGAAGTGAAGTCGTACTGGAATTAGGATATCCGTGTAATACTATTCTGGCCGAGTGGAGCTCAGAGCTACTATGACTTCTGGTGCGGTATTCTCTGTGTAGCTTCGGTTTCTCTTGGTAACACGGATCAGACACTGTTCTCTCTATGGCAGGAGTATATGTATAATCAAGTCGAGTTTATTATCATAGAAAATGGGGAGATCACACAACAACAAAAAAATCAAAACGAAAACAACAAAATGCCCAATTGATCTAACTTTTGGATTCAAACAAACTTCGTCAATCGCAAAGAATCTTAAAATTGCAGAGAAGCATCAAACATGATAAATCTTGAAAAATATTTGATATTAGACTTTCAGGATAAGATCTACTCGGATGAGTTACCTAGAGAAAATAGAAATTGATTACTGAACAATTTTTATGACATCGCTGAACATGCGCTGTGTTTTTAGAGTAGCTAGCACCTGTTCAGCACTAAAAGAGTTTACGAATATGAAATTAAACGGTCGTTTTTTGCAACAAGCAGACTAATATCCAGTCTGATTTATTTCGTCGGCTATTAACCATTAGACTCTCCTCTCTTTTGTTCGTAAATTTTCTCTTGTTAATAGTTTGCAACTTAGTGTTCTGTATATTTTGTATATATCTGTTAGCACCGGATAATTTGCTAAATAAGTATATTAAGCATTAATTCTTTTCTGTGTATCATTCACCTCAACGATACAACAGATTAGCAATGACAGATTCGAGATATCACAAATGAAACCACAGATTGACAACGACGGATTTGAGAAATCACAATTGAAACAACAGATTAGCAATTATGAATTACGACAAATAAATACAAATAAAGCAAAAAAAAAAAAAAAACTACAGTCAAAGATATCCAAAATGGAAGAAAGAACACGCAGGAACATTCATTGGAAGTATGAATTAACAAATGATTTTGAAGATTGCATGCTGGAATTAGTTAAATAGCAAGAAATTTTACGCAAACAAGAACGAAAAGAAGTCTTAGAAAGGCATCGAGAAGAACTCGAACGACAAGAAATTTTACGGAAACAGGAAATACAAGTAGTCTTAGAAAGGCAACGAGAAGAACTCGAACGACAAGAAATTGCTCACAAACAGCAGCGTCAATAAGTCTTAGAATGGCATTCGGAAAACCCCGAACGACAAGAAATTGTACGCAAACAGGAACGACAAGATATCTTAGAAAGGCATCGAGAAGAACCGGAACAAATAAAAAATTTACGCAAACACGACAAGCCAAAATCTTAGAAAGTCTTCGAGAAGAACTCGAACAACAAGAAATTTTACGGAAACAGGAAATACAAGTAATCTTAGAAAGGCAACGAGAAGAACTCGAACGACATGAAATTGTACGCAAACAGAAACGAAAAGAAAACTTATAAAGGCATTGAAAAGAACTCAAGTAACAAGAAATTGTACGCAAACACGAACGAGGAAGAGTATTAGAAAGGCGTCGAAAAGTACTCGAACGACAAGAAGTCTTAGAAAGACATTGGTAAGAAATTGTACCCGAACAGTGACAACAAGGAATCTTAGAAAGGCTTTGACAAGAAATTTCACGCAAACATGAAGAGTAAGAAATCTTAGAAAGGCATCGAGAAGAACTCGAACGACAAGAAATTGTACGCAAACTTGAACGACAATAAGTCTTAGAAAGAACACGAAAGACAAGAAATTGTACCTGAACAGTAACGGCAAGGAATCTTAGAAAGGCTTCTAGAAGAACTGGAACACAAGAAATTGTACGCAAACACGAGCAGCAATAAATTTTAGAAAGGCATCGAAAAGAACTTGAACGACAATGAAATTATACACAAACAGGAACGACAAGAAATCTTAGAGGGCCCTGGAGAAGAATTTAAGCGCAAGTAGGAATGTTAAGAAGTTTTAGAAATGCATCAAGCAGAATTTGCTCGACAAGTAATTGTACACAAACAGGAATGATATGAAGACTTAGAAAGCCAACAAAAAAAAAAACTCGAACTATAAGAAATTGTACCGAAACAGGAACAACAAGACTTCTAAGAACGAGAAATTATACACAAATAAGAACGAGAAAATGTCTTAAAAATGCATCGAAAAAAACTTGAACGACTAGAAATTGTACGCAAAGAGGAACGACTAGAAATTTTAGAAAGTCATCGCGAAGAACTTGAATAACAGAAAAATATAAGAACACAAGAACAAGAAGAATCCTTAGAAAGGCATCGGGAAGAACTCTAACGACAAGAAATTATACGCAAACAGGAACGAGAAGTCTTACAGTTGCAATCGGGAAGAACTTGAACGGCAAAAAACTGTACCCAAGTAGGAACGACGAGTAGATTTAGAAAGGTGTGAAGAAGATCTCGAACGAAAAAAAAATTGTACCAATACAAAAACAACTGGGCTCAGAAAGGCATCGAGCATAAGTTGAAGAACAAGAAATAGTACGGAAACAGGAAACACAAATAGTCTTGGCAAGGCATCCAGAAAAACTGAAACGAGAAGTGGTCTTAGAAAGAGATCAAGAACTTGAACGACAAGGAATTGTATGCAAACAGGAATGAGAAAAGGATTAAAAAAGGTATCGAAAATAACTCAAACAACATGAAATTGTATGTAAACAGGAACAACAAGAAATATTAGAAAGGCCTTAAGAAAAATTTGAACGACAAAAATTGTATGCAAACAGGAACGACAAGAAATATTATAAAGGCATTAAGAATTTGAACGACAAGAAATTGTATGCAAACAGAAACGACAAGAAATATTAGAAAGGCCTTAAGAAGAGTTTGAACGACAAGAAATTGTATGCAAACACGAACGACTAGAAATATTAGAAAAGCCTCAAGAAAAATTTGAACGAGAATAAATTGTATGCAAACAGGGACGACTAGAAATATTAGAACGGCACCGAGAATAACTTGAATGACAAAAATATGCGCAAACAGGAACCACAAGAAGTTTTAGAAGAGAACTTGAGCTATGAGAAAGTTTACGCAAACACGAATGACAAGAATTCTTAGAAAGACATCGAGAAGAACTCTAACGACAAGAAATTTCATGCAACCAGGAACGACGTGTAGTCTTATAAAGGTATGAAGAAAATCTCGAATGAAAAGAAATTGTAAACAGACAAAAATGACAAGAAGTCTCAGAAAGGCATCGAGAAGAACTCGGACGAGAAGAAATTGTACGCAGACAGGAACGAGAAGAAGTCTTAAAAAGGCATCGGGAAAAACTTGAACAAGAAATCGTACGTAAACTGGAACGACAAGAAATCTTAGAATGACATCTATAAAATCTCGAACGAGAAGAAAGTGTATGCAAACAGGAACGACAAGACTTATATAGGAATCGAGAAGGCCACAAAAGACAAGAAATTTTACGCAAACACGAAAAACAACAAATGTTAAAAAATATTCGAGAAGAACTTGAACGTTAAGTTGTTGTGCGCAAACAGGAATCACTAAAAATCTTAGAAAAGCATCGGGAATAACTCTAACCTCAAGAAATTGTACGCAAACATGAACGGCAAGGAATCTTAGAAATGCATAAAGAAGCACTTGAACATTAAAAAATTGTAAAAAGGAATTATACGCAAACAGGAACGGCACTAGTCTTAGAATGGCTTCGAAAAGATCTCGAACGACTGGAAATTTTACGCAACAGGAAAAAAAGAGGTCTTAGAAACTCATCGAGAATAACACGAACGACAATAATTGTATGCAAACAGAAACAGTAGTAGTCTTAGAACCTGATATTTTACGCAAACTGGAACGACATGTATACTTATAAAGGTATCGAGAAAAACTTTTAAAAAAGGCACCGAGAAGAACTTAAAAAACAAAAAACAAAAAAAAGTTAAAAGAGTTGTGACAGGAGGAAAATTAAAATTTTTGGGCGAAGTTGTCATAAATATTTTGCCCAGGAAAGAAAAAAAAATTAAAATCATTTATCATGGATCGATCGCAAAGCCTCTTTGGAACAGACTGGATGGAATCGTTCTACGTGTTCAATGTGCGAATAAACACATTTTGTAATAATGTATATGAATCGTAAACCAACACCGAAATATTACAATGGTAACTAAAATCAAAATTTCACGAAATTACTTCATATAGTCTTGGATTTTGATAAAAACTAAAAGCAAAATTTGAATTAAAAGTGAATGCGACACCAATATTTTGACCAAAAAGGCAAGTGCCTTTTGCGGCATTGGAGAATATTAACAATGATCTTGAACGGTTGGAGAAATTGGGGGTAATTGAAAAAAATCTATTATATTCCATGGGCTGACCGTATATGTAAAAGAAAAACAATAAGATAAGGCTATTGTCCTCATCTTTGTTGCCATTTGTACGACGTTTCGGCCTTCATACGCTTCGACTTTCTTCAAGAGCTAGGAATTTCGAACCGAACCTTTATTAACATCACTGTGGTATATCATTCTCATTACTTGAGTGAAGACTCTTTTGGTAGTCATGAATTACCTCCCTCTAACTCGACTGTAAGTTACTTGTTCACCACTGTTGTAGCCTGATATTGAACTCACAGGCAGTTGTCGCAATGCTACAGCAAGCTATCTAATATGTATGGCCTACCTAAGATTCACAAAGATGGTATTTCACTCAGGCAACTTGTTAGCAGTCATGGCTCAGTGTGCCACCCTCTGGGTCGTTTCCTTGTAGATATCATTGACCTACTAATAAGAAAGTCAACATCATATGTCTGAAACTCCGCTGATTTCGTGGAACTTATCAAAGATGCTCCGATCTAATTCAACTAGATATTGTTTTTATATGCGGTGAGTCTGTTCACTAGGGCACTCACGGTGGAAGCACTATCGGCAGTCAGGGACAGAATAGTCTCGGATTCATCCTTAGGAGAACGTACCAGTATTCCACTAGATAACCTGAATGAGATGCTGACTTTCTGCACACAAACAACATATTTTGGACTGAGATCAGGCATATATCAGCGGCAGGAAGGCTTAGCACTGGGCTAAAACGTCAACTAGTAGAGTCACAATAGATTTTTTGCATGAATTATTCACTAGATTCGGCGTGCCAGAGACTATCGTGTACGACAACAGTACACAATCTTCTTCAAAAGATTTTGAAAATCTTTGTAAAATCCATTCAATCGTACACCTAAAATTCCCACTCTACCACCCAAGGTCAAGCGGAATGTCGGAAAGATTTATTGATGTTTTTAAGAAAGCAATTAAGAAGTCAAACGGAATTGAAACTGTGAACTAAGAATTACAAAAATGTTTGTTCATATATCGCATAGCGCCTAATGTAAATACAAGTTCAGGAATGGCCTCAGCAGATCTCATGTTTGCGAGGAAAATTCGTTCGGTATTCGATAAACTGAGACCTGCAGAAAAGAAAATAGATGAAAGAAGAAATACCAATGGTAAACACTGCAACTCTGGTGAAAAAATATATTTAAAAATTATAAATTGAGAAAAGCAGTGTGTGAAGAAAACATTGCTAAAAGAATTAGCAAAATGTTGTACTTGATAAAACATCCAAAATGGATGATTAAGAGACAATAAAATCAAATAAAAAGGGTATACGGCGAACGGAGATCAACGCAAGGAGAACTCTATGGCGGTGATTTACGATATATATACGTATCGAATAATACAGTCAAGCTTTATAAAAATATGTAAAGAAAACCATAATTGTTTCTCCATGACTTTACCCGATTTGAATCAGGCGTAAATGTTATTTAAATGGATTAAAACTATTGAAATTTATCTATTTTGCGCATTATATTCTTTTGATTTGAATTTGTAAAAATGACTACAATATATTAATTTTATTATTGAATCTGTTTTTGAGTGGCACTTATGTTTGCAAGCCTCTCGACAGCTTCGGTTACTTGATTCTGATTTTATGTCTCAAATGCTGAGCCATTCAATTGACTTCATATAAATTGCACATTTCATGTGGACTGCATATTATATAATAATATACTACACACGAACTGCGTATTCCAAGTGAATTGCTACGAATTCTGTTTCAAATCAGTCATGTAGCCCAGGTTTCACTTAAAAATGAAAGTCAAGAATGTCAAATATAGAAAAATGCTTTTTTAAAGAAAATAAATTTTAAAGAAAGTAAATTTTGCTAAATATGAAACTTCACCGGATAACATCAGTTTTGCTTTGTTTTAATGCACTGACATTTTCTTGATGAATGAAACGCAAACCCGCGCCATACATTACTTAGAGCATGATACACAAATTATCTTGACTTAAAAAATATAATTTTTATATTAGTTGGATTATCACTGCTTGGAGGAGGATTTTTTCTTCTCTCGTGTTATAGTAATGGATTTATTTTCCCCTATCAATCTTGCAGCTTGTTGTCCTCTGACATAGGCATCTGAAAACAAGCAGAAATGTTGATAAAGCATTGATGGAAAAATTCGATTTTTGAGATGGGAAAAGGTCAGCATCAAAATACAAGCCAAGAAAAGGGCAATCAAACGGAAGCCAACATCACTTTTTCTGTGACCTTAAGCCGAAATCTGACATTTTCAAAAGAATCTCAATTCTCTTGGATGAAATAAAAATTATTGCCACTCTAAATTGACAACTGACAACATACAATCTGTTCACATTTATGCAGAGTGAGAAGCTATTTCACCAGGTTTGCGTGATAATCCTAATCTTAACCATAACCCTATCAGAAAGTTTATGGTTTAGAGCGAGAAAGCAAATTTCTTCTTGGACCTTGATGACTGCAGAAGTCTTAGTTTGTGTACTTTTTGTATTTAAAAGTATGCCAAAATTTATACTTTTGTGAGTAATGATAAGGAAAACGAAACAAAAACAAACAAACAAACAAACAAACAAACAAACAAACAAACATTTATTGATTCATATTTACATATCAATGCGCCGCCTGACTATATATTTATCCATCTAAGAGAATACATGCCTCTGGAAATAGATAAAAGTTTTGTTTGTCTACACATACGTCTATTTATCTCTAACTGAAAAATTTTCTATCTAATTTGATGAGAAAAAATCGAATATCTTTTTATCGAGCGTTACGTTATCAGACCAAACAAATGCTTTCTTGACTTTATATTTGGGCTCATGCGCGTACACATGCGTGTATGAGTGTTTATAATCAGTCACAATTTGAAGAACAAACAGTTATTTGAAACAGAAAGAAAGAAGTTTGGGAAAATTATTTCGTACGTCATAAGCTTAATTTCACTAGACTCTATTGAAATAATAAACGAAAATGGGTGTTCGAGAAGCTATAAATATAGACTAGGTACCTCCACTCATTTTCGATAACTAACTTTTAAATTAAATTTTTAAAAATAAAATTTTTCTTGAAATTTTTCTTTGATTTTTAATTGAAAGCTAAATGATTAAATTTACTATTTCCAGTAAGTAAAATACTCTGGTGTATTTCAAACAAAACTTATATTGATTGGAATATAAGATTTTGAAATATTTTTAAATTTTAAAATTTTTCGGCCATTTTTGAGTGATCGACACATTTGTAAACAAAAGTTAATTCTCGGTTTTAAAAATCTTGCAACAATAAAATATACATCTGTGACACATTATTTTTTTAAATTAACAAAAGTAATGTTAAATTAATCTGATTTACACAAGCATTACTTATTTATAGCATGAAATTTAGAATAAAACTATTTTTAAATACAGAGTTCACCTTTCTGACCGTTCCACTGTAATTGAAATGTGCTGACAGATGCGAGATAAGTGTCTGGTGATCACAAGTGACATAACTGTACAATTTTTTCTGGTAAGGGGAAGAAACCCTGTACACATAGAAATTACCATACAAAAAATGAACATTATTTTAAAAATACGATGACTAGATGATTTGTACTAATTTTTTCAATTTTCGATTAATAAATATAGTCTTCAGTTTATAACCTACCAGCCTAACGTCAACAAGTCTTGGAAATATTTTAAAAATAGTTTTGAAACTTTATAAATTATTGTAATTAAAAAAACGAAAATGAAAACAATTCTTTCAAAATTTCATTATTAATCAAAAATATTTTTTCTTCAGACTATAATATCTGACATTTATATTATTTATTAAAGCAATTAGAAGCTTATCTAATTAAATAATGTGATAGTTTCATTGCATTTTTTATTTTATTATACGGAGCAGATTTTCGGTAAAAGAGAACTAAATGATTTTAAAAAATAATACATGATTTACATTCCCAATGAGTCATACGTTTAACTAATAAAACCATTTTTGCCTACAGAATTTAATTTCTTGAAATTTCATGAATTTACGTGGAGGAGGGTAACAGATGTAAAAACAATATTTTTACCCATATTTTAAAAAAATAATAATTTCAAAAATAATTTAATTCATTTGTGAATAAGTCCTGAAAGTTTAATTAACATCCGACAATTATTTAATTTTTGCAAGAATGTTCAAATACATGTGTTTGTCACCGGAAAAAAAAAACAGTGAGTTATATAATATTTCATTTTCCATTGTAAACTCTCGTAACGATTTGGCTCCCCGTTAACGAAAATAATACAAGATTTTTACCAAAAATTCTAACATGTTAGAAAAGATTAAAAAATGTTCATAAATAATTTTAAAATATTTTGATCTTTCTTCTTAATATTGAAATAAACATTTTGATGAAAAAAAAAATGTTTTTATTAAGTTTGGGACTTTTTTTCTTCATACTCGGCTGTTTTTTCAGCGATTTAGTGGAGTTACCTAAAGACTATTTGACTAAGTATGAAATACACCAAAAAACTGCAAATAAATAATTTTCTCAATGATGTTTGTTCTCGATTCATTTTACTGATAACTTATAAGTCTTGTTAAAAATCCGTTTTTACATACATAGTTTAATTAAGCAGAGTAAAAGTATTTGAGCCTTTGAAATCTCAGCACGTTGACGTGGTTTTTACACGATAGAACTTTTGCCATGTGAATATTTTAGCTTTTCTTTGAATAGCAATCTGGATGAAATTATTTGCTAAAATACCAATGGTTTTGATCGACCTTGAGCGAAAAATCCCACTACCACTAAATTAAAAATTGCTACTCGGATTTGTTTAAATTGTTCAAATCATGTTCTTAAATATATTTCTAGAAGCACAAAGATCCTCTTCCAAAATAACTAAAAAAATAAAAAAGTTTTAGTTCTTTTGAAAGATACTCGTTTATAAGCCGAGTTCATGTATAGTGTAACTCCTGAATTTTTGGTATGAATTTTAATCCCTTCAGAAAAAATACCTGTATATAGCACAATCGGTAACAGAAAATACAATATTTTTAATCGCTTCAAAACAATAAAATAAATACAAAATTTAAAAAAATGGCTGTGTATAGTACAACCGGTCACAGAAAATACAAGATTTTTAATCGCTTCAATAAAAAAAATAAAAAAATAAATCAAATAAATAAATAAATAAATAATTTAAAAAGCGACTGTGTATTTTGGGCACCAAAAAAACAAAAAAAAACAAAAAAAACTGATAATAAAAACTCGCACTTGTTAAAATTTTAATCGAACAGGAAAGTTGTTTTGATAAAGATTAAATTTATTTTGTGGATAAAATAAAAAACTAAAAATAAAACAGTCGGAAAAATAATCAAGCGAGAATGTGAGAGAAACTCACTAGTGCCGGGGGCAACGTACGGGTTGGATTCGCTGGTACGGGCTGGAAAAGAAAACAATAAACAAACAAAAGACCGCTGAACGGTGTGCATGTGATGGTAGCGAATATTGGCTGTGTCTTGCACAGTTGAATACAAACAAGGCATTAGCCGGAAAATGAGATCGATATTTGATGGCGAGAGACAATCTGCTAAGTGAAGTCTACGATTTATGCATTCAACTATGGTCAGTTGCTTTAATTACAGATTTTTATCCTTAAGTATATTCTATCGTCCTGTCACAGCAAGTCAATGTACACACAGCACATTGACATTTCTTACGAAAAATACACCAAAATAATCACTCTACCATGGCGGCTGTTATTCTAAAAGTCGCTATTTATACTACTGAAAATGCTATCATTATTTTTAGAATCGTTGATACTGCTATAAATATAGCTGAGGTCTGGAGATTTTTATCTGTCGATACTCTGATGCTTGACACTTTTTGAAATCATTTATTTTTCACATTTGCGTTAAAATCTTCCCTTCCCACTCTTCACCTCTACTCAATGATTTTCAACTGATACATTAACCTATTCAGAAATAATGGCACACGTGATATTGTTTATCAGACAATCGTCATATTTATTCGGATCCCACGCACTTAGAAAGATGCACAGTGCGCATGTGTAGCTCAGTATGGAGAGACGCAGCAAAATAGCCGCCGTTTCATTCACAGTAACTTTAGAATACTGGTCAAAATATCACCAAGATTATATTTTATCTTTGATGACTTGTTTCACATAATTCAGCAATTGCTTTTAATTCTTAAATCTACAGAAAAAATTCCTTGAATAAACATCATGAAACATCTAGATTTTGCACAAATTTGTGCAAAAACCCAAATATCTCACATTTAGATCTATGAAGATATTTCATAAGCCTGGCTTTATGACAAATAGTTTCGAATGATTGAAAGGCGTGGCTGAGACTAAAACGTCTTTTTCTTTATTCACATTTTATTGGGTTCATTTTTGATATTTTGCAGTTCATTTTCAATTTTCTATTTCCGTCGATTTAAGATCTGCTGATATTGTTTAAAAATACTTTCATTATTTTCTAAAATCGTGCTTTGAATCAAAATTTGCGTCAATAGCTAAGCAAAAACATTGATCAGTGGTTCCGTTCGTATTTAAATTCCAGTTATCACAGTCTAGTTTCTCATGTTTTAAAAACTGCCTCATGATTTAATTTGTTGTTTGTAAATCGGCCATTCAGTGAAAGTTAACCCGCTACTGAAAGCAGACGTGCTACTGAAATTTCACCGGAAAAATACACAGTGTCATTTACTCTTTGATCCGATCGTTTATTTAAAGGCAATTCTGTTGGAATTCGGAAAGAAAATATATTAAATGAATATAAACTCAAATTTAACATTTTGCCTTTTAGTTGTAAAAGGTGTTTAAAGTCTCGCAGGTGATATTTATAGCTTTTTGTTTTTCTTTGACGAAACTTTTAACCCTTTCGGCTCTTCTGTTTAAAGATATAGAGCTTTAATAATTATATTTGTCAGTCGATGTGAAAATTGTATGTGTATGACAATTGAACAAGCCCGAGGCTGAAGCAAGCTGGTACATGGAAAAGAAGAGTGTCCTTCGGATGAAGGTGAAGATCAAATGAAATGCTCTCAAAAAGAATGAATAAATGATCACAAGTTTCCATTAAAATAGAATATGGTGCCGACAGTTCAGCAATGCTATCTCAGATCAAAGAAAAAAATTAGCAAAACAAGAATAGAAGTGAAAGAAAAAAGAAATAAAAAGAAAATGAGTTTTAACAAAAAACTGAAATCAAAATAGTAATTCCTGTGGTTTAAAAATAAATAATATGAATTTCAAAAGGTTAAAGAAAAGAAAAACTGTCGTTTTAGGTTATTTTGGAATAATGTCCATATTGTTAAAGTGAAAAGGATGCATTCTTGCGAGATTTTAGGCCGGTAAGGCCACAAACAACAGTAAAACCACACTTAGAAGAATAACAATGCCTTTTTCCTATGTGTAGATAATATTTAAACAAAAGCAGCGTTACATTAAAATTATGAATAAAATTGAAAAACCTAACATTTTCCACACGTGCCCAAGAAGAAACAAAAATGACAACCATTAACTGGTAAGACATGATTGAAATAAAGTGAGAAATGGTTTTATATTTTATTTTTGAAAACGTTATTCATAAGGAGAATAGTATTCCTACCCATCCTGTTATTGGTGAAAAATAAAAAGACTTACTAACTGACTGAATAAACGAAGTTCGGAAAGTAAGAAAAAAGGAACATAGTGAAGGAAAAAAAAAAAGAAAGAAAGATGAAAGCAAAGATTAAAAGAAAGAATAGAAAAAGGAAAAATGACTAAGCAAAAGAAAAAAGTAAGTATAAAAAGAAAAAAAAAGAAAATAAGCAAAACCAACAACTCAAGAAATGTTTAGAAGAAAGAAAGAAAGAAAATGAAGATATATCAAATAAGCAAAAGAAACAATGAATAATGAGAGAGAAAGAGAGGGAGAAAGAAGGAAGTTGTTAATATGGATAAAGAAATAGTTTAAGAAAATTAAGGAAAGATTACAAGAAGGAAAGATTACGATAATAAATTTAAGGAAGCAAATGGAAGAACAAAAAAGAAGAAAGCGGGATAAAGAATGAGGGAAAGAGAAAGAATGCAATTGCAAAAGCGAAAGAAAAACGAGAAAAAAGATTAAAGGAAACAAGGAAATTGTAAATGAAACTAAACGACGAACAAAAACGAAGAGAAACATGAGTGAAAAATTATAAAATTCCGGGTGGATTTATGAGAAAATAAGATTTGAATGAAGTTTTCAAAGAACTAAAAAGTGAAGAAAAGGTTGAAGAAATTAGCGTTAATATGAAAAAATGAACGACCAAAATATTTAATATATCTTGTGTTTGTCTGTTAAGATTATGGATTATTTTATTCTTTGTTGACTTAGTTTTACGTAACAAACAAACCGTGACAGGAAAAATAAAACAAATGATAATCGAAATAATATTAAAATTTTGAAATGGGGGAAACGGGTAAAAAATACAAACATAAGAAACAGACAAAAAAGATTTACATGTTTTAGTAAAAGAAATTCAAAAGCTAGCAGCAGAAATAAAAATGCCTATATTCATACTTGCCATTTGGCCATGAATTTGAGTTCATACCAACAATTTAAATTACCTTGCTTGATTGACACCCTTTTATGTCACTGTTTCTTTAAGAAAACAGAGGCGTTATTTAACTATTCGCAATATTTCAAACCATAAACATTCTTCTTAACAAGATGTGCTTAACATAATATGCTAATATTATCTCTACAAATATTTGAATGGTAAGATATAAGTAATTTGATTTTTTTATTTATACAAAGTGAGAAACACCGATTTTACAAATAATCTGAAATTCTAAATGCTTGTTCTCGTTTTCAAATCAGATAATTGAAAAAATCTTCATGAAATGAATGATAAAATAAACAAGTGCATTAGTCCTTTTGTCTTTTGTGTTAAATTTAAATGTTCTTTATGTTTTGCGATTGATAACCTTCGAGAAGTTAAAATAATATTAAAAATAGACAAAATATCAAAAAATAAAATATTTTCATTGAAAACCGAAAGACAAAATAGGAAAAAGAAGAACCCAAAAGTTATTTAATCTAAATAATATTTTAGAATATAAAAATAGTCATTTTCGATGCTAAATCTTCTATTACAAGAACGAATACTCTTGTTAAAGAGCTAAAAATTGAACAATGACGATTTTGATAAAAAGAAAATTTTTGTTTGTAAAAAGTTAAACTTCTGTGTTTTGCTTTTAAAAGTAGGGTAAACCAAGCAAGGACTTCATGTTTACAACCAATGATTTGTTTTTTCTAGCAATCGAAGAAAGCTAAATTTGAGATAATTTTCTAAAACTTGGTTTGAAGTCATTTGTGTCAATTTTAACTAAGCTTGCGTCACATCCGGTCATATCGAGCAGTATTTTGGCGCAAAACATATTTTTTGTAAATATCTGTATATTTCATTAGAATTTTAGTACTAAAGGTTAAATTCTGAGTCAATTTCTGAAATAGGTGAATAGCAACAAAGTAATTATATTTGAAATATGCTTTTTCTTCCATATTCACCCAGAGAAGAAGATTAAGATGATAGTTGTAAAGGTCCGTACGATTTGATTCTGGCTTGAATTAACAAAATTAATCATTTCTATTTATTTTATGTTATAAGTATTATTCATATTTTAAACAAAAATATTTTTCATTAAAACACTTTGAAATAATGTCGGCCCAAATATAAATTTATTTATGTACTTAAAAGAAAGCCAGGCTATATTTCTGATATCCTTCGCGAGAATAAGAAATGTTTTTGAGTGATTTCTCAGGTGCGGAATAAGTGTATAATGCTTTTCTTTTTGTCATAAATAAAAAAGAATGAAAGCAAAATGAAAATATGAATTTTTTTTACAGACGAATAGAAGTAATGTAATTACTGAAATGCTTTTCTTTTTTGTATCAATTAAAAATTTTCGATAAATGTAAAATAACTTCATTTGTTTTTATATGTGTATCTTTTTACTGAAACATGCGCGGTAAAGTTTGAAATAAAACTGATATTTCTTTATCGCAAAATGAAAATTCTATAAACATTTCACTTTCAATAAATGTGAACATCATCATCGAATTATTAGCTTTTTTCCTTTTTTTTTTTTTTAGAAAACTTTAAAAATTTGAAAGTCGAGTATTATTGCAATACTTTGTAAGTACGTTTCTTTGACATGATCTCCATAAAAAATTGGCATGGTTAAATACTAACATTTTACAAAAAATGGTTTTCTTCGCCTTTGAACAGTTGAACGATTAAAGGTGACGAGGACCTACGTGGAGGTCGAGATAAAAGAAACTGATGGAAGATGAGGAACAGCTCTAAGGCAAGGAAAATAGAAGTTAGAGTGGAGATTTGGGAGGAAAGAAACGGAAGATAGAAGCGATCGGCACTTGACTTAGAGAAAACTAAGGGTGTTGTGATGGTAACTTGTCTTAGGGAAAGATGAGTGGTGGGAAAGCTATATGGACTTACCCAGCTTGGAGGTGAAATCAGAAATAGACTTGATAGTTCGCTGTCCCAGAGGCGACAGCAGAGAATACCTTGGGTAGAAATGGCGGTTGGTGACAAGAAACTTTTTGTAGCAAACGTGGATGGTAGGGGGGGTGATGAGGAGCTGAATCGGAGAAGGGTGTAATGAGGACATGAGCGATATAGACCTGTTCTGGAGGAAAGCAAGAGTGATGAGAAGAATACCTGCTTTGTGGGCGGAAGCGAGAGATGGAGGTGACGAACATTCTGACTGGTGGAAATGGGAGAGTTAAGTGTCATGGAGACTTGCCTTGAGGGAACGCGAAGGTCCTGGTTATTGTGACCTGTGTTGCGTAGAAGCAAAGGACGGAAATAATGAGGAATTGCCTTTGGGAACAACGGAGATAGAGGTAGTGGTTATCTGGCCTAGGGGAGAAGCGGGAAGTGAAGAAGAGCCTGGGGGTAGGCGTGATTCATACAATGGATGTAGTTGTTAGTGCTACTCGATGTTTGAGAGAAAGTGAATAAAATTTCAGCTCATCATTACCTAAGCTGTAAATTGTTAAAGTTAGTAGGGAATGAAGTTGACTTAGTGGCGCGTAGTCTACCCGTTGCAATACTGCTTGGTTCATTAAAATGTTTTGTTTGTGTTTTAACTTTCTAATAGAAGCCTCCTCTCTTTGTTTATTTGATTTTAAGGCCATGTCTCCTCGTATGTTTATTCAACAAAAGTCTATTCTCGATTTCTTTTTTGCTCTTTACAATATTAAAGGAACCTATTCGAACACTTACACACACATTCATATGATTTATTTTCAAACAGCACAATCTTGTTTGATTAAAAAATACCCACCCTGAAAACATTTATCGATCTATTCCGCCACGCTGAATCTGTTGACGGACAGACTTACATTCATTTAACCCATTCAGTCAGTTTTCATATTTCCCACTTTTTTCTCGTTTCGCTGGCATTTTCCGGTTTCTATTTACAAATGTGACCCCTTCTTTCCTTGCATTTTTCCTTCTCTGTTACCCACTCTCTTTTACTTTTGCATGTTTTGTTTCTCAACCGATGGTAGTAACTGAAATAATAAAAAGTGCAAAAGCTCCTAACGAAACCTGTAATTCTCTCTCTCTCTCTTTCTCTCTCTCTCTCTCTCTCTCTCTCTCTCGTCCCGACACACTTATTTACGTGTGTCATTCTTCATGTCTGTAAAAGAAATGCAAAGAGAAAAATCGCTTTTGATATCACTTTTTTGTTTTACTCTTTGACACATAAGCAGATAGAAAAACGAGTAAATGATCAACACCTACATAAATATACATTTGCAATATACACCTATATACATATTGAAATCGGTCTGATTGACTGACTGACTGGTATAATTATTAATAACTGTATTTACAAAGCATATTAAAATATACCGCAACTATAAATAAGGGTGTATTAATAATTATACGAATATAAAATTTTAAAAATTTACTAGCTCAACTTCTTTCTGCATTAGGGTGGACAATGTAAGTAACTTTCTTGTTTTATAAAAAGAGTAATAAAATAAAAATATTGATCCTGGAGATAGACATTGATTCCCTTTTTATAATAATTTGATAATTGGTTTATTTACAAGAGTCAGAATATGATTGTACCGAAATGTGTGTGAGTCTGCCTGTCTGGGAGAAGAAATCTTTATGTACATGCGTCAAAAATTAAAAGTATATTTGGTTAATTTCTAGAAGAAAGGAACATTAGATAAACTTAATATTTACCAATACTGATTAAAAAGTTTGCATTTCTGTGTTGATCTATGAACAATTATACGATTAGTTGGTTTTATTATACGACAAAGAAAACAAGAAATAACAGTGAATTTTCTTGCATATGAAATTAATGTCGAAATTGCATGCGGTTTATTTTGAAAATGTTCATTTCAAAATTTCTATTTGCGCATCGATTTATGACAATTTTGTGGGTTTATCGTCAATAAATACTTACACGGCTTAGGATATTTTTTAATAAAGAGAATGAGGAGGAAAGAAATTGTTTTTCGCAATTCATCTAAGGGTGAAACATCTGAAAAAGGGGCATTCGAAATCATGGCCTTTGGTTGAACTTCAACATTGACCACAAATACACGACTCCATCAGCTACCATGAGGTCCATTATTTATAGTATTCGATTAACGCTGAAATTTTTAGTATAAAATGAAAAGAAATATACATTTATCGAGGAAAACTAATTTCCGAAAGAAACACGACCGTTTCAAAACTAAAGGTGGAAAAAGTTGATTGAATAAGTAACATCTTTACCGCATGAGCCACACTACTTTTTCTTCATTATATTTGGAAGTAGTGGTTCAAAGTTTACATAAATATTTGCTTCTACACATATGTACAGTGGTATGTCGAGATAAATGTTAATGACTGTATTTCTGTAAAAACCCATTTGTATAAATTATTTAATCTACTCCTCTCTTGTGGTAGGTACTCAGTGCTCGTGTGTGCGTGCGTGTGCACACGCGTTTAAATGTCTGTGAGCGTACACGTCTGCATTTGGGAAGATCCAGTTGAATGCGTGTAAATGTGTGTGTGTGACTGCGAGTAACCAAGACAAATCCGCTATATTATTTATCCAGGTAGATTCAAATGCCAAGTGAACACGTTAAAACAAGTAAACTGAATATTAAAGAGTGTGGGAAAGGATCTTCAAAAAGAAAAACGCGTGTAGCAAGGTGGCATATTTAGAGGCTCGATAAAATGAATAGCAGCAAAAGAAGTCGATGTCTGAACATGAAATAAACTACAGAAACGAACTGAAGAGGTTTTACGGAGATGCTACATTCAGTGCAAGAGCGGCGGCAATGGCAAAGAGTGAAGCGGTAAAGTACTGATGGGAGTGGAGGCTGGCAGACTTAGGTGCGCGTGCGTATTACGTATGCAAGAATGATGCGGCATGTGGTTGTCGGAAAACAGTTTCGAAGAAAAAAAGCACTAACGTTTATATGTGCGTATGTGGTTGTGATTTTGCATGTATGGAAAGCAATAGGCAATGGAGTGAGGCGGGCGTCGATTGTGGACAGGAGCAGAGAAATCCTGAAAGGAAAAGAAAAGCCATCGTGCAGACTCAGAAGAATAGAAAAAAAAAGTGAATATCCAAGGAGGATTTCATGAGGAAAGCTTAAAAGGAAATAAAAGAGAAATGAACCAAGATAAAACAATGAAAATGCAGGGATTAATGGCAGATGGTGGGATTGAAAATAAGGTAAATAGATTGAGCAAGAACAATTTCCTGTTGTGATAGTCTATTTGACAGTGAGTGGGTGGACCTATTAGGTGAGTAGAATATTTCCTTAAAAACGGACACACACACACACACACACACATGAATATACGAGAAAGAGAGAGAGAGAGAGCGAGAATCAATGAAACTCTTTGATGCTGCACTCGTTACCATCGTTTCATACTGTTTGTTGCCCGTTATGATAGTAGAGCATCTTTTAGAAAATAAATAATCAAAAAGAGGAATGGGGCGGGGGGCAAATCAACGATACCGGCCTGCTTAGGTCAGCTGCACTTTTCGCAGACTAACAGCAATAGCTGAACTGGCTGCAAATATTTTATACGGAGTTGCTGTTTGATTGGCTTGATGGAAAATAACAGAAGAAACGCTATTATTATTGTTCTCTGTATATAAATATATTTTATCAATTCAATTATTCGTTATATTATATTCGTTATTATAAATGTTGTGGCATGATTTTATGTCGAAATTAAATGTTATTTTACACATGAAATGTTTGTGGAGAACTATTCATTTATTTATTTTCAGTTTTGTATTCAGCATTCGATTATTATTTCTTTAGACAATATTCCACTGATTAAAAGGCATATTGAGCATATTTGGCTTACTGTCAACTTTATGGTTTGAACAGTAATCAAAGTTAACATGCAAATTCGAATTTTTCGAGTTCGGTTTCTACTGATGATGTTGGCATATAACATGAACGAAAAGCAACTGGCAACAGAAACAATGACAACTCCGACGCTTAAAGTCGTAATCTGTTCACATCAATAAAAATTTACTTTAAATTAAAAAGACTTATCAAGAGATATTTTCCAGGTACAGTGAACAATTGTGACGTGTCATTCTATTCATAGCAGCAACATTATTGCAACTGATTTGAGCCATTGAGTTGCACGTAAAATATTGTATTTGAACAAAAGTTCCTCACAGTCTTCAGTAGGTGGCATTTGGACTCGTGATTTCGTTTCGCACATGACTGAAATTTATGGCATATATACGCATATTCTGAAAGGTGACATTTCTATATACGATTCGTGTGTGGATTGTGAATTTTAGATGTTTGTATTGTAAAAGTGAAAATAGAGGAAAATAAGATGAATTTTTATCATTTGATGCTATTTTTATTTCTAGAAAGGAAAAACACTTAGCAAACAGTATTTACGGAGATGGTGTTGTAACAGAGACTAATGTTTGAAAGTGGATGGCTATGTTCGGAAATATAAATTTTGATCTGGAAGATTGAATATGTTCCAACAGGCCTATTGTTGATAATGACCAAATAGAAATACTGATAAAAATAATCACTAAAGTCACATGGCACTGGGCCATGTGTCCTTAAGGACAAAAACAACTGAATGTCTGGGACATATAAACCTAATGTTCAGTAACCACATTTTTGCCAGAGTTCATATTGTAATTCTTTTATATTAACGGTTTTCTCTAGTATTTTTTTATGTTAATGATTTTCTCTAGTATTCTTTACCAGAGCTCATATTGCAATTTGACACTAATGATTTTCTCTGGCATCTAGTGGTTACAGAGGTTGGTTAGTTCCTGTGACTTGACCCAAAGTGTTGTGAGTTCAATACCAGGTTGCAGCAGTGGTGAACAAGTAAATTAGAGGGTTAGAGGGAGATAACTCATGACTACCAAAAAAGACCCTAAGCAAGGGATGGAGATGATATACCCCAGTAATTGTAATTAGGGGCCCGGTTCGAAATTCCTAGCACCTAAAGAAGGCCGGAGCGTACAACGGCCGAAACATCATACAAATGGCAACAAAGATGAGGACAATACTCCGAATAATGTATATAGTGTAAATAATAATTAATCTCAGAAATATAGACAAATATTGATACAAAGGATGTATACCTATGTTTTATAGATTATGCAAAAGTGGTTAACAAAGTACGACAAATAAACAAAACAGTGTAGGAATTGTTACGTAAGATTGATTTACTTGGAAAGGATCTTAGAATAATCTACAACTTATACTGAGAGCAAGTCACCTGCATACGAGTAGAAAATGAATTCAGTAAAAAAGGCGTAAGAAATGGAAGTATCTTCTCACGAGACCTGTTCAATTCTCTCATCATTACCTGAGTGAGGTGATGCTGAGAGAATTAGAAGTCCTATCAGGATGCATTAGTGGCGGCCACAATCTTAACAACATAAAATATGAAGATGTCTGTGTTGATAGCAAACACAGAAAGAAAACGAAAGAAGACAGAATGCATGGTTTTCAGAAAAAGGAAAAGCTCAACGTGAGAATTACGAATCGAAGACACGAAATGGACATAAACAGGACACTTATAATTATCATCAGAAAGAGGCAGATGAAATTTCTTGGGCACATAATAAGGGTAGAGGGCACGAATATACAGGGACAGAGGAAAGCAGCACATGCACTACCTAATGAGCCTGTGTAAAAGGTTGGCAAGACAAGGATTAGGAGAAAAATGACAAACTTTATTAAGATCTACAAAGGACAATGAATTGCAGATAGCCACGATTGCCAACGTCCTGAAGGGACATGAAAGATAGAAGAAGTTTATTATAGTTTTAAGGAACTAACATATCCGTTTGCTAATCTTATTTTATCTATGTGTGTATGTGAATTTTATAATACTCTACTCTAAGAAAGTTCTTGTAAAATCGTCTTCAGATACACCAAACTAAAAATTAATTGTATTAATAAAAACTTCATATTCTCTGAAGCGTTAATAAACATAACTTCTAAGTGTTCTTATGTGGAAGAACGCGTTGTTAACACAGTTATTGTAGATAAAAATGGGTTTGTCCATGTTGGGTAGGGTTCAGGAAACACTGAAACAACTATGCTTTGTTTCAAAACCCAAAAGGAAGAGCAATAAATTCAAATAGTTCAATAATAAAAATAATTTGTTTTTTGGTGGGGGGTCTCTTGTCTCTGTTGGGATCTGGTGGCACGCGCATATTAGACTTAATTTAGTAAATAGAGTTTTACGTAAACGTTTTAGGTCACGTCATGGATATGGGTATCTATCCGAATTTATTACGCTATTCAAAGCGTGATAATCTAGAAACGTTCATGTATCCAGGGTCATATCAATAGGAGAGCATCGTTACTCTCGGACGACTAAATAATGGCAAAATCTAGCGTTTGAGATTTCTTTTGTCCTTTGCTTTTTTCAGTTTTTCAGGCGCTAAACGTCTGGGTTTGGCGTAGATGACGGGTCCAGTTGTAATTACGTGGTGCGTTATATTGTGAGATAAATCAGAAACATTGAAAGAAGGTCTCATTTTTGTCTCGAAAGCCCTTTTACTAAACTCCAATATGGTGCGCCTTTATTCTCGTTGTTGTTATTTTGAGATTTAATTTCAACTTTGACATCACAAAACATTTGAATTTAATGTTCGTGTCGTTGGGTTGGTTAATCGTTTATGCATCACTATCCACAAGTTAAAATATCACAAGAACTCTGCTCTCAGTATGGACAATGATTAATATCGACAAGGACGTTTTTCAAAGACCCAAAGATAATTCTAGACATTTATATTTGTAAGTATTTAGGAGATATTTACTGCTGAACTAATTTTTCGGAGCCTCTTTGACAATCTTTTAAGGCGGCAAGAATCACTGAAATTCGAATGTCACTATCGATAGACTTGTGTATCTATGAAGTGTGTGTAGCAAGCGGATTTTTACAAACTGGCTCAAATCACTTGATGTTGAAGAATGCAATAAATACACGTATGTATATAGGTCCTAGGTTTTTGCCGCAGATTTGAAAATACTTTAGAGGCATAACGATTATCATTACATTAACGTTTTTGAAGATCAAAGTTGACTGATAAGAAAGAAGCCGAAAGAGAGTTCCAGTAGCGAGAAATGCGATAAAAGAAAATGTTAGTATAGAACTTACAGTTATATCTAACGGCTTCGACTGTAAAAGATGAGACCTTGCTGTCAATCTAATATTACGCTTAAAAACAAAAACAAAAAAAAGCATACATCTCGAAGCAAAAATCGTCCTACTCTACTACGTCTCTGTAAAAAGTGGTTAACCTGTCTTGTAGCATAAGCCTTTTAAGTGGGATGCCCGTGAAATAGTGTCCAGTAAGCAAATTCATCCGAACATTACTACATTAATGGTTGACAGAGTCGCTATGTGCTTCACATTCGCAGCAGTTGTGTGAAACTAAAAGTTAAGCCAAGTAAATATCAAAAATATAGAAAGCACCATCAGGATTAAAAGTTCAATGTTTTTTGTTTCCTTTCTATTGTTTTTCTATTTAAATTTTATAAAAGAATATCTATTCCCGTCTCCTCGTAGTTTCCATTTATCTGACACTTCATACTTTCAACAGCTGCAGTCATGAAAATTCTCATTTGGATTTAGCGTTTAAGCGACTTGAACATTTATTCTTTCAGATGATTCAAGATTTGTTGCAGTCATTAGTGGATGATCAGCACAAAACTCTTTACTGGTGCAAAAATGACCTTTTATACAAAGTTATTTGCTTTCAGTCTTATTCATACAGGTCAATGGTTTTATAAGAATACCAAAGGATAAATAATTGAAAACAAAGTTTACGTTTTTTCTTTGATATTCTGTTGTCCCGTTCATGTCATATGTGGTTTGCCAGAAAATATTAAAAGTACAAAAGAGAAAGGTTTTAGTATCTTCTATCGAAATACATAACATTTGATATTTGATTTGATATTAAAAGTCTGAATATTAACTAAACATTGACTTCATCTCGTACAAAGTAACAATAACTGACACATTGTGAACATGAAACTAATAAGAAAATGAATGCAAAACATCACTCCACACTCACAGGTTTGATTCCTGCTGATTACTTTGCATTGTTGTCTTCAGATGGGTTTTCCGTCTTATTTTAATGTCATATATGAGGAAGAACATGTTCTTCTTTTAGTTAATTCAGGGTTTTTTTCTTCTTTTTTTATAATCATTTCCACTTAAGCAAATCAATACTGCCATTGGTGCGTAGGGGGTTACATGAGAGGAAAGCGAGAAGAAAGTGGAAGAAGATACAGGAGGTGTAGGAGAAATGATAAGAGAAAGATAGGAATACTGACAAGCAGGGCGTTATAAGGAATGTAGAGCGAGAAGAAGAAGAGCAAGATACAAGTTGTGAGGAGAAAGGACAAGAAGAAGATAGAATGTACGAGCAAAGGCAGGGCGTTATGAGAATGTAGAGGCGAGAAGAAGAAAGAGCAAGATACAAGTTGTGGGGAGAAAGGATAAGAGAAAGATAGGAATACTGACAAGCAGGGCGTTATGAGAATGTAGAGGCGAGAAGAAAAGAAAGAGGCAAGATGGGAGTTGTGAGGGAGAAAGGATATGAAGAAAGATAAGAGGAATACTGACAAGCAGGGCGTTATGAGAATGTAGAGCGAGAGAAGAAAGAAGAGCAAGATACAAGTTGTGAGGAGAAAGGATAAGAAAGATAGGAATACTGACAAGCAGGCGTTATGAGAATGTAGAGCGAGAGAAAGAAGAGCAAGATACAAGTTGTGAGGGAGAAAGGATAAGAAAGATAGGAATACTGACAAGCAGGGCGTTATGAGAATGTAGAGCGAGAAGAAAGAAGAAGAGCAAGATGCAAGTTGTGAGGGGAGGAGTCAGAAAAATCAGAAGTACTGACAAGCAGGGCGTTATGAGAATGTAGAGCGAGAAGAAAGAAGAGCAAGATACAAGTTGTGAGGGAGAAAGGATAAAGAGAAAGAAGATAGAATATGACAAGCAGGGCGTTATGAGAGTGTGGAAGCGAGAAGAAGAAGAGCAAGATTACTACAAGTTGTGGGGAAAGGATAAGAGAAAGATAGGAATACTGACAAGCAGGGCGTTATGAGAATGTAGAGCGAGAAGAAAGAAGAGCAAGATACAAGTTGTGAGGAGAAGGATAAGAAAGATAGGAATACTGACAAGCAGGGCGTTATGAGAATGTAGAGCGAGAAGAAAGAAGAGCAAGATACAAGTTGTGAGGGAGAAGGATGAAGAGAAAGATAGGAATACTGCTGACAAGCAGGGCGGCCCTTGAGGCATAGAGCGAGAAGAAAAAGAGAGCAAGATACAAGTTGTGAGGGAGAAAGGATAAGAGAAAGATAGGAATACTGACAAGCAGGGCGTTATGAGAATGTAGAGCGAGAAAGAAGAAGAGCAAGATACAAGTTGTGAGGGAGAAAGGATAAGAGAAAGATAGGAATACTGACAAGCAGGGCGTTATGAGAATGTAGAGCGAGAAGAAGAAAGAGCAAGATACAAGTTGTGAGGGAGAGGATAAGAAAGATAGGAATACTGACAAGCAAGGCGTTATGAGAATGTAGAGCGAGAAGAAGAAAGAGCAAGATACAAGGATTGTGAGGGAAGAAGGATAAGAAAGATAGGAATACTGACAAGCAGGGGCGTTGAGGAGCGTGTAGAGCGAGAAGAAAGAAGAGCAAGATGTGAGGGAGAAAGGATAAGAGAAATCTGGGAATCAAGGAGATAAAGTTGGAGATTGTAGTTATCAGAGAAGCAAGTCTACAGAAAGAAGTTTCACAAGACGGAAGTGCGAGGAATGAAAATGTTTGAATAGAAGTGGCGGTCAAATTAAATTGTTTTGATTGTAAAAGGTACATTTGTGTAGAGGAGGCATCAGGGGAATAAGCTCGTCAGAGAAGAAGCCGTGAAAATATTTGTTGAAAAGACAGAGGGAACCCACATTCAGTTGGTGAGAAAGTGACTGAAGTCGAGCTGCCTAATCGGGATCGATTACATTGCAGATCGTCCTTTGTATTTTGTTAAGAACTCAGAGATGAATAACAGAAGACCCACCCTTCCTAGCAGTAGCTGTTGATGCAATATAGTCGTTGCACTTAAGCTCGGCTGAGAGAGCGAGGCCGAGGAGGCGCTGTGTATTGCATTCTGGGAAATTTACGTGATCCATACTGACGGGGAGCATAGGAGAGTTTGTCTATGGTGGTTAAAGGAGATCAGCTCTGTTTTGGAAGCATTAAAATTTATGTGCCATTCCTTGCCCCTGTCCACCACAGATTGGAAGTTCTTTTCAAGAACAGCAGCCAGGTTTACTTTGTCAACCTTAACAGATTTCTTTTTGAGGTTGGAGTAAATGGTGGTGTCGTTAGTGTAGATGACTAATTGTGAAGATCATTGACGACGATTAGAAAAAGCGTAGGAGCTACGATAGAGCTTTGAGGGACACTCGAGTTCGTTTAATAATAGTGTAGTCATCTACAATGTATAATGTCTTTTATATTTTTATTTTTATATTAATCGTTGGACCTAAAGTATTGACCATCTTATGCAAATTTTCGCATATCCCATGACGGATTTCAAACATTTGTAATTCTGGTAGCAGAATATCCTAACTAACCGATCTCAGCATACGTTGGGACGGAAATGTCAGTCGTGGAAATAGCATGAAAATAACAAGATTTCACACTTTTAGAAATTTGCTTAGCAAATCTAATACTAACCTCTCCAAACTATGGAAGTCGCAAATAAATGGAACAATTCTTTGGTCAAAACTATTTAGATTTATTAAATTGCACCATCTTGGCACTAATGCCAGATTAACGCCTAGTTAGTAACTATGACCTATTAAAACCCTTGTGACAAAGCCAATTTCTGATTGTAACTCATACTGAGAACACATTTTCCTGGTTCGATGCGCCAGCATCTTAATCAGTTTCTGTTGTTTAGGAAAAAATGTTTCCTAGCGAGTACAAGATTCAGTGAAGGTAGGCATACAGTACACAAAATTCAGAAAACAAGTATTCGTCATGTCCATCAATATGTCAATAAAACGTAATACCGTATTGTTTTCCTTTTCATATGTGAATCTTAGAACTAGATGCAAATTATTAAGTAACCAACGAAACAGCCACCAGTTCCTCACTCTCGAAGACACAATATGAGTAATTCACACATCAGTCATAACATAGAGTTTATTATACGAGCCCATAGTACATGAAATCCAACAAAAGTGTTGTTCAGAACCAGATCCAAAGGACGACCTATAGAAATCCCATCAATTTGTCTATACATCGTACTGTTAAAACTAAATTCAACAAACTTCGTGGCAACCTCTATAAACTCAATGAAGACAACCTCTGAAATTAAAATTGGGGAGACAAATAACTCCAATACAAAACAATAGCACAATTTTTTTTTATAAGCGTTTCACCCCGAGCAAGGCATGTCACTGCCACTACTGCGCAAGGGGCTACATAGAGTGGAGAAAGGATGGTTAAATATAGGAAATGTCAGAGGGTGGGTGATAGGCGGGTAGGGATACCGAGAATGGTTAAATATAGGAAATGTCAGAGGGTGGGTGATAGGCGGGTAAGGATACCGAGAATGAGGTTTGGGTAGATGAGAGTGTTCTGAGAATAATTGAGAGTTAGTGTGATAGGAGGTGTCTATTGACCCTACATTTAAACACCTGGAGATTGTAGCTGTCGGGAAAGCAGACTTGTGGAAGGGAGTTCCACAAGCAGGAAGCGCGAGAAAAGAAGCTGTTGGAGTAGAATTTACGGTTACATCTTATCTGTTTAACTGTAAAAGGGTAGGACCTAGTTGCTAATCTAGTATCTCGTGTAAATTCGTGCTTAGGCGGCACCAGCGATCTAAGTTCATCGGAGCAGAAGCCATGAAAGTACTTGTAGAAGAGGCACAGGGAAGCCACGTCACGCCGGCGAGAGAGTGGTTGCAGCCGGTGTGCCAAGTCAGTATCAACCACGTTACAGATCCTCCTTTGTGTTTTGCCAAGAAGCCCAAAGGAGAGCAGCAGGGGCACCCAACCAGATATGGCAGCAATATTCAATACACGGGCGGATGGTAGAGTTGTGTTAGATGAATACACCTTTCCAGAATATGACTTAAACTCGTTCAAATAACATATATCTTGAGGCTGAGAATCGTCATCAGAGAGCTAGTCGGGGGCAAGCTATATAGTCTTATTGCATTATATTTTATGATTCTGTTGTCTTCATTCTATTGAATGAAGACATATCTGAGGCGAAGAGGATATCGAATTCATACGAAAAAGGGGAAAAAAACAATTATTTTACTTAGCATAAATAGCTAACGAAGAAGATTCAAACTCCACGGAAAAAAATTTTGTGGAGTTCGTTCATATTCATAGGGCGACAAAAAAGTCGAGAAATTCTAAGGGTGTATGTCATACTGCTATTAGAAAAAAAACTTTTCTTTCTAGTTAAGAACTATTAGTACGAAAATAATACACTATGGAAGAATTGAAGATAATTATTTAGCAATTATTACAATAGAAGCAGCAGGAGTGGATTTAATATCGAGAACAGTTGAAGGCAATTCTGGAAAATCAAGGAACAGGCACTGCGTAATTTAATTTTCGCTAAACTCAGTTACTAACTCAATTTGTGAATTTAATTACGTCCCAGAAGAAAAATTATATTCCTATCGTATTTCAGAAGGTACGAGATCCTTTTCAGAGAAGAATGTCAAGGGTGTTCGGATGAAATGACAGTACGTTTTCTGTAACGAAAATTGTGCCGGCTGAACATGAAAAATATCTGAATTTCACTTTGCCGAATAATCTGGAAAAATTGTCATTTAACGGACTCACTTTTAAAGGATTCACTTTTTTATATATGTTGGCAGTGCATGAAACTTACTAAAGATGTAGATTTTGTCACATATGCCGATAAAGTCAATCGTGTATGCGAGAAATTTAAACTGGATGAACTATCCTGAGACATTTAAATATTTAAATATATTTAAATGTCGTTAAAAGTCTAACATCAAGTAACGATGCGGGAACATTCTCTCGGATCCATACAAAACATGAACAGGGTACATAGTTATCGATACATATTAGTGTGGAAGAGTGGCAAAAAATTGTTAATTTAAGGTACGATTTAAAGCTAAAATTGAACAAAATGACACATCAGAACTACAATTAGTTCGAAAAAAGACAGCGGAACCAAAAGAAAAAAATCTGAAAAAAATACTGCTAAACCTAACCCATGTTACAGCTGTGGTATACTTTATTTCAGAAAAGACTGTCAGTTTAAAAACCAAAAAAGAAATGTTTTAATTGTGGAAAAACAGGTCACAAGCGAAGCTACTTCAAGTCGAAAAACAAAAGAAATACACAAACTAACTTGGTGAAAGTAGTGATACCATTTAAAATATTAGAAATTTCAAATAATAAAACATTCATAAACAGTAAAAATGAATAATGCCACAGTGAGATTTTAAATGGGCATTGGTAGCGATATTATTAGTCAACCGGGATTTAGTCCATTTTTCAGTCTATTTTTCTGTAATTTTTGGAAATTATTTTTTTTTTTCGTTTTTTTTCGTCTATGATTTTTTTTTGTCACTTAGTTTGTGTAAATTATTTTGCAATTCAAGGTTATTTTTGACTTAAGATAAATAGTATCACGGTTCAATTATTTCCATTAGTTTTGTCTTGTAGAAGATTTAAATTTCTGTATTCGAGACATTGAATTCGTAACGGTTGGCCAGCGAACGCAAGCCGCATAACTCGACTATATTCTGTAAAAAATGGTTTAATATCTATTTTTGTCTTCAGAAATTTAATTAAATCAACTTTACAGTGTTAGCTGCTTGTGGTAAGTCAACCGGGATTCAGTCCATTTTTCAGTCTGTTTTTCTGTAATTTTTGGACATTATTTTTTTTTCTTTTCGTTTTTTGTTTGTCTATGATTTTTTTTTTGTCACTTAGTTTGTGTAAATTATTTTGCAATTCAAGGTTATTTTTGACTTATACAAAGTTAAAATTTTGTAAACCTCAGTCACTTTTTCTTCTTTCTTTTTTTTTCATTGGAGTAGATAGTTCCTACTATCGCCCGGTCTCACACTCCACCCCCTTCTTTTGAATGAGTTTAGAGGTGATCGCCTTGTTTCTTGTTTAGGAAGGGGTTCCCGGTTCATCCCCCTTCACCGGTCTTAGTATTAGTTCAGCTGGAAGCTCTTTGCAGTTACGGAGTATGGTGGCAACGTCTTTACATTCTGAGGGTACCGGGTTGGCAGTTTCCTGGTTGCTGCTTCCGACTGGTAGTTAGGAGCCCGAACTCTTGCGTAGCGTCTTGAGAGGCTGCTCTGATCAACAGTTGAATAATACCGAGGTTCTTGTAGTGCCATATCGCGCATGGACGGGCGTCCCTGCATGAACGTTCGGTGGGCAACCCCGAGGCCACATTATGTTGTAGGCCGCGCCAGTCTCCATCCTTCACAAGTTGCAAATGATTGACCGACTGATTCTATTCTAAGACCTCTCCTTAACTGAATCACTATGGAAAAAAGCAAACATAATAGCAAAACTAAACCAGCTAATTTGAAAACGCCCAAACCTGTCTGCATCTCTTTCACTAACATACGCGGCATCCGCACCAACTTCCTCAGCGTAGATTCATTCCTCCATAATAACTCACCTGATATATTAGCCCTATGTGAAACTAATCTTAACCCTTCTATCCCCTCATCTGAGTTCTACGTTCCTGGCTACCTTCCCCTCTTCAGGAAGGACTCCAATGTTCATATGCATGGGGTTGGTGTCTATGCCAGCGAATACCTTCCCTTAGCTAGGGTGTCATCTTTTGAATCCCCAGATCATTCTTTCATGTGCTTCCGCCTCTCACTTCTCAGCTCGATTAGCTATCTCTTCTTTCTCTACCGCTCTCCTCCCTCCCCTGACTGTTCGTTATTTGACATCATTTCTGACAATATCGACAAAGCCATTTCTTCCCATCCCTCTGCCCATGTATTCGTGTTTGGTGACTTTAACGCCCACCACACCAAGTGGCTGAAGAACGCTGTCACTGACCCTGCTGGTGTCCACACCATGAACTTTTCAATCACCCAATCCCTTACGCAAGTAGTGGACTTCCCCACGCGTTTCTCCGACAACCCTAACGGAAGGGACTCACTTCTAGACCTCTGCTTCACTTTCATCCCAGACTCTTGCATTACCAGACAACTCTGACCACTCGGAAACTCTGACCACACTGTAGTGTCCGTCAATATTTCACTCCACTCCCGCCCGACCCATGAAACCCAGACAAGTAGAATATCCTACTGCTATCAAAGAGCAGACTGGGATTCGTTCCGAGACTTCCTCTGTGACATCCCTTGGAACAACGTCTTTAGTCTTCCCATCAAAGAATGTGCATCCGAGGTCTCCTCCTGGGTTAAGGCTGGCATCGATGCCTTCATCCCTGCTAGGAAATTCCAGTTTAAATCTCATTCGTCTCCATGGTTCTCACCCGCTTGCTCGGCTGCCATTGCCCACCGGAATCATTTCTTCCGACTCTATCGTAACTACGCGTCGGACCAAAACAGGCGCCTTTTCACTTCAGCTCGTAATAAGTGTAAAAGGATACTTAACGAAGCTAAGATGTTGTTTGCTGCCAGAATGAAGCAACGCATAGCATGCTCTAAATTCGGCTCTAAAGACTACTGGCGACTCTGTAAAAGAGTACTTGACAAGAGCAAGTACACAATACCCCCGCTAATCAACAAATTTCAGGTCCTCACCTCCCCAGCAGATAAGGCTGAATGCTTTGCCCTGGAGTTTTTACACTCGACTTCTCACCTAGAACCGAGGCACATGTCCACATTACACCTTCGCTTGTCTCTAAGATAATCTTAAAACTTGACCCTCACAAAGCGAGCGGTGGTGACGGAATCCCAACCATAGTCTTAAAGAAATGTGCCCCTGAAATCTCCTCTGTCCTTTCTAAGCTCTACAACCTCTTCCTATCTGCTTCCTGCTTTCCTGCCTGTTGGAAATCTTCCTCTGTAGTTCCTATATTCAAAAACACTGGAGAACCCTCGGACCCTGCAAATTACCGCCATATCAGCCTTCTTCCGATCTTTGGCAAAGTGTTCGAAGCCATTATCAACGCCGAGGTGGTTCAGCATCTCACAGCACACAGGCTCCTCTCGGACAAGCAATATGGTTTCCGCTTCACCAGGTCTACTGCTGATATGCTAACGACCATCACCGAGTACATATACCAGGCACTCGACAGGAATGGCGAAGCCCGAACTGTTGCATTGGATATATCTAAGGCGTTCGACAGAGTTTGGCATGCTGGCCTTCTATGTAAACTGCGGAGCTATGGTATAACTGGACATTTGTTTGAACTAATCCAGTCTTCCTCTCTAACCGCACAATGAAGGTGGTATTAAACGGACATGCCTCTCAGAACTACCATACAAACGCAGGTGTCCCCCAAGGCTCCATCTTAGGTCCTACACTCTTCCTGATATACATTAATGATCTCCCTGATTCCATAAGAGCCCAAATAGGTTTGTACGCCGATGACACCACAGTTTACTCTCGCCTCCTACAAAAACCTGGTGTAGGCGTCAAAGCTAACCTCGCAGCCAAGATTGAAAAAAACCTCCAATCCATATTGGACTGGGGTAAGAAATGGCTAGTAAATTTTAATGCTTATAAAACGAAGCTACTCTCAATTAACCATCATCGACAACCTCACCTACCTCCCATTAGCATGGACCAGGCTTGCCTCCCAGAGAGTAAAACACTACGCCTCCTTGGTCTCACACTTTCAGCGGGCCTCAAATGGAATGACTATATAGAATCCATTGCTAAATCCGCTGCTATGAAAGTCGGTTCTCTGTGTAGGGCCCGGAAGTTTTTTCCGTCTAAATCTATCCTGCACATTTAGAAATCTACCATCCGCCCGTGCATTGAATACTGCTGAAATATCTGGTCGGGTGCCCCTGCTGCTCTCCTCGGGCTTCTCGATAAGGTTCAGAGGAGGGTCTGTAATGTGATAGATACCGACTTGGCAGACCGCCTGCAGTCTCTCTCCCACCGGCGTGACGTGGCTTCCCTGTGTCTCTTCTATCAATACTTTCACGGCTTCTGCTCTGATGAACTTAGATCACTGGTGCCCCCTAAATACGAATTTGAACGAGATACTAGATTAGCAACTAGATCCCACCCTTTTACAGTGAAACCGATAAAATGCAGCCGTAACTTCTACTCCAACAGTTTCTTTCCTCGCACTTCCCGACTGTGGAATTCTCTTCCACACGATTGCTTCCCCGACGGCTACAATCTCCAGGAGTTTAAATGTAAGGTCAATAGACACCTCCTAACACAATAACCTGCTCCCATTCTATCAAACACTCTTCCCATCTGCCCAACCCTCATCCTCGCTATCCTTACTCATCTGTCACCTTCCTCCTGACATTCCCTATGTCTAACCACTCCTTCTCTTTACCTTCCCCTATGTAGCCCCATGCGCAATAGTGGCAGTGGAATGCCTTGCTTGGGGTGAGATGGTTAAAAAAAAATTATAATTATAGATGAACAAAATTGAAAAAGAAATTGTAAGCTTAATTTGAAAAAAGAAACGACAAAGTTGCTCGAGGAAAAGAAAGTAATTTTTCTTGGGAAAATTACGTGTAATATTTGTTCTTGCGGGTAAAACTAATAAAGTAATGGTTTACGCATTAAAAATTTACAACTCGAATTATTTGAACTATGAAATTGGCTGATTAATTCATTCTGTGGAAAAATCATATTCGTCAAAGAAAAAAATTACAGTTAAAGACACACTGAGTAAACTAAAAAATAAATTCCTGAATATTTTCTCAGAGGAACTGGAAAACTGTACAAAGTCAAAGGTATTTTAAAATTAAAATAAAATGTAATACCACTTTTTAAGCCTAAAAGAACGATACCCTTTACTTTGCTGGATTCAGTTAACACCGAACTCGATAGCTTAGAAAACTGCAAAGTTATTGAAAAATACATTATTCAGAATGGGCTCGGCTAGTAGTTAATATTAGAAAGAAAAATAAGATTCGTTTACGTGCAGATTTTTCGCATGGGTTGAATGACTGTCTTTACCCCATGTATATTTTCTACTAACTCCAGAGAATATATTTGCCAAATTAAATGGGGGTAATATTTTTCGGAAATTGACCCGTCTGCGGCATATCTCCAATTCCAAGTGGATGAAGAATGTCAGAAGTATTTGACTATTAATACACATAAAGGACTCTACAAGTTTAGAATGTTACGTTCGGTGTAAAAGTAGCCGCAGGTATTTTCCAGCACATAATGGATAGAATGTTGGCTGGACTAGACGGTGCCGTCGCTTATATAGATGACACACTTATTATGAGCGCTGCGAAAATACAGCACGTAAAACTGATTCAGCAAGTATTTCAGAGACGGTATGATTACGGTTTCAAACTCAGTGAACAGAAATGACAGTTATTTATCGATAAGATTATGGTCTTATCCATAAATCTGGTTCAGAATTTCTTTTCACCTCCCAAAACTATCATCATTTTGTTTGCGTCATCGTCCTTTTAGTATGCATAAACATTAGATTTTTGAATTTTCTGATAAATGCTTGCATTTGTTTCTGGGTAAAGATTTGCATATAAATTTAAACCCTGTCTAAGCGAAATTGTGTCAGCATTGCTAATGCATTTTGATTCATTTGTGGGGAATATAATTTGCAACTCAGGAGTAAGATATGCGTGTTTGGAAATGGCTTATTTTGTATACTTTTGAGCTAATCTTGGTAATCAAGATCAGCCATAAGACCCCTCAACTGAACCGAAATATTTGCAAAGGGCATATTCTACAATAAAATCGGGAAGAGTGGAATTATTTCACTTTTGGAATACCTATCGTGCAGCAAAAACCCCAAAATTATGGTATTGATTTTTATATAAGTTCTGTTGATGTGAGAGCACATAGCAATAAAAGCAAAAGAAAAACAAAAAAAAATCACTGTGTATCCAGACTTTCAGTCTGCTAGATGTCTAGTATTATACAGCGATTATTTGTCCAGAATTACTCGTAAAAGTAATCAAGAAATTTCAGAATTAGCTTTTGCGTTATCACAGAAATGGCTTTTAGAAGGAAGCGAAAAAGCATATTGAAACTAATAGCAACGATTGTTAGAAGATAGAGGAACTCTTTAAATGATCTGTTGTGACAACTGTGTCTATCTAAAGAGTTTTCAGAAGTGCTAGTTTGAAGGTTAAAAGAAAAAACTTCTCCAAAAAGGCATCATAACATTTTATCGCACAAGAGAAAAAAATCTGTTAAAGGATAATTAGATTGCATATAAAAGGTTAATTCTGTTCAAACCTGTCAAGTTTATACAAATCTTAACTGAAAACCGCAAAAATGTTGACATAGTTTGTTTAATAACGATCGTCTTTACTATATGGGCCACGTTCCATTTATATGAAATTATGCATTGTATGACTAGCCAAAAATACATTAAACTAGTGTTATCTATAAAACAGGGATTTAAAGTTGATTACACTAACAATATTTTAACAATAACTGGGTTGTACAATTAACATTTGTTTGAAGATTTGTAATGTAAATTGATTTTTTTTCTGATTCAAACCGATTACAATTAGTATTATAAATCAAAATGTGGCGGCAATGATTTGTTCAGTCTTCTCAATTGACACAAAATCCTTCTGTTGAAAAAAAAACACCTGTTCTTTTAAAACCACACTCAAATATTAACAATTATAAATATAATTCTTCTGTATAACATCAAACTGAATTAATGGTTGTAAAATCTATAGACCCTCTTTGTTAGCAAAGATTAAACTGACAAATTGACTTCAAATATATATGTTTTGTTTTATATGTGATATACTAGTACTTACAGTTTTTTTTTATTATGAAACACTACACCTCCGCAATGTCTCAGCCTCATCTAAGATTCAGGATTGACGCTATGCAACTTCAAACAAAAGAGAGAGCACGATAAGAAACCTAATGAAAAATCTGAAAGAGGACTTTGCAAACGTTAGAATAATAGAAGACACAAGTTCAAAGGTGAATGCTTTGAAAAGGATTAAAGTGCCATTGTCCCAGAAAGTAGTTTTTACGGTATGTAGATGAATACTTTCAGGAATAACCTCGTTTCTTTCATAATCGTTGACAAAAAAAAACAAAAACAAAAAAAAACAAAAAAAAAACAGAGAATTATTTGAATCAATTATGAAATGGTAAATTTGATAATACCTACTATAAAATAGCCTGTTACCATAATTTAAGACTAAGGTTAAGCTTGATAGTGAAACTTATGTTAACAATCTTTACCAAACTGGAACAAGTTTATGAAACTAATTACAAGAAAATAAACGAAAAGAAGAGAAAGAAATGAAAAAAAAAAAAAGGTTTGTTTCTTCTGATTAGTTTTCAGAAGAAAGTGACGAACTGAAGACTTCGAGAATCGTGGAGCTCTCATACGCATTCCATATTGTCGGGGTATCCAGCAGAGGAGGAGAAAGAAGAAGAGAAGAAGAAGAATGAAGTCAGTGGATAAAACTGGTAGTTGGAGACACTGAAGGAAGGTAAGCAGCAATTTTTGTTGTTGATTATTCGGTAAGAAAATGGCATTTACTTCGTATGAGTAGACATGCCAAGGTCACACAATAGCAGAGAGCAGTCGCAGCTGCTAGAAGGGGAAAGTGCGTGCCTTGTTTGTGGAAAATAAATAAAATAAAAAACAACGTAGAAATTATTTGTAGCTAATGTCAGCCAGTGTAGTATAACGACCAGGTTCATTCACGCTGTGACAGATTGAAAACGGTCTGAAAAGATTCAGGAAGTTAGTCAAGGTTGGCTTCTAGTGTATATCAACTTAACGTAGACTTATTTTGTAATTGTTTTCTATTACAAGCGGGTATACGTCTGGGAACGGTCGCTTTCACATTACTACTCTGGCTTTGTGCAATTTTTTCTTTTGTGATTAGACTTTGCGCTCATTATAGAGCAAAGCTAAATTTACAGCCAACGCGTTAAGCTGATCTGTGAAAACATCGTTTCTTTAACGAGCTTCAAGCAAAGATTTTAAATATCATCATGGTTCACAATACTTGCCATCATGTGAATGCTTTAGTAATGAAATCAATAAGCAAATAACATTTAGATAAAAAAATTTCCCCAATGAACAGTTAATTCTGGCTGGAGTACAAACAAACGCATTCATATATATTCTTCAGCTTATTATTATGATTAAGGTTCAATTTTATAGCGGTATTGATATTTGATTAAGAAATCCCTTGTGGATTTGTGGTGTATAGAAGCTTGGAATAAGAAATTACGGTTCGAATTAAAGTTGAGACAAAGCATGATTGCACAGCTGCTCGATACAAGAAAAAGCATTTGTCATTTATCAATAAACAAATGTCACACGACTTTCAGAGTATTATAGAAAGAGGGCGCGAATAAAAAGCTTTTTATAAAATTTCCATTATTAGCGATATGTATTATCGAAATGTGCGTTGTGGTGCATTGGATATTGACTCGGAACGAGAAATCGGGGAGCTGAGTTCGAATTCCAGCCGAATTCATTGCATTCACTTACGCGCAAATACCTTTGGGAAAAGTATTAATCCGTCTCTTCCTTCCAGTTATGGGTTAAATAACAGGATAGATTGGGTTCTATAGCCTTGGCTGGCAACCAATCTACCGCAGAAAGCAATGGCAACCTACTGCGGGATAATCTTCTGCCTAGTCAGTCATGTCTGTTTCAAGACATGATCGCCCAAGCGTGTATCACGTATGGCACTTAACTGACTGACTGATTATCGAAATGAGAAATGTACATATAGAAAGATCAAGAAACAGTAAAACTAATTCCAATTACCATTTTTGATATGCTTAAATCAGACATCAATTAATAAAACACTAGGTGCTGATCGCAGTACTTATTGCACAATACATTATTTAAGTAAAAAAATGAAATCAGATTAAAAAAATTAACTTTATGTTACAAAATTATTAATAATACCATTCTTTTTGTTTCTTAGTTTAAAATAGAAAATAGTTCAACTATACAGAAATGTAATGTTTCCTTTGTTTACATTTGTGTAATATATTTTAAAGAACAGCTGTAAAATATTAAATTTACTTAATTAAATTATGATATTAATTTCCGTGTTAAAATTCTTAATTCATTAGAAACTCCAGATCACAAATATTTACAAAAAACAATATTAATCAATGCATATTTTATAACAGAGCAAAATGTTATTAAAAAATATCATAACGAAAAAAATAAATCTCCTCTTCAATAAAATGTTGATATTAATGAATACGACTCTGACTCGAGCCATAATTGCTCAAAATGTGTATATTTTGCTGGATTTCATATCAAACATTTGATTAGGAACTGAGATCTCTGAAGATATTTAAATGAAACTTTCGTATATAGCAAGCTATATAGTATTTAATACAAATAAAGGTTTTTATTTTCAAGAAAACAGAAACAGATTATGTTAATCTAAAAATTCCTCTGGATACCATAGTTAGGTAGGTGTTTTTCTCTTTTATAATATTTGGTATCATTAAATTGAAAACTTGCAGGAATCTTTCGATACACATCTTGATATTAGATTCTAAAATGTATAATTTTCATATGAAACTCAAGTATGAGTTTTTATTGGCAAATATATTTATAAAAATATCGTTTATTTAATTCTCCCCAGGGCAAATAAAGAACTATCAGTAAAAGCATTGGATTTATCTTGAAATTTTATTTATAAAAAGTTTATAAAAATCTTATTAAGTGTTAATATTAAAAATTCATATTTTTCTCGTAATAGATTTATGTTTATTAAGCTACATTAAAAACGGAAATTTGTTCAGAGAAACATCTGTCGGCTAATTTATATTTTTAATTTTCCCTCTTTTTAAATATAATGAATTGATTACCTCACCAAATTATCCTGTTAACTTTTGTTCTTGTTAATGTAAATTAAGTTGAATTAAAACATACTATAATCATATCATAGTAAAAGAAGTATTCCTCATATTCTCTAAAAACAAAGGCAGACATCAGATGTGACAAAAACCACAGAATAACATTTACAAAAAATTATCAAAATTATTGCTTGTCTGAGATTTATTTGTATTTTCAAACTTAGTTGATAGATGTGTCTGGAAAATGTTGAACTTTCTTTCTAAATTTATTATGCAATTATATTTTCTATGCCTTTAATTAATTATTATAAAGTAGCTGCTATATCTTTTAAAATGTTCCTTATTTGTGGTGAATAAAGTGACATTTTGTGCATTTAGTTGGTAATGGAGATTAGCTTTGTTCTTTCTTTGTAAATTTGCATCTATGGAAATAAATCAATAATTATTAATAGTTGTAAGGTGATTTTTAATAAAATGTATAATTGCTTATTAACTAATTACTTTATATCACTAACAAGTTCCTTGCTAAAAATGTTAATTGTAATTGATATCTAATAGTAATTATGTTTTTATATGTCCACCCCCAGTCATGGACTTTAGTCGCATAACTGTTATAAGTATTGTCTCGCAAATACCGTATCTAAGAAAGCTGTTTCCTTCGAAAAATCGATTTTAAAACAAATTTTACGTTTTTTGTTTATCGATGAAATCATTAGAAAGTAAGAAATGATAAAAACATAACTCAATCTATTTATCACAGTAATTTTTGAAAAGGTTGAAACAGCTGTATAAAAAAAGAAAATGAAAGAAAAAAAAACAATCGAAGTCGCAAGCAAAACATTGAGTTGTTTTTTTTTTCGTTGAAAAGATTTGTTTAAAGAAGCAAAAGTTCAACAGATAAAGAATAAGCCTGTGTCATCGTAATATTTTGTAGAAATGAAATGTTTCACCACACATACTATTCCGTTAAGTACTTACAGTGCACATTAGGAACAATTATAAACGGACTAAGAAATGCGATATACACAATACAGGGAGAAAAACCTATTCATAAGAGACATATCAACCAAATACAAAGAAGGAGTGAAGAGCCAAGCTCGTCACCCTCAAAAAACCTTATCGCAATGGAAAATATTTTTGAAGCCGTTGAGAATAAAAGAAAACAAACGGAAAAAATATTAACTCCTCCCAAAAAAAGAAGCTAGGGAGGGGTTGTTGTGGGATCTCCCGCTTTTGTATATGACAATGGACTCGATTGAGTGCATATATAATCCTGCCACAGAGAGAATAGTGGAAGATCTGGAACCTCAGTTGTAATTGCAGTTTACAGTGGAGAGTAATTCGTAGAAATCCGTTACAGTTATCGAAGAGTTCCGACAGATACCGAAGTTACCCAGAAACCAGACTAGCTCTGAGCTCCACTTAGCAGGAATAAGTTATCCGGACATACTATTTCACTTCAAGGTTTGTATCTAAAGTAAACTTATTTATAAATGGAACTTTGTCTCTGTGTGTGTCCGTTACCTATAGACTCTGAAACGGCTGAACCGATTTTCTTGAAAATTTACACTGTTGTACTATAAGCGTCTGTGAGTGTTCTTAGCAAGGTTTTGTGTCAAGGTACCCCTGATAAATATCGAACGTCGATAATCGAAAAAAATCTGGTTATAGAAGGAGTGGTCCGATTTTAATCAAATTTGATGCACTCATAGACAAAGATATAAGAAATGATATTCAGAAGTTTCAAGGTTGCAATTCTTACAATAGTGCAGAAAATCGATAATATATATATATATATATATATATATATATATATATATATATATATAAAGCAAGATGTTTGTTTGTGTGTCTGTTTATCTACTTGTATGTCTGTATTTTTTCAGCCCTTTTATTTTAGTTTTGTTTCGGGTTTAACTCTAAGTAGGTATAATTGTAGTTCTTAGTCTCAGCCATGATACCATTTACTCAGAGGACTTATTTAGCTTTCAAAATTCAGTTTACGACGAAAAAAGCTTATTTGATATCGATACCAGGAAATCAAAATTTGACTTACATCCATTCATTTTTCTTTCAGTCGACGGTTTCGCTTTAACTAGAAACAACTATTGCTTTTTAGTCTTTCGTGCCAACGTCCAAAGAGTCTAAGCTCCAGGACCATGGATTAGTTTTAAAGCTTTCATTACACCCGAGCAACACCGGGCTATACTGCTAGTATATATATACATTTCTACTAATTGAATTGACTAACCCGCGTTCCAGTTTGTATATTACGTTCAATATAACCTACTTTCTATCTCCATACCGGTTTTTGTTGTTCATTATTTTGACGGTTCCTCCTTCGGAATCCACAACAATATATATAATCCTTTCGCCCCAAACAAGGCAGTACTGAAACCGGTGCGAAGGGGGTTACAGAAGAGGAGAGTGATGAGAAAGAGAAACAAGTTATAGTGGGTGTCAGACAATGGGTAAGAGACGCATGAGAACACTGGTGTGATAGGAGATGGCAACTGACCTTACATTTAAATTCTTGGAGATTGTAGCTGTCAGGGAAGGAAGTATACGGAAGGGAATTCCACAGGCGGGAAGTGCGAGAAAAGAAGCTGATGAAGGAGAAGTTGCGGTTACATTTTATTGGTTTCACTGTAAAAGGGTGGGATCTAGATGCTTGTCAAGTAGCTCGAGTAAATTCATGCTGTGGGGGCACCAGGGAGCTAAGTTCATTGGAGAAGAAGCCGTGAAAGTATTAGTAGAAGAGACAAAGGGAAGCCACATTACACCGGTGAGAAAGTGACTAGCTAAGCTACCAAGTCGGGATCGATCACACTGCAGATTCTCTGTTGGATTTTGTCAAAACCCCGAGGTGAATAGAAGAGGAACTCGACCAGATATGACAGCAGGTGAGTAGATACACGGGCGGATGGTAGATTTTATATATGTGCAGGATGGATTCAGACAGGAAAAACTTCCTGACTCTACACAGTGAACCGATCTTCTTAGCACCAGATTTAGCTATGGATTCGATGTAATCATCCCACTTGAGGTCAGCTAAGAGAGTTAGGCCGAGGAGGCACAGTATTAACAGACAGCAGCTTCGTTTTGGAAGCATTAAAATTCAGGAGCTATTTCTTATCCCAGTCCACCACAGATTGGAGGTCCATTTTAAGCTCAGCAGCGAGGTTGGATAACGAAAACGAAAACGAACGCATACACCGGATTTCATATTTAAGACATTTCCTGAAAATTTGAAGCAGTAGTTTAAAACAGGTGTAGAATGTTTCAAAACAATAAGTATATTTTTATTAATTATCAGTTTCCGACTCAAAAAATGAACGAAAAGCACTAAAACCGCTTTAATGTAAATACAGTAGCGGCCATAATATAAGAAACGGAAACAACAAAGAAATAAATATGTGTATTACTTAAAAGGTAATGCATGATTAGCAATGAAATGTTTACAGAATAAAGGTTAGGGTGTAATGCATAAATATTATACAAAGTTACAAAAATTTAAGGAACGATGTTAATAATTTGCATAAACTTTTAATTTACATTTTAAAAAAAACTCGATGGAGCTTTTCAACAATAAGTAAAAGTTAATTTATCATTAGGACTTTATTTTTAAGGAATATGGAAAATTCTACACGCAAAACACTCTCTTTTGAAGAAAAAACTCATTATCGCTGTCAAGAAAAGAGTCAATTTCAGAAATTTCTGATATTGTTCATATATTCATCGTGTAATTAGCAGATATAAAACCGATAAAACGTTAGATGCAAAACCAAAAACCGGCAGACCTCCAAAAACATCGCGAAGTGAAGATCAAAGAATTGTTAGAATATCTACAAAAAAAAAAAAAGTTTTGAAACTGCTACATCGATTGCCTGTAAATTTAATGAAGATACAGATAATAAGATCTCAAGGAAAACGGTTGCTCGCAGGTTAAAAAATGCAGGACTGCATGCCCGTATTCCAGCTTCGAAGCCTCTCATTTCAAAGCGAAACCAAAGGGCACGCCTGGAATATGTGAGAGAACATGTTGTTTGGACTGACGCACAATGGCATTTCAGTGACGAGTCCAAGTTTACTATATTTGATTCTGAGGGCAAAACTTACGTACGCCGTAGAACAGGTGAAAGACTGTCTTTTCAATGTGTCAAGAAAGCCGATAAGTTTGGTGACGGCAGTGTGGGGAATGATTTCATCTGCAGGAGTTGTCCTTATCATCCGCGTACATGGCAATATCAATGCTGAGATTTACAAAAGGCTTCTTCAGCAGCATGTGGTACCAGTATTACACCATAATCTTTATGAATCTCCTATTTTCATGAAGGACAATGCACCTTGCTACAAGGCTCAGAAGAGTATGGCTTTATTTGAATAAGAAGGAATCGTTCTAATGAAGTGGCCAGTCTGGAGCCCCGACCTGAATCCAATAGAAAATGTTTGGAAGATAATTGAAGAAGGGCTCAGAAAAGAAACCCGAAAAACCAGGATCACCTATGGGAGTTATTGAAAGACGAATGGGAGAGAATTACTGGTGATTTTTGCAAGAAATTAATTAGATCCTGTGGCCGAGGATGCAGAGAAGTCATTGAAAATAAGGGGATGTTTACCAAATATTAAATGTTGTTGATATTGTGTTCACAATCAAGTATTAACAAGATCGTTCCTTAACTTTTGTCCAGTAGCTTATTTCCTTTGTTCCATTTAATCTTTATTTTTTTAAAAATATTATGTAAATGTTTGTAACTTTGTATAATATTTATGCATTACACCCTAATCTTTATTCGGTAAAAATTTCATTGCTAATCATGCATTACATTTTAAGTAATACATATTTATGTCTTTGTGGTTTCCATTTCTTATATTATGGCCGCTACTGTATATCCTGATTGAAAGTATGAACATAAATCATTTTATAACAACAATGGATATATGTTTTACTTCCTTGCATTAAAAGAGAAATTCTTACATAAAATGTACACTGAATACAGAGTTACTAATTATTACTAAAGATAAGAAAAGAAGGTTTATTGTTCCACCAGACTTCATAGTTAACACACTGCGTGAAAATTTTGAGTAATAACTTAAAACAGGTGTAGTTATTTTCAAAATAATAAGTATATTTTTTATTATATATTTTGATTATATATACTTATTTTGTGCTTGCATTTTTCTAAAATTACATAGCGGGAGCAAATCAACGTGTCTCTATTTATTTACCATCAAGTCATGTAATACATTTATAACCACTTCACCTTTCAAGTAATTGTTTAAAAAGTTTTATATAGTGTAGTGAATCGTATAAATATATATTGTGTTATGGATATACACAACCTATTACGAAATTATTCCAATCATTTAATCATTATTTTTTTCACGTTATTTCTTTTTGCTGGTAATTCACAGTCGAGTTACTTTGAATCAGTGGAGTAATGGATATCGGCTTGGATTGAGAAATCGGAGATCCAAGTTCGAATTCCAATCGAATTCGTTGTATTCACTTCCGTGCAAATACCCTTGGGAAAGGTATTAATCCATCCTATTCCCCAAGCTGTAGGTAAATAGCAGAACAGACTCGTCTAAGAGACAGACATATATAGATTAACGTTTCGAATTTAGGTGAGTACACAATGAACTGCATTACATATTTACAAGATCGCTTAGTGCAAATGATTATTTTTGTATGAATATATATATATATAACGTGAAATATAGTTTGGAGTGTCAAAAAAGGACATTGTCATTAATAGCAGAAAGAGACAGGCTCGTCTAGGAGAAGGAACACCCTGAATTAAAACCAGCCTGGAGAGGGTTGGGCTCTGTCATGCTGTCGTGTCCGAAAAACATTATTTCTACTCCGGCTACAGTACATGCGGTGCCCCTACGACTCTAACGCGTCACGGGATGCCTGGATTTCGGGTCTTCTTCAAACTTCGAAGTTGAGATCAGGTTTCAACACATCATTATAAGAGATGATTTCTTAAAATGGCGTCTGAAAAGAAGAAGAAGAAGAAGAAGAAGAAGAAGAAGAAGAAGAAGAAGAAGAAGAAGAAATGATGCCTCTACTTTGCATCCGCTTTGCGTTGGATGATTTGTCAAGACGGAAAGAGAAGCATGAAAATAACGCGAGGGAAAGGGAAAAAACCGTTCGTCTGCAAGTAAAAAGTAAGAAGAGAAAGATTAGAACCAAATAAACTGAGAAAAGTACAGTGAATGATAAACGTTAAAAGTAGTTCAAGAGATTGAGAGAAAAATCAATCAAAAAAAGAAATTGTTAAATTTAATTGTTTATATTAACAAAGCGATATTTGAAAAATAGATGTGACAGAGTTATCTAATTTGCATTCAAGTGAGATATCGGATGCGAATCTAATAAATAATTTATAAAATGAAATTACTCTCTGTATAAAAGACATGAAACAAACTTAATAATACTAGACATTTTCTTCTATTTTAATGGCTGTTAAATTTGGGACACAGAATCAGAAGAAACATTACAGCTATTAATGACAATGTCCTTTTGTGACACTCCAAACTATATTTCACGTTATATATATATCCATACAAAAATAATCATTTGCACTAAGCGACCTTGTAAATATGTAATGCAGTTCATTGTGTACTCACCTAAATTCAAAACAGTAATCTTTTTGTTTTTGGATAACTAAATTATTTTTAAACGATCAGTGTATGTATATAAAATTTGTCATATAAATCGCATTTCATATCAGTGTTTAATGCAAATATTAGTTTGTATCAATTGAAGTGGGGGTTGTTAGAAACATGTCTTTCTGATTTTCGGTTTACGACCTTAAGTATAAGTCTTCGACTTACGACATTAAGTATAAGTCTTTCTTTTGACTAAGAAATGAATAAATTAAAACCCTTTAAAAATCGAAAAGTCGAAACATGTAATCTGAACCGTTCTCTTTGTCTCTTACAAATCTACATAGATACACCATTTTAACAAGCAATAACTGTTTGTTTGAATGGAAACCCTGCGACGTAAGATGCTTAACCAACATGTAGATTAAAACCTTTAGTCAGTCATTCAGTTAATTGTCGTACGTGATACACGCTTGGGTGATCATGTCTCGAAAGAAACATGACGGACTAGGCAGAAGATTTTCTCGCAGTAAGTTGTCATTACTTTTTGCCAACCAAGGCTATAGGACCCAATCTGTTCTGCTATTCAACCTATAGCTGGAGAAAAAGAAATGGATTAATACCTTTTCCGGCGTTATTTGTGCGTAAGCGAATGCAACGAATTTGAATGGAATTCGAACTCGGCTTTCCGATTTCTCATTCGGGGCATCCACAACATCCTTGTTGTAAATTTGTGTTGTGGTGCAGAATGTCATGGTAACCTAATGGGAGAAAAAATTCTGTCCAGTCAGCCGTGTCTCTTTCGTGACATGATTGCCCAATTCGTGTATCACGTGTGGCAATTAACTGACTGAACCTTTAGTACTTTATCAAAAAGTGGTAGAAAGCATATAGGTTGATAGTTCGAATGATCAGACCGTTTGCCAGCATTCGTAAAAAACAAGAATTACAGAAGAGGATTTCCAACATGATGAAAAGCAAGAAACAGAATAACTTCAATTGCAGAACCTGGAGAAAACAGGGGTCGGAGTACATTTATTAAGGAGAATTGCAGCGATAACATGGAGTTCATATGCGTTGTTGGAATCAAGTTTGCATATCACATACTAGAGACTTTTTATCATATCTTTACTATATTATATAATATTTATATTGCACAGTAAACACAAAATTATTTTTATTATTATTAGAGAGCAGAACGCCAACAAATTGATGCTGGGGTACAAATGTATGAAACTCAACCTACCCGTCATAACACCCTGCCTGACAAGTAAATAGTAGTCAAATACATCACAAGCAAATGTGTGCGATATGGTAACAGGTTTTGATAAAATCATTGTATAAACTTGCAGATGAAGCCTAGTTTAAAATAACCCAATTTAATTAGACTGTTTCCAATTACTTTATGTGGCCAATACTCATACCATTTTCTGTGCGTATGAGTTTATGAGTTGTCAGTGAATAAACTGGGTAAGTTCGTTATATCGCCACCTCTTGCACAGTGTCTGAGCGAGGATATTACGCTCTGATACTAAATGGGCTACACTCTCTCCACAAAGTCTCCATAACGGAGAAATTTTTTTTTCTCGATTTAATGTTCAATCGACCTAGTTCTGATGGTTTGTTCCTGTACTTATAGAGCCTTTCATAAAATTTACTTTTCTCGACCAGTCCCAGGACTGTTTGTCTCTAGGCTCAGTGATTTTGGGAATGAACTAAATGTATTTTTATTTGAATCTTTTTTTTTTATATTTGTAATATATTTTCTCTACTTTTCTAATATTAACAATTTCTTCCTTTTTAATTGCTTTCAGTAATTAATAGTTGATTTTTTCTGCCCCTCAATCGTTTTCTGCATAGGTTTAATTCTTCTAGCAACAGTCCCATTCATATCGAGATGTTGATATTCTTTTCAGATTAGATTGGTAAAAGGTTTCCCCATAACTGACAAAAATTTTATAGATCTCGAGTTGATAACCTCCTTTCTCTTGGGTCTAGTTTTCATAGGGACAGTTTTTTGATATCTTATCTCAGCTTGTCTACCAAACAGGTAGACAAGCTGAGATAAGATATCCATTGAGCAAATGTAATGATGATGTTCTTAACTTAGTAGCTTTGCTATTTAGATTAGAGAACTTTCAATTTGAAACTTTGTTAACTTGTTTTCTTAACCTTTCTGTTGTTACGGGAAGATCAACCTGTTGGTAGCTTTTCCTATTTCTCTCAATTTTCTCAATCCAATCAGTTTCTTCATTGTGTTTGACATCATTTTCTCATATCCCTTTGTAAAGTTTTTCTAAAGATTTTGCCTCTGACAACGTTATTATATATATATATATATATATATATATATATATATATATATATCTTTCTCTCTGTATGTATATATATATATCTTTCTCTCTCTATATATATATATATCTATATATATTCTCTCTATATATATATATCTTTCTCTCTGTGCATTCTAAGCATTCGAAAAATACCTTATGGTTATTTGCAAAAAGTTTGTTTTGCTTGAATTTCTATTCTCGTATCTTTATTTTTAGCTGCTTCATCTTAAAAACTTAAAAAACAACTTTTACGATACCCAACCACGTTGCTATCTATTTACTCTCACTCATGAACAATGTATCAACCCCTAGGAGACATATTCAACTGGTTATGGTCAGGTAATTGACAAGTAAGCTTGTGATACTGAATAGGATAATTACTGTAGTCTATATTATTATTATTTGATAAAGCTCATGGATTTTTTTACTATAAACTTATTTTGCGAATTTGTTTGTGAATAATCGACTTGTAAACGTTGTTTGTAAGTAGAAAGCTGCAGTTGAGAGAGAACGCTCGCCCTCTCTCTTATAGAGAGTAGCGTTTATCTTTTAACTACCCTATTCTTCCTTATTTCTCACCCTTTTTCTTAACGTCTATCACTCCCTGTTTTTTTTAAATTTCTATCTTTTGTTTTTAATTTTCACCCTTTTGCTAGCAAATGACACTTCAAAACAAGCAAGTATCATTGCTCTGCTAAAATACAAAAAACTGAAATAAAATATTTGGTTATAAAACTGTGAAATGAAATAAATTAACGTTTCCTTGCTTTGAACGGATAATCCCCAAAGCTATGAAACCTACCTTACAGATGAAACAAAATGTGTGCGTGAGAGAGAAAGAGCTAGAGAGAAGAAGAAAAAGAGAGAAATAGAGCGAGTGCTAGAGCGAGAAAGAAAGAAGGAAATACAGAAATCAAGTGAGAGAGAGAGAGAGAGAGAGGGAGAGAGAGAGGGATAGGAACAAGTGAGAAAAAGGAGACTGTTATTTTATCAATTCTGATACTAAGTAGGCGCAAGAAAAACAGTCGAATTTTCTCTAAGTTTATAAAACAAGAAGAAATATCCAAAAGAAAATGTTAACTTCTTATAGAAAAACATAATTATTTGCAGCTCATCTATTAGTTCTCAAAAACTACAGTTTCAGACCGGTGAAACGTTATTTCAATAACATTTGAAAGTCGGGTTGAATTTTAATTCTTCTCTTCAATGATCATGCTTTTATCATTTTGAAGTGGAGATAAAATAACGTTCTTTACAATCAAGTCGAAGATCAGATGAGATATTGTAAAAGAAAAATTTTAAAGTCGAGCAGAGAAAAATATCAAAGTAGAATAAGAGAAATTTTTCCCTTTAGAATATTAACATCGTAAAATTCGTGAAAATTTAAAATAAAGCCGTATCCATCATCAAAAATTAAAGAACATTAATAATTAATATTTGAGACTGTGAACATGATTTATTTTCCCTATATTATGAAAATTTATTAATTAGTTAAGTTCTACACCTAAATTGCAAATATGTACACTGGAATTTATGTCAGTATGATAAGTGTATGATTTTAGAAATGGTAGCTCACAAGGTTCTGCTGTCACCTGAGAAGGCCCAAGTCCTTCTGTTACACACTAGGATACAAGTAGTGGCATCAAAGGAGGGAGGCGTGTTGCGCAGGTGGACATATATAAGATATATCCCCTATGTGTATATTGTTGGATATTCAAAGCTACTAGTAATATTTGTCGAAATTTTCCACTAATGGTGAGTATAATTTTAATAAAACAGCAGAATATTAGTTAACCTGTACACATGCGCACTGAAATAGGTGAAAAAAAAAAAAAAAAAAAAAAAAAAAACAGAAACAGGAAATTTAAAAATTACCGTTAAACATGTATAAAGTCTTCAATGTCGTAAGGAAAATCTTAACATCTGAATTAATAATAATGACATTGTTTTGTGAAAGGGGGAACATCTTAAACAACAGCAGAATATGAGAACAATTAATTTTTTTTTTTGTAAATATACGTTTATAAAAAAAAAGAGATATACCTGATATATTTGACACCAATCGTTGGAAATTGATTTTCCCATTGAGTGTCAAAAAGCAACAACATGATATTTTGGTTACATCACTTGGTTCAGAATTGCTAAAGCTATATGTGTATAAATATAGACATCAGATTCAAACAGTCATATTCTGAGAGAAAGCGACTAATGCTATAAAATGTAATATTTGCCAACAAGGGCTTTTGTTAAGGTTTATGTTTTTTTTTAAAAGTTCACTTATGAATAGTTCTTCGTGTAGAAAACAAAAAAAGATAAAAGCTATGTAATCAAAAGGACGCATCTGTTCCAGATGCATTTAAGTAGAAATAAAATTATAATGAAAAATTCTTTGTAATACAAAACATTTGATTAAGAATGTGAAAAGTTCAATCACAAGAAGGTAGAAGCTATAGTTCAACCATTGTATAGTTTGTGTAACTGTGAATTCCTTTTAGTAGTATATGTGAAAAAAAGGTTCTGGTTGAAATTAGAGTGGTGAGATTGTGAAATTCTGCCACAGTAAAATGTCAGTAGAATTTGATTAAAAATAGAATGTAATAAATCAGATTTTCAAAATGTATGACGAGCATCTTTGAAAGGAGATTATTCGACGACTGATTATTGAAATTTATAAGAATTTAATAACTAGCAAACAGTAACAGAATAGACTGAATAAAAATATTGCTGTAATGTTATGCACATTTTGGGATAAAATTGGATTAGATTTCCGAGTAGGGCGGAGAAAAAATCCTTTATGCTCAAATGAAAAGTTAACTGTTTGTGATAAGTTTCCCTATAAGCTACAAAATGTAAAAGTGAAGCTTCAAATTTAGCACGTGATTTACTTTTAGCAATAAAAATAATTCAGCTAAAACTATATAATTATTGTTATTATGTTGACACACTAAACAAGAATTAGTGATTTGTATGATTCAGTTTGGCAAATTTTATGAAATAAATCGACTTTCTTTTTTGATTATTAGGATATCATAATTGAGTAAAAGGAAAAATAAAGATTAAGATGTTTGATGGTCAATCTCAAGCAATTATTACAAATACAAACGGTAATTTTTAACCTTCGTAAATAATAATTTTAATAATGTATTCGAAAAATGTGTTAAATTGCCTTGATGTAAATATTTTTTATATTTAGCTTGGGATTCAAATTTGAACTATTTTTTTGTCAATTGTCAACACTTTCAAATAACTCGTAAATAATAATGCTTTGCATAGCGATAGAATACTGCAAATGTTCAATATATATGGATGTTGTATGTATTTTATAGATTTTATAGATCTTTTAAGTTCCATTCGGTTATGTGGTAAGACCACATAGTCTCTGTCTCCATAAAGGCCACAATTGTTACTTTTTTGTTTTTGTTCTATTTTTAATCCATTATCATATGTCCTGATTTGTTTTGGGTTACAAAGCTTCTTTCATAACCATAATGATTTAATTGTCTAAATATTTTGTTGATCTGACTGATCAATGGCTGCGACTTTTCATTATGAGGGTGGCGGGTTGGCAGTCTTCTGCTTTTTCTATCAGACTGGTAGTAAGGCGCCTGAACACTTTGGTAGCGCTTAGAGTGGCTGCTCTAGTTAACATTTGCATAATATAGGGGAATTTGTAACTTCATGTCGAGCATGTATAGGTGTTTCTACAGGTATTTTCCCGTGACTACTGGCGGTTATACTGGCATTCTTAAATATGAATGAGTCTTCCATTTCTATTCTCTTGACTCATTGGGCATAACGCTTTTTCTTCAATTTCTACTCTTAACTCATCTGGAGTATCTTTACCTGACTTTTAACTTAGAACTGAGTCTCTACTGAGCATGTTACTCCGTTGATGATTTCTGATAAACTCTCTAAACTGAATCCCCTCTAAACTGAAGCATATGGACTTGATGGTCTCTGTTGTGGGGTTCTCCTTTTTCATAAAGATGGACTCGTCCAGAATATACTTATACTACTGCTATAGATACGAGACGGGAGAATACCACGTCTTCACAGAGAGTTAACCGGAGAATACGAGAGTCCAGAGAGAGATTAGCAGTCAGTACACAGTAGCTCATAGTAGCTCTGTGCTCCACTCATCGAGAAGATTATTACGCCGTACCCGTCAGCTTCCGACGCGGACATACTCAATATACTACGGCTTCACTTCCAGAGACTTGTACATATACTTTTTACTAACCCGTATTCCTGGACTACTAATCTTCATTCAAGTCTGTATCCTTACGTTAATACACTTATTTTCTATCTCAATTACTAGTCGTTGTACATTTATTTCCCGGGATCCATAACAGTCTCCCTGCAAGTTTCCTTAAGAAATGTGATCCTGAACTGGTTCCTCTCTAAACGTTACAATAAATGCTTTGCTGTTCTGTAGTTTCAGTCTTTAAGAACTTATGTGAACCGTCAGATCCTTCTAACTATCGGCCTTCTACCTAGAGTACTAGAGGCTATAATAATATCTGGATCGGTTAAGCATTTCACCCAACCACATCTACTTTCAAAATAGTTTTCACTTTTCTAGGTCAACTAATGATATATTAACGATTAATATTGAAAGAGTCTATCAGGCTTTAGATAAGAATGGTGAAGATCGGGCTGTTGCTTTGGACACATCTCGAAAGCGTTTGACAAGGTTTGGCATAATGGTCATCTTCACGAGTTTTTTCTTTTTTTTTAATCGTTTCACCCCGAGCAAGGCGGAGACGCCACTGATGTGCAGGGGGCTACATAAGTGTAAAAAGATTAATTAGAAAAGAGTGAGGAGTACAAACTAGTTAGAAAGGAACAATAGAAAGCTGAGAAAGCAGGTGCGATGACAGATACATAGGTGGAGAGAAAGGGAAGGTTATACGGGGGTGGGGAGAGAGCTAGAGTCCAGTGGTTAGTAGATGAGTATTGACTTTGCATTTAAATTTCTGGAGGTTGTAGCCATCAGGAAAGCAAGAATACGGGAGCGAGTTCCACAGGCGGGAAGTGCGAGAGAAGAAGCTGCAGGAGTAGAATTGTCGTCTGCATTTGGCTAACCTGACTGTGAATGGGTGGGACCCAGTTGCCAGTCTGGTTGCGCGAGTAAACACCTGTTGAGGAGGCATCAGTGACTTAAGTTCGTCTGAGCAGAAGCCATGAAAGTATTTATAGAACAGACAAAGGGAGACCACATTTCGACGATGGGGAAGTGGCTGCAGTCAAGCCACCAGATCAGTACCTATCACATTACAGACTCTCCTTTGGAGCCTTTCAAGAACACTGAGGAGAACGGCAGGGGCACCTGACCATAAATGGCAGCAGTACTCCATGCACGGACGGATGGTTGACTTGTATATATGCAGGATGGATTCAGGTGGAAAAAACATCCTGGATCGACATAGTGACCCAACCTTCTTAGCAGTAGATTTTGCTATGGATTCAATATAGTGGTTCCATTTGAGGTCTAAGGACAGGGTAAGTCCGAGGAGGCGTAGTGTATTACTCTCCGGGAGAATCGCTTGGTTCATGCTTATGGGAGGCAGGAGAGGTTGCCTGTAATGGTTGACAGACAACAGCTTGGTCTTAGATGAATTGAAGTTGACAAGCCACTTCTTGCCCCAGTTCACCACAGAGGGTAGAGAGTATTTTTGAACTGGTTCAGCCCTTCTTATCAAATCGTGAAATGAAAATTGTCTTGAATTACCACATTTATTTTGTTTATTTATTTATTTATTTATTTATTTTGCATTAATGCAGATGTTCCCAGAGCTCTATCTTTGGACCTATGTTGTTCATAATTTTCATTAACTACCTTCCTGATGTCACCAGTTCTCAACTCGGTATCTATAATGATGACACAACGATTGATTGCTCTCTTAAAAGTACCTTTGAGCGATAAGGTTAAATAAGAAGCTGATCTAAAATTACCTATTATTTGTTGTTAACTGGGGGTAAGGAATAGCTTCTTAGGAATAATACTTTTAAAACGAAACTATTTTCTATTACTCGTCTGAGATAACATAATTTACCTTTTATTTATATGTCTGATGCTAACCTCCAGGAAAGGGAATCATTATAACTTCCCGGTCTCATTGTTTCAATTGATATGGAGTGGGAAGATTGTATTGAAGTAATTTCTAGGTCTGCTGACAGGAAAGTTAGTTTAGTGTATTATGTTAAACATTTTTTCGCCAGAATCTATCTTACATATTTATAAATATATAATTCATCCTGGCTTTGAATATTGCTGCTATATCTGGTAGGGTGCTTTTTGCTATGTATTTAGAGATTATTGATGAAATGCAAAGAATATGCAATGCTATTGATCCGGACCTAACATCTCGGCTTCTGTCACTTTCCCAACGTCCTAACGTATCTTACCTTTTCTAATTTTCTGATGAACCTTCCTCATTGGTACCTAGATTTATTAAGTGCAGCACTAGATTGACGGCAAGCTCTCATCAGTTTACTGTTGAAATTCTTAGATGTAACTGAAAATTCTAGGCTAACAGTTTCTTCTCTCGCTTGTGAAACTCTCTTTCGGTTTCTTGCCTCCTAGGTAACTTTGAAGTAAAATTAAACACAATGTTAATCCCTGTCTTCTGTCTTTGTAATTCTTGATCATGTATTAATGCTGATGAATACATACTCATCACAGATTTATCTAACACAGAGAAAGTATAATATATATATATATATATATATTTTATATATATATATTATAAGTATAATATATATATATTCACTCGGATATATATATATATATATATATATATATATATATATATATATATATAATATAAAGCAGTACGAAAAGGGCGAAAAGTGTGATGGTTGTACTTGTGATATTTCTCTCACGGGCAAAAAGTCAGGTCTGTAAAGTTCATTATATTTTTGGTGAGACCATATGATTTTCTAACTGTGGGCTTCTGTTGTCCATCTTTACCGCATAGTAACTCGTGATCAGACACGTCTCGCCTCGCCCGCATTCTAAATTACAACTGTCCTGGGAAGACCTGTCTTTCCTCAGGTAGGAATAGACAGCAACTCCCACTCGCTAGCCTTTGTCCCTCGTAACTTTGTCTCAATCAAAGGGGGATGTTCACCTTTCGCATCTCTGGACAGTTTATGGTAAGATGTATTTTCACTTACTAATGTTTCTTTAGTTAAAAAAGTTTAAACCTGCATAATCAAAGAATACTTTCACAAATTTACTTTTCGACTTATTTAAAAATCATTTACTGGCTCTTCATATTGTTTTGTTTTTCATCAAGAAAATGATTCGTTGTTCTTTCGTGTATTTCACTTGACAATAATGAGCGGATAGGCATTTACCTGTTGGGCACATCTTTCTCATCTCGGGTCGACTAAAATAAAACAAAATTTATGAAGTTTGTCATGCTCCTATAGAATGAATCTTCATTGCTACATATGTTTGTGTTCACTGGCTAAAATCAGTAGCACCAACGTTCTTTGAATTCATTTCACGAGACACAGTGAATGAACAGTCTGCTTTTAGGAAAACGTATGGCCTCTTTAGGAGAAAACATGGGTTCATTTTTAAATAAAAACGAAAGGAAAACATGAATGAGACAATGATAGAAATATAGAAAGATAAGTAGAGATATAAGGACATAATTATCGCGACACATTCAAATTATTAATGGAAATAGAGAGAAAAAAGATAAAAGAAAGAATATAGTTGAGAATATTTGCGTATTTGTTATTTTCTGTTTTCGCATAACAATAAATCTATGTTTGTAGAAAATAAGGATACAAATCTTGAGGTCAGAAAATTTTGGAAAGGATAAGGAAAAAATGTGAAGATACAAAGTGTGAAAGAAGAGGAGCAACATGAGATAATAAATAATTCTTAGTTGTCAAATCTTATAGAATTTCCACGGATTCATCGAAAAACTGTTTTGCATTTTCTTTTAATTTTGTTTAGAAATAAATGAGTTGCTGATATAATTACGTAAAAGTGAACAAAATGGAAGCATTTGCTTTGTCTAAAATATATTTGTTTTCTTTATTTTTATAATCATATCGCACCAAGTAAGGCATTTTACTGCCACTGTTTTGCAGGGGGGTTACATAGGAGGAAAGTTATAAGAGTGACAGGTTATAGGTGTTGTCAGGAAGTGGGTAAGAGAAGAATGAATGTGGCCATAAAGGGAGGGATCAGTTTATAAATTGATTGCAATGTAGAATTGACCCCCACTTTATATCCACATTATAATAGTATAGAATTTTTTTTATAATCATATCGCCCCAAGCAAGGCATTTACTGCCACTTTTGCAGGGGGTTACATAGGAGGAAAGTTATGAGAAAGAGTGACAGGTTATGGGGTTTGAGGAAGTGGGTAAGAGAAGGATGAGAATACTGATGAGAGTGGAGTGGACGGAGAAAGGAGCATGAGAGAGAGAGAGAGAGAGAGAGAGAGAGAGAGAGAGGATGCAGGTTAGTGAGATAAGAGATGACTAAGGACTTTACATTTAAATGCTTGAAGATTGTAGCTGTCGAGGAAGCAAGTAAATGGAAGAGAATTCCACAGGCGGGAAGTGCGAGAAAAGAAGCTGTAAGAGTAGAATTTGCGTTTACATTTTATTGGTTTCGCAGTGGGACCTAGTTGCTAATCTTGTGGCTCGAGTAAATTCATATATACAACTCTAAAGTTGTTTATCTCAGTAAATGGTAAATATCTAACAAGATACTTACAACCAGATATAGAGTTTGTTTAATTCAATCACAAACGAAGAATGTTTGCACTTGCGAGTTTGATTCAAATAGAATAACAACGTATAAATCTCTCAAAAATCTATACTTGAAAAAATGTATGATATGAATCTTTTTGCAGTCAGTTTTGTTTCTGCGAGTTTGTTTACATAAAGTATTTTCAAATGTATCAGTCGTAAAACATGGGACTGTGAACTTTGCCGTTTAGGTTTAACACAAAATAATGATGGATATGTATTCTTCCGAATAACTGGTACACAAGGCAATTTTCAGTGCATCATATATTTGCAACATATGCTCACCTCAACACTATAATTATAACAGACCTAAAACGTGTCGTTTCTACCATGTGTTCATAAATTCACAACTCTTTAACTACCCGATTTCTATAAAATTTACCAAGAATCATTTTGAAGAAATTACATAGATTTTTTTCTCATTCTGTTTTCAGGAATAATAAAGTCTGTCGAGATTTTCGATGTACATTGTCTTCGATTACTTTTGTGATATATTATGTAATAAATCTGTTGGGGTTTCATCTCTGCACAAATGTAATTCAAGGTATTTACTCTGAAAACAAATATATTATGCAAAGAAAGGCTGTTTTGAGGAGTAGTAGTTTATGAAGGATTTACCACTGGACACTCAAACTGCCAGTTCTCAACAAGTAGAGAGATTATCCAGGGAATAATGTATATATATATATATATATATATATATATATATATATATATATATTAGCTCTACTTTTGTATTGAGCACTTTCTTAAAAATAGTGTTTCTTTTGACAAGGAATATTATTCCAACAATACTTGTATATATATATATATATATATATATATATATATATATACATAAAGAGAGAGATATATATATAAGAAAGGAAATAATGGAAATGTATAAAAATGATACAAGAAAAAAAAAGGAAGAGTAAGAGAGTGAGAGTCGAGAAAATAAAAATAAAAAAGGAAAAGAGAGAGAGAACCAAAACGGCGGTTGAAGACAACAAAATGCAAAAAGTCGTTGTAAATCATGCTCTAAATTAACGCATTTTATTTTCACTGTGGGAATGCAGCCTCATTTTGGAGAATGTACTTGAACATAATTTCAGTCATGGGCATCAAAGTGTGACCAAATATATACAAAAAAGCAGTAAAGGAATCGGGAAGTGGGGAAGGTTTAGCAACTGTGATGCCGAGTCAATACTACAGGAAATGGCCGCAAAAAAAAATAAAAAAATAAATAAAATAAATAAAAAACTACAAAAACAGTTGTTCTTGCCAGATAACGGTTTTGGCGGGAATTATTTACATTTTTGAGGAGACGCGGTGCATATTTTAAAATAGGTACCTTTTCAATACTGAAGTTTTAAATTGAATTTTTAAAAATAAAAACGGTTTCTTGAAGCATTAATTTTAGCTTAATTGAAATATAAATTATTAAGTTTACTATTTCCAGTAAGCAAAATACTCTGGTGGGATTCAAACAGAAATTATATTGACTATAATACAAAATTTTGACATTTTAAAAAATTTTAAATGTTTCGGTCATTTTTGAACGATTGACACATTTGTAAACAAAAGTTAATTTTCGGTTTTAAAAATCTTACAAAAATAAAATATCTATGACACGTTATTTTTTTAAAATTAGCAAATTTAAAGTTAAATTATATCTGATTTTTTTTTTTAATCATATCACCCCAAGCAAGGCGGTAACGCCACTGATGCGCAGGGGGCTACGTAAGGGTAAAAAGAATGGAAAAGAGAAAGCCGGAAACCACATCCTAAACAGGAAACAAAGGATGAGCCTCTTCACCTGTTCAATAGATGTGGGTGGAGTGTGAACCGGGCGATAGTTTAGTCTATCTACTCCAATTGAAAAAAAAATAATAAAGGAAAAGAGTGAAAAGATTGGAAAAGAGAAAACCGGAAACCGCATCCTAAACAGGAAAAAAGGGATGAGCCTCTTCACCCGTTCAATAGATGTGGGTGGAGTGTGAACCGGGCGATAGTTTAGTCTATCTACTCCAATTGAAAAAAAAAAATAATAAAGGAAAAGAGTGAAAAGATTGGAAAAGAGAAAACCGGAAACCGCATCCTAAACAGGAAAAAAGGGATGAGCCTCTTCACCTGTTCAATAGATGTGGGTAGAGTGTGAACCGGGCGATAGTTTAGTCTATCTACTCCAATTGAAAAAAAAAAATAATAAAGGAAAAGAGTGAAAAGATTGGAAAAGAGAAAACCGGAAACCGCATCCTAAACAGGAAACAATGGATGAGCCTCTTCACCTGTTCAATAGATGTGGGTGGAGTGTGAACCGGGCGATAGTTTAGTCTATCTACTCCAATTGAAAAAAAAAATAATAAAGGAAAAGAGTGAAAAGATTGGAAAAGAGAAAACCGGAAACCGCATCCTAAACAGGAAACAAGGGATGAGCCTCTTCACCCGTTCAATAGATGTGGGTGGAGTGTGAAACGGGCGATAGTTTAGTCTATCTACTCCAATTGAAAAAAAAATAATAAAAAAGGAAAAGAGTGAAAAGATTGGAAAAGAGAAAACTGGAAACCGCATCCTAAACAGGAAACAAAAAGAAAAAAAAAACAAAAAAAAAAACGTTGTTGACTTGATAAGTTTTAACTTAGTTAAAGTCCAGGCAATGAGAATGTCTAAGAAAACAAAATCAATCCTTCAATTAAGCATGAAAAGTTTTAAAATCAAGCAAAAATTAGGCAAAACGAACAAAAAATAAAAAAAATAATGGCTCACCCAGAACAGAATTCAACAATATTCAAGACATTTTAACTCCAAGCCGAGAACAAAGCCACTGACCGTTGTAAAAGATATTTCTAACTTTTTACTCACAGAATGTGGAAATGGGGTGCTAGCCAACCAGCCAGCAGAGAAGAGGAAAGCCTAGCAAACTAAGATAAGATTCCAGGCAATGAAGTGTCTAAGAAAACAAAATCAATCCTTCAATTAAGCATGAAAAGTTTAAAACAAATATTACTTGTTTGTGGCATGAAATTTAAATAAAATATTTCTTAATCACAGAGCTTTTATCTTGAAGTAGTTCATGACAGACTTTTATCAATCATTTAACAATTCTGGCTCAGTATGTTTGAACAGTCAATTAAGTGCCATACGTGATACACGCTTGGGTGATCTGACTGGGCAGAAGATTATCCCGCAGTAGGTTGCCATTGCTTTCTGCGGTAGACTGGTTGCCGACCAAGGCTATAGAACCCAATCTGTCCTGCTATTTAACCCATAACTGGAAGGAAGAGACGGATTAATACCTTTCCCAAGGGTATTTGCAATGGATTCAACTGGAATATCGAACTCGGCTCCCCGGTTTCTCGTTCCGAGCCGATATCCACTGTACCACAATGCACATCAATAGCATAAATTTATGAAAACTAAGTCAACGCTTCGTAAGGAGAACAACCCTTTTCATAGTTAAAAGAATATAAAATTTAACATAAAAAATTTTAAAATAATTTTAAAATTTTTACTAAATGATTTGTATTAATTTTTTCAATTTTCGATTTGTAAATATAGTTTTTACGTAATAAAATAATAACTGAAGACACGGAAGAAATTTAAAAGATGTTTGAAACTTTATAAGTAATCAAAATTAGCAAAGAAAATTTTAAACAATTCTTATAAAAAGTTCATTATTTATCGAATTTTTTTTTTCAGAATATGATATTCTTTAATATATATTATTTATAAAATCAATTAAAAGTTTTTCTAAAAAATTTATCTAAAATTCAAATAGTGTAGTTTTAATGCAGTTTTAATTTTACTATTCGGAGCAGATTTTCGGAAAATTGCGTCCATAATAAAAAAAATTACAGGATTTACATTTCCAAGGAGTCCTGCATTTAACTAATAAAACAAGATTTGTGATCAGTATTGAATTTGTAGAAATTCATGAAATTAATTGGAGGTGGGGAAACAGACGTAAAAAAACATTTTTACCAAGATTTTCAAAAAATAATAACTGCATAAATAACTTCATTCATTTGTGAATAAGTTTTAAAAGTTTAATTAAATTCAGACATTTATTTGATTTTTGCAAGAATTATAAAATTAATATGACTTTCGTAATATTACGTTTGCCATAGTAGTAACCTCTAGTAAACATCGGGTGGATTGTTGACAAAAATAAAAAACAAACAAACAAACAAACAAACAAACAAACAATTTTAACCAAAATTTCGAACACGTTAGAAAGGATTAAAAAATTTAAATAATAAAAAAAAAAATACAAAAAAACTTTGGTCTTTCTTCTTAATTATAACAAACATTTTGACAATAAAACTTAGTTTTATTAAGTTCGGGCCCTTTTAACATCATGCTATAATGTTTTATCAGAGAATTAGTGAAGGTACCTAGTTTAAAACCATTTTTTTGTTTTATGTTATTTTCTTAATTTTTATTGAATAATGCTAATGCAAGGATTTTCTTTTGTTTAGTTTTGAAAAGACATGGTACAATATTAGTACGAGAACATATGATCTTAACTAGATGTGCCTAGCTATGCCTAAATTGATCTGACACTGGACACGTGACTACTCTTACATTGTATGGTTATCGAGTATTTCAAATACTTTGAATAATTATAAATTCAATATTAAATGTGTCTTATAGAAAATATTGAGAATAAAATACAAGAATTATTTTCTTTTTATGAAAATGTAAGTATGGACAGGAAAATAGTTGAAACAAATAAAAATTGGCTGATTTGGAAATGAGCAAACGTCCCAAAATTTGCATATCGTTATCTTTGTGTTATTTATTTTTTTAATTTCTTTTTTCATGTTAAATTTTTGTTGTTGTTATTGTTCACCAACAATTTAGATATGCTTTATTGAAATATTCTACAAACCAGGACAGTCTCAATTATCGTTTGGTTATTTGGTTCGTAGAAATTAATTCACTTAGCAGATCAAATGTGATAATAAACTGGATTTTATGACTAAAGGCCAAGTTGTAGAAAAAAAGAGTATATTGCTAAACGTGAAAACGCTATTTTCAAAAAACGAATTTGAAAGGAAGATTTAGCAATGCCACCAATTTAATCATGATCACAGCCAGCAAAACAAAATGGGCATTCTTATTGGCATGGCAGTATTTGCAGACTGTAATCTATTTTTAAAGAATTTCAAACAATTACCAAAATACAAGGACTTTGAAATCGAAATCTCAAAAATATGGCACATGAGAACATCAACAACTCCAGTTGTAGTTGGAACCCTCTGATCGATTGGAAAAAAAAATTCAATAGACTCATTGAATGGCGTTCTGGTAGCCCAAGCCTTAAAGAAATACGAAAAATTGTACTCACAAGTACAACCACCACCTTACGAAGGGTTTTATTTATTTTTGTGTTTGCTTTGTTTGGTATTTTTCAGAAAAAATGCTCTGTTCAAAATTTCATAAAGCCATTTCTGATCTTAGGTCTCTCGTTAGCACCCAGTGAGAAATGATTATACATCAGAAACCAAAACAAATTTAAAAAAAAATAAAATAAAATAAAACGATCCTGGAAAATGCAGGAAAAATAGAAATATCAACAGAGCTTGGATAGAAGACCGTAAAGCATTTGAACAATAATTATAGATCCTTAAGGCTTTGGAATTGTACAAAGTCTTCTCGGTCATAGTACATTTCCTTAAATATAGCCTGGAACGGTGAAAAACTACGTTATGCCTAAATCACGCTTAGGATAGTGCCACTTCCAGTTCTTTGAATATCAGACGAGTAAATCTTCGAGGAGATTCCTTTCACCCCTTCCGTTCTATCTCTCCTTAATCCTCATTTCGTATGAACTAAACAGTAATAACCATGGCTACACAGTAAAACAAAGGAAGTGCTTAATCATCCTACATGGATGATATCAAACTCTTTGCCAAAGACAAAAATGAATTGAATGGTCTCCTCAATACTGTAAAATATTTCAGCGATTATATCGGTATGGATAAGGTATATGTGCAAAAGTGACATTCAAGAAAGGGAGAATTGCAGTAACAGACCAGAAATAGATTTTGTCACAAAGATTAAGGAAGTGGAACAAAAAGAAGCCCATAAATACTAAGAATACTATAGGCGTGTATGTCTGATGTTAAATAGCAACTTGAATTCACAAAACGAAATATCAACCATAAACACATTGGTTGTTCCTGTGGTGCAATACAGTTTCAACGTCCTTAATTGGACCTTAATTGGCATTAAGCGAATGAACGCCAAAACGAAAAAGCTTCACACTTGCCACTGTATGCATCATCCTGGGGCTGATATTGATTGTCTGTATGCGCCAAGATCCGAATGAGGCAGAGGATTAGTTCAACCAGAACTGTTTTATAAAATCTCATTTATCGTTCACCAAATATACCTGGAAACTATAGAATACTGAATGATGATTTGTACCAAAGAACATGAAAAAAATAAGCTTTATTCACTAATAAGGGAAGCCAACAAATTCAAAAGGGAATTTAAAGAGGGTGAAATATATATATAAATTACAGTCTGTGAACAAATTAATTAAATTTGTTATTTGATCTATTATTATTATTATTATTATTATTATTAGTAGTAGTAGTAGTAGTAGTAGTAGCAGTAGTAGTATTTCCTTTCATTTCTGTTGTATACACATTTCCTTCCTGGCAACAACCAGAGAACTAAGGTCAGAAAAGGCTTCATGACATTTTCCAATGATCATTTTTGTAAAAAAAAGAAAAGAAAGACCTCAGACCATACATATTTTACACAGATAAAGTTCTTCGTAATGTGTGAGCTATACTTGTCAGTCCAATTTTTGACATTGTTTTTGAGTACGGATTGCCAGGAATCCCTTCAATGACTCTGTCGGAACTTTTCCCAATCAACCCGAAACTCCAACTACAACTAGAATTATTGATGTCTTCATGTGCCACATTTTTTAGACTTTCACCTCAAAATCTTTGTATTTTGAAGATCTTCAAAAATACGTTACAATGTGCAGGGACCGCCACGTTCACAAGAAAGTACATTCTCTTGTTGTTGTTTTTGATCACGTTGTCTAGGCAATTAACTTTGATTGTTCTTTCTATGTGTATCGCTTGGGCGATCATGTCTTGAAAAAGACATCACTGACTGGGTAGAAGATTATCCCGAAGTAGGTTGCCATTACTTTCTGCGGTAGACTGATTGCTAGCAAAGGTTATAGAACCCAATCTGTCCTGTTATTTAACCCATAACTGGAAAGAATAGACGAATTAATACCTTTCCCAAGGTTATGTGCGCATAAGTGAATGTAACGAATTCAAATGGAATTCGAACTCGGCTCCCCGATTTCTCGTTCCGAACCGATATCCACTGCATCATAATGCACATCAATAGCCTCTAATTTCTCCAAATTCGAAGAACCTCTTTCTCTTACTTTTTTCTTTCGATATGCCTATAAATTTTCAATAGCCTTTAGATAAGGACTTTGTGCGTCGTATGTCAATACCTTAATTTTACTGTCATCTAAGTATTTTGTAACAATTCGTGTCGTGTGTTTCGGGTCATTGTCGTGTTGGAACTTCCACATCCCTCCTCCCAAGACAGCTTCCGTGCATTTTGTTTTATATTATTTTAAGAATAGCCAAATACTTTTATTTATCCTGTACTCTCACTAGTTCTCCTGGTCCACAAGCAGCAAAACCTTCACAGAGCAGAATGCTCCCACTAACGCGCTTAATTGTAGGGAGGGTATTTTTTGGTTTGTGAGCCTCATTCACTTTCATCCATATATAACGACCAAATAATTATAGTTTGGTTTCATCTGACCAGAAAGCAGAGTTCCAATATTCACTCCCATGTTCTAGATGATTTCTAGCATAAGCTAATCTGCATTTTAGGTGTTTAGCCTTAAGCACGTGAGTTTTTCTTAGGGAACAAGTTCGAAGTCTTGCTTGATGAAAGCATCTCGTGACTGTCTTCGTCGATACATTTAACCCTGATGTCTTTACATTATTGACAATGTTCTTTTTCGATAAGTGAAGATTCTTCAGGACATCTCTAACAATTTTCCCTTTCATTCTCTCAGAAATTAATCGTTTTCTGCCAGTCCTTAAACTATTCTCAAGTACTTTTTGATAATACTACGAATTTTCGATCTATGAACATTTAAACACTTGGAAAGTATTGCATATCAATCACCTACTTTCTACGCATCAATTATCTATATTCAGAGCTTCTTGTCAAGTTCAACCGTCTTGACTATGGTTGCAGAACGAACGAGTTATCGCCGTACGTGGCACTCACATGTTGTCTTCTTCATTAACTTTTATAAAATCAGTTTAATACTATTTCATTTTCAAAGGGTGTTTGTATTAAATGGCAAATATGCACCCGAATACATGCATTTATTTATGCATATGCAATTGCGTTGTGGTTAGATTGGTCCCTTCAATGTCGACAATACGGAGAACAGTTTTCTGTTGCTTCTGCCTGGGCAGGTAACGCTGTTATCAGAGAATAGATTCTTCGAGTGTTCACTTACTCTTACAACTGTCATAACAGAACCTAAAGAGAATTAGATTCATTTATGAATGTAAAATAGGTTAAATAATCGATTCCGTCATTTGATTCGTTAAACACATTGTATTAAAATGCATGTGTCAATATATAAATCATTCCTTTGCACATTCATAATAATGGTTGAAAGTTGACTGTTTCGTATGTCAGTGAAAATAGCTGGGATTCACATTGAGTGGTAAATAAATGTAGCCTAGTGTAAGATATAATTTTCACAATTATACATACTTTTCTTAAGGTACTGGGCGTTCCGGTGTAAATAATGGTTGATACTGTTGATCTCAAAAGGCAATTATGATTTTGTTTCAAACTGAATATTTTCTGAATTTACTGATCTTTTACTAGTTTAATGGTAAGCAACAGATTAATTACACTTAATTATAATTATTCATGCTTAAATGATTGTAGATTTTAAATATCACGCATGCGCGACCACGCGTTCTCATCTCAGTAAATGTGTACTTAAATTGTGAATATATGAGAAAGAAGGTGTGGCCATAAATTACTTGAAATATATTTATTTCATTGTTTCTCGACGTTTCTGGGAGTGCTTTATGGCTTCACTACACAGATGGCCAAGCTTTTAGGACATAATTTCTTTTTAACTCATATATAAAAATATTGTTATTTTATCTATATGTGTGTATGTATATATGTGTACAATGCGTGTATACTTTTATGTTACTGCTTCTATGGCGATTAAGGAGAAAATGAAATAAAAACAATAAATAAAAAAAAAGATAAAGAATCTTTTTCACATGATGCAAGTTATAAAGAAATCACAGATCTTTTTCGCTGTATCACAGCTCATCAGTACGGTTATAAATCCGATTGCATTTTACTCAGGGTTGAAACCCGACCAAATTGGCGCTTCTATCGCTGAGCTATGGGCGCTCGGTAGAATGGCGCAGACTTTTAGCGTGTAATATACCATGTATTCATACACCATTAGTGAGAGTGTTCTAATTCATTACTAAATAAACGATGCGTAGATGCTAGAGTAGCTACTGCTTTTACAAAGTTTACCATTATTCCAGAGTGCTCAATCAGCGTACAGCGTATGAGAGCATCCTGATTAAGTACTCTGGAAGAATGGTACACTTTGAAAAAGCAGTAGCTACTCTAACATATATATATATATATATATATATATATATATATATATATATATATATATATATATATATATATCCTCTTGATTTCAAGATGTAAACCTCACAGTAATAGGGTTCTTACTGGGGCACTGCAAGTTTCCCCGGTTCACAAACGACAACCCTTTTCACTTTCCAACGAGATCCTTGGGACATGTTTTCAACAGCCCTACACATGGAGTAGAGATTGGCTACCTCAACTCAACGCGAAGCTCAACCATCTTTAGCCGTTCTCATCCTTACATCGCATAAACTAAAAAGGAAAACGGACTCAAGGCTCAAGAAACATTTAATAAATAAACGTCCGTAGCAGAAACTCAATACTTTTTGTATGCTTCTTTTATTTTTGTTTATATACTGAAAACGCACCTTCATCTAAAAAATCTACACAAAATCTACATGTTTATTAACAGGTACCTCAACTCATTTTCGATAAGTAACTTTTAAAATGAATTTTTAAAAATAAAATATTTTCTTGAAATTTTCTTTTTAGTTTTATATTGAAAGCTAAATGATTAAATTTAACATTTCCAGTAAGCAAAATATTTTGGTGTATTTGAAACAGAAACTATATTCATTGGAATTTAAAATTGTGAGATTGTTTTTAATTCTTCGATTCTTTGCTCTTTTTTGAGCGATCAACACTTTTGTAAACAAAAGTTAATTCTCGGTTTTAAAAATCTTGCAAAAAATATACATCTGTGATACAATATTTTTGGAAAATTAGCAAATTTCATGTAAAATTAAGCTGATTTACACAAGTATTACTTATTTGTAGCATGAAAGTTAGAATAAAACTATTTGTTAAACACAGAGTTGAACTTTCTGACTTTTCCTCTTTATCCTTATGTAATGGCAGCTCGACACTATGGCAATTACCAATGACAAAATTTTACAAATTTTTTTTCTGTAAGGGGAAGAAATTGTGAAACACGTAACATTTAATGTACACATAGTGTTGGGTATCTTCGTCGCCAATTTGTTGTTGAGTTGCTGTGGTGAAACTTCACCGCAAAGTTGTAGTGAACGGTTTGTGCCGGAAGTAAGACACGGAACACAGATGGTAGGTTGAAAACAGCGTATTAGTATAAGAACATAGATACAAACGTAAGTGTTAGTAATCAGTAAATAGAAATAAGTAAGTCCGAACGGTACAGCTACACTGCTTATTGCCTGAATCGTAGCCTTAACTGCCCACTTAACTGCTGTAATTCACTGCCGTCCTCGGAAGTCACGCAGTTACTATATGTAACAAGAGGAAGAGTCCATTTCTCGTAGGAGGGCACCATAACACATAGAAATTACCATACAAAATAAACTTCAAATGCGCAAATTTAAAAAAAAATTATTTTAAAATACGATAGCTCGATGATTTGTAATAAACTTTTCAATTTTCGATTAGTAAATGTAGTCTTCACTTAATAACTTACCAACCTAACGTCTACAAGTCTTTAAAATATTTTTAAAATATTTCTGAAACTTTATAAATTATTATAATTAAAAAATTAAAACAATTCTTTTAAAATTTCCTTATTAATCGAATTTTTTTCAAACCATAATGTCCTTAATTTATATTTTTTGTTAAAGCAATTAAAAGCTTTTCTAATTAAATAATGTCATAGTTTTATTGCATTTTTTATTTTACTGTTTGGAGCCGATTTTCAGTAAAAGTAACTAAATGGTTGAAAAAAATAATATATGATTTACATTTCCTAATGAGTGCTGCGTTTAACTAATAAAACCAGTTGCCTACAGAATTTAATTTCTTGAAATTTCATGAATTTACGTGGAGCGGATGGGAATAACAGAAGTAAAAAATATTTTTACCAAGATTTTTTTAAAATAATGATTTAAAAAATAATTTCTTTCATTCATTCGTAAATAAGTTCTGAAAGTTTCATTAAAATCCGACAATTATTTGATTTTTGCAAGAATTTCCAAACTAATGTATTTGTCACCGGAAAAAAACTGCGTAAACTCTTGGAACAATTTGGCTCCTCGCTAACGAAAATAAAACTAAGATGTTTACCAAAATTTCGAACGTGTTAGAAAGGATTAAAACATTTTTAGAAATAATTAAAAAATACTTTGATCTTTCCTCTTAATAATAACATAAACATTTTGATGGGAAAAGTTCAATTTTTATTAAGTTTGGGACCTTTTTTCTTCATACTATGTTGTTTTTTCAGTGATTTAGTGGAGGTACCTACATTAACATCCACTTGATGACAGAAAACTCGTGTACGCTAAGCGTACCTCGTTGTGCATGTGTGTAGGGACATGAATGAATGCGTTTCCTCATTCCTCCCAACCCTTCTCATTTTGAAAAAGAAAAAAAAGATAAAATAGATGGAATAAAAATAGAAACTCATTGAAAGCTCGTTTTCAAGTTATTTAGAATATACATTACTTAGTGTCCCTTATCTCAAAAACCCTTGATTTGAGGGTTAGAACTTATTGAATTTTTAAACAAGAGAAAAAGGACAAAATTATTTCCTGCAATGCAAAAACTTATACGGTAATTTCAGTTACCAGCTAGAACATGACTAAAGTTGAGTAAAGTAAGCTGAATGATCATTTCGACATGTGTCTAAACTAGAATCGGATACGCGTTTCGAAAAAGTATTCCTCAGATTTTCTTTTGTACTTGTTGCCAAAGTATTGTCTTCTTTTGGTTCACAGATTATAATTGAAAATTAAAAACAAAAACAAAAATACTCTTAAAGATGTGAGTATGAGTTGTCATTATTAGTTTATATGCAATGGACTAATCTGAGTCGGCATTTATTGTGGAAACCTTTCCGATTAGCATTTGGTACACCCTCCTCTGTCCTTCTGTGAAACTGAACCAAAGTATAAAGATCTTACAAAAGTAAAAATTAAAATTAACATATTATCTTTTGCGTTTATATATTAAGCAAAGGAGATCAGGCGTCATTGACAGACGCACATGTAAACATTGAAAAAAAAAAAAGAAGAAAAGAAAAGAAAAATGGCAAAACTAATCAGTGCGCCTTTAGCTTGGGTTTTCCTTTTATTTGTTTGTGCCTATGTCTATATAAGTCTGCGTAGGTGTCAATCAATCAAATGTAAGCGTCGAAATAAAAATAGATCGATTTCCCAATGACGATAATCATTTTGAGCATCCATGGAAATCTAATCTTAATAAATAAATCCAATTTATCATGGTTTAGCTGACTCTAAGACTGATAGTGATATCTTAATTTGTACAAACTTAGAATTTTATTTTGTTAATTTATATCTTGTGAAAAAGAATGGTAATGGAAAGACAATGTCACAGATTTGTCGACATTTGCATACGTTATCTAATCATTTTATTCTCATAGACGAACTTTTCAAATTCTTCAGTGTTACAAGTACATTTATAAAAGAACTGGCGCATTGGCACATACACACATACACACGCACATATGTAGTCATGCTTATGTATCTGTTCCTTTCTATCAAAATGTGCGACTCCACACGCCTCATGTGTGCGTGTGTAATTACATACATACATACATACATACATACATACATACATACATACATACATATATTTTGCAACATCTATTCTCCAGGCCACCGAAAAATATTAACTATTCTTTTAATTTCGTTTTTATTTCACTTTTTTTCTTCCTTTCTTTGTTTCTTTTCTTTTCTTTTGCTTGTTGCTGATTAAATTCACCAGTAAAATCTTTTCTTTTTCTTTTTCTTTGTAATGTAAGACTTTTATATAAATATAGAGATTTACTTGTGAGGATGTTTATGATTGAAACACAAAAAAAAATCATACATCATGAAATGTCGATGTTGCTATGAGAATGAAATTACGAGTCAGATTGTCAAATTACAGTTATTTGTCAGTTATTTGAATGTTAGCAATGTTTCTAGTCACAGCTGGTATGCGAATATATGCATAATAATATTTATCTGTTACTGTTTTGGCATTGATAAGCATACACGTGTGCCGTTTTCTTGACTAATGAATTTCTTTGTAAATTCTTTTAAATGTACATGTTTTGATAAATGCAGCTTTTATTTCTTATGGTGAACATTATATATAAATGTCGACGGGAGTTAATGAAATGAAAAACATGCTAATAGCAATTTTGTAATTAAATGTTCATATAAATGGACGGCAATTAAAGTCTCATTTACGTTTGAAAGTTAGTGCAGTTCTAGTTGCTTCTGACATCAATACAAATTGTATTCATGCTTACATTATACTTACATATTTCTATGAATCGGATTTGAAAAGAAGCTTAGAATTTGCGGAAGCCTACTGCACTTTGACTTCATGTGTGAGATAAAAATATAGTTGGCTTCTGTGTCTATTCTTTTTATATACGTATATATATATACACACACACATATATGTGTGTGTGTGTGTGTGTGTGTGTGTGTGTGTGTGTGTGTGTGTTCACGCGTATATACACTTACATAATTATATACAAGGATTTTCATAAAACTTCACGGTCCTAACAAGAAAAAACTGCAATGAATTCTGAAGATTGAGCAGAATTTAAGAAGAGATTAATTTACAACACCCTCTTTTATATATATATATATATATATATATATATATATATATATATATATATATATATAGTCATCCGCAGACAGGTATGTTTCGCTGTATCACAGTTCATCAGTACGGTTAGACATACGATTGCTTTTACCCAGGGTTGAAACCCGACCGAATTGACGTCAATCGGCGATACTACATCTGAGCTATGGGAGCTTGGTAGAAGTCAGACTTTTAGCGTGTGATATACCATGTATTCATACGCCAGTAGTTAGAGTGTTCTAATTCATTACTGGATGAACGGTGTGTAGGTGCTAGAATAGTTACTGTTTTTTCAAAGTCTATCATTCTTCCAGAGTGCTCAATCAGGGTGTGAAAGCGTAAATAGTCATCTGCAGAAAGATCTGTTTCGCTGTATCACAGTTCATCAGTACGGTTAGATATACAATTGTTTTTACCCAGGATTGAAACCCGACCGAATTGGCGTCAGTCGGGGATTCTACCTCTGAGCTATCAGAAGTAGACTTTTAGCGTGTGATATACTATGTATTCATACGCCAGTAGTTAGAGTGTTCTAATTAATTACTGAATGAACGATGCGTTCATATATATATATATATATATATATATATATATATATATATATATAAATATATGAGTTTGGGGGTGCTGTTCTTGCAAGTTTTGAAACATAAGCTCATACAAAACCATCCGCCTCAATACGCTTCACCTCTCATGCATGCAGAAAAATTGTGTTTGTGGCAGTGTCATTTTCCCAAATCAAGCAAAGCATTTTCCCTCACTTAAATATTTACGTGTGTGTGCGCGTGTGCACGGGTATGTGTGTGTAATTGTTTTCATTACAGTGATAACCTTTGTATTTCCATGCTATGTCGAGGCCCATTGTGTACCGTTAGTTTCCTAATTTACACTTCATATTGACGACTTCTATTTTAATTTGCTTGCCTTCTTTGGTGTACGTAAGAAAGTGAGGGATTATGTGTGGTTGTGTGCATGTATGTATGCGTGCTTGCATGCACGTGTGCATGAGTACATATGTGTGTGCGTATGTTCTGTGGAGCTTTTATCCATCAGTTTGCACTAAAATGACCTTAATGTTGTTTACTGCGCAAAATTTTATCAAGTGCGTTTCAGGCAATGTAGAGATTTAGCAACAAGGGAGATAATTATACAAGCTTCCGCTCTTGTCCTTTGCGAGTTTGCATGGACTGATTAAGATATTTGAACGCTTTGACACGGCATTATTTAGGTTTGGTCACACAGGATAGCCTCAAAATATTTCAAATTTTATGTGACATTTCCTCGCACCTGTTGACAGCGGCTGAATGACGTTTGCATTTCTATACATTATTTTTTTTCCGTTTTTAGTAAGAAAATAAATTATAAGAAAATAAATTATAGCCTATTGTTAAAAAACAAACTCCCCCCCCCCCCCAAAAAAAATGTATTATTCTTTATATATGTTGGATCAACATTTAACTGTATCTGTTTTCCTGTCTGGTGTAATTAGTTTATTTGATTTAATTTTAAACATGCATTGTTTGTATATTGTACTATATTTGTACTTCAAACAACGTTTTAACGAATTATTGTAACATCCATATACAATTCATTAAAAACGACAGACGAGAGTTGCTTATTTTTGTCGATCACGTTTCTCGTTTACTTGTTTACGTACAAGTGAGCGTGTGTTTAGGGCCGATGAACAAAAATATTTTCTCAATCTTAGTGATCGTGTGCTGTCAGTCATGTTTTTAGTCATTTTCAAGATCCGGTGTTACGTAGACGTATCGTCTTTCAAATATTTTTCAAAACTCAATATGGTTGCTATACTTAATGGTGACATCACGATCACGTGGCTGGTAAATGTGTTGTTGAATACATTTAAAACTGCAGATTTGACGTTGAAGACTTTTGTTTAGTTTTAGAATTTTTTTCCTTAATTAGGATTTTTAATATTTGAAATAATTTTTTGCAGTTAACATTGAATGGTATACACCATGCATATTTGTATGATATTGGCGGAGATGTTACTGATAAGCAATCATTTTGTTTATTGATGTGGCATCCGAATTACACTGTGATAGCCATGTGGTTTTACATCTTACGTAAAAATTTGATGTTTGGGTATCAAAGAGAATTGGGCATGAGAATTCGTAGATGACATAGAAGCAGTGCAGTGAGAATTTGTATGGACTTTTTTATGAAGATTTTTCAAATATACGAAAGAGAAAAATATCAACAATTCTTTAACAGCACAATGAGAAATGACTTCAACGGTGAAATTAAAATAAAAAATATATTATCTAAAATAATATTTTAAATAAAAAGGAATATGAGCGTAGGGAGCTGCTGAATTATTCTTTTGAACGCCGAAAGAAATCAAGCTATTTCGATAAAAATGTTGAAAATAAAGTATGGATTTAGAGCAGAAAGCAACAGAAGAAGAAGCAGGAGAAGAGGTTTGGTAATTAAAAATACTAATTTTGGAAAGTGGTAGATCTTTTCAGTGTGCACTCGTATGTTCTGAAATAGAAATGTTACGTCAGTCAATTCAACAGCTACAAACTGAAGAGCCCTTGGTAGAGTAAGTAAAATGTTGGAGAAATTCACGAAGTGCTAAAACGACCCTTTCAAGAATGAAGAGTTGCCAAATATTGTTGAGGTGTTCGGGGTTTGCTGGGACGACATATTAGCGAGAGCTTCCATTTTTTTTTTTTTTAATAATTTCACCTCAAGCAAAGCAGTAAAACCACTTAGACACAAGGGGTTACTGAGTGTGAAAGAGTGAGAAAATGGGAAACATTATTAAGGAGCGCGAACAATAAAAGAAGAGGATTGATAAAGACAATAGATAACGATTGACATTTTATTTAACTTTTGGAAGATCAAAGATGGTTTGAAGGCATGGAGCCGGAAGAGAGTTCCACAAGCGAGAAGTACAAAAGAATAAAACCGTTAACAAAGAAATTATGGCTACATCTAGCCAATTCAATTGTAAAATGATGAGAACTTTTTGCCAATATAGTAATGTGCTTAAATTATTAAAGTTTAGGTAGGACAAAGTTCATCAGAACAATTATCATGAAAAAAGTTGTATAAAAAGCACAGGGAAGCTACATTATGGCGATGGGGAATGTGACTAAAATGGGGATGCCAGGTAAGAACCAATAACATTGCAGATTCTTCTTTGGATTTTATCAAGAATCTTTAAATATAGAACAGTAGTACCAGACCATGTGTGGCAGCAATATTCGAAGCATGACTGAATGTTAGATTTATTCATATGCAAATAGTTTAACACAATACAGTGACATAGCCACAAATTTAGCAATTGATTCAATATGATAAGCTCAGCAGAGAACTTTAGCTCCGGAAAGCACAGCAAATCACTCTCCTTGTGGTTAGTACCGGCCATGCTGATGGAAGACAGAAAGGAGTATCTCAGGTGATTAATAGGAAGCAATTTTATTTTGGTGCTATTCCTTGCCCTATTTGACAACAGATTGTAGGTCACCTTTGAGTTCAGCGGCTAATTTGAATTTGTCAAACCAAACAGACTTACTATTAAGACAGGAGAAAATAGTTGTGCCATCAACATTGGTCTCAAAATGAAGTAAGGTGGTTGGTGAAAATTAGGAACCAACTATGTCTAAGGTTAGTCTTGAAGGGCACCTGCATTAATGCACAATGATCTAGAAGAGTGGACATTCGAGAAACTTTCATTTTTGTGATTTTATATGAAAGACTGAATCGGTTCAAAACTTCATCCAGAATTACCATCAGCATAGATCCCAAAATGATTGAAGGTGGTTGGTGAAATTAGGAACCAAGTAGGTCTAAGGTTATAGTTCTGGGGGACACCTGCATTAATGCACAAAGATGTAGAAGAGTGGCGGTTCAAGAAAATTTGTTTTGTGATTTTATAAGAAAGATTGAATCAGTTAAAGAAATCATTCAGAAATACCATAATCTTTTAACTTGTGAAGAAAACAGACATGCTGAACCCCGTCAAATGCTGCCGAGATGTCCAAAGCAACAGCCCCTGTTTTTCTTATTTAAAGTTCGATAGATTCTTTCAGCGATAATCGTTAATACTTTAGCAATTGACCTACAGAAGTGAAAGCCATATTACTTATCTGAAAGAAAACCCTGAAATGTGAAGTGATTAACCATTTCAGAGTTGATTAGCTCTGGATGGGCTCTGGTATTTTACCAAAAGAGGTAGAAGACGCGTATGTCGACAGTCAGAAGCACCAGATGGTTCCTCTGAGTTTTTTAAAGACTGGAACTACAGAAAACGATTTTAACCAAGCAGGAAAGCAAGACGCAGCCAGGTCTTTATTGTAAAGTTTAGATAGAACAGGGGCCAGTTCAGGAGCACATTTCTTAGTGACTATTGCAGCGATACCATCAGTGGGAATCCAGTTTAGAGATGATAGCAGAAACTAAGGAAAGAGTTATAAATATATCACTCAACAGAGATTCAATACAAAGTGAAAAGTTGGACAAATATACTCCAGATGAGTCAAGCGTATAATCTGAAAAGAATTTACGAGCAAAGCATTCTGATTTATCAGTAGATGCTGACACCTCGAATTGGGTGAAAAATAAAAAGATGATAAAAATTTACTTTTATTTAACATCCAAAGTTGTTACAGGCAACACAACGAGTCATTTTGTCAGTAATCACTTATCCCTTTCGATTTCGAGAAAAGGTTTACAATTATTACGAACAGACACAAATAGGCATCTATTGTAAACTGAACTGTCATACTGATATGGCTGAAAATGTGATTCTTGTAGGCTATGGCGGCTATTGTTGATAATTTATTGGAGTAGATAGACTAAACTATCGCCCGGTTCACACTCCACCCACATCTATTGAACAGGTGAAGAGGCTCATCCCTTGTCTCCTGTTTAGGATGCGGTTTCCGGTTTTCTCTTTTCCAATCTTTTCACTCCTTTCTTTCTTCTTCTTTTTTTTCTTGTTTTCAATTGGAGTAGATAGACTAAACTATCGCCCGGTTCACACTCCACCCACGTCTATTGAACAGGTGAAGAGGCTCATCCCTTGTTCCCTGTTTAGGATGTGGTTTCCGGCTTTCTCTTTTCCATTCTTTTTACCCTTACGTAGCCCCCTACGCATCAGTGGCGTTATCACCTTGCTTGGGGTGATATGATTTTTAAAAAAAATCCGAAGGGAGAAGGAAAATGTGTTTAATGCGCTTTTAATAAAATTGATAAATATAAGTGAATTTCATATCAGCCCTATCCGGTTTATGAATCCATACCACTCATTTGCTTTTGTTGTTGATGAAGTGTAGCTTAATTTTGGTAAAAGTATGAAGCACCCGGTGAGGTTCAAACTCACTACTCAACAGTAATAATAGTATTTTTCTTCTTGTCGCTTAATTTGTCATGAATACATTCTGATAAATATAATTAATGTATTCGGGCCTTGAATAAGTTCTCGTTAATTTAAAAACAGATGGCGTTCACCTGTGTGTAGTTTCAGATGGTAAAGCATATATAAGAAAAGACTATAAGCAAGCTTGAATTTCAGTTTATGTCTTTTCGCTGAAGTGTAAAAAACTTTGTTTTTTATAACGCTAAACATGTCGGATTTCGTGCCAAAGAAAGTGTATTTGCGGGGAAATTTACTTTATTTTAAAAAGCTGCAGCTGAAGCGCACAGAATTCTTGTTGAGACTTACGGTGACCATACTTCGTCGGAAACAACATGGAGAGATTGGTTTACAAGCTTCAAAAAAATTGATTTTGATGTTGAAGATAAACAATGCTGTGATGCATCGCGAATCTTGAAAACGAAGAATTGGAGACATTACTTCATGAAGATTCAAATCAGGCGCAAACTGAACTTTCAGAATCATTAGGAGTTGTTCACACAACAGTTTCGAAATGTTTGAAAACAGTAGGAATGATTCAAAAGCAAGGACATTTGGTGCCATACGAGTTGAAACTGAGAGACATTGAACGGCGTCTTGTCATGTGTGAACAGTTGCTTCAACAGCAGAATAGGAAAGGTTTTTTGTATCGTATCATAACCGGGAATGAAAAGTAGATACACTGCGATAACCCTAATCGAAGAAGATTGTGGGGTAAGCTCAGTCATCCATCAACATCAGTGGCAAAGCCGAATATCCATGGTTCGAAGCTTCTGCTCTGCATTTGGTGGGATCATTCTGGGTGTAGTTTATTGTGAGCTGCTTAAACCGGCCAAAACCATGACGGTAGATCGCTATCACTACAATTTATGTGTTTGAGTCGAGCATTGAAGAAAAAATGGCCGCTGTACGAGCAGCGACATGACAAAGTGATTTTGCAACATGAAAACGTTAAGCTACACGTTGCAAAACGGGTAAAAACCTACTTGGAAACGCTTAAATTGGAAGTCCTACCCAACCCGCCGTATTCACCGTTCGATTATCACTTGTTTCGATCGATGTCATATGGTCTGGCCGAGTAGCCCATTCATTCTTATGAAGATACCAAAAAAAATGGGTCGACTCGTGGTTAGCCTCGTGGTTTTTTCGACGTGGAATTCAAATAATGCCAGAAAGATGGGAAATATAGTGGCTAGCGATGGACAATACTCTCAGTGACATGTTTCTTAGTAAATTTTGTAAATAAAATATTACTTTTCATGAAAAATCAAGAGAACTTATTCAAGGTTCTAATAAATTGTTATAATTAATGCAAGTTAATTATTTATTTTATTAAACAGTCCACCCAAACTTTGTATTTTGTGTCTTTTTAAAGAGACTTTTGAAAATATTTATGTATATTGCATTATAAATATTTTAGTAAAGCCAAGAAAAGATCTCAAGCTAAATCTTATCAACAAATTCTTACAAAACTTAGCTGGAAAAAGCTAATTGGTTGTTTTTTTTAATCTGGGATTTCAAAACTATGATGAATAAAAACCCAGTTCATAATAGCAATTCAGCTTATGAAATCTGACTAAAAAATATTTATTCCATTTTTTATATCTTGAAAACTGGTTAAGCGGCCTTGAAGTAATTAGAAAATCATTTGTCTGCTTGAACAGAAACTATCTTGTGTGGTTACTCAGTCAGTAGAGATGTTTCATTAACAGAACTTGTCAGATGTAGCAGAGTATTTGGGGAAAATATCGTATCAACCTGGTCTCTCAGCCTGAACTACTATCCAAATTTAATTTTCTACGACTTCTGCGGCTTCCTCAAAGCTAAAACCCTATCGTGAACGATACTAAGAACAAGACGAGGCAGATAATGGTAATCTAAAAAAAGGAAGTTCTAGGTTGCTTTAAAAACTTAAAAGACCTTGAGATTATTGTATAACATCTCAAAGTCGACACTTTGAAAGCGTAGCGTTGGGAGTGAAAATTTTTAAGAGTATAATTAATTTGGTTCTAAAAGTTAATCCTCTTTATCTTGGTATTTTTTATTTATTAAGGTCATATTACGATTAATATATGATTTGGCAGAGGTTCGAACCCATCGGTTCTCAACATGTTAACAAGGGTGAGCAAAATGTTACGTGCATTTTAATCTTTAATGAGAATACATGATGAACAAATGTCCTAAGTGTAATAAAACAGTTTTATAGTCAAAATTTGTGTTATTATTAAACAAAAGATTTTCTTATTTTTAAATTATATTTTTTAATCCTTTTTATAACATTCAAAACTTGATTAATTTTTTTTTTTACGTGAGTGGGTTACCATTAATTAGTATAAGAAATTTTAGCGTCGTTTTGCGGTGCAAAACTCACTGAATTCGACATTATTACAAAAATCAGATAATGAAACATTTTTTTACAGTGAAATTCACCCTGTGCAAGGCTCGAGGCCACTCAAAGTAGGGGGTTACTGAGTAAGGAACAAATTTTATGCGGATAGGTGTGGACTATAACGATTAACCTTAGACTTGAAAAGATTAATAATGTTGTGATTGGGGAAACAGACTTTTGGAAGTCGGTTCTACAGAGAAGTGGTTCGCAGAAAGAAACGCTTAAAGTGAAAATTTCTTCTCACCAATGGAATACGAAGAGAATATTAATGATCTCCTACAATGTAAGTGACATGGCGGTTCCTAGCCGTGAAGGTCAGAACTGGCGGAATCAAGGAATGCAATTCGTCCGAGCACTTTCCATGTATAGAGATGTGAGAGCCTTGCTACATCTTATCTTAGAAAGAGGGGTTGCATGTGGGAACATAATTTGTTACTCATAGGGTCGCGGAGACGATTATTCACAAAAGAATTAAATTATTTTTGAAAAGTTTTTCTTTTTAAGGAAACCTCGGTAAAAATATCTGTTTTTACATCTGTTAACCCCACTTATTATATTTCATGAAATTTCGGGAAATTCTTTTTTGCAAGGCTTAATGTTTATTTTATAAAAACAAAATTACCCAAAATGTTAAAGATTCTAAAAAGGATTAAGAAATACAATTTAATAATAAAAGACCCTTTGATCTTTCCTCTTAATAGCCCATCATTTGGTGCTTGAAAATCCAGCATTGGAATTTGTGTCATAGTCACGAGAGAACTGTTAAAAATTAAAATTTGAAAATAACTGAAAAAATAAATGATTTTAAATGTTTCTAATTTATACTGAGTTTAAAGTAACAAAAACTTTGTGAATTTAAATCTTTTGATTTTAAATTCTGTTGATGATATCACCAAAACTTTCGAAATTGAGAAAATCACTTCTATTTCTTCAAAATATCAATTAGAGTTAATGTGAGAAGTTTCGTAACGTGAAGTTTTGAAGTTCCACAGAGTTTGCGATCGATATAAAGAATTCGGTTTTCGGCTTGAATTGAAATTACGGTCCAAGTTGGTCTTTTGGTTAGAAATGGACCCGAATCAGACTTAAAGTGAGGTTTTGAAGTTCCATGGAATAAATTCAGGAATTCAAAATTATTTCTTCAAAATTATCATTGATGTTTTCTAAGCTGGATCGTAGGTCCCTTTATTTTTAGGCCGGAAGCACAATTAGCCCTCTGCAGGATCTAGCTTAAAAGTTCGCACAGAATGCAGCTATTATCCTCTTCTACTATGTGCCATGTCACTTCAGGACGTAGGTGATCATAGCTTTCCACGTCTCCCTATCTCTGGTGGCTCAGCACACTTTCTCCTGTTACATCACCCAAACCTTGCTCTGCCATCCACCAGATCAGGACCTTCAAATATGTTATCCTCTTTTTCCCTCTATCTGACCTGTGAGTATCAGATTCTCCAAGCTTTCTTTCCTCATCATGTATCTCAAGAACTTCATCTGTCTCTTCCTGATGCTCAGAATTAATTTCCTTTTCGTTTCCATCTTTTCTAAAACCTCATCATTGCTCACATGCTCAATCCATGATATTTGCAGTATCCATCTGTAGAACCACATTTCATTTGCTTCAAGTTTTTCCATCATCTTTGATGATATTGTCCAGCATTCACTGCCATATTGAAGGATAGACATCACATATCAATCCAGTACTCACTTCTTTGTTTCTAGGGAAATTTTCCTGTCTCTTAATACTCTGCTCAGCTATACTAGTAACAAATATTTTGACGATGAAATTTTCTTTTATTAACTCTGGGGCATTTTTCATCATGTATGTTCATTTTATCGGATCTTTTAAAGTACAATGGAAATTACAAATATTGTTGTTTGTGTGTATTTTAGGTGAAAGTGCATGTTCAATATGTATACAAAGAAAATAGAAGTACACAATAATAATTGAGTTTCTACCATGGGCGGTTATTCTTTTAATGGTGACTGTCGTGAAACAAAATTCTGTGCGTCTCTTGGGTATAAACATTCTCTTTTTGATTAAGAAGTTAGGGTAGGTAAGTACGAGTATCATATTCATGATCGCGCTCAAGTCAGCCTTGCGCCAAGTTAGAACAACCAAAACGAAAGTTTCTGCTTACTTTATGATTGGAAGGTTTAAATGGTTACGGTATGTAGTATATACGTGGTACTACATCTTTAGGCAAAAAGAAGAAAGCGAGTGAGGTGGAAAATGTTTTGCATTTTTATAGGCTTCAACAACGTCACAACGGCGTTTGATGAAACCAAGAGGGCTAATCATATTTCTTAGCGTCAAAGGAAAATGTATTTCCTTTTCTTTGTTTTTTATTACTCATTATTATTATTATATTTGTCAGTTTTATTTCATTTTCCCACGGTACCTATATATATATATATATATATATATATATATATATATATATATATATATATATATAGTGTAATGGTTGTTACAATGTTTTCAAATTCATAGTATCACTACACAAAAAATTTCTCATGTTTCGAAGCCAGCACATTATGTTCTTGGCTTCATGCTCATCCTTCATATATGGAACCACTTTTTGTGTTTTTATTTGAAATGCTTCTTAAATCTTATGTTCAACTCTTATTGTTTTAGGGAATAAGCGATACATTTTTGTGATTTAATAAAAAACTATAAATTATTGTAGTTTGTCATGTCATCTGTTTCATTTTGCTTAGATTATTGAATTCTCTCATCACTGCTTTTGATGAAACTGTAATCTGAAAATTTTATGGTAACAAAAACCCTTTGAAGTTACGCAAGAGGAACCTATTTTCAAAACATATTTTATTAGTAGAAATGGGTTGCCACATCACAGCGAGTACTAAATTTAAAATGTTCGTTGGGATCCGTAAACCTTGCCCCTCGAGTAAGTACAAAGAGAACACAGTATTTTGTTTTCTTCTTTGACGATCAGTTTCAGTCGCTAATTTATTTATCACTATTGATCCTTAATCTGGGCATTGTTTTTTTTTCTGTTTTCTTTCCCCTTTTTCATTTCAGTCAGTTTTTTGTTAATGACACTACTCTCTTGGTTTTCTCCTTCCCTCTTTTTCTACAATGTTCTTTCGGGACGTGGGATGTTCATGGGTATCCATATCTTCCTGTCAATATTAAAGTTCACAACTACATTAGCTATTTATTTATTACCTTTGTCATTTGTCTACTAAAACTGGTCCAGATTATGTTTTGAATGATGCTTCTGTCGGTATGCATCTTGGTTACCACTTCTGAGTTTATTAATGAACCTCTTTTTGATACTCTATGGTTAGTAGCAATTGAAGTCCAGATATTTTCTGGTTAACGTTGGCTTACGATATATCTTGAACCCATACTCTGTGCAAAAACAAAAATTACTTCATGATGAACGTATATAGTGTACAGCTTACCCAGCGTTAGTGTAAATTAGCACATATTAACGGCCTTCCCAAAAAGAACCATCGTCGGTTGTCGCAGCTCGACCTATCAATCGCGGAGCAGATTCCTCGTAAGTTTAAATAAGTCCAATAGAGGCTATTAAAGACTAGAATAAACCCCACCCTTTCGCCTGTGCATTTTAAAAGTAGGGTGAGTGAGGGTGAATGCTAAGAGGATAGGAGGTAGAGGGCGAGTTTAGCGTCATCTTTATAAAGTTATGGTACGAGATGTAAAATGAAGCAAGTCGGAGTTGAGGTGGGGGAGTAACCCTTATGCCTGCTTTCAGGAAATGTGGATAATTCTCCAAATTTGTAAAGTTGATTAAGAGTGCAGAAATGGGGAACAAGTAACTCTTGTTGAGATTAAGGCGAAAATTGGGGAATCACCGAATCTCCAGAATCCGTCGGGGCGGAAATGCTTATTAGCATATAGCAGTGAGAGCTCGAAAACTTGCGCGGCGAATTCCCGCATCGGTACCTGTGCTCTTTACGTCAGCTGCCACCAGATCACCTGACTCTGAAGAACTTTGAACCCAGCTCCAGAATTTTTGACGAGGCCCAGTATTACTATAGAGACTGATGCGGGAAGTGTTATTTTTGTTGTACCAAGAACTACATAAAACAGTTGAAAATTAACCCAACGAATGTTTCGTTATTATTTTTCGTTTATGAAGATATTTCTTCTGCTACAGCTCAGTTCAGCGCTTTGGTTACTACAACATTCGATCTTTCACTGCTCTGAGATCAAGAACACAACGTGAGGAGAGTACGTGTGGATCGAAGCGGTCAGCAACCAACAGCCAGCTCGAACCAGCGTTAGTATTAACCAGCTCAGAGTTAGCCCTGTGGTTAACACGTCGCCCTAAGACCCTAAAGACTGGACTGCTATACGTGGATACGCCAGCAGGAGTAGGGTTACAGACTGTCAGAAAAAATATTTTTAGAATTATATTGAATTACTTTTGGTAACATTCGGAGCGAAACTTTTGTTATTCTCACCCTTGATATTGCATAATTTATTCCTCAACTAACATCTTTATAGCTTTTTCTTTATATAACTGTAAAAAAATAACGAACGCTTTCCCAACTTAAAAGTAAACAAGAGTTATAGAAAAAGATGTATTTGGAAGGGAAGGCGTGAAACAGACCCACCTAAAATATTTTCACAAAGTTTTCTAATAAAATGACTATTCATTATATAATTCGGTCACAAATATTGAAAATTTCGTATGAATCAATTAATTCCTTGATTTTTGGCAAATTTTTAAACGTGGTGGAGTCGCAATTTTTTTCTTTCATTTCGAAAAAAACATCTATTTTGGTGATACCTAATAAAGTGCATAATATAAGATTTATATAATATTTATTTCATTAATATTATTTATCGTAAATTGTAGTTGACTACAGTAAATGCCAATTATATTCAAACACTTCAACTTGAATATTCAAGATTCACCTCTTTCAAAATAACCTTAAAGCAAAATATGTAAAAATCGTTGAAAATGTGTTGCTAAAAACAGCTCGCGTTCCCGCCCAGTGTTCAACACAAAATGCGTATGCCATAAAAAAAATTACAAATCCAATAAAATTAGATGAATATGTCGAAGCTAAAAAAGAATCGTAGTTTTCTAAAAGTTCAAGAAGCAGACATTGAATTAGAAGCTGCGAGCAATATTATGTGATTAAAAACAGTTTAGAGATTAATATTTTCCTATCTTTTGGAGCCAGTCTCATAATATTCTACCAATAAAAAAGTCATGTCATAAAACATGTACAATGTAAAATAATGGCGTTGAAATTTGGAGGTAAAACTGTAGCAAAGGCTCGAAACTATATAAACATAGACTTGAATAATAATCCAGCATTTCCCACTGATCTAGGAGCGAATAAATATTTATTATTACAGTTTACCTTGACCAATTATAATTCTTATACCTCAGGTCAAAATAAATTGGAAATAGGTAAATCTGATGCCTAATCAAATCAGTTGAATTTATAGGAATAAAAGAAAAGATTCCAAAGATTTTTTCGAAGTCGTTACTGAGATTTTACACTTTAAAGAATAAATTAAGGTTAAGAATATTCTGCTTACAAAGTATTTCCTTTGCTTCTAGTGAAATCCATCGAATGTATTACACGAAACCAAATGTGACTGCTTATAAAAGTAACCATTTAAAACTTGAAATTTTTTATGCAATCTTACTGTTGTCAGCCTGAATGAATGTAAACTCAGTGATCCAAATGAATTGCCTGTTTTCAAAGAACATATGTGGAGAGCTACTGAACCACGGGAGAATTTCACCGTCGGCGGAAGGAGAAAAACGGTGCCGACAATAGAAATAAAAGAAATTTATTTTACAATAACTTATTTTTTATGCAAAACAAAGGAAATTTTATTTTTCTTGGAAAGGAACGGAAGAATCGAGAAGGTCCATTCTCTTTTCTCGAATGTTAGAAATGGTACAAAGAAACTAGGTGCAACTACTAATTGAAATTTAAAAATACATTTATTAGAAAATATAGTAAAATAATAAAACAAATACAATATTTTACAAGAAGGGGTTAACACAAAAATCTTTTTGTATGCCTTATTTAAATGATAAAGCAGAATAACATATCAAAAAATATACACATGATTTAAAAGATTTCAAAAGAATCTTTGAGAAATGAAAAACATTTTCGAAGGTAATACAAATTTTGAATGAGACAGAAGACACTTTTGAAAAAGAGGTGCACCCGCCTAATAGAAAGCCGAAATAAAATCAGAGAATGAAGGGAATTTAAACAATTTCAAACTACCGATGTCACGGGGACTTTTTATAATTATTTTTTATAGAACACAGTTCTAATAAATGTTTTAGTTCCCATTGTGTATGCTTCTCAAGAGGCAGCCACAAAGTTGATTTCCCTTCTGGGTCCTTATTCTGTCCTCAGGAATAAATTTTTGTCAGTTCATATTGCTTGAAATATTTGGTTCTTCTTTGAAGATTTGATCTCCTTTCAAATGGGAAGACCTTCTTCCGCAGGCTCCGCCCATTTGTGTGACGTATGCTGTCTATTCATCTTCTGCTTTGAAATAGGATTACCTTCTTCCTTGAATTTTGAATATCTTCTGAAGCTTATCTGCTGGAACGGCTCTTTTTATTAAAAAAGTGAAGGAGTTCTGGACAGACATAAACCTTAACATCACATATACAAGGGCATAAATCCACGCTTTTGGCTAGACAATAAATAGAAATTGTACATATCTTTTAATTTAAAAAATGCAAGTGAAACAATTCACCTTGAACAAAATAATTTTGTCGATTCTTTAACAGACAACTCTAAAAATTGAAAAGTTCACACATATGTAAGACTTTTTTTTTATAAAGCTTCTGGTTTTCTTTAAAATACACTTTTCTAAACCTAAACGATTATAATATTTATTTACACTTTTTAATTAACTATTATTTTTAATTACTTCGTATTATTAACTAATTAAAAAATATAGAAGTCTAGTCCAATGGAATGAAGGAAATCTTCATGAAAATAGATTTCGACATGCGCAATCGATACAAATTAATACAACAATACCTCTTGGCCAAAAATGTTCTCTCGTTATGTTAACCGTATGGTAATATTGTATATATTATAGTAATGTTTATAGTAAATATATTATTAGTATGATATATATTTATGTTTAAGGCAAATTGTACACCAATAAAAATATACGTTTATACTTAAAAAGAATTTAGATGACGATGAGAAATTATCAAACAAATATAAAATACTCACTTAATTTTTGATATCTTCAAAATGTTTCCGACTCTTGCTCTTGTGTCTGTATGTTGAACTGGTTTCCCATTGTAAGAAACAGCAATAATTACCCATTGTGTTTGGGTGGAAACGGTTTTGATACTTCGATTTCAGATATATATTTTTCGTAGAATCACTCACCATACTCATTGCTTACGGAGCCGAGATCTGTAAAAATATAGATGAGGCTGTAATAATGAATTTTAATAGTTATCACTTCATTCTTTGATACGCTGTTTCTTTTTTCAATTTTATTAAATCATCATATTTTTAAGGTTTATGCGACCCAACAAAATTATTTACAACTAACATGAACGAATCTCGTATAATCAGATCCAGTAGATACTAATATACTATAGATATCATATTTATCTTGAACATAAATGTACTATGTGCATACGAAAAGAAAAAAAAAACTTGATGTGCAAATAAAATGTTGAGTTCCAGTTCGAAATTATTGAACGTGATTTAGTTCAAAACATACGCTTTTATGATCCCAGTAACAAATCGTAGTTTGTTGCCCAGTGTAACCAAGATGATGGTAATCATAATATGACTATCAGAATTTTTAAATTCCCTCACAACCTCGAGAAACAAAAGAGCTATAACAGCTGCTTGGACTACTATTTACATCACACAACTTTTAGCAGGTGGGTGTGTCTGCATTAACCGCTACACCAACTCTGATAACAGAAATGTTTTAGCTTTGCGACACAGTTGAATTGTTAACACATTTATTTTCGCATGATCATCAATGTCAAACAGAAATAAAAGTAGTTGCAGATTTTTTCTTCTTAATATTCGTTATACTAAAAGCAGAATATTTCCAGAACATAATCTAAAAAAAGAAAACCTTGTTGCAAATAATGATAATGTGATCGTTTAACGATGACTATTATTAGAAATGCAGTAAGCTGCACAATTATTGCTTCCATGAAACAACTGCAACTGCTACTATAAATATTACTTATCTACTCTACACTCTTCTTCTTCTTCTTCTTCTTCTTCTTCTTCTTCTTCTTCTTCTTCTTCTTCTATGTGCCCTGTCCTTTCAGGACGTAGGCGACCATGGCTTTCCACGTCTCCCTATCCCTGGTGGCTCTTAGCACGCTTTCTCCTGTTACTCCACGCAAACAGTAACGGAAACAATTTCATAATTTCTACTTCAGTAGATTCATTCGAGAGTGGGCCGCCGCGTGTTTTTTATTACCTCGCTTGAAATCATTTAGATTAGGTGTTCACTATCCTAAGTTTTTTTCTCATGCATATGTATGTGTAATTACACTGCAGTCTGAAATCGAGGATAGCATTATATTTTATGAGCGAACGCAAATGCTTATCGTATCCAGTTGAGGGTGTCATTAATGTAATAAAGATTGAACGTCTAGGTAAATGAAAACAAAACAAAAGACAAAAAATAGACGATGTTATTTTAAACCATATTCTAATTAAGTTCTTTTAAAGTGCCGTGTGAAAAGCCAAATGGTTTTTGATGCCGGTGATCAATAGCAATAGAAATCTCAGGGTCGGCGGCCGATAGAATTACTTCAAGTAAACATTTTGAAATAAGGCATAAACACTGAAATTTGATGTGTTAAGATGCAAATTCTTACATGTTTTGTTAACATATTGCCTACACACACGATTGCCTACAGTAAGGGAAAATGCGCGATGGTGAAAAATGAAATGGACGGACGATACGACTTTAGTTGTTAATGGCCAAGCAAATAAACAACACTGCATTGTTCATTACAAACTATAAATGCAAACATACATGTATTATTATTACTTGAATATATATATATATATATATATATATATATATATATTCGATAAACGAGTTACTTCGCTACCCAGGTTTCTACCATGAGTGGTGTCTTCAGGCGATTTTTAATAACTGATTTTACCTTTTACCGTTTTTCTTTTCAAGAACGCTCTTGTAACGTTGTGTTATTTGAACGTTCACGTGGCAGGGAATTTTTGAACGCGCATTGTTTAAATTAAAATGAATTATGACGTTTTCATCCATGGTTGTATGAACCTAAGATGTATTTCTTAGTGTGGATGCACTCAGTCATAATTTCTCTTCTTGGCACAGACTACATATTTGTCCAACGTTGCAAGGGTTGGCTGTTTTTACAATGCTCCATGTTATGTCTGGATTATTTTTATATTTTGATTTCAATTTCCAGATGTGGTTAGCCAATTTTATATTGTTTTTTAATTTTTCTATTTTAAATGTAGATCTGTGGTTTAAATATTCAAAAGTTCTACTATATAATTGTATCGAACACTTTTTAATACAAATGTGTACTGATCTAACCCTATTAAGACCAAAAACTAAGTATTAAACAATCAATATATATATATATATGTGTGTGTGTGTGTGTGTGTGTGTGTGTGTGTGTGTGTGTGTGTGTGTGTGTGTGTGTGTGTTCGATACGGGAAATTGTATAAGTTTTTTTTCAGCTTTTCCAATACGTTTTCTTTAAAAAAATACTAGAGAAAACTATTAACATCAAAAATTGCAATATGAAGTCCGGTAATTAAATGTTCTTAGATTGACAGTGCTATCTACAATACTTTTTTTACGGTAACAGGTAGTAGGGTATGGATGTCTATATGAATATTTAATGCAACTCGTTTAAGTGGTTTGTCAATCTCTAACTTAGGAACGGTTCTCCAACAATATTTTTAACTTGACATTGAATTTACCTTGTTTATAATTATTGTGCATTCTCTTACAGTAAAAACATGAATATGTTGTTGTACTATATTTCTAGTGTTGGTGTCGTTTAAGTTGTATAGGAATAATTTTATTTTATCAGTAACATCAGGTACCTCAACTAAATCGCTGAAAAATGGTATAGTATGAAGTAAAAATGACCCAAACTTAATAAAAACGAACATTTTCCATCAAAATGTTTATGTTATTATTAAGAGGAAAGATCAAAGTATTCTGTTATTAATCCTTTCTAACACGTTCGGTAAAAAATCTTGCTTTGATTTTAATCAGTAAGTAGCCAAATCGTTACGTGAGTTTACAATGCAGGATGTAATATTACATAACTCAGATTTCTTCCAGTGAGAATCACATTAATCTGGAAATTTTTGCAAAAATCAAATAATTGTCGGATTTTAATGAAACATTCAAGATTAATTAAAAAATAAATGCAATTATTTTTTAAATCATTATTTCTAAAATAATCTTGGTAAGAAAATATTTTTTTTACATCTTTTATCCCATTCCACGTAAATTCATGAAATTTAACTTTGTAAGCAAAAATGGTTTCATTAGTTAAACACATGACTCATTAGGGAATGTAAATAATCTATTCTTTTTTTCAACCATTTAGCCCCTTTTACCGAAAATCTATACCCAATAGTAAAATAAAACTATGACATTATATTATCAGAGAAGCTTTTAATTGCTTTAATAAATAATATATATTAAGGGCATTATAGTCTGAAAAGAAATTCGGTTAATAATGAAATTTTTAAAAGAATTGTTTTCATTTTTTTTAATTATAAAGACTTAAGTGAAGACTACATTTACTAATCGAAAATTGAAAAGTTTAATACAATTCATCGAGCCATCGTATTTTTAAAATAATTTTAATCTTTTTTTTTTGTGCATTTGAATTTTGTGTGTGTGTGGTAATATCGATGTATACATTAAAAGGTCAGATGTTTCACGATTTCTTCCCCTGACAGGAAAAAAATTCGGTCAATTTTGTTAATTCCGGTTGCCATACACTTATTTTATATCGCATCTGCCTGGCTGACATCACATGTCAAATACAAGGAAAGATCAGAAAGTTCAACACTGTGTTTATGAAATAGTTTTATTACAAATGTCATGCTATACATAAGTTATACTTTTCAATTATTCACCAATGTTCGTTTAATATGGTTAAGTTCACTAAAATCTATTTTTCGAAAAGAGGAAATTAGATGTGCCCTATTTAGGAAGTATTTGACACTGCTACTGAATACCTTTGTAAGCATTCACTATTATAGTCTAAGAGGCATGATTTCTTATTAGTGCATCATATATATATATATATATATATATATAGTTAGAAAGCAATCGGAGTCTAACCGTATTGATGAGCTGTGATGCGGCGAAACAGATCTGTCTGCGGATGACAATAAACAATAAACAATTTATTGTCATCCACAGACAGATCTGTTTCACCGTATCACAGCTCATCATGAATAGACAAAAATATTTAATATTATCACTCATGATGATAATATTTAAAAATAAAATTGTAAAACGGGCTAGCTAACTGGCTTCGTATTTCGCTCAACAGAGCTAAATCGAGGTTAATAAAAAATAATTATCGTTTTAAGAAAATGGCCAAGATGTAGAGAAAAAATTATTAAATGGAAATGAGTTGGAGATCAAATATATACTCCTACAGTTTACACAGTGAGGGCTTTAAAGATTGAATATACATGGCCTCCAACCAACTGTTGGAACACCTTTATATTCGACATATTGTGCTGTATTTTCATCCCACCCTTAAATTTAGACGAAATAATTTTTAATAAGTCAGGAAATATTTTTAAATGTTCTTATCTAATCTAAAGAGTGAAGAGTTTTAATAAAATTACATTCTAGAGTAAACGGAAGTGAGCAGCAACAAATAAAAGAAGCAAATGACAGTAATGAACACACTGTGCAGCCTTCTGGGCTTTAAGCATACTTAAAGTATCAATTTAATAAAATAAACCAATGGGGTCGTCTCCGGTCGATGAATAAACATGGGCTTCTGGATCCTACACGCTCCATAAAAGCCAAACATTCATTCAACCTCGTCGTCCTACCTTCTCACCAATGCAACAGCAGATGCCCTTTGATCATGTCTCCCAGCTCCACTTTCTCTCTTCGTCACTGGAAGATTACGAATGCTCATTTCTTTACAGTCAAAGAAAAGAACTTTCTAACTTTCATTTCACGATAAATAATTACAGTTAAAATGTGTGTGTTTTACGTTTAAATAGACATAATTTTATTTGAACATCGCAACAGTTTTTTCTCTCATTTTGTCTATTCAAACATTGACATAGGAAATCTTTTCTCAACAACATCAATTCTTTAAAAGATATTTTCACGAGCTTTGTGTTAACTTTAAGTCAAACTTCTTCTGTCTTATGCGCAATCATAATATATTTTGCAGGTGGGGCTCAACACATATTGTGGTATTTATTACTTCAAGTGCTTTATTAAAATCATAGCTGATATAACGCTCTTTAAAGGTAATGGGAATCGGAGGTAATTGAAGTTGCAACTAGCTTTTTAATGGAAAGCAAATGTTCATAATTTACAACAGACAATTACAGCTTTGTCCTAGAGTCAGTAAATTAAAATTTTATTTTCATTCTGGTTCAATAAAAATACTATTATGATTAAGAAAAAGTCTGAAATTATTTATGAAAAATATTATCTCTCTGATTCTTTGGGCATGCACAATCCGGGCTTTGTTTGCCATTTTGCTAACTGAAATAATAATAAAAAAAATCATGTGCTTCCATCCCCGTACCAGGTAACCTTCGGGTTCGGTTTAAAATTCCGAGAAAGTTACCAAGAATCCAACTACAGCCATCTTAATAAGACTGCAGGATACAACAGCCGAAACTTTGTGAGTACAATAACCACTATGAGCATGCTGATCTGAATGGCAAGACATATAATGTTGAATATTTTATGTTAACTTCTCAGAAAAGAAGTCGATAGGTCGAAAACCATGACGATACTCTTTAGTTAAGCATGATGATAACAGTATTTAACAATTGACAACTGATATCATAAATCTCTGGTTTAGTTTCCATTACATTGTAATATAATAACATAATATATAAACATAATATATACACGTTTGACTATTATAATCTTAATAAAACTTATAGCTTTCTTAATATTAGCATAGTCAACTGTTTGTAACAAAATAAAGAGTCCTTCCCACAATTTCACAGAAAAAATGAATAGATAATGTTAAAACTGTGTTTACGAAATTTTACGAAATCCGTTACGAAATGGATTTAATTTGACATATTTTTCTAACAAGATTTCTCGATTATTCAGGCCAGTAGTAATAGTAGTCCTCTGTCAGTCAGGGTTGGCCATGGGTAGCATCCTAGTTGTTTGCTTGGCTAGAGCGTCGGCGTCTGTGACTGTAGAAGCAGATGCGGGAATGACAGTCTCTGTTGCAGAGGCTGCATTTATGTTTTGTTTCTGGTCTGTCGGAGCTGTCATTTTGCTTCCTGGAAACACGCCTCTCCATGGCGACTTGTGTTAATTGCTCCTCCCTTGATTTAAGTTGTTGGGCCAGGTTTCCTCCCCATTTCGTCCGGTTGACTGCTACGCTCTCCCATGACTCCATGTTGATGCCCACATCCTTCATATAGCGTTTATGATGTCACGATACCGCAGCTGTGGCCGTGCAGTGGGTCTTCTTCCAGAAGTCAGCTCTCCATACTGGAGGTCTTTTGGAATGCGACTGTCTGGCATGCGGTGGACATGGCCTAGCCAGCGGAGTCTGCACTGTTTAAGGAGTGTGAACATGGTAGGCAGACTCGCGCGAGACAGGATCTCAGAGTTGGGCACCTTGTCTTACCATGAGATTCGTAATATGCGTCAGATATTTCTCACGTGGAAGGTGTTCAGACGCCCTTCTTGCCTAGTGTACGTAGTCCACGTCTCACTGCCGTATAGCAGTGTGCTGATGACACGGGCGTTGTACACTGCCATCTTTGTCCTTACTGTCAGCTTGGAGTTCGTCCAAACACGTATTGTGAGGCGCGCACGGGTTTTGTGTCGAGGTACCCCCAATAATTATCGAAAATCGATAATCGAAAAAATCGGGTTATAGAAGGAGTGGTCAGATTTTAATCAAATTTGATACACTCATAAACAAAGAAATAAAAAACGATATTCAGAAGTTTCAAGGTTGCAGTTCTTACAATAGTGCAGAAAATCGATAATATATATATATAAAAGGCAAGATGTTTTTGTGTGTGTCTGTTTATCTGCCTGTATGTTTGTATTTTTTCAGCCCTTCATTTTAGTTTTTGCTTCGGGTTTGACTCTAAGTAGGTATAATTGTAGTTCTTAGTCTCAGCCATGATACCATTTACTCAGAGGACTTATTTAGCCTTCAAAATTTGATATCGATACCAGGAAATCAAAATTTGACTTACATCCATTCATTTTTCTTTCAGTCTACGGTTTCGCTTTAACTGGAAACAACTGTTGCTTTTTAGTCTTTCGTGCCAACGTCCAAAGAGTCTGAGCTCCAGGACCATGGAATAGTTTTAAAGCTTTCATTACACCCGAGCAACGCCGGGCTATACTGCTAGTAAATAAATATACTGCTTAATTATAAAAAACAGTATCTACTCAAATACGAATATCCATTAAAAATAATGTTTAAACAAATAAATTAAATTTTTTTATTGGGAACTTAATACCAAGTAATGTTTTAATTGAGGTACGCCTTAAATTAGTTACATTGGGTTCCATGAACGCCCGTGGCCTCTGTGCACAGATTGGGATTCTTCGGTGAGTGTATTCTTTGTTGCCGCCATGACTGGTTATTCTGCTTCATTTTTCTATCTTACTTTATTATTTAATATCTTTACTTTAGTATAACCAGTTATTATTATTCTTATTTATACTATTTTTATAACAAGGTTTTGTATGTTAAGGATTCATTTATGAAACTTCATATTTAAAAGGTTTTATTCTAAAAGAAATACTTGAACAAATTAATACATTCATTCTTCTTATTAGGTATTTATCTTTGAATCATCTTGATCCTTTATTGATACTAGTGAGGATCTTCTTGATCTTTCCTTAACAATTGTCTTATCTAGGTGAATATTTAGTCCTTCGGTAGTAATGAGGTTCGCTTTAATCTTTTTATGATTCTCGTTTTCCTTCGTTATATTCTGTACAAAATGTTGTAGTTTCCCTACAGTCTCTGCTCTCACTACTGTATCATCTGCATACCTTATACTGTTAAGATTGCGGGCACTAATGATGAATCCTGGCAGGATTTCTAGTGCTCTCAGAATTGTCTCGCTGAATCGATTGAATAAATCTGGTGAGAAGACACCCCCTTGTATTACATCTCTTTCTATTGTTGTACATCTGCTGAACTAATTTCCTGTACGGATGCAGGCGGTTTGCTGCTAGTATAGATTCTTGATTATTCTAATGTCTTTCTCAAATATATGAAGGTTGCTGAGCAGCCCTAACCTATCTTTGTGACGTATTCCGTCGAACACTTTTGCGTAGTCTATAAAACACAAGTACTGCATTTGCATTGCTATTACTGATAACATTATGAGCATAAATTCTTTGTTTCGTTGTCTTTAACAGACGCGCACTGTTCTTGCCCTATTTCTGGTCTGATTCTGCTGCGCGCTCTATTCATCAGAATTCGGTTGATGAGTTTTGTTATGTGGCTGATTGTTCCGTGGAGTTTACATTTACTTCCGCTTGGTTTCTTAGGCTGCGCTACGACAATAGATCTTCCAGTGTATCACTACTGTTGCAGATTTCATTTATTATTTCTGTACTCTTGCCTATGCTAAAATCGTCTAAGGCTGCCAGCATCTCTATTAAAATTCCCCTGGCCCTGCCGCTTTGCTTCTTTTCAGTTTGGCCAGTGCAGCTTTCATTTCGGTTTTTAATGTTTCCAACCCGTCGGTATTTGTGTGCATTGCTGCTTGTTTTCTTTCGTCGTAGTAGAGATCTCCGATATATTCTTTCCATCAGCTGACGTATTTTTCTCTTTAATATGCGCGTTCAGTACTTGGATTTTATGCATCCTGTTGATGAGCATGTCTTTTGTCCTGTTAATACACAGCGATGGATCAGGTAGTAGCCAACACCTAGTTTTAAAAAAACCCAAGACGTATATGGACATAAAAAAGCCCATGAAAAGAACCAAAAACCTAATAGATTATATAGCTATCAGTAAGAGACTTAGGAATGCATATTTTTAAGTTGCAAAATGTACCGACTGTGTAAGCAATCACCTTCCAGTGATATGTAAACCTAGAGTGAATCAAGGAAATTGAATAGAACAAAGGCAGCACCCAAATTGCAATACGACAAAGTCCTGAATGACCATAATGTAAAGGAGAAATATATAGACAGTGTTAAAATCAGATGTACTGGACAAAAGGAGAATGGAAACAATACCAGGATACAGCACAGAATATAGGACTTTGTGTAAAGAAATTAGGAACAAATGCAGACAGACTAAAGAGAAATGATTCAACAAAAATGTCCGGAAATAGAAACAATGAATATAAAGCAGATATGGATAAAACATTAAAAGAAATAACAGGACAAAAGGCTTACTTATCAACTGGATGAATAAAATCCAAGGACGGAACACTGATATTAGAGAACGAAAATCTCCTAAACTTCAGCCAATATCAACAGAGCACGGAGAGATCGGACACTATCAAGATGGTACCAAAAATTTTGTACTGGTGATGAAAGCCTTGAAGATGAAGAAGGTAGAGGACGATCATTCAGTCTTGACAACGAATAACTGCAAGTAGTTGTGCAAAGTGTCAGCGAAATGTCTCAGACGCTTGGTATCAGCACCGCAACAGTCTGGCGTCATTTGCAGAGTATTGGCAAGGTGAAAAAGTTTGATAAATGAGCTCCTCATGATCTCAAAGAAAATCAAAAACTTAGGAGTTTTGAAGTGTGCTCGGGCTCTTTCTGCTTAATACCAATAATCTCTTTCTTGACCGAATAGTCACTTGTTATGAAAAATAGATTCTTTCATAATAACCATAAACGATCATGTCATTGGCTTAATCGTGGTGAGTCCCGTAAACATTTCCCAAAGTCAAAATATTATGATGACGGTCAGATGGTCTGCAATTGGTGTTATCCACTACAGCTTTCTCGAAGTCAATCAGAGCATTAATGCAGAAATTTTCTGTAACCAACATGCTGAAATGCATGCACGCCTGCAAAAAATGAGACCTGCATTGGTGAATCGACATGGTCCAATTCTGCTCCACAATAATGCGCGGCCTCATATTGCAAGAATGACATTGTAAAGACTCACAGACATGGGATACGAGAGTTTACCACATCCTCTATATTCACCTGATCTTTCACTTTTCACTTTTATCAGTTTTTAAGCACTTCGGTACATTTTTAAATGGTAAAACTTTTAGGTCCAAGCTAGAGGTGGATCAGCTTTCAAAGATTTCGTTGCATCACAGCCAATAACTTTTCATCAACGAGGAATAAATAATCTCGTCGATTGATGGCAGGGGTGCATAGATGCTCAAGGCTCCTATTTTGACTAATTTCAACATTTCAACAGTTAATTTGTCAAAATAAAATTATGTTTCTGAAATCGATCATTATTTTTGTAACAACCTAATAGAAGTTGGAAATACCGAAATGAAACACGTACAACTATTTAAATATCTTGGCAAGCGTTTTAACAGAGGACGGAAAGTGCGACATTGAAGTCCTAAGGTGTATTTGGATAGCGAACAATATCTTCCAAAAGCTAAGCAAAGTATTAAGTATTGTTAAAAACGAAGAAAAAAGTAAAAAAAACAAACTGTTATGTAATTTTCCTATATGGCAATGAATGATAGACAATCTCCTTATCAATGAAGAAGAGAGCTGAAAAAACAGATATGTTATTTTACAGAAGCATGCTAAGAATTTTCTGGACTAAAAGTGAGCAGCAACAAAGTTTGAGAGACAATTGAAAGAAAATGGCACTTATTCTTAACATCAGAAAGATACAGTCGACATTTCTAGGGCACCTAATAAGAAAAGAGGTCTTAGAAATATTTGATACAGAACAAATCAAAGTCAAGAGAGACTGAGGAAAACAACGAATGAGCCCTGCTTTGGTGAGCTTCAGTAAATGGATGGCGGAGTGGGTTTGGGAGAAATGGCGAAAATGCAAATTCGATTAAGAGCAACAAAAGACAGGGAGTTGTAAAGATCCATGTTCGCCAACGTCCTGAAAGGACACGGCACATAGAAGATAGAATAATCGAAAGCTCAAAAAAATAGAAAAAATCTGATATAAATATTTCTAGATAGATTTTAAGTAGAAATATTTGCATTTAATATGTTGTTGACTTTGTGGAAACATTGTCAACATAAGATTATTATTGCCTTTTTTGAGGGTCGTAAAAACAAATCAATTTTTAAATCTTTCAAAATTCATCTAATCACTGAATATTAATAAAAATGTAGACATTTATGTAAAAGAGTATATATTTTTAAAAACAGTCTTTCTTAAAATTTTAGAAAATAATTTTCGTTCCATTATACACAACTTTTTCTTTGATTTGATGATTTTCAATTGTGTACTGAGGCGGGTCATATTGAAGTTTACGCTTTTGAAAGAAGTTACTTCATCTTCGTCTGATAAAGCAGAACTCTTTGCCTCAAATTCTACCTGAGAGACAATGGACATCACTTTCCCAGCTTCCCTTCTCTCACAAAGAACAAACTTAGTAATATCTCTATTATAGTTCGTGAAGTCACAAGATTTATCAAAAACCTTTGACCTTAAGAAGGCTAAGGGTCCAGATAAAATCCCAGTTGTTGTCTTTGAGGATATAAGTCTTGAATTATATCCAGTCTTAGCAAAACTGTTCAACCATTGCCTAAAGGAAAAAAATCATTCCTAATTATGAAAGGTGTCAGGTATTTGCTGTTTTCAAGAATGCGGGTGAGCGCTCATCCCCGTCGCAATATTGGCCCATCAGCCATCAAACTCTTTGAGGCTATAATCAACAACAAAATTGTTGGGCATCTCAACAGAGATAACTTCTTGAGCGGCAAACAATACGGATTTCGATCTGCTCTGTCCATTACTGATATCCTGTCATTACTGACAGACTGAGTGAGGCTTTAAACAATAGACACATCACGGTCATATCTCGAAGGCCTTTGACCGAGTGTGACACAGGAAGTTACTTCACAAGCTCTCCAGCTATATTATCATTGGAAGAGTTTTCTCAATTATAAAGCACTTCCTAAAAGAGAAATCCATTAACGTAGTTGTTAACTAATAAAATCAAGGCAGGCGTCTTCTAAGATTCGCTTCTCGATCCAACCTTCCTCCTTCTTCATATTAATGATCTGATTTTTATTTTATTTTTTACTAATGTTAAATCTATAGAAGGGTCACTCAAGATAGAGGTTTAACGGTTGTTGTGTGAGCAGCAAGTGTCACAGTTTTTTGCGGATATTTTTGAATGATAAAGTTTAAACCTAAACTTGAAAAGTTTAAGCATCCTTCTGTGATTCTGTTCTATAACGCAAGAGTTCTTGGGAAAAATGTATCTATATATTATTGGAAATACAAAAATAACAACAACTCACTTATTACCTGGAATATCGACGTTAAATCGAAATCTTACAATGGAAAAGAGGCAGGTGTAATTTATGCCTTTTAGGAAAACTTGTCACCTTAAACGATACAAATAACCCTAATCTACTTTTTAAAAAAAGCGGTTTAATGACCACATGCTGTCATAGAAAAATACTTAGACTTTGATTGATAAAGATTCTTATATACGTTTGCCGCTTTCTTTCCCACACCTTTAATTCCCTCTTTCTTTGTTTCTTCCTCCCCGCAAATGTTACTATTAACAATTATGAATTACGCCACATTGATTTTATCGCCCTGTATTTTAATATTTTTGATTTAAACGTTTTTAATTTTATAATTTTACTTTTAAAATGTTAATTTTAATTTTTTTTATCTCCATATAGTCTTTGACTAATTTTTGCTCTTGGTATTAAAAAGCAGTAACCTAACTTCATAAGATTTAACTCGTATGAACATCGAGCGAACTTTGATTCAAATCTATTAAATGGTCAGGTTGGAATATGCACCTGATGATTGCACTACTCATGAAACTGAGTCGTGCAATCGACGTAGGACAATATGCATATTTATTAATATATATGTGTGTGTATGTGTACCTCTAAAAGCAAAAAACAAAGCGATACCTAAGGTTTAAAATGTATTTTACAAATGCGAAATCTTTCTTGAAGTTTTTATTCTAATTTTAATTTAAAGTTAATAGATTCAACTGTAAATTTAATATTTCCAAACAGCAAAATACTTTTCTGTATTTCAAACCGAATTTAAATTGATTGGATTTTTTTTAATCGTTAAAATCGGCCATGTTGATAAATCTGTCATTTGGGGAAAATTATCTTATTTAAAAGTTAAATAATTTTAATTGAAACAAATTGCAGAAAAAAACATTTTTGATACAAATGAGGTGTTTTATTAGGTGATGGTATTTATCGCTAATGCCTTGCATTTTTAAGCGAAGGTGCATAATGTATGAATTACTTTACGAATACAACGGGAACGCCTTTTATATATATATATATATATATATATTTAACTACCCAGTAATCATAATAATTTAAGAAAATATTCAGTCTAATATTTTTTTAAATTTTAGGTACTTTGGCTTTATAGTGTTTGTAAATTCTTTTTAAAATATTGGAAGTCGTTGAATTGTAGTAACCTTTTCCATTTATTAGTAAATACAGTTTTTACTTAATAAAAATTGTTATTAGTAAATATAGTTTTTACTTAATAAAAATATCACTTTTTTTTGGTACTTAATTTCAGAAGAAAGTTAACTTTCAAATATATGAAAATAAGTGATAAGTATAGTTTTACTTAACCTTAAAGTTAACTTTCTTAAAAAAAAAATCTATTTTCATATATTTGAAAGTTAACTTTTCTCTGAAAAAATTAAGTAAAACTACAATTATCACTTACTTTCATATATTTGAAAGTTAACTTTCTTCTGAAATTAAGTACCAAAAAAAAAAAAAAAAGGAAAAAAACAACACGCAAATACACGCAATATATTTGAAGCTTAATTAAACTATACTTATCACTGATTTTCATATATTTGAAAGTTAACTTTCTTCTGAAATTAAAAAAAGGGGGAAAAACACGCAAATACATGCAATGTATTTGAAGGTTAAACTACACTTATCACTTATTTTCATATCTTTGAAAGTTAATTTTCTTAAAAAAAATTCTATATTTTCATATATTTGAAAATTAACTTTCGTCGGAAAAAATAAGTAAAACTACAATTATCACTTATTGTCATATATTTGAAAGTTAGCTTTCTTCTCAAATTAAGTACATGCAACTTTCTTAAATTAATTACCAACAAAAAAAAAAAAAGAAGAAAACAAAACAAGCAAATATATTTTCATATATTTGAAGATTAAGTAAAACTACACTTATCACTTATTTTCATATATTTGAAAGTTAACTTTCTTCTGAAATTAAGTACAAAAAAATAAATACACGCAATATATTTGAAGGTTAATTAAACTACACTTATCATTTATTTTCATGTATTTGAAAATTAATTTTCTTAAAAGAAATTAAATATTTTCATATATTTGAAAGTTAACTTTCGTCGGAAAAAATTAAGTAAAACTACAATTATCCTTTATTTTCATATATTTGAAAGTTACCTTTCTTATCAAATTAAGTACACGCAACTTTCTTTAATTAATTACCAACAAAAAAAACAGAAAGAAAAAAAACACTCAACTTTCTGCTGAAATTGAGTTCCGAAAAAAATAAATCGCGTAGTAATTTCTTCAAAGACTTTTCAGTAAAGGAAGTAAATAGGCCAAAATTAGCTTCCTACGCCTAAAGTCATTCAGCAGCGAATGACATATCACTGTGCCGGTAGTGGGTGACAAAAAGAGCGAGAAGTTCGATTTTTTTTTCTGGTCGTTAACATAAAAAAGGTAAGTTTCTTCAATATCTAATTGTTGATTGAAGATCAGCACATACATTTGCACGGAAATAAGGCTATTTTGGAAAATTTTGAAGAGATTAAAACAAAAATTTACCAATATATTTATAAATAAAAATGTTAATATTAACATAAAAAAAAACTGACAGTATATTTTCGGAATGTTTATCCCCCTTTCATTTGAAGCAGTTTCAATTCATCTTATAACGCTGTATTTTATTTCCTTTCTTTTTGCATGTATGCATTTACGAGAGGGTGCTGAAAAGTTAGCCTAACTAATTTTTTGAAATCGGTCCGCGCTAAGAACTTTTTAGTACCTATGAAATTACCCGTATGTTTATTTGTTCGTTTTCTAAAAATGTTTTTCTCCTTCCCTAGAATACGTTTTTTTTTTTTTGTTTCTTACTTGCATACTTTTGTCGACGATAATCCTTGCACCCTCCGCGCGGCGGTTGAGAAACAGGAATTTAAATTTAATGCATTTTTAAACCCTTCAATTTTTTCAAGCACAGGAAAGACGATTGCAAACACATTGACTCACAGTGAGAGAAAATAACGAAATCCAGTGCCAGAGAAGTGGAGTCAAAAAGAGAGAGAAAGAGTGAGTGCATTTATCACCGGTCACCTACATGCAGACACGCACGTGTTGTAGATGCATGCGCTTTTCCTGCATATACATGAACAAAAAGACCCCTCCCAAAAACAAATGTCAAAAAGGAAAGGTCACGTACCAATTTTCGGGTCATGCGTCGGTTTCTTTAGAGACGTACTTCTCCTACTGATCGCCATTATCATTGGTTCACGTCACTTTTAACTTTTATATACACGTGTTTTTATTTATTTTGCTTTTGCTGCGAAACATGAAATTACAACTAAAAGTAAATGGTTCTTTTGTTTTGTTTTGTACTGTAGCATGCGGTAACTTCACCGAGAAATAATAACTTTTCCTTTTTTAGTTTTTCAAATACATAACACAACAGTTGAAAAAAATAATATTTTTTGGAGTTAGTGGAAAATAAACAATATAGATTATGAAATAAACTGAGTGTTAATTACCTGCCATGACGAGATACTTCAAAGAAAAGTTTTCAACTTACATTTTTAGACGGATAAACGGAATATTAAACAAAATACCGATGTAAAAAAAACAAAAACAAACAAAAACAAAAAAAAAAATTAACAAAGAAGTGTCTATAATCAAAGAAAAAAAAAGAAAACAATAATTTTCGTTTAAAACTTTTTAAATATCAAAAACATCACAAAAGACGTAAACTTTGTATACTTTAGGAAATTTTTAATATTTTTATAGAAAAGGTGTGTTGATTGATACTTGACAGTTTTTTTGTTTGACAATGACAGGTTTCATAGGGTTTACTTTTACTAACTTTATCATGATACAATATTGTTGCTTTTTTTTACTTCTTCGATTCCACAGCAAAGTTATTCAAGTTACATTTTTTAGAATCCCTTCTTTACTTATTTTTTCTTGTGATGTTGTTTCCTATTCGAAGTTAAATGTATAAATAATCATTTATTTTAATTTTTTTAAATGTCATCTAATTTCAAATTTTTTTCTACAGAGATCCATATTTATTTACTCATTTTCTTAATTTCGTATCTTTTCAAAAGAATCGGAAATATAATCCTTTATTGTTGGATTTAATTAACTCCAAAATTTGTTTAAAACTGCAAACACATTTAAAAGTTAATTAAACTCTGACAGCAAAACAAAAAGTGGAAACGCGTAATAATCAGTTAGCGTTAAGAAGAGTTTTCATTTTTTTCTTTTTTAAAATCTTCTTAATCAGATTTTCACATTGAGAAATTATTTCTCTTCATAATTTTTAAAAGTTGGATTTTGAAGCCGATCTTTTTCTCCACTTTTTTAGTAAACCTAACAAAAACCGTTCGTGGTGTTTAAGTTGAAATTTTCAAAATATTATCTCAGAGCCAATGCAAAAAATGATGAGTAAATAAATACAACAATGAGTATTTTTTTTAAAATCATATCACCCAGAGCAAGGCAGTAACGCCACTGATGTGCAGGGGGCTACGTAAAAGTGAAAAATTGGAAAAGAGAAAATCGGAAACCACATCCTAAACAGGGAACAAGGGATGAGCCTCTTCACCTGTTCAATAGACGTAGGTGGAGTGTGAACCGGGCGATTTGTGTTGCTAGATTTTGATTGAATAATCATTTCAATTACAATTCAATTCAATTACATAAATCATACATGTAATCTTAACTTTCCTTTGGTTTGAGCAATAAAAAAAGAACTGCATAAGTATAATTCTTAACAACATTAAAAATTAATGGGTCGGGTCAATACACAATCAAAGTAAAAAAAATTCGTTGCTGCTATCAGGTTAACTGTTTGATTATTGTAACTTTTATTGTTCTCTTTGCATTGTTTGTAATGGGACGATTTTACATTTTAAAAAATTATTTTTTAATATTTTTAAACAGTTTGCTTTGCATTTTGTTCAGATTTTGATAAATGATAACTTTTCTTTCCTCCATTCGATCTATTTTTTTTTTATCTAAGTTTCTTTTTATTCCAACTTTTTCTTTGCTTCTCTACAAAGGTGTTTTTAGAATCATTTTAAATAACAAAAATAAAAAGTTTCACAAGTTGTTGTTTTTTATTTTTTAAAAAATATTAGCAATATTTCTGACACAAGTTTTTACTTTTTTATTCAATAACTTTTTTATTGTCAATTATTGACACTGCAGAGAAAAACAAGGAATGAGAGCTAAGATGACAGTGAGATATGCTGAGGTGGAGAAACATTTCAATTTCATCATATGTTCAGGTGCATAAGTGAAAAATGCTACAAGAACTGGTTATCAGTGTACTGACTTCATAATAATCATGTTTTTATGAGTGCTTTCATGCGTTCGTAAGTTGCGCGCACTGGTCTCCTTCTCCAACCAGGCGTTGCGCATATTTCTCTCACCATCTCTCAACACACACACAAAAACGGCGCGTAATATACATGATAATAATCGACACACATGTAAACAGTTGCATAAGTGTGTACTTTACCAATAAACACGAAAAATTGCCTACAAAACAAAAAAGTAATAAAGAAAACATGTTAGAAATAAAATAAAAATAATGAAAAAAAAAAAAAAAGACCGCGTATGGGTGTGTGCGTCTGTCTGTGCTCATTCGCGTATTAAGTCATTTTATCTTTGTACGCTTGTTTGTATATCTTTTTTACTATCATTTCATTTATCTCTGGTGTACACGCGTGTTTTATGAAGGTGAAAACGAACATATATGCTTGTAACACGCGGACCATTGTAGCCGGTAGCCACTCACTCAACAGGAGAAGCCACGCAAATTGCGGTAAATACTGTTCGTTAACCAAAAGTTAGTTGCACACCACCACCACCAACAACAACAACAACAACTTTCCGTTCTAACTTTTTTTCAACAAACTCTCAGAAATATCTGTTAAAAAAGAAGAAAAAATCACTTTAAACATCAGATGGTGCGCTCTTCAAGAATAACCATTAAGAAGGGACAGCAGAAAAGGGCAAAAAACGAATCACCCATAGTGGTAAGAACTTTTTCTTTTTTCCTACATTTTTTGAATAACTTTCTACGAAAATAGTTTGAATGAAAAAATAAAAAATAAAAAGAAAGAAAATAATGCAGTTTATGAACTGAAAAAAAAAATTGATTGTTGGTGACTATGTTTGGGTGAATAAAACTAAAAACAAAAGGAAATTCAGCGATAGGATTTTAAAAAGTTGACAGAGCACGTTAAAAAATATTCCGAGTGTAAAACAAAAAAAACAAAAAAATGAAAAAAAAAAAGGTCTAATTAGCAACAACAATTAACGGTCTTTTTACTTCGGTTTAGTTCACAACACAACAAGAAACTTTTCTGTGGTTAAAAACTACTTTTCTTTGTAATAAATCGGAAACAAAAAAGTGTAACTTTTGCTAACTTTCTTTTAAAATAATGAATAAACTTGTTTACTTATCACTAGTTCAATCAGAAATAGGCACATTTTTGTCAGTTTTTAAAGTGGTTCTAATTTACACTGAAAGTAAGAAAAGATGCGGCATTTTTTTCTTTCATTTCAATTTGACAAGAGGAGGAGTTTCCCTCGCACATGTTTAAACATGGATGCCTAAACACTCATCTGCCAGTCGAGTTACTATCATGTTTTAGCTTCTTATACAACATTTAGACCTCGGTATTGAGAAATAAACACTGATAAATATTGTATTGGTATCAAGTGAAAAATGTCAGCGAAAACTTTAATGCTTTATTCAAATTTTAGCTGTTTTTTTATATTTTTTTATCTTGTATAAACGATTGACAACGGTCACAGTGACTTGGCCACCATTGTTGTTGTTAAATGTTCATGTTTACTTACAACGTTTGAGAATTTTACTCAGTTTTCATGTTTTGTGAGCTGTATCTGATTAAGCACAATTATTTGGGTTGGTTTGCAAATAAATGAGTTCTGCATTAATCGGGATTGCTTATGCAGTGCATTTTTTAATCTGCAAATAATGAACAAAGACTATGTAATTTAATTTTAGTTCGACTCGTTCATAAAGAAAAAAATAATATATTGTGACAGTATTCAATATTGTAAATTTTCATAAAATCAGCGACGATACATTGTTTTATAAACGTTGAATTCAAATAAAAATTTCAACGGCTACTGACATTTTATTCCTATTTAAAAAAAGAGCAAATGAATTAAGGAGATAAAAAAATGTTACGTTTTTAATTGCTGTTTTTTTAAAAAAATTTTTTAAGTACAATACACTGTTTTTTAGTGTTTAGTGTTGTGTTATACATCAACCGCTGGAAGCTAGTTAAATGAGTCTGAAATAATTCTTCTTCTTTAGCACTTACGTGATTATTCAAAGACGGATATGAAGATTTAAAAAAATTAAAAAAATATGGAATAAAAACAAATTTCAAAATAGAGAATGAAAGAAAAAAAGTGAAAACTTCCCTACAGAAAATTTAAAAACGATTCGGTCTTTCATTTTTTTTAAACACATTTAGAAATATTTTTTTCTTTTTGTACCCGTTTTCCATGTTTATATTTTATATTTTTTAAACCCAAATTTCGAAATAAAATATTTTAAACATTCTTACATCATTCAAATTATCACTTTTTTTCCCCTCTCTTAGTTTTATGATTCGTGCATGTTTGCTCCTCTTTCTCACTCTTGTCTCTCCCAGAAATTGTCTTTTTTTTTTCTAAATTCCATTTTTTCTTCGTTTTCAATTAAATTTTTAAATAATAAACACGAAATCCCCAAACTTATGACATCTTTCTTCGTTTGCCTTTCTTCTCTGTCCCTCTTTATTTCGCTTTGTCAGTGATAAAATTCCTCCCTGTATTTGGTTCTCTCTCTCCCTTTTTGCCTCTCTGTTGCTTTACGTATTCTCTCTTCTCTCCCCCCCCAATGTGTCCCTCCCCTCTGTAGAGTCTTAGCCTTTCTTCGATTCCCTCCCGCCACAACGCGCGCTTCAACCTTCCGGAATCTCTCAAGGAAATCTACCGCCGTAGACAAGGCCTTCTTCACTCGCCACCCAGTAGTTCGTTTGCTTTCCTCCTCACGAGTCCCCCATTTAAATTTATAATTCATACTCTGTGTGACACTTCCGAGAAGAGCCGTAAGTTGATTTTTTCCTAATTTTCTCTTACATCTTTTCTGTTCTGATTGTAAAACACTTTTTGCTCCCAGTAAATTTCATTCTGATTATGAAAAATCTTTCCGTCAGGCTCGTTGTACTCTTATTATGTTTTGGTCTCGAAACCGATGTAAACAAAATGTTTTGTATTTTTTCGCTTTAGTTTCAACCTTTTTTCATCTTCCTCTGCTAATAATAATGGAAGTCGATTATTTATCTTGCCTAACGTTGATCAGAGGACTGTTTTTGAATATTTTTTAGGTTTAAATAACATGACTAGGGATCTTTTCTTCCACATGGTACAGAAATTGGTACAACAGAAAAAAGGGCACACATTCCGTTTGTTGGATTTTATTGCCGCATTTAATTCTTATCATTACTTAGTCTACATTTCGCTCAGTGAATGCCTTTTTTTTTTAAGTAATCGACCTCTATGCAGGTTTAATTTTAATAAAAAAAGAAAACATTAAAAATTATTTTTAAAATTCCAGTTTAGAAATATTTCTTTCCGTTTTTCACATTTAAATTATTGATTCAACATTTTGATTGTCTTCACTTGCACAAAAAAGATACGCTTTATTTTTCTCTTTAATACTTTCTTTTTTACGAGATTTAAATCTTTTTTCAGTTAACTTAAATTTTACTTTGCTTTTTTGGAAGTTTTCTCTTAATAGTTTTACAGAGATCTTTAGAAAATTTTTAAAATGTTCTTTTCATATTTCTTACAAAAGATCTTTGTTTTTTGCGGATAACATTTTTTTATGATTTGTTTTAGCTTTTTATCTCCAAATCAACAATGCACAGCGCAAGTGATTTCCAAAGTTTGTTTTTTTTAAATAATTGTTTGTTTTTTATTCAGATAAAAGGAAAATAATGCAATTATAGAAAAATGTTTTATTTCTGATATTTTTTAATGATTTTCAATCGACAAGGTCAATTTGAAAGAACATTTTTGTTATGCAAACCTTGTAATAGTAATATGCAAATTAGGGACATATTGAATAATGTGCGTTAGTCTTTCGTCTCTTAGTTTTAAAAACTATATTTTCAACTGTTTTCCGTTAATTTTCAAATAATCGATCTGCTCAAGTAAACTAAATTAATTCAGTGAAGTTAATTGTTACACTAATAAGAGATTAAAAATATTTATCACTTCTAGAATTCTCCCGCCCTCTAAAATGTCGCCAAGAATTGCTTATGCGCTCATGTAGTTTTTTTATTAGGTTCTATATATTTATTAATTATTTGCACCATTAATTTCCATTTGATTTTTATTCCAACTTTTCTGTGATTATTATATTATAGTTATGTTTTAGTCTGTTTTAGAATATAATTTTTTTTCAATCTTGTATCGAGATTTTGGTAGAAAGGTTTCAAAATGGCCGTGCATAGCAGACGCAAAAGATGGACAAATGGCATAAAGAAAATCAAATAATAAAAGAAGTCGTTTTTATCTGCAGCGATCACCTTTAATAACTAAATCTTTTATTTAGAAAGTAAATTTCAGTATTAAAATTGAAGTGATTAATTTTTTTTTTATCGAAGTGTCCGTGTGACCAAATATTTGTCTGCTAAAAACAATCCATTCCTGCGTGCGTCTGAGGCACGCGTTTCTCTCGATCGATATTATTAAAAATTATTATAATAAACTAAAGGACATGTCCATCAGATAATTGCAGATTTTGTGTATAACGTGCATTAATACTTGTTATATAATTACTCGTGTGTGTACGTTATGTATAGTTGAGTGTGTAAGGTTTCAATATTGCCTAGATTTAGCTGACCCGATAAAAAAAGGTAGATAGTCATGAGAGAGAGAGAAGAGAGAACACTCATCTCCTCTCTTTTTATGATCTATTATTTCCCTAATTACTCTTTTTCTTTTTACATTTTCTTTCACTTCCTCCCCCTATCTTCCACTGCGCTCGACATCCCACTACTTCTGTTTGGCAGGCTTTCTCCTCCTCCTATTCCTCCTCCTCTCCTAGTTGTAACCGGACGAAGTCGGTTCCAGGCGGCTGAATCCGCTCCAAGCTGGTTGCATGGAGCTCCTCATTAATATTTCAGTTTTTAGGCGGGACAAACAAACGTCGGCCTCTTCTGTCTTTTCTTGAAATTCCGACTGGCCGCCATGCAAAATTGCCGCTGTCGTCCTTTTATTTTATTTTTTTTAATATTTTGTTCCCCCTACTCTTGCTGTCGATTGCTGCTGCTGCTCAACCAGATTTTTTGGTTTGGGGAGCACCATTCTATCAGGTCTTTAGGATTTCTTTCGCCATCTCTAAACGGATAATTGTCGACGAGGATATTTAAAAATTATTATTTACTAATATTATTTTTCAGGCAACTGAAAACATTGTATTTGATAACGTTAAATAAAAAAGACCTTTCTTAAAATCTTTCTTGCCGTTTTCATGGAGTATTCGTGGCAAAAATAAATTCTTCATTTCTGGAGGAAAAACTTGAAATTTTCAAAGGCCTAAGTAGAAACGACGGGAGAATGGGGAAAAATCATTTTAGTGTCATTGTTGGAAGAAAAATGGATTTTCAAATTCTTCACTGCGGAATATGAATTATTTGAAATTATTTGCCATCGGCTATCAAAAAATGTTTGTATTTTATTTTTGTTTTTAAAAACTTTTTTCTTTTTTTTTTAATTTGTTTTGGAAAGCCCATCTATTGCAATTGCTGCTCACTAAAAGACTAATTCTTTGTTAGCAGTTCACTTTAGTTTAGTCTTGCGTATTTTTAATTTTACTAAAAATCTTAGAGAGATACAAAAATATTTAATTTTAAACTCAGTATCAGGAAGTAAACCTTCGCTCCACCCCCACCCCACATCTGGTTATTTGGTATCTTAGTGGGGAGGACTGAGAATTTTCAGACACATCCTAAAAAAAATCACTTGTTGGTAAAAGTGAAAAAACAAAACTTGAATTTCTTATCCAAGAATAATAGGAAAAAATTTTTTTTTTCTTTGTAAGTTTGAATTTTAGTGACTAAAATTTTTCCCTTTTTTTAACCTGTGTAAGCACAGGTGTTTTTTTGTTTTTTATGAATTATAATTTATAAACAATCTTGATTGTATAAACTAAACAGAAGGCAGCCTTTAAATAGCTTTGAATTTTAACATTTTTTTAAATAACTAGGGAGTTAAATTTCTCACTTCATTAACGTCTTATCCTACTCCTGAACTGTTTGTTGGTTTATTATTATTTTTCCATCTTAACTGAAAGCCATTGAAAAATTAAATATTACTATAAAAATAGTCAAAAGAAACATGTTATCGTGCTTTGAGACTCAATTTAAAAAAAATCTTAACCAGATTGGCTATTTTTTTTTCACTGTTCTCGAGAAAGGAAAGCCATTCATTCAAACATTTTTTCATATTTCATATAGTTTTTAACAAAAACAGAACACAAACAGATTGTTAGTAGTAACAGTTGATGCATTAAAGAAAAAAAATACTTTTTTTTTTATACCGTTTCAGTTTGTGTTTTTGGTTGCCTCTCAATTTTTCCTTAAAACTATGAATTATAATTAAAAGAAAAAAAAATGAAAAATCTTTTAAAATTTTATTAGTAATTGAAAAAGTTTTTTTCTTTCAAACTATAATGTCCATAATTAATACTATTTATTCCAGCAATTAAAAGCTTATTATTTCAATTGGAGCAGATATAGACTAAACTTAAACTATCACCTGGTTCACACTCCACCCACGTCTATTGAACGGGTGAAGAGGCTCATCCCTTGTTTCCGTGTTTAGGATGTGGTTTCCGGCTTTCTCTTTTCCAATCTTTACACTCTTACGTAGCCCCCTGCACATCAGTGGCGTTACTACCTTGCTCGGGGTGATATGATTAAAAAAAAAAGAAAAATCAGTTTTATTGCATTTTATTTCACTCTTCGGAGCAGATTATCGGATGGTGTCGTAAAATTTAAAATAAAAAGAATTAGCTGATTTATATTCCCCCGATGAGTCCTAAGTATAACTAATAAAAAAATAATTTGCAGCCAATTAAAATTTATTCAAATTTCATGGATTTACCATTGTGTGTGTGTGTGTGGGAGGGGGGTAACAGTTAAAAAAAACAAATTTCCCCAAGATTTAAAAAAAATAATTTTATTCATTTGTGAATGAGTACTGAAAGTTTCATTAAAATTCGATAATTATTTGATTTTTGCGAGAATTTCCTAATTAATGTTTGTCACCGAAAAAAGTGAGTTACGTAAAAATTACGTGATCGAGTGCAAACAGTCGTTACATTTTCTGCAACGCTAACTCAAATCAAAACGAAATTTTCAGCCAAAATTTCGAACATGTTAAAAAGGGATTAAAAATTTTTTTTTTTTAAATAAATAAAAATTACTTCGTTTGATCTTTCCTCTTTAAACATTTTGAGAGAAAAACGTTCGTTTTATTATGTTTTGAACATTTTTAATTCATACTATGCTGTTTTTTTGCGATTTAATGAAGGTACCTAAATGTATCCAGCTAAAAAAAAAATATGAAAAGTTCCGACAATTAGAATCTAATTTTGTTGTCAGGAGACACCTACACAAAGTAAAAAGAAAATGTTGCCATCAAATTCTAATTGCCTGCAGAGACATTTCAAATGTCAGTTGGGGTGGGGGCTGTCTCCCTTCCAAACCGGTCTGACATTGTCAATTTGGCACGTGTTCACCAACTTTTTTTCTCTTCGTTTTATAGTCTACTAATCCGATTAGTTATCCACTTGTGTAGTAAGTTTGTAATGTTTAAATAAAAAGTGTGACCGAGCTGACTCCCTCTTCCTCCAAGCTTGGATTAGGGAAGTTATCTAAAGGATAAAAAAATAAAAAAAAAACATGAAATTTCTTTCTGCAAGCCTTAATTTTAACTCTAAGCTAATAAATTACACTACAGTTACACATTTATTCTCAATGGTCAGAATATTTTGCTGTATTTTGAATGGATTTTTAATTTTTTCTACATCAGTAGTAAAATATATTATAATATATATATAAATTCTTCTATATTGACAGATCTGTCAACACAAATAATTTTCTTTATTGAACATTCTTGAAAAACATTTCAAGAATGTTCAATAGTTTTCTGAAATGTTATTTGAAAAAAGTTAGCCGATTCCGAATCGAAACAAGGTGTATTTATTTTCTGACACCTGGTTGGATTGATCCGAAAGTTTAGAAAATGTGACTAAGGGAGACAACAATTAGAAATATTACATGACTAAAAAATAGCGACGCCATTTTTGTGTGTTAATATTAAAACAAAGTTTTATCGTTAAAAATGGTTGTTGTTATTAAGAGGAAAGATCAACAAACCATTTTTACTTAATCCTTTCTAACATATTCGAGATTTTTGTAAAAAAATTTTTATTTTATTTATTTATTTATTTATTGCTTCAGCGAGTGACCAAATTTTGACAAGAGTTTATGACTTTTTAATAGTGAAAAAACAGTGAACACGTTTGGAAATTCCTGCAAAAATCAAATAATGGTTGAATTTTAATGAAACTTTCAAAGCTTACTCACGAATGAATGAAATTATTTTTAGAAAATCTTGGTAAAAATTGCATTTGTCCCCCGACTCACATTATTCTTCTGGAATTTCTAGCACAAACTTTGTTTTAATTTAAAATAAATGCAAGACTCCTTCGAAATGTAATCTAACTTTTAATTTTCTTTTTAGAAACAATTGTCACTTTTCTGAAAATATGATCAGAATATAGTGAAATAAAAAAATGCAATATTAAAAACTGCATTATATAGATAAACCGTTAATTACTTTTAAACAAGGATCTCATAGTGACTCATCATCATATCCTTATTTATTTAATTTTTTTTTCTTCTTCAGACTGACATAGTCTGAAGAAGAAGAAAAAATTTTCGATGAATAATGAATTTTTACAAGAATTGTTTTTATTTTTTAATCATACTAATTTTTAGAGTTTTAGAATTCTTAATTTTTTAAAAATTACTCTCTGCATGAGGTTATTAAATCAATACTATACTCAAAAATTAAAAAGCTTCATCATATAAATCTTACACGCACCAAAATTTTTAAAATAATTTTGTGTGTCACTAAATCTTTTTTAGTATGAAATGTCATAACTTGACAAAAAAGGTCACGTGTTTCAGGGGTTGTTCTCCTTATGAAACGTTTACTAAGGATTCATAAATTTTATTCTGGTCAACCATACTTAGCTTGTCAACATATGGCTGTCATCAATCACTTAATTTTAATGTGTCAAAGATAGAACTGTGATTGAGAAAACTTTAAATTTGCTATTTTTCCAAAAATAACATGTCACAGATGTATATTTTATTTTTGCATTATTTTTAAAACTGAGAATTCAATTAACTTTAATTTACAAACCTGTCAATCTGGATGAATGGATGAAAAACTGATAACTTTTGAAAACTCAAAAAAGTTGAGATTCTAATTCATATAATTTCTATTTGAAATATGCCGGAGTAGGTATCTTCACTAATTCACGGAAAAAAAAAACAGCATAGTATGAAGAAAAAAAAAGTCCCAAAATTAATAAAAACAGTTTTTCCTTCAAAATGTTGGCTATTTGAAAGATCAGAGTATTTTTTTAATAATTAAAAAAAAAAAAAATTAATCCTTTCTTATATGTTCGAAATTTTGGTAAAAAATCTTGTTTTGATTTTTATTGGCAGATAACCTAAATCTTTACCAGAGTTCACAATGAATAATATAATATTACGTTATTCAGTTGTTTTTTTTTTCCTGGTGAAAACACACAATTGAAAATTCTTGCAAAATCAAATAATTGTTGGATTTTAATGAAACTTTTAAGACTTATTCACAAATAAATGAAATTATTTTTAGAAAATCTTAGTGAAAATTTTTAAAATTCAAATTTAAAAAAAAAATTCTACAAAACGTTGTTTCACTTAAGTGAAATCTATATTTACTAATCGAAAATTAAAAGTTTAATGTAAATCATCGTGTTGATAAATTTTTAATTTTTTTTTTCTAGTATGTTATTTTCGATGTTACATAAAAGGTCATGTGTTTCATAGTTTCTTCCCCTTACAGGAAAAAATTTAGACAATTATGTCAAAAAAATTTTTATTTTTGTGCGATTTTTAAAACTGAGAATTAACTTTTGTTTACAAATGTGTTGATTGCTCAAAAATGGCAAAAAAATTGAACAAAATCTTGTAAATCTCAAAATTTTAGATTCCAATCAATATAATTTCTGAAATCCATCAGAGTATTTTTTGCTTACTGGAAATAATAAATTTATTAGCTTGCAATTACAGATAAAATTTTAGCTTCATAAAAGCTTTTTTCTTTTCTTTTTTTTTAAATTCAATTTAAGACTTAATCAGAAATGAGTGGCGATACGTACAAAGTATAAATAAATTAGTAAATACAGTTTTGATTTAATAACAATATCATTTCACCGTTACAAATTAATACAGAATATTAAGATTTAAGTATATAAATTATTCTAATTAAAATTTAAAAAGAAAATTTAAAAAAGGGTAGAAAAGAATTGTAAAAATCCACTATTTATTGAAAAGAAAAAAAATACTTGAGATAGTAGTGTCCATAATTAATATATTATTTATAAAAGCAATTAGAAGTTTTTTTACCATCCAGTACAGATTTTTTGACTGTTTGACCAAAATCTTTGATAATTTAAAATTTTAAACCTAGGAGAATTTAAATCCTCCAAGGTCTTGTCCTGCAACAAATATAAACATTAAGCAGTGTGTGTATATAACATTTTTTTTACAAAGATTTTCTTGAAAAGAAATTTTTGAATAATTCAGTTCTGAGTAAGCTATGAAAGTTTCATTAAAATCAGACAGTGATTTGATTGTTTTTTGTTTTTTGTTTTTTTGCAATAATTTACAAATCAATAGTTTCACTGCAAAAATCTACTCAGATTTTCTGTACAAATTTTTTGTCCTATGTTGACACAGAAAAACAAGATTTTTACCTAAAACTTCCAAGGTTTTAATAAGGATAGAAAAATAATTTTGACATTAAAATATTCTTTGATCTTTTCTTTTAATAATGAAGATTTTGATGATAAAACTTTGTTTTAGGACATTTTTTTTATGATTTGGCCTACATCTTTAAAAACTTTTTGGAAAGGAAAGTTGACTACACACTTATTCCTTTTTTAAATATTCAAAACTTGTTTGTGCTGCTCTCCATAGTTTACACAGAGATTGTCATTAAGCTCATTAGTTAATTTGTCTTCATATTATGAATAACTGAAAAGTTTTGCTTTCTGATTTTTTAAAAATATTCTATTAAGTAACAATATCAAGCAATCCTTATTTATGAAGAAAATCTTACCTAATAGTATTTTAGATATGATGTTAGTTTTTTACAGTTAATCATTGACTCTTTATCCATATACATTCAGCATATGCAGAAAATTTTGTTTTTACTTTTTGTTACCAGTTATGTCAATGTAAAAATTTCTTTACCAAAATTAGTTTTATTTCATGTAACCAGTTTATTCTTGATTTTATGCTAACAATAATAATTGGTATCATTCACGTTGGTGTTCAAACAGTTTGAAAGTTTAACTTTTCTTGGCTCACAATTAAGCAAATATATATAAAAAGATGGTTTATTTTCAAGATGAATTCAGATAGTGTAGATATGAACTTTTGAAAAAAAACCCATATTGAGCACATTTTCTTAAAGCACTGAAGGAAATTATTTTGAAGGGCTTTGTGTCAGTCAGCATTAGCGAGACACACATCTACCTACCTTTATGTCAGGTTGTGCTTACAAAATAGGTTTATGTGTACTTGTTAGTATTAGATAGCAACAAGTTTATTTTTATGGGCAGTAGCACTGAAAACTTAAGAGAAAAGGTAGAGAGGTGAAAGAAAGAAAAAAACTATTATGTGCTTTGCTATTTAACTGATAGTTTTGATGCTAGGCCAGCTGAAATGTTCTTGCTGACATCTAAGTTAATTTGGTCTTGGCCAGAATACATCATTTGTAAAGGATGAGTGCAAAAATAGGATAATATCGAGTTAGCCATGTTTAGTGCAAAGTAGCACTGTTATTTGAGCTCAGGGATGAATGGAGAGCAGCTGGTGATATTTTTTAGATGTTTATAAAACTTATCAACACAAATTATCTACATAAATGTATATCTGATATGGTGTTTAATGAACCTTTGTTGTAACAAAACAAAGTGAATACTTTTCTATAATTTTGTCACTGTTTATATAGATATTAAAACCAAGCTCTGATCTAGACTCACATTGGACTTTTATTACTACTAATGTTCTATTTTGAAGATGGATCCAGCATGGTTGAAAAATATGAACTATTCATGTGTATTACATATTCACATATTATATAGTGTCTTACACCCAATCAAATAAATTTATATTTTCTGTTCGTTAATTACTTCTTTCATATGCAATTCAAAATAAAACTGGCAAAACCAACAAATGTTTTTGAAAATGTAAATAAAAACAATTTAGTTGTGATTTATTTTTCCCTAAAGACTTGCATTCTGGAAGAGATATTCCTTAATAAGTTTACATTTAGAATATAATAGAATAATGTTAGTAGATAATATATGTAACAATAATGATTATGTTCTCAAAGGATATGGAACCTTATTCTATGATACAATTAAACAGAAATTGTTAAAAATTGACATAGTAATAATAAATACTTATAAAGTTTTCAGATAAACTATGTAGAAGGGTACATAGTAACAAATGTATATAACACATTTTTCTCTCTTTTTGGAATATAAAGCAGGATAACAGTATTGATTTTCTTCAGGCATTTCCTTTTGTTTTAAGATGAAATGATTTTTTTAAATGATAAACATTAGTTTTAATAGACTAATAATTTAGTTGATATTTGTATGTAACCTTTGTCAATTTAACCTGATTGTCATTTACTTACATATTTTGATATACTGAATTAGGTTTATGTTCATATGATACTTGAACATCACCTATAATTGTGGTTTTGTTTCTTTTGTACTTTCTATAATAATAATAGTAAGGCTGATTAGAATTCTTTGTGGAAAAAGTTGTTTCCATTATGAGTAACAGATCTACCTCACTGAAATTTAATTTGATCTTCAGTGTTTTTATTAATCATCTTGCTCGTTAATACCTGAGTGTGACTCCATACCTATTATTTATTGTCATTCAAAGGAAAAAATGTTGCTAATAAAGTTCTTAATAATTTTTTTTTTTAAGTCTATCTTTGGTTGATTGCAATATCACAAGTGAGGATTGAATTCATTACTTATGTGATCTACCAGTGAAGCTTGCTGGCCAAGATGAAGCGCTTTGCTAAGTTTTTGCTTCTGAAGAGTAATTTTTTTTCATTAAATTTTGAATACTTTTGGTTTCACCAATGATTTCTACTTTTTATTAATTAAATAATAATCTTATAAGCTTCATTATTATTGCAGTAGTAACTATTTAGGTAATAACTATCTGAAAATGCATGAAGTGGTATATCAATACTACAGTAGTAAGTTTGTGCTATTTTATTTGTAATTTTTAACTCTTGGAAATAAAACAGATTTTGTGTATTTGTGACATTATTATAAAAAAAAGTAGTGCAGATAAAACAATGCAAATTGTCTTAAAATAGTTTGGCTGTGAAAATATCTTAGCGTATTGAAAATAAGTGATTATGATTTATGTTGACTTAAATTTACTTTTGAGTTATTTTCTAATATTGCTATATTGATGGTTTCTCAATTGATGTATTATGATTGGAATTATTTACTTTTGTAAACATTTTTTGTTTTTTTGCTGTTTCTATTTAAAAATGTTTCAAAATAAGTTATTCCTTTTATTTTTTGCCTGTTTCTGTTCTTACAAATACCATAGAAGATAGAAAATAGGTTGCAATAAAAACATATTTACTAATATTATTTGAATGAATTATAAAGACATTGAACTGAACACCCATTAGAAATTGCCTTAAAAAAGCTGTAGAAGAATGTATTGAATTGATTTTTATTCTCATATTTTAATGTTTCAAATGAGTACTGGAGCAGAAAAGATGACTTTTAAAAAGAATGCCTGAAATTCCAACTCACACTAAGGAAAGATCTTTTCTCCTGCCAGTTAAGAGTTAAAAACAAAAAAACCACACACACCTTTTTAAAAAAAATCCTGACATTATCATCAGGTTTTATATTGAATTTGAGATGCTTTATTTCCTTATTTCCCTCTATGACTTTTTGGGGTTTTGTTAAAAAATGAACTTTATGGGAATAAAAAAATTAAATTATGGTTGGTTTCCATTCAATTGGTTATTAATGTATGTTCACCCTGTCAGCTTCTGTGAAACATGGTTCAACAAGGCTATTTCCTAATAGTGTGAGGTAATTTTTGTTCCTTCCCATGAAACCATATTACTCAAGGCCACATGACAATAACATCACAATAGAGTTATGTTAAAGTTTAATCTCTCATAACTCAGTGTCCTGTTCATTTTTCTCTTATATTGGAATATGGGTAACTATTTCAACTCTGACATTTTGTTCTTGTGAATAACATGGCAAAAATGATTCTGTTATGGAGTTAAAAGCACATGTCCCAATCTAATTTGGGTATGCTGATTCTGAAATTGAACTTAGCATTGTTCTAACATTTTCTGTTTTTGCATTGTGCATGTACAATATTGATGAGAATTATGGAATAAGTTAGCCTTGATTTTGTCTCAGATGTCTTGGTGAATTTTCCATCATGTTTATCAATTGAACATAACATTGACAACTCATTTCAACAGATCCTGTTCATTTTTCTCTTATATTGGAATATGGGTAACTATTTCAACTCTGACATTTTGTTCTTGTGAATAACATGGCAAAAATGATTCTGTTATGGAGTTAAAAGCACATGTCCCAATCTAATTTGGGTATGCTGATTCTGAAATTGAACTTAGCATTGTTCTAACATTTTCTGTTTTTGCATTGTGCATGTACAATATTGATGAGAATTATGGAATAAGTTAGCCTTGATTTTGTCTCAGATGTCTTGGTGAATTTTCCATCATGTTTATCAATTGAACATAACATTGACAACTCATTTCAACAGATATATTTAGGAAAATTATGCAAAAATATCTTGAAACATGAAAGAGTAAATTTATTCAATAAAATCTCCATTGACTTTGACTACGGCCTCCAGAATACTTGGGAATCTTGTCTGAACTGTTTCCTTGTTTAAGTTGGTGAATGCTGCCATAACCCTTGCCTTCAGTTCATCTTTGGTGTTAAAGGACTTTTGTTGGTCTTTTGCTCAGCTGCACCCCATACAAAACAATAGGGGATGTAGTCACAACAAATTGTCTAACAGCCATGACTGGGTTCTCCTGCTTGTGTGGCATGGCGCAGAGTCTTGTTGTCAGACATAATGCTTTCCAACAGCCATTTGCTTGACCCAGGGAAGCACTACTTCCTCAAGGAACTTTGTGTGACCCCCACCTGTCTCGAGTCTGAGGCCTTGTGAGAAGATTAATGGAGGTATAAACTCACCATCATTAGTGATGACTCCAAACACCTTCAGAATCACCATTAGAATCATCCAACTCTTTCCAAATCCTCTGCACTGTCCTCAGATTAACACCCAAATATTCTGAAATGTTTGTATTTGAGCTTTCTGCACAAATGCCAAGCAGTACAGCATGTCTTTTCCAAATTTCTGGAGTGACTTGCATCGTAGTGTTCTTTTACTCACAGATGGTGCCCAACTGACCCTACTTTACTGTGCAGTTAACAGAATAAAAATCAATGGTGGTAGTTTACCCTGTAACTAGATCCATTGTAAGAACAACATCTTAGTTATCCAATATCTCATTCTTTTTGGACATTATGTTTATTAAATCAGCTGTTTTCAGCTCTTACAGACCTAAAGTTTCTAAGCAACTAGCACAAATGAATCTCATTATTACACTAAAAAGAAAATCTTGGTATTGTAACTTGTTTCCTTACAAGCTGTGGCTTGTGCCTTGTAATCCTTTTTTGTGTAATAATTCCACAATTATAAATTTTCCTGTCGTGGGAAATACTTATAGAAGGAAACAATGAGTAGGAAGATAGAAAGCAGTGAGATTATTTATTGCTATAAAAATAACAATTTTGGCACATGACCAAATGGGAGATGGGGTCAACATTAACTATAGTATACCTAGTTAATCAGATTCATGGTCCATCCGTCCATTATCACAATTTGCTCATATATTACAAGAACTTGTCCATCACCATCCTACATATACCACATATTCGCATGGAACCTACCAAAAATAAATAAGCAAACAAACAAAAAAAAAACACAGCATAAAAATTTCTTTATGCACAATGTCCAATTGTCTTTTCTTTTTTTTTTTTATCTTACAAAAAAAAAATTACAGTGATCTGAAATGAGAGGGAAGGGATGAACCCAGAAAAAAAAAAAGAAACTAAAATATAACAGAACAAATTAAAATAACAGATGTTAGTGGGATCTGTCCACCCCCTTAAAAATTAGAGCAGCCACTGTATTCTGCCTATAGACAGAATCAAGAGTCTCACTCACTAACAGGGAAGAAAAATAGTTGTGGTGAAAGAGGAGGCCAAAAACAAACTGTCAAGATTAGGAATCTTGACATGGATCATAACAAAAGGGGATGCTTGGAACAATATCTACTCATATTGACTAAATAGTCTATCTTAACCAGAGGAGGAAGAAACCAATCCATTGCAAACAAGATGACCTTAAAAAAAAACAGTGCTGGCTCTGTTCACTTGAACCAAGCTTGTTACTTCCACTCCACCTTTTGCTGAAATCTGTCAATAAATGCTTTCTATCAGTTCTGATCTTTATTTTGTGCCCAAAGAATCCAACGAAATCCTGATAGCACGTTCTCAATTAATAGTCAGGCAAGGAAAAACTCGGGTAGCTGAGGTAATCCACTGCCAGCCTCCAAGACCAGAAAGAGTGCAACTTTATCACCAATAAGCCAAGCTGCCCACAGAGAAGAGCCTTTGCAACCCCCTCCACTAATACCAAATACAAATGTCTCCTAGGCTGTGAAAGGTCACTGTACTAAGGAATGACCCTCAAGACTGCTCGACTGATTCCTTATATATAGTAAAGATATAGAAGGTGTCCCTCTCCTCCAAAATCGAGTCCTTTCAAGACATGGCATAAGAAAGCCTAGAGGCGTGTAAGTGACTGGCCAAGTTTGGCATCTCTAGCTCCCTCATAACATGGTCATCTCTGCAACCTGATGCTTGCCATCACTCCACATGAGGGAGGAGAGCAAGTGCTCATGCACCTTATGCTCCCTGCAGAGAGAGTATAGATAACCTGTTAAGGAAGAGAGGAAATATGTAAATGGTACATGCCTCAGCTATACCTATTACAAACAAATACCTTTGGAGCTAATGCTGGACCACCACCCCTGGCTATTACCTGTATCTCTGACCAATTATTCTTCAGTTGAAGCCTGAGCCTGAACCACAATCCAAGAATGTGGGTTGGTCTGCCAGCCCAACTCAAGACCCCGGAAGACTTGTTGCAGTTAATCTTCACCCTGTGACCTCGTACCGTTTATGTGCGTTCTACACCACCTCAATGCTGCTGCAGCACAATACAAAAATGGATATATCATTGACATACGCAAAAACAAGTACCCTGGCAAGTAGTGAGCAAACAAAAAGAAACAAAACTACCCAACCACTAGTCATGTACTAAGGAATGACAGTGATTATATTTAAAGAGAAGAATCACTACTTCGATTTTCCAATTACAAAAAGAACAAAATCAAGAATGCATACACAATCATCCACTCAATACAACAAATGTCCTGATGTTGTAAGTTAAAAATAAATTCTTATAAATTACTCCAATCTAGAATTTGGTATTGTTTTATGTTTAAAAATAATTATCTTTAACCTTATAATCAGTTCAATAATATTTTCAAAAAGTTTTCTGAAGTAATGACCGATGCAACATAAAATTCATTAATTTATGAATAAGTACTCGAGTGATTTTTGGTGAATATTTAAAAACAGGTTGCGGTACTTTCTTATATTATTGAAAATACATACACATTTTGGAGATACTATACTCTTTAATTTTTAATCTTTTCTAACACATTTAAATTTTTGGTTTAATTTTTTTTTTTTTTGTCTGTGATTCACCTGATGTTTACTCTCAGTTACTACTATGGCAAATGTAAGATTAAGCAAGTCAATTTTTTGCTGTGGAAAAATGCATTAATTTGAAAATTCTTTCAAAAATCAAATAATTGATTTTAACAAAACGTTCAGAACTTATTCACAAATGAATTAAATTATTTATGCAATTATTATTTTTAGAAAATTTTGGTAAAAATTTTTTTTTTTTTTACATCTGTTATATCCACCCTCCAATTAATTTCATGAAATTCCTAGAAATTCAATATTGCTCACAAATCTTGTTTTATTAGTTAAACGCAGGACTCCTTTGGGAATGTAAACCATGCAACTTTTTTTCTATGGAGCTACTTTTCCGGATATCTGTTTTGAATAAGTAAAATAAAAAATGTCTTAAAACTACACCATTTTTAATTTAGATAAACTTTTAATTAATTTTATATATTAATATATTTTGAAGAAAAATTTTTTTAAATAATAAATTTTTTTTAGAATTATTTTCATTTTTTCTTCTCTGCTAATTATGATGATTTGTAAAATTTCAAACATCAATTTTTTTCCTGTCATTTGGTGTCTTCAGTTATTAATTTATTAAGTAAAGACTATTTACAAATCATTTAGCAGTAAGATTTTTAAAATAATAATTTTTTTTTATGCTAAATTGTACATTTCATAAATTAATGTCAATTCTGGTCAACTATACTTAGCCAGATAATGACATGATTGATGACAGACTGTCATCACCTACTTCAAAGGTCAGCAAGATGAGACCTCCGTGATTAAGAAATACTTAACTTTTATTCTGAAATTCATACTTTATACAAGTTATAATGTTTGTTTCAAATCTGATTGATTTTACTTTAAATTTACTAATTTTCCAAAAATAATGTGTCACAGAGGTATATTTTATTTTTGCAAGATTTTTAAAACCGAGAATTAACTTTTGTTTACAAATGTGTCAATCACTCAAAAATAGTCGAAAAGTTGAAATTTAAAAAAAATTTCAAAATTTTAGATTCGAATGAATTTCTGTTTGAAATCCACCAACAAAGTATTTTGATTACTGGAAATAGTAAATTTAATCATTTAGCTTTCAATTAAACTAAAGCTTCAAGAAACTTTTTTTTTCTTTTTTTTTAAATCAATTTAAAAGTTAGGTAACGAAAATCAGTGGATTTACCTATACTGGAATCGCAGTGATGTTGCATTTTGGCTATAATGCGAAAATCAAGTACAATTTCATGAGAACTTGGTTTGTTTATTAATTTTTTGAAGAACATTGTTGTTCTCCATAGACGTAAGTCAAGATTGGCGGCGGTTTTGTTAACTTAAAGTTAATAGAAAAACTACTCCATTGCGATCATTGATTTCAAAGAAGTATCCGTTATCCAATAATAGGTTGTCATATGTGTTTCTATTCGAATACAGGAGAATGGATAAAGAGGAATGAACTCTTTTTCTCGTAATTTGTATTTTTGTCCTTATTGTCTCTTTCCTCTTCGGCAAACGAAAAAATCCAGTCGGTTTTAAAAATTAAGTTTTTATTTTTTGGTTTCTATCGATTTTATTGAACTCTTCGCGATTACATTTTATTATTTCTGCTACATTGTTGGAATTTAACAATGATAAATTGTTATACAAGGAAATATGTTCAAGTAGTCGCAATTTTTCCAGATTTGTTTTCCACGGTGGGGAGTTAATTCCAGAATTTTGAAATAGTCTTTTTTTTTCTTTTTTTTAACAAAAAACAAACAAACAAAAAAAGCAATAATCTATGTTCGTCCGTTATCCATCTAGGCGAATTAAAAAACAACCCGAAAACTAAAAGTAACAACAGGTAGTAACTGCTGTGTTACTGTGATTAAAATTAAATAACTCACTTGACGTTAAATTTAAAATAACAGTGTGAAAGGTTTTTTAAATATCTCTTTATTAAAGGTTTAACTTTAATTTCGTTTTTTTGTCGAAATTACAATTGATATCGTCTAAAAAACAACAATGAAAACTTAGGCGGAACACGATACTTTGCCCAGATGTTTTCTTTTTCGAGCACGCGTATATTGTGACATTCGAGAGTGACTATGTGAAGGGATCATAAAAAATGGGGATTACGTACAAAGGGACGCTGAAGATAAATTTAATTGTGTGTTCGTGTGGAGAGAGTATTTGTGAAATACATTTTTTAAAAAATTTAGTTATCCAATAAACACTAAGAGCAAATTGAAAAAGGGACACGTTTTTATTATTAAAAAAAAAGTTCCTTTCGTTGATTTTCTATTAGTCAAACCACATAAAAATACACATTATGGCTCTACGACAGTCATTTGTAAATTGAGGAGATCATTATTGGCGGTAAAACGCCTTTTGCGGTTTTTACTGATCAGGGGGGAAAAAGGCGATGTTTGGTTGGTCTGTCTGTTCGTAGCACATATTTTTTTAGTTGTACTAAAGAAATGTATTAAAAAAAAGTTTAGGTGGAGGGAATGATATGTGTGTAGTTACAGAAACTGTATCATAGTAACGCGTGTATTGAGGCCTCAAGAAGAGTTCTGATGGTATAGAGGGTGAAAAAAAAGCCGAGTGAACGAACGAGACATGTTGACGCACGCGTGCGCGCGAATCTGCGTCTGCACGTGTGCCTTCATAGTGAGAAATGCCTATATAAACTGATAACTTGAAGAATGAGGGGAACTCTAAATAGACAGAACGAAACTGGTTGTAGTTTTAGATGAAGAATAATTTCCATTATTCGTTTTTCTCATCGATTATTGTTGCAGTTGAGAAAGAAAAATCAGCTTTGTCCTCCTCCATAAATGTGCCCGCCGGTTTCACAAAATGACCTCGTTTGGTAAAAGAGAAGGACGAATGGAATTCCTTGTTGCCGACCACGTGACCGATATTTGCGGCAGCAGCAGCAGCAATTGTGGAACTCGTGTTTTCACTTTCACACACACGCAGACACATTAATGCACGCACGCATGCACAATATTTGCTCTTTCTCTCTCTCTCCTAAGCACGGCATTATTTGCTATTTCGCCTGATTAAAGTCTATAGAAAATCTAGATACCATAAACACTGATGTATATACGTACATATGTATATATAGGTCTAGTTAGATCAAAAAGAGATAGGCTAAAGAAGACGCATACACGCACGTACACAGAAGAAGCGCGCATCTGTGTAAGACACAATCTCACGTATTTTTAAGGGGAAAGCAATAATGGCTGAGAATAATTCTCGGCTGAGTCGTGATAGTACGATGCAAGTGACCGCTAAGGTAGGTGTGGTTTCAGTTTGAATTAAGAAGAATACACATCCTATATTTCCTTCGACTGGTGGACACAATAATACAATCGAATAACAATAGTGAAAATCTGAACATTTGTAATCGTCGGTTGCTCTGCCTCGAGGGCCGGCGTGGTGGTGGTGGGGGCGTTATGTATTTTTGTTTGTTTGTTTGTGTGCGTGCGTGCGTGTGGAAACGCTTCTTGGCAATGGACGACTTAATTCGCTCAGCATGTTTGCCGGGGGATTTTTTTTTTTATCGCTTGGATTCACTAATCATCATGATATTCGTTTATTTTCTTTACACATATCCTGGCAATTTCAAAATTAGCTTTTTAGTCAACATTACCGTCAGTGCTGTGGGCAAATCAAACAAGTCTTCTATTCCTCATTTAATGATGATCACTTGTACTCTTAGTCTTAACTCTCTTTCTCCCTCCCTTTACGCGCATGCGATGACCGTCCCCATCTCTTCATCCGATTTTAATATTCATTAGTTTCATAAACAACACAAAGCACTCGCTTGATATTTTTTCCTTCAAAATAATAAGTGCGAAATGGATTCCAAAAATTAAAGGAAGCAGTCGGGGAAACCGACAATTTTACTCTGATGAGGTGGGGGTGGAGTTTCCTTTTCTTTCTTTTTTTCCTCTCTCTGCCTCCCCCACCACTTGTCTGTAGTAAACGTAGTAGCAGGAGATTAAAATAAATACAAGGACGGCTTTGAAATCTTGGGGAAGACATGAAAAGTGGAAAGAAAGAAGGAAAAAAAAGTAAAGAACATCCTATGACCTACATTAATATTTTTTAAATCTAATTTTTTTTTTTTTGCATTGGATTATTTCGAAATACATATCGATTGATGCTCATTGATCAATGCTTTAGAGAAGATCGTTATTTGTATCTAGAATTATGTATAAAGAATTGTTTTGTATGGAAATGTCCATGGACGAGATTACAATAGTACACAATATGGCGACTGATAACTTTGTCCAAAATGAAGATAATGAAATGAATGTAGAGAGATTAACTACTTTCTTTTACTTAAAATGTGTTAGTAGGTAAAACTTTTCTCATATTAAATGCACCTTCTTTATAAATAGTTCTTATTTTTTACGATAAAAATTTTATTTAGGAATATAAGAAATAATGTAACTTTTTTCACATTTTGACATTCACCTACCACAATAAAAGCATCACTTCAAATTCGTATGAATCGATTCTTTTTACACAGGCTTTCAAGATTATTTCTACCGGATTAATTTTCAGAAAATCTGGAGATATGGCATAAGGCCGAAAGTCTGTCCCTACTGAGGATCGAAATCACTAACTCAGTCAATCAATCGTAATGATTAGCAGTACAATACATTACAAGCTTGCTAACCATTAATTACACCACGTCGAAAAAATATAATCAAACTTTTTGTTGCTTGGAGCTTTAAGTTTTTTTTATTTTGGGGGGGGGGGGATATGTAGAATTTTAGTTAACAATAACATTTAAATACTCTAGAAAGCTAGAGAACCCGGCTGGCTATATTTTTCATTTCGTCGTTGCTCATGTGTAACTTTTTGGTTTGACATCCAACATTCCACTGACCACTCTCAGCGTCCTATTCACTCTTCTTGTTCCGTGATTCTTAAGATTCAAATACAAATTACAAGTTGATGAGAGACGTATCACGGATTTCTTAACAAATATTGTAATAAAAAAAAAAGTGTCCATTTAAAGCTGACTTTTTCACTAAAGACAAATTTGTCATTGAAACATTTCGCCATCCGAGACTCTAAATTTTCTCAATGGACAGCCAATGTCTTTCAAGATTTTTTATTTTTAATTCTGATAATTAAGATTATTCTAGAAATGTTCATGTAAAACTGTTTTTTAGAAGTGATAAGAACATAATGGTGTTTACTTAATTTCTTGTGATTCTTCTTGTGCATCAACATTCTTTTTACTGCATTTTTTCATTGTTTACTTACTACTACTAGTCATTGAAGCATTTTTTTTCGATTTTTAATGGAATAGTTTTAAAAAAAGTCAGTAACTTTGAAACTACTAACATTTGTTTTACGATAAATAAATGTAAAATTTTTCATAATCATAACTAACTTGTATTACTTTTTTTGTTTGAAGTTGCACAAAAAAATATTTTAAGGAGAAAACTGTACGATACAATAAAATTAGTTGGCTTTGTTTCATTTCTTTCTTTTACTTATGTGGGCCTGAAAGAAGTTTCATTTGATTATAGAAACACCAACCAATCTCTAGGCAGACATCTTAATCTGATAACCTGTCAGTTTAATCAAGACACGTGTCATTTTAGCTCTTTAAGAACTGACATAACGGATATAAAAATTCATAAAACTTCTTAGTTTGATTTTTACAAAATATTCGTCAAATATTTTTAAAAATGTTTAATCAGTATTGTTAAACTGACATAACTGAAAATTTAAAAAAAACACCTTAAAATAAATATGTAAGCGTCAGACATAAATCAACTGACTTAAAAGTAAAACTTGTTTGACTTTTTTGAAGGCGTTAAACTATTCAGTAATTTGAAAATAAAAAAAATAAGTCGAAAATTGCATTCACAGTAATCTCCCTTGAATGGCTTGGCATTAAAGGTGTGGCTAATTTTTTCTCCAACCCCTGCCTTTGTAGAGGCTTGTTTTCATTGTCCAATCAGAAGGGCGAATATAATGAGGAGGAAATATTCAAGCCAAAACATATGGCCTTTCCTAGTGACCATAAATTATAGGTGAAGTTCGATTAAATCATCAGTGGCAAATAATCAGAAATACCAAGTGGCTTTTCTGTAATTTTATATGCTATCATTTTTCTTTTTTCAGTATTACATCTGCTTCTACTTGTTTTCAGTTTGTGGAGCAATATGATTGTGTATAAAATAAATTTATTGTATTTTCTTTTTTTAACTTCATATTTACATGAAGTTTAACTGGATTTGTATTCAGAGATTTCAGTTTAAAAAGAAATTGTGTTGTAAAGTATTTTCTTTATTTTGCACAATGCCAAATAGAATTTGCAAGGAGAGAAATGCATTAGTTGATGATTTGATTTGATTTTTAGGAGGAAAAAGCCGACTCAATGGGTGCTAAAATCGAAGATGATACACAAGCTAAAAAGGAGGAAATTGAGACTGAACCTCCAGAGAAAAAAGTAAAAGTTTCAAACTCTCAGGTAATTATGTTTTAATTTTGTTTTTGCTACTTTTTCTTCTTAGTTTGATATAATAATAACCAACTTACCTTTTGACCTTAAACTGAACATTTACTAATCCAACTTTTTATTAACATTATCCTAAATGGAACAGAAAAATAAACAAATAGAAAACCGGTTTTAAAATATCTTTTATATACATTTACTTTCACTTTTGTAGTGAAATCTTAATGCAAACTTGATTATGTCACAAGCAGTATTACATCTGTTTGTGAGATGTGTTGGAAAAAGGATGAGGGAAATATTCTTCAATTATGTTTTTCTACTTTCAGGATGAAGCTGGAGATGCAAAAGAACTAAAACAAAGACGATCAAGATTGAAGCGTCTCGGAATTAGTGAAGATTATGGTAAATCTTTCTCTTTAAGTGCCTTTAAAACAAAACTATATGCATTCACTTTTCATTTTTCTCCTCTGTTTGTCATAAGTACGATCCAGGCTTTTTTTTTTTTTTTTTAAATATGATGGAAATAATTAAAGGAGTGAACTGAATGTTATGCTTGATGTTAGATAATAGTGTCATTCATTGTTATGGGTAATTATTAAATTGTCTCTTTGTATTAAATTACTTGGATCTTAGATGAAATATTCTATCTACTTTTCTACAGCTGAAAGGCTCTTAAAATCTGAGGATGCTAATGAGGGTCGACGAACTCGTTCAAGATCACGTGGTGGAACTACAGAAAGCCCTCGGGCTTCAAAGAAAATTATGCCGGCAAAAGTAAGTAAATTTAATAAATAAAAAGAATAGAGTGTTTTGTTTTGTTTCCCCCCTCCCCAGTAAATTTTATGTGAAGAATTTTGACATCCTGTGAACAAAGTTATTTGTAAAATGTTTATTTTTATGAACTAAGAAAGTATTGATTGCTAGAATTTTAACTGGTCATTCCATGTTGGGTGATTTGTCAAGTTTAACTGAATTCATATTTTAGAATAGACTGAAGTCAGAAATATTGAGTTGCCAAATATTATTTAAAGATTTAAAAAAAAATGTTTCTTGCATTGTAAGTTTAAAACTTAGGTTTTATCAAAATAAATTTATACTGTAATTATTTTGCTGAATTGTCATAATTTTAAGATTAAGAGGTAAATGTTGCTAACTAACCTTTAATTTCATTAGTGACAGTTTTTTTTGTTTTTTTTTCCCCTCCTCTTTCCCTTGTTGAAGGAGACTCCAAGCAAAAGAGGCCGAAAAGCTAAGAAAGCTACTTCTGCTCCTGCTGCAACAGCTGCTGAAGAAGAGGAAGAAGCAACAGGTGAAGAATCTGCTGAAAAGGCTGAGGAAGCAAAAGAGGCCAAGGAAGAAGCTGCTGAAGATAGAGAAGAGGCTGCTGCAAAAGAAGAGGATGAGGACGAAGACGAGGACGAGGAAGAAGAGGCTCCCGCAGCTGAAGATGGGGAGCAAGATGCTGCTGCTGGGCCTGAGAAAGAAAAAGAGAGTGAAGGAAAAACCACTGATGATGGTGAGGCCAAGACGGAGTGAAGATCCTTTTCTCTTGGCTAATCATTCATCCTTGCCCTGGGCCTTGAGAACTTTTCTCATGGATTTTCTCCTTACACCCACATCATTCATAACTACATATGATTTGTACTGTTCTTCATCTTGCAGCACCAAAACAGCAACTGCTGCAGTTCGTTCGTCATCAGAAACAAAAAAAAAAAACAAAAAAATATCTTGTACTTTGTCCACTTTTTTTGCTGCCTCATTTCATTCTTTCTTTTCTTACCCCTTCCCCACCTTTCCATATAATATCAGTAATATTGCATCTATCATCCTTGTCAGTATCACTGAAAAGAAAAATACAGGGCCTCCTAAGACTGCGACATTTTTGTGTTTATCATTACAGAACTTGAAAAGTTGAAATAGATGCAACTTAACAGAAAGGAAGAAAAACAAAACAAAACACCAACCAACCCATCACAATAGCATTTACCATTTTCTCTCCTGCTTTAGATACAAAATAGAAAAAAAAATTTTAATGATATATATTAAACAAAAATCTCACATGACTTGCATTTCTCATTATTAACTACTTGTCCTTATTGGAAAAATCTTTTGTCAAAGGAAACATGACTGTTTCTGATGCCTTTTTTGTTTCGTCTATCTCTCTTTTTTGTTCTCTTTTTTTTTTTTTAATTTTTTTTAATTTTTGGGAGGAAAACTTTATAAGACCGTCCTTTTTTCTTTCTCTTTTTTTTTTTTTTTTCTTTGAAAGCACTTATCTTGAATTATTTTTGAAAATATTTTCTTTAGTTTTGTTTTTTTTTTTTATTTAAAAAATTTTTTTCCACCCACTCCCCCTTTCTTTAGAATCTGGAGCTGGCCCTCTTCCTCAATGACTGGCACCTGTGGCTAAGGTGGGGAGAACTATTGTTAAACTTCAAATAAAAAACAACAAACAAAAAAACTGAACCATTTTCATTTAACTTGGTTTCCTGCTTTATTATTATTATTATTATTATTATTATTATTATTCCTATTCCTAGCTACTAAAATAGTCATTGCAAATTGTTGATTTTCTTTTATTGCCTGAATGGGACACACTTTCTGTGTGGAATTTTGTAGCAGTGTATAATGTTGATCAAGAAGGCAGGAAAATAATAGTTTTGTTTTTTTATTGTTTTTTGTTTTTTTCCTCCTCTCTCTCTCCTGGACCAATCTTATTCATTTTATTTTATTTTATTTTATTTTTTTTTTTATATAAATCTGTTAACATTACAGCACAGATATACATCTTTCATCATAGTTTTAATTTAATTTTACTTTTTACCAAAAAGGCATTTTAATGCCATAAAAAGTGAGGGATGTCTAGATTCCTAACCTCATTGACTGCACTGCCTTCATAAATAGACTTATTCTGCAACTCTGCCTTGAAAGCATGGCACATAGGCCTCGGCTGTTTCACCTTGCCCCCTGTTTTTGGTTTTAGGACCCGTCCAGTCCAATCAAGCCGTTGTTGGAGTTGCTCATAATCATTCCATTCTCCCCTGCCGTCACCACCACCACATCTACCACCTGTTCTTCTTCCCTTTCAGAAAATAATTACATTCTACTTGGTTTTTTTAGAACCAGCAGTAGCTTCTTTGCATGATACTTCTCTTTTTCCTCTGCTGCTTAGGACTGACAACATTGAACACAGATTGCTCACAATTAATGATCCAAGTATGAATCTTTTTAGGGAAACCAATGTGCTGTCTATGTGCTTTTAGGGTTCTTAAGAACATACTTGGAAGTGTGTGTGTACATTAAGCACAAGTATTCTTTGTGTTTATGCTATCAAATCAACTATGCAGATGAAGAACAGATTTTGATACTGAAAAAATTCCAATGGTTACACCTTTTAGCACAGGTTGTGTTTCTTAACACTGTTCAAACAGAGCGTTCTTAGTATCTATCATCCAAAAATAAAAACAAAAATTTAATCTAAAGCAAAATTCCTGTGCTATGTAAATCAACATTCATCATATATATCTGTGTACTGTGTGGTGCAACATTGTTAAAATGACTGTCATACATTTATTTTCTCATTCATAATGGTGATTTATTATTCATAGATAATTTACAGGTGTAGCCGTCTTTGGACCCAATAGGTGTCCTGTGTACACACATGCATCCCACGAGTGGCTAGTGTGTTCAATGTTCAATCCTAAGGGGAATGCTTCTGTCTGATACCATCCAAAATTTTGATCAGGTTTATGGAAAAAAACTAAAATTATAATTTTCTTCTAGATTAAAAAAATTTCAAAGATAACTGTTTTAATTTTGTATCAAGGATGTGTATGTTTTGTGATTGAGAATTCAAGTTAATAAACTATTTTTTTTTTTTTTTTTATAAATGCTTTTTTCCTTTGGTATTTTTCTTTAGGTCCTTCACATGATAAACACCAGACAACCTGTCTTATTTCACACTGTGTTGTTAGCAGACTAAACTTCCTTCAAGCTCATCCTTGTTACTAATTTATAAAATTTAATAAAACTTTGTTTAGACAACTCATTGCTCTGACACTCTCTTTTTAATTTGGATTCTTGTTAGTGTGTAGCTAATTTCTTTCCATATTCTTAGGATTCACACAAAACTACTCCTCTTATTTTTTATTCTCACAAAATGTTAGTTTTTTATCTAATTCACTTGCTTGATTCACTTTCCATTTTTCCTATTTAAGTAAATACATATACTGAGTTTTATCTTTGGAAAACAGTTTTAATATTCAAAATATTTAAAGATGTTTTACGTTTATTAGAAGAAAACAGCTTTCATTTTTCACCTGAGAATGTTGAGAATAAAAGATAAGTATGTAGATTTCAATCAAATATTTTTCATTTTGTTGATAAAACTTTATTGACTTCATGGTTTTTTTGGGGGGTGTAGAATTGGCCATTGGCTAAGGTTTATAAAATTTCTTTTTGCAAAACTCATCTTAGAAAAAGAAAAGCTATTGAAATTCTGTCTTATTTCTCAATGTTTGACATTTTTGTATGTGCTGATGATTTTAGGTTAACTGAGGAGGAGTGGCCATTCCAGCAATATGGGATTCTGGGAAGGAAAAAGGATTTATGTATTTCTTTCTTCTTTTCCTTCTTTTTTTTTTCTTTTCTTTTTTTTCTTTTTCCTTTTTTTTTTTTATCCAGCTCACATGGAACTGCTATAAAAATATGATCTCATTCTGTAAATAATCACAGGTAAGGTTTATTGTCATCGAGTTGACCGAAGAAAGAATCAATTTGTATGGAGAGAAGTAATTTCAACTTTTATTCATTGCTCCATTTAGTTTATGGTGCTCTCAGCTATTTGTGAAAAACTTTTGCACTTGAAAGATTTTGTGTTGGTCACTGGAGAACAAATTTATTTTTGTGGATCACAAATTCGATTTTGAAAACATTTTATGGCAGCAATTCAGAAGTAAAATTTAAATGTCACAGACATAATTCTTGAATTTCAGATGAGTACATCAGCAAATCATCTTGATTTCTCTCAGCTGATTTTATGTAAAACAAATCTTGGAAAATTTGATATTTTTACTGTCTTTAATTAAAATGGAAAATTGTTCATTTTATGATTGAGAGAAATAGAAGTCAGATTCTTTATTCTAAAAAAGCCTTCAAATCTGAACCTGGGTTTTGAGGGCTTTTGGTTATAACCTTAATTGTCGTTAAAGAAACTTGTCTTCTAATTTAAACTGGTATTAAATTAATTTTTTATGTACATATTTAAAAACTCAAAATAGTTATAGTTATTATTTTTCATACAAAATTTTGCTTTGGATTCTTAAATGAGCACAAAAAGAAATTGGGTCAGTTTTTAATTTTAAGAACATTTGTTTTGACATTTAAGATATACAACCGATTTTGATCATCTTGAAAGTCAAGAGATTTTTTTCTTTTCAACTGACTTATTCAAGGAGTGGAAAAAAGTCAGTTGTTAGAAAAGGGAACTATTTGTTTTTGACTGGCCACAAAACTTTAAAAAAACAAAAAAAATAATTAAGGGTAAGTATTGCAAAAATGAAAACTATTTCCCTCCTTTTTTTTGTTTTCAATACGTTTGTTATTTTGCTACAGAAGATAAAGAAAATCATCCACTGGTATGTGTTATTGGTTTTCCGTTTTATGAAAATGGCTGTGAAAGTTCAGTTAAGCTAGTTTTGAGGTATTTAAAAAAAAAATTTTTTTAAATCAAGATCTACCTAAAAATGGTGTTTACTCTTAATTTAAGGTTCATATTTATGGTATTAACCCTTTAGTATTCATATTACACACATATTTAGGCAGCATATATTGTCATTCAAACATTTCATTGAATCATGTCTATATTCAATGGAACAACTTTGAATAATTATATATCTCTCCATACATAAAATGGGCGAATTAAAAGAAAGAAAAACAGACAAATGTCCACAAAGTTTTTAAAAATGCCATCAAATTGACATAGTGGAAATCTTGTTCACTTAAGATCTGACTCGTCCACATAATTGTCTTCATCTGTATCATTCAGTTTGTCACAATTAATATCAGAAATGTAGAGATCTATTCATTTTGCATTTCTAGTTTTTTTCTACGTCTGTTTATCACATGAGCATTCTGAATCATTAAATTTCATTGTGATTGCCCGTTGTCAAAAGGATTTATTTTTTGCTGAGAGATGGCAGAAGTGGCATGTGGTTAAAATCTCACAGTTTGTATGACTTACTGCTTTAATTGCTATGATGTCAGGTTTGAGCATCTGAGAGGTTTCGAATATTTTGTGTAGAAATGAAAGAATCACTGTTCACCAGCAAATCATCTCATTGCTTTTATCAGATTTTAAAGAAATGAAAAACCAGATTTGGTTAAAAATAGTAATATTTACTTGGATTGGATTGTCAAGATTTGTGACTCCTTTTGAAATATCAATTTTTAATAGGTATTTTAATAATCTTCAACTTGATAGCTACCTAGGCTCATCTCAAGTACATGTAATTGTCACCCGTTATACTCAAGAAATCTGCAGAACCAGAAACCTTGAAGTTGAATCTCTAAAGTTGGCTAAAACCTAAAATAGGAATTTACTTGCATGATTTTAGAAAGTTTTTATTGCTGTTTAAAAATTTCACATAGCTCAAAATGGAGCTAAAAAATATTCATAGAACTTCATAGGAAGTTTTAAAAGCAATGATTTGTAACTTATTGGAATTTTCTTCAATGTTTAGCTTTTGGTTTTATGGTATTGTCCTAAAAAATGACGATGATGTGGATTCCATTGACTGCCAATTTCAGTGAGATATGACATTCCAGATGCTTATGTTAAGTATCTGGAATCAACACTCCCCGTTTTACACTGGTTCTTGGTGTCCCTTGTGTGTGTGGAGGTGGGGCTTTTTTTGAAACCACAATCAAGTTCCCAGTGTTGGTGGGGTGACATTTTTAGGTGAGATCTCTCATCAAAATCTTGTGGCATATTTTTTATTTTTTTATTGGTTTTATTACATTTAATTTAAAAATGAATTGTGGGTTTTCCTGATTTTTATTTTTCCTCTTAAGGTTTTTATCAAAATATCACAATTCCTTCACTTATTTTACTGCAGTCAAATTTTAGTAACATTCATCTTAGAAATTTGGTTGAGTTCTCTTGGTTGTTTAAGAGTTTTTCTTTGATTCTATTTGATAAATTGCTTACTAGCAGTAATCGTCAGGCCCAGTCTTTGAATTTTCTACACTTGAAGTAAATAATAGAAATCTTCATTAATTGTTTTTTTGTATAACACAGGCGTTCATTTCGAAATGGGAAGAATTGAGATTACTTTTAAAGTAAGCTTTAAATAGCATAATTAAAAAAAAAGTTGTTGCTAAAATTAAGTACACCAAAAAATGAGTTAAAGTGTTTGATTGCAAATGACCCTTTTAGTAAAAGAGTCATGAAATCTAGGAAAGATTTTTTTGTTTTCAGGCTTTGCAATTTGTTTGGTAAAGTGACAATAATTTATTAATAAAAGAAGTTATATAACTGATGTTTCTTTTAAACTGATGCTTTTGCAATCAAGGATTTTGGTGGGGGTAATGTTAAAAATGATCTAAGAAATTCTGATAATCTAGAATCTAGATGTATTTGTTTTGTATGCTTGTCTTCCTGATTTCTTTGACCACTTGGTGATTGCAAAAGTAATGATTTATCTTAGTGTAAATTGATGCTGAGATGTAAAATACCATATATTTTTTGTTCTAAGCAATCATGATTTGTGTAGAAACAAAAGCAGAATTCAAAATGTGTCTTCATTGTCACATTTCACATTAGTGGATGAAAATTGTTTTTTTTTTTTTTTTTTTTTTTTTTATTAATTCAAAGGAACTTGAGTTATTTTGAAATAATAAGCTTTTTCTATATCAACAGAGATTTTGTAATAGCCATTTTGTTTGGTCCTATTCTGTCAATTTTTTTGTTGAAAATGAAATTTAATCAAAATTGTCAACAGAAATGCAAATGTTATATTCTTTTTCATAAAATAGCCATACATTTGGGGAAATTAATTTAATGTTAAGCTTATTTTCATCAGCTAATTACAATTTTTCTAGTAAAAAGAAAAGTTTTTTTTTTTTTCCTTTGTTTATTGAACTAAATATATAGCAAATGGGTGAGACTAGTTCATTAACTATCACTCATAAGCACCTGTGTTTGATGGATTTTTGGAAGATTTTGACGTCTTATTAAAAGTAATTTGATATTAACACTATTTATATTTGGACTGTTGTTCTCATTTTTGTTGTTATCCCATGGTTGATGTGCCCTCCGACCCTGGGTTACCTACAACCAGTGGTGATTGTGGAACTTTAAAGGTAGGGAGATTTTTACTGATAAGGAGGTGGGCAAACTCAAGTAGCGTCTTCATTTTTCATACTACACTATTGTATACACAACTTAGGAATGAGTTTGGGTATAAGTATGTTACTTCACTAAATTCAACAATAATTTTTTTCATTCATAGTAGTGGAGTTCTAATCAATACTTGCCCTCTTTTTCACTCTCAAGCTGTTGAAACACGAGGTTAATTTCAAAACAAAAAGGGTTTATACTAACGTCAATACTAGCAGAAAAGTTTAATAGAAAAGTTGCTTGAACTTAAATATATTGAATATTTTAGACGACCGAAATTATGGGATAAGGGGACTTGCTTTTGAATGTGCTCCTCTTAGTTGACATTGAGATCTAAATTTAATTCTATGCATGGACAGGCTTTTCCTCATCTTTTAAGAAGCAAATAAATTGAAACTAAAAATCAAAATTTGAATTGAGGCATGAGATTTTCCCAGGAATGTATGTTGTGGCTTTTACAAGCATGGAAACCATGACTACTGATTTGTGTCCCAAATTCAGAAAAGTAAACTTGCAAACAAATTAATTTGATTATTTTCATTTAAAAGAACGTCCCTTTGGTAGTGCGTTACCATTGGAATTATTCTTGTTGATTTCTACTGTGATAAGGGAGTGAGTTTCAAAGACTACATGCAGCAAAAACCTGAACGATCAATTCGACATGGCTCTAATCTTTTATTACTGCATTTTCATCATATTTCAGGTTTCTCCAGGAATGTCTAAGCAGTTCAAGGTTTTTATTTGAATCAAGCAGTTTGACTATTTTAGTATTGTGATATTTTGCTGGAAGGCATTGACATGCAAGCAATGGTGTCTTTCCCAAACTTGTCAAAAAATTCAAATGGCATGTCTACTTTACATTTCCAGATGGGAGGTTGAGTTAATTCCCCTGCTAAGTATCATCGAGAGTGGCTCACCTTGTTTCACTGCATTTTCCCCGAATTAGAAATGTAGACGTTTGGAAAAGGGCAAAAAGAAACGACAGGTTAATGATTATATGAAGTTGGTTGGGATTAAGTTCATGTTTTCACAATATTTCCTGCTACTTTGAATGTTGTGTTCTGAAATATTGAATCTTGATTTCAGAATATGGGCACTTGAGGAAAGTTTCAGAGAAAAAATATTTAAAAAATTGGTCCGAAAAATCCTGAATATTTTACAAGAATACATGTAAACATTACAAATAAAGCAAATCAAAATTTTGTTTATTGCAAGTGTAAAATGAGTTGTTTTTGAATTTTAATTGTAGAAATTGAGTTTTTGAGTTAAAGGTTGAAAAACTAAGATCAAAATATTGCAGTTGGAAAAAACATTCTGCTTTTGAAAAATCCTCAAAAAAATGAAAATCAGCGAATAAATATCCAAAAATATTTACTTTTATGAAGTAAAACATTTAACAAAAGGGAAAAAATGATAACATGAGATTGGAAAAGTTTTAATAGAAAAGATAAAAAAAATAAAATGACAAAAATAACACTGAATGTGCACTTTTTTTTTTTTAAAGTGCAAGTGTGTGTGTTTATATAAAAGTTTTGAATTTAGAAAAATGAATTCAAGATGTGTTTGGCATTTAATTGATCCCCCTCCCCAAATTAGAAATAAAATTGAAATTTGCTAGTTTTGAACATTTCAATTCAGTGAAATTTTATGTGTAAATAACAAGAAATGACTTGAGAAAGAAAAAATTTCAAGTTTTAAAAAATAATCCAATGTTTGTCTTTGTTTATTTAGGATTCTTAAAGGTTAAGGACTTTTTAGGAGAGGCTTTCATATAAAAAGAAACGTTAATAAAGTGTTTTAGATAAGCTGGTTTGATTTGATAAGAGCAAAACCATTTTTCATCAGCCAAACTTGTATGAGTTGTAAAAAGAAGTAGAACCAACAAGACTTCAGCACACAAAAGAGTTTCTTCCATCAAAAAATACAGGCAACAAGATCAAATGCCTGTGGAAAGAATTTTCTAATAAAATCATCTTAGAATGCCAAAATGTTAGTCGCTAAGAACATTAAAAAAAACCGAATATTTGTCTGAAATAAAAAAATAAATCAACCAAATTAGTTTAGAAACTCAGAAGCAAATTTTTTCCTAAACAAATTCTGCAAATGTCTGAATTTGTAGCCAAATTAAATATTTAGCAAAGTGAAAGTAAAGAAATTGAATTTTGTGTTTTAACAGTTAAACTGAGATTAGTTGTTCTTCAGTGAAAAATGACAAAAAATTCAGATGAAAAAAAAACTTTTAAAGGCAAAATCTAACTGGTCGATTAAAACATTTCAAAACATTAACTGAAAATTGACCAGTGGCCATTTAAATAAGATTTGAAAAGCAACAGTCATTCTGACTGAAATTCTCATTTCAGAGAATTGTTATTCAATTGGTAGCAATGAAAATGTGTTACCAAACGGACGTATTTCATTGGTTTAGACTGACATAAGGCCATACCCAGTGAGGAAAAATGCTTGCAACTTTTTATTCATGTTTAGTTGAAAACGATGAAAGTTTTTTTTAATTTTTATTTAATTTGAATTATTTTTCTGATTTCTAGTAGAATTCAAACATACATTGTCCAATGTCTTCTGAACAATTTAAATTTTTATACACCATTATCAACAAATTTATTTGGGTGGGGTGGGGTAAGAGTGTGTCTATATGTGTGGATTGTGTTTCTGTGATGGTTTTTGAGTGTAACATTCATTTGTTCTTTTTTTAAGTATCATATCTTTTTGGATTTGTGATGTTGCATATTTTTTGTTTTTCATTTTGAAATATATTTAGTAAATTTGTTCCTAAACAACTGAATTTTATTGATGCTGGGTTCTTTGTATTTTAAGGTTAAGGCTTCAATTATTTGGTTTCCATTTTTTTTAGGTTTTTGCTTTACTGATAAGCATTTGTTGGATTTCTTGCTTTGTTGGCTGCTAATTTGAGTTATTAAATAAATGACAATGTAAGAGACACGATAAGCTACTGAGTGTGTTACCAAATATATGTGCATAGAAAATATATGTATAAATGTGAATTGAAATATAAGTGTGTAATCAAATATATGTGCAAATGTGTGTAACCAAATATGTGTGCGGGCAATAGATGCAAATATCTGTAATAAAGTATGTGTGTAGTCAACATATGTAAATGTGTGTAACCAAATATATGTATGTAACCAATATATGAGTAAATGCATGTAATCAAATATATGCATAGCTAATATATGGACATAATTTATATATGTGCAAATGTGTGTAACCAAATATGTGTGTAGCTGATATATGTGTAAATGTGCCTAACCAAATATATGTTTCCTTTATTTTTATTAGAGAGGTACATGTCAAGTAAATGTAAGTAGATTTTTTTTTTTTTTTGTTAGAAATTTTTAGGTTTTCTATGAAGTTTCATTTGTAATCGTCAATAGGTGGTATGTGTTAATATACGAGGTTTTTTATAATATTAGTTTGTGGTTGTTGTGTAGTTGGTTTCTGTAGATGTCTTTTATGATTTTATTTTAAAAAAATTTTAAGATTAGCTTAACTTGTTTATTATATGGTGTGGGAAATCATTGTTTTATATTTTTCCATTCATTAAAGAATATTGTGCAGAAAGATGTCATTAAATGTGCTCATTTATTTATGACGGCTGTCTAGAATTTGTGTGGCATTTGTTATTGCAATTTTGTAGACATGGCTTCATCATGGTTGTTTTTTGAACAACAGGTTTTAAAATTATCAATATTTGAAGTGAATATGTGAAGTTAATTAATGACTGAGTTATTTTCAAAGCTTGTTCCCTGATTTCTAATTTTCTGTCTTTAGTCAATATGAATATACTGTCAAAATGGCAGGCATAAACTGTTGGTTTAAGGCATTAGTTCACAAACATTTTGCTCTGGGCGCATATTTGGAATGAAAATTTGCTCACAGCTCACCAAATTTTATATGATAAAAAGTACATTTAAAACAGAAAGAAAACGTTAAATATAACTGCAGGTTCAAAGTCAGAACATTATTATTGATAACTCACTCCTTCAATTTGCAGACCCTACTTACTATATTCTGGAATTTTAAAAAAATGAGCTTTCAGTCATTCTGCCTTATCTACTATTCTCTTTCCCTGCACCTATGAGATGCACTGCATTGCTTGGGAACCACTTGTTTAAGACTTTATTTTCTAAGGCTGACATAAAATTCTCATAGTGTTGGAAAGAAGAAAAAATTTTTTTGCAATTTTTCATGTGATCTTATAATATTTTTCTTTTGAGGACATTAATCATATAAAAAGTGTCCAAATGTTTTGTTTATTGAAGCACTTTTGGCTAAACTTTTAGCAATTTTCAAGGATAAATGTTATTTTATGTTTAACAGAATGTATTCGGTGTTGTGTATGATGTAGAGTAGTGGTATGTGTTATGTACCGAACACGGTAAGCATGTTGATAGCGTGTTTGTAGCTGATATTATTATTGAGTGATGGGTTTTTCTTTTTTTATCAATAAAGCTTCCATTATTTTTAGTCTTTTTGCATGTAGATGATACTATAACACCAAATATATTCTGTTACATGAAAAATAACATTCATCCTTGAAAATAGCTAAAAGTATAGCCGAAAGCACTTGGATAAACAAAACATTTGAACAATTTTTATATAATTTACATCCTCTAAACAAAAAAAAAACATAAAAATCATGAAAACTTCAAACCTTGTCTGTCATTTTTAATGAAATGTGCATAAAAGAAAGATTGCTGCCTAAATACACACACGCATCCACATACATATATATATATATAGATGCTAGAGTAGCTACTGTTTTTTCAAAGTCCACCATTCTTCCAGGGTGTGAGAACATAAATAGTCATCCGCAGACAGATCTGTTTCACTGTATCACAGCTCATCAGTATGGTTAGCTGGGTAAAAGCAATCGGATGTCTAACTGTACTGATGAGCTGTGATACAGCAAACCAGATCTGTCTGCGGATGACTATTTACGCTCTCACACCCTGATTGAGCACTATGGAAGAATGCTGGACTTTGAAAAAACAGTAGCTACTCTAGCATCTACACATCTTTCATTCAGTAATGATTTAGAACACTCTAACTACTGTCGTATGTATACATGGCATATCACACACTAAAAGTCTACCTCCTTCTACCAAGCACCCATAGCTCAGAGGTAGAATCGTTGACTGACACCAATTTGGTTGGGTTTCAATTCTGGGTAAAAGTAATTGTATGTCTAACTGTACTGATGAACTGTGATACAATGAAACAAATCTGTCTGCAGATGACTATATATATATATATATATTCATGAACAAATAAGATGGTCATGAAAAAAGGACAAGCTACTTTCTAAAATCAGTATTTTAATGATCAATTTTTCAGGGAAACTTGACAAACAAGTTAAAATAAAGGGGGAGTATGTGGAATATCATGTACATGGGTCTTGGTCATGCTGAGAATTTTTCAGCACCACTTTCTACATATATATGTGTATGTGTGTGTGTAAGACAGACAAAAGAGAAAAAGTGCAGAAGAAAAAAATAATTTATAGAGAACCGGAAAGTAATCAAATTGCAAGAGATGATGATGATGATTGTATTTTTTGTAGAAATGTCATTGAAGTTTTAAGGATCTGTTTTCTACAGATTGCAATGTAAAGTTTTCAAAGGTAAGATTTTTTTAAAAAAATATCCAGTTGCATAACTAGTAAAGACCAGAAACATCAAGGAAAAATTTTGATGTTTCCTTTTTTGTGAAATCATAAAGGATGAGAGGATCTTCAGTGCCATGGTTTGATTAAGAATAGTAATTATTGCTTTTGTTTCATGAGGGAAAGAAACATTGCAAAAATGAACAAGATCAATGAAAAAAGAAAGTAAAACAACATTTTTTTTTTTTTTCATTGTTTTGAATTCATAGTGAACTTGCTTATCCACCAAATAACTTCTTAGATCAAATTGGTTAATGAAGATTCATGGATTTCATAAACAGGCATCTTCCAAAGCCTTCTCTCTATCTCTCTTCATCAGGAAGAAGCTGAAAAATGGCAATAAAATTGAAATGAGTGACATAATTGTAGAGCCAAGTTCCTCCTTTGATTTCAAGATTAAGCTTAAGGTCTTTCCAACGACCATGTGGCAAGTAAATGTCTCTTTTGCTCTGCCCTTCACACATATTGGGAGCAACCATCAAGTCATCACCAATCAAAAATTGATCATGAACCTTCAAAGCTGTCAAGTCCCTTGGACTGTTCCACCAGAGAGGTCGAATAATTGGCATCCCGTTTTGAATTTGTTCATAAATTCTAACAATGGTTTTGTACACAAGTTTTTGGTGAAGAGCTACCATATTTTTTACAAGTGTGATCATCTGCGAATTGTACAGGTGTCTGTGATATGTGAAACGAATAACTGGAAGTAGAGAAGCGAGTCCAATGTACTTCATGTAGAGTTCTTGACTTACGTTAACGAGATTTGCTGGTTCAAGAGCAATGTAAGGATAACCGAGCAAACCGACTGTTAACACCTGTGAGACAACATTATCAATACAGACATAATTGTCACGTCTTGCAAAGACAGGCTTTACATTAACTACAAAAGATTTGTGCTGCTTGTTAATGGCCGAGTCAAAATAGAGGATTTTAGAAGTATTCAAGTAAAGAGCGGCCATTCTGTCAATATAGTCTTGTACTGTGTAGCTTGTGTTGTAAAAGTGTGGATGACAAGGGATGTAACTTTGCCCCATTGCCAAACTTCTAAAACCACCAAATGCTGGCATTTCAGAAACTTGGCTTAATTTATCTGAATACCATTTCAAAGCATCGGGGTTTGAAATATCAACCACAGCCATCTGTTTCTCTTGCCACTTGACTAACCGAGTTACCTCCCCTGGAGTGTCTTTAATGAAGTAACCTTTCATCATTCCAGTTTTGAAGTCTTGTGAGGTGAAATGGAAATAAGGACTCACTGGATAAATGATGCTCATTTGTTTTTTGTGTACAGTTTGCAGAAACTCAGATACATTTGGAAATTGTTTTTCATCAAAGATGAAATCTCCTTGACTCTTTTGCCATTTATCTGTCAATTCAATTAAACTGTTGTTTCTAGTTTCGTTGAATTCGTTATGGAGAAAATTCAGAACCACTTCCTGAAAGGTGACATTTTCAAGATTTTGGTCGAAAGACCAAGTAACAGTTTTTAGAAGCTCCACATTTTGCAGAATTTCATTAAAGACGTGAGGAAAGAATATTTTTTGAGCTTTCACATGAGCTTCTTTGATGTTTTGACCTTGGCAGATGTGATAGTGCAAGAGCTGATTACGATCAAGAGATATAAACTCGGGTTCAAGACAGAACATTTGGTTTCCTGAGGAATTCCAGCTGATTTTAAATGGGTGCGTGACATTCACAACGATTGTTACTCCATCAGAATTAATCCAGTACGGTTCAAGGATGGCACCAAATGTGTCAGACGATTCGGGCACAAAACTGACAAAATCAGTTTGAAAATTTTCAGTTGGCCACGTTTGATTGGAACCAATGTTCATGCCATACCAAAAAGAATCTGTCAGACTGTAACAGTCTTTGAAGCGCTCGACAGGTGAGGTGTTCCACTGGATCGAATAGCAGTAGAAATTATTCTTATTTTCATGAACAATTTGCAACTTGGATGACATTTTGCTTTGATAACACAGCTCGTGTATTGTCTGTTCTTTAATGTTTGGTTGGCAGTAATGGAATTTGGAAGTGAAATTCATTCCCAGCCATCCAATCAGAGTTGAATCTCCCCACTGATTGAAAAGTTGTAGTTGACGAGATTCCTCTGCAAAATGGATCAATCGACCGACAAGGATTGCCTGTGTCTGACGTGCATGCAAAACCCGGACTGATATAAAACCAGCCAAGATCAATACAAACAGCAAAGCAACTGAATATCTTAGAAGCAAAGTGTTTTCTTGATTTGGATGCTGCCAAAGAAAGAAAAAAAAGAAAAAAAAAGCAATCATTTCAATTTATTCAACAAAAAATATCAAACTTTGTTTTCCAATTTTTGCCTATTTATTGTGGATGTCAGGACATTTAATCACTTAATGTTCTTGTCACCAATTTTTTGTATCAAAGAAATCAGAATTGAAAAGGCGGCCAATAAAAAACGATACTTCTCAATTGAAATGCATCCAGTTCTGAATTGCTTCATTTTCTCTGATTTCAAAATAAATCTAATTTTTAGATGGAATTCAATTAGTTTTGCACTAATAAATTGATTCCCAGTTTTTTTAATACAATTTAATGCTCAGTGGGTCAGAAAATATTTATAAAAAAATCAAATAGGTAAAATAAATAAAAAGTAAAAAAATTGACTAAAATTTTGACTCAGTTGTTGTTTTGCTTATAATATAGACAAATCAAACAGAAAGAAACAAGATACACAAAACTTAATTCCAAAATCGTTCAATAATAACATTCATTCAACAATTTAAATTATTTACTAAATGTTTTCGAAAAAGGACACAAGTTTAGGTCACCTACTCCAGCTTGAACTCTAATAATAAATGTTTTTAGCTGATGTTATTACAAATAAATTTTTGTCTACAAAACAAAACATAATGGACCAAAATGGATCTGTTACTAATTTGAAAACAATATTTTGTAATAAATCCATTTTTGTTTCTAACAATGCAAAAATAAAAAATATGGATAAAGTTTATTGTTTGGAATTAATTTGTATTTAAAACTGAGTTATCTCCCCTTCCCTCTGTCATTCCAGCGAGATGAATGAGATGTTCTGCATGATGTAATGAGCCAAGCTTGTTTAGTGAGCTTGGTTCTCACCAGCTGCCCCATGGTGCTCTTGAGCCTGATTGTTGAGTAAATAACTTTAAGGGAAACTGAGTACTGCTTAAAGAATATTAAGCAAGAACAAGTATGAAATTTTTGCAAGAAAAATGGTAAGGAAATAGTGAGACCTGCTCTACAAACTCTCCTCACCCCACAAATCTGTAACCCCAGCCAACAAATGCCAAAGTAGATATATTTTATCACAAATACTGTTCATCTTCAGCTTAATATCATAGTGAACTATTTAATTGTTGAACTGGCGCGAAAATTAGCCGAATTGATTCAATCATGCACTTGCTTGTTGCATAATTCCCAGCCATGCAACACCAGTGAGTGACCTTTAAACTTCTTTTTCAAATGTCAGCCAATAAAGCATCCTAAAGCAATGAAAAGCCAAAGTTAACAGACGGGTGGTGTCTTGAAAGATGCATTATTTGAAATACCACAATCATTTATAAAAAAAAGCAAACAAAAAAAAATACTGTTATTTATCCAAATCTGGTGCAAAAATTTTGCAAGAAAAAAATTAGTGGATTAAAGAGAAAAAATGGAAAAATTTTGTGATTACTAAAGAAAAACAAGTTTTATCTATCTATCTATATATATATACACACACACACACACACACACACACACATATATATATATATATATATATATATATATATATATATCACATGTATGAAACAAGTAACAAAAAATTTCAAATTACACACCAAAAAAAGAAAAAGTGCTCCATACCACACAAGGTGAGAGAGCTAAATATATATCAACATTTTGGTTTTTACCAAAAAAAAACAAAACTGGCCATGACTCGAGTTTCATGTACTGTGTGTAATCATTCCAGTTGCCTGATTATTGCATACAGTGGATGAAACTCAAGTTGTGGCTGGTTTCATTTTTTGGGGACAACCAAAATATTGACATATATATATATATCCTTCAAATTTCTTTATTTCTAAGCTTGTTTTACATTTGATTCATTAGTTTTGCCCAAACGAAAATTAGTTAAAACTAGTGTCCTTTCAATGTACCAATACAATTGAAGTGAAAACTTTTACTAATGCAAATCTGATCAAAATAATAATTAAATGAAAAATAAATGTATTGTAAATAATGTCTAAGATTGTAGCAACATAGGAAAAATGAACTTTTGCTGTATTTTGGATAAAGTCAAGCAACTATTAATTTAACTATCACATATGGTACAGAGTGGAGGAATCGTTACATCATCACAGACTAGATGACATCACAAGAATATGTTGTCACTAATAGGATCTCTAACACCACTGGATGAGCCAGATTTGGTAGAAACAGGGATTCATTGTTTTGCTGCTTATGTGCAAGTGAAGAAGTTAAAATGCCAGAAAGTTACAGGAGGAGAGAACGTGATTGCAGGTTACTTTTTAGCTTCGTCAGGATGTGGGGACATCAGAAAGATAATTATCACAGCATATCCCAGAGATTTGGAGGATAAGAGCTTTTCAAAATTTTTGGATATTATAAAGAAAAATTTGCAGCTGAAAAAAAAGTTGGTTATTGCTGAGAGGACAAAGTTTCTAGCAAACAAATAAGAGTCAAATGAAACGATAATGTAGACAAGATGCAAGAGGCTTGCAGATTCTGAAGAAATGACCATTGAAGATGAGTAGATACAGGTGAGATTGATTGAAGGTGTGGATGTTGCTTCATACAAACACAAAATTTTAGAATAAATAAAACTGACTAGAAAATCCTTGGGTTATGCCCCTGTGATAGAGACCGTGAATGGAACAAGAAAAAATGTCAAGCTTTAAAACAAGGATGCCGGAATTGTGGAAAGAAAAAAAAACACTTACAGTATAAAAACAAAATACCAAGACTATTACTGAGTTATAGAACTATTCCACATTCTGGTAGAATGCAAAGTCCTCCAGCATTGATAACAGTCAAGTGCCATATGTGATACACACTTGGGCAGTCATGTCACAGAAGAGACATGACTGACTAGGCAGAATATTTTACCATAGTAGGTTGTCATTACTTTCTGTAGTAGACTGGTTGCCAACCAAGGCTATAGAACCCAATCTGTCCTGCTATTCAACCCATAACTAGATGGTAGGAGTGATGGATTCATATATTTCCCAAGGGTATTGTGCATAAGTGAATGCAGTGAATTCAAATGAAATTCAAACTCATCACTCCAACCTCCTATAACCTCCTATGCCCTATTCAATAAACCAAAAAAGTGTGATATAAAAAAACAGAGAATCAAATCCTGAGAAAGCAAATTTTATTGTACAAAAGGAACAGAATTCTGGCCATAATAGCAAAAAGTGGACAGAATTTATTGGCTCATTCTAACCAAATTGATGACAAAGAAGTAGATATGAGAGAGAAAGAGATCCTGAAAGGGGGGAAAGCATGAGTGCTTCTGACAGAAAGCAAACATAGTAAAGAAACCATGGAGGATAGTTTGCACGAATCTGACAGAATTGGAAGATCAGAATGAAGATGAGTCCAGTCCAAGATTCCAAAATCCCCAATAAAAAGATCCAGGTAAAAACACCTTAAGAGAGAGAGTTAAGATCTTGTACTATAGTTTGGAGAAGTTACAGTTCAATGAAGGGCATAAAACCTTTTTCATTTCTGGGAGGTGCAGTGACACAGGCAGAATAAACTTTTGTGTAGTCAAGTGACTACTAATAAGTTAGTCTTCAGTTGGCACAGAGGAAGAACTTCTACCTTACAGACTAGAAGACATCACAACACAGATCATTACAGTAAAAATCAGATTCATTTTATTGTTTGTATTTAAAATGAAGGTACAGTATCTGATTAAGAGAAGTTATTTACGTATGACAGCAGTAAAGAAAAAGAAACTTGTTCAGTGAATTTTGCCTTCTCATGAAATGACAATTAGTAATGTAATCATGAAAGTCTTTAGGAATGAAAGTGATAGGGATCAGTTTTTTTACTTTAACTGTACGGTTATTTTAAATTAGATTTTATTAATTTCAGCTCAGTTTTTATCTGTAAATTCATTTGGTTGAAGATTTTTCATTGTTCCAATACCAGTTTAATAAAAACAGATGTGCTAAAGAAACCCACTTGTTTATTTACTAGAATTCTGCCAAGTTTCTTCAGCTTATGTTTGATATATTAAAGACATATTCATATTAATGAAGATTCTAAACAACATACAAAAAATCCTTGAAGAAATATTTGAAATGTAGATAGCATAATTGTGTCCAAATTCTGGTTGTTGCATTCATACCTTTTCCAAGTAATGAATCCACTACTTCTATTTAAATAGATGAATAACTTAGGCTCTCTAGCCTTGGATAGCAGCCAGTTTAAAAGAACTATTATGAATTCAAAACTATTGAGTAGGAAATGGGAAATCATTCTGTCATCGTTGCTAAGGATGCATGCCAATTTAGATATTAAAGAGGGAAGTTGTGGAGAGCCATGACTACCTACACTCTAAAGGGATATGGCACTAAAAAATATGGAAGATTAAATCAAACATTCTTTTTTGCTGCTATTTTTCATGGTTTTTCCATTGTTGAAAATCAAATTCACTGCATATCCACTTTTCTTTCTAGAGTTGTTAGCACTTTTGTCAAATATAAAACAATGTTGAATTTAAAAAGAAATGAAAATAATTTTTAAGCAAACATTATTTTTGATTCCATTTTGACTTTAGACATTAAAAAGAATATGTAAAAACGACTTAAAATTGAGTTGCAAACATTTGAACTGTGGCAATGGTCAAAATTTATAAGTTCTCTCAATAAAAGTATAAAATAAAAATTTTCAAAAACCACTTACTTTTTTTTTAATGGAATGCTTATGTCTTGGAACAGTGAAGACTGTAGCATGTTTGGCAAAACGAACACTATCAACTGAATCGACTGTGGCATATTGCGAATTCATGGGGACATTATCGGGGACATTATCGCTAAGTGTATTGCTGTTTTTGTTGTTGGTAGTAGTGGGGGTTATAGTAACGATATCAGTTTCTTTGTATGAAATGTCATCACCTCCAATTTGAAAACTGACGAGATTGTCCCTATCTTTTTTTTCTTCATTGACAGCATCATCTTGGGACACAATGGTGGAGACAGTGTTCAGTTGCTCAGGACTCAATTCTTTCTCTTCATCTTTTTCACTAACATCAATTGTCACATCAGATTCATCACAGTTCAGAAGATGATCAACTTCTTGATTGATTTCTTTTTTCCTAAAATCAATAAAAAAACAAAAAAAAAGAAAAAGTAAAAAAAAAATTGAAAAAAAAATTTGAAAAAATGTTCTTGGACATTCATAAATAAAAGAAGCACTTTAGAAATGAAGTTCAACACTATATATATATAATTGTGAATTAAATGTACATTGTAACATGGAAATCTTTGTTTCGAGATAGAATCTCATCATCAGGCAATGTTGGATGTTGGCTGTGAAAATGATTTACATCAATGTAAATCATTTTCACAACCAAAATTTATCTTGAAACATAGAAATTTCCATGTCGCAATGTACATTTAATTCATAATTACATGATTATGTTAACTCTACAATATTTATTGTATTGAGTACTGTTTATATAAAAAAAAATAAATGCCAGGGGACTCAAAATATATATATATAAAATAAAATATATATATATATATGAAGGATTATTCTCATGAAATGATAATTAGTAATGTAATCATGAATAGTATTTAGGAATTAAAGTGATATGGATCAGTCAGTCAATTAAGTGCCATATGTGATACACGCTTTGGGCGATCATGTCTCGAAAGAGACATGACTGACTAGACAGAAGACTATCCTGCAGTAGGTTGCCATTACTTTCTGCGGTAGACTGGTTGCCAGCAGGGCTATAGAACCTGATCAGTCCTATTATTTAACCCACAGCTGGAGGGAGAAGAGATGTATTAACACCTTTCCCAAGGGTATTTGTGTGTAAGTGAATGCAACGAATTCAACTGGAATTCGAACTCGGCTTTCCGATTTCAAGCACTCATTTTATTGCAAATAAAGGGTGTATTGATACAGCAGGTGTAGGAATTGCAAAATCCATCCAGGAAGTCATTTTAAACTAGAAATCCCATTAACAAAAGTGATGAGCATGGGATCAGATAGAGTTGCCGTAATGACAGGGAGAAACAAAGGCTGCACTGGCATACTGCTTTGGTCCAACCCCCACATGGTGAATGTGCACATCTCAAGCAGCAGAGTCAACAGCAGTTCTCAAAGGGCATCAGTCCATATTGACTGATGATTGATCTGTTTTATTACTTCTGTGCTAGTCCCAAACAAGGAGCCAAAATAAGACACTTATAGAGACTGTTGGAAGACCCATATTGTATCAGGATTTCAGCAAAGACCCAAAGTTAAATGGTCTAAAAAAAGATTGCAACAGAGAAGTTCATCAGCATCAATGCTCTCATGATGAATGTCATAGCCCTGATTAGAATCTTATCCAAGTTCCTGCAAACAGAAAATGTGAATGTGACTTTAATAAAATGCTATCAAGGATTTGGAAAAGATCAAGGAAATGACATCTCCCAATTTGACAGTCTTAACCAGAGACACCCAAAGCGATATAAAGGCCGCATTCAATCTAAAAGCTTCCCTAACCTCAGCATCCTTGCCCAACTGGCCACCACCTTAGATGTACATACAGCTGGATGTGAACGAGGCTTCTCTGCTCAGAACCTCATCCTCACCCATCACCAGAACAGGTTGTCATTGGAACATCAAGAGCAGCCTCTTAGGGTCAACCTGGGACCCAAAAGATCAGTCCCCTTTTGAAGAGGGACTAGCCAAATGGAAAGGTATAAAGTAGAGAAAGCTGTACACTATGGATTACAAGTAATCATTGATAAATGCTCTTCACATTAATCTGCTCAGAATACACCACAAACATATCTGCATCACTTGATATTTTCCAACGTACTTTCTACTGTTTTCGTGAAGTTTCATTGTTGTGCTAAATGCTTCATAGTAATAGACTTGGTTAATTTTCTCATCATTTAAATTCAAATTTGATTTAATTGATTATTTTCAGAGTAAAAGATCTTGGTGACAGTTTGTAGACTGTCAACATGATGAGAATGTTTTGTTAATGTACTAAAATCAGCAGTTATTAGTAATTTATTTTGGTGCTACAGTCCCCATTTAGTTTTTATTTGAATTTGTGCAATATTTTTGTTCACATGACGTATACTCACCTATTTTATTTGATAATTTATTTCAGTGTTATTAAATTATTACAGAAAAATATTTTCTTTGAATTTTTTATCCTACAGAAAGTTGGGAGCATCACTGATTAATTTTTAGCCCCATATTTCTAAGCTGATTCAAGAGAGATGACTTACATTTTTTAGAGGAACGTTCACCTAATCTAATTTGTTTTTTATAAGAGTCAACTGTCAATTTAATAATGTAATTTACAAAAACAAAACAACTTGTTCTGTTATAATTCTCAAAAAATATAGTTTCTTAATTGAATTGTAATTAAGTGTAAATACTGTTTTGGTTTTAAATATAAGAATTTAATTTAGAAAAAAACTTTTGTTCTGTCAATTTAAGTGATTCAGAACAATTAAAATTGCTTTTTGGAATGATAGTAAGAAAAGAAACTTTAGCCAGGAGACCTGCAGTTTAACACTACAAATTATTAAAAGACTATAGTTTGGATCAATTGAATTTCCTGGGGACCCATTCAAATCAAATCTGTGTGTCCCGGGACTCATTAAATTAAAAAGCTATCAGTGTCACTGAATAATATATATATATATATATATATATATATATATATATATATAAGTATAGGGTAGGTATAGATGGAATAATATTCTGTATCCAAAGAAACACTATTCTTAAAAAAGTGCTCAATACAAAGTAGAGCTAATAATATTTATTCAGTAATTATAACATAAATATGTTATAATATCACTACAAAAGTAGCTATTTTGTTTTGACACTACTTGTGTTTTATCAAGTAATGAGGTTTATTTCAAGTTGAAGAGTTTTAAAAGGTTAAAAACAAGCCGAACCCCCTGAATCAGAGAGGCATTGTTGCATAGTGTGGACCAATCAGAATAAAGTAACTTCTAATTTGAAGAATATAAGAACAGACTTAAAAATCAGTTTTGGGGGACATTAATAATAATATTTGATTAAATTGAGATCGGCATTATTAATCGACTATTAGATTCACTTTATTTTTATTGCAAATTTTATCTATATATATGTATGTTTATATATATATATATATATATATTTATTCTTGTCTATGCATGTTTATATATGCGCGTATGCTTCTGTCTGAATATTCCTGCGCCTATTTGTGTATGTTTATGCCAGAAGTTTTGTATAAGTATTTTCATGTATGTGGTTCTGTTTTTTATTTTGTATATGATGATCTGTGGTATTTTTAATCATGTACGTTTTTGTTTTTAGCTTGTGTATTTGCATGAGTATATATCTAATTATGTTTATGTGTTCATGCACTGAAATATGATTGTGTCTGCCCTGACCGCGTTCATTCAAGGCAATTTCATCTTATGAATTTGCTCTTACATGTATCCAATATTGTAGCCTTTAGAGTCGTTTACCAAACCTGGCTTTAAAATTTAACAGATAAATTGACATGTCAACAAAAACAAAATTTTGAAATTTATGTATATATGTGTGCATATATTAAACTGTATATATGTCTGTATGACAGTGTATGTGTGTATACTCATCTATTTGTCCATGTGTGGATGTTTACATTCATGTCTTTTCCTCATTTAATATTTGAATAACTTTATAATAATCTAAATATAATGATTTGTTAAACTTAGGATTTAAAATTCGCAATAAAAATAAAGTGAATCTAATAGTTGATTACTAATGCTGATCTCAATTTAATCAAATATTAATATTATAGCTACTTTTGTAGTTATATTATAACATATTTATGTTATAATTTCTGAATAAGTATATATAAATATAACAATATATATGGTGCTGTGCAAAAGTAAGAGAAACCCTAAGATAATATTAGAAAAATTGTCTTGCAATTGCTTGATATTACCTGGGTTTCTTGCATAACTTGAACCAGATTTTCATTTGAGTTAAGATCAAGACTTTGACTAGGCCATCCTAAGACTTGATATTTTTTGTGGATTTGTTTTGATGCTTTGAACATTGTCTTGTTGGAAGATCCAGTCCTGACTTAAACCCAACTTTTGAACTAAAGGCAAGACACTTTCATTCAAAATTGCTTAGCATCTTACAGGGTCCATTGTGCCATCAATGCATGCTATTTGGCCTGTTCCAGCTGCATCAAAGTCACCCTCCGCCCACAAATCATAAATGCTGCTGCTGCCATGTTTAACTGTTTAAATTCTTCTCTGTAAAAGTCATATTAAAAGATCACCTATCATTCCTAAAAACTCTAGTTTGGTCTCATTCAACTATAGAAACTTTCTAGCCTATTAATATGAGCTTTGGGAGAGTACAGCTGAGTTTGTTTATCCTTTTTTGTAAGCAGTGGCCTTTTGTTTTATCCTTTCTACCATGAAAACCAGCATCATTCAGATTTCATTGCATAGTAAACGTATACACATTGATTCCAACATTAGTCAGAGAACCTTGGAGAACCGCAGTGTTCCCAGCAGGAATCACCGGGTTTTGTCAAACTAGCTCTTGCAGTTATTTTTCGACAGATGTCTACTTTTTGATTGCAATGCCATCATACCAAATGCCTTCTATTTATAAATAATCAAATCATTTTGATAGCTTTTTGTAGCCTTCCTTATTATAGGCTTCAAACTATGACATGATTTAAAGTCAAAATTCTTTTGATCTTGGCATATTTTTAAAAAAATTAGTCTCTAACTGCACTATTTTGCATACGCAATGAGTTATATTGATTGACTGCAGTATACAGAGCTTACCAAAAAAATAAACGTATCATTTTGATTTTTACACGTGTGCAAAAAATGATATGCACTGGCAAACATGTAAAACAAAAATGCAGAGAGTAAATGTCAGGGTCCAATTATTTTTGCCTCTCTTAATTTTGAATGAATACTTTTATTCCTGCTTGATAAAAAAATGTTGAAAGTAGTTGTAATACATTTAATAAAAGTTTTTTCTAAATAAATATATATTTTAATTAAGATTTGTTGATTTTCTAGAAAAATAGAGAGTAATTTTTAAAATATTATTTTAGGAGTTTACTTACTTTTGTGCAGAATTGTATGCACACACACACACACACACACATACACAGACACACAAAAGAGTCAAATACATTTTGTGTGTTAAAATTTGCATTCACATTTTTTATAAGTTGGTCAAAAGAAATAAATTTACTATGACAGCTGAAAAACCAAAAAGTGAAAAACAATTACATAAAATTAGAGACCTCAAAAAAAAAAATGATACCTAACTTTTAAAATGAATTTTAAAAATTAAAAACCTTTCTTGAAACCTTTTTAGTTTTAATTTCAAGCTAACAGATTAAATTTAATATTTTCAATAAACAAAATACTTTGACGTTTTTCAAAACTAAATTAAGTTGAATAGAATTTTTTTTTAAATCACTAAAAATCGTTGATTTTAGCACCATTTAACTGTCTATCATCACAGTGTAAGTCTCTTTATTAAAAAAATCTTTCAAAAATAAAATATACTTTCCTGAAACTTTATTTGAAGAATATAAATTGATTTAAAGTTTAATTATTCTTATTTTAAATGAATATTACTTACTGTTAGTTTAAAATATGGCGGACCTGAAGGAGACTACCACCACATTTAAATTTGTTGTTTTTCATTTCTTTTTTACTTTTTTCAATGCAATCTTATCAATTACACCTTAAATTTTCCGATTGACAAAAGAATTAGGAAAAATTTCAATATTTAAACAATTTTAGGGGGGGTGCTCAGTTTTTTTATAATGTTACATAGTAAATCGATCCTCCATTTTGGAGCCACTCGCTGGTACGACATTACCACCGCCTGTAAATTTGTTGATTATCAATTTTTTTACTTTTTTCAGTGCAATCTTATTGATTTAAACCTTAAACTTTCTGATTGACAAAAAAAATTTGGAAAAATTTCAATATTTCAACAATTTGGTGGGGTGAGGCTCCGTTTTTCATACAACCTTATAGTAAATTGTTCCTGTGCAATTAACTTTTTTGCTTGCGCATATTCAACAACCGAATTCTTTGCAAAATATTTAAATAAAGCCATTATTTGAGTTTCCCAGGCAGTTTACAAGAAGCTAAATAAAATAGTTTTAGTAATAAAACACCCCACAATTGTAAGTTGTGGCAGAAACATCAGTTAACTGGACAAAATTAATGTGGGACTGAAATAATATAAATCATTCACCCCCCCCCCCCCACACACACACCAGCTACTCACACCGACACACACTCATTCAAATACGAAAATCACACCTGAAATATGAAAGGTGCCCCACATCCACCAGAGAACTGACTTTTCTGGTCATCTAAAGTGGGGGGGGAGAGGGAAAATTAAACTAAAGAAAGTGAGGGAAGAAAAAAAAAGAGGCCAATGAGATTATACCCCCCTAGCTAAGAAACCTTTGAAGGCAGAAACTAAAGGCAAAAAACAAACCTAAATTAGCCTAATTTTGGACAGGGATGCTAATGTTCAATCCAGATTAGAACTATATTCTAAAACCTAACCATTATCAAAGTACCACTCCAAATTGGCCCCTTTCACTCAGCACAATTGCATAAGATTCACCCGCTAAATTTTGGGTGGGTGGGGAAGCTGCTGCCATTCCATTTTAATCTTGACTTTAAACTGATGATTAAAGGACAAGATCAGTTGGGAAGAAGTGACCTTTTTGCCTGCGTAGAATTCATTCTGACGTGTCATCCATATCTGATAATGCCCAGCAAGCAACAGAACACAGTGTTCAGCCTTCATTAATGATGGCAACACATTGCTACAGACAGAACTGGCCTCAAGGACAAAAAACTTTCTACACAGAATAAAAAACTATTGATATTTTCAACAAACTTGTCAAACAGGACAGCAACACTGCAATGAGAGATGGTGTAATTCAGAGTTTCCACCTTCTCATCACAGCGAACACAGTTTGGAGACTTTTCCAAACCAACCAAAGAAAAGCTATTTAACATTGACAACTCAGAGGGCCTTACAAATCACCAGTGAGGCATTTCAACCTGGACACCCAAGGCCATACTGAGCAGGCCTACCACTTCATAAGTCTAAGCTTGTCTTTTCAGATCATCTTGAACTGACCGACTAAATAACACATAATATAATGTCTTATAGGACAATGCCTGTACATCAGAGGTGCCATCCGTTGCCCGTAAAAATTGTTTCAGTGCAATCTGACATTCACAATAGAAGAAACACTCACCTTGGGGTAAATGGCAGGCCTCCTTGCCCGAGTTCACACTTCTCATGGTTGGGAAGATCTGACGGGCATCTTCTTTCCAGAATTTACCCTCACCCTTTGATTGCAGATATATTTGATTTAGGAACACAATGCAGATCATATGTTGATAAATCTCAACACTAGGCATATCCAGACTGCCTTCAGAAGGGTGGAGGTAACATATCTCCTGATATACCTTGCGGGCCTTGCCTCTCCATAAGAAAGAGAACAAGAGCCTTACTAATGATATTAGTGTGGCAGACGGAAGTGGCAGTATGAAGGGTCGGTAAAGAAGAATTGGGTAGATGTGCGAGTCACGTATTTCCGCCTTTCTTTTTAAAATGACAAATGGTGAGCTTGGCCTTCTCCTATACCTCTGACCAATTAATTTCCAAGATATTGGGACCAAATCAGATGCTGTCCATTCACTGGAAAGGCCTAATAATAGAAACTTCATTCCATGCACCCAACCGCAAACCAACAGACTTATTGCAATTAATATTGGCCCCTGTTACTGCCTTGTACCCTCTGATTTCTTTGCTAACTTTATAAATCTTGGTTTAGCATGACACAAGACCCAATATATTGTCAGCATCGGCAGAGTAAGGTGATAGAACCACTTAAGTAGATTTTGTATTGGACTAGATTCATCTAACTTGTGAAGGAAAGGCTCCAACGCAAGAATGTAAAGCAAAGGCGAAAGTGGACAGACTTGACGAATTGAGTGAGACAATACAAAAGCTCTGATCAAACTCCATTTATTTTTACCAGTGCACTGGGAGATGCATACAGATATTAAAGTATAGCCTGAAATTAGTGGCTGAAAGGACAGCCTACAGAGATTGATGGCCAACCCTATCAAAGGCCTTAGACTCATCTAAATTGATGAGCTTCACTGTCAACTTGTTTGATGATCAGGCATACGATATAAGGGTTTTTTTTAATAGTTCTGCTCTTTACAGTACAAGTCTATAGGAAGTCAATTAAACTAGAGAGCAAAGTCAGCAAAAGACCAGCTAAGATCTTGGCTAAAATATCTCACTCTGTGTTTAATACTGTTTGTTGTGGATCTTCGTTGCCAATTTGTTGTGGCAAATCTTAATGTAAATCTTTGTCACCAATTTGTTGTAGAGTTTTTGTGGCAAAACCTCAATGCAAAGTTGTAGTGAACGATTTGGTCGGAAGTAAGACATAGAACACAGAAGATAGGTTCAAAACAGTGTATTAGTATAACAAGAACATATGTACAAAATAAGTATCAATAACAAGTAAATAGAAATGTCTGAACAGTACAGTTATGCTGCTTATTGCTTGAATCTTAGATGGCTTTAACTGTGTACTAGCTACGTACTTAACTGCTGTACTCCTTTTCCAGAAGTCACGCAGGTAATCATATATAACAAGAGGAAGAGTTCATTCCTCGTAGGAGGGCACCACAACACTGTTAAAGACCAAAAATTTACCTATCCCATTCCCACCATTCTTGTCCTTGAGTAGTAACTTGATCACACGTCTGTTGAAAATCAGTTACAGCAAAGGAACAAGGATAGGCGACTGTCTCAAGTACAGTTTGTAGGGCAGACCATCTAAACCCAGAGATTTATCCCAACCAACCAGCTTCAGTGATTCCCAGATTTCGGACCATCACACCCAGCTGCCCTGAGGTGGGGATGTTGGTTAAATAGGCATCAAAATAAGCAATGCTCAGCCCAAGTTCCCTGGTGAATAGATTCTGAAAGTAGTTACAAAATGTTTCATGCATGCTCACATTTGTAGTTATGGTCCCATTATCTGGCAATGTGACACAGGATATGTCAATGGGTTGCATTCCTGATTTCCTCAGAATGCATTTAGAGGCCATAGTCCTCACCTTGGAAGATATTTTTTTAACCAAGCCCTAACTACCAGGACTTGATACTTCTTGATGAGCAAGGAGGCCAACTCTGTCCTAACTAAAACTTTGACCCAACCATCACAGCATCTGATCACTCAGTTCCTTTACTGCCATTTGTGCTGCTAATCTAACTAGATTGAGTTAATGACTGTAATCAGCAGCAAACCACCTAATTTTAATTTGTCCTACCAACTTTTCCCCAACCACATCCCTCATCAGTTCTTGCTGTAGCATTAGTGATGATGTAGCATTAGGATTTCTCACTCATGAAATAATGAGGCATTCAATTTCTAGTAGCCAGTCATCCTAACCTTAAGCTTATCTAAGTTTACCTAAATTTGGATGAACTCTATGATTCGAATAAACTATTGTACAAAAACTTGGAACTTGGAAAATTGGACAACCTACATTGACTCTCTTAAGTAAAACTCAGTTGAGGTTGCTAGAATGCACTGCCACAGACAAGCTATTCCTATTTGCCAAGTCCACACTGCTGCCTGGGGGTGTTCATTACGACACTCATTGGCAAGATTGGGCTTGGCAATAAAGTCCTGAATTAGTCTTAAAATGGTTTCATATCTTAGTTGTTAGTACCCGATCTATCTCCTATGAGATCTATGTCAGGTTTATGAACAGCATTCCAATTGCTCACTAAAACTATCTGACAAGACGCCATCATAAATGACTCGCTCAGCTGAAACAAATCAGTCTGCTCAACATGGTCATTGAGCACATAAACCACAATAAGATGAATAGCCTTATCTTTTATGGTAATATCCAGCATGCAGGGCCTGCCTGCCAGATCTGCAAAGACAAGAGCACATGTCCAAAGACTCACTTAGCAGCCAGGAAACACCCATCAAGCATCCATTAAAACATGCTGAATAGAGGGAAAACTCCAGAGACAGTATGTTCTCATAATTGTGTGTTGAAAACCAGGTTTTTTGTACACAACAAACATTCACTTTAAAATGCTGAAGATTTTGATTGAGCCTTGCCCTGCGAGAATGTGACCTCAGTCTTCAGGTATTCACACTAGTCAACCAAAGAGACATTATCTGACAGATTAGGGTTGCTCTTTTGCATTGAACATAACTTGGATGAGTTGTTTTTTTTGTTTTTTTATAATCGTTTCACCCCGAGCAAGGCATTTCACTGCCACTATTGTGCAGGGGGTTACATAAGTGGTGAGAAAGGATGGTTAGATATAGGAAATGTCAGAAGGCGGGTGATAGACGGGTAAGGATACCGGGAATGAGGGTTGGATAGATGGTGAGAGTGTTGGGAGAATAGATGCAAGTTAGTGTGATAGGAGATGTCTATTGACCTTACATTTAAACTCCTGGAGATTGTAGCTGTCGGGAAAGCAGACATGTAGAAAGGAATTCCACAGCTGGAAAGCGCAAGAAAAGAAGCTGTTGGAGTAGAAATTACGGTTACATTTTATCTGTTTCACTGTAAAAGGGTGGGACCTAGTTACTAATCTAGTATCTTGTATAAATTCGTACCTAGGCACCAATGATCTAAGTTCATCGGAGCAGAAGCCGTGAAAGTATTTATAGAAGAGGCACAGGGAAGCCACGTCATGCTGGTGGGAGAGTGGTTGCAGCCAGTCTGCCAAGTCAGTATCGATCATGTTACAGATTCTCTGCTGTATTTTGTCAAGAAGCCCGAGGAGAGTAGCAGGGGCACCCGACCAGATGTGGCAGCAGTATTCAATACACGGGCGGATGGTAGATTTATATAAGTGCAGGATAGATTCAGACAGGAAAAACTTCCGGGCCCTGTACAGAGAACCGACTTTCATAGCGGCGGATTTAGCAAGGGATTCAATATAGTCATTCCATTTGAGGTCCGCCGAGAGTGTAAGGCCAAGGAGACGTAGTGTTTTACTCTCTGGGAGGCAAGCCTGTTCCATGCTAATGGGAGGTAGATGTGATTGTCTATGGTGGTTAATTAATAGCAGCTTTGTTTTAGAAGCATTGAAATTTACGAGCCATTTCCTACCCCAGTCCACTATGGATTGGAGGTCCTTTTCAAGCTTGGCAGCGAGGTTCACTTTGTCGCCCACACCGGGTTTATGATCAAGGCGAGAGTAAATTGTGGTGTCATCGGCGTACATGACTACTTGGGATCTAATGGCATCAGAGAGATCATTAATGTAGATCAGAAAGAGTATGGGACCTAGGATAGAGCCTTGAGGGACACCTGCATTTGTATGGTAGTTTTGGGAGGCATGTCCATTTAATACTACCTTCAATGTGTGGTTAGACAGGAATGACTGGATTAGGTCAAACAAATGTCCAGTTATACTGTAATTCCACAGTTTGCATAAAAGGCCAGCATGCCAGACTCTGTCGAACACTTTAGAGATATCCAAGGCAACGGTTCGGGCTTTACCATTCTTGTCAAGAGCCTGGTATATGTACTCGGTAATGGTCGTTAGCATATTAGCAGTAGACCTGGTGAAGCAGAAACTCTACTGTTTGTCCGAGAGAAACCTGTGGGCTGTGAGATGCTGAATCATCTTGGTGTTGATAATGGCTTCGAAAACTGAAGATCAGAAGGAGACTGATAGGGCAGTAATTAGCGGGGACTGAGGGTTCGCCAGTTTTCTTAAATATAGGAACTACAGAGGAAGACTTCCAACAGGCAGGAAAGCAGGAAGCAGATAGGCAGAAGTTATAGAGTTTAGAAAGGACAGAGGAAAGTTCTGGGGCACATTTCTTCAGGACTATGATTGGGATTCCGTCCCCACTGCTCGCTTTGTGAGGGTCAAGTTTTGAGACGGGTGTAATGTGGATGTTATTCAGTTGAGCCTTAGTTCTAGGTGGGAAGTCTGGTGTAGGTACTTCTGATGAGTCCAGTGTCGAATTGGTGGAGAATCTACGAGCAAAGCATTCAGCCTTGTCCGCTGGGGAGATGAGAACCTCAAAGTCATTTATTAGTAGGGGTATTGAAGTCTTACTCATGTTGAGCACGCTTTTACTGAGTTGCCAGTAATCTTTGGCACTGAACTTACAGGATGCTATGAGTTGCTTCTTTCTGGCAGCAAACACCATCTTAGCTTCGTTCAGTACTTTTTTACATTTATTACAAGCTGAGGTGAAAAGGTGCCTGTTTTGGTTCGACGAGTAGCTTCGATAGAGCCGGAAGACATGGTACTGGTGGGCAATGGTGGCCAAGCAAGCGGGTGAGAACCAGGGAGATGAATTTGATTTAAGCTGGGATGAAAGCATTGATGCCAGCCTTAACCCAAAAGAAGACCTCGGACGCACAGTCTTTGACAGGAAGACTGAAGACGTTGTTCCAGGGGATGTCACAGAGGAAGTTTTGGAACGAATCCCAGTCTGCTCTCTGGTAGCAGTAGGATATTCTGTTGGTCTGGGTTTCTTGGGTAGAGTAAGAGTGGATTGAGATGTTGACGGAAACTACGGCGTGGTCAGAGCTGCCTGGTAGTGCAAGAGTCTGGGATGGAAGTGAAGCAGAGGTCTAGTAAAGAGTACCTTCCATTAGGGTTATTAGAGAAATGCGTGGGGAAGTCCACCACTTGCGTAAGAGCTTGGGTTATTGAAAAAAGTACACCAAGAGCACAGTCTTTGATTGGTTTAAAGTCTTTTTTCCTTGTTCCTCAGATAACTGGCAGATGATATCTTCCCCAAGGTTGTGTGGTAGTTTGATTTTTTACCTTTTTTTCTGCTTCTGCGGTATTATTGGAACTTCTTTGTTGTTTAGAATTTTGTTTATGAGGGGACTGAGAAAATGTAGGTGACAGAGAGGAGACTCATGTGGCTGGAGCAGAAATGTCTGGAGAAGATGATGGTGTGAATTTCTTTCTGAGGATGGTCATTTTAGATGGAATGGGGGTCAATGGTCAATGAGGTGGTACAGTCAGGACCAGAAAAAAATGAAATTAAAATGGCAGCAAAAAAAAAAAACTGAAAAGAAAAATCAAAATATTTAGTTCAAACAAAAAAGAAATAGGCCTGAACATGTCAGTAGCACAACTTCAATGTTAAGAGTTTATACATCAGCTGTATCAATTGTCTTTTTTATGGTGGAGATTTGCAGATAAATACAACTGTATCTATATATCTTATTCATAAAAGCAATTTGAAGATTTTCTTATTAAATAATGTCTTAATTTTATTACAGTTGTCACTTTACAATTCAAAGCAGATTTTCAGTAACTATGGGTCCTGTTTTACTTTAACAAAATGAGGCTGGAAAAATCTTACAGCCTGAAAGTGCATGAAAAGCACCAAAAACATCTTAATGAAAATATATCCCGCTTTAAAGTATGAAAATAAATTACTTTACGATACCAATCGATATATGTTTTAAGAGAAATTTTATCCATAAAATGTGCTTTTAATACAAAATTGAAACAGGTGTAGTCTTTATCAAAATAAAAAGATTATTTTTATGATACATATTTAATTCTTCCTCACATTTAATTAAAAATATGTAACAGCAGCCAATTAGCATGCATATATTGTTTCAAATCATGTAACATATACAGCTTCTTTATCTTTCAAATAGTTGTTTACAAAAAAGAATTGTATAAATATATGTTGTGTTATGCATATTTAAATTAACTTAATGTTGCTATAATGTATTATGAATGTTTATTATTTTTTACAAATTTCTATAACTCAACTTACAAAGAAAAACTTCGACTACACCAGAAGAACTCCAACTGAATAAAGGATTACTGTAATCTAAAAAAAAAAAATCAAATTCTCTTCCCTTTGACCAGCAAAAAACACACCTTCGTAAAATTATCTGCTGTCTTGCTACCAGCCTACTTATTACTTCCGAACCTTAGTAAGTAACTATTTTCAACACTGACTCTTTTCATCTATCACCATTCAAATACTAAATTGCACACCATTTCAATTAACAATAAACTATATATTTTTTAAACATTATTTATTCTTTGGAATTTTCACTGAAGCATTGAACTTATAGTTAACAAAGGATAATTGTGTTGTACAAAAATGTGTTGCTAACTTTATATTATTATCAATAATCAATTATTGATTATATTATAATAATTAGAGATTAATAAAAGCATAGATATATTCATGAGAATTTAGATTAATAGCCGTTTATTATGAATAGCAATGAGCAAAGTCCAATTTCAGTAAGGTAGTATTAGTTATTACTTTGAGACTAGCAGGAATTTCAAAATGTTGGAGCCAGAGCCAGAGCCAGAGCCAGAGTTGAAGCTGAAGATTTAGATGTTTGCGCCACAATTCTGCTTTCAAGCAGCATTGTCATGTTCCACACAACTATATTTCTCTAGGCAAGTTATCAAAATTTTCTTTGCCAACATAAAATTTCCATTTCTTATTTGAGGCTATAACACGACTTTTGCAACTATAATAATGATAATGCCCATATATTTTAACTGCTTGTAGTATCTTTACTAATTTTGATTATGTCTTCTGATCTCTGATGAAAGCAATTAGACAAATGAAATAAAGATTTCATAACTGGCAGGATGTCAACAAGACTAAGATACACTGTTTGAATATCACAAAATACTTGTATGCTTTCATATTTCAAAAGTCATTTTATTTTCTTGAAAAACCTCAGAGAAAATAAGCTTTACAAGAAAACTTTCTTATCAAATTATTAGAAATTTCAATAAAATACAACAAAACTATTGATTATTGATTATTCTACATTAGTGAGGCTAAGAAATACTTATTGCTGAGGATGTTTTGTTTTACAAATATTTTTGTGGCATTATTGGTTACTCCTATAAACAACCACCAACAAAAACAGTTCTTACCAAAATTTACATTCTGTAAAAATATATATCTCTTCTTAAAATTTTTTTATATGAAATAATTAAAGCAATAGAAAAAAGGAGTTTACGAACTGTGTATCCAGAGAAGTGTATCTGTCCATAACTTTTAATATATCCAATGATCAGTGATTTCCAGGATGTTTGGTCCTGCAATAAAAACAAAAACATATAAGTAAATGTGATGTTGGGTCTGAGGTGAAAAGGGATCAAAATAATTTAATTTACAAGAAAAAAATTGAGCCTTAATCACAGAAAATGTGAATTAATATGGGATACAGTAAATATCCTATTTAGTTGCATAAATTTGCTTATTATTTTCCCAATCTTAGCCAGTTGGGCATGTCCACTATGGGCTGATGTGCTGTGCATCTCTGTTCATGAGAAAGTGTATTAGGGTAACATCTGGTTGGCTATTGACAGAGTTTTTTTTTTTTATTTGAATGATGAGGCTGCCACATCTACATTCTTGGAAACACCCTCAATGGAAGGCTGTCTGAGTGAACTGAGATAACTGACCTGAAGGTATTTCTAACTGGGCCCTAACTGTACAGGCATGTGTTGCTTTTCTGAAAATTTTTCATCATGTAACATACATGTATACATATTCCCATATCAGACATGGTGTCATAATGGGTCTATCCAGCTTTGTATATTTGTACCCAAGCATTGTTTAGTGTGCTGCTTTCTGATTCAATAATAATAATAATAATAATAATAATAATAATGAAGAACTAAAAGACCTAAATTAATTAAAAATTTTCTATAAAATGTTCAATATATGAAGAGGTTTCTGTTTTGCTGCTCACAACAATTTTATAGCATTTTGATTAAAACAGAAAAGTATTCTTAATTCAATTTCTTTCAGATAAAATTTCTATTATGTTTTTGACTTGAAGTAATGCAAATCTCCATTTCGTCTCCAGTGTGATTAAGATTTCTCTCTCCCTGAAACATTATTGTTGTCAATCATAACTCAATGAATGCTATATTATTACAGGGGACAGTTATAAATGTGTTGCAGATAATGTTGAAAAAGTTTCTCTAGAAAATCAGAACTGTTGTCAATCTTTTTTTAATAGGTCTTAGTCCTTTCAAAAAATCATAATAATTGTAGTAAAAATTAGTAACTTTTGTTACTATTATTATTGTATTTACTTTATTACTAATACTGCACAATTATTGTTGCTCTGTTTATAGTATCAGTATGTTTCTATTATTGCTAGTGTATAGTTTGAGAAAATATCTAGATGGTATGTATTTTTTCTTTTGCATTTTGTAAACACATTCTTCTATTTCAATAATTATAAATCCTTAATATTTCTAGCCAGATTTCTTTGCTTAGCACCATTTCTTTACCAATGAGATATTAGATCTGAAATACTCGATTGTAAAGATGCAGGTATAGGAATCTAAAAAAAAAATAGGTCAGAAAAATTATGCATTTTATAACTTTGCAATGTACAAAACCTTTTCTATTAATTATAGCAGCAATCAGCAATTTCTAACAAATGCACACACTTATCATAGACAAAATCTTCAAGTGTATGAAAAAGACATAATCTTTTACATTAGTTTTTAGCCTTTTAAATCTCAGGCAAATTTAATAATGTTTATACATTATATATTTAGCATGAAGAATTTTTGCAGTCGACATTAATAATCACAAAAAAAAAAGAACACAAATTAATAAAAATGAGAAGAAAAAGTAAGAATAATCCTGTAAGCAGCATTTAAACACCTGACATAATAATAATCCTAACTACAACACCCACACTAGCCTTTAATTTTAATTTACCAGCCCCACACACACACACACACTACATGCACACATGCTTTGTAATGTCCTAGTCAGACAAACAACAAGCCTACTTTCTGGCTGCACTCTTGGTATTTTATCGTCGGTGCAAAATTACGAATTTCAGATGCCTCCCAAAATGTGACATTCATAGACAGATGAGAATTGTCTTTCCTCTTGTTTTCCACAATTGAACAAATTATCAGCTATTAAATTCCTCAATAAAATGTCTTCTCCTCACATGACATTCAGCTTTTTAGTTTAACTTCAGTGAATTTATTTTCCAAACCCTAAAGACAGATGATTCTGAGTTTCTTACTTAAAGAGAAATTTCTAATAACTCAGTTTCTATTTTGAATGTAAAATCTTACAATAAAAAAAAAAAACATGACGTAGTAAAAGGTTCAGTCCTATAATCTAAGTACTGAGTCTATGTTTTAAGGGAATGTCCTACACTTTTTATCACCTCTGTGGATAGGAAATACCCTTGCTTCGGCAAAGAGTTTTGCTTATGGATTGAGCGATCAATCTTGAGCAAGTACTCTCTTGTTTACCTCTCTATGTCCGAGCAGAGAGGAACCCAAGTGAGTTTCCACCAAAGAGTAGAGTCTTGTTTGGGTTTGAAAAACAAGAGCCCAACTCAGCCTTAAGCTGGGTCTATGGGATATTTTTGGCTGAGCTTAAGGGCTTGGAATTCCTGCATTAATAGACTTTGTGTCACATCTGCCTTGGTGGGAAGGTAGCAAATACCCTTGCTTTGGCAATTACTAATTACTAGCCTGCCACCAGATTCCCTGTCTTGCCGTAGTGTTTTCTCATTCCAATAAACCTCTCTTCTTCCATCTACACACGGGTTGCTGTTCTTTCACTCAAGTACCACCCTGTCTGTTTGTAACCTCTTTAAAGGAGACAACAGTTTATAAATAAACAACATTAGATGAGTTGTTCAATCTTTCCAAATTTCTTCTAAAGAACATTTATTATGATACATAAACACATCTGGCACCAGCCAGCTTCTATATTTTGGTTAAGCAGCATACCAATTGTGAATCAATGAAGATAATAGTACAGTCTTTTTATTTTGACTAATATAAATCTTTTTCAAACTAAATTCTAAATATTAATATTTCCCAAATATATTAATTACAGAATTGGCAGTTGCATTTTGAGGAAAGATTTAGTGGAGACAAATTTCAAAATATCAATGAAAACTTAAGAATATGACAAAGATAGTTTTGTTGGACAAAGCTAACTCTAAGTCAGTGTTATATTTCTGAAGCATACAGAGAGGACCTAACTTTCATGTTATGCTTGATTGCATTTACCATGGTGTCTCTTACTGGTACTGTTGGAGTCTTGGTGTCATGTATCTTTATTTATTAATGTATTCCATATGGCATTTAATTCTAAACTAGACCAACTGAAGAGAGACCCTCATAGACTAGCATATGCACTCTAAGATTCACACACACTCGTATTCTTCTATGTTATATATTTTTATTTAATTCTACTGAGGTCAGTGACCACACTTTTCCTGCCAGATATGATTAACCATGCCTGATTTAATTGTCTCACCACTAATTTTTGATGTTTCTTCAGCTTTACTTTTAGAGAGCAGCTCTATATTTGTATTCTTTATGAAAATCTCAGTCTGACAGGAACATAGTGATAGTGACATAGAAGTGATTTGGTGGCTGTTTCCTAAATCGTCATGTAAAAGAGTGTTTTTTTTATGTGTGAAAAACATGTGAGGCACATTTCTGTGCCTACTGAAAGATATGCAGCATACCAAGGTGAGTTCAATTCATTGTCTGGGGTGTTCAGATTTAGACTCAGAAAATAATTGAGCAGTACTAAATAAGAAAACGATGGGATACATCTAGACATGGACAGTGAGCAAAACAATAAAAGATTTAACTCAAAATTCCTTGACAGTTACCTAGATTGATAGACAGATGAGAAAAGCTGGAGGGAACAACAGCCTAAATGTTGCAATTATAACAACAAAGATGAGGATGTTAGTAGAAATGTAAATATTCAGAATTTTCTTATTACACCATTTTTAGTTTTTCTCCATATCATTATTATTTTTTATTACATCACTTTGGGTCGTGAAAGTAAACAGTATCCGCTTAGAGTGTTTTGATTGAAAAGCAAGAACAATATGAACAAAAATTCGGATTGAAGTATTTGTATAAATAAAAATGTTTTACTTAAAAATAGAAATTTTAAAAATAATCTCAATCCCAATTTAATCTATTAATGTTGAATGTGAATGAATGTTTAACGAAGGATTCTTATTGGCATATGATTGGAAAAAATGCATTCCATGCGATATGAAGCTGAAATTATAAAGTCTTTGTGAGGTGAACAGAATGATAATGGCAGGTGATAAAACAAATGGAAAAAAGAAGATTCTCATTTCAAATCAAAGAATTGCAATCTCCTCTCGCAAGCAGTCTGTCTAGATGTTACAAACATTAAGATAATTTTCTAATGTTCTCTCTACTCAATTTTTCAAAATTTGGAGTCAAATATCAAGCATTGTACAGAAAGATTTTTTAGCCTAGACCTAATTGCATTAATTTACAGTAACCAACATTACATGTTAAGAACATGACATTTTTCTTATATAATAAGATTGGCACATTATTTGGATGATAAGTAAAAAGAATATGACTTTTTTTTTTTTAAATTATGACATTCAAATGATTGCACCATCCGCTCGTGCATTGAATACTGCTGCCATATCTAGTTGGTGCTCCTGCTATCCACCTAGGGGTCCTTGACAAAATCCAACAGAGAATCTGTAATGTGATTAATCCAGACTTGGCAGCTCGGATACAGGCACTTTCTCACCGATGCAATGTGGCTTCCCTGTGTCTCTTCTACAAATACTTTCATGGCTTCTGCTCAGATAAACTTAGCTCACTGATACCCTCCATACATGAATTTGCTCGAGCCACAAGATTAACAACTAGGTCCCACCCTTTTACTGTGAAACCAATAAATTGTAAACACAAATTCTACTCCAGCAGCTTCTTCTCTCGCATTTCCTGCCTGTGAAATTCACTTCTGTTTACTTGCTTTCTCAACAGCTACAATCTTCAAGAATTCAAATGTAAAGTCAATAGTCATCTCCTATCTCACTAACTTGCATCCCCACCTCTCTCTCTCTCTCTCTCTCTCTCTCTCTCATGCTCCTTTCTTCACCACTCCACTCTCATCAATATTCTCATCCTTCTCATACCCTCTTCCTGACACCTCCTGTAACCTGTCACTCTTTCTCATAACTTACCTCTTATGTAAACCCTGCTCAACAGTGGCAATAAAATACCTTGGTTGGGGCAACATGATTATAAAAAAAATGTCAATTATAATAAGAATAGGTAATAAAAATAAAAGGTAATGTAAAGAAAGAAAAGAGAAAAAGAACATTAAAAAAGAAAAGAAAAAGTTGCATTGAAAAAGAGCAAAAACAGGAGTAGAAAAAAAGAAAAAATTGAGGTAAGTGAAAGCAAAAGACAGGAAAAAAGAGAGAAGTAGAAATGGAAAGCAAAATAGAAGCAAATTTGTATGTGATAGAATAGGATTAGTGTTATTCATTTTACTTCTAGAAGTAACACATGTACACATAATATATATATATATATATATATATATATATATAGAGAGAGAGAGAGAGAGAAAGTGGGGAGATCTGTCAGGTTGCAAAATGTGGGTAGCTGTATTTGGGTGTTGAATGCTGTGACAAAAGAATGAAATGTTAACTCTCAAACAATTATCTAACCCCATTCTAAAAACCAGTAAGACAGAAAGAAACAAATTATGTAACTTCCTGTCAGACAGTCATCTCTCCAAAAGGTGGCACCATATATTGAACCAAAAACAAATGAGAAGAAACAAAATAAAAGGTTCAAAAGCAAGAAAAGATGAGGACTTATCAGTTGAACAGGAAAGAATCATTTAGAAATTTACCAAAAAGAATTTAATTACAAAGGAAGAAGTTCAGCTATTAAAGTAATTACCATTGCATTATAAAAGAAAACAGAAAGTTCAATGTAGCCATCTTGGAAAGGAAAAAGGAAGATATTTACGAATCATTAATATTTAGAAAGTGACTATTAAAAAATATTTAACCCTTTTTCTGTCATATTTCAAGAGCTGAAAATAAATGATTGTCATTTTAGACTTTATGATCTAAAAAAATTAATGAATAAAAGTGATTTTTTTTAAGAAGAGATGTGTTTAATATTAATATGAAAGTCTTAGAATTTATTTAATATTAGATCCATAAAAATACTTACTTTTAATATTTGAATAGATCAAAGGTAATAACATTCAACTACAAATATCAGATGAAAATTCATAATCATGGACTCCTGTCTTGTAATATTATCCAGTACATAAATTGTTGCTTAGTATAGAAAGCTAAACACCATTCTAGTGTCATGTATTTGAACATTTTTTTCTCATATCAAAAAAAAAAAAAGAAAAAAAAAAAAAGGTGGTCATTCTCTTACTTATTGGAAGCAACTTTCCTTTGGAAAAATTTGAGGAAAAATTAGTTGGACCTAAATTTGTGCAAACCCAACAGCAGAGAAGCTGTTCCTGGAGAAGAGATATTCTTATTGGCAAAGCAAATTATTTAAAAATAAAACAGATAGCACTGCAAATGCTATTTACTTAGTGCACATAGATTAAAGAGTAATGTTTTTCTTTCATTTCATGAACAAATGGATTCTGATGATGATCATTCAAGGTAATTCAAGGTAATTAACTTTATAACATGTTTTATAAAAGACAAACACAAAAATCAACGACATTCAATAAAAACCATAAAAATTTACAACTTTTAACAGAAATTTTAAATTTCTTGAATCAAACAAATGCCAAATAACCAAAACCTAGATTTTCAAGAAATAAATGAAATAACAACCATATTTATTGATAGTAACTTTACAGAGTGAATTTCTCATGTAGTCGATGTAACTGTCAGAAAGCATATTGAATGTTTTTAAAGTAATACTTTTTGGTAGAATGAACTTAGTATACAATGTTCTTTAGTTTGTAGAAGTTTTTAGCATATGCTTATTATTTATCTCATCCTATACACAAGTGGATGTGTGTTGTGGTGCAGTGGATATTGGCTCGGAATGAGAAATTGGGGAGCTGCGTTTGAATTCCAGTTGAATTCCTTGCATTCACTTCCGTGCAAATACCCATTGGAAAAGGTATTAATCTGTCTCTTTTCTCCAGTTATGGGTTAAATAACAGGATAGATTGGGTTCTTTAGTCTTGGTCGGCAACCACTCTATTGCAGAAAGCAATGGTAACCTACTGCAGGATAATCATTTGCCCAGTCAGTCATGTCTCTTTTGACACATGATCACCCAAGCGTTTATCATGTATGGCACTTAAGTAAAGAATGTTGTATTACAAAATAATAATAATTTTAATAAATGCTTTAATGAAACTATTTTTCCTAAAATTTCAAATGTTGCAATGCAAAGTGCCACAATAATAAATAGTAGAACATTTTATTTTTATCACTCAGACCTTCAAGCTCAAAGTTTCAGTTCATAAAAGATTTTTTAGATTTCCTGAAATATGTATTACATTACATTAACATAAGGCTTTTTTACTGTAATCTGATTTTCCATTACACTTCAGTGCTCGTGTTAAAGTTTGATGGCGATCAACTTTAAATGAATATATACCACATGAAAAATTGGTTTTTGTACCAATATCCATTTTACCCTGTTGAAGCAATTTGTTGAAAAAAACTCCTTCAACTGTAGATTCAATCCAGCCATTTGCTTTATCTGCAAATGTATTTGTTTGAAACAAAGAAAAAAGAAAAGATTAAAACCAACTTTTTAACCAGGTATGCCAATAAGATTGCCGAGAGTTGTTGAAGTGAAGAAGGGCTAGTGTGGCTGATTGACCTGTGTTTCTATGAAAGGTTAGTAACACACTTGTTTGATTCATTGCGTGCAGAATCGGAGTTGCTGTTGCAGAGCCAAAGTCTTGTGTGGTCCAAGTCGTTGTTTGTAGGCAGGACTGATAATAGTAGCAGTTGTCTGAGTGGTGCCGTCAAGGAAGATGATATTCTGTTGGATTTGCCGAGGTGATGACGTTAGTGATGAGAAAGAATTGTAGCCGATGTTGTCGGGATAATATTTAGATCTGCTAATGTGATGTTTTTTGGCAATGAGGAAAGCTTGTAGTTGGGTGGTGTTATCAAGGAGATAATATTCGAATTTGTTAAGGTGACAGCGTTTGGTGACAAGGAAGGCTTGTAGCTAGTGGTGTCATCAAGGAGATGATGTTCTGTTGGATTTGGTGTTGTCAAGATGATATGCTGCTGGATTTACTGAGGTGATGGCGTTTGTTAATATCCTGGACTGGAGACTAAGCCAGCACATCTTGTCCAGTTCTGACCAAAAATTCGTAGGTGTGTTTGTGTATATGGTTACAACGTGTGCTTGAGTACAAGATGGATGCAAGTAAGGGCAATTTTGGCCCTTGAAACATGCGAGGCCCTCTCATGTAGTTTCTGTAGACAGAATGGCTGATCCCATTATTAGAGTTGTTAGTGAGCATGCATTTCTAGGTCCGCCTCAGGGTTATTTCACTTGGCTTCATTCTTGTAGAGATGTTCTTGTCATGCATTGGGAGATTTATCTGCTAATGTAGCTATTGTATTTGACACATCACAGTTCAGCAAGATCATGATGAATACTTTGATTTTTTTGTGCATGTGTTCACTGTTTTTGCAGTGTACATTATGTCTGTGGTCAGATTAGGGATAGTGTTGGTTTTTATGCTATGGTAAAGGTAGCTTAGGCATCACTTGCTATACTACATGCCAAGTAGTGGCTGTCCATCATATTTATGAGTTGACGGTATATGTTAGGCACCCAGACCGGAGTTGCTGTTGCAGAGCCAAAGTCTTGTGTGGTCCAAGTCGTTGTTTGTAGGCAGGACTGATAATAGTAGCAGTTGTCTGAGTGGTGCCGTCAAGGAAGATGATATTCTGTTGGATTTGCCGAGGTGATGACGTTAGTGATCGTATTTATGAGTTGACGGTATATGTTAGGCACCCAGACCTTAATTTTTTTATTCATGAGCACTGCACCTATGAGGAAAGAAAACAGTGTTGGCGCTTATTTTGGAGTTGATGTTGTCTGTCTGAAACTTCTCCTTTATTTGGACTGCTACTTCTCCGATCATGGTCTTGAGCCAGCTTGCAAAATTGGTGATCTTTTCACAGTCACATCATTGCAGAACCCTTGCTTGACTAAGGTACTGAAAGTTTGTCATTTGACTCCCTTCAGTTCTTAGCAGGTAGGCCCTCAACTGTTTATATAAGGATGTGGTCTGTTGCAAATCCTCAATCTGTTGGCATATATCATCGTTGAGAAGTTGCTTAGCAATTTTAACAAACTCAGTTTCCATCCTTGGATAATGTGTGAGCTTAGGTTTTACATAGATTGTGTATGTCTTTTTTAGATCAGTTATGAACCAATTGACATCATTACCTGGATGGAAACATTTTTATTTTATGTTGCACATAGCATCATGTAAAGATTTTAATCACATGAGCTGTTTGTAATCTGTTGAAGTCTGGGACATGTGCATGTTCTTGACAGAAGCAGAGGTGAGAGCAGTTATCATTTCCTGAAGTTCTGCTTGAAGTTCATCAGTGATTCTGGATTATTGTTTGCTTGTGGATTTTAGATCTGTTTTCAGTTTGAGAATGATTGCTCATTGATGTTTGATTAATTCTAGCATTTCATGGCAAGTAAATATGGTGTAGTCTATCTTCTCCCAGTAGCATGCTTCTGACACCAGTTGTTATATTAAGCATATGGTGGCGGAACAAAGAAGAAGCGACGAAGGTTCAGGAAATAAATAACTGTATTAATGAAAACTACAACAATTGTTAAATCAATGTGAATGTCGCTTGTTAAAAGAAAGAGATAACTAGAGTCATAATAAGAGGAGGAGAGGAAGGGTGAGTTGTGACTTACTGTGGCGATGGTTTTTTGTTGGGTGTCATTAGAGATGGAAGTTCACATCCTGACGGGTGTTGTGAATCATGGCTGGTATGCTGACCAAACTGCCAAAGAAGTCCCTTTGATAGGTTTTTATATTCTTTTCTTAGGTTCAGGTCAGCTTCAATTTTTATTTTGTTTCTTTAGGTGGAAATGGTTGCTATTGTTGAAATTCTGGATTGTACTTTTTCTTTGAGTGTGTAAGTGAAACAGAAGCTATGCACAGTTAACAAAGTTTTTAGTTCAGTCTTGGGTATTGGAGTGTTCACATTCAGCCATTGGTGGAAATTTGTCTAACATGAATAAAAAGAACTGGTTTTAGGAAGATTATAACAATGCTAACCATCTAATAGCTACATAATCTACTCTAGCCACAAGTTTTAATATAGATATGATTGGGATGAAAATACCTGCATTTGAAGATATACCAACATTATAGAATTCCCTTTACAGAAAAATGCTATAAATACACACTGCTACCAGTGTGCCACACTCGTGGATATATGAGGTTTTGGAAATGTACAAAGTGTCTAAAGTAATAGTAAATTTCCTTAAATATTCATGAAAAACCACATTATACCTAAATCGCACCAAATTTACTGCCACTTCCTATTGTTTAAATATCTAATGAGGAATCTTTCAAGGGAACTCTCTTACACCCCTTCTGGTCTGTCTGTCTTTTAATCCCTTTTTATGAATTAAACAGTAATAACTATGGATACAAATTAAAAAAGAAAGATTTTGATTACTTATTCTATATAGATGATAGCAAACTTTGTCAAATACAACAATGAGCTGAAGTTTTTATTTAATATCAAATTATATGACAAACAAGGGAAGTAACTCAATTGTATTTTGAGTGCATTTCCTTTTTAGTTGATGGAATGGAGCTTAGCCTAACATGTTTTTAAATGAATATCTTTTTCTTTAATGAGATCTCATATTTCTAAACAGTTTTATTATTTTGATGGAAGAACAAGTTAAAGATATTATAAGAAAATTGATTTTAATGTTTGCAATCATTTGATCACTGATCTTTTTACATCAAGAAGATTGGTGAATAAGTAAAAACTTTCTATCCAGATTTTAACAAATTTTTAAAAATGAGTTCAAAATTATATTAAAACAGTAGGATGTATAAATAATGATTTTGTTTCTTACTTTCATTTGTCAAGATTTTTGCATTTTTAATATATAGTTGGGGAAAGAAAATGTCCATGATTTATAGAGATTTGGGAGGTTTGATAGCATCACATAGAATACCAGTCAAAATAAGAGAATGATTTATTCAAATTTAGTTCTTATTAATAATTATTGCCATAAAAACTTGAAACTTATACAACTTGTAGCTCTTGGTATTTATCAATGAAAATGCTTTTATCAAAAGTGGTTATGAAAAAATTAAGGATCTTTATCAAAAAATACATTGAACAAAATAAATAGTGCATATAGAATATCATGTTTATACTAAAGTTTAAAAAGTGCAAACTGAACATTATAGAATAATTTAACTGGAGATATAGTGACCTTTATTAGCAATATGTTTAGCACACTTATTTTAAAGGAAATTAGAAGTTTCTTACACAGATTTGATGTTATTTTTACCATTCATCTTACAGTTTTTTCTTTACATTGGTTAAAGAGCTAGGGTTTCACCCCCTAACTTTGTTTCCTATTATCTTCCACAATTTCTTGATTGAATTTAAGTTTTGACTTTGTGCATGTCAACTCAAAACATTAATGTTCTATTCTTAAAAAAAATCTTTTCACTCATTTAAAAGTTTGACAGGAGACATTGTTCTACATAAAAATAGTCAACTAATTGGGGGATGCTTGCATGGAATGGACAACATGTTGCTTCACTTAGTTTAGATACATATTAGCATTAACCATCCCACTAAAAGTCTAACACTTTCAATATCTCTCCCTCCTACCTTGACACTCCCTTCAAACATAGGAAACTTTTTGATACACTTTTGTTTCAGCTTATTTCACTTTTACAATGTTGTCAGATCAGACTAAAATGAATTTACTTTTATCACTGAAATGAACTTTAGACCAATCTATATTCAAGTCTAATGTTTTAATTTTCTAAAGTTTTTCTTTTTACTTATATACTTGTTGTCTATTTTAGTAAGTGGACAACAAACTTCCAACTCAAATTCATTCACCATACAGCAGCTCATGACTTCATTGAGATTAAGGAATTAATCAGAGCAAGTCTTTTGCCCAGAATGGAAGGACGTTAGCAATAGGTGTCATCAAACTGTTATCATGCAACTGTTCACAACAAACAAAATATAATTCTTGGGATGTGAAATGTCAGAACCATGAACAACTGTGGATAGCTGAAAAACATGAAGCAGGAGATGACTAGATTGAGCATAAACATTTTAGGCATACGTGAAACAAGATGGCCAAACAATGGAGACTTCATCAGTGATGACTACAGAATTATATATGCAGGAGGTGAAAATAATGAAAAAGGATTCAGCATTATACTGTATAAAGCCACAAGGAAATGTGTTATGGGATATTGTCAGATATCTGAAAGAATTCTAGTAGTTAAACTGAACAGGAAGCCTCTCAGTATATCCGTAATAATGGTGTATGAACCAACAACACAAAGTACAGAAGAAGAACTTGAGTCCTTCTACTCCATGCTTGATTATGGCAAGGCACAGTGCAAATCACAAGAAATCAGAATTATCATGGGAGATCTGAATGCCAAAGTTGGCCAAGAGAAAGAAGGTGAAACGGTCAGCAATTTCAGACTAGGACATGGAAATGGCCATGGTGAGAAATGGGTCCAATGGTGTACAATGAATAACCATATAATAACCAACACCTGATTCCAAGAACACCCAAGAAGATAATGGACATGGAGAAGTCCAGGAGGAGAAATTAAGAACCAAATTGATTATGTTACTATCAACAAGAGATTCAGAAATGCAGTTCTTCACTGCAAAGCCTACCCAGGTGCTGGCTGCAGAAGTGACTACATGTTTTAAGGTGATTAAAGAAACCTAACACAGCCCTAAAACTGCAGTACAATAGACTCGGGAATGACCTGAATCTGCAGGAAATGTATATGGACAGTGTGAAAATGAAATACAAAGGACAAATTGGAAATGGAAGCTCAAAATGGGACACACTAAGAGTGGCTCTAGTGACATCAGCAAACAATATCATCCCAAAGGAGAAAGGAGATTGAAAGAAAAATGATTGGATCACTGAAGAGATTCTTGACCTGACGCAAAAGAGACAAAAAAAACGATGCCAAGATATGGAACGGAATACAAGAAAATACACAGGAAAATAAGAAGAAAATGCAAACAGGCTAAAGAAAGATGGCTCAATGACAAACGTGCCAAAGTAGAGAAACCAAGCATGACAAATAATGGTAATATGCATAAAAAATAAAGAAACTAACAGGACAAATGACCTGCTCAGCACCAGGATGTATAAAAGCAAAGGAGAGTACACTCATACTAGAAAAAGAAAAAATACTTCAGAGATGGGATGAGTATATTGGTGATCTCTTCCATGATAAGAGAGAGCAACCAACAATACACAAAAATACAAATGGATCAGAAATATTAAAAACCAAAGTGGAATAGGCAATAGCCAAACTGAACAGAAATAAAGCAGCAGGACCCAATGGAACTGTAATAGAGATGTTGATGCCCCTAGAAAACTTTGGCATAGACAGGCTCACAGAAATAATAAATGAAATCTACAACAGTGGCAATATACCAAAGGACCTAAGCAGATCAATTTTCATAGCAGGTGCAAAGGAATGTGAACTCTACCAAACAACCAGCTTAATGAGCCACATAACAAAACTCATCAACCGGATTCTGATGAACAGAGCATGCAGCAGAATCAACCCAGAGATAGGACAAGAACAATGTGGCTTTGTTAAAGATATGAGAACAAGGAATGCAATATTCATGCTCAGAATGCTATCTGAGAGAGCAACAGAAATGCAGAAGGACCTCTATCTGTGTTTTATAGAGTACGCAAAGGCATTTGACAATATATGCCACAAAGACAACCTCGACATTTCAGAAAAGATGTTAGGATAATCAAGAATATATATTAGCAGCAAACTGCTTGCAATCGGATAGGAGTGAAGTCAGCAGGTATACAAAAATAGAAAGGGGTGTAAGACAAGGATGTGTTTTTTTTTCCCCAGATCTATTCAATTTATACAGTGAAACAATTCTGAGAGAAATAAAACCCTTGCCAGGATTCGTCATTAGCGGCCACAATCTCAACAATGTAAGATAAGCAGATGACACAGCACTGATAGCAGACACAGAAAGGAGAATGCAGGACCTGCTACAGAAGGTAGCAAGAGAATGCAAGAAGGACTAAGCATAAACTTCAAGAAAAGTGGATGAATGATCCTCAGCAAAAAGAAGACACCAAAATATCAACTAAAAAAAAAGTACAGAAATTTAAATACCTGGAAAGCATGTTGACAGAGGATGAAAAGTGCAACATTGAGATCCAAAGACACATTGAAATGGCCAAGGACACATTTCAAAAGCTAACCAGAGTACTGAGAAACAGGAAAATCTCATTGGAAACAAAGAAGAGAGTGTTGAATTGCTATGTAGTATTTATCCTTCTGTATGGCAGTGAATGTTGGACGATCTCCTCAAGGATGAAGGAAAAGCTTAAGGCAGCAGAAATGTAGTTTTACAGAAGGATGCTGAGGATAGCATGGACTGAGCATGTGACTAATGACGAGGTGTTGGAAAGGATGGAGACAAGAAGAAAACTTATACTTAATATAAGGAAGAGACATGAGGTTACTGGACCATGTAATGAAGGAGAATTTAATACTGGAGAATTTAATATTTACAGGACAGATAGAGAGCAAGAGTGGAAAGTAGCAGGAGACCTACTTGATAGGCCTCAGCAAATGGCTGGTAGAACAGAGTTTGGGAGAGATACGAAGAGGAAGAATTTTGAGAGCAACAAGAGAAAGAGCCAAGTGGAAGTCCATGATCACCTACATCCTGAAGGGACACGGCACATGAAAAAGAAGTCTTTTAATTAGTTTGTTCTCCCTAACGCTTGTCTTAATTTTCTGATTGCTTTTGTGTGTGTGTGCAGACTTGCCATCTCTCTTCATTTTGAGAAGGGCAACAATCACTTTGAAGCATTTCAACATGTCTGGCATCTAGTTTCTATTTTATTTAAACACTTTTGTTGATATTAAAAAGGTTGAAAAATGAAAATTTAAAAATTCAATCTTTTCTCTGTGACAATCATCCTGATTATATTGTTATAATTTTTTTATGACAGATTTTTAAAAATTCATTTTTTTTATAATCTATGCAGAAATATTTTAAAGTTGGCAGATTTGAAATTTATTTTATTTAAATTTTTTTGTCTTGTCAATTTTATGAGAATCTGATGATGCTTTGATGTTATTGATCGTTTAATAAATAGATTTAAATCTAAGTAAATAAATTATTGATATTCCAATTGCAAATGTTGATCATATTCTGTATTTCAATAGTAAAATACATAAGCTGAATAACAGACTGTAACAGATGCTGAGAGATTTTGGATTATTTACATTTAAACTCACTGCCCAGCATAATTCAAATCAATATTTTAAATTTGGACACCTAAAATTTGTGTTTAAAATAGAAATTCTTTATTGGATCTAACATGGACCATCTTCATACATGAATTTAATTGTCTAATGGACTACACAAAAAAGTTAACCATGAATTTGAATTTTTCGAAAGTTTGAAAGAACCAATATAATTTTTAGTCTGGCATATTTGTCACTTGAGAGTTTTAAATAGTCTCATATTTCCAAAGCTTAATGTGATCACTTTCCTCAAATCAATAATAATTTAAGAAAAACATTTGATAGTTAATTAAACCTGAAATAATAACAAAATGAACAAATTTAACAAAAATTAAAGAAAATAATTTTATTTATCTGAATATAATGATTTTAGACCACTAAAATAAAAACGCATATTTTGAAGAAGTTATTTCAATAATCATGCATGTGAAATTTCATGAAATTGGTTTAATTTTTTTAATGTTTATAAAATTATCCTTTTTAAATTGGTACCTATATATAATTTCTATTTGTAGAAGTTGAAAACATATTATGGTTTTAGGTAGATTTATAGTTATTTCAACATAAATTATTGCCATAATTTTACAGAAAATAAATGCTTCATTTCTTTCTAATTAATTTGCTATGTTTCCTAAAAAGCAGACAATTTCTTCTGATAAAACTCTAAGGTGGCATATTAGGATAAGATGGAATTTTCTTGAACAAATCTTTTGATACAAAGAAAACTTTAAAAAGTTCATGAGAAGGATATGGCATTGCGTAATCAGCGAAAAGGTTCCTCTTCTTGAAAATCTGTAAACTACGTGTCTTTGGATTAAATAATGTCTTTATGCGATTCCTTGATAAATATATATTAGGGTCAACACTAAAATAATAAAAAAATATATAAATAAATGGAATATAACTCCAGACTCAATAAGAGTTATGTAAATTAGCAGTTTTCTAATCTCCAAGAATTAGAAAGTTTGTCTCATTTGCTCGTTTCATCCCTTTCTTGAACATGGTGAGCTGTATTATCATGTATGTAATTTCAATACACACTGAATCTGACTTAGTCATCATCCATCTATTTGTATTCTTAATAAATTTAATTCTGTTAAGCTATGTGGAGTACACCTGTGTTGTTATCATTTTAATTTTTACATTACTAATCATATTAATCACATAGACTTTAAAACAACTATTATTTGCCCACAAGGGACCATTTTTGCATAGAACATGAGCAATACTTTATTTAAGTTAAGACTCTGTTTGTCATTAGGATTAGTTCACATCCTATAATAGGATATATTATATCTAATATCATATAAACAATATGATTATCTCTATTTAATTCTTCTTGTTTTAATTTTTCAACTTTTAATTGGAGTGTAAAAGTACAAATATAATGGGGAAAAATGAACTCTAGAAAATATGTTCACTAAGAAATATTTGCCAGAAATACTTTGGCTTGAAACTATTTTTACTTTCATCTCTTAAAACATTTCTTACTATCTTCACAGTTTTAGGAGTAGTGTTGAAAAGTCCTCAGCCTGACTAAGAAGGGATATCCCCCTTAAAAAAAAAAGAAAGAAAGAAATCTAAACGTTTGGTCATTTAGTTAGATTTTCAGAAGTGGGTCAGGTTGTGAATTTTTCAGCCCTCACCTCATACTAAAATGTATTCAAACAAGTGAAATAGCTACAGGCCAAATAAAATAACTCCAGAAATTATCTTCAGAATGAATGTATTTTCTACACAGACTCACATGAAACAAGATAAGGCATTTATTTATCCACCTGACACAAAAGCTTATAATCAGCATAATTATGCTCGACACTTGATTACATGAAGCCGGTTTAATGAAAATAATATTTAAAATAGCAGCAACTTAAAAACTTTATCAATAAACACTTCTCTTTAAATAATAATTGAAGTTTTTGCCTCATATCATATCAGAGAATGCAAGAAAGAAAAGTAATCAGCTCTTCTAAGAAGTTTATGTTTATATTATGAAATGCATAAAGAAATTTATTTGCTGACCTGTTCTTGAAATTGTAATATAGTAACGCCTCTAAGACAAGGAAAGACTATGAATGAGGACAATGTGGAAGCACATGAATGGAAATTAAGGGTCTTTGTTTTTGGATTCTCTGTCACAAAGGACCCCAACCTTGATATTGGCACCAAGTGCATGGCAGTTTTGAAGATTTTCTTTTATGAGAATTTTCTTTTTATAAGGGTGAGTTTCTGAACTGGATTAGATTGGATGAGTCCAGTTTCAGAGAGCTTTTTAAAAGATTATTTGTTATTCAATTATAAGAATAATTCTTTAATAAAGAACTGAATTTACCAGCTGGATAAAAATTTTCTCTTAGGAACAAATCATTGTCATTGGCCAGTTGATTTGTAGAATCAAATTCAACTTAAAACTCTTGGGGTTAGGGTTAGGGGGCTTTTTGCTTTCTCAGCAGGGTTTTTCCAACTTGGGGCAAATTGATTCAAAAATAAATTAAGAAATTGTTTACATACATTCAGAATACTTCCATGTTATTATGAAAAGTTAACTTTTCATGCATATTAATATAATTTTTTACCATTTTCTAAGGTTTCCTGAGAAAATATACAATGACATTTTATTAATTTTCTTGCTTTTTATCTTTTGCTTTGAGATAATGTTTAGGAGAATTATTTAAATCAAGATCCTTTTTTTAATTATGATATTTGGTACAGAGTAAAGAAAAACTTTATGTAAATTAAATGCTAAAAAATATGGCTGTATAATTTATGAAAATCTGGCCCAAATTGTGCTGTTTATATTGTGTAGTGTCAAATAGATAAAAAGGTAAACTAATAATTGTTGATAATTCAACTCTGCCAGGAGATAAAAATTTTTTAGACAATTTAGAAATCATGAAGAGTTCTATAAACTGAACTTATAGAAACAAGTGGCAACTAAGAAAGCTAAGAAAATAAAAAACAAAACATTTTAACACAATTCTTATAAAGACAGGAGATTGAAATTTTGGGTTATATGATTCAAAATTCTATGAGTAGCTGAAATTTATGTAGAATTTACACTGAAGCAAAAAACAATGAAAGGACAAAAACACTTAAGCTGTATGCATATTTTAATTATTCCATGAAAAAGACCAACAGTACAAATGAAAAATATATGGAAACATGACAACAAAAAACATGTCTATCATTATTTTTATTTAAATTTTTGGCACATTTTCACTGCTGAAGACTTTAAAATCTGAAATGCTTATATAGAGAAAAGTTCTTTGTTTCAGTCTAAAATTATAAAATACTTTACCCGATGCATCCTAAAAGATTATGAAAGCAGTGTCCTTCAGATGGTTTGATTTTGATAAAAGACTCAGAATAGAAGTTGGTAATGGCATAAAATGACACTATTTTTCTCCCAACAACACCTTTCAGCAATATCATGTATAAGTGGTGCTGAAAAGATCTTGACTTAACCAAGAAGGGATTTAAAACAAACTCTGATTTTGGTCCTAGGAAATGAGTCAATAATCAAATAAGTACTTTTTAAACTTCTTATACTCATCTTATGGTAGCATGTTTCACTGGTCTGGCAACTGGATGCTATGCATAACTTAATGCATCTTATCCTGAAGCTTTTTTAATTAAAAAGTGCCTCATTACAGATAAACGAATATTTCAATGTCATGTTTATTATATAAAATATATGCTTACTAATGCAGCACACAGATAAAAATATTTAATGTTGATGCATTTAAATACATCACTTCATGCCTAGAATGCAAATATTTCTTATACTACACTAAAAGAAAAACTAAGTTTAATTTCCTTTTATTATATGGTACTTGCTCTTATTGTAACAGGGTGTAGAACATATTTAAGTCAATCTCTGTAGCCTTGTATCAAAATCGGCTGAGTCCATATAGATAACTTTACAATTTATGAACAAACAGCACATAAATGATCCTCGTCATCTACCCTTTGGAGATAACATTGCCAACAATCCACAAATGTTATCTCTCACTCTTCTCAAATATCAAGTGTCTCTACATTTACTATGTGAAAAGAGATAACGAGATGACTTGCTTTTTAAATACAAAATTTATATCTAAAATTTGTGAGTAAAATTTTTTTCTTTCTCTCAATGCATTTATGAAGATGAGTGTTAGTGACCTGACACTGATATCAGAATCAGGCAAAACTGGCCAGATGCTGCCTTGATTAACTCTTCATAATCAAATACTCAGTAGTCCATAAAGACATTAATATGCATAGATTCCAGTGTAAGAGAATATAGCATTTTGAGATGTAATTTAGAAAGCCAAGAGCCCTAAAACCATCAGTAATTTGAACAGATCTATTCATGATATTGTATAGATTAAATATAAATTGAAGAAAAATAGCTGGAAATCTCAGCAAAAGGCAAAGGAAACAAATGCTTGACAATCAGAAATCATGATTTAACTATCAAAACAAAAGGGTGCATATGAAGAAGAAATTAGGGGAGAGCCTTTGTTTTTTTTTCTTTCTTTTTGTTTTTTAATCAATTTATCAAAAGCAAGGTGACAATGCCAATGAGACACAAGGGGTTACTGGGAGTGAAAGAGAATGAGGAAACTTTTAAAAGGAAGTGGAAACCCAGTCCTAAACTGGAAACAAGGGATAAGCTTCTACTCCTGTTCAAAAGACTGATGAGAAGTGTAAACAATAGGCAAATCTATCTACTTCTTTGTTTAAGAGACTCTAATCCGAGATTCACTATTAATTAAGTGTTCATAAGCAATTTTCTAATATCTAGAGTTGATAAAAATATTTAAGAGAAAGCATAAAATAAACCCTTAATGAATCAATTCCAACCACACTTGATACATTCTAATTTTAAAGTTGTTTACAGAGTCGCTGTGCAAAATGCCATGTGGAGTTGAATATCTATACCAATTGATGATGACTACACAGGTTCATTAAATAGTAAAAAGTGAAACTATATGCAAAACACAAAGAAAATGTTTGTGATATATAAAAAGAAATATTAAAAATGTTATCTAAGTGTTTATATAATACACGCAGACATCTATGACAAAAATCAAAAGAAATTATGTGACCATCTGTTGTATATCAACAAACAACAAACACGCATATATATAAAAATATAAGTTATATTTTTATTAATGACGATGAACCGTGTAGCATAGGGGACAGAGAATTGAGAGAGTGCGCTTCAAAGGGGTTGACGGGAGTGTCGTCGTATCTGTTGTGTCTCTCTTCACCGGCCGATCTCTGTCGCTCCTCTCTACTGCCACTCTACTGGCGAATCCGTGCGCCGAGGTCTTTTTATAATCTCCAGAACCGGGACTTTTTCTTCCGGTTTTGCCTCGCCCACGCACACCCACGTAATTCTCAGAGACACCTGTTCCGTTTGCCTCTGTAGCCATTTCCGCTACTGCCGGAAATAAGGTCAAACAAACATCCGTTCCTTTCAACGACCGGAAACACCCTCGCTTGCATCAGCCTTCCTCGGGTGGGGCCAGATTGTTATATTACACATCAAGCATGTAGTAAAATCTTTGAATTTTAAAATTTTCAAGTTGAATTTTAAAATTTTGCGAGTTCATGAATCATTTAGATAGGTAGCAGAAGAGATAGTTGTTCCCATGCTTATGTTTGTTTTTTTATTCAATAGACATGTTTACTGGTGGAATTCTAAAATGTAGTATATTATCAAGATGGATTGTAAAACTTTTCTCATTTTAATTAAAATACATATCAAAACTTTCAATAAATTTATGTTTTTAAGTGAAAATTTTTTTAAGTGAACTTCAAAGACAATATTTAGATATTTGTAGCTCGATATATTCAATCATTTGCCAGCTTTGAGGCAGTTTCATGATTCCATCTTCCTAGAACTTTGTAACTTTCTGAGTTATGAACTGACTGAAATGATTTTTATAAGCTTCCAGAGAATTAAAATTCACCCCCCCCCCGTCCCATGAGAATTTTGTAGGGAACAAAATAAGTGGTAATGGGAAAGTACAAGGTTAGATTAGTAGAGCAGTTGTAATAGAACGTCCTAGCAAAACTGTATCAATTTCTGTCTGGTCTACAATGAGATCTGAGTTCTGGTATTGTCCTGATGGAAGATGATGCTCTTCCAATTGGACAATTCCAGATGCTTTACATTGATTACTGCCTTTAATTGGTCCAGCTGGGAAGAGTAGGTGTCTGAATTTAACATCTGATTTTCCTGAAGCAGCTTATAATAAACAATGTCCTTCCAATCCTACCATCACTTTCTTCAGACGCAAACCAGCCCTTACAGCTTTTAATGGTGACTCATTTCATTTGCTCCAGGACATTTTTGTTGTAAACAATTGATTTTTCATTGTTCTGTTATCATTCTTTAAAAAGAAATGTTCTTGTGTTTGAATAGAGAATTGCAAATGAAAATGGAGTTCATTAAATATTTTTCTATTAAATTAGCAATTCACACGTCTAAAATGTATTAAAATAACTTACAACACATGAGATATGTGGAATATCTTTGTGATGTCCAGTGTTTGAGTGACTTGGATTATTTTTGAATCAGTGTTTAGATTTGGTCATCATTGATGACTGCAGGCTGCTGGAATATTCTCAGTCTTCCAGATAAAAATTTTTATTTCTGAACCTAACAAACCTCTTACAAACAACACCCTTAACTAAATCCATCAATGGTGCATATCTTTTTTTCCTGTTTGTACCATGTTTTTCTCTTTTCAGAAATAAAAGGGCATCAAATGTTGAAAATGCATCTCATTTTCTTCCATTTTTATTTTTAATGTAAGAACATTTTAAATTTACATACACATATTGTACAGTAAAACACACTGAAATATCACCTGACAGAATATGTATACCTATATAATAATACCAAAAATAGAGCTTAAACAATACATAATACCCACAACCAGTTTAAGAGCATATTGTACTTTCAACTCCTGCTGAGTGCAGTGCCAAATTTCATTAAAATTATACAAGAGATTCTTGAGCCAGGGCTGTTTTTCCGCTTTTAACAGGAAATTCAGTATTTGTTTATAACACAAATGATTATATTAATCCGCATCTATAAAGAAACCCTCACATATTATATTACAATTTTTTTGTGAAAAATAATAAAAATTTATTTATAATACATTGTAACAACATTAAGTTAGTTTAAATATGCATAAAACAACATATATTTATACAATTAAATACATTAGAACGTTTTTATAAATAACTAGAAGTGAAGATACAATACATGTCACATGACTTGATGGTAAATAAATAAATACATGTTGATTTCCTGCTGCTACACATTTTCAAATAAATGCAGCAAAGAAACAAGTATGTATAATAAAAAACATGCTTATTATTTTGAAAAAGACAACACATATTTTAAGTTATTTCCGCAGATTTTTACACGTTGCATTAAATGTAAAATTCTGTGGAACAATAAAATTAATTTAACATCTTTAAATACAAATTAAACTGTGTAATTAATAATGAAATTGATAATATTATCACCTCATCATTTTGTATCATGAATTGCTTTTAAAAGAAAGCCTACATGGCTTATAATAGAAATACCTCCAAAACATTTTGAAAGAGAGCATAGCATGATGAAAAAAGACCCCAAACTTAATGAAAACAAAGTTTTATCATCAAAATGTTCATGTTATTGAGAGGAAAGACCAAAGTATTTTTCATTATTATATTAAATTTTTTAAATTCTTTCTAGGAAGTTGGGCATTTTGATTAAAATCTTGTTTTTCTTGCATCAGTGGGTGGAAAGATATGTATGGGGAAATGTAGTGTCTTTTTGCAGTAAAAAACATTGTTTTGAAAATTCTTGAAAAATCAAACAATTATCAAATATAAATGTAATTTTCCCAGACTTATTCACAAATGAATGAAATTACTAAATATTTCACTTATTCCCAAATTAATGAAATTATTAAATATTTTCTTTTTAGAAAATCTTGGTAAAAATATCTTTTTTACATCTGTTAACCCATATTTAATTTTCTGAAAATTTGAGAAACTAAAATTCCAGGATCTTCATATTTATATCAGTTAAAAGCAGGACTTAGAAAATCATCAATTTTTTATTCTCAAACAGAAGTATCATTTACTGAAAAATTGCCCTGAATCATAAAATAAAAATGCAATAAAACTATGACATTATTTCATTAGAAAAAATTTTAATTGCTTTTGTAACTAAGATATATTAAGGACACTCTTGTCTTAAGAAAATATTTTTGTTGAATAATGAACTTTTACAAGAATTGTTTTCATTTTTTTTTAATTTTAATTAGAAAAATTAAGTTTTAAATCTTTTAAAATTCTGTATTAATTTCAGCAGTTTTGATGATTTATTAAGTGAAAACTATATTTACTAATCATAAATGGAAAAGCTTAATACAAATCTTCAAACACCAGTATTTGAAAAAGAATTTTGATTTTGTTATTAGTATATAAACATGCTATTTTTTGTCAGTACTCCCTACCATACCTAACATTGTCAGAAAATAAGAGTGGTGACTATAGTAGATTTAAAACCAAAATTTCTAAAATTCAATAAATTACAGAAAATATTTTTGTAAATTTTCAAGATTACTGAGCACTTAAAAATTAAGTTCACTTAAAAAAATATTTTCCTGTTATATTTGACAAATAAAAACAGTATGAGTGTCAGAGAGAGGGGAGTAAATCACTAATCGCTAGTATCTGTGAAAGTGGTTGCAAAAGCTTCCATTTTATACCAACTGGAAAAGACTATTTAGGATACATACTTATTAATTTTGAATTCTGAAATTTTTTTTATTAAAATCAATGAAAAAACAATACTAACAAAATAAATCAATGTCTTTTTAGAACCTTTAAAAAATGCCGTGTGTGTGTGTGTGTGTGTGTGTGTGTGTGTGTGTGTGTGTGTGTGAGGAGACCCAGGAAGGGTATCTGTGCTATGTCCAATGATTATCACTTAAAGTGGGCAATTGTTGCTGACCTGTCAAAAGTTCAGTAATTGTTGATGAATAATGAAAAAAATAGGTAAAACTAATTAGAGAGAAAAAAAGAGTGATGGGGAAGAGGAATGGAGATGAGAAGGGCTGCATTCCTATTTTCAGTGTCTGTTTTGTTAGTAGCCATTTAAAAATCTAAGTAACAGATACAAAAGATTGCATGTGACAAAATTGCTTTCTTATTTTCAAGTGAAGATATTTTCCCTTGAGAAAATTCAAAAGACAAATTTGGAAAGTAAAGTCTCCAACTAAATCCTTCCTCGGATTATGTTTGGAAGTAGAAGTATGTCTAAAGAAACCAGAACAAGCATTCTTTAAATAAAAAATTGGGAAATAAAGGAATATTCTGAGGCAATTTCATCAATGTTTTAGCAACAACAGTAAAATAAAACCCAAACCAAATGTTTGCCTTTTCCCAGTTATAAAATATTTGCTTTTTGATTTGGTTGAATGACTTGCACATGCATTATCTCATTTTTAGGACATTATTTTTTAATATTTGGAATCCTTCAAGTCATGGATTTTCTTGTATCATAAATAATTGAAATATTAATAAGCAGAGGAATAGAGTGTAGTCCAGGTTTGCTAAAAGTTGCAATATCTTTTATTATTAAAAAAAAAACAAAAAACGTTTAACATATATAGCTCTTTAATTTATTTGTTTGAAAATTATTTTTTAATCCAGACTCATATTTGAGTGGATATTCTATTTTTAACCAAACAAATAAATTAAATATGTAGGTTGTTAAAACCATTTTGTTAGGATTTTCCATAACATATATAGCTTTAATTAAACAGTCAGTTAAATTGTGCCTAAAGAAAGTGAGGTGGGCACTCCTTTTACAATACAAACATACAAACAATCCCTACTTTTTATTACAATGGTTAGCACTCCTAAGTTATAATGAGCTGGGTGTTTCCAAAAACAGTTTTGCTTGGTGTCAAGTGTCAACCTGACAAATAACAAATGGTTGGGAAAAATATCAACTTTTGGGATTACCTGGAGAAGGAAATTACTGGAAAGTAATTGACACTCACCTAAAGTGAGCTGAATATAAAATGCTCCTCTTACCAATGACAATTCCACCGAACTTCTCTACGGCATATGACTTCATTGAACTTTTTGTCCTTTTGAATTTATATTTTAATTGGGGTCATAATGAAGCTTGTATGAAATTATTGACTTAACAGTCCAGCCTGGATAAAACTTCTCCCAGTTTTAATCAGACATACGTTTTCATGAAACCTTTCATAATTTTTTCTGTCCTTATGTTATATAATTTTTATTAAATTAAGACAAAAATGACTTCGCCATATTTTTTGAAATTCATTATATATAAAAATTAAATGCTAATTTCTACTTTTTAATATATTAAAAGTTTTATTAATTCCCAGCTATCTTTTTCAGGAAAGTATACATTTAGATTTATTGAAAGCTATTAAGACCCTGAATAAGTTCTCACTGATTTTTCATGAAAAGTAATGTTTTATTTATAATAATTAGTAAGAAACATTAACTGAAAGTATTGTCTACTGCAAGCCACTGCTTTTTCTTATCTTTTTGACAGCATTTAAATTCCATGTCAGAAAAATGATATGTCTTTTGGCACTAACCACAAGTTGGCCCATTTTTTAGCATCTTCATAAAAATGTAAGTGCTGATCAGCCAGGCATGTAATTGATCAAAACAAGTGATAATTGGACGATGCAATGTCTGTTGAATACAGTGGTTGAGGTAGGACTTCTCATTTAAGCGTTTCCAAGTAGGTTTTCACCCATTTTTCAACATGTGGCCTAGCGTTGTAATGCTACAAAATCATCTTGTCATGTCTCTGCTCATACAGTAGCCATTTTTTATTGAATGCATGGCTCAAACGCATCAACTGTAGTTGACAGCAATCTCTCATGATAGTTTCAGTCAGTTTGAGCAGCTCATAACAAGCTTCACCCAGCTGATCCTACCAAATGCAGAGCAGAAGCTTCAAACCATGAGTATTTGGCTTTTGCAACTAATGTTGAGGCATGATCAGGCTTACTCTACAATATTCTATGCTTAGAGCTATTGTAGTGTATTCACTTTTCATTGCTGGTCATGATACAATGCAAAAAACCTTTCCTTTTCTGCTGTTGAAACAGCTGTTCACACGTGACAAGATGCCATTCAATATCTCTTGGTTTCAACTTGTACGGCACTCAATGTGCTTGCTTTTGAATCATTTCTAATTCTTTCAAATGTTTCAAAACTTTTGTGTGATCAACTCCTAATAATTCTGCAAGTTAAGCTTGCACCTGACATTAGTCTCCATGAAGTAATTCCTCATTTTCATCTTCAAAATTTTTTTTTGAGTGCCAGAGTGTTCTTTATCTTCAACATCAAAATCAATATTTTTGAAGTGTCTAAACCAATTTCTGCATGTTGTTTTTGATGGAGCATAGTTGCCATCAATCTCAACAAGAATTGTGTGTGCTTCAGCTGCAGATTTCTTTTGAATAAAGTAGTGCAGTAAAGTTCCCTCCAAATACACTTTCTTTGACACAAAATCTGTCATATTTAACTCTGAAAAACAAAGTTGTTTATACTTTGGCGAAATGACATATACTGAATTTCAAGCTTGCTTATAGTACTTCCTTATAGATGCATTACCACCTGAAACTATGCATATGCACTTCTAGGAATGCCATCTGTTGGAAAAGAGCAAGAACTTATTCAATGTTCTAATAAAATAGAAAAATGTAAGGCTTGCTCTGAAATCAAAGATGAAATTGGTTTGTATTCATGCAAATGTTCTTTTAAGCTAGACTTAGAAAAATGATCACTGCATAATCTGTTCAATAAAATTTGATTAGCAACATTAAATTGGAATTCACAATTAAATTACCAACACAATGACTAATGATTCATTTTTCACTAATGCACATACACATATACATGCACAGAGAGTAAAGTATAAAAGTGACTATATGTTAAAAATACACATTTCCAATTGTTATAATTCCCTAAAAAAATTTCTTTTAATTATAATATAAAACCTAATTCTGCCCCCTACGCACTAATTTTTAAAAAGATTTTCTTTTCCTACTTATACACCGGAACTTTGATTTTTCATGGTAAAATATTATTTGCATCATGGCATAAATTAAGCAGAGAAGGGCCTGTTAACAAGTGGTGTACCTGGCAGAATGAATCTGATGTTGCAATACCTGAAATCTGTAATGAAGCCATGGTAACATCACTGATGATTGCTACCGTTGAATTTTGTAAAAGTATTTAAAAAGTATCTGGTCTGTATTTTACAGTGACTACTGAGAATAGGTCAGTTGACAACCTGGGAATAGACTGGTTGAAAATTAGAAAGACAATTTGGAAAGACGGTGTTTAGAACTAGTGAGACTAGTAACCCCACTAGCATGTTCTATGAGTACCCACAAATCAGCTTCTATGAAACTTAATGCAACATACCCACCTGGGATCCCAAGAGTGGGGAAGGAAGAGATCCCAAATTAAACTGAATCAACATTAATGACTGCCAATGTACAACAGATTATGAGTAAATGCCTATGTGGAAAAATATGTAAAAATCCACAAGACCCTAAAATACACCAAGGCTGGATGAAATGCATGGAGGAAGAGAGACAGACGCAATGTACAGGTCATAGCCCTGGTAAAATGGAAAAGAAGTGAGGACAGGAAGCAACCCACAGAGCCCTGGATCTCCAAGCGACTGTTACTCATTCACCAGATATGGCATCCAGAAAGAGGATTAAATGGCCCCCAGCTAACAACAAATGGGAATGGCAGGAGTTCAATAATGACATCACAGAGATCTTGCAAGAGGAGATTTAGACCAATGTTTAAAATTTATAACAATAATTGTAAGCATGGCCATAGAAAGGTTTGGCTTTACTGAAATGCAACTCCAGAAAAATGCTTACAATTTGCATAAGAGATAGCACAAAATAAGAGAATTGAGGAAAGAAATAAGACCACTAAGGAAACAATTTAAACATGCTAGTACCGAAGAAAAACTTGGTTTAGCAGAGTTACATAACATCCTGATAAACAAATTGAAGAATGACACAAGAAGGATGAAAAAAGAGTGAGAAAATGAGCAAGTTTCATCACGAATCCATTTGACTTCGCTAGGTCTATCCTTGAAGATAAGAGGAGTGGCATTTTAGAGAGATCAGAGGAGGAGATTAATATTTATCTATGAAATACTTTCTGTGACCCAGCAAGAGATCAGGATTTGGGTTCAAATGATATGCTGGTTACCCAGGTGTCCCCAAAACATGAATTTAATACAGAGACACCAACCTAGAAAGAAATTCAAGAGGTGGTCAGAGCGTTGTATCATCAACGGGTCAAAGTTTTTAAAAATTGTACCAAACTAGCTAACCACATGTGGAAATTAAAACAAAAAAAAAATGGAAAAACCCTGATATAACATGGAGTATAATAAAATAAAGCCAAACCTTACAATGATGGTGATGTGTGCAGATTGCGCATAATATTGTTTCAAGAATGAAAAAAATACTAAATAAAAGATCAGAAATAATGTCCAGATGTACTCACACCAAAAAATACATTTCAGGATCATACAAACCTGGATGAAAGAGTTTAAGATCATTAAGTAACTCCTTCCTAATCTTGAAATTTTAGTTGTTTAAAACTTACAATTGGATGTTCATAAAAATTTGTCATGCATTTAAAAACGTTGAAAAATCAGTTGTTATGAATTGCTCGAGATACTGAAAGGTTGAAACCAAGGTTGTGAAAATAACTGGTTTCCAAATTCGGTTGGGTTTCAATCCTGGGTAAAAAAAAAAAGCAATTGGAGTCTAACTGTATGAGCTGTGATACAGCGAAACAGATCTGATTGAGCACTCTGGAAGAATGGTAGACTTTGAAAAACAATAGCTTCTCTGGCATGTATCAGCCTTCTTTCGATCTTTGGCAAAGTGTTTGAAGCCATTATCAACGCCGAGGTGGTTCAGCATCTCACAGCACACAGGCTCCTCTTGGACAAGCAATATGGTTTCCGCTTCACCAGGTCTACTGCTGATATGCTAACGACCATCACCGAGTACATATACCAGGCATTCGACAGGAATGGCAAAGCCCGAACCGTTGCATTGGATATATCTAAGGCGTTCGACAGAGTTTGGCATGCTGGCCTTCTATGTAAACTGCGGAGCTATGGTATAACTGGATATTTGTTTCAACTAATCCAGTCATTCCTCTCTAACCGCACAATGAAGGTGGTATTAAACGGACATGCCTCTCAGAACTACCATACAAACACAGGTGTCCCCCAAGGCTCCATCTTAGGTCCTACACTCTTCCTGATATACATTAATGATCTCCCTGATTCCATAAGAGCCCAAATAGGTTTGTACGCCGATGACACCACAGTTTACTCTCGTCTCCTACAAAAATCTGGTGTAGGCGTCAAAGCTAACCTCGCAGCCGAGATTGAAAAAGACCTCCAATCCATATTGGACTGGGGTAAGAAATGGCTAGTAAATTTTAATGCTTCTAAAACGAAGCTACTCTCAATTAACCATCATCGACAATCTCACCTACCTCCCATTAGCATGGACCAGGCTTGCCTCCCAGAGAGTAAAACACTACGCCTCCTTGGTCTCACACTTTCAGCGGACCTCAAATGGAATGACTATATCGAATCCATTGCTAAATCCGCTGCTATGAAAGTCGGTTCTCTGTGTAGGGCCCGGAAGTTTTTTTCCGTCTAAATCTATCCTGCACATTTATAAATCTACCATCCGCCCGTGCATTGAATACTGCTGCCATATCTGGTCGGGTGCCCCTGCTGTTCTCCTCGGGTTTCTTGATAAGGTTCAGAGGAGGGTCTGTAATGTGATAGATACCGACTTGGCAGACTGCCTGCAGTCTCTCTCCCACTGGCGCGACGTGGCTTCCCTGTGTCTCTTCTATAAATACTTTCACGGCTTCTGCTCCGATGAACTTAGATCACTGGTGCCCCCTAAATACGAATTTGAATGAGATACTAGATTAGCAACTAGATCACACCCTTTTACAGTGAAACTGATAACTTCTACTCCAACAGTTTCTTTCCTCGCACTTCCCGACTGTGAAATTCTCTTCCACACGATTGCTTCCCTGACGGCTACAATCTCCAGGAGTTTAAATGTAAGGTCAATAGACACCTCCTAACACACTAACCTGCTCCCATTCTATCAAACACTCTTCCCATCTGCCCAACCCTCATCCTCGCTATCCTTACTCATCTGTCACCTTCCTCCTGACATTCCCTATGTCTAACCACTCCTTCTCTTTACCTTCCCCTATGTAGCCCCATGCGCAATAGTGGCAGTGGAATGCCTTGCTTGGGGTGAGATGATTAAAAAAAAAGTATGCATCGCTCATTCAGTAAAATGAATTAGAGCACTCTGGCTATTGGGTGCATATAATGACAATATACGCACTAAAAAGATCTGCCTTCTTCTACCAAACGCCCATAGCCCAGAGGTAGAATCGCCGACTAACGCCAATTCGGTCGGGTTTCAATCCTGGGTAAAAAAAGCAATCGGAGTCTAACCGTACTGATGAGCTGTGATACAGTGAAACAGATCTGTCTGTGGATGACTATATATATATATATATATGTTACTTTGTATGGCATAAAACATGTCATGCTATATCTTTATTCATATTTGAGAGTCTAGATACAATCAGTCAGTTAGTTAATTGCTATACATGATACATACTGGGTCAATCATGTCTCTTTCAAGACATGACTGACTTGGCAGACCCGCAGTAAGCTACCATTACTTTCTGTAGTAAACCAGTGTTCAACCAAGGCTATAGAACTTAATCTGTCCTGCTATTCAGCCCATAGCTGGAGGAAGAAGAGATAGATTAATACCTTTCCCCAGGGTATTTGTGCACAAGGGAATGAAACAAATTTGATTGAAACTTGAACTCGGCTCTCTGATTTCTCATTCCAAGTTGATATTCATTGCACCACAATGCATGTTCATACAATATACATTTCATATTTTATATACATAACCTCAAAATGTATACACATAAAATTATATAATTCATATATTACTCATTTCAAGGTGGCTAAAAATAACATTATAAGTTCTATGATAACAAATTTTTCATGAAAAATATAAAATGTATTCTGTCAGTCAATTAATTGTCATATCTGATACATGCTTCTAGTCAGTCATATCTCTTTTGAGACATGACTGACTAGAAAATTTTCCCACGGCAGGTTATCATTTCTTTCTGTGGTAGACTAATTGCCAACCAAGGCTACAGAACTTAATCTGTCCTACTATTTAATCTATGACTAGAGGGAGTAAAGATGGCTTAATACCTTTTCCAAGGGTATTTGTGCATAAGTGAATGCCACAAATTCAACTGGAATTCCAACTTGGCTCTACTGATTTCCTATTCCGAGCTGATTACCATGACACAATTGTCTTCTTTGGAATTTAAATTTTGGTTTTAACTGCAAGAAATTAACATAAAGAATTTAGTTGTCAAAAGTAAAACTTACTATTGCAGGTATTTGACTGTATTAATGTAAATTTTATCATTCATAATATTTTAATGATACCGTGAATGATGTTAGCCAACAGAAAAATTTAAACCAACTCTGTAGTTTGAAAATCTTTCAGAAATTAAATATCCATCATAAAAATTTCAGATTTGACAAATGTCAGATAAGTTGATGATTAATTAATTGAAAAATTTGAAAAAAATTATTACTTACTTTTGACTTAAAATATTTTTGGAAAATACATTTGTTTACAATGAGTTACCTATCAATTCAGTTGAAGGATCTCAAATGTAATGAAATAACACTTAAATTTACAAGTGCCTCATGGGATGGGTGAAGTATGGATAACCAAAAATAAAAAAAAATCTAATATTGACTACACACAACAGAAAAATGCATAATTCCAATATTACAGGTAACACACACATGCATACACATACTCACACATGATAAGAGACTGAATTAATCCAAGAAAAGATTAGCTAATGTGTCCATTGCAGTCATGAAATAAAAACAAAACTGAATATTCAATGCCATGAAATAAGTTGGTCATGACTTCATGCTTTAAAATAAAATAAGTTTATCAGACAGACATCTGTCATCAATGACATCCCAATGTCATCTCCAGTGAGGACTGTTTGTAAAATATATAAACTTCTGGCTTTGTCTAGGTTAAATTAACATCTATTATCACTAGCTAACAATTTTTATTTTGCTAGACCAACTTTGAAAAAAAATTTACAAAATGTATGCTTTTTAAAAACAAATATTATGAACAATATCTGATGCTTCTGTTTCTATCTTATTAAAGAGAAAAATATTTCTCAAGATCAAAAAGCAAAATCCAATCTCTTATTTTTGCCACAAAGTCAGTTTTTGTACAGCTGTTAAGAAAAAAATATGAATAAAAATAAAGCTTAAAGAAACTTACATTTTGAGGAAAAATGAACCTATCCAATTCTACCCATTTCAATACTAACCACCACATATAAAAGGCTGTTTAATTACGATTCAGTTTTGCTGAATAAAGCTTCTCAAGTTTATATTTGGCGTTGTTTAGCCATTACAATTTCTTCAACAAAACTTGCTAGTCTAACGTAATGATGGTATATGGGTTCTACCTGGAGAAACTAAGCATTGATCCCAATTCATCTGATGCTGAGAGGGAGTATTGCCACTGGTGAAGCATCTTTAACAATTTTCTAGAAGGTGTTCACAGTATTATTTAACAAAATTCAAATCTGCAAATGTTTTTGAACTCTTTTCTGAAGCAACTAATTTCAAGGAGCCTTTAGGAACCCTGGATAGACTATATATTTACAAACAAAGGAAATGATCTTGAGACATCTGCTTGCTAGGCATCAGCAGCCTACTGAATCTATTGATAATTTTCTCAAACAACTCCACATACTTAGTAAAAACTTAATTTCTCATCTGAGCAGTATTGGGCAGAATTGGTGTGAGATGCTTTTGTTAACATCTGGCATCACCTATTAGAAAGTCTCAACCTCTAGCAAGTATATGAATTAGAACATCAGAGTTGGGCCAACAAAATTCAGCATTCACTACCTCACTGGGTTCTGTAACTACGATAGATGAAAAACCTTCTATTTCTGTCTTGCATAAAGAAAGGCCACAGGGCCAAGACTTGTAAAAGTAATAAAAGAAAAAAATCTCTGTACTCTGCTTTCTTGGTCCAAATCTAGTTGCTTACCAGATGCCATCATGAAACAAGAGGCCAATGGCCTGCCCCCTAAATGCTCTGGTGGATACAGACAGCTCCAAGAACTTTGTTAATTTGAAAATAGCAAGAGCTAACTGGTGGAAAATCTTTCCATGCACCTGTTTAGTAATAATAATCAATGTCGTATTGTCAACTCAAGTACTGGGATTTTGCTATGAGGAACAAAAATAAAAGCAGTTATCTACAAAAAACTTCTATACAAAAAACTTCTAACAAGACTCTTTGTTGTGATATGATATTGAACCACAATTTTTTTGCAAGATTTCCGTGTCGAAATACCATTAAAATGTAGCTTTACTAAAATTAACATGCCTTACCCAGCCCTCTTTTCTAATCTTACACCTGATAGTAAACCTACTCCTGTAAAAATAAATGCATTATTATTCCAAGGAGAATCAATCATTCATTCATACAGAGATCAAGTGAATGTTAAAAGAAGGCATTATAGAGCCAAGCAATTCTTTCGAGAGGCCAGGATTCTAATCATTGCTATGGAAAACAATACAAAAAGAATGGTTGTTGACTATTCACAAACCAGTGACAAATTTATATTACTAGATGCTTACTTTCTACTCACAACCTGATCTGTAAAATAGTCAAATATGGGGTGTATAGCACTCTTAATCTATAAAGCACTTATCACCAAGTAGTTAATAAATCTATGACTTTGAAGCTGAAGGCCACCTACATCAGTTTCACAGAATCCCATTTGACATATTTAATAGAGTAGTCTACTTCCAGAGAATTATAGACGAATTAATCATGAAAGAGCAACTAAACGGATGTTCACCTACATTGATAATGTGAAGGTATGTGGTCTAGACCTGTATGAACATGAAGAAAACCTAAAACAATTCATGATAGCTGTAAAAAAATACAATTTCATACTGAACCAAGATAAAAGCTTCTTCAGACAGTACAAAATGAAATTGATTGATTATATCATCAGTAAGAAATATATGAAGCTGGACCCAGAATATTTAAGACCTCCTCTTAAAACTATCAATTCCTGTTAACTTATACTTGCTAAGACAGGCATTGGGAATGTTTACCCACTATACCCATGAGATTCTGTTATTTTCAACCTCTCACAAAGATTTCTACTTTTCCTCTTCCCTCTTATGCCATCAGAACATTCAAGAAATTAAATAAAAAAAGCATTAAAAAAATGCTGCTATTACTACTATCAATGCCTCTATGCCTTTAGTGATGGAAATGGATGTGTCATATTGCACTATTGCTACCACACTAAAACAAGCAGGACAATCTGTAGCATTCTTCTCTAGAAAGCTTTTACAATTGGAACAACAACATTCACCCATAGAAAAAGAAGCTGACGCCATTGTAGAATTTCTAAGAAAATGGCAGCATTACCTACTAGCTTCCCCCCCATTTCAAACTAATAACAAATCAAAAGTCAGTGGTATTTATGTTCAACAATAAAGTAACAAGTAAAATAAAAAATGAAAAAAGAGCCCTATGGTGGATGAAATTTGCCTGTTTCTCATTTTATGTCACCTGGGAAACAAAAAACTGCAATTGACACACTTTCAAGAATGTGCAACATGATAACCTGTAAAGAAGGTCTTCTTAAACTACACAAAGATATATGTCACCTGAGCATATGGTGAATTAGCCGTGATTGTCTAGTGGTTATGACTCCACCTGAGCATAACAAGAATATTACATTTGACTCAAATTACAAACTTACCTTTCTCTGTGGAAAATGTAAAAGAAGCTATAAGGAACTATTGGATATGCACTGAACTAAAAGCAAAATTTTATGAACCTGACATGTGAACAGTAGTAAAAATCACATAATCATGTAAGAGGCTTGTCCTGGATTTCCAGGGGCCACACCTGTCTAAAACTAAAAGCATATATCTATTAACAATTCTCTGTTCTGATGTAACTGTTAAAACAGTAATCCAGGTTGTCTGTGCCCTCTACACCATCTTCGGGCTAACCACCTATATTCACTCAGACCAAGGAACTGCCTTCATGTCTGATCAGGTCAGACATTTCCTATGTAAACAAGGGAATAACCACTAGTAGAATTATCTCATATAATCCGCAGGGAAATGGTTAATGTGAGAGATATAATATAGCGAGTTGAAAAACTATACAATTATCAGTGGCCAACCATATGTACTCCATTGACTGTAGGTAAAGCTTAATACCAACTGCTTTATGTGCCATGAGATCACTACCATGCATGGCAAAGAATGCCACTTCTCATGAAAGATTATTTTTGTTTCCGAAACGATGCTACATGGATACTTCATACTTCACAGCCATCCCAAGAGCCCAGGATATCAGCCCCTGAAATTCTAACCAACGGATCTGAGAACTACTTATAATCTCCAAGCCCTAGATCCTTGTGGTATGAATCGAGTGAAGACAAGTGATTGATGCCATGGATCTATCTTACCACTGACAATACAAACACTGAGGGTGAACTAAACTACCAGCAGAAAAGGTTGAAAAATAACAAAATGAAACCTTCTGGCACCAAATCTAGGAAAAACAACAGCTCTGAGACCTCATTCAAACTAGACAAAGAAAACCCAAAAGATCCTGACAAAATCAAACCACCACAAAGACCACAAATGACCTGCAAGATGCTTGGGCATCTAAAATATTTTCTCCCCCTTTAAGTAAAACAATAACAGGGAGAGAATGTGATAATAATAAACCTATCCCATCCCTGCCTATTTCAATACTAACTGCCCTGTATAAAAGGTCGTTTAATTACAAACACATCAGTTTTGCTGAAGAATGTTTTTTAAGTTTATATCTGGCATCGTTTATTCACAACACATGCAAAAATTCTATTTGATAGTTTTGATATTTCAAGCTACAAGAAATATAATTTTTACATGTGTACTATGCAACAATATTCCCTCTACTCTAAAGAGGGCTTATTTCAAATAAAATTAATTTTCTAATTAAGAAGATCATATTAACAGTCATACATATACTATTACGTAGCCCCCTGCACATCAGTGGCATTACCGCCTTTGCTCGGGATGATACGATTAAAAAAAAAAAAAACATATATTTTTATACTTTAATACTTTTCAGTAAATTTGAGCTACATGGCTGCTAAAAAATTAGAGCACTCAGCCAGTTTCTGCAAAGTGCAGAATTTAAGCCAGGATGATGGACTGGTGCAGCTCATTCAGTATAATTTAAGAAAAATAAATTTGACTTTTAAACTAATGCAGAAACAGTATATATCAGTAGTAAAAGCAATAAATAAATCATGATCAGAATCAAACCAGATTGTTTCTCATGTTAGAACAAAAATTTACGTTTCTTGCAAATAACTTATATTACTTATTACTTTTGGCTATTACTTATCTGAAATTTTAGCTTTAACAACTAGCCATTCAGAATTCTAATCTAGAGTCAGGTGTTAAGGGTCACAAAAAGCTAGCCTGAAGAGACTAATTAGTTTTTCAAAGATAGGCCAGAAGTTAATATGATCCACATTATAAAAAAGAGTTTAAACTTGATTTAGAGAATATTTTACTGAATGCAAAAGCATATTTTACTATTTGAATTTATAAATAATTTTGTTCAACTTTGATTATTTAAAAATTTTGCTTCTCAATACAACAATGTCCAGTCTTAACACACACACACACACACACAAAAGTATTTTCAAATAAATATTTTGAAAAGCCAAAAAAAGAAATTGTTAAAAAAAAAAGAAGCTGAGTAATCATTAACACATTCAATCCTTTTTAAAGTAAAAAATAAATAAATAAAAATAAAAGACTTGATTTTCCCAACAGTTCTAAAACTTTTCTTCAGATAAAAAAATGCTTTGTCATTTTTGTAGGGTGAAAAAGATTAAACAAAAATACATTTTTATTTTAATAAAAATCTTTCATTTTAGGTTCAAACAGACACTTTATCATGCCATTAGCTTCATAATTATTCCATGTTCTTACAAATGACATGACTTTGTGAGGTTCCTTGAAACAAAATTCTTAGTCACCCTGTTCAAGACTGTGCTTCTGAGGTCTCATCCTGGGTGAAAGCAGGCATTGATGCTTTCATTTCAATAAGAAAATTCCAAGTTAAATCTCATTCGTCATCTTGGTTTTTACTTGTATGCTCAGCTGTTATTGCCCACAGGGATTACTTCTGACTGTACTGAAGGGATACATTCAATTACAATAGATGTCTCTTTGTCTCTGTTCATAATGAATGTGTGTCCTAAATGGGGTAAAGTTATTGTTTGCTGATTGAAGAAAACAATGCAGAGCATCTCACAAGTTTGGTTCTAGAGATTACTAACAACTCTGCCAGCATGTGCTGAACAACAGCAGACTCTCAATTCCTCTTTTATTGAATTAAAACTTCTCACATCTACAGCAGACAATGAAATAGTCAAATGTAACCACCACTTCTACTCCAACAGTTTCTTTTTTCACACTTCTCGCCTGCGGAACTCCCTTTCATTTACTTGCTTCCCTGATAGCTACAATGTCCAAAGATTTAAATGCACTGTCAATTGCCATATTCTATCTTCTTGAAACTTGTGCATCTTTTATCCTTTACTCAATACCCACTGTACCCAGTCTTTTCTCTTATTGTAAGCCCACTTCACACTAGTGGCGATCTGGCCATGCTTGTGGATGAAATGATTTTTTAAAAAATGGCAAAATTTTTAAGGTAGATAAAATATGAGGAAATATCAATAAATTCTAAATAGTTTTAATTTTTTTACTTTTATAAAAATTATATTTACAGGTCTTTTACTATTAAGAAATCTGTCCAGAATGAAAGTTGTCTTGATTAAACAGTTTCACTGACTTTTAAATGATATTTATATTGAGATTGTTAGTTAGGACTGGATATGATGTTTTTAAAAATATACACTTCTCAATATATTACATTGGTCAACACAAAATTTGATTATTTGATGAAAAACATCTTTCTAAGCTTATTTTAGTACACTGAATATGAAGATCACATCCATTTCCCTCATCAGATCCGGATTTTTTTATGGACAGGACATCTTGATATTTTCCCCAAATATGCCTGTTTCAGCAGTTGAATAACTAATTGTTGAAATGAGTCATTCAACAATTAGTTGAAACAACTCTCATTTGAAATTGCAAAAAATATCAGTCCAGTAATTCGAAGTATCCCTTTTTTCTATGTTTATGGGACAGTTGTACCAAGGATCAACGCTAGCAAAGGACTGAGTGGCTTATTTGAGAGGCTTTGGCAGTTGGAGAGAAAAATTTTGTATATGCTGCACTCATAACCAGAGATAAATAATTTTTCCCCCTCTTCACATAAAATTGGGATTGATGAAACAATTTGTAAAAGTTATTGATAAGTTGTTTCAAGTATATCTGTAAAGTGTTTCAAGGCTTGAGTATTAAAAAGCTTCAAGCAGGAATTTTCAACTGTCCAGTCATCAGAAGACTTATTCTAGATGAAAACTTTGTTAGTAGTATGACTTTGAATGAATCAAATGCATTGGAATTCATTTGTAATGGTCGTGAAAAAATTTTTGGATAATCACAAATTCGACAACTACAAGGATCTTGTTGCAAATATGCTTGAATGCTTTTGCAAAATTGGCGCTAACATGAACATCAAAATTAATTTCCTTCATAGCTGCCTGGAAAGATTCTCTGAAAACTATGGGAATGTCAGTGATGAACAGGGTGAACGATTCTACCAGGACATCAAATTAATGGAGGAAAGGCATTGGGACATCAGAATGATGGCAGAGTACTGCAGGAGCATAAAAAGGGACACTGCATATCAGCATTCCAGGCTGTCAAGAAAGAGAACATTTCTCCAAAATTTGTCAAGTTAATTGAATATGCACAAATCTCAAGTCCAAGAGTTTGTTACATTTACTAAAGTTTTGTTATGCTTTATAGAGAACATGATATACAGCATAGCGCATCCTTTGTGGGTTTTTGTATATTTTGCCAACAAATCAACTACTTTTCTTTTAAAATGTGCTCTTAAGAATAACATAAGTAATCTTCCATAACACCTAGAAGTATTTTCTCTATCATGAAAGCAATAGATACAATAGATTTTGGCACTATTGCAGTTGTTTTATCTTCTTAAATCTCAAGTCCAAAATTTGGCCAAAATGGATATATTTTGACAAATGCCAAAAAATGGTCATCCATAGATGAAAATCCTGATGTGATGAGGCAAAATGGATGTTATATTCAGAATCAGCATAACAAAATTGATAAGTATGAACTAAAATAATCCAATAACCAAGAAATATTTTTTTGTAGACTAGTGTTATTGATATGCATGTGATTTTTTTTTTCAAGTTTCTTTTTTTAGTTGTGAACAAAAAAGTTTACTTTCCTCAATTGAGAAAAGGAGAGATAACCGGTTTAATTATTCTGTTGTTTTCCTTTATTGTTATCATTTTTCTTTTTCATATTGCCACTACCATAGTTATTTTTTTTTTAATTATATTCATTCTTTTTGCTATAATTACTTGTCAAAAGTAAATAACATCTCAATATGGTAAAAAAATTGCCTGTCATATAATGGAAAAAATTGAAGTGTCTGTGATGTTTTCACGTCAAACTTAATAATGAAATTATTCATTGTAGACAATGTATTTTTGTAGCTTAATTAAATTTTTTAATGGTTGATACATATTGATATACATCAATTAACTCCAATCATGAAAAAAGTACAAAAGAAAATTGATTTAATTAACAAACAAAACTTGTGACTATTTGATAAAACTCATTGCTTTGTTTATATAAAGATAAGAGTTGAAGAAGCTAAAATTTTATTTTTTCAAAAATATTGTACATCAATGAAAGGTATATATATAAATATATTAATAAAATACCATTCATTTTGAGTGATTTTTTAATCTAGAAAAACATCTATAAAACATATACTTTAAATAAAAGGTCTGTAAAAAAAACTTAAAAGATTTTGTTCAACTCAACATTTAAAAAACTGTTTATTTTTCTCTTTACATTGAAACAAAGAATGTTAGCAAAAATAATATTTTTGAATATGGTTATTTTTATTGATTTTCTGTTTTGTTGGTTATTCTTAATTTTTTCACTTTCAACTTTAGTCTGATTGACTCCCCTTGATTTCATCCTCTGTCATTAGTAACAAGCAACAGAAGTTTTAAAACCATAACAAATGTATGTATTATTATTTACATTTTAAATTGCTGAAATAAAAATTATGGCCAAATACTAGAAAATAGTGATATTTACACTGAATAACAAATACTCCCAAATCTTAGAGAGTGCAAAACAAACCTATTGCTTGCAATATAGAAATAAATTTCAAGACTTCTATGGTATTTTTCAATTTAAAAGTTGTAAAATCTCCATTACTAATTGCAGTAAAAAGTACAAAAGTTAACTGATTCCACTACAATTTTATTGGTAGAATATATATTTTAAAGAGCTACTTTCATGGTTTTTAATTGCTTCCAGTTTGACATTTTGCTATGAAAAAAAATGATTAAATTCTAAGAATTAACAGTCAAAAGAAATATTATTATTTTAGTAAAAATAGCTACTTTTAAAACTTAAACTAAAATAAGCAACCAGGATGAAGGGAAAAGAAGATTTAAAAAATGCCAATCTCCTCTTTAGCCAATCCTTTTTCAAAATTCTTACAGTTTCAAATACTCCCTCAAAGTTGTTATTTATTTATTTGACTTTATAGATGATAGATGGTGTATTGGGATTCAGTGTTATCTGTTATACTTTCAAGAAAGTTTGTAGTGCTTCTTCCCTGTTTTTTCATTAACTGCTTTTGCCTATAAACCATTCAACTTGTCCATTTGACCATAGGTGATAAAGCAGGGTAGTAATATGTTCAATCAGTAACATTTTACAAAATTCTTTAAATTCGTAAGCAGTGAATTGTGTACCATTATCCAAGACTATAACATCTAGAATACCATCCCTTGCAAACAGTTCATAAAAAATTCTGGTCACAGAAAAAGAAGGACATGCCCTGGTCTGAGAATGAATACAGTACAGCTGATAGATGAAACAAAAATTACAGTCTGATATCTCCCAGAGGCTCGATGCCTTCCTCAACAGAATCACTGATTGGTGAATATTGAAAAAGGATCAAGCACGATCTGGAAAAAGCCTTCAGGCAAGAATTCGATGTAGTTGAGGTCTTCCAAGTAGAGAAATTAAATATAATAAGAGATCTGAAGGTGACTCATGAGGTCCATCACCTCCCTGTGAAGGCAGTTGTCAACATCAGTTGAGTGCCTCTGAAGAGTCAGTGCCGAACAAGGGTCTCAACTTCACAATGACCATACTTAGACATCATTGTCCAAATTGAGGAAATTGCCTTGAACATCCCTCAAGCTCTAGCGGATGAGCTAAGATGGAAAGTGAGACAGACATTGGAGAAAGCCAAGCCACCCAAACCAAATGTCACAAAAGAGGGGCTGGCAGTGAGGACCCTACAGAGAAATGAGAACATCATTAGCTGACAAAGGCAATGAAACTGCAGTAATGGAAAAAACAGAATACACTGAGAAACTAAAAGAACTCATTGAAAGTGGTAGCTATAGCAAGGTAAAGAAAGACCTCACATTGAAAACAGAATGACAGCTGTCCCAGATCCTAATCAAGAACAAGGGTCACTTCCAGCCTAGAACATACAGGCAGTTGTCTCAATGCTACAGCAAGCTACCTCACATGTATGGTCTACCTAAGATTCATAAAGACAGTCTTTCACTCAGGCCGATTGTTAGCAGCCAAGGCTCAGTGTGCCACCCTCTGAGTTGCTTCCTTGTAGATATAATTGATTGAATAGGAAAGTCACCATCATATGTGTGAAATTCTGCTGATTTCGTGGAAATTATTAAAGATGTTCCCATTGAATGCAACCAGATGTTGTGCCTGGATGTGGCGAGTCTGTTCACCAAGGTACCCATGTTGGCAGCTTTATCGGTAGTCAGGGATAGACTTGCCTCAGACTCATCCCTCGGAGAACATACCAATATTTCACTAGATAACCTGATGGAGATACTGACTTTCTGCATACAAACAACACACTTTGGAATGAGATCAGACATATATCAGCAGAATGAAGGCTTAGCAATGGGCTTGCCATTATCACCATCACTGGCTAACATATACATGGAATACTTTCATGAGATGGCATTAGAATCCACAGCTCTAAAGTCAACTCTATGGCTGAGATACATTGATGACACCTTCATACTCTGACCACCCCAAGAAGAGGTCCAGATGCGACTGGACCATGAAAACTCAATAAGATCATCAATACAGTTCACAATAGAAAAAGAAAACAACAACAGGAAATTGCTAATATGGGCAGTACCCTACAATATAACAACTATCCAGGGTAAATGACAACAGCTCCAATGAACATGGAAGAGAGAGTGCATGAGGATAACAACTCGCAGAAAACGGCTTCAGTCTGTCTACCCTATGTGAAGGGGTTATTCGAGAAAATACAAAAGATCTGTAGTCCATACATCAGGACGACATTTAAAAGTAGTTCTCAATTTCGCAGATACCTCTCCTGAGTAAGACCCCTAACAAATGAGAACATGACTAAGGACTGTGTGTTTGCCATTCCATGTAGCTGTGGAAAGAAATATAAAAGAGAAACAGGCTACCCCCTTTTGGTAAGGTTGCAAAAACATTGCAAGGCTGTAACACCAGGGGAGATAGAAAAATCAGGGTAGCTGAGACATATGGAGAGAGAAAGGGGATCAGTGCCCCCATGAGATGAAGTAGAAATAAATGATAGAAAACACCACTGGAAACTAGGTAAACTTAAGGAATCTTATGCTAGGCCACAAAAATCTCCTAAGCTGACGAAACCTAGAAATGAATACAATATGGGAACCAGTAATACAGAGTGCTAGAGAAAATCATTAGCATCAAAGATTGCAATATGAGCTCTGGTAAAAAAAAAAAAAAAAAAAAAAAAAAAAACGGGTACTGAGACATTAAGTTTATAAGTCCTTAGTTGATGCCCTCACGGACACATGGCCCAGTGGATATAGACAGTGATTAGTTCCAGTGACTTGACCCAAAAAGTTGTTAGTTCAATACCAGGCTACAGCAGTGGTAAACAAATAACTTAAAGAGTGAAGTTAAAAGGAAGATAACTACATGCCAACCAGAAGTGCCATTGCACATGGAATGAGAATGATATACCCCAGTTATTGAAATAAAGGGTTAAGTTCAAAATTCTTAGCACCCAAGAAGGCTGAAGTATACAATGTAAACCTGGCAATAAAGACAAAGACAACAGTCCAAAAAACAAAAATAATGTAAATACTACCTCATCTCATAATAAAGGGTTCGGTTTGAAATTCCCAGCACTTGGAGAAGGCTGTATCAAACAATAACTGAAATGTAATGATGGCAATAAAACTGAGGACAATAGTCCAAACAATGTAAATAGTGTAAACTTTTCTTGCCAAAAATTTTAGTCAGAATATTTAGTTTCTTCAAAGCAAATTTCTCCTGTTTTTTTTTTTTTGGTAGTACAAAATGACAGTAATTTTTCATATTCTTTCTTTCTCAACAAAAGTCTTACTTTGTCTTATGTTCCCAATCACTACATTCTTCACTGAAAATTTGATCACATCTTCTAAAATAAGTAGAAAAGGTATCTGAATTGTATGTAAATTCCCCTATAGCATTTGTTGCTATGTCAGGAATAAAAGAAATTGGAGAATTTTCTGTTTTCTTCTGAGTTATTTCAATTAACTTTTGTTGTTGTTTCTGGAGATCCAACAACTGCTGTGGTAGTATTTTTAATACTTGGGCTTATAATTCTTCCATATTTAATAGTATCTAGGTTTTTTCTTTATACATAGCAAAGAAAATATTACACTAATGTGGTTCTAATTTTTTGTCATTAATGTTATGTGCACCACAGCAAAAAAGGTTTTTCTTCATATTCTGTATAAGTTTTGATTTCTCATCACCACTAATAACTCACTACTAATGGTTATAATATTATGTCTCAACTGACTCCAATGGTACTCTAACAGACATTATATCAGAACTCTGGATATTTACTAGAAACCTCTTCAATGAGACTGGATGTGACACAAGGTCAGTTTTTAATGTGAAAATTCTGAGCCGTTAAGCTTGGGCAAAAATTTCCAAGAAATCTTGCATAGAAAGGGTAGTGCCCTTGTCTACTTTTCTCCAAACAAGACTCTGCACTTCAGCATAGACTCATCTGGGTTTCTCTGTACCCGAAGGCAAAGAGTCTGGGAAGGTCTATTGGAACTCTGGGTATTTACCAGCAACCTCTTCACTGAGGCTGGATCTGACATTAGATCAATTATTTAATGTGAGAACTCAGTCTGTAAGCTCAGGCAAAATTTTCTGCATAAGACAGGGTTGGGCTTCTGTCTGTTTTTCCCCAGATGAGACACTGCCCTTCAGCATAGCCTTATCTGGGTTCCTCTCTGCCTGAAGCCAGAGTCCAACAAGGTTGTGTTTGAGGGGAACACTATCCCTGAACTCTCTTTGAGTTCTTTATTTAAGGTGACTTGCGTAGACTATTGGTGTTACCAGAGATGACTTATTTACTCCACAACAAAGAAAGAGGAACAATATGAGAACTGTTTTCTTTATTATCAAATAATAAAATGTTCACGCTAATGAATAGAAAATAAATCATTAAAATATAGCTTTGAAAACTGGCATTCAAGTAACAAAATAAATATAAAAATCTTTGTTGGCTTTCTTCATTGATCACATTAACCATTTGTTCATATGCAACAATAATGCAGTACAATTCATCATTTTTATCACTGATTGCCAAGTGATTGTTATTCGAATCTAAAGTCACAGGGTACAGACAAAGAAAGAAGAATTGTTGCAATGAAAGGAAGAAAGAAGAAAGTCTTAATACAAGAAACATTTCAGTATTTGTCTGTACTTCCGAGATGAGGTAGTATTTACATTATTTACATTGTTCAGACTATTGTCCTCATCTTTATTGCCATGTTTACAGTTTCAGCTGTTGTACACTTTAGCCTTTTTCAGGTGCTAGCAACTTCGAACTGAACCCTATATTACAATTGCTGGGGTATATCATTCTCATTCCATGTGTGATGTCACTTCTGGTAGCCATGTAGTTATCTCCATTAAACTTAACTCTCTAAATTATTTGTTCACTACTGCTGTAGCCTGTTATTAAAATCAAAACTCACAAGTACACATGGTGCAGTGGATATAGACATTGGTTAGTTCCAGTGATTTGACCCAATAAGTTAAGTTAAAGAGAGATAACTACATGGATACCAGAAGTGGCATTGCACATGGAATGAGAATGATATAGCCTAGTGATTGAAATAAAGGGTTTGGTTTGAACTTCCTAGCACTTGAAGAAGGCCAGAACATACAACAGCTGAAATGCCATAAACATGTCAATAAAGATGAGATAATAGTCTGAACAATGTAAATAGTGTAAGAAACGCTTCTTTTCCAAAAAATTCAAATAAGAAACATCTTCATTTCTGACCACATTTTTAAGAGTTTGTGTCTAACAGATTTAAAAGAAGGTTTTATCTTTTTTAGAAGTCCACAAGTGCAAACACATTTGTACAATCATGACGCAAATCTGTTCCAATGTTCAAAATTGATAAACTTTTGATATATTTTTTTATATATATTTCAAGTATTGCTCTATAACAAAGATAGATTTATATTTTTATGTTATTTGTTCTTCTATTTTAATTTTGGTATAATGTCCATACCCACCCTCCACAAAAAAGCAATACTCAAGTTTAAATGCATTTTAAAAAATGATAAATTCTTGAAACTTTCATTTTAGTTCTAATTCCAAGCTTATACATTAAATTTAATATTTCCAATAATCAAAATACTTTGATGTATTTTGAACCAAATTTAAATTGATTGGAATGTTTTTTCTCCTTATGAGTAAAATCCATAAATTTGTTCATATTAACAGATCTGTCAACACAAACATAATTCTCTTTTTATTAAAACATAATTCAAAAATGAAATATACTTTTCTGAAATATTAAATGAGAAAAATTAACTGGTTTAATGTTGAAACAAATATTAATTACTTTTAGTTTAAAATACTGCAGAAAAACATCTTTTTGAAGATGGGGGTGGTTGTTGTGTTAAGTGATTTATTGCTAGCCTGATGTTTGAGAAATTTATCAGCAGGCCGAAAATAACTGGAAAAATTACATGATGAATACATGCACACCATTTTTTATATAATTCATTTTTAATGACCCAGTAATCTTAAAAATGTTAAATATCTTAAGCATTCTAATATTTTAATGAATTTTAGATACTTTGACTTCATACAGCATTACATAAGAAGTTGCTTGTTGTGAGAATGCTGGAAAACTAGCAAAAAGTTTTAAATTTACTATAGGTAACACACTTATTTACAGATAATGTTACATGTAGATGTCAGTATTTATAGAAATCAACACCATATACACATAAAAAATTCAAAATTCTTTTCAAAATACTAGGATTTGTTGAATTGCGCTGAGCTATTCCATTTATGATCAGTAAATAGTTTTAATCTCTAATAACAATAATTAGACACAGTCAACACATCTGTAAAATTTACTTGAAGTATATGAGTGCCTTTTTTATATAATTTTTGATTACCCAGTAACCTTAAGAATTTAGAAAAATATTCTCTGTAATCTAATGTTTTATTGCATAGGTACTTTGGTTCCTATTTTCTGATAATGTTATTGTTATGTTGTGTATCAATTTGTATTTACAAAAATTGGAACGTTTATATATTCAAATAAAAATTATTAATTCTTTTTAAAATATTGGTTGTTGTTAAATTGTAACAACAAGCTTTTCATTTATGATTGGTAAATGTCATTTTTACTTATCACCTAGTTGGGACAAATTAAAACAGAATTTTAAAAGATTTAAAACGTTGTAATATTATTATAATTGAAATGAAAACAATTCTTGTAAAAATTAATTATTTAGCTAAAAATTCTTTTCTTAAAGCCATAAAAGCAATTAAAAGTTTTTCTAATTAAATATTGTTTTAGTTTTATTACATTTTTATTTTATTTTATGATTCAGATCAGATTTTCAGTAACTTGGGATCTTGTTTTACAAAAAGAAACTGATGATTTAAATTCCCCAAGTTCTGCTTTTAAGCAGGTCAAAATTTTATTTAGTTTCTTGAAATTTTCATAAATTGGGGAATTAACAGAGGTAAGAAATAAAAAATATTTTTACTAAGATTTTCTAAAAAAAAAAAATAAAATAATAATTTCTAAAAATTTCATCCTTTTGTGAATAAGTTTTGAAAATTCAATTAAAATCCGACAATTATTTAATTTCTGCGTGAAATTCCTAATTTTCACTGCAAAAAGAGTAAAAAAAAGACGCTTTAAAATTTCCTATACTGGCCCCACGGCTGATGAAATAAAAACAAAATAAAATTAAAAAAAAACATGATTTCTTAGCCAAAATTTCGATTAAAAAATGATTAGAAAATAAATAATTTTAAAAATTTAACGATAAAACTTTGTTTTTAATTTTAAATTTTGGGTATTTTTTCATGATAATTTTTAGCGAATCAGTAGTGGCGGTACCTTACCTTTTACAAAAATATTTTCTAAAAAGGAAACATTTCAAGAAATATTTAATTAATTTCTGAATAAGTTCTGTGGGTTTAAAATCTGACAATTATTATTATTATCTTATTTTTTTGCAAATTTTTCCAAATCATTGTTTTTCACCGCAAAATTAATAATAGACTAGTCACTAGAGACAGAGAGAGAGAGTTAGAGAGAGACGTTCACATTTTTTAGGGTTTCACGTTAACACCAATAATAATAAAAAAATAAGATTTTCAAACAAAATTCCCGAGGTTAACTAAAAAAATACTAAAAGGATAAAAGTACTTTTTTTACTTAAAAAAACCACACCAATAAAAAGTTAAAAACAAAATTTGATATTAAGATTTTTATTTTAACAATATCAATTTTTTAATTTTTTTTTTTTCGTTTGACAATTTGGGCATCTTTTTCCATCCTCATGTATCCACATTTTTATCGATTTTTTGGCGGTACCTGACCAATTTAGACTTGGATGTGTTAATTCTCAAGTCTTAGTACGATGGTACGAACTCTGATGTCGGCAGTTCCGTCCAGCGAAAGTTGCATCATAAAGGTAACAACAGATGTTTTTTGTTTTTTGAGGAGAATCAAACAAGAAGCGGGCCATGTCCTCGACTCTCTAAGCCCAGTGGAGTTAACTTGCCGGTCGTTCGTGGCACAAATAATAATGTTTTGTCAGTCGTTTATCAGTTTAAACCACTTCCTTAGGTTAAAAAAGTATTTTCCTTTCGATTAAACTTGTCTTTTTGTTTTGTTTTGTTTTGTTTTCCTAGAATTTTATGTCAGAATTTTTCAGTGACATTGTGTAAAGGTTATGGTACTAACAATTCCTTCACATAATTTTAAGGTTTTTCTGACCACCTTCAACATGACAAAGAAAAAAAACTTGGAGGTTTGGAAAACGAACAAATTTCAGTTTTAAATTGAGAAGATTAATTCTCCTTAACAAACCTCAAATAATCTGCACTCGTCATTTAAAACTAAGAAAACGTTAAAACTTTTTAAAAACAGTGTCAATGTTTTTGTTTTCAATTCTGTATTTTTAGAATCACATATTGTCACATTGTCACTTGGACTTTCACAAAAAAAAAATTTTTTTTTTCCAGTTAAGATCAATTTTTAAACTTTAATTTTCTGATAAAAAATCTTTTAGTTTTTTGTTTGAAGATGGAAATTTTGCTACGAAAAAATTTATATAATTTAAAAATAAACTTTTGTAGTTTGAACTGAAATCAAAATACAGAACAAAAAAAAAAATGAAAGAATTATGAAAAAAATTAAAGAATATGAAAAAAACTAAGAAAAACTAAGAAAACGTTAAAACTTTTTAAAAACAGTGTCAATGTTTTTGTTTTCAATTCTGTATTTTTAGAATCACATATTGTCACATTGTCACTTGGACTTTCACAAAAAAAAAAATTTTTTTTTCCAGTTAAGATCAATTTTTAAACTTTAATTTTCTGATAAAAAATCTTTTAGTTTTTTGTTTGAAGATGGAAATTTTGCTACGAAAAAATTTATATAATTAAAAATAAACTTTTGTAGTTTGAACTGAAATCAAAATACAGAACAAAAAAAAAAAATTAAAGAATTATGAAAAAAATTAAAGAATATGAAAAAATAAAAGAATATGAAAAAAAAATTGCTTGTAGTTTTAAATGAAATAAGAAACTTTTACAATTTAGTTATAAACCTTTTTTATTTCAATAAAAATTTAAAAAATTGGTATTATTTTTTTTTTACTTTTTAGTTTTTTAATTTTTAACAATAAATCAAAAGAATTAAAATTTTAAAATCTAAATGAAAGCCTAGAAAAAGAACGCAATGACAAGTGACAATAATATGTTTAAAAAATAATTTTATTGATGCTAATTTAAAAATAAAATTTCATTAAAAGAAAATAAATAGTATAGTTGCCTTTTTTGTTATTTGTAACGATTTTTTCACGTTAAAAAAGGGAAAGGACCTTTTTTTTAACGAGTTGATTTTTTAATCGTTATTTATAAATAACAACAACAAAAAGGTAATTTCATTTTTTTTATTTAAAAAACTTATAAAAATTTGATGTATATAGCAATTAATTCAATTAATTTTTATTTATGAAAATTTACTTTAAAAAATGACCATTAGAAATTTGTATTTTACTTACTACCTAAGAGAAAGTTTTGTTTTAGTTTGTTTTGAATTCGACAACTGAAAAAAAAAAACAAATTGATCGGAAAAAAAAGAAACGGCGTGAAAGTTTGATGCTCTTTTAGAAATAAAATAAAAAACAAACAAAAGAAAGGTATAGTTTGCGAGATCAAAAATTTCAATTCAATTCGTTCATAGATAAAAAAAACATTAAAAACATTTCTGGTGACGAAAACTGCTTAATTTATTCACAATTAAATAATTTTTTTAAAGTGTAAAAAAACAACTAAAATAAGATAAAAATTTAAATAAATTGTTACTATGGATGTTCAATCGAGCTGTAATCAGAATTCCATCGTTCTATAAGTTATTAGAATTATTTTTCTGTGGTAGAAGGACAAAATGGGTCACTAAAAAGAAGGACAATTCCATTCGATTTCTTCTCCCCATTAAAAGTTGATATTTTAGTAAACTAAAGAATATCACCAGACCGGAAGCTGAGGTGAAAACTCAAACTTTATCCACAATTTTATAAATAAAACGTCAAAAATTTTTTTTTTTATAGTACTTATTTTTAAACTTAATAAACAGCGAAATATTGTTCCTTTCATTGACGAGTAAAATCAAGTTAAAAAAGTAAACAAAAACAAAACAGTAATTATTACTGTTAAGATTTTTTAAAAACTAAGTACATTTTTATGGTTATTCTGTGCATCCATAGACCACACCATTCAGCCATTGTGTTTTCATGGTTGAGGCGATTGTAACAAAAGTTGTCACTTTTTTTTATTTTTTTCTTTCCTTCATTTTTGTAACACAGTTAAACACAACACAAAATGTCCAAATTACACTGAATCTGAGAGTTGAAAAAATCATTAACAACTGATAAGAAGAATGAAGATAAAGGAAAGAGATTCAAGCAAAAAAAAACAAAGTTTTTAAACACTTACTCAGAGGACCTCTGGGTCTGTGTTATGTCCGCATTGTGAATGATGTGAATGAATGAAGTAAAAAGCGACAGTATGACGTCACACACACACACACACACACACACACACACACACACACACACACACACAATTATTAGTCACTCATACGTACACAGAACTTGCGGTTGGAGTAGAGAACATGTTGCGTGACGACTACTTTTTTATAACACATTTCCTTGAAATATTTGTTGATCCATTTTTTTTAATCATAAACAACACACAGTCTCATCCACTCTCTACTACACAGAATTTTTATTTAGTGCTGATGAATTTTTTTTTAAGTTAAAATTTTGTCATGGATTTCTAACAATAAAAGTTAAAGTTGTGAAAAAGATGTTTTAATTGTTTTGGTTTAAATTTTAACTGTTTTACTTTTAGATGTTCTTTCTAATCCAAATTTTAATGTATCCCACCACCTCCAACAATGTACAAATTAGAGAAGCATTTCAGAACAAAGAAGAAAAAAAAAAGGAATAAATTTAGAATACCTGTAAAAAAAATATGTATGTTTCGTCGTATTGCTTTTTGTTGGTAAATCCAAATACGTCGGTTTTATTCTACCTATGGGGACAGTGCCTTGTTTACCATTTCTAATAATGGAAAAATATTTTTGTTGTCTCTCCCCAAGTCGAAAATGTCCTAGGACAGAGAGGTCTTTCATCGCATCATTGCCTAATATGTTTGGGAAGGTCTTTAGATGTGTAGAGGTTTCTTACTTGTTATCTCGGTGTAAAATCTAGATCACTCATTCTTTGTTTAAAGTCCTCTACAAATTACGTTGTTGATTTCAAGTGGTTAGTTTTAAAATTGTATGGGTAGTGTTACTGGCGTGCTGAAGACCATTTTGTATGATGTGTATCCTAAATCTTCTTGTTTAATAATATTCCGCCTGGAAATTAAATCTGAGTTTTCTAACCAGGTACCGGAAAAGGGTGTTTGCTATTTTAAGCTGTCTAGTATGAAATCTTTCAGCGAAACCATTTTACACAAGGATATTGTGGTTTTTGTAAGTTTGTAAATTCGTCGAAGTGTGCTGATTAGAATTGCGCTCCTCGGCCTGTTGTGATTACTGGGGTCAAGCAAAAATATTCCTGTTAGATATTTTTATTTATTGAGTGTCAAAGATATGTTTTCAAGGGTACAACGACAGGCCATTTCTATCAATAATAGATTAAGAATGGCCATTTGCTTCCGGTAATGATCCAACTATCGATATGTGTGTTTGTAAAATTATTATCTGGTTGGTTAAGCAAATTTATCAGGAGGAGATTTCATAAATCTAGTTCGAGTAACTTTGCCTTTTCAACTGTTCTTCAAACTTATCTTAATCCAGTCTCATATGTTTGCTTGCATGATAAACCAGAAAACAACTGCTAATTAGTTTGACTGTAGCTCTACGTCCCAGGTGTGAGGGGGTTGTGAAAATGTTAAAAAATCATACATCTCAATGAAGGTGAAGCGTACGATCTTGAATAACATGTACTCACATCACACAACAGTGATTTTGTACTGAAAGGTACAGAGTACTTCAAGGGTACGTGATAATTGCTCGTCATCTTAACTCTAAGAGTGTCGTCTTGTCTCGTCTTTTATATCTTTTAGGAATTTACTCCCGGATGTGATTCTGGGCTTTCCATTGGACGACAACCATTTTACATCGAGGTGTGATATTTCACAAGTTTTGTGTGTATTAAGCAAAATTTGTAAATTCCGGAAAATTCGCTTATTTCTAACAATGAGTCAGATTTGAATTTTAACGTATAACTTGTTTTGTTCACTATATGCTCTTTCAGCTTTTTAATGGAGTCTCTTCGTTTACTTTGTCTAATGTGTTATCTTTGTGTTGTTTATCTATGATGAGGTCGCAATTGAGTGTTTCAGAATGTGCAGAATGTATTGTAGAGCACGCAAGAGTATTTGCCACAACATTATCTGAGTTTTTAATATAAAGGAGGCCCGATGAAAATTGGGATATAGAGTCCAGTTAACGAACATCTCTAGGGGTATATTTATCAGAATTCATATGCAAAACGTACGTGAGGGGTTTATCGTCTGTGAAAATAGTAAAGTTTTGGCCTTCGAGCTAATGTTTAAAATGTCGTATATTCAAATTTCAAATAAATTACTAGTAGCTCACTAAAAAAAACTGCTATATTTTTGTTGGAAAGGAAATTAGTTTGCGTACACCATTTTGCTCTTGATATAAAACTGATCCGATGGAATTCGAAAAAAAAAAAACTCAATCATCAACGTTAATGTTGAGTTCTTGTCTTCATTAACATATGAAAGGGTGAAATCTGTTAACGCTTTTTTTTTGCGTCATGAGAACAGTTAAGGAGTCGCCTTCGAAGGTTAGCTTTGCATTTTTGTTTTTCTGAGTTTGAAGTAAATTTGTTAGTTGTGTCAAAACTTAGGCGCAACCTAGAATAAATCTTCGGTGGTATTTAGACCGATGAATCTCTGAAGTTGCTGCATCGATGTTGGTTGGAGGAATTGTTGAATCGTTACGACTTTTTCTGAAACGGGTGTAATACCATGTTTATCAATAACGTGACCTAAGAAAGTTAGTTTCGAAACTGCAAAAATCGCATTTTTTGTTTATATTATTTTTCCGGCCAAAATGTGTCAGGCTTTCGAACACTTGTCTTAAATGTTCAAAATGTTTTTTGAGATCATGGCAAGCAATGAGAACATCCTCCATGTAAGCGAAGGAAAAAGGTAATCCTTTTAGGGCTAGAAGCGTTACGAATCTGAATGACATTCTTGTGAATTCATGCAGTAATCGCTGTCTTTTCTATCTGTTCTTCTACTACTGGAATTTGGTAGTATGCATTTTTAGCCCAATCTAGTTTTGTGAATACTTCGGTTCCTTGTAGACCCATGGTGAAATCATGTATGTGAGAAATTAAGTATCTATCCAGACCTGTTTTGGGTTAACATTCCGGAAATCCCCAGAAGATCGTCAAGCTCCAGTATCTGGTTTTAGGACGATATGTAATGGAGAAGAATATCGACTTCGTCGAGAACGTATGAGGATAAGTTGTAGCATATGCTGAAAATCGTCATTTGCTATATTATATTTGTCCTGGCGCAATCAATGCGGTGATGCATAAGTCGGGGCTCTTGTTGCTTTTGATGTTTTGTAGAGTGTCGAATGCCATCCGTGTTTTTAAAAGGAGTGGTAATAGTAGGGAATTTCTTTATCATCTTCTGTAAGGCACTATCGGTTGGTGTAGCAGAACTAATTCCTGTTAAGATGTACAAAAATGTGATTCCTTTTGTTGTCAACTTTGTATCGTTGTCAGTGAGGGAGTATGTGACGATGTCCAATGAAAAGTGGAAATGGAATTCAAAAAATCTAAGCCAAGTATGAGAATTTTTACTTGCGTTTGTGTAAAGATTAAGGGAAAAGAATTACACAAACCCAAATTTAATATTAGGGATTTTTCTCCATCTGCTGGGAATTTAGATCATTTTGTTGTCTGGAGGGCATATGTTGATGAGGCGAGTCTTTGTTTAGATTTGTGCACTGATTATCCAGGATGTTGAAAAGACGACTTTTGTGGTACCCCATAACAGGTAATGTCTTAAATTGCTGTCGGGATATGCATTTTTCTGTTTCTGTGCGTTGCTCTGATTTCTTCTATGGAACGCGCAGGGTTCGAAACATTTTCGAGCCTCATTCCCGAAATTTTAGTGATACCAACAGGTATCTCGAAAAAAGTTCGACTGGCTCCTCCGTATACGTAAATTGCTTCTTGAAATCTGTGCGGGAACGCGGGAAATTCTGGCTACTTTGACTTTTCATTATGTTTTGGAACTGGATTGTTAACAGTTTCATATTTTTTTCAATGTACGTCATCCCGTTAGAAAATCCGTCTTTTGGGATAATCTAAGTTCATAGTTTCAGGGAGGGAGGCGAATATCTTCCCTGAATCATATATCATATAATCCTTGTTATATGTGTGTGAAGTTTATCGTTCCACAACTACTTAAGGACTGTATCCTATTTTTTTTATAATCATTTCACCCCAAGCAACGCAGGAATGCCGCTGGTGCGTAGGGGGTTGCAGTGAGAGAAAAACAAGGTACAGGGAAAGTTGAAGAAAAGATAAGAGATAGATGGGAATCGAGTAGATAGAAGATGGCAACTGAAGTTGTATTTAAACTTTTGAAGTTTCTCAATCAGGAAGTGTGAGAAAATCAACTATTAAAGTAGAAGTGACACTTACATTTAACTATAAAGGAGAGCGGTAAAGAGTGAGACCTTGATGACATTCTAGTAGTACACGTAAATACATGTGGTTGGGCGACCAGGGGAAAAAAACTTGTCAAAGCAGTTGCCATGAAAATACTCGTAGAAAAGACAGAGGGAAACCATATCAAGTGGGTGAGAAAGTGACTGAAGGCGGGCTGTCAAGTCAGGATCGATTATATTGCAGATCCTCCTTTGTATTTTGTCGAGAACCTCAAGATGAATAGCAGGAGTACCCGATTCAAAGTGCATATACAGTTACTGCAAAGGTTAGTGATTTAAAAAGAAAAATTGTGGAGTTCGAATTCTGGTCAAGTTTATTAGATTCACTTTCACACAAAGTAGAAAAGTATGAAAAGGCCGACTAGGTTCTCTTGCTTTGACATCACAACCATTGTAAGAGAAGGAAAACTCTATTCAAAACCAGCCTGAAGAGGGATGGTCTCCGTCAGGCTATTCTGACCTAAATACACTCACTCATGGTACCACTACATCCTAGTGGGTTATGAGAGTTGTGAAATGATTAAATCCAGAATAGTCACATACAGATATGTATGTCTACAGATAATAAAAACAGATTCCACAGGGACGCGTAACTTCAAACACAAAGAGTATTTGCGGGCTACCAGACCAGAGTGGATTAAAAAGTTATATTTCCTTTCATGATTACTGAAAAAATAACTATGTCGCATATTGAACGATTTTATTTTGAGCAATATATCAATTCACTTCATAATCAGTGGTTATTGAAAGATAAAAGTATTATTGAAAGTAAAAAATTAATAAGTATACATAGATTAAATAAGTAGAGATAAGTAAAATAACTTTAAAAAGTACTTGATAAGTTAGCTACCACAGTTTGTTGAGTTAAAATTAGTGAATAAGAAACAATGTACTTATCGTGAATCACTAGAAAACTATTGAGTATCCACAGTACATGTTACCGTTTTGTATCTTTGTGTCATTTGAAATAAAAATATATAAAAAGAGAGAAATAAAAATAAAAATGAAAAATGTTTTCTGTGTAACAATAGAAAATTTCCAATGGATTTTTAATCAAGTTATCAACTAGTTATTGGCTAGATAGATAGATTTCATTCTAAAATTAATTTTTTATTATTACAGAACTACTAGACATTTTAATGTCAGGAGAGAAATTTACTGACTTTACTGTTGGTTCTTCTTCTATGTGCCTTGTCCTTTCAGAATGTAGGCGATCATGGCCTTCCACGTCTCTATCCCGGGTGGCTCTTAGCACGCTTTCTCCTGTTACACCACGCAACTCCCGTTCTGCTATTCACCTGCTCAGGCCAGTCAAGTACGTTACACGCTGTTTTCCCCTGTCTTTCCTTCCCTATATCTGGCCTGTTAGTATCAGGTTCTTCAAGCACTCTTTCCCCATTGCATGTCCCAGAAACTTTAGCTGTCTTTTCCTGATGCTCAGTATTAATTTCCTTTTCGTTTCCATCCTTTCCAAAACCTCATCATTGCTCACATGCTCGATCCATGATCGATGATATCTTCAGTTCAGTTGCTTCAAGTTTTTCCTTAATCTTCGATGATATTGTCCAGCATTCAGTGCCATACTGAAGAACTGACATCATATATATATATATATAGCATTCATGTCAGGAAAGAAAAAGGTAGCCGACCAAACATTGTGCAGGGTTTATAATATGAACAGAGGAAAAAAAAAGGGAAGATTGCGAACAAGCTGAAAATAACTATTGTTTTGCCCAGAATCTAACCAGCCTGGTCAGACGAGGTCATCGAATCAGTCGGCCATATTTGACAAGCGGAAGCAGCATAACTAAGAGGGGTTCAATTGTTGTTTTCGACGACACAGCTGATAAAAGTGAAAATTCTATTGTTTGTATTTTTCTAACAAATTCATGCAGAATATAGCCAAAACACCGCTGTGGAATGTCAGAAAGGTTGTCACAAACGCAGAAAAAAGGAATTATGCGTATTCAGGCGTCTTTGACAAGTGTTAGATTTGTTTATTATTAGAAGTAACTAAATTGAAATTTCCCTGAGAAAGGAATTAGAGTCATAAAGGTTCCGCCCAAAATTGATAAAGAGAATATGGTTTTATTGGTTAAACAAACAAAAAGAAGAAACGTCATAAAAATATTGTTATAAAAAGAAGTAACTCCGCCTCAAAGCTGGGGGCGAGAATAATTTCATTGGCAGCAAGGTCCAGAAAGTAGATTTGCAAAGACACCCCGTACCCGTCATACCCTGCACCAGTAAAGCAAGGACAAGCAGAGCCCCGAGGGGGTCACACAGCAGAGTCCAGTCGGCTCTCGGCCCAGAGATGTAACGACGAAGATAGGCGCCAAGACACTAGGCGCCCACCACAGAGCCGGCCGCCTCCCATAGAGTTTCTGACTGAAGATATATAGAGACAGAGATATTTGTCACGCCGTTGGGTGCCAACCGTAAAGAAGCCTGTAACGGTCAACCAGAGTTAAAGACAGACAAGAAGTGATTTTGCAGATAAAGTTGAGACTCAGCTCTGATCGAAGAGCCAGTCCGAAGTACGGAACCGAAGACGTCTTACCGTTGGCGCCAGTTTTAACCACCACACTCAAAGACAATCCTTCGGCAGTTTCCATAAAGCTTCGGTGTGAAACGAAACAAAGACATTTTGAATCGCCACAAACATATAAAACTCCGATTGGTGTGAAGTAATATCGCCAACCAGAGACTTGAATTAATGATAAGAAGAAAAACCCTTCGTAAATTACTACTTTGAGGTACAGTTGGTCGTCCCGTTCTGTTTCATTGACACCTCGCATCTTGGCGTCACATCTGGTTTCTGTGAAATTACTACTTAGAGAAATTGGTCGAAACTTCCATTCCGTTGCCAGCTTGATAGGAACAGGGTGTGGGAAGAAGACGATTAGTGATTATTTACTCTATTTTCTTTTTTGTATATAAAGACTTTTTTACGACTGATTCAGGCATCATTCTAATTATTTTTGGTGCCATTTCGTTTGCCCAATTGTGCATGCGCATACAGCTTGGCTTGACTTGGCGGAGAAACATCTAGTGAGAATTCCACGGGGCTTCCTTGGGATCACAAAGCATTCAAAATTTTGGTTTTTACCACATACTGCTTATTCTCTTTTTATATATATATAAACTGTAATGAATTAAAGTTCTCAACGTGTCATTTTCCTTTTGGTCCAGAAATTAGGATGGTGTAAGTATAAGCATAATATTAATGATCTAGCTGAAGTCAGCCTTGTGCAGAATTGAAATGATAAAAAAGCTCTACTTATTTTATCGTTAGAGAGTTTAAGCATAGTTGTAATGGTATCTTCATTTAATTTTTCTTGGTTCAGAAGTTAATGTAAGCAAGTGTAAGCATTGTATTAATGGTCAAGATCAAGTCAATCTTTCGCAGAATTAGAAGGACCAAAGAAAAGGAGGTGGTTTTGGAAGACACGTGCGAATACCATGCGTTGGAAAGTGAAAACAGTGTTCAGTCATCAGTGGAACATGGAAACTAACGTTTCCCAGTGGGAATGTAGTTATCACGTGGTATTAAATCTTGGAGTAGTGGAGAAAAAGAGCGTGAAGAAGGGAATTTTTTATCTTTTTATAGACCCAAACAAAACTGTCTAACGGTGTTTGAAGAAACCATCTAGGGTAACCACATTTCCAATTTCTTTTACACGAGAAAATGTATACCTTATTATTATTATTATTATTATTATTATTATTTATTATCATTTTATTTATTAATTTTATTGAATTTTCTCCACAATTTGATCATGCCAGTGATTGCTTTTAAAGTTTCTCCAAAACAGGAATGCATTTTTTGAATCTTCCTTTTTTCTTTTGAGTAGATTGAATAACAAAGTCATTATCATAAAGTCATTGTAAAATAAGGGAAATATTATTTAAATTCCAATTATGCTTTGAATATGCACCTGAAAAACTTTTAGTAATATCGATGATAGTTTTTAAGAACTTTGCATAAAATGAAAATCAAGAAAGATGAGCTGATGTAAGTAAAAAAAAAAATGAAAGTCTGAAAATAGATAATAGTCAATTTTCACATCAAGTTAACTGAGAGCAATGATTTAATTATTTCATATTTCAATTTATTATTGTTTTTTAAATAAAAATATGCATAATGAATACACTTAAAGTTATATTTCAATATTATGATGCAATTATAAACCTATTATTCATGGTGATATAATATTTTTGTTTATTTTTTGTAGTAAAGTCCAACTTTTTTTCTTTTCCTTTATTTATGGTACTGCATTAAACTCACATTTCTATTATCGGCACTAAATGATAAAACTTTTCTTTTTGCGAACCACAGATGTTTTCTGCTTTCTACAGACAATAGACTTTTTATTATCAGTCATATTCCGAATACATCCACAACATCTAATTTGAAAATACTGCCAACATAACTATATTTATACCCTCTCCCAAATTTGATTTAATGATAAAAAAGTGACTGATTATATACTCCGTTCTTTTGAATGAGAAATTATTTCATGTCAAAACCAAACAGCTGTCACCATATTCATGTGTACAACATGTATTTCCCATTGTCATAAAAGATGAGAAACAACCTGGAATGAAAACCAATATCCGTGCCCTATGGGGAGATGCTGAAATGTTCTCAGCCAAGCCCAAAATCTAACCAAACCATCAAAATGTTTATTTTAAAACCCTTCTTATTTGGACTGATAACTTTTCAGGATCCTCTCATCATAATTTTAGTGATTCGTTTTCAACAATAACAGCAAATGTTTATAAATTATACAGCAGTAGAAAATCATTGATTTTTCTTTATTTTAATAAAATTGATTAGAAAGAAATGAATTTACTGAACTGAAGAAATACAGCACATTTTCAAGAGAATTTCTCAATTTAGTTATCTGACATCTCCGTTATATTTTAGAAGAACACGAATTCATGGTATTTACAGACCACAAAATACTCACTTATACCCTATACAGCATACCCGACAAATTTTCGCCACGTGAAACAAGATACCTGGACTACATTTCATAATTTACATAAATACAATACATAAAAAGTGAAGAAAATATTGTTGCAGACGCACTTTCTTGTACTTTATATACCTCCATTGTGACATAAGAAAATTTTCAACCACTTTCACGGTTTATGACAACTTGGAAGACAAGTAACCACCAAAGTGGTAACAGATCGATTAGTATGGTCAAATATGTCCACAGAAATTTAAAAAAAATAATTTTGACGCATCAATGCATTCAGTGTCAAAAACACAAAACTAGGAAATATACAAAATTGACCATTGCAAATTTAGCTATTAATTCACTTACGGTCAGCTGAGAGTGAGACTGAGGAGGCGCAGTGTATTGCTCTCAGGAAGTCTAGCGTGATTCATGCTGGTGGCGGCTAGGAAAGATTGTCTATGGTGGTTTAAGTATAGCAGCTTCGTTTCGGAAGCATTAAAGTTTACGAGCCATTTCTTACCCCAGTCTATCACTGACTGGCGGTTCTTTTCGAGAGCAGCAGCAAGGTTTGTTTGGTCTGCATCGGCAGATTTCTCAGCGAGGCGGGAGTAAATAGTGGTGTCGTCAACGTAGCTACCTACTTGCGATCTGATTACATCAGGGAGATCGTTGATAAAAATCAGAAAAAGCGTAGGACCTAGGATAGAACCTTCAGGGACATCCATTTTCGTATGATAGGATCTGGAAGCATGCTCGTTCAATATAACCTTCATTACGTGATTCGATATTTGATTCAGTCAAACAAGCGTCCAGATATAGCATAGCCCTGTAGTTTTCGCAGAAGGCCAGCGTGCCAAACCCTGTCAAATGCTTTGGAGATATCCAAGGCAACAGCTTGAGCTTCGCGGTTCTTATCAAAAGCCTGGTATATCTACTTAGTGATGGTCGTTAACATGTCGAAGCGGAAGCCACACTGACTGTCGGAGAACAGGCAGTGGCGTATGAGATGTTGAACCACTTCAGCATTGATAATGGCCCCAAACACTTTGCCAAAAATTGGTAGGGGGCTGATAGGACGATCATTGGAAGTGTCTGAGTGTTCCGAGTTTCTAAAAACAGAAACCACAGATGAGGACTTCCAGCAGGTAGAAAAGCAAGAAGTAGAGTGTAGCTGTAGAGTTTGGAGAGGACAGAGGAGAGTTCAGGGGCACATTTTTTAAGACGATGAAGTGCTATCTGTGATTACTACTGACAAAATCTCAGTTACAATCTATACTCTTCTTTGTACCCGGAGTCAGGCATCTGAACTACTGCATGCCATCCTTGTGCCAGTGGATTTGTGGATAGATTCCACAAATAGCCAAAAACTACACTAGCTACAAATATTGACCTTTATAACTGGACAGATAGCCTACCTATTATCCCCCACCACCCTCATCAATTCGAAATACCATAAAAGAAAACTTACACTGCACACCAGCAGACATAGTTTTTGGAATCTCATTGATAGATGAATAGATTATTTTTTACTCCCACTAGATATATGATTAAACAATAAACACATAACAGCCAGTATGTTTTTCTTAGGGATGATATGGTTAAGAAATCAAGATTCCCAAATTATTCATGTCCACATAAAGTGTTGGGGCAAATATTTGTTGGATTACCACCCCCTGACGATAATCACAGACGTCGAGATTTTTAACTACTGCCCAAGCCCTGACTAGTATTAAAAGCGGCGTGAGATTTGAAAGCTTTGAGCTCTTCACATTTAATTTCATTTTTCACTTTACCTTTTTGTAAAGGACCTGGAAGAGTGGGTTCAACACGACCCTCTCCCTTATCCAGCTAATTCCCAATAAAATGTCCACTTAGACCGTGAAAAACCACTAGACTGAGCAGTAGTAAACAAGGCCTTTCGAAACTCGGTGAAGAATTCAGACTGATTCCGGGGATTACCCGGAGCTCAATCTCGAAACGGAAAGGAGTAATAGTAAGGCCAGGGGAGGTGTCTTCTGTCAACGCACGTCGTAGGAAGAACAACCTCAAAGCATGTCGGTGTATCACCAAGTGTAGTATCCCCCATGACATGGACACTGGACACAGACGGCTCTACGGAACATAGGCTTGCTTCTCCCCAACAAAAGAGAGAGGAGTAAGCGCTCAAGCGACTTCCAATAGTCCTTGAAGAAAGGGAGTAAAGAATGTACGCGGAGCACACTTTAGCCTTACTCTTTAAGAACAACCGCTTTCCGAAACAACTTCGGGCCGATGCTCTAACCTTTGTCAGTACCTCCGACCAATTCTCCAGCTGAAGAGCCGACCAAAATCACACTATACGAATGCGGACGGAACTACTAGTTCAACTGATGGGCCCCATAAGAGAAGGTATCTAACTGTAAGTCGGAAGGCTTGTTGCAGTCAGCCTTTGTCCACGTGACCTTCTCGTACAGTTCAAGCTTCTTCTGTACCACCTCTGGACAAGCCATCGGCGTAACCGGAAACCCTGTCTCGAGACCGTGCAGGAAAACCTATTTCGTGTATAGCACGACTGCACGCTCTGTCGCTTAGTCGACACAGGAGAGGCTACAGTGCCAAAGTGACAGCGAACAACCCTGACGAACCGACCGTGACAGCGCAAAAGCGCTTGACAGCTTCTCGTTCACATGTATCACCGCACTGGGGGAGTGATACAGCAGGCTGATCCACTTAAAGGAGTCAGATTTAAATTCGGTAGCTTGCAGGCAGCTGCTGGGTACTGATGATCGACTCTTAGCGCGGCTTTATCTTCGTTTTCTGTTTCTATGATCGTACGGGTAAGGTGCAATTGCTTTGAATTGTTCGGCATTTCACAGTACAAGTCTGCACTTACCATAGCAGAATCTCAACAACTGAGTGCAAACTCTCAGTCAGAACCTTGACCAAAATCTTTAACTCCATGTTTAGCAGAGTTATGAGCCTCTAGTTGTTTAAATCCTGCCCAACATGCTTGTCCTTTGTCAACAGCATGATCACACCATTTGCACAATTCTCCGCCCATGTTCATAGCTTCCTTAGACATTTTGTTTAACCTATGCCTAACTACCTGACCTCGATAGTGCCCGCTAGTTGAATTCTCCAGGGCCTGTATAGCCAAGGCTATCTCTAGAAGCCCCTCCAGCCTCCGTACGGGACAGAATATCCTTTAGTGTCTTTACCTTCTTGTCGTTGACTCTTTTTGTTTTAATCGTTTAACCCCAAGCAAGGCGGTATCACCACTGGTGCGCAGAGGGTTACATAAGAGAAGAGTGAAAGTTCAAACAGTAGGAGAGGGAAGAGAAAAACGAATTGGTTACATAAACAGCAACGACCCAAAATGAGGAATTTCTTACGTCATTGTCGACCACGATTAACTGCAGCTCCCGTATTGGCATGGACAAGGTCCACTCTTCACCAACAAGGAAACCCCTTTCGTTAGCTGGTCTCTGTATACTGAATGGACAACAAAGTCGCTAGACAAAACCCAAGCATCGACATTGCAAAGTGAGTTTTCTGGATTGTAGCTACATCCTCACCAGATGACAAAAAATCACGAAACAGACAGGTAACCTTGCTTTGATCTCTTAAACCCCTTATATTCGAACATGCTAAATTGATGGTGATATTTTTAGCTCCGAGGCAGACACAGGACAAAAATATGTGAGGGGTCAAGATCTCAACGTACGGTCCTTGACTCTGAGAGTCAAAGACAATACCTGGAAGCCCATGTCTGATGTTATCCGTCCTTGAGAATTCCACTGACGTTTGTAAGGAATGTTAGTTTTATTTCTCTATATAAGGGGTTGGAGTAGTGATCTCCCTACGCCAAAAGCAATGTTTAAACAATTTTTGAAGCACAGGAGACTCAGCTTTTAACCATCCTGAACTTCAAGAAAGATCCTTTGGTGACAGAAATGAAGTCCCAGTCTTTCAACCTGTCGCCGGAGTTTCTTATTAAGGTTATTGTCTGGGAGAATCCGGGAAAGTTCCTGGGGTCTTCTTTTGACTTGCCCTCAAGAAAGGTAATCGTAAATAAAGGCCTTAATAGGGTTTTCTTTTGCTAGGAAAGGTTTTTTCCAGTGCCTGCTTCTATCCGATTAATATGGCTTCACCTATGAAAAAAACATTGTCTTCATAGGATGTGTTGGAAGCACGGCAAAACAGGAAGTGGATTGAGTCATGGCTTGGTTCATGGCTCGTCCAAACTGGTTCAACTAAAGTTTTTTCCCGTTTTTGACAATCTTCTCGTCCTAGTCATCTTCCATCCCCACTCTTATAAAGACGAGGACCCAAGTGGAGCTAGTTCCTCCACCTCCACATACAAGTCCCATTTTCCTGCAATTGCTTTTCAAGTTCTTGCTGTTGTTGCTCATGCTGCTCTCTCTCTCTGCGGCTGCTTCTGTGACTGTGGTTGATGCTGCATCTTCGGCTCTTGTTTGGTTGGAAACTTCACCAGATATTTTATTTGTTGGCGCTGTTTGGTCTTCTTCTTCGGAACATCCTGCTAGGAAGGAGGGGTTGCAGTCTCTGATTCCCTCCTCACAACCTCCTTCCAACCACTGTAGCCATTAGGGGAATTGCCAGATTTTTCCTCCTCCACTGCTTTCAAAGTAGAGGGTTGTGGCACTAGTTTCTTACCAGGACACAATTTTGACAAATGTCCTGTGGTGTCACTGGACCAACAATGGAGTCGGCTACCTTCAACAACCCCAAAGATCATTTGTCCACAACAAGTCAGGATGTCCAAAAGGCTTTTTTTGGGGTCATTGTCACTTGAAAGAATTCCCGGTGACAATGTCCACCTTGATTGTAACAGTCAAGACATCCCTGACTTGTCCATACTTGGAGAAAAAGTTTCCAGCCGGTCCTCAGTGATATACATGGGGACCCCCTGTAATGTAATCTTCGTCTTCCAGGTGTCCATATATCTCCTTTGAAGATGGACCGATTTTGTAGATAAAATACTGCCGCATCTTCTGTAGCCAGAAGAATGATCCCCCATAATTTCCAATTAGCTTTCTGGTCTTGATGACCATTGTTAACAAGAAAATGATCTTTATTGTCACCACATCTAGAGCCTACAGAATGTTCAGGAGCTCATTCTTGTTGATGTATTATCAATAATGATTCTACATTGCTGCATACTCCTCAGGCCCCTTTTTCTTAGGTTTGTTGAGAACAATCAAAGTATAAAAATGATTAATGTTTGTTTTTATACTTTGTATTGAAGATTGTCAATAAGTGTCAATAAGGGACTAACAGGTAACACACGTGATACAAAATAGACTTACTTTTCTTTTTCAAAACAAAAACTACGGAGTATTCCAATTTATAATAGTAATGATTGCAAAATACTTGCCCCTCCCCAATTTACCGGCATAACCACATAAATTCATGCTATGATATCTTCCTAGCCAATAAAATAGGCCACTTCACAGTTTCATGTGACTCAGTCCCAGTCAGTCTTCTTTTGAAGTCAGAATGCTGAATCGCCTTCTGTGTGTTAACATCAATCTTTGTGAATTTTTTACTTTATTGTTGTTGCTTTGCCTTGTATATATCGTTTGCTTGCTTAATATTATTTTGTCTCTGTTCTTTTATTTTCATTCTCTTGTTATTGTTTATTGTAATTTTAAAAAGAATCAATTTCACCCCAAGCCACCAAGACACAAAGGGTTACTGATCTCCAGTTTAAACCATTAAAGACATGGAATAAAGGACCACTAAACAGAAAACAAGTGATACATTTCTTGTTGAAGTTCAAAGAGGAATTATTACATTATTGAAAGTTCCCTGAAGGTAACCCCATTAAAATTTAAGGAATATTAACACAAAAGTATATCGCTTGAATTGCAAGTACAAGATTCAAGTTAAAATTAATAGAAGTTTAAACTTTAAGGAATTATATTAAGGAATTGTTATAAGAATCACATTAATTTCTACTTTTTTAAAAACTTATATTCAATGTGACCGATTTATCTTGAAGTTCTTTTCGATGAATGTTAGAGATTTGAAAATCAATGTCACTGCAAAATTTGGTCTCATTTGCTTATAAGTGATCCAGAATCAATTGTTTGAATGTGCGTCATAATTTGAGAAAACGATTTTTAAATGTCTCTCAGTTTCCATTTGGTCATATATATCTGGTGTTGTGACTGTGGACGAGGGTTAGGGATAAAGATAGAACAAGTATTAAGACAGTGAAAACACAAACAGGTATGTCAGGTATTATCAATTGTCAAGAACCTGTTAATTTTTTTCTTTGATGTGAATGGGATCAAGGACAAGAAAATTGTGGTTCTTATTTCTTCTTATTATTATTGAAATTTATTTAGAAGGGTCGAGTGAGAGTTTGCGGAAAATTGACCAAAGACGTAGAATAGCAGTGATTGCATCATTCACAAAAACATTACGCCCACTTTTTCATGTGACGTTGTTGTTCTTCTATACGAAAGTACCTTAGAAAGGACACGTTTGACTGACATAGATGATGTCAAGAGTAGAGTAATTTGAAGGAGATTAACATTTAAAGTTGTAAGACGTAATAAAATATACTACAGTCTGTCTGTCTCTCTTTCGACAGTTTCTATCAAACTTGAAAAGAAAATGCTTTATCAACATCGGTGATTTAAAATTAAAATATCCAGGAGGTCTTAGTAAATACAATACTGAATGGTTCCTGGAAGGATTCTAGCAATGGAGAAAAACATATTTTACATTTCTATTAAGAGTCGAGTTGGTTGTTTGAAGGACATTCAATTTTGAAGATGTAAAACCTAATAAAATATATTATTGTCTGTCTGTGTGCCTCTGTCTTTCTCTGTCTCTCTCCCACTCTTGACAGTTTCTATCTTTTTGATTAAGGCTACATTTGCGAAAAATGCAAGAGAAAATGGTAAAGAATAAGATATTTACAATTGATTTTACATTCTACTTTTCTTTCAATGAGTCATTTTATTCTCCTATATGAAACATGATTTGGAAAGAAAAGTTTTAGAGACATTGGTGATATAAAATAGAAAAATACAGGAGACGTTGGGTAAAGTCACCACTAAACAGAATTAATAAGGTTTCAAGCAGCAAGAAAAAATATTGGTACCTGTTAATAGTGGAATAGATTCAAGGATATAAAATTTATTTCATTATCTTTTTTTCATTATTTAACCTCATTCCACGCGGAAAACATTGGTTACGTAAATTAAAAAATGCAGGAGACCTTGAGCAAAGTCAACAGTGAATGGTTCCAGTAAAGTTTTTAGAAACTGAAAACAAAACAAAAAGAACATTAGAATCTTTTCCTTGAGTCAAGTAGTGGAGTGATTGAAAGAGATTAAAATTGATTTTATATTCTTCGTTTCTATTGTGGTGATACCGAGCAAAAGCGATGGACCGGATGTTTGCGATTTCACGACCAAAAAGCAAATGACCAAAAGTCGTCGCTGCGCCGGTTGAAAACTAAAAAATTAATTAAATATTAAATTTCCAGTCCGCAAGCCTACGCGAATTTTATTTATCAGCCAATGGGAAGCCCAGAACCAAATACAAGTGTAAAATCCCAAATGAGCTGCTGTGATCCAAAAAGAAGATATAAAAAGCGGATACAGAAAGCATCGACAGGCAGACCGACTCGAGGAGAAGAGAGTAATTAATATCCCCTTGACCTAAGTCAAGCGGCTTACTGCGCTCGCCTCCCTTACCTCTTTCCTTCTTCCCTGCCTCAAAACTACTTACTGAACTAAGGAGCGAATATATCAAAGACATTCCTTACTTACACGCTCCCGAATTCCTAAGCATTAATTCTCTTTCAGCATTTTATTGCCATGAACATTTTAACCTCCGTTGGACCTATGCTTCATGTATTACTTCAATTGTAAAAACATTAATTGATATGAGTATATATAAAATGTTATCTTTCAACTCAATTTGCTTTTCTTAGTTTATAACCTTTCTTTATGACTTATAGTGGGCTATCTACAACAAGGCAAAATTCCGTTAACCTGCAACAGTATACAACTACCCTTGACTAGAACGGACTCTCCACTACTAACAGAAAAGAACAGATAAGCAAACCACCATACTATAATTGACTAAATTTCATGTGTCATTTGTATCCCCTTTATGAAACATGACTTGGAAAGGGAAAGTTTTTCTGAAATTGGTGATATAAAATAAAAAATGCAGGCTATAGGACGCTCGATCATGCTTATTAAGTTGGCCTTGTGCCAAACATAATCGAACTTTTCGCAAGTTATATTCATCATCATCAGAAGGTTGAAAAGGAAAATAAGTGTTTTGTCAGTATGTTTAAATGGAAATTTATTTACAGAACAGAATAACATCAATTTTTAGTAAGTGAAATTATTAACTGTGTAAATGTTCAAAGAGAAAGTGTAGTACGGAGTTAAATGAATCCAGAGTTAGTAGTTGTAGAGAGTAATTGTGTGTCTGCAAGAATTAACAGGGTAGTAATAAAGTCTGTGTTCCTTTCTTTCTTTAAGCGGACGGCTAGAAAGGGAAAAGGAAGGAAAAGCAATGAAGGAAATTTGTACTTATCAACGTTAAATTTTAGGAGTTAGTTGAAGTGTCTTATTGTTGTTGTTGTCTTCTTTGTTGACGGCGAGAATGGTGAGGACGAAGAAGAGAGAAAGAAGAACAGCACGCAAGAAAGAGAGAACAAATGTGTGTCGCTGTGGCATTATGTCCGGCTCAGCTGATTGAGATTTCTTTTGTCATTTTGTCACATTCGTGGCGGTGTCGTATGTGATCTCTATTTCCCTCTGACTGATTCCACTTTCTTTCTCTCTCGATATAGCAAAATACTTTTTCACACAAACTTGCTAACTTCTCTCAGTTTTGTAATTCGGCTCTTTTCATTGGTTACAAAATAATTAACACGGAATCACGGAATTTAACTTCGTCTTTTTTCTTCAGTACTGAGTCAACCCTTCTTCCTATTGATCAAAATTAGATTTCACACTAGATTACGAAATTTGTAAACAGTGAAGAGAAGAGTTACTTTTAATTCCCTATTCACCATATCACTTCCCTTCCTATTTGACTGAGAATTTAAAATTCAGTAGTAGTGGTATATGTTGTCGCTTTTCCAAATAGTAGTTTTCGTTTTGTTTTGCTGTTTTGTCATTGTAGCTTGAAACGTGTTTCCATAATAGTGAAGCAAACAAGCACATTCGATTCCATGAACATGGGAAGTTTGGCCTCTGGTTACTTGATTCATATCCATTTCGTCGTTAAAGATCTTCACTTAAGTGAAAGCCGATAGATTAAGAATAAATGTTTAGTTTCCTCGCACGTCGCAGGTCACCAGTAAAGTAACGTATGAATAATGAGGAGGTAACACACGTGTTATTCAGAACGAAACAAACATGGGGAATGTCTTGAGCAAAGTCAATACGGAACTGTTCCAAGAGGTTTCTAGAATCGAAAAAAATAGTATGAAAATTAGAATAAAACTATTTCTTAAACATAGAGTTGAACTTTGTAACATTTCCACCGCATTTGAAATGTGATGACAGATTGACAGATGCGAGATAAGATAAAAGTGTATGGCGATCACAAGTGAAATAACTGTATACATTTTTTCCTGTAAGAAGAAAGCCTGAAACACATGACCTTTTAATATATACTTAGAAATTACCATACAAAAGACTTCAAATACGCAAAAAAGAAAGAAGACGAATCTGAAGGAGACTACCACCAAAATTTGTTGTTTTTCCTTTTTTTTCTTTTTCAGCACACTTTTATCAATTATTAGATAAAGTTTCCTATTATAAAAAAAAGAAAAACAAAATTGTAAAAATTTCAATATTTAAACAAATTTTGGAGGGGCTCAGTTTCTCATACAATGTTATAGTAAATCGATCCTCGCATTGGGGTCACTTTGTTTTTTTTTGGGTGGGGGGCGAGTTATTGCTCTTGTTTTTTTTTTTTTCAAGTTTTCTTCAGTTCCTACGATGGCATCTTCCTCGGTAACTCCAGGAATGGCTTTATTAAAAAATTTCGCAAAAAGGATTCAGTAGTTGAATATGAGCAAGCAAAAAAGTTAATTGCACAGGATCGATTTACTATAAGCTTGTATGAAAAACTAAGCCACCCCCACCATCAAATTGTTTAAATATTGAAATTTGTCAAAATTTCTTTTGTCAATCGAAAAGTTTAGGGTTTAATTGATAAGATTGCACTGAAAAAAGTAAAAAAAAAAATTGATAATCAACAAATTTACAGGTGGTGGTAATGTCGTACCGGCGAGTGATTCCTAAATGGAAGATCGATTTACTGTAACGTTGTATGAAAAATCGACCCCCCCCCCCCACCAAATTGTTTAAATATTGAAATTTCTCAATTTTTTTTGTCAATCGGAAAGTTTAGGGTGTAATCGATAAGATTGCACTGAAAAAATTAAAAACAAGAAATTTAAAGGTGGTTGTAGTCTCTTTCAGGTTCGCCGCAAAGAAATTAACAATTAATTTAAAAATACGAAGGCACGACGATTTGTATTAAACTTAAAATTAATTTTTGATTAGATTAGTAAATATAATCTTCACTTAATAAGTTTATAAATTAACCACAACAAATCTTTGAAGTATTTTTTAAATATTTTGGAAACTTTATAAATTATTACAATTAAAAAAAATAAAAACAATTTTTTAAAAATTTCATTATTAATCGAAAATGTTTTCTCTTCACACTATAATGTCTTTAATATATATTATTTATTAAAGCGATTAAAAGCTTATCAAAACGTATTTTATATTCTTCCTTTCTTTAATTGACCTCATTCCATGTGCCATTTTTAATCTCTTGCATAAATCATGACTTGGAATGGCATTGGTGATGTATAATAAAAAATGTATGCGGCTTTGAGCAAAGTCAACTATGGACGATTTCAGGAAGGTTTCAAGAAGCAGAAAAAGCCATTGGAATCTTTTCCTTTTGTCAAGAGTGGATTAGATTGAAGGAGATTGAAATTTATATCATATTCTTCAATTTTTTTATTCGATCACATTTCATGTATCATTTTAGGCTCCTCTATGAATCATGGCTTGGAAAGAAAACGTTTACTATCAATGTTGACTTTGTCATCAAAGGGTTCCAGGAAGGTTTCTAGCAGTAGAAAAACACACTTGAGTTTTCTCATTGAGTCAAGAGATTGAATAAGATTAAGTCTTTTTAAGAATAGATTGAAGAAGATTATGTTTTTTTCATACTCTTCGACTCATTGAGTCAAGATTGGAATAGATTGAAGAAGGTTAAATTTTACTTTATATTCTTCGTCTCATTATTTGACTTCATTTTATGTGCTATTTTTTCCAGCTGTATGAAACATGACTTGGAAACGAAATGTTTTATTGACATTTGCGAAGTAAAATAAAAAAAAGAAACAGGTGTTATCATCGCCTTATCAGAGGCGATAATTGACATGACGGACAGTAGCTGTCAAAAAATGCTAAGTATGGAAGACGAATTTGACATAACCTTATTCGGACGCTTCTTTTTTTTTTTTAAACTATATGTTAAAATTAAAGATTTAGCATAATATTTTCAGCAATTATTCAATATTTTATAGAATTTTAGTTAGTTTAGCTTTATAGCCTTACGTTTGAAGATGTTTTATGAAAAATAAATATTGAAATAATATAAAACTTTCTTTTAAAAAAAATTTAAAATTTGATAACAGAATGAAATCATATAATGGCAAAGGTAACTCAATAATTTATGAAATGTTATGGTATGTATTCATTTTTATTTTTAATATCTATTTTTCATATTCTTTTTAGGTACCTCCACAAATTGCGAATTTCAAAATTACTTTTTTTTTTAACAAAATTAGGAATTAAAATATAAAACTTGATTTACATTTTGAAGGGATGATTGGCAAAGCCCGTTGAATGTTGAAACGTAGGGCATAGGAAGCGAGATGAAAGATTTGTACACCGCCGAAAATGTTTATATAGTTTTTTTTTTTTCATGTATAGAGCGCAGTCTTTGAAACACGTGACCTTTTAATGATATATATCATGTATGTCCACCCGTAACAAGAAAATACGGGTAATCAGCATGCACACAATTAAAATGTTTTAATTATTTTAAAAACCCGGTGGCTAAATTATTTGTATTAAGCTTTTAAATTTTCGATTAGTAAATGTAGTCTTCATGCATTAAGTTAACACCCTAGCGTTAACGATGAAGGAAGAAATGTAAAAAAATAGTTTGAAACTTTATATATTATTATTATAAAAAAATAATAAAAATGAAAACAATTCTTGTAAAAATTAATTATTCATTGAATTTTTTTCTTTTCAGACTATGATATCCTTAATTTATATTGTTTATAAAAGCAATTAAAAGTTTGTCTAAATAAAAAATGGCATAGTTTTATTGCATTTTTGTTTTCACAATTCAGATCAGATTTTCTAAAAATGAGATAATTTTGAAGAAAAAAGATAGTTGATTAGCATTTACCAATGACTCCTGAATTTAATTATTAGGTTTAAGTGGAAACGATGGCGAATTTCTAGACATTTCCGGAAATTAATTGATGATTTGTGTGGGTGGGTGGGTGGGGGGTAACATATGTAAAAAAAAAAAATGACCAAGACTTTCTAAAAATAATTATTTAAAAAATGATTTGGTAAATTTTCGTTTTAGGTGCCGACGGCTTTTCCCCTTCAAATTTATCTAAAATAGCATTATTTCTGTGCAAATGTACTTGCTGAACTCAAATCAAGAATTAGTTATTGAAGAAACCTACCTTTTTTGATTTGAAGGTCCATAAAAAAAACGAACTATATCTCGCACTTTTTCTATCCCGTAACTCTAACGCAGCCATGTAATTAACTGCAGAATGACGTACTGCGTAGGACAACAAATTACTGTCGATTTTCTTCCTTTACTGAAACTTCCGGCGATGTACTTCCTGTAATGAAAGTAATAAGCGTAGAAATACAATAGCGCATTACTTTCATTACAGGAAGTACATCGCCAGAAGTTTCAGTAAAGGAAGAAAATCGACCGAAATTTGTTGTCCTACGCAGTACGTCATTCTGCAGTTAATTACATTACTTCGTGAGAGTTACGGGAGAGAAAAAGTGCGAGATATAGTTCGTTTTTTTTATGGACTTTCAAAGCAAAAAAGGTAGGTTTCTTCAATAACTAATTCTTGATTTGAGTTCAGCATATACATTTGCACAGAAAAAATGCTATTTTGGATAAATTTGAAGGGGAAAAATCCGTCGGCACCTAAAACAAAAAAATTACCAATTATGAATAAGTTCTCAAAATTTCATCAAAATCCTACCATTATTTGATTTTTGAAAAAATTTCCAAATTAATGTGTCTTTCACCGGCAAAAAGTGCCTTGCGTAATATTACGTTTGTCGTTATATAAACCATTGTAAAAATTACGTCACTCACGGACGAAAAAAAAAGAAGATTTTCTAGCTAACAGAATTTTGAACGTATTAGAAAGAATTAAAAATTTTTTTTTAAATAATTAAAAAATACTTTGATTTATTTTCTTAATGATGACATAAACATTTTGCCCATAAAACTTTGTTTTTTAGTTTGGGGCCTTTTTCCTTCATGCTGTTTTTTTTTTTTTTTTTTTTCAGCGATTTTTTGGAGGTACCTTTAAATTAATCAACACTGAATGATTCCAGGGCAATTTCTAGAAGCGGAAAAAAAACAAACAAACAAAACAACAAAAAAAAAACAACATTGGAAACTGTTTATTGAGTCATGAGTGAAATAGATTGAAGATTACATTTTTTTATATTCTTCGTTCCTTTAATTCACTATATTTTATGTGTCATTTTTATTCTCCTGTATGAAACAGGACGTGGAAAGGAATTGTTTTATTGACATTAGTGATGTAAAATAAAAAATGAACATGAGGACTTGAGCAAAGTCAACACTGAACAGTTCCATAAAGGTTTCTAGAAGAGCAAAAACATTGGAACCTGTTCATTGAATCAAAAGTGGAATAGATTTAAATTTGAAGTTTTAAAACCTTATAAAATATTTAAAGATAAATAGTTATTTCTGGTCGCACCCTTATTCATATATATATGAATGATTTATTTTTAAATGTAACAGTATAAAGTTGTTGTCTAAAAACATTGTTTATGAAATAAAAATACCAAATAAATAACAAACTGGTTTCTGTTTGGATTGTGTAAAATGCATACCGAATCTGCACACCTTGGAAATAAAAAGTTAATGAAGCAAATTCATTTCAAGCATATAAAACTTCTTTTTAAATTGCTTCTATAGGAGTTATGGGAAATGCTTAATTTCCCCAACACTATATTTTTTAGGCACACAAATGAACGACGAAACTTGCTTTTAGAATAACAACAAAGAATGGTTTATTACATAGTAAACGTACAAGATTGGTAGTATGTAAGTGTCCATGGTGAAGCTAGCAGCAGATAGTATGTAAGTGTCCATGGTGAAGCTAGCAGCAGCGTCTTCCGCGAAAGCATTCCATGGGGAATCAGTGGCAGCGATGTGAGAGAGGCGTCCGTTACTGCCGCGGGCTCATGGCTCTCTCCTTCCTCCGTTCTCCAAACAGGGACTAGGAAAAATAGTTCTAGAGAGGAATCAATGCGCTCCGCCCGTTGATTGGTCAGTGAGTGACCGAATCTCCCGTCGGGGGCATTGATTCGCTAAAGGAAATAGATCTGTGGCTGCTACATCACCTCCTGCTTAGGCGGAAAGCCGACAGAGAAAAAGATAGCGGCCATAAAACAAAGAAGGGTACAATTTATATATAAACAGTTTTACAGAGCTTTTTGGGCCAATGTACTCGTCGACCACTGCGTGTGGTGGTGACATAGTTGTCTGTTGGCATCGTATTTTTTTCCACGGGTGTAAAGATATGTTCATGTATGTAAGTAGGGGGAATATGTGGCTCTTGTGTGTTTGTGTTAAGAAAGGCTCTTTTCACCCTGTCAATAGATACAGTTTCTTTTTTGCCACTAATGTCAAGGGTGAGAAGTTTGTCAGTGCGTGAAAGCACGCGGTAAGGGCCAGTGTAAGGTGGAGTGAGAGGGGCTTTGACAGCGTCCCTTCTTAGAAAAACGTGAGTCCATGAAGAAATATCTTTTGGGACTGATGATTTGATGGTCTGTTCCCTAGGGTGCATTGGTGGGAGATTACCAAAATAAGATCGCAGTCTGTTTATATACAAGGCAGGATCTGTTTCTGTTAAATCTATAGGGTTCAACATCTGACCTGGTAATGATAGAGGTACTCCATAGACAAGTTCTGCCGGAGAGTATCCTAGGTCCTCTTTGATAGCTGCACGACAGCCAAGAAGGACAACAGGTACATATTCGCTCCATCGCTGTTGGTCAGGATAGGCACGTAATGCAGCCTTTAATTGGCGATGAAAGCGTTCTATCATCCCGTTAGAAGCAGGGTGATAGCTCGTAGTTCGAATTCGATTGATCCCTAACATTCTGGAAAGTTCCTGGAATAGGTGGGATTCAAATTGTCTGCCACGGTCAGTGGTAATTGTTGTAGGAACTCCGTAACGCGTTATCCAGCCTGATATAAGGGCTTGCGCTACGGATTCAGCTGAAATGTCCTTTAGGGGAATAGCTTCGGGCCACCGTGTAAAGCGATCTATACAGGTCAGGAGGTAAGTAAATCCCTGACTGACCGGCCATGGTCCAACCAGATCAATATGGACATGGCCGAACCGAGCGTCTGGGGTGCTGAATGTTCCGAGGGGTGCACGGATATGTTTGTGCACCTTTGATTTTTGGCAGGATACGCAAGAACGTGTCCAGGCAGTGATATCACGCCTCATGTTTGGCCAGAAAAATCTAGCTGCAATCAGCTTCACTGTGGCTTTGGGTCCGAGGTGTGCCAATTGGTGTAGTGTGTCAAAAACAACCCTACGATGTGTCATCGGAACAAAAGGTCGAGGTGCGTCTGTTGAGGTGTCACAGATGATCTGCGTATCTGCAGTAGGCACTGGTAGGTATGCGAACTTGCAAGTTGCAAATTCAGGTGACGATAGATCAAAGGTGTCCAGGTGTGGTTGGTCAAAGGCCATCTGTCGTAAGTCGATATCTGAAGGTGAGAACAATGAATTAATGGGAAGGCGAGACAAGGCGTCTGCCGCAGCATTCTGTTCACCAGAGATATGTCGGATATCGTTTGTAAATTGCGAAACAAAATCCAAGTGGCGAGTTTCGCGAGGAGAATATCTGTCCGGCTTTGGGCGCAGAGCGAAAGTAAGTGGACGGTGATCGGTGTAGATCACAAATTGTCGGCCCTCTAGTGAATGCTGAAAGTGTTTCACTGCGAGGTACATTGCCAGGAGTTCACGGCCAAACGTGCTGTAACGTTGTTCTGCCGGTTTCAGCTGTCTCCAAAAATAAGCGAGAGGTTGTAGCTGTTGTTGGTGTTGCTGTTGCAAAACTGCACCTACAGCTGTGCCCGATGCATCAACGACCAATGAAAACTGGGAGTCGGGTACAGGATGTGCAAGTAGCGATGTTGTCGCTAATTTCTTCTTCACTTCGTTAAAGGCTTTTAGCTGTATATCATTCAACGAAATCTGCTCATTTTTCTTTTTCCTGTTACGTAACATGTTAGACAGAGGAGACAGGAGATTCGCACAGTGTGGGATGAAACGTCTGTAATAGTTAAGCAGACCGAGAAAGTGTCTCAGTTGGCGAAGTGAAGTGGGTGGTTGAAGGTCTTGTAGAGCCTTCACTTTTTCAGGTAAGGGAGATATCCCTTCGGGGCTTATAATGTGTCCCAAGAAAGTTAGCGACGAAGCACCGAAAACACATTTACTAGGGTTAATCCTCACCTGGTACTTTTGAAACCGTTCGAAAAGTAGGCGGAGGTGAGTAACATGTTCCTCAGGTGAGGCACTTGCTACGAGGATGTCATCTATATAATTATAGACGAAGTCCAAATCACGCACTACTTCGTCCATGAAGCGTTGGAAGGTACTAGCCGCGTTTCGCAAACCAAAAGGCATAGTTAAAAATTCAAACGCTCCAAATGGAGTAGTTACTGCAGTTTTGGGTATGTCGTCTGGGTTCACTGGTATCTGATGGTAAGCTTTAACGAGGTCTAGTTTGGAGAAGGTCTTACAACCATGCAGGGATGAAGCGAAGTCTTGTATATGTGGGATTGGGTAACGATCAGGTACCGTAATGGCATTTAGTCGTCGATAGTCCCCAGTCGGACGCCAATCTCCAGAACGCTTTGGAACCATATGCAAAGGGGAAGCCCATGGACTGGACGAGGGGCGTATAATTCCCAGCTGCAGCATATGGTTAAATTCTGCCTTCGCCGCCTTTAATTTATCAGCAGGGAGGCGGCGAGGGCGTGAGAACACCGGAGCGCCTGTGGTCTCGATGTGGTGTTTTGTAGAGTGAGTTTATTTGCTCACAACGAAATTTAAGTTAGTTAACTCTGGGTAAGAGCGTAGTAATGTTTGGTATGGGTCGTCAGTGGCGGCAATGAAAAATACCGGGCTGATAGGTGAGATATTTGCCTTAAAACCCATGACGGAAAGTTCCGTATTGCCGTCAATAAGTCGTCGCTTGCGCATATCCACTAAAAGGTTGAAGTGGTGCAGAAAGTCCGAGCCTAGAATGGGGTATGGTAAATCAGCTACAGTAAAAATCCATGTAAAGTCTCTCCGTAATTCCAAGTCCGGAGAACGAGAAATTTGACCGTACGTGGGAATAGGGGAGTGATTTACCGCTTGCAGTGTGATGGGCGACAGTGACGGCTTCTCAGTGAGGAGTTTCAGTGGCCAGATACTGCAAGCTGCTCCTGTGTCAACCAAACAGCGTGCTTGGGACCTGGAGTCAGTGATAAAATAGGCACGGTTGTTACATAAATCTTGTGGAGAGTGTGCCGTGCTCAGCTCTCCAGATTTAAGTTTCCCTGGTTTGAAAAGGAGCAGGGCATTTTGCACCGCCGAGCCTTAGCGCCAAAACAACTGTGATAATAGCATAGTCCTGGCTTGATTGAATGGTGGTGGTGGTGTGGGGATGGCGAACGACTTTTATGTCTACGTCTAGACTGTTGTGAATTAAGTACGGTTAATTTACTTACTTCATTGGTAAGCTGCACTAAAGCTTTGAGTATCGCCACTTGTGTGGCACCTTCGCTTGTGTTCCCAGCAGCAGAGAGGGTAGAGACTTCAGCCTTTGGCTGAGGAATGGACGCGGTAATAGGCCCCTTGGTGAATTCCATCACTTTATCTGCAGATGACGCTATTACGTCTACAGAGCTTTTCTCTACCATGGGTGCCAGAATTGCCTTTACTTGAGGGGGCAATCTTGAGAAGAAAAGTTGCTTTATAATGGCACTATCAGCAGGGACATCTTCTGCCAGCTCTCTCATTCTGCGGAGCAATTCGCTTGGCATGCGGTCTCCCAACAGCTCGTCATTGACTAAAGTTTGGAACCGCTTTTCCGCTGATAGCGACGTCCAGAGCAGAACTTCCCGCTTAATACTGTCATAAGTAGCATTAAGGGAGGTGTCAGTTATCAAATCTTTGACAACTGGTGTCAATGACGCGGGAAATGCACTAAATAAAATAGGCAATTGCCGCTCCTCCACGACGTTGTTCGCTATAAAATATGACTCGAGTTGGGCAAACCAAACTCGAACGTCGCCAGCGAAAGCAGGTAAAGTAGTCGCCATCTTCTTTTTAATATATAGCGTGACAACAGACCACAAAAAAAAAAAAATATCAAAGAAACACGTCTCAATGAGAAAGAAACGAAAGGGAAAACATTTCAAAAGACAAGAAAATAGTGATATTCGTGTTAAACGAGAGAAAGGTGCTGCTTTAAGGTTCCTTAGTAAGGGAGATAACTGTCAGTTTCAAGGCCTGTCTTAAAAACAAAAGTTGGAATTAAAGATGGCGTCGCCCAATCACCATTTAGGCGGGAAAGTTAAATGTTAAGGAAGGAGGCGCTCTATTAGCTTTAACTTTCGAAAAAATAAAATGTAAGAGTGTATTACTCACTTGTATTTTTCCTTTTTTTTTGTTATTGCAATCAAAATATATATATATATTTTTTTTTGTGTACCACGTGGTCAGTTGAACAGAGCAGAGTAGTAAGTTTCTTCTTCTTTTTTTTTTTTTTTTTGAACTTTCTTTGAACAAAATGTAATGTTCGTTATGCTTGCTTGAGTTGGTGTTTTTCTTGTGTACGGGCTGAAAAGAAGGTACTTCCTCGTCGGAAAGTTTTTGGGGTTTTTGTTGTAAAGGCACGTGTTCAAAAAAATGTTATTTGAGTAAAGGGAGAATCTTTTATCTACCTATTTGACCACTTGGGAATGGGCGTCGGTATGTCTAGCAAAACGAAAGATGATATCTCTGTTTAGAAAGATTGTTTTACTGAGGGCAAAATTTTTTTTGCCAATGTCTTCTCAGCCGACGCATGAATTTAACGCACACGTGTGTCACAAACAAAATTTGTGGGTGGTTGTATTTTTTTTTTATTTTTTTTTTTTTTTTTTTAGGTTCTTTGAGTCAGGAAGCTTTTTCTCTCTCTCCTTTTAACTTTGCTTGTTCTGTTGTCCGAAAATGGAGGCCGAGTTTCGTGTTGTTATTTTTTTTAAAAATTTGTTTCGCAATCCTAAGGTGCCATTCGTGGTCAGCATTTTATAGGAGTTATGGGAAATGCTTAATTTCCCCAACACTATATTTTTTAGGCACACAAATGAACGACGAAACTTGCTTTTAGAATAACAACAAAGAATGGTTTATTACATAGTAAACGTACAAGATTGGTAGTATGTAAGTGTCCATGGTGAAGCTAGCAGCAGATAGTATGTAAGTGTCCATGGTGAAGCTAGCAGCAGATAGTATGTAAGTGTCCATGGTGAAGCTAGCAGCAGCGTCTTCCGCGAAAGCATTCCATGGGGAATCAGTGGCAGCGATGTGAGAGAGGCGTCCGTTACTGCCGCGGGCTCATGGCTCTCTCCTTCCTCCGTTCTCCAAACAGGGACTAGGAAAAATAGTTCCACAGAGGAATCAATGCGCTCCGCCCGTTGATTGGTCAGTGAGTGACCGAATCTCCCGTCGGGGGCATTGATTCGCTAAAGGAAATAGATCTGTGGCTGCTACACTTCTAATCGCGGATACAATATTAGATAAGAAAATATACTTTTTTTAGCTAATTGGAAGCACTCATATTGAAATAAAAAAATTATTTATACTGAGAAATAACAAACAATTCTAATTTTACTCAAGTCTACATTGCTAGACAGGAAAATGTTTTACTCCTATTGAAAAATACTAACTTTATAAAACAATTTATAATGACTATGTACTTAAGTATATAATATCTTAAGCAACAAGGTTCTGTGTATTCATGTTCAAGTCAGTTGTTTAATTTTAACTAATAAACCATGAAAAAACTATTATTGTAAATGTTATATCTATACTCATTAAAATTGTTACCCCCGCCCACAAAAAAAAACAACAAAAAAAAAAAACAGGAAGTTGATGACTGTCAACTTCCTGAAAGGAAGCAGATCATAAATGATGTTTTAATTGTATTTGCATGCCTGGCCTGTTTTCTTTCACTTACGACATTTCTTACGTAAAGATTTGCTCTTGTAAATTATTGCCTGTAATGTTCATTTAATTTTGTCTTACATACTTTTTACCTTGACTCACATTAGATCTTTAATATTGTTTAGTTTGATGATAATTTTGGAATCCAAAAATTCTCATGTTCTGAAAAAATTATTATATAATTTAATGCATAATTACTTTTATTATTAATACATTGGGTTTCTGGTGAATACGAAATAAAAATAACTGTTTTTTCTTCGCTGATTTCAAATTCGCGAGGTTGTGCAAAAATTTATTTAGAGCAATAGAAAAAGGAATTGGCTCGGAGCTGAAGAAAGGATCGAGGCAAATTTTAGAGAGCCTGGGTGTAAATTTTCTTTAACCAATGTAAAGTAACCGGTTTACAAACTGAGAAAAAGTAACGAGCCAGGAGAAAATTGAATGAGAGAGAGAGAGAGAGAGAGAGAGAGAGAGAGAGAGAGAGAGAGAGAGAGAGAGAGAGAGAGAGAGGCCACGCGTCTGAATAACGACGGTGTCAAATTACACGCTGAAACATTATCAGCCTCTAATGAGAGCTGAGCATTTTCAATGAACTCTATTTAACTCCGAAGCTAAGTACTTTAAAATACTTCTTTTTATTTATGTTGAATACATCCGTATAACTTTTGTGTGAGAGACGAACTCTCTCAATTTGTTTTAAGCATTTTAGAATATTAGTTTGTACCCGACGATTTAATATGAACATTTTTCTTCTTGACAATTCGTCGAAATCATAAACTTTTAATTTTCGATTACTTGTCCTGAAACAAGCTGCTGAAACTTCAAATGTGTAAATTTGTAAATAAATTCCTTATCTTGTTTCGTTATGAATAACTCGTAAGTTTCCTTGTCATTATCACTACATAGTTCAAGTTAGTTAACTAATGAATTTTGACTTTATGAGATGAATTGCACGTATTATATTTTTTATTAAATACGGTGATTTTTTGGTTTGAGAAAATGGAAAAGGAAAAGTCAATGGATTAAAAACATTTTACTTTATAAATGTATTGGTTTTTACACCCAGTGTTGTTCTGTACACTAGTTTTTTGCAGATGGACAATTGATCGTCTTTCACTCGGCGTCACTGAGATAAAAGCACTACAAGTAAATGTTTATTCCAATTTTGGTTACATAACTGTGAAACTAGAGAAGATTTTAATTGAGAGTGAAATGTTTCTACTTGGAAATGTGGACATAGATGATTTTTTTATATGTATGACACCAACATTCCTGAAATAATGCTGGTTAAAATTGAGAACTTCTGTTATTAATGAATTTTTACAGTTGATTATCCAAGTTTTTAATTTGGCTTTTCGTACATTTTTTTTTACACAATGTCTCCTAAAAGAATTGTTGCAGGGCAGTTTGTGAATCGCATTAGAAGAAGTTATTGTGGGTGTGGAGTAACTATATTTACATATATAATTTTCATGCATTTATACACTTTGTTCTCTGACTGTTTACTAGCAGACTAGGATATTGTTTTGTGGTATGGCATTCAACTCCTCAACCACAACAATTCTTTGTAGATGGTACACATGGTATATTTCAAACGTAAACATTTTCTGTTCATATAAGGATTCTTTATTATCCATCATTTTATTGTTTCTAAATATTTTCATGGGGTGACTGATGTAATTTACCTTTTTAAGAGCACTTTACAAACAGTGAATTACAATAGTCCAGTTATGGAAGGGTACAAAAAATTTAGGAACGGCAAAGTCAAAAACATTACACAGATTTTTGCAGTTTCAATCTTCATGTTATTAATTAAATGACTCTTTCTTATTTGATTATAATTCATTTATATCTTATACACTTGCACAAACTATTTTTATTGTTATAATTCATGTTAATAAAACATTAAAATTTGTTGGAATAGCATGAAAAGGTTACATTATTTCTTTGTCCTTGCAACCATATGCTATATAAAAAAAAGACATTGTTTTAGCACAAATTCTACTGGGTTAAGATCTGGCAACATGGCTGACAACTTTATCCATGGGACACAAGCCAATTGCGTACCTATGGTAATGATGCGAACACGATGAAGGCATTTCGTTATCATCTATAAAGATGAAGTTTGTACCATGATGATGACATCAAGGGGCAATAATGAGGTCAATAATATCATGCACTTAAGACTAGCCAGTAATGGTTCAATTAACAATGACCAGTTCGTTTTCTTGTTTCAAAATGTTACATTGTCACATAAAACATAATTACTTGGAACTATTTTAATCCCAGTACAACACTTACCTCTGAATCTCTGTACTCATTTTGATACAGATTGATTCTGCACTCATAGAATATAAAATGAAAAGAATTCAACCTTAAAGTAAGGATCATAGGAGATAATTCTTTTTCAAGTATTCTCAAGATATCCATAAATTAAGTAAACTTGATAGACAAAATGATATCCTTTGGAATTACTGCATTTGTTGATTTATTTATTCACAGCCCTTAACTACACTCACTTGTGCCCTGCGTAATTTTGTCTGACAAATTATAAAATGTGCACCTGCAAAAGAAAAAAAAACAAACAAAAAAAATGTGCCAAATAGAAGTATTTTCTCTCGACACCACTATTACTGTAGACTCCTTTGGCAATATGTTAAACTTTATTCTTTGTTGCTTTTCTGTTGAATGACAAATTCATTTCTCCTGTGTGACACCAAATTTTTATAACAATTCATTCTTTTAAAGAGTTTTAAATTTCTTCTAATGATTTCAGTTGAAGTCAGCAATGACACTTGTTCAATTTTAACTAATTAAGATTGTGATTTTCTTCACATCACCATAAATGATATCCTAGCATTTTCAATTTCAGTGGCTAATCATTGTGATTCAAACTCCATGTGATAAATCCTAATACCACGAGAGGATCATTAATTTATTTATGCTTTTGTACACTATAATTAACACAAGGAAAAACATGACATGGCAATGTTTTCTTCTTTCCGTAAAATTACAGATAAGCAATATTGACTGTAAATGTGACTGTGTTGATTCGATGAGTTGAAAATGTGAATCATGTCCGGAAATGAGTTAGATCCATACCTATAAAAAAAGAAAAGTTTATTTCATTCATGATTTGAAGATAATGGAAAAAGCTTAACTGATTGAAATAGATCATTTTAGCAGGAAAACAGATGGCACAACAAAGTTCTCATTAAGATTTATTTCTATTGTTACGAGGATGCATTTATATATAAAATAATATTAATAATGTATAAAAAGTTATAGTAAAGGACACTATTGAGACCTACTTGTTGTTACAAAAAAGTTTTAATTCAGAAAGTAGTCGTAAAATAAGGAAATTAGAAATCGAACATTTGGAAGATTGTAGAATATTCCAGAGAGTTCGAAAGGTTCTAGAAGTATGCAAATTAGGTGTTAGCCCCTATAAAATATGTTTTGGGCACGAAGCAGTCAGTTGATAGGAGGATGGATTGATCTCTACAGCTCCGGTAGATTCAGAATGTATATTCAGCCGTAAGAATCCCTAAGTCGACGAAAAAAACAAAACAAAAACAAACTAAAACTTGAAACCGTTGATAAAAGCATGTGCTGACCTCATCAGCACAGGTTTCGAGTCAAGGAAATATTCCAGCCGAAAGAATCTTTCTAGTCGACGACAAACAAAAACTTGAAAGAGATGTTAAAAGGATTTTGCTGTCATATCAACTCCGGTAAAAATTCTAGGATCGAGATCCAGCCGAAAGAATTTCACAGACAAAATCCGAACAACTAAAACCTGGAAGAAAACCTCATGGAACTATCTGGGTAAATACATATTTTTGCCTCTTTCATTGATCAAGCCAATTATTTGTCTTTAGATACGCATTTAAGGATTTCCAAAAGCTACAGCACTTAACTTCCCCGCCAACTTAACGAGAAAGATATCTGATAACTTACTCCCCCTCCTCTCCTCGTGACACTTCGCCTTACCTTTTCTTTCTCTCCTCGTAACACTTCGCTTGGTAGTAGCAAACTTTCAAAATTTTCTGTGTCTCTTGATTTGAATGTCAAACTGTAGTGTGTATTTGTAAATATTTTTATCTAATGTTTTGTGAATTAAATATTTGTCTGTATTTTAACTCTGAGTTTTGCTTAATCAATTTTTATTTTTCCTTTTGTTACACTAACCCATAACATAAAGGTTGGGCCGTCCGGGATCTACCGTAACATAAATGGGGGCTTGTTCGGGATCTACTGTAACGCTATATTAAAATAGACAGGCAGTATTGGAAGGACGGCAAGCAAACAGTGTAGAAGGAAGGATAGACAAACAAACTGTGTGTTTGGTAACAAGGAAGTAATGTGGAAAAGTAGGCAGTCGGCATAAATATTACTGCACTGAGTCAACATGGGACAGAGAGGATAGACTAGCAATAAAAAGGAAAAATAGGAAGCTAATGAATGACGTCCACTCCGCGGCCAGTCTGTACTCAAGCCAGTCTGTACTCAAGCTCGTAGAGTTGATCGCTTTGCCCTAAACCTTGTCTCACCCCACGTTGTGTTGGTTGATCGCAAAACTGGCTTGTTCCGAATGGTCGACTAGAATCAATGGTTTGGTTTGGTCCGGTTAGAGTAAAGTCACACGAAAAAATAACTTGGATAAAAGAAAAGTATTTATATGCAATTCCTGGATATAAAGTTCTTAGTACAATTATTGATGGCTCAAACAGGTTTATATTCTCTATGCGATAACTATCGACCCTTCTCGATTATCGTGAACACTGTGTTTGTTGTGTTCGTTTTTAACGAGACTTTTGGAGCAAGGCTTTAAGTCAGAGGTTTTTCTTCAGGGTGGCAAATCGTATCATATTAGGCGAACGGTGTTCTCGTTTCTCTGGTCTCACCGGTCTCCGGTCTGTCTTCTCTAGTCTCTGATCTGCCTCTTTATTTCTGCCGTCGAATGTACTCGTTTGTTCTGCCTTCACCAGGTCCTTCCGATCTGGGCTCTTCCGGGTCTCTCGGGTTTGTTACCGCTGTGTGTTTCCGGTCTGGTCTCTGTCGTGTCTGACTTCACTTCTTCACATTGAATCGCTCTAGCTGAAGATGGTCATCCGAGCGCGATGAACGCCTGCCGGGCTCACAGTTAAATCCTTCTCTATGGTCTGCACACAGTTTTCTGGTCTGCCATTGTTCTCTGTCTGCACATCTCTGCACACTCTCCCCGGCCGTCCAAATCACTTTTCTATGGGTAGCCGGCCGAATTAATTCTGCTCGGTATTCTGTTCTTTTTATGGACCCGTGTGCGAGAGCTGAGGTAGGACATGATGTGCTCTGGGAATGCCAGCGTTCCCTAAACAACCAATCAAGGCTCTCCCTGCAAATGTCCAAATATGGGGGAGTATCATCTCCATCTTTGAAATTCTACCTGAGCCTTCTCTTCCTTTGGGTCACCTGATCAAACCCATCTCCTTCCTGTTTTGTGTGAGTGCCTCTCACCATCGCTTTTCCTCTTTGGTTATCTGATCAAACCCTTTCTTCTTCCTGCTTCGTGTGAGTGCCTCTTACTATCACTGGCCAAGGGGTGTGGAAGCGTGGTCTAGATTTAAAGACCAAATTTTAATCATCGCTCCAAAATTTCCTCTTATCGTGCCTAGTGTGTAGTCGTTTTTGCACCTGGGATTTATCATTTCAAACTTTTTACCAATAAGTGACAAAAAGGGAACAATCCCTTGATTTGAGAAGTTTATCGCATTCAGTCAGACGAAAAATTTAGTTAGCCTTATTTTCTATTTTTCTTTTGGAAGCCTGTCTGGACTTAAAAGTTAATTCTTATTAATCGACCGAATTTCGCTTTCTCTATATTCAATAGTAGCAAAAATATTTTCTAAGCCGGCCGCTCGTTTTCAATGGGCGTAAAAGTTCTTTCTTAGGAGGTCCTTAGAATATGGTATCACTTAATCTCAGTCCTGATCAAAACCAGATGGATTTTTTGTTTTACCTTTCTTATTTTCTTTCTGGCAGACGAAAAACCCTATTATTTTCTTCTGTTTTCTTTCTTTTGGTCATCAGTATATCTTCAGTCTATCGAAAATTAATGTTTTTCTGCTTTTTAGTTTTTTTTTTAATTCACTAGCGCCTTTTAAATACTGTCAGAAATTAGCAAGAAGTGAAGTCATGCGGGTGAGGGAAGAATACCAGGCTGTGTGGGTAGCATGGTTGGTAGGCATTGTTAGAAGGAAAAGTAGTTATAGGAAGGACAGCAAGCAAGTAGTGTGCAAAGCATTTAGTCAAGGATACATTGTATTAAAATTGTCTGAAAAAGAACATTTTTCTTTTCACAATCTTATTCACTGTCTGAAAAACTACTTTCAAGAAACAACTTTTATCTCGAAGCATATTTCAAGAGACTTCAATATTTGCCCTTACAAAAATTAAAAAAATATCTGTCATTTCACTATGTTGTCCTATCTTCAACTCTGTTGTCAATCATATTTTTGTTATTTATACACATACTGGCTCCCCCTCCTCCTTTTCCTCCTCCTCCACTTCCCCCTCCTCTTTCTCTCATCTTCTTTTTATCTCCCAAGCACAATCACACATTTTGAAACTTTGATATTTTCTACATGACGGGAAATTATGGAATTTGTCTCCTAACCATTACCTGCATATCTAATGTGTATTTCATTTGAATGTATATTGGACTTGTCCTTGTGTAATGATTAAAAGATTATTTGCACAAAGTGTTGAAAAATACTAAATTAATCTTTAGATACACAATATAATAACACAGAAGGATAGGGTAAAAGCTAAAATTTTAAGAGTTCAAGTGTAAAAGTTCTGGTGTATACGGAAGATAAGGAGAGAGAGAGAGAGAGAGAGAGAGAGAGAGAGAGAGAGAGAGAGAGAGAGTACGGGAAGAAGTATACGGAGCAGGGTGGCACAGTGGAAATACACTGGACTCATAACCCAGAGGTCCATAACATCTTTGTGAAATTAAAAATAAGATGCTTTTATATATACGCTCTGTTCGGTACAATATTTGGTGTGAGTTTATCACTCATGCATGCAGACAATTATAATTCCAGCCCACGGCTTATATAGGATGCTAAGCTTTATTTAAGTTGGTTGATCTGGTACAAGGCCAAAGTCGGAGGTTCTTCTAAGGCAGGAGTCACTTGACAATGCATCTCTTGCCTTAACTAGACCTGTAGCGGACTGGAATTGGAAATGAAACTGTTGAAAACCCACCCTCATGCTTATATTGAGACTCCCATCCAACAAGGGTGGGGTGTGACGCACTCTGAGTACGCTAGCGTTTCCAAACGATCAGAGAGATTACTCTTTTTTTTTGGTCACCTCACCACCCTCGTCTATTGCTCTACGAGGGCATGAAAAACTTCTCCTTTCCGCATATTCCATCTGAAGCCCACCCTCCGTGATTACTATGCCAGCTCCTTCAGCCACCTACAACCAATAAAAAATTCCCTCTTTTCTACGATTGGCACCTTTCACTATTGCACTTCGAGGGCGTGGAAGGGTCTCACTCTCTCTTTATTCAGCATTTCATTAATTTGGATTTATTTTTCCAAATCAATAAAATAAACAATATTTGCTTCAGTCGAAAAAAACACCATATGTTTTAATTATTTTCTTTAAAAACAAAGAAATTTTATTTCTGAAAATCCTATCTCTCTTTCTGACCAAGGATGGCCTGTCTTTAAGGGTCACAAAATTCTTTCAACAATTTCTTATGCCAGGGAAAAGTTTTTGTATCAAATCAAGCCATAGTCAGCTGTCATCTTATCAATGGTCATTAAATTTTCGCAATAACAGAGAGACTCGCTTTTCGCCGAAAAAAGCCACCCTGATTTCGGTGACAAGAAACCATACTGAATTTTATCTTTTGGGCCGAGTTTTTGAGGCCAGTGTCCATCCCCCCTGTGTGAGTCGTAATTTGTTTTTGTTTTTTTTTATCTCAAGTGGTTGTTTGTTTTTGATTATCATAAATTTATCTAATTTTCTTTTGTCTTTTAGAAAATGCTTTCACCTAAAACTTGTTCTCTCGCTGCCCCCACCTCTCTGGCGGACGAAGACAAAATATTTAATTAAATTCTTTTCGGTATATCGATCGCTTTATCTAAATAATTTCGTTTCTTTTTTTTTCGGTACCAGAAAATAGTGTTACATATGTATGTATGTAGATTTAGTATCGATCAGTTTTGTTTGGTTGAATTATCTAGTTTTATAAATGGAAATTTTTATAATTATTTGTTCATTTCTTTTATTACATCCTGGCTGTTAAAGCTTTCTGATTGGTTGATCAAACAATTGTTTTATTTGACTGGTGATTTTTATTATCTATCTAGTTTTAGGGGTGGTAAAATTTTGGTCTATCAACACAAAATCACTTGACTACTGAAATATATATATATATATATATATATAGTATTGTAACTAAGTTGTTGAACTCGTAGGTTTATTAACCTTTTGTTCATGCATTTACTTTTATAAAGAGTGCTCGATACAAATGTAGAGCGTTATACTGTAATGGTTATTACAATGTTTTTATAAATTCATAGTATCACTACACAAAAATTTTCATGTTTTGAAGTCAGCCCATTATGTTGTTGGCTTCATCTTCAGGTGATTTTTTTTAGAAAAGAGAATTATCTAGTTGAAAAGCCAGTTTATTTGTGTTGGATTTGTTTTTTTGGGGGGGGGGTGTTAGAGGGGTTTGTCTGTATTTTGAGTTCTGTTGACCTTTTTAAGGTCTTAGGGTTAAGTGTTTGTTTGTGGCTGAGTTCAGGATAGGTTAATCTATTAATCTTGTGATGGCTGAGGCTGCTGGCACCTTGTGTGTTGTTATTTGGTTTGGGGGTTGGTCTCTTCTTAATTTAATTTATGTTATTTTGTATTGGGGTGTGTGCTTTTTTTGTTTTTTTGTTTTTATATAAAATATATCTTTTATAAAATATATCTTTCATAAAAATATTTTATAATATTCTATAATATTTAAACTATTTTATAATATTATAAAATATAATATTTTATAATATTTAAGAAATATATTTCTTTTATAAAATCTATCCTTTGTAAAACATATTTTATAAATATAAAATATATTTTTATTTATTTATCTACTATTCTGCTGCAACTACATTAATTTTTGTTGGTATTGTATAGGGTTTGTTTTCTTTTTCTGTTTATTTATAGGGTGGGCTGTGTGTATTGTTTTTTTTTTTTTTTTGGGGGGGGTTCTGGTTGGGGTGTTTTTTTGTTTACTTAAATTTTAGCGAGAAATATTTACATATTACTGCTAATTCGTCTCTACGGTTTAATAAATCGTTGCTGTTAGGGTACTGAAGAATGTGTAGTTTTTCACTTAGACATAAAGGGCAGATGTCGTTAAGTGAGTTGCAAGTTCTAGTTTTTTCTAGGATTTTCCATTTTACTTTGGGTTTCTGTTTTGAATCCTTTAGCTTCCAAAAGTATGTGGAAAGGGATGTTTGGTTTCGGTATAAGCTGTTTTTAAATGAGGTTAGGTGCAAGGACCAGCGCTGCTTAAAAGTATTCTTAGTTGATCCGATATACACTTTATTTATATTTCGATGGATGTTATATAACATGCAACATAATCCATGCAACATAGCATCCATCGAAAATCCAACTGTGTTGGTAGCCACAAAGACGCTCACAAATCATTTCAAAAGATCAACAGAATATTTTTGTTTTTAGAATTTCTTCTTAAAGTCACGAGATATTAAAATGAAGTGAATTTGATCGTTTTTTTTTTGAGAACTGTTTATTTTGTGTGTAAGTCTGTTTTAGAATTTCTTCACGTGTAGCGCAAAGTCAAGAGATGTTAAAATGAAGGGAATTCAACCGTTTTCTTTGAAATTTTTATTATGAATGTTAGTCTGTTTTAGTATAATTTCCATAAGTAAAGGTGAGATTGGAAAAAATCCGGGGCGTAAATTGATGTTTTGGTAGCATTGGATAGCGGCGCTCTCGAGAACTTTTCTTCTGAATAAATTGTTCAAAAAAAAAAAAAAAAAAGAAAATAAAATAAAAGAAAAGAAAAATAAGAAGATAATGTTTGTGTTGTCACGGTGTTGCTTGGTAAATTGGCTTTGTGCCAGACGCCACTGAAGTCCCCACAATTTAAATATCAGAATGTTGAAGGTTGGATGTTGAAATGTGAAAGGATAAAATATTCCGTGTGTACATTAAAATAATGATTTATTAACAGAATGACAAAATTGTAAGAAGAATAATATGTGAAATTTTGTTAACTGAACAGTATAACATATTTGTGAGAAGAAAAATGTTCATTGAGAAAATGCATGTAGTTTTGTTGTTAAAATTATTCAAAGAAAAATGTAAGTATTTAAAATGCCCACAGAAGTTTAGCGTTCATGATTGTGTAGTAGCAGAATGTAAAGTCTTATGTTCCTTCCTCTTTTTGGTAGATTGGCGACAGAGTGAGAGAGAAAGCGAAACAAGTAAAGAAATTGTCCTTAGCGCGTCCTGTTGTTGTTGTTGTTGCTCTCTTTGGTGGCGTGGAGTGAAAATGAAGAAAGGTCGAATGAATCTGTGACGCGCCCTTACGTCCGAGTGGCGTGAAGTGAAAAAGAAGAAAAGAAAATTGAAAGAAGAGGTCGATGAGACGTGACCGAGTCAGCTTAAAGTTTCTTGCTTTCATTGTGAGATGCTATCAGATGCCGCTCCTATTCTGACTGTATTTGAAATTTCTTTTGTTACATTGTCACGAGGTCCCATGCTGGACTGATTTTGACCTGTAACCGACTTGGTTTAAATAGTGAAGGTACTCATTCATTCTTAGGTGTGAAAAAACGTCATATATGAATTTTCTATTTCTAATCCAATCAGGATTCAGAATTTTGCTTTTCACACTGACTTGTGGTTTTTTCTTGGTCTGGGTTTTTCCAAAATGTTTTCAGTCGTTTGAATCTACTTTTGCGGGTGTGCAATTTTACTTTGCCTGTTAGAGTTGGGTTTTTCAAAATACTTTTAGTCATTTGGATCCGATTTTGCGGGTGTGCAATTTTACTTTGTGTGTTTTAGTTAGTTGATGGACGATGTAGGATTTGTATCCTATAGTGTCATTCTTCTAATTAGGGAGGACATGTCTTTAAAATCAGAATCCCAAATTCCCACTTTAAAATTAGTTTAAATACCTCCTTTTAGCAGTGTGGGAGAAATAAAATTGCAATTTCAGTTGGGTGGATCTTTGGTTGCCATTAGACGATATTTTAAAATGTAAAAAAGAGTTTTTTTTTATATTTTCAATGTAGATATTTACTGTATTTATTATGCTGTGACGCAAAGCTATAAAAGTGAGAAAGTGAATGTCTTACTAGAACCTGCCTGCCAGATTATGAATCGCAAATGTTTCTTTTGCATTTTTTCATAATTTTTATTCTGATACTGATGTAGCTATTTTTGTTTGAACAAGCAAGTGTTCAATCCCCATAAACTAGCTTTCCTTCTTGTCTTTTAGATTTTCCAGAAATCTGTTTCTTTTTCCAAGCAGACATTTTTAACGTTTCACTTCACAGATTTTTTTGTTAATTTGCTCAATCATCAGCATTGTATTAAAACAGCTTGAAAACAATTGCAACCTTTAAAATAGTGTTTTAATTCCGCCGAAGTTACTTGTAAGGGAGATAACTTTTAAATCTAAATGTAAGGGAAACAATCATTAATATTTAAAAGCATAAAAAGACCTCTATTCTATGTCGTGGGTGTCTTGCATTATGAATACTAATCAACAATTTAACATTCAAAACTGAACTTCAATGTTACAATGCGAATGAAATCTTTTATATTTTAAAGATAAAATTTGATATTTTAAAATAACCTTGTAAAACACATTGTAATTATTGTAACACTTGCTTTGCGTTAGTTGGATATAGAATCCGAACAAAAGTTGAGAAATGAGACAAAGCATTTTAACGACAACGCGTTTCGCTTTCATGTGTTGGGTATTCTGACCTGAAGACACCTACTTGATACATGAAGGTTAAACGCGTTGTCATGAAAGACTTTTCCACTTTATTCAATTTTTCCCCAACCTCAGCTTTATTGAATTAAAAAAGTTGATGCACATAAAATGATTTTCTTTTTTAGATTTTTCTACACCATGTAATTTTTGTTTGCCATTGGTTTTATTTTTTAATTAACGTAATGAATCGTTCAGACTTGGGAAAACAAATTATTACATACATTGGTGGGATTCTGTTTTTATATCAGATCAGCTTTTTATTTAAGCTAAGCATAAAGACAGTAAAATAGGTAAACATTAAGTAAAACGCTTAATATTTAATATAATGACAAATAATTTATAGATTTTGTAAAATCATGATTACGGAAAGAAACAACCATATGTCATGGCAGTTAAACTTTTAGGATCCAATTTCTTATCTTGTGACAGAAAGACCCCCTCCCACGCCCTCCAAGCCAAACTAACAAAAAGATAAATGAACATAAATATGAACAAATTTTAACGAATTTCTTATGAAGATGTGGAGTCCCACTCTTAAGATAAACTTTTAAGATAAACGACAATTTTTGCATCGCGGTTGGAGCGACAATTTACCCATCACGCATATAGATTGTTAAGAAATGTGACAAATTGAATATAAAGCCATTAAAAGTGGATCAAGGCAATATATTTTCTATTTTTGCTAAACCCATTAAAAGTGGATCCTTTGTTAAAAACGTTTTCTGATTGGTCAATATATAATAGTAAACGTATTTCCTTTCGTCTTTTCCCCTGCACGTGCATGAAGACAAAAGTTCACGCCAACTGATTTCAAGCGGATCATATGACCAAGACCCAATATAAATTCTATGGGGCGAGATATAACCAGCACTTCGTGATGAGGAAGCAAATAACGTCCACGCAATTTGCCATGTAACGGACAAGAAAATACCGTCCTCTTCATTGGTCATGCGACTCGAAGTAGAAGCCTTTAGTCAGAATTCTGAAAACAAAGAGCAGGAACCCTAAGATCCTTTTGCATCTCATTCAGTAAAAATCGAGGAGAGAGTTTGAACTGTATTACTTAAATCTATTCTTCAGCATAATTATCCATAATTATCCATCATTCAATTAGATACAAAACTTCTAATCCGTTCAAAAGCATTTATTATTATGTTTGTATATTTTATATTTTAGAAGAACTTTTGTCATTATTCAAGAAAAGAAATTTGTAAGAAATTGTAATGACTAACAAAAGTAATAACATCTTCAAATTATAAACCATTTGTAAAACGAAAGAATATTGATCTTTTGTAGATTTTTGAACAGGTAGGATATTTATTAGTTGCGAAATGGAGTTTTGTAATTTACAACTTTGTTCCACATTATTATTATTATGTTGTCATTTTTCATCATATTTCGATTTCTGCAATGGTCGCACTACCAACCAAGTCTGCGGAAAGACCTAAGGCAGATCGTAGTGTGTTGTTATGGCTCCATTTCATGTTTTTTTTTATATCTGTCCTATCAGCCCTATCGTTACATAGACAAAGTTCTCTTTAGTGTGTGGGCTGTACTTAACAAGACATTTTTTTGTATATTTCGTAAGCTGGGGTTTCCGGGGATTCTTTCAATGAGTTGTTTTGTTCCATTTTTTTATCATTCCAAGTGCACCTACTATCACTGGCACGATTCTTGTTTTCAATTTCCACATTTTTTCTATTTCAATTTCCAGGTCTTTATATTTTGTCAGTTTTTCGAATTCCTTGGTTGCTATGTTACAATCCGCTGGATAAGCCATATCAATTAATAGGCAAGTTTTTTCTTTCTGTAAAGTGTTATTCTAAGAAGAACAATTTTTTAGTTGCCTGTGTGCGTTTTGCTGAGAAGGACAGTTTTATTGTCGCTTAAGAGCCTTATAGTGAAAAGAACAATTTGCATTTGCTGAAGAGCATCTCACTGAAAACAGTTGTATAGTCTTTAAAAAGCCTTGTAATTAAAACGACTAGATTAAAGTCCCTGGAGAGGGTTGTACTGAAAAGTATAGTTTTATAGCCGCTGGAGAGCGTTGTTTTGAGAACAATTTTCTAGTTGCTGGAGGATATTGATCTGAGAAGGTCAGTTTTATAGTTGCTTGATGACCTTGTACTGAAATGAACACGTTTTTGTTGCTGGAGAGCGTTTCACTGAAAAGTACAGTTGTATAGTCGCTGGAGTGTTTGTTCAGAGAAGGACTCTGTTGACGTCGCTGAGGAGCTTTGTTCTGATGACGACAGTTTTATTGTCGCTGTAGAGCGTTCTACTGAAAAGGACAATTTTATAGTCGCTGGAGAGCTTGTTCATAGTCATATGAGAGTGTTATTTTGAGAAGAATAGAACTCAATCGCTAGAAAGCGTTGTTCTGAAAAGGCTATTTTTATAGATGCTGGAGGGCGTTGTTTTGAGGAAAGTTTTGAAGTCGCTGGAGAGCGTTGTCTTGAAAATGACACATTGTAGTCAGCGGAGATCGTTGATTTGAAAGGATGTTTTTGTAATCGTTAGAGTGCGTTGTTTTGAAAATGATTATTTTGTAGTCGCTGGAGTTCGTTGTTTCGAGAAGGTCAGTTTTGTAGTCGGTGGAGAGCGTTTATCTGATTTAGACAGTTTTGTATTTGCTGGAGAGCTTTGCTCAGAGAAAAACAGTTTTCTAGTCGATTGAGAACTTTCTACTGAAAAGAAACATTTTTATAGACACTTGAAAACGTTGTTTCAAGAAGTAGAGATTTATAGTCACTGGAGGGCGACTACAAAATAGTTTGTAGCGGGGTCGACAGAAAAGGTGCCGTTAACCCCGCAAGGAGTTAAAGTAATACGATCGGATCAAAGACAACGAAGATGAGGATTTATAAATTCAAGCCAAATTTTATTTACAAAATCTGGCAAACGTATGTACAGAATGATTGTTAAGTCTGGCAGTGTCAATCAAAAGGATCAGGGCGGTAAACCAGCGGCTGGCAGGGCAGTGCAGAACATGCTGCTAGAGACAGTTAGCCCTTAGAAGAACTGTAGCATATATAAACGGTCAGTTCTTAGAAGAACTGTCGCATACGTAACCGGCTTGCCCTAAAAAGGACTGTTGCACATGTAATCAGCTAGCCTAGTTGGCTAACTAGGTTGGGAGCGGTTGGTTTTGCTAGGGCTGCTGGTAGCGGCCGCTGCTGTGGTCAGCGACAAGGGTCGGCCAGGCGCAGGTAGTAGGAGGAGCCAAGGTATATTTACTCTTCTCCCCCACTTAAGAGAGATGTGACACAAGGTCTTTTTTTAATGTGAGGAACCTGAGCGCGTACGCCCAGGTACTGGTCAAAACATTACCTATCCACCGCAGTGGATAGGTTCAAAACCGGTTTAAACTGGTCTTAAACTGGTCATTTTGACCTCAGCTCGAAGGCCGGAGCCAAGGTGATTTGGTGGAAAAAAAATTCGGCCATGTTTTTGTCAGCCGCGGTCAGCAACATTACCCAGTTAATAATGTCTTTTGTCTGTCTATTAAATTCTACTGCAAATTTTGAATGTACACATGGGTTTTATTTGAACACCACGTGTACATAGATTAGTTTCAGGTCATTGTTTTTAGGTACGAGTGCTTGTGTGTGTTTATATTTCGTTTTTTTTTTTTTTTTTTTTGTGTTTTGACTTTTGGAAACTCTGAGTCACCGGAAATTAATGGCTTCGCTGTTTTCTGTGGTGACGCTTTTAGACGTTTGAGTAGCCGGCAATAACTTCCGGTCGGGTGCGATATGTTCATCTAGGAACTACGCTCTCCAGCCATTACAAAACTTTTTTTTTTTCACTACAATGTTTTTCGGTGACTATAAAACTGTTTTCACCAAAACGCATTCCACCGACTACAACTTTGTCCTTTTTCAGGACAACGCTCTCCAGCGACTATATCACTGTCATTTTCAGTTCAAGACTCTCTAGCTACCATAAAACAGTCCTTTTCAGCTCTCTTCAGTTCTAGAAAACTGTCCTTTTCAGGACAACTCTCTTCAACCACTATGCATATGTCATGAGAACAACATCTTCCGGCGGCTAGAAAATATCCTTCTCATCACAATGCTTTCCAACGACTACAAAACTGTCCTTTTTCAGAACAACGCTCTCCAGCGACCATCTGTCCTTCTAAGGACTACGGTGTTCAGTGACTGTAAAACTGTCCTTCTCAGAACAACGCTCTCCAGTGACTATAAATCTCCCCTTGTCAGTACAATGCTCTCCAGCGTCTACAAAAGCACTTGTAAATAAAAACACAAATATTCGGAGATTCTGATTTTATAACAGATACTTATCAAAATTAACCCAAAGAAAATTAATAAGTAGTTGAGATAAAAAATACGAACCAACAAATAAAACTGAAATGTGAAAAACAAACATGGAATGAAATGAAAAAGAACGAATAAACAAAAGTGAAATAAAAAGAAATCTTGATCAATCGGAAATGAAAAGAAAGAACGAAAATATCGAAATGAAAAATATAAATTAAAATAAAAACAAATTAAAGGAAAACTGAAAATTGAAAATGCGGGAGAGTCTTGTCCTAAAATGGACTGGGTTGTAGTTGCTGCAGAGTGTTGTGCTGAAATGAACAGTTTGGTAGTCACTGGAGAGCCTTGTTTGCAGAACAATGCACTCCAGCGAATATAATACTGACCTTCTCAGAATATCTCTCTCCAGTGACTGCAAAACTATCTTTCACAGAAGAATGCTCTCTACTGACTATAAAACAGCCCTTCTATGAACTTCGCTCACTAGCGACTGCAAAACTGTCCTTTTCAGCGTCGGTAAAATTGTCCTTGTCGAGTTGGATATAGAATCCGAACAAAAGTTGAGAAATGAGACAAAGCATTTTAACGACAACGCGTTTCGCTTTCATGTGTTGGGTATTCTGACCTGAAGACACCTACTTGATACATGAAGGTTAAACGCGTTGTCATGAAAGACTTTTCCACTTTATTCAATTTTTCCCCAACCTCAGCTTTATTGAATTAAAAAAGTTGATGCACATAAAATGAAAATGCGAAGAGATAGCGGATAAAAACGGAATTGAACTGAAAAGAACAAATAAAAATGAATGAACAACAACAATAAAGAAACAATGAAAGAAAATAAAACGAAATAAAAATGACACGAATAGAAAAACAACAGCAACAACAATAAAAACATTGTCAAAGAATACGTAAGTGTGAAGAAACAAAAAATAAAAGCACTAAAACGTATGAAAAAATCTGAAAACAAAAGAAAGAACGAAAATATAATTAAAGCGAAAAAAATGACAAACAAAAACAAAATAAAAAAGTGAACAAAATATTTGAAAAGTGAAAAGAAAATGACGACTGAAATACGAATGATATAAAAATAGAAAGGATAAAAAATAAAATATTAAATGAAGAAATCAAATTAAAAAGAAGATTAAGAATCGGAAAAAATAATGAGAACAAAAATTAAATGAATAAATAGATAAACTCTTGAGTGCTACCCGGATCGACAAACACCTGATGAAGGCAGACACCTTAACGCAGGGGGTTGAACACATTCTCAACGTCCCTACGAGCATAAACCGTATATGTTAAATGAGTTCTGTTACAGAAGCCTCTTTTTAGGAACTACTAAAAATGGAAATTACTACAAGTCATACGTATTGCGGTTGGTGAAAATGCCATAATAGAATGATCCATTTTATTTGAGTCGATTGTCGAATAAAAAAAAGAGATTAAAATTTCCCATAGACTAAATTGTTGTTTTGAATGTTTAACTGAAATTTATTTAGATTTACTTCTGTAAATAAATTATTGTTGTTGTATTTCTGTATTCTCATTTTCTTTCACCTTTTCTATGTCTTTTTGTCGCAACTATGACAAAAAGAGACTCTTCCTAAGCTTCTTTGATGTTCATCTAGAAAAAAACAAAAAACAAAACAAAACAAAAAAAAAAACAAAAAAAAACAGCAGTTCAGCTATCTTGGCAAACAATTTTCTCATTCGATGTTCATTACACAACAACAAAAGAAGTAATTCCTATTTCTCTTCAGATATATTTTAATAAAACTTAGCAACTGAGTTTGTTTAAAAATATCGTTTTTGTTGAAGAATTTCTTTCTTCATCCAATTTTGATGAAGAGTTATTGCAACTAGTTACATATTTTGATTTAAACATTAGACCATCTGTAGTACTATTAATAGCAATGACATGATTATTGAATATATTTATGCATTGTATATAAACCTCAGTATAGGGCTATGTATAGATTATTAGTGTTTGAAGATGAGTTTCAGTCACAACATTGAACACTTGTACGGTAAGTATGTAGTGGTTATTTTAGATTATGAGTTTATGATGCAGTACAAATTACCAGGTATTGATAGTTTGTGAATATATGAATTGATAAGTTTTTTAATTGTGCAGTTGTAAAAGGGTTGAATATAGTTTTGTAGACCTATACATAGAGGGAGCTAGATCAGTGCCAGAAACCCTAGCTATGCCACTAAACTAAGATTTAGGTCTTGTCCGGCAATTTTGTGAATCAGGTCATACTAGAGGGTTGTATTAAGAATGAATACTATTCGTACAATTAAAGGAAAGACATGTTCATTATAGAAGCAGAATGTTTAACTATTTAGATTTTGTTGCAAGCACCCATATATAATATAACTGTACATCCTGGTGTAGGATCAAATATTATGACCTAAAAAGTTTTCGCTGTTTTCCAACAGAGGGCGTTCCCATAACTGCGTGCGTGTAGTTTCTAGTGGTAACGCATCTGTAAGGAAGTACTATAAGCAAGCTTGAAATTCAGTGTATGTTATTTCGCCTTAATGTAAACAACTTTGTTTTTCATAGCGTTAAATATGTCGGATTTAATGCCAAACAAAGTGTATTTGCGGGAAATTTTACTGCACTACTTTATTCATAAGAAATCTGCAGCTGAAGCACACAGAATTCTTGTTAAGATTGATGGCAACCATGCTCTGTCGGAAACAACACGCAGAGATTGGTCTAGACGCTTCAAAAATAATGATTTTGATGTTAAAGATAAAGAACGCTCTGGCGCACTGAAAAAGTTTGAAGACGAAGAATTGAAGGCATTACTTCATGAAGACTCATGTCAGGCGCAAGCTGAACTTGTAGAATCATTAGGAGTTGATCGCACAACAGTTTCGAAACGTTTGAAAGCATTAGGAAATATTTAAAAGCAAGGGCATTGGGCGTCGTACGAGGTGAAACTGAGGGACGTCGAACGGCGTCTTGTCACGTGTGAACAGCTGCTTCAATGGTAGAAAAGGGATGTTTCTTTTTGCATTGTATCGTGACCGACGATGAAAAGTAAATACATTACAATAAACCCTAAGTGTAGAAGATCGTGAGGTAAACCAGGCCATGAATCAACATCAGCAGTAAAGTCGAATACCCATAGTTCGAAGCTTCTGCTCTGCATTTGGTGGGATCAGCTGGGCGTAGTTTCTTATGAGCTGCTTAAACCGACCGAAACCATAATTGTTCACACACACACACACACACACACACACACACACACACACACACACACACAAAAGAATTAAAATTATTTTAAAAATACGAAGGCTCGACGATTCGTATTAAATTTTTCGATTAGTAAACATATAGTCTTCCCTTAATAATTTAATAACTAACGCCAACAAATCATTGAAGTATTTGAAATATTTTTGAAACTTTATAAATTATTATAATTTAAAAAAAAAGAAAAATGGAAACAATTCTTTTAAAATTTCATTATTAATCGATTTTTTTCAGACTATAATGCACTAAATAGATATTATTTATTAAAGCAATTAAAAGCTCATCAATTTAAACAATGTCAATTGCATTTTTTATTTTACTATTAGGAGCAGATTTTTGAAAATAAAGGCCAACTGTTAAAAAAAAAAAAATAGATGATTTACATTCTCCAATGAGTCCTGCGTTTAACTCATAAAACCAATTTTCCCAACAAAATTTAATTTCTTAAAATTTGATGAATTTACGTGGAGAATGGGGCGTAACATATGTTACAAATATATATTTTTTACCAGGGTTTTTTAAAATAATAATTGTAAATATTCATTTGAGAATAAGTCCTGAAAGTTTCATTAAAATCCGACAATTATTTGAATTTTGCAAGAATTTCCAAATTAATGTGTTTTTCACCGAAAAAAAAATCTGAGTTAAGTAATATTACATTATCTATTGTAATACTCTTGTAACGATTTGGTTTCCCGCTAACTAAAATCAAAACAAGAATTGTTTCCCCAATTTCGAACGTGTTAGAAAGGATTAAAGAAGAAATAAAAAAAATACTTTGATCTATCCTCTTAATAATAACATAAACATAAACATTATGATGGGAAAACTTCGTTTTTATTATGTTTTTTTTTGGTGGGGGGGTCTTTTTCGTCATACTTATGCTGTTTGTTTTTTCAGCGAGTTAGTGGAGGTACCTAAAAGCGAAACAAAAAAATTAAATTAAGAAAATGTATGAACAATAGTGGAAAGAAAAGAGATCAGGGAGCAACACATTGTGAAAAAGGTAAAGAAGGAACGGAAAAACAAAAGGACAACAAACTGAATAAGGAAAAAAAAAATGAAAAAGAAAAAACTAAAAAGTAAAAGTTAAATGAAATCAAAATATAAAGAAAAATGGAAAGAAAAGAAATGAACAAACTAACAAAAGTAAAATGAAAGTAAGAACGAAGAAAAATGAAATGAAAACAAAATACTAATATTAGCTAAAATGCAACTTACGAATAATCCTTTTAATTAAATATAATAACAACATATCAGATTTAAAAGAATATATTAGTCACCAAATTCTATCTCAATAACCTATCAACTTTTATTGAACAGGCTTCTTGGTCGTACGAACATTTCAGAGTCTTCCTGAATAAAAATAGTCAAATGTATTAACGTATTTTAAATATTGAGTTAAAACTTAATTCTTTGCTCTTTTTGCAAAATACAGCATTTACTAATGACATTTTCATGTTCTTATTTTTCATTTTTTATTATCAATCACTTATATAATATATTAATCAAGTTTTAAATGTTTGCTTAGAGTAATTTTTGTTTTAATTCCTTGTTGCTATAAAACAAATTTTCACTTTTTCTTTGGTAAAACTTTCAATCTCAATTACTCAGATTGAAGCCGTAGGGAGATGGTTAATTTTTATTTAATTCGGCCTTGTGTCATACATAACCGAATTGCCTACAGCTTACAAGAATTTTCAGAAGGTTTTCATCAGTTGGCACGTGTGTATTTGTGGAATAGTAGACGAATAAAATATACATTTTGAATGTCAAAATAGAAATTTATTAATGAAAAGGATAACAAGAATAGTTAGCAGTAAATGTTCTATGAGAAAGTTAAGGGTATCAAGAGTTCGTACAAATGTTCGTAGTAGTAATTTGTTGAAAGAGTATATGCGTATGTATGTATGTATGTATATATGTATGTGTTTGGTAGGAATGTCTTTGGATGGAGAAGAAAAAGTAAAATGAATCAGTACACGAGAAAGAAGGAGAAAGAGAACAAGGTGCAAACTGGCCTTATCTCCGGGTTGATTTGAAGATGAAGTTACATTTTAGTTGTTGCATCTCGCGGCTCCCATCTGACCGAGTGAGCGACGCTGATCTGAGCCTTTTATTGTCATTAGTTTTTTCGCATTGACTCGCGAAGTCTCTTTTGGCCTTGCAAGTCGTTTCCATTGGTCAGAAAATCAGTTTAACACCTACTTGCGAAATCCCGTTTCGACTTTTTCTTTAAGCACATGGTTAATCCTTTTTTATTTGTGCAAAAATCAGGATTTCACACGTCATTGTGAATTTTTATGTGAAAGTGAAGAAGAGGGTTAATTTTAATTCTTAATTTACTATCCCTACAAGATCACCAAGTCAAATATATATTAAATATCAATTTTTCAGTAAATATATAATTAATTATTTATATTGTTAAAATATAATTTGAATGACTCAGTTAAAAAATTAAGGGATAAAAGGTATAAACCATTTAATTAAATCAAATATAGATTTTCTCATATTCTGTACAAATTTAACACTTTGTCAAAAGATCTTGTCACGGTTCTATTGCAAGGGAGGTAAACACAAAAAATAATTAAAAGAGTTATTTCCCTTATATAAATGTTACTATGTTTTCACGATTATTTTCCTAATTATGGGATAAACATTACATTTTGATTGATATTTTATTCAGCTTTCTTCAGGTGTAGTTTATTGCTGTGAAAATTTAGACCTTATTAAAAGAAAAATAAACACAAAATTGCAATTAATACATAGAATAGTGAAAGTATTTTGTCGTAGTTATTGTTAATCCAGTAACTAAGATAAATATTTTTATAATTCATTTTTTATAAACATTTACTAATATGATGATTTGACTTTACTGATTCTAGGAGCACAAACCAAATAGGCGTTACTTTTAAATAATTATTCAACATTTTTGTTCTGCGTAAGATTGAGAATTTCACATTAATTTAGGAAATATAGTAAATGAAGTTCCCTGCAGTTGTAAAATAAACAATGTTTAAAACGTAGCATTGTATATAATATCCAGGCTCTTTTTTTTCACTTGATTGAACAGTGCTTAAAATCTTTTAAGATATTTTCTCTTTGATTTAGTAGGATGGGGAGATTGTCAGGTTGTTTTAATATCGCAGTTCTCCAATGATAACATGATTAAAGTTATTTCCTTATTATTTCTTGCACACGTGAATTTTCGGCTTTGTCAAAAAGAGAATATTTCAAGCCAGTAAATAGACATGTTATTTTACATAATCACTTCTCAGTTTAACATAAAGATAGTCAGATGGTAGTAGGAATTAGAGACAATACGCTAAAATGTGACAAAAGAAACTTCAAGTCTGGCCCGGACATATAATTCCCGTCACACATTCGTTCTCCTTCTTCACTCATACTAATTTCCTTTACCTCTTCTTCTCCATCCTCAACATTCTCGCAGTCAACAACAAAGAAGAAGTTGACAACAACAACAACAACAACAACAACAACAACAAGAAGATACTTCAACTGACTCCTAAATATTAACTCCGATAAGTACAATTTCCTTTATTGCTTCACCTTCCTTTTCACTTTCTCGCCGGCCATAAAAGAAGGAAAGGAACACAAACTATATTAGTAACCTGGTAATCTTTTTACATACACACATTCTGCTACTTACTACTATTTCTCTGGAACATTTAACTACATACATTTTCTCTTCGAACATTTAACTCTTACAAATTAATTAGCTACGTACATTTTCTGTTTAAGCATTTTCTTCTTACAAATTTGTTATTCTGTTCAATTAATAAAATTTCATTTATTTCAAAAACAAAACACATTTATTCTTTCAACGATCAGATATTTTTAAATTGTGGGGATTGTCGGCTATGTTTTTAAGTGTCCTTGTACCAGGCATGACCGACCGTCTCTACACACTTTCGAATCGTTCGAACATTTCGTGAATGTTTTTATTTCAAAGCCTTCTTTAATCCGCACAATATTTTATAGTCATGTTCTATCAGTTTCGCCCCCCCCCCTTTTAAAATAGTCATTGTTGAGTTTTGCAAATCTCTGTGCGTAGCAATAGTCGTGACGTATCTTTGCGTGTAGCAATAGACGTGACGTAGCTCTCCTTGTCAAGTGTGACGCAATGGATTGCTGCCCAGCCTGTCAGTTACTTACTGAAATAAGTGGGACTCACACAGAAAATTAGTTATTTAACATACCTTTAATATCATACTTCACATGCATGTTTACAACCACGCGTGCTCGTCCTTCCGTCCCGAGCGAGGCTCGGCGGAAGTAAACAAACCTTGTTATCCTGCCAAGGGACTGTAGTAGTTCTAGCAGTCACTAGCTTAAGGGATGTTACACCCCCCCCCCCTCTGTACAATTGAAACTAAATTCTTGGCTGTGGCAAAGGGTGTGATTATTTATTTATTTATTTTTAAAATCCTTTTGTTTTGTACATTAATGATGCACGTATTATTACCTTTCATTTTTTTTTGTTTTTTTTGTACAGCTAGAGGGGTAATTTATTTATTTCTTTATATTTATTCGCTTCTAATTATAGTTCTGCTTGTTATTTGGATTATGTGACTGGACATGTTATTCAGTCTCTTTTTCTAAAATATAGTCTCTGTAGCGTGATGGTGTTCTCACAGATCTTCCTGATGAGGTCCGATTCTCAGTACCTGGGTCTTCAGGCTGTCTTATTTCTTGCCTTGTTGTAGGTTGGGGTGTACGTATGTGGCGTCGATTTCTCCTAATGGTGTTACCATTTTCTGTGGTTACATTGTAGGATCTAGGTTCCTGGCTTCTGCTCTTAACTGTTGCTCTTTCCCATATGGCCGTTTGGGGGTTTCTTATTCTTATATTCTGACCTTCATAGAGCGGTGGTAAGTCTTTTGCACCACGATCGTAGTTTTGTTTTTGCTCTTGTTGGCGTTTGTGTAGTCCCTCCAGGATTTTGTCCATTTGGGGCTGTGTATTTCTTATCTTGATTGGGAGATTCCCTCTAATGTTCTTTTTATAAAGCAGTTGTGCTGGACTTGGTAGGTTGTGGTCAATAGGTGTTACAGTGGGGTCTAGGACAATGTGGTACTTGCCTGGGAAGTGGCCAATGCGGTCAAATTGTTTTGGATATTCCCATAGTAGGTCTTTTATGGACTGTATTTGTTTTGCTTCTTTTATTTCGCAATGTAGGGTTACCATTTTGAGGTTGCGACAGCTTGGTAATCCTAATATTGCTGGTCCGCTTGTGTCTACTATGAAAAATGTTTCTGCTGACCACATGTCCTGGTTATACTTGCACTGGAGTTGGATGGTGCCAATTTGTGGTATTATGGTCCTATTGTATGCGGTTAACACTGTGCTTGATTTTTTGACTAAGTTTTTTGGCGGGTTTGGACACATTTGTTCATATAATCGTAATGGCAATATGTTTCCTTCTGCCCAGTATCTATTTTTACCATGAGTTTAGCTGTTTTATTTTGTCTGGGTATCATAATTTTTATTTTTGTTTTGATTTCGGTACGGTTGTCCGAGCTGTTGACAGTGTGTAGTTCCAGTTCTTCGGAGTCGCTATTGTAGGCATCGTAGTCTACTGCACGAATATTTTTGTAGTATCTTCTTTGAGTGTCTTTTGCCTTGTATTTTCCTTTTGGTGGGGTATTATTATGTCTGGTCTTTTCTTTCCTCTCATTCCACCTGCATACAATAGCCCAATGGTTCCATTTATTGCATTTTTGGCATTTTGTACCGTAAGCTGGGCATTTTTCATATGGTTTGTGGTTTTCTCCACACTTTGGACAGCTTCTGCTTTTTTGTTTGTCTTGTATAGTGTCTACTGTGGCATTGTGTTGTGGTTGTGCGCTTTGACGTTTTGTGGCCTGCAGTTGTTTCATGTAGTTAATTGACGCTTCGTGGTTTTTTTGCCACTTGAATAGCTTTCTCCAGCGTCATTTTTTTTATCTTCTCCCAGTAGTTTTTGTTGTACTTCTGGGTAAATTGTTCTAGCAATGATTTGTTCAATGAGCATTTTGTCCAGTTCGCTGTTGTATTCGTCTCTGTGTTTTGTTTTTTGAAAGTCACAATAGTCAGCTTGTAGACGCAGTCTAGACACAAATTCGTCCGTTGTTTCTGGTTCGTTTGTGTTTATATCAATTTTTTGGTTGAGATTTCTTAATGCCAGGCGGGCTACTCGGAAATTCTGATTCGATTTCCCGTATTCTTCGAATTTTCCCCATACAACACTCGGACGCTTCTTATCCTCGGCTGATAAACCCCAACTATTAAATTTTAATATACCTGTTTCTCCGGTGCGGAATAGGATTTCGTCTATCTGGTCTTGTGAATCTGTTATTTTGTTTCGTCTAAATATCATTTCACATTGTTGACGGAATAGGGACATAGCTTCGGCTCTGTTTGGATTACTCCAGTTCATCATTATGTTGTCTAGGGCCGCCATATTTGTCTCGTTTTTGATCGACTCCTAGTTTTGTAATAATTTGTTTTATATAGCAAATAAACTTTTTTTTGTATTAGTGTTTATATGTATCATGTGCGCGAAGTCATAGATCCCACCGCTGCCACCATGAAATAAGTGGGACTCACACAGAAAATTAGTTATTTAACATACCTTTAATATCATACTTCATATGCATGTTTACGACCACGCGTGCTCGTCCTTCCGTCCCGAGCGAGGCTCGGCGGAAGTAAACAAACCTTGTTATCCTGCCAAGGGACTGTAGTAGTTCTAGCAGTCACTAGCTTAAGGGATGTTACACTTACTAGTTAAATAGTGCCGGGTTAATTTGCATGATATACTACACACCCCCTGAATCCGAGCGTTCATACACTCTTGTTCTTTCTGTCACTTCTTCTAATTAATTTTGTCTTATACTGTTCTTCTGTTCTCTCTGTGTGTCGTCTCTTAAATAGTGACCTCAGTCTTTTTTCATCCTCCTCCTCATACTCATCCGTTTTTTCCCCTTCACTTAATTCCATATCCTGCTCAATCTCACTTCTGCAACTCTCCATCTCTCTCTTTCTCTCTTTGCTCCTGTGCTTCTTTTCACTTCTCTGTCTCAGTATTGCACTTTCCTTCCTCTTCTCGTTCTTGATCTTTTCATCAGCATATTCTCCAACACATACTTACTTCTAAGCTGGTCAGCATGCGCCAAAATACAGTGCCCTTTCTTTTCAATTATGGATGTGTTGTTTCCATTCTGTAACAGGAAATTCACCTCTTCCGGACTCGCCACTTTGTTTTTCTTATACCAATTTCATTCACACATGTGATACAGACCTATAGCTAAGGAGCATATTTGTAAGAACTCCTCGCTACTCTCATTAATAGGGGAAAACGCATTCAAAGTCATTTTCACAGTTTGCATCACTCTCTCAGCTATTTATTTAGATTGTGGCTGGTGTTTTATATGGGACGCATCCAATCCGTCTTAACCAGACACACAAACTCTCATCCCAAAACTCAAGCATATTGCCTGTAACTACCGTTTGATACACCTCATTTCTCGAAACCACAGTCCTTAAAACCTGTTTTATTGTGGTCGCTCTTCTGTCCTTTACTTTGATCACCTCTGGCCAACCTGAGTAAGCGTCTATTAGTATGAAAAATGACCCTATATCCCTGACATGCGAATGGTTTATGTGCATTCTAACACAGGGCTGTGCTTCCTTGGGCCACGAATGAATTTCTTTCTGCCTGAAACTTTTTATCCCATTACACTTTGGACACCTCCTAACATACTCCTCCGAGACCACCATGCTTGCAATTTTAACCGTCTCCTTGTTGCCGTTACAACACAATGCACATCGTCATGCATTCCTTTCAATATGTCTTTTCAATATGTCTTTTCTCAACTCCCGTCGAGCTATTATTTCCATTCCATTCCATATTATACTATTCGCTATGGTCAACTTGTGTCTTGTCTCTTCAAATAGCCGCTCTACTATTGAGCAATTGGCCCATTTATTACTTCTTATTCTTTCCATCACTCTGCTTAACACCGGATCGAGCTCAGTTTCACTTTTATGTCTATTTATAGGACGCCTGTCTCCACCCTGTGAATTATTCTATCCTTATCAGATTCGTGCTCCTCTTCTGTTTCATTCACAAACTGTGACCTTGACAAGACGTCCACACGAAGAATAGTGTTTCCTTTCACATATATTATATATAAAACACCATGATTTTTATCGCCCAACGTAGAATCCTTGAAGACTTAATCTTTGGCAATTTTTTCCTCGGTTTGAAAGTAAATTCCAACCGCTTGTGGTCTGACTTCAACAAATTTTTTTTACTTAACCAAAAAATCCGCGCCCATTTCATGCTCCATCCAATCACTAATGCCCCTTTATTGATATTTGAATAGTTAATCTCTGCCGAGGTTAACCTCCTTGACAAATACATAATTGGATGTTCCTCTTGCGATAAAATGACAGTGATCGCTTTTTCAATTGAATCAGTGGTTATGGTTATTTTTTTTTTTAGGAGCGAACACTTTTATTATCAGTTTTCTCATCATGATTGTCATTAATGCTTCAAAACCATTATTTTGCCTTTTCATTCACTCAAACTCACTGCTCTTCTTGACCAACTCTACAAACGGCTCAATTATTTCACTGTATCTTGGAATATATTTGTTGTATAAATTTATTAGCCTCCCAAAATACACTAATTTCTTCTTATTCGTTGGAGTAGCCAGATTTGTAATATTCTTCATCAACCTCTCATCAGGTGCTCTGCCTCTTTTCGATGCATTCTTTTTTTTTACGATAAATTCTTACAATCAAAATTGCATTTGTCTCTGGTACCGTTAATCCTGCAGTTTTTAATCTTGTTAATATATGTTCAATTTTATGCTTTAATTTTTCCTTGATTTTTATCCGACCCCTATCATCCCGGTATATAATTATATATTACTTATTTTCCCTAATAACACTTATTCAATCGCTTTCTGAAAAATATGACTGGAGGTCTTAATCTCAAAAGGTAGACGAGTCCATCTTAGCAGACCTATAGGAGTGTTAATTGTGGCGACTTCTTTGAACTTCTCATCAATCTCAATTTGGTTGTACGGAGACTTAAGATCAATTCTGGTAAAGTATTCCATATTTGTCTACGGCTATATCTTGTTCAATACACCTGTTCCCGTCCGATCACCAAAGTTAAGCAACATCGAGTCTGGTCAGTACTGTAAACGTAAGGACCAAGGATGGTCCATCGGTTCTTCAGGTTTGGGGGTTGGGCGCAGGGCTAACAACCCTGCCCCGTAAAAAACAGTTTGTTACAGAAACAGCAACAAAAAGTTGCTTCCCTATGCACCATCTGGGTGTGACGAATAAATAATGATGATGATTCCATATTTGCCAGCTCGTGGCTCACAATTTCAATATTTGGCAACAGAAATGAATTTGAGCACATTTGGTGATTCAATCCTTTATTATAACCACCGCATATCCTTAAGTCTCCATCAACTTTTTTTTATCGCAACAATAGGTGACGTCCAGTTACTTCCACCTTGAGTCAGCTTTTCTAGAATGCCTTCTTGGATCTTTCTGTTTAACTTTGCTACCACCAAAGGAAGTATGTGAAATAGAATTTTTCTCGCCTCTCTATATATTTAGGGTAATAAGAAATTTTACATTTATTATTGTTCAAATTGTTAATTTCAGTTATTAATCTGGAAAAATTATAAAAATTAATAATAATAATATTTTGAATAAAAATTGTAACATAATAGTAAAATTAATCTTATAACTGAAATTAACAATTTGAACAATAATAAATGTAATTGTAGAAACCCTATAGAGTGCCCTTTGGAAAACAGGTGCCTTACAGAATCAATAATCTTTCAATGTAAAATTTTTTCTGTGGAAAACCCTAGTAATGTAAAAATTTATGTGGGTAGTACTAAGAAGTCTCGGAAAAAATGATTTTATTAACACATGTCTTCATTTAATAAGTACAGAAATAGAACATCCCCAGCGAAATATTATTGGTATATAAAAGGAAATAAATAAAACACCCACATTAAAATGGAAAATTTTAAAAGAAGTTAGAATATGTCAGTCTTTAAACGACTCATTCTCTTTGTGTCTATACGATAAACTAGATATTATTAAATTTCTTAAGAATAAAAATCTATTAAATAAACGTAATGAAATAAATGTCATATGTAAACATTGCAAAATGTTTACCTTAGAATATGGATAAAAACAAAAACTTTATGTTTATTAACTTGCATATATCCAATAATTTGTTCAAGAAAAATAATAATTGAATAGATATTAAAATAGTTAAATTGATATTTAAATTTTTTGTAGTAATTAAATAGATATCTAAAATATTGTATTATGATGGATATTAAAAAATAAAAAATGTTATTTATAAATTAAAAGTTTTGAAAAATTAGAATAAAACGCATTCTGAATCGAAATAAAGATAGTATATTTACTCAAAAGTCCCTTTAAGTTAGATCAAAATTATAAAATGTTTTCTTTCTTTCTTTCTTCATCTCTTTTCGTTTACTTTTTTCTTTTAGAAAATGTTGGGATATGGAGAAAGCTGAAAGAAAAAATTATGTAACTATAAATGTATACAGCAACGAAAATAGGGTCTAGAGAGGGGTGTTAAAAATTAGGTTGACACTTTAGCCGTTAAGACTGAAAGAAGAAATCATGTATTCCCCCAAAATATAAAGTTTTTCAAATTTAAAGTGGATCTTTATTCTGATTAGTTAAATTGAACACACACATATTCTTTTCCCATATCTATAAATAACAAACGTATTGTTTCATAAATTTAAATCAAAATCATTTTCACAACTATGATCTAACATTGCCTGATGACGAGATAGAAATCTCGAAACATAGAAATTTTCGTGTCGCAGTATATTTTTAATTAAAAAACAAATTTAATTATGTGATTATATTATGTTCTACAATATTTATTGTTTTGAGCACTAAAAGAAAATGAATGCCAGAGAACTCGGAATTGTAAAACTGTTGGTTCTCTTTACCTGGATTTATATATATATAAATCCAGGTAAAGAGGACTCAAGGTTTTATGATTTTGAGTCCCCTGGCATTTATTTATTATAAACAATACAATAGATATTGTAAATGTAAATCATTTTCACAACCACCATCCAACATTGCTTGATGACGAGATTCTATCTCGAAACATAGACATTTCCGTGTCGCAATGTACTTTTAATTCATAATTATATGATTATATGATTCCTGCTGTACGTAATATTGAGCATGTTTAAATTATTTTGTATACATGAATTGTCATTTGCATTTTAAAACGGAGTTTTGTAAAATATGTTCGAAACTAGTTCCATTTTATTTGGATAGAATGAAGAGGCCTTATTTCGAGTGATTATGCATTAGGAATCAAAATTAAATCTTAGAGAAAAAGGGATTTATTACAAAAACAATACATTTCAGTTTGAGAGGATAATTTACCCATCATATGATGGTGAACAATTTATTCACTTGAGAATTTTAAGGTTCTGCGTTTAAAATGTTTTTATGAGACTCATTTCGAAAAAAAAAAAACGAAAATGAAATTGAATATATTATGCAAGTGAACAATAATATTAAATTTTGCCCGTTGTAACAGAAAAATACTACCTTGCTATGAAATATAACTCTAAATAAGTTGTATGTAATCTAGCAGTGGATATTTTGTAATTGTGATTACTTGAAAAAAATCTTTTAGACAGCGGCAACGCAATCAATAGAACCGCTGCTGTCAACTCTGTTTTCTTCGAGTGCTGTTCCGTCAAGCAGTTAACTTATTTTGCTGCCGGTTTGAGAAAATAACTCCTGCAATTGGATCCATCTTAAAAACTGTTACGACACCGCTATGACGGTCAGGAATGTGGTAAATGGTGAGAAGAGAAGACGCGGAGGGAGGAGCGTGAAAGTCGAGAAACGAGGTTCACCCACCATCGCCCACCCACTTCACCTTGGGACTCCTTGGTTCTCGCTTAGTTTTGAGTCGGTGAGAAGTTGACTCGAAACAGCTGAACTGAAAACAGATGATACATCCAGGCAAAAAAAAAAGAAGATATCTTCAAATTTTGTTCGTAAAATAAAATCACATTTGTCACACACACACACACACGCGCTAGCGCGCGCACACACTTTATGACTCTTTTACTTATTTTCGCTATTTCTATGCACTTTAGAATTTGTTGTTGTTGCTCTTACCGTCGTCTCGTCTGTTATTAGACAGAGCAGATGAATTGTTACCCTCGTTTAATTTTGACGTCTCCAGCATGTAATTCACATATCATATGGAACTAGTGAAAATAATGATATAATGAAGATGTTGATATTCCATACGACTTCAAATAAAAGGTTAGGAAGGAAAACCCCATCACTATTGAAAAATGCGATGAGATCTACTGGACTTGAGAAACCTATTTTCCTGAAAAATTGTTTTAAGAGAAGGATTTTTTAAATTTTAACCGAAAGAGAAAATAATAATATAATCAAGATGTTGACATTCACCACTACTTCAAATAAAAGGTTAGGAAGGAAACCCCCATCAGGGAATGGTGATAACAGCTTGTGAAACCTATTTTCCTGAAAAATTGTTTTATTTATATTAAGGGAAATATTTTATAAATTCCAACTAACAGTAGTACTGGCTGCTCGGTCAATGAATCTCGAATGTTATCATTACTACATAGAGTTTGAAAAATTGGTATTAAAATATTAATATTATTTGTGTGCAAAAGTTTTTAACGTTTTCGACAGTGCATTCAGTTTTCACAAAAGAGCATGGAAATTTTTGTAAACATCTAATTAATGTAGGCTCCGTTTTTGGAATGCAATAACGACCACCACTACCATTATTATTATTATTATGTCATTTTTCATCATATTTCGATTTCTACTTTGGTCTCACTACCAACCAAGTCTGCGGGGAGACCTAAGGCAGGTAGTGGCGTGTTGTTATGACTCCATTTCATGTTTTTCTATCTTCCCTATCATCCACAGCATTACATAGATAACGTTTTCCTTAGTGTGTGGGCTGTACTACTACTACTACTACTACTACTAATAATAATAATTATTATTATTATTATTTATGTTGTATGCACATTTCCATCTTGGTTCCAACCAGAGATACAAGGTCGGAACTGGCTTTATGACATTTTACTCCGATCATTTACCCTCACCACCCACCTAAAAAAAAAATCAAAACCAAAAATATTTTACATGGATAAAGACTTTTGCAATATCTGAACTGTACTTGTGAGAACAGTTTTTTTAATATTACTTTAAAGTATGGGCTACAAGGAATTCCTTCAATGAGTCTATCGGAACGTTTTCCAATCAATCCGAGAACTCCAACTGCAACTGGAATTACTGATGATTTTATGTCCCACAATTTTGAGATTCTCACTTCAACATCCTTGTATCTTGAAGATCTTCAAAAGGGAAATTAAGGACAGACAAAACAAAAGGGGCGATAGGGTGTCTCTTTGAAAGATTTCTCGTCGAATAATCAAACAACTGGAAGTAGCAGTACCTTTGTTGGGATTTAGGCATAATATCGTTTTTCACAGCTTTATGTTATATTTAAGGAAATTTAGCAATGGCAACCTACTGCGGGATAATCTTCCCAGTCAGTCATGTCTCTTTCGAGACATGATCGCCCAAAGCGTGTATCAAGTATGGAACTTAAGTGACTGACTATAACTGTACATTTCCAAAGCCTTCAAGATCTATGATTGTGACACACTATCAAAGGTTTTACGGTAATCTATCCAAGCTATGCTGAGCTTCCTATCTTTTTCCATCAATTTTCCAAGATCATTTTATTTATAAGTAGTTGATTTTTTAATCTATGTGAACCTTTTAGACATCTCTTCTGTTTCAGGGGAAGAATGTTGTTTTCACCGAGAAAAGAGTAAGTGCAGTTTATCAGGACAGACGTGATCAATTTATATGTTGTGGACACACATATTATAGGCCTATAGTTTTTTTGGGGTCATCTGATTCACCCACTTTTGGTAGAAGATATGTAATACCTTCAGTAATCCATTCTGGAATTTAATTGGGTTATTAATTAGCATTGGAAGAGTTTACGCAAGAGTTGTATAGATTGATGACAGATGATAAAGTCAACAGGTGCGTGGAGATTTCCATTTTGTGGATTTGGTCAGAGGTTGCCTAATATTATTGATTATATTTTTCCATTTTTTAGAGGTTTATCTTTCATTCTTTCTTATTCTTGTGTAATACAGAATCTAAATTGGGTTTTATTCATACTCGAAATATTTTCTCAACAATTTTATCCCTTTTCAATAGATGGCGGCTTTTTGACTTCTATAAATGATTTCCCAATGTCCCTATAAAACCTCTTAAAGTCCGTTTGGAATACCTTATTTTATCAATGTAACTTCCAACGCATTTCATATTGTCTTGTTCTTTATGCATTGATTATTATTATTATTAAGCTAGGTTTTCAACGGAACCCAAATAGTTTTGTCGTTTTGCCTTAAACTAAGAAAGATCACGTATTCCTCCTGTAGATTGCAGTTTCAGTAACTGAAATTACACACTGCACATCACTATAGTAGTTTTATTATAATTTGAAAGAATTTCCAAGGATGGTGCCACGAACCTCTTTCTTTTAATCTTTCACAATATATAAAAAGAAAGAAATATATTTTAAAACAATACATAGATTTTATGCATCTGGTATTTGACAAGATTTTGACTTTTCCACCACCCATATTTAGTGACGGTAGTCTGCTGCCTGCTACTACCATAAACTTAACCGGGCCTGCTTCCTTTCTCTTTCTCCCAAACCTCATATTCTTCCTAGTTGGCTACAGGAAGTAGATTTTGAGTCATCTCAAATACTTAGACATATTCTGGCAACAAACATTTTTGTAACATAGCATAAACCCCAGTTTTACACTTTCTTCTCCGTCAATAAACCTGTCGCAAACATGCCAGATTTCAGCAGGATTGATTTAATGAATGTTTGCACATCTGTGTCTAAAATTAAAAAATGACAAAATGTGCGCGGATATCACTTTTTTAAAATTAGCTATACACAAATTATGTAATAGAAATGAAAACAAAAAACAAAAAAGCAAAACCCGTATCAAAACTAAGTACAATCGTAGTAAGAAAAACAGGCTCCAATATCCAAGCTTCCCCACGCAACAGCGAAAATCGCACTTTTGCTCAAAACACGTTTTTTTTCTCTCAATGCTAAAAAAAATCTAGATTTTTATTATTGTAAAATATTTATTATTGCAAAATAATACAATAAATGTAGCACAAGGCCGAATGGGGAGTGGGTTTGTTGCAGATCTACATTGTCTATTCTATACCTAGTTAATCACATTCACCACCTAATCACTAATAACAAATTGTTTATCCACCACAAAAACTCGTCCATCATCTTAAAATCCTACATATACCATAATACCACATATTCACAGAAGGAACTAAAAAGAGATGCGTAATCAATTGAGATAAAATTGTTATTTATATACAATATTTTATAAGATATATAAAAAAATATACAGATATAAAAAGTGAGAGGAGGATGAAATGAATAACTCAAAATAAACTAAAATATAATAAAATATTCAAACAAAATTAAACAAATATTAGTAAAACCCATTAACGCCACAACAATTTAGAGTGGCTGCTGTATTTCTCCTAACATCGAAATCAAGCAGTACAGTCGTTAGCGGAGAGGGAAAGGATCAAAATAAATAGTGGGATGGGAAAATTAAAGACTGATCCAGTTAAGATGAAAAGAGGGGCAAAAAACAAACTGGGGAGATTGGGAATCTCGACTTGGATCATAACAAAAGAAAAAACCGGGAACAGTTATTCACCTTTCGCTGAAATCTGTCGATATCAAACGCTTCCTATCAGATTTGATCTTCATCTTGAGTTGATGTTCAAAGAATCTAATCAGATGCTGATAAGAATAATGTTCATAGCGCAATATTTCCTCCATTCGCGACTTCCAAATCACCATTCTTCCTACGGCTAGCAACCTGAGAAACACTAGCCGTTTCACCTCAGAACCCTAACTCTGCCCTCTAAACGGGAAGAGTGATAGTAAGGCTAGGGAAGGCGTCCCTAACATTCCTCTCCAAAATCGAATTTCCTGTCAAATCGCAACATAAGAACGCCAACCTCCAGGCGTGTCGGGGACTCATCAAGTGTGGCCTTCCCTACCCTCCATGACACGGACGTTTGGCTCAGACATCTTCGGTGACCTGATGCTTGCACCCACCCCACAAGAGGGTAGACAGCAAGCGCTCGATCGCCTTCCTACGGTCATCAAAGAGAGGCAGTACCGACAACCGAAAAATATGAGGGGAAAAACGTATGTGCACACGCCTCAGTCCTACCCTTCATGGACAACCACCGTCGAAGCCAAGTCTGGACCGACGCTTCTACCTTATTACCTCCGACAAGTTCTTGTCCAGCCGGCCCAAAACCACACTCCAATAATGCGGACAGGTCCGTCAGTCTAAGTGAAGGGCCCCAGAAGCGCGACATACTTCCAGGCGCCAAACCGCAAGACGGAAGACTTGTTGCAATTAATTTTGGCCCGCGCCACCTTTTCGGTAACTGACTGCAAACGTTCCATCAGGATCTTGGCCAAAATATTTAACTCTGTGTTTAGAAGAATTATGGGTCCTTACGTATTATCGGGAGGACCTTTGATAACAAGGTGTTATAAGCCCGCTTATAACACCAAGGAACTGGAAAAATCAGGCTTTCATCACCTCAACGTCAACCACAAGTACAACTTTGTGGATTCGAACACCGGGGCTCATACGCAGACAGTGGAACGCCTATGGGGATCGACAAAGTGGCGAAACAAGAAGCACTGTGGCACTGCACGTCACCATTTGGAGTCGTATTTGGCCGAATTCATGTGGCGGAAGCATGTTGCCTGTACTGATGTCTTTGAGTCACTTTTGGAAGCAATTGCGACGTTCTGGCCTCCGGAATTACAAATGTAATGTTATTTTATTGTTTTAACCGTTTCAATAAATAATTTACTTTAATTTTTGAGTCGTTTTTTTAAAGGTCCTCCCGATAATACGTAAGTACCGAATTATGAGCATGCAATCATCTAATTCCCCTCCCAACATCCTTGACCTTTTTTAACAGTGTGATCACACCCATGGAAATTCGGTCGGGGACGGACCTCTGTCGGAACCAGTTGTTGAACACCATCGTTAAAATCCGTACAAAGATGTGCGACAACCTCAAGCACAATTCATATGGTAAACCATCAAGTTCCGGAGACTTGCCTCTGCCGACCCTCTTCAATGCTTAGTGAACTCTCCCTCCGTGATCTCACCCTCACTGTTAGCTGCCTCAGTCAGTGCAAGCGGAGAAAATTTAGCCAAATAGCTGTGAAACTCGTCTTCATAGAGACCAGGCTCCTTTCTAAAGCGACTTTTGAAATGCCACCGAAACGCCTCGCACATATCGTCGGTCGACCTGCCGGGTTTTGACTTCTCGAATATATCGGTTGCCACCTCGACAGGTTATTTCCTTGCTCAGTTCTGCGCCCATGCTCACAGCTTCGTTAGGCATCTTGTCTAACCTATACTTAATTACCTGAATTCGGTAACGCTTACTAGCCAAACGGTCCAGGGTATGCCTAGTTAATATCTAAGTTATTAGACTCTTGTGGTGTCTTTTCTTTTCTTTTCTTTTTCTTGGGAAGAGTTGGGAGAGGGGGTTGGGGATTTAATTAAAGAAGGTTTAGAGGGGAAGAAGTCTCGGATCTGCTGCTGTACTTTCGCCCTGCTTCGATTTGCTTTCATTTCCTTTATTTTAGTTTTGCCCTCTTCCTTCTTATCCTCCCTACCTCTTTTAAGTGAAGATGAACGAGGTGGAGGCATCTCCACGCTCTCCATAACAATTTCCTATTGGGTTGTCTCTATTAGTTCCTGCTGGTTCTGTTGTATATTTCACTGCTTTTTAGGTGATTGTTTCTTAGGTGACGGTGCCTTTTGGGTGTTACATTCCGACGAGTAAGAAGTGAAGCCTTTTCTTTTCACCCATCCTCACAACCTCTGTCCATCCATTGAACTGGTTGGACTCCTCTACCACCGCCACCACTTCATTCGTTGCTGTAGTTTTGACAGCCAACAGTGCTACCAATGTTCCCACGGTATTCCTTGCCTAGCATATTTTGGACAGGTGCCGGCAGCCCCATACGTCCAGCAGTGGGTCTTTCTTTCCTCCAGAACCACGAAAATCTTCCTTCTCTGGCAAAGACGTATGACCGGGATGCTGGTAAAATTTTGCCTGTCTAAGATGTCTTGAATGCAGAAATCCTCAGTGTTAACATCTTTGTTTGAAACACGGGATACCTCTTCGACGGAGCCAAACTGGGCGAAGAAAACTTCCACGTGATCGCTACTAATATCCCTAGGCACACCGTGAACAATAATTTGAGTCCGCCGGCTGACCATGTATTCCGTCTGAAGTCGGACATTCTTGTTACAAACACACATTCTGCTATCAACTTGGCTTTATATGTCGACTCAAGCAGTACGTCCCACATTGCCATAGACCTCCTTGTTAAGATTTTAGGAACAGTTTTGAGGATTTTTATGGCCTCTTCCTTCGTCTCCCTGTTGACACCCATAAACTTGTGAGTTTTAATAGATGTCAACAGGGAGATTGTCTTTGCTGAAATATCGAGTGCTTCGATAATGATCAAAAGCTCATTTTCTTTTATGTAGTCCTTGAAGTCATGACGCATTCGGTCGTAATAGGCGGCGTCCTTTTTGGCCTGACTTTGGATACATTCTGACGTTGATGATGTCTGCGTAACAGTTGGCTGAGGAGACTCTGCTATTTTGGTTGACGTCTCCCTCAAATACGAGTTCACGTAAAAGTTCACACAAAATATTAAAAAACGATAATATTGACAACAACACAGTCAACGAAGTTCAAAAACACGTACTCTACAAAGTCGCTTTCAAAAATCGCAATGCTCTTAAAGCTCAAAAAACTAACTCTCAGTAAGTAAAAGCAATTGCCTTTATACATCGACTGAATCTTCTGATTAGCTACGCCAGACACAGAGGGAGGAAAATTAGCATAGCTTCTGATACTCATAGTAATTTTTTTTGTGCTAACAGTTCTCTGTAATTTGTTTTTCGGCAGACCACGTACTCTTTCATTCCAAAAGACAAAACCATAACCGTTCCGTAGCAAGAGTAAATGAATTAAGCACCGAAGAATTCACTGTTAGCTGTTTCTTCAGGATTTCATAGAATCAAACTATTTTTTTGCGTTTTTGCTCGACTTTGTTATATAGGTCAGTGATGCATTGTTGGTAGTCTATTGCATTGTGGGTATTCATGTTATTATTTCTACGTTTATTTTGACGAGCGTTTGTTAATTTGTTAATTTATTGATTATATACTTTATTTATTTTTTGGTTTGGATTCGTTTATTTTACTTGTTTTGTTTATTTGTTTTATCTTATTTATTTTCATTTATCCGTGTTTTCGGTTTTCGAATTTTGGTGAAGTAAAAATTTGTTTTCGAGTCTGCCTTTCGAGATGAATTTCGATCGTTTATTTAGTAGTTTGTTTTAGTCTGGGAAGGTAATTATATCTATTTTTTCCTCCAGGAAGAGTTTATAGTTTTTGGATTGATTGTTGTAGACTGATGCCATTTGACTGATTTTTCATTATATTTTTGGTGTGATTTGTTTTTTGTTTGTAATCTTCCAGATATGTTTAGAAAGCATCGTGCTGTTCACATATCTTCTATTTCTAAAGGATGTTTTTGTGCGTTGTTTCTTTGTTTCCAGGATCCTTTAGTTACTCCTATATATATTTTTCTTTGTTATCTACTGATTTTACAGAAGCTGGGTGTATTACATTGTTCTGCCAGCAATTACAGTTTAAATGACTTTCGTTCGTTATTCTGCAGTTATTTGTGGCTTTAATTTGTTCAGTTGGTTTGTTGATTATTTTCATGTGGTGCTTTTTTATTATTTGTATCATGTTTTCGGCGCTATTGGAGCTGATATTTATTGTATTTTTGTTGTATATCTTGTGGAGAATGCTTGACGTTGAGATGTGTTTGTGCATGAGTTTAATGAATATTTTTTTACAATTGTTTTTACGTTTTTGTTGTACGGCGGGTTGAATCAGATGATGTTTCTCTTCCTGTTGGCTTTTCTTTTTTTTGTGTGTGATGTGTATGTGAGTGTTGCCCAGAATGAACAATTTTTTAGGGCTTTTTCACAGTATTTCTTTCCTTCCTTGAATTTGTTTCATTGGAAGAATTGTCTTAAAACCTGCGGTTAATTGATTGTGTTATCTACTTCATTATTGATGGTGGGTGGTTGGAAGATGAGTCTATATACAGTGCTTTATCATTGAGTTTTCTGTAATGTTTCTATCTACCTTTTCTTAGGTTAAAGGTAAAATCTAAAAAACCTTCTTCGTTTAGGTTAGTTTTTATGTCTATGACGAATCCCATATTTTTGAAAATATTTACAATTGTTTTTCTAGTTTTCTCTGTGTTTTGCTTGTTATAGTTTCTTAAGATTATGTGATCGTTGTCCGTGCAAATTCCGTGTATTATTTTTGTTGATTACTTTTTACTTTGTTCGTGCAGCAAATAGATAACTATGAGTCCGCAGGTCTCTGTACCGTGAGAGCTTCCTATTGTTGTGTCAATAGACCCATTTCAAAATGCTGATATGAAAACTAATTTTTATTACGCTACATGAAAATCGAAAACTGAAAAGGAACAAGAAGAAAGTAAATGAAATAAATTAATTCAAAAAACAAATAGGCAAATAAACTAAGGGATGTGGACCTAAATTAGGACCATCAATAATAAGACAAACACCAATGTAGGTTTAGACATATATTAGACAAAACAATACAACGATACAAAATATAAACATAGAAAAGCCAAAAGAGAATACTGTACTGTAAGTCAGTCAGTGAACGCTACTAGAGTTTCCACAGAATCTCAGCAAAGGTATTTACCAACCCTTCAAAGCAAGACTAGATGTGACACAAGGTCTTTTTATTGTGGGTCTTCCAGGCCATATAGCCAGGCCAAAAAATGTTTGTCTATTTTTACCAAGTCGTGATTCTACCCTTTCGGATGAACCACGACTGGGTTAGTGCTCTCTACTCGGAAGCAGAGAGCGCCCTCTACCCGAAGGCAGAGAGCTGACAGTGTCATAGTTGCAGAGGCATATGCCAGCTAAGCACAGAGTCTCAGCAACGGTATTTACCAACCTTCCCATGCAAAGTTAGATGTGACACAAGGTCATTTTATAGCGGGTCTTCCCGGCCATATAGCCAGGCCAAAAAATGTCTGTCTATTTTTACCGAATCGTGATTCCACCCTTCGGCGGAACCACGACTGGGTTAGTGTTCTCTGCTCGGAAACAGAGAGCGTCCTCTACCCGAAGGCAGAGAGCAGACAGTGTCGTAGTTGCAGAAGCAAATGCCAGCGCAGAGTCTCTGCAACACCTCGAGCGTTAATAAACCACAGCTACATATAGTCCTATGACGAGTCCATTATCTTATGTGGGCAATACCCCACAACACTAAGTAAATAAACAAATTATAAACTACGCCCACAAAAATAACCATTAGAAATTTACAACAGAATACCTACAATGCAATAGATTATCCACAATGCACCACTGACCATTACATAGAAATTTGAGAATGAACACAGCGCATATATCTTGAAGATTGTGTTTAGCATGAAACAGACTGTCACCTCTCGCTGTTGACGTCAATATCTACTTTTATATTTACAAGCGCTCTGTTTCTGATATTGATTCATTTAACCCACAATTATAACATACCTTTAAAATATATTTTATCATATTTAACTTCTAATAAACAGTAGAGCACTTTCTCTACTTTTTTAACCTATCATAGATATGGAAAAGTTTTGCCACGACTATTTCTTAAAAACATACCCACGCCATCACCATCTTCATAAAAGCTAAAATTAATAGAAAAAAAAAAAGAAAACTTCAGAAAAATAATGAGATGGAAATCATATTTCTTTTTAAAACAAAAACATGATACAAATACCAACGCTCAAGGAAAAATACGGCTTTAAAACAAAACAAAAAAAAATTACCAGTAACACAAAACAACTAGACGACTTCGAGTAATAAATTGCATCGCTATAGCAAAAGCATTTATCACACTAAAAGACCACAAGGATAATTTCAGAACAAATTCAAGATACAGACTCATAAACCTTATCAAAAGTGAATGAAGGTAAAAGAAGTACAACAATACTAAAAAGAATTAATTCAGAGCAAAGAAAAAGTTAGGAGTAAATCTGTGAAAAATTCACAAAAACAACTAGAGTCTAGTTTCGTAAACTAAAAAACAAACATAATTGCCAATTTATACACCTAGATATAAGATAATTCTATCCTTCTATAGCAGAACCTTTACTAGATAAGGACATCTCTTTAGCCCAAGAACAAAAAAAAAAATAAACACAGACGAAATAAAAATCATTAAACACTCCCGAAAATCACTACTATTCGACAATGAAGACTGATAGATAAATAAAGAAGGGACATTTGAGACTACAATGGAAAGCTTTAACGGTGCAGAGACCTACGAACTCATAGGTATATATTTGCTACACGAACTAAATAGAAATAATCGATAGAAGTGATAACGGACTCTGCAGGAATTGTGGAAAGAAAAGCGGTTTTATGCTTCAGAATCTTGAACTGCATTGTGTGGATACTATTTGATTAAATTACATCAATCATGTGAAAGGAAGGCAAAAATGATTATCTATGCTGATTAAAATATAGCAGCTTCATCTTGGAAACGTTAAAATTTACAAGCCATTTCTTGTCCTAGTTACCAACTGATTAAAGGCCATTTTCGAGAGCAGCTGCTAGTTTATTTTGTCAACTGATCTGACTTACGATTAAGATAGGAGTAAATAGTTGTTTCATCGCATAAATACCAAGTCGGGAACTTAAGACACCGGGAAGGTCATTGATGAAGATAAGCAACAACGTAGGTCCAAGGAGAAAGCCTTGTGAGACCACCACATTAAAAAGGAAAGGATCTAAAAAGATGGTCGTTCAGCACGACATTCATTAGACGATTTGTTAAGAACGACTGGATTAATTCGACCACAGACACTATAACCCTTGAACTTGCTATAGTATCTTTGGCCAACTATCCAATCGTTCTCAAGAAATTGTGTAATTAAAATATTTACGGAAAATCCCGAAGATTTACAAAATGATTTAATAACCGACATATTGAAATTATTTTTTTTGAGCATTATTTTTAATCGATACTCGTATTTGATTAAAAACAAAATATCTACTCAAATACGAGTATCGATTAAAAATAATGTTCAAGCAAACAATTTTAACTGAAATAATGTTGAACGGCCACGCTTCTAGATCCCTTCACATTAATGTGGGGGCCCCCAGCAACGTGCAGAAGAATAGCTTAGTGTGCCTTCTTGATCGTTGTTTACTGGCGTGAAGTGGAGTGATTTCATTGAATTAATTGGTTCTGTCTACTGCGAGGAAAGTTGATAGACAATTTTTGTGTCGCCAGATCGCGCCTCTTGCACATGTATAAATCTACCACTGGTCCGTGCATTAAATATGGCTGCTATATCTGATGTGGTGCTTCTGCTATCGGTCCGTTATATGCCACACGTGGTGCACGCTTGGGCTATCATGTCTCGAAAGAGATATGACTGACTGGGCAGAAGATTATCCCGCAGTAGGTTGCTATTACTTTCTGCGGTAGACTCATTGCCAGCCAAGGCTATAGAATCCAATCTGTTCTATTATTTAACCCATAACTGGAGGGAAGAGTCGGATTAATACTTTTTCCAAGTGTATTTGCGCGTAAGTGAATGCAGGGAATTCAACTGGAATTCGAACTCGGCTCCCCGAGTTCTCGTTCCGAGTCAATATCAACAACGCACATCCTGCTATACATTTCAAAATTATCGACAAAATTCAAAGAAGGGTTTGTAATGGCATCGATCCTAACCTGGTATTTCGAGTTCACTTACTTTTCCACCTCTATGACATTGTTTTCTTTTCCTTTTCTGTAAATATTTTCATGACAGTTGTTCTAATGGCCGCTTTTCCTTGGTACCAGGTCTTCCTTGGTATCGGTTTTACTGTTGAAATATATGTAAATTCTTTTAAAATAGTTTCTTCTCTCGCACATCTCATTCCTGTTTCCCTGCAATCTACAATTTTCAAAAATTTAAGAGTAATGTCCATCGTCATCTTGTGCCTTCGTGAACTCTGTTCTTTTATTTTCCTTTGTCCTCCCTAAATTCTTTTTTTTTCTTTCTCACTATCGCCTGAAATGATTAAGAAACATTAACGTGATATTCAAAAGTTAATCATTTCATGGCATTAATCTTTCATTCATTCGGCTGTTCTGGAGGCTGCCTAATTTTGAATTCCATTCATGTTTTTGACAATTGTATTTCTGCACGAGACAAATAAACAAGAAGCACTAGGAAGTGTTCGAGATCTCAAGTTTAGTTCGACAGAGATGTTTTTGTCGCTCTTGCTTTTATCTGAGAATACTTCCAGATTAAAAGTGTACCTGATTCCACATGTGGTTGTCTTTAAAAAAAGAGGGAGATTTATCTTTGTTTATCGATTGTTTGTACTGCATCCGCTTGCAAATTGAATGTTTAAGCTTCAGTGAGGTCTCTTTTGCCTTTTTGGCATCCGGATAAGCATATAATTTTCCCAAGTTCATGCAGTGGAATACGGAGGATAGTGCACTTCGTTAATCATAAATACACCCATTTTCTTTCTTCTCTTTCGTTGCTTCTTTTGTTCTCTTTAAAATGCGGTGTTGCACTTTTTTAATGCATTTTTCTTTCCATTATTTACACTGTTCGGACTGTCGTTCTCATTTTTATTGCCATGTTTACGACGTTTCGGCCGTTGTACGCTCCGACCTTCTTTAGATACTAGGAATTATGAACTGAAACTTTTATTTCGATCACTAGAGTATATAATTCACATTCCATATGCGATGCCTCTTCCGGATGCTATATAGTTTTCTTCCTTTAACTCAATTCTCTAAGTTATTTGTTCGCCACTATTTTAGACTGGTATTGAACTCACAATTCTGTAGGTCAAGTCACTGTATCACGCTTGTATAAACTGGGCCATGTGTCCTTGAGTACACCTTTAATTATATACACCAGTGATCGAAATAAAGGATTCGGTTGAAAAATTCTAGAACCTGAAGAAGGCCGGACTGTACAACGGCCGAAAAGTCGTAAATATGGCAATAAAGATGAGGACAACAGTCCGAACAGTGTAAATAATCTAAATACAACCTTACCTCAGAAGTATAGACAAATTCTTCTTTCCACTTTTTCTTTTTTTTCTTGTTCTTCACTTTCTTCGTCTTCTTTTCTCTGTTTTGCTTTCTTTCTGTTCTTCTTTGTTCTTTTTTTCTTACTTTTCTGTTTTTTCTTTCTCATTTTTCTTACTCTTACTTTGCACCTTTCTTCCCGACACTTCTCTCACCGTTTCAAACCTTTAACGCCTCGGCTGCCCATTTTGTGGACTAACAAATGGTTTTATATGTAAAGATTAAATTCAACACGAAAAATGACTAATGTCGTTACATTTGATTCTTCGTATATTTTCTCCCCGAAAACTATTTAAAAACTGTCAGCATTGCCTACAGGTCGGATAAATATCTTAGTGAAAATCTCTATTTTTACTTCATTGAAATAGAACGAACAGAATATTTCGATGATTCAATGAAAGTCGACTGTCCGCTTGTTAGCGCGATAATTACAAACTATTTTGTGGTTTGTGCGAAGAGAACTTATTTATTTGAATGTGTAGAAGCTTCTAGAATCAAACAGAATGTTTGATTTTGTGTTCGACCAACTGCAATGCTACCAACTGAAATAAGCAGATTATTCAAGAAGACCTACTTTATATTACGCTACTTGAAGTGGATCGTTTTTTGTTTTTCTACTTATTGAAACTGTAATTGTGGCTTTTTATGCTCTATTAACGCATTACGCATGTGTAATAAAATCTTTTGTAAAAAATTCGAACAGAAATAAGGTCAGCTGAATTTTTAGACTGTATGTGGAAAGTGTATATAACCATTTTCCATAACATCTTAAAGATGATAAAAAATACACGTTATGAACTGACAAGTCTTACAGTCTTATAATCTTACATATCAGTGACAGTGTAGTTCTCGTCGCATAAGGTGCATTTTATTTTTAAAACAATACTTTAAAAACCATCATGTTAATTAAAATGAGAATGGCAAAAACGGGACAAGTTTTTGCCTTAAAGTGAATGTTACCCAGCCACCACGATTCGTTAAAAAAACCTAAGCGGCCTTACAATATTTAACGAAAAAACGTTAATTTTTCGCTGTAAATAAAAAATGAAAAAAATAACCGTAAGAAAGACACATGTACCAAAGTCGTGTTATATGACATAAAAAATCTTGTTGTTTCCAGCGGCATTCAAAAGACATTTTTAAAAAATTGACATTTTTCCTTTTTCTTTAAAAGATTTTTGAACGTAATAACAAAAAAAAAAAAAAAAAAAATTGTGAATTTGAGCGAGGATTTATAATGTAATACTGTATAATTGACACAGTCAACAAAACATCATTTTATAGATCGATTAATTCAAACAATTTATGAACTTTTAAATATTTTAACATTCTTTATTAATTTCTGGTACCTAAAATTTAATAAAGTATTAGATTGCTTCAAATATTTTCTCAATTTTTAAGATTACGAGGTAGCTAAAAAATTATATAAAAAGTTGTTCCCGTTATATTTGTAAAGTAATTGTTGCAGTTACCTCTCTTTTATAGAGAGACTTGTCAACACCTTATAAAAACACCACAGTGTGTTATAAAATACTTTTCTATGATATTTTAAACTAAAAGTAAATTAAACGTGTTTCAAATCAGATTAATTACAAATGAAATCGGCTAATCTTCCTCATATAAAGTTTTGAAAAATATATTTTATTTTTTAAAGAGAATTATGCTGTGTTGACAGATTTGTCAATATGGACGATGCTAGCATTTTTATTGATAATAAAAAAATCTCATACCAATTAATTTAAATTTGGTTTGAAATACAGCAAAATATTTTGCTCATTGGAAATATTAAATTTAATTTAATAGCTTGAAAGTAAAACTAAAATAAAAACTTGAAGAACTATTTTTTCAATTTAAACAATGCATTTTAAAACATAGACAGCGTTTTTTAGGGTGGGTATGTAACTACTTTCAAGAAATGCGGCTTGTTGGACTATGAAACTCTTAGTGGGCAAAAGCATACTGCTTGAGTTAGTGGTTTCTCCTACAAAGAGATACGCGGGTTCGCACCATGTTGGATGGAACATTATCTTCATTCCGATAGCCGAATGAACAATGCACGCTGTTTAATATAAAAAAGGGCGTCAAATTAAACACGGGGTATCTATTAAAATATATATTTATAAGAAATAATGTTGAATCAAGAATAAAAATCCATTAATTCCTTAAGTATGTATTTAAAATGTATCCCTAAAATAACGTTTATAGAAATAATGACATTTATATGTAAGCGTGTGTGTGTGCGTGAGTGTTTCTGTATTTAAACCTTAAATTTTTATTAATTGTAACTTGATTAAATGATCTAAACTTATGTTAATATTCCTTTGATGTAAATTTCTAAGATAACCTTCAGAGAGATTTTAATAATCTAGTCATCCCCTCCTTAGTCCGGAAGATGTATAAAGCCTAATTTGGTAACCTTCCAGGAAATGGTGTTTGGATAAAATGCCAAGCTTTCTATGCTGGGAACAGGTTGCTAGGAGTAGATATGTTCATCTTTCCTGTTCAATAAACATGGAAGGGGTGCTCCCTTCCATGTTTATTGAACAGGAACATTATTTGTTTCCTGTTTAGGATATGGTTTATCGGTTCTTCTTTTCATGACCATAATGATTTAACTGTTTTAATTTTTTTGTGATCTGACTGATCAGTGGTTGCGACTTTTTATCATGGGATTACCGGGTTGGTATTATTCTGGTTTCTCTATTAGACTTTCCGTAAGACGCTTATTTTTGTCTGCTCGTAATAATTCTTTTGGAGAACCATGATCGCTCATATGCTGAAAAGAAAGCGGCACACAGAAGAAGACAGTTGTGGGGAAGGAGTAGCATGGCAAGTGATAAGAGATAGTAGTTCGATTACAATGTCCAAGGCAATGTGAAACGAAACAATCGCTACGTTACAAATATAGGATATGGTTCTTCAATAACCTGGAAAAGTGCGAGAGAATAATATTATCACTTAAGATAAAATTGCAAAGCCATTTCGTTATAAATGGTTGTCTCTGGTGACAAAAGCTGAAATCTCACAGTAGGATTGTACATTGATTGAAGAGAAGCAGTATTTGGAAAATATCGCAGTACACAAAATAAAAAAAAAGCGAATGGTGCTAGTCGTTTGTAATTGGATAATGTAGCATATCGTCTTGGCTCACCACCTGATGTTTAATTTAACCGCTCAGCGCTTTGATATTATAATCTGGTTAGTTAATTGAAATCTTACTTCACTGAATATGAATTAATTTTATATTTCTCGGCTCATAAATATTGACTGGAAAGTTGAGAATACAGGATGAAATATATAACGAGATGGTATTTTCATCTGGTATTCCTAAACTGTGACGGAAAACCAAGAAAGTCCTACTAGATACTCTGGGTTACTGGTAATGATCTCTCAGCATCAAAACCTTGTCCGGCCTCAGACTCATCAAATGATAAAAACTTTACTGGTGAAAGAGTTGTTTTTCGCAGCAGCATGTATATAAAATGATATCTATGATATACACATATTCACCAATTGAAGATCACTTTCTTCGTTTTTACTGCGATGTTCCTATTTTAATGACGCGTTTTCTGGTAAACGTATTAGGCAAAGATATTGATACCGGGATTACTAGATTTAAAAGCACTTGATTTCTTCTCACAAAGAGAGATTAAAAAAGAGGTTTTTGTAACGCAATTCAATACATTTTCAGAACCAGGAATTGCAACTGAAGCAAATTTCAACGTTATTAAAATGGATACAGTAGATGATGTTTGCGATGCTGTTTTTCAACAATACATTTATACCTTACTATTTATACGTGGCTATTTTCCCTTAGACACAAACACTGCTTTATTACAGTCCATTTGAATTTGAAAATAATGCTTGTGATCTGACTTATGAATTATGACAAGTCAATCAAAGTAAAAAACAAAATTCGATCACTTAATATCCAATAATTTTGAACAGAATCATCGCGGACCGAAAGCTTATCAAATTGTTTTCTTTAAAGATTTTAAAGGTTATTTTTTCTTTAAAAAGAAATGTCATAGTTTATTATTTATTTATTTATTTTATTTTAGCAAATCAGGTTGGTGTATATAAAGTAGGTAAGAGAAAAAAGATGCGCAAGGAATAGAAGATCGAATTCAGTGTCAATGGTCAACATATTTATAGAAACTCTTGATAGGTAGACAGAGACAGAGTGAGAGAGGGAGATGATTCTTTTTACTCTGAACTATAAGCTTCTTGTAAAGTACAATAACAAAGACTTTGCCCACCCACGAGGCTGATGATACCAGAAATATCTCCACCACCCAACGAGATGTAGTTGTTGAGTTTATAGAATGAATGTGAAACCTGAGTATTTATACTAGACATATGGATTCGAGGCGCCTCTCAAACCGCAGCTTGAGAGACATTATTTTTGGAGACCAGTCTGCTCTGCTATGAAACAGGCTTTGTTAAAATAAAAAAAAAAACTTGATTTTTTGTTTCTTTAAAGAAAAAGATTTCATATGCATATTAATTCTTTCTTGAAAACTGACTGTTTAGACTTTTGTCGAACTTTCTGGTTCTTTTCATTTCCCCTAAGTTCTATGTTAGCACAAATATTTCACTCACTTCAATAAAAATTTCTAACAAGTTCTAAATTTTGCGTAAGTTTTGAACAATCCTTCTACATTGCACAGTTACATTCAGAATTTGCATTTTAAATCGGTATCACCCCGAGCAAGGCAATAAAGCCACTAAAACGCAAGGGGGTTACAGAGTGTAGAACAATTAGGGACAGAAACATTAATAGTGAGCAGAGAGAAGAATAAGCAGTAGGACAGTAGATAGCGAGTGACATTGCATCTGAATCTTTGCAGCTTAAAGTTAGCTGGAAAGCATGGAGCCAGAAAGGAGTTCAAAAACCGAGAAGTGTGAGAAAAGACACTGTTAGCATAGAACTTACGACTACATTTCGCCAACTCAACTGTAAATTAGAGATATCGGGCTTAGTCTAGTATTGTGCTTAAATTCATAAAGTCTAGGCGAAGAGTTGACCCGAACAACCTACGACGAAGAGTTCATCTGAACAAATATCATGAAAATATTTACAAAAAAAAAAGGCACAGAGAAACAACCTTAAGGCAGTGGATAACTGACTAAAGCTGAGCCGCTAGATCAGGATCAGTAATATTACAGATTATTCTTTGTATCTTATCAAGGCGCTCAAGGTAAATAGCAAGGGCACCGAACCATATGTGGCAGCAATATTCTAAGCATGGTCGAATGGTAGACTTATAGATATGTAGGATCGATTCCGAAGAGAAAGATTGTCTCACATGACACAGTGAAGCGACTTATTTAGCAGCTGACCTAGCAATGAATTCAATATAATCTTTCCACTTTGTTAGCTGAGAATGTTAGCCTGAGAAGGGGTAACGAGTCCCTTTCTTGGAGGTTAGCATCAGCTATTTTCATAGGCAGTGAGGAGCCTCTCCGATGATTAATATACTGAAGTTTAGTTTTCGAGCCATTAAAAATAACAGGCCATTATTTGCTCAATTTAACGACGGTTTTCAAGTAGTTTTGGACATCTGCTGTCATTTTGATCTTGTTGGACTGATTAGCCTTACTATTGAGGCAGAAGTAAATCGTTGTGTCTTCAGCGTAGATATTAAGTTGAGAGCTGGTGTCATCAGGAAGGTCGTTAATGAAATTTAAGGACAGCGTAAAACCAAGGATTAGAGCCCTGATTAGTACGAAAGGGTCTAGACGAGTTGCCGTTCGTTCAGGAAAACTTCCATTTCACTTTCACGGGTGGAGTGTGAACCGGGCGATAGTTCAGTTTATTTTTGCGAAGAAGAACAGTACGTCAGACCAGTGAAATTCTTTCGAGATGCCCGGGCTTCGCCTTTATTTCTAAAGCATGATAGACTTATAAAAAAAATGATAGACGTTTAAAATATAAACATTGCTACAAAATAATTAACGAACTATTTGTAGTTTTCTACTTTATATCTCATGTTGATATACTGGATTTAAAAAGAACAAAACTGGCAATTCCAAAAAGAGTTACTTTTCTCTTATTCAAAACGTCCTGATCACTAACATATTCGCTTAATTTTTAACAATTGTGTCTCCATTTTGAATAAGGTTACAGTTCAAATTGATCACGTTGCTATGGGGCAATGATCAGTAAGCACGTTTTTTTGATTATGACTATCTGGCGAGTTCAGTTTTCATGGGCGCTTCACACTTGTTGTTTTGTGGCATACAAACGAACTTAAATATCAGAGCATGATTTCGAACTCTGAATTTTTAACGTAGGTAGATCTTTTCCTGGCGACTGACGTAACACTATCTTCCAAGTAATGTTTACTCACTTTAGTTTTGTACCGTATGATTTGTGCTAAGCGCAAGTAGAAGCACCCGCTTTTATTAAATAAATCAGCTGACATTTTTTGTGTAACTAGAGAGAATAATATGTTATTCATTGTTTTTTCTAATATTTACTTGTTCTATTAATGGCAGAAGAAAACGTTTATGAATGTTAATGGTATATAATGCGGGGAAGAAACAAATTATTTTATTCTAGAAGGTGTGTTTACACGAAATGATACTAACGATTGGCACTTAAAATTTTAACGTATTTAAACATTTATTTTTATCTAATTTTTTATTACTTCTTGATATCAGTGAAATGAACATCTCCGACACTCACAGAGAGAGAGAGAGAGAGAGAGAGAGAGAGAGAGAGAGAGAGAGAGAGATAAAGAAGAAATAAACATCAAGAGAGCGCTTGCCGTAGAGTGACTGTTAATCAGATAATCGCGATATCAAACTTCACTAAATGCTCTGCTTTTGTAATCTTCTACCAGACTAAACTAAGGTTTGATATCCATTAACCCGACAGATTTTGTTATTTAGCGTTATTTTTAGTGGATACTCTTATTTAAGCAAATGCCCCGTTTGTTTATTTATTTAACACAAATCTTATTCAAGCAAAATATGCGTTCTCCGGAGAGAGAGTTTGTCAAACGTGTTGTTGACATTTATTGTGTGAGATTAGCTATCAACGCATTTAAGTGATACTCGTCAACTATTTCCTTTGCACATTTGTCATTTTGCTTTTCTTCTTCGTAATAAGTGAACTTCTGACTGCAAAATCTGATCTGACACGGGCCAGCGTTCCTTGTACCCATCTTTTCAAGTAATTTATGTCGTCTAAGTGCTGAACAAGCTAACAAAATTTATTTGCATTGTACTGAAGTCAGGAAGGCAGGCAGGCAGGTAGACAAGTAACAAGCAATGTTTATGGGCACAGATTCCATATTTTCGGCAGATTCCCGACGAATGGAGACTGAACAACTGAACGTTCGACTACAAAATTAGTGATGCCTATAACATGTGCTAATTACTCAGAGAAACATGTTTCTACTTGCATTGATTCAGTTAAGTATCATACGTGATACACGCTTGGGTGATCATATCTTTTTCGAGACATGACTGACTAGGCAAAATGTTTTCCCGCAGTAAGTTGTTATTTCTTTTTACTGTAGACTGGTTGACAATCAAGGCTATAGAACCGAATCTATTCAACCCATAGCTGGAGGGAAAAGAGATGAATTTATACATTTCCCAATGCTATTTGCGCGTAAATGAATGAAGCAAATCTATCTAGCTATCCACTAAAATACAGTCTACTTATTTCAATTTAGATGCAAGAGAGCGACCTCACCTTCCCTTCAAGGACGTCTGTAAAAAGGACATAAGAGTGATGGACATGAACGACGAGAGGTGGGAAGACGTTGCCAACGATCGATCACACCGGAGACGACACGATTTACATCATGTACTGAGGCGAGGAGAAGAGAAGAGAATGCTTGCCGTCGGGGAGAAGCGTGATAAAATAAAACAAAAAACAAAACAAAACAAAAACAACATAGTAACATCGGGAGTAGGGGGTCCTCTTCATGCACATTCGCTACAGTCTAGACTGTCACTCCCTTGAAGGCCTGCATAGCCATAACAAATGCCGCATCGTAATCAGCAACTGAAGAATAACTTTTGCAGCGCTGATCTAGTGAGTCTCGCAAAACCGACGGATGCCACATATATAACGCTGTAATTTTTCAGATAAATAGGAATAAAGAACGTTAAAATCTCAAGAACAATATTATGTTATATTATTTCAAAGCAAATGTATTAAGAATAAAATCATGGCATAAAATGTTTTCTACAAGTTACTTTGTTCTGGATATTTCAAAATAGATTACTTCTAGAAAAGAAAATGACAATGATAAATTATTTTGTTTTTGTTGCAACAACAATTTCGAATATAGTTCAATATTAAGTTCTCTCGTTCTCATTTTATCTTCCTTTTAAGATATTTGTTAAACCTCTGTTACCGAATGCATAAATTTATACATAAAAAACCATTCCATTTTCGTTGGTTATCCAAAAAAAGGTTTCAAATATATAATAGAATTTTCATTCATTATCATTCAGCTTAACTGTGGCTCAGACAAGACAAAAAGTGAACATTAGGCACCTCACGGAGCTAAAAAAAATTAGTCTTGCAGATTAGTGAGTACAATCCTTACTGAATGTCCTGGGTATCATTTATAAACTTGGGCAAGAAAAAGAGTTGCAAAAGTCAGCATCATGGCTTAGAAGATTTAATAAATTTATATCTATATATATATAAAAGGCAAGATGTTTGTGTGTGTGTCTGTCTGTCTGTCCTGGGCTACTTATTTTTTTCCGATTTCCCCCCGATATCGGAAATCGATAACCCGATATCCGATCAGGTCTTATCAAGATCAGGATTTCAGCCCTTTTATCGGGGTTCTTATTGCAGAATTTGCTCTAACTTGGTAAAATTATAGTTTTTAGTTTCAAACATTAGTAGCTCTTCTCAGAAGACTCATTTTCCCCGATATCGGAAATCGATACGTCCAATATTCTATCGAATCTGATCAAAAACTGATATTCAGCCATTAGTATGACTCATTTCTTCAATTTTACTCCCGATGGGTACGATAAGTTTTCATGAACTTACTTAGGTTAGTTTATCCTTGAATGACTTATTTCACTCCGATATTGGAAATCGATAACCTGATATCTTATCGGGCCTGATCAAAATCAGGTTTTCAGCCCTTTTATTTTGTTTTTTTGCCACTGGTTTTGCTCTAAGTAGGTATAATTGTAGTTCTTACTCTCAGCCATGATACCATTTACTCAGAGAACTCATTTAGCCTTCAAAATTCAGTTTGCAACAGAAAACTTATTTGACATCGATATCGGAAATCAAAATTTGACTTACATCCATTCATTTATCTTTCAATCTACGGTTTCGCTTTGACTGGAAACAACTATTGCTTGTTAGTCTTTCATGCCAACGTTCAAAGAGTCTGAGCTCCAGGACCATGGATAAGTTTTAAAGCTTTCATTACACCCGAGCAACGCCGGGCTATACTGCTAGTGCATAAAAGAATAGAGAATTCTGTTTTGTACCTTCATTGATGGGTGTCTACATACAAGCAGGAGTCAAGATACAATTTCGAATACTAAGTTTCAAAGCAAGAAGCTGAACTCTTCTTTAATACAACACAATCTATCTGTTCCTATTTCCTTTATTTGATTATTGGTCATACAGAGTTTAGCAACAACTAATAACTTTATATTCCCTATTCTTTCAATTCTGGTTATGGAGCGTCTATCTCCTGGTCTAATTATATATTCTTATTTTTAGCCAAATTCAAGGCATTTCTCTCTGTTGAAATTCCTTCAAAGATTGGAAAATCTCCAAGATCAACGAAAGATGTCGGTAAGCTAAAAAGAAATGCATCTTTTATGTTTGTCCGTAGCAGGAAATAGGTTGATATATTGTGCGTAACCTTTTCCTTTACAATAGTTACGTATGATAACATCCGGCGAACAGATGTAAAATTCAGATATAATATCGAGATCGTCTTCTAAATATTTGAGTGCTCGTTGCCAACAATAAGTAATGCTAGCAACAGTCAACTGCAGACGTCATTAGTAATATAGAAGAAAGTATCATGGCAAACATTTACTATCAGCTCTCAATCATATCTTTCTAACAGTTTCGTTTGTATGACACCTGTCATAGGTATTTTTGATTTCATCCTGTCTGTTTTGAAGCGCATCAATTTTTTTTTTGCACACCCGGATCTTATTTCAACGTTGTTTATCATTCTATGTTTAAATCGAATAATTTTAGATATTCATCAGACGAAAAAATGTGCTGTTAAAGCTTCAGGAAGAAACTTGGGAAACTGATAATAGTTGACTGTTTGAGTCCGTTTAGGTAAGACAGACATACCGTTTGAGTTTATAAACTTGAAAACATCACACAATCATATCTATTGATCCCTTTTCACTCTATCTCTCTCATGTTTATTAGACCACCAGGTCAGTAAAGACAGGGGACTAGAATGAAAGATGCCTTGAGTTATTCTCTTAGTGCATCAGCACGAAATGAATTGTTCATTGATAACGACAGAAGCACCACAGTCCTCTTGGTATTCTGGCGTGTGTTAAACTTAGATTTTCCCAAAGCGTAACTGAGATAAATAGTAATTGAGCGTCTTCTGATGTAATCCAGAATTTGTGTCCCGTGGGGCCAGACAATACACGTAATAAACAAACGCTAGCTTACAGTATAGATTTCAGAAGCACGTGAATGTTATGACTTCTTACTATTTATATTCACGGCTCTTTTGGTATGACATGATGGATTTTTTAAAAATGCATTCTCACGTAAAGAAAAATCTGACTCGATGGTAATCGTCTCATCGGCGCCACCTTTTACCTTTTTAAATTACCAAACTCTATATAAATCTTCAGTTAGTTATATATTCATATATATGAAGAGAAAGTGTGTATAAGAGAGAGAGAGAGAGAGAGAGAGAGAGAGAGAGAGAGAGAGAGAGATCAAATGAACGTATTTATGTATGTGTGTGCATGAAATAAAATTCTATTTCAATTTTCTCGTCTTATTTATATAAAAAATGTTCAATGTGTAGCATTCAAATGAACTTCTTCTAAAAAGATTAAAATATAGAATTAATTTTTTGAAATCGAAACAAAGGAAACTTTTGAAATTTTGAGAACATCTTGTGCGTACGAGCGTCGCCTATATTGTTGCATGTATACGTTCGTTTGTGAAAATACATTGCGAAAAATAACACTATAAAAGCCTTGAAACTTTCTATATTAGTTTCTTTCGTTTTAATAATAACAGGATAATTTCATGCATAATGTTTGAAAATATTCTCGAGTCAATATTCACAGTATCATCTTGGCTTCTTTAATAGATAAGAAAAGCCCAGTGGACATTTTCGTCTGTTTCTGTCTTTAGAGTGCAACTGACACAAACGCATTAGTAAAATGTAGCCTACATATTTCGAAAAGCTAATTAAATAAAAAGTTAAATTGGTTCGAATCTGATGCTTAATAAATTATTTACTTAGATTCAGTTTTATTCCATTAAGCCTTTAATTTGTTTTCGTTTGTTAAAAGAAGTTTATAAAACTGAAGGCGCTTCGCCATCGAGTCGTGGTTAGCAAACTACTGTAGATCCTCAAATCATATTCTCCATAGTTCTGATTTTGTGCCGTATTCAGTTAAGTATCTAAACTTATTGAGAAATGGAACTTTGTCTCTGTGTGTGTGTGTGTGTGTCTGTTACCTATAGGCTCCGAAACGGCTGAACCAATTTTCATGAAAATTTACACAGTTGTACTATAAGCGTCTGCGAGTGTTCTTAGCTAGGTTTTGTGTCGAGGTACCCCCGATAAATATCGAAAATCGATAATCGATAAAATCGGGTTATAGAAGGAGTGGTCCGATTTTAATCAAATTTGATACACTCATAGACAAAAACATAAGAAACGATATTCAGAAGTTTCAAGGTTGCAGTTCTTAGAATAGTGCAGAAAATCGATAATATATATATATATATATATATAAAAGGCAAGATGTTTGTGTGTGTGTCTGTTTATCTGCCTGTATATCTGTATTTTTTCAGCCTTTTTATTTTAGTTTTTGCTTCGGGTTTGGCTCTATGTAGGTATAATTGTAGTTCTTAGTTTCAGCCATGATATCATTTACTCAGAGGACTTATTTAGCCTTCAAAATTCAGTTTACGACGAAAAAAACTTATTTGATATTGATAACAGGAAATCAAAATTTGACTTACATCCATTTATTTTTCTTTCAGTCTACGGTTTCGCTTTAATTGGAAACAACTATTGCTTTTTAGTCTTTCGTGCCAACGTCCAAAGAGTCCGAGCTCCAGGACCATGGATTAGTTTTAAAGCTTTCATTACACCCGAGCAACGCCGGGCTATATTGCTAGTAGTAAATATCGAAAGGATTTAACGTTAATTTTTTTACGATGGTACGCGATTCAAACTTGTACTTGGTTTGGGGAGAACCTAATATCTATGCGTTTATTTAGGATAGCTTAGTACCATATGAGGAAGGAAATTACTGGGAAGTAACTGAAAGTCATCTAAAGCGGGCAGAATATGTAATGCTCATCATGCCAATGATATTTCCACCGAGCATATGATTTCATTGAATTTTAATGTCTTCCTCTCGAATTTACATTTAAATTAATTTGGGGTCATTAATTTAGAGAGAATGTGCATCGTTTCGGGGCCTTCCTCTCAACAAGATTGTACTACACCATTTCTCACTGAGTAAATGTTAATTGGGTTGAAAATTAGCATTTCAAACAGATAACCAATTATCATCAAATAAAAGAAAAAACTTTTTGATCAAGCCTAAGTGAAATATTACGAAATTTACATTTCTCACAATATGATGTATTTCCATATATCTTTTAAATCAGAGGCAAATTAAACTTTTAAAAATGTTCCTGGTAATAATAATAATAATAATAATAATAATAATAATAATAATAATAAATTTGTGTAAAAGATCGTGAGCAACTAATGCATTAAGCGTGTTGTTTTGTAAAATATCCTTTTGTGTTCTTATAATCTTTTATAAATTCATCCTTCAAGTTTTAACTTATTATTATTTTGTTTTGTATTAATTATGTCTTTTATGGTTTTAGAAGTAGTTCTAAAAGAATTTATGTTAAGCTTAGATAATCTTTTGCTTGGACTAGTGATAAAGATGATGGGTAGAATAATATATCTTGATTCGTTGGGTTTGTCAGAATGTCTAGACTTTTATTTTTAAATATTATAAGAGCTTTATATTTAGTGTTGAATATGAAATTATTAGGATATTGGAAGAGTTTAAAATATTTTCAATGTATTTTTCATCTTTATATAAGGCCAAAAATTCTGATTACTCTTAAATAGAATTCGATAATTATTCCGGATTTTATTTTGTAGTTACGATGAGAATAGAATTGGATGATATAATATTTATAAGTGGATTTGTGAGGGCTACTTAGTTTAGGTAACTGCTACTATGGTGTAACATGATATCTAATAAAGGAAAAGTGTTATTTGTTTTTGTTTTGTAAATGAATTCTATCGTATGTTCGACTTTGTCTAGTTGATCTAAAATGTCAGCTAATGTAGTTTTGAGGGAATATATCAATAGAGTGTAATCAGTACATCGGAAATGTGTTGTTTAGGTCGTGTCACTGGTTATATCAGTCGTTTCACGACAAGGAAAAAATGGCATTCATTAACCGAGCAGCCAGTACTGATTTCAGTTAAAATTTATGAAATTTTTCTCTTAAAGCATTTTTTCCGGAAAATAGGTTTTTCCAGTCCAGTCTCAGTTATCGTTCTTTTTATTACTGATGAATATTGTCTTAACATTTTATTTGAAGTAATGTGGAATGTCAAAATCTTGATTATATCATTATTTTCTTTATGAGTTACCTGTGCTATATATTTTAGCTGTTGCTGCTATTGGTAGTCCTCAAGTGATGTGGTTCCTGCAATTTAGTACAATTCTTTGGGAATATTTAGTGCCAGTTCAAAATGTCAAAGAAATAAGATCTTTACTAAGACCATCCTTCATGTTTCACTCGCTCAAAGCCTTTTATTATTAATCTTAGAAGGCGGTTGTAAGTATTTCTCTGACAAGGCTATTTAAGAAGTTGACTCGAGTTTTCGGATTGATGTCTTAGTCATGTAGCAGTTTGCGGCGTTAGGCGAAACTACCACGAGTGCAGCCTATCCTATGTCCAATTTCTTTTTCTCCTCGACTAAGTTTGTTATCACTCATCTATACAGCAAAATATTTGTAGTATTTAGTATTTACTAATTCCACATACTGAATTTTTATGATGTGACCTCACTGCTTTCATAGTAATTCCAGATCTAAGTTTCTTTTTCAGTCATACAGTTATATATTCAAAAATTGTTTCCAAGAATTGAAATATTAAACAAACAAAAGTAATTCAATTTCTGGATGTCTTTTTAAGAAATTTAAATCAATGTCAGTAAATCAGAGAAATATTATGCAAACTATTTTGCATAACTTTCAAAGTTGTTCTGCTTAAAAATTTCTTATTCCATATTAACATAAAATAGAAACAAATACTCATTTTTCTGCACAAGCTACAGGGTTAAGGTATCACTGAACACTTGTTTGATTTGATTCAATCTTTCCTATCAAACCGCGTAATAAAAGTCTTCTTGAACAGGCATGCCTCTACATTCTACAACAGGAATGCTGGCGTCCCCCAGGGCTCTATACTAGGCCCGAAGCTCTTTCTGATCTTCATAAACGACCTCTCTGACGTGATCAAATCCCAAGTAGGCATTTACGCTGATCACAACACTATTCACTCCTACCTCAGTAAAAAAATCTGGCGAGGCGGCCAAAGATAACCTCGCTGCTAATCTCGAGAAAAACCTTCACTCTTTGATAGACTGGGGTAAGAAATGGATTGTAAATTTTAATGCTTCTAAAACGAAGCTGCTATATGTCAACCACCACAGGCAGTCTCTCCTACCCCCATAAGCATAGACCAAGCGAGTCTCCTTGAAAGCAATACACTGAGCCCCTCGGACTTACCCTCTCTACCGACCTCAAGTGGAACCATTACATTGAATCAATAGCTAAATCGTCTGCTAGGAAAGTTGGGTCACTGTGTCAGACCAGGAAGTTTTTCCCACCTGAGACCATCTTGCTCATATACAAATCAACCATCCGATCGTGCATTAAATACTGTTGTCATATCTGGTCGGGCGCCCGTGCTATTCATCTCAGTGTTCTCGACAGGCTCCAAAGGAGAATCTGTAATGTGATCGGTCCCGACCTGGCAACTGGACTCCAGCCACTTTCTCACTGGCCAGATGTGGCTTCCCTCTGTCTATTCTACAATATTTGCATGGCTTCTGCCCCGACGCGCTTAGCTCACTGATGCTCCCTCCACAAGAATTTACTCGAGTAAACCAGACTGGCAACAAGGTCTCACCCTTTTACAGTTAAATCAACTAAATGCAGCCGCCACTCCAACTCCATCAGCTTCCATTCTCGCGCTTTCCTCCTGTGGAACTCCTTTTCGTATACTTGCTTCCCTGACGGCTACAATCTCCAAGAATTTAAATGCAATATCAATTCCCATCTCTTATTCACTTGAATCCACTCCTTCCCTCGTCCTTTCCCCATCACTCCGTCTATCTTGTTCTTTTCTTTTCTCACTCTACCCTTGCAACTGTCTTCACACTATTATTCCCATCCTTTTGTTGCCCTTTCTTCGACATCCCCTGTAACTGGTTCGTCTTTCTTTTCGCTCCCCTTCTGCTTAAACTTTCACTCTTCTCTTATGTAGCACCCTGCGCACCAGTGGTGGTACCACCTTGCTTGATTAATAAAAAGGTTTGGTATTAAAACATTTATAATTTAATGTTATATAGAGATGTACGTATATTTTGTTATTTCATTAGAGAAATGAATTAGTTTCCCGACAATTTGCATTCAATCAAAAATAAATCATCCAGTGATGGAGATGTTAACTGCATAAACAGGAAACAATGCCTAAAAAGAATCCCACATAAAAATTAAGATAACGTATTGAAGCCTTTATTTTATTGCTAGTATAGTTCATGGTCATAAATATCTTGGGCAAAGTATTTTTGCAAGATTAGAAGAAACTGTCACTCGATTTGAAAATATATAAAATGGAAAACAAGGTTGAAGTTATTTTTCTACTAAATAATGTTTAATTTCAGTCAGTAAGAATAGTCTTTTGCATGAAGCCATTGTTTTTAGCGCGACCCAGATGAATTGTATGTGGGCACAGACCGAATTCTATCCCACAGTAAGATGCAGAGGAGTATCTGAAAAAGTCCAACAGTAAAATAACGCCACTTATTAACTTTCTTGTTAACTCGATGTGTAGAGACTTTGTAGAAAGACCGATTTTGATTCAGTCTCTCTATTTCTTTGCTCATTTTTTCTGGAGAAAAAATCGAGTTAAGGTAGCAGATTTTTCTATTAATTCTAACGGGAGAAAGGAATTTCACTTCAGTTTGCTAAGTTTTTTTTCTGCATACAACATTTGAAATCCCGTGCGAGACGTTGCCTTCCTCAGTCGCCAACAAGGGGTGGTAACATAGTTTCAGTGGCTAAGGGGGTACTGCCACCCCTGGTGCCACTAGTAACTTTTTCCACCGGACAGAGATTTTTTTTACTTTTTAATTTTTTGCGTAGAAGTGTCCGCCTCTTGCATTTTTTCACAACTGCGTGTCATATTTTCAACGTTGTGTTTAAAGCATTTGCTTTTGATCATTAACCAATACACAACGTGCTCGTAGCAACCGTTATCTTAGAATAGAAGGTAAACAGATTATCTTCAGTTTAATTTCTGTCATGTCTTAAAACATTTTACCCAAATTATAAACAGGGTAAAAAAACACCGACTCAAATAAATAATAAATTAATAAAAATGTCACATCACTTTTATTTCGTTTGTCTTTATGCGTTATTCTAAAAAAATTTTTTTCAGTTATATTTTATGTCAACTTGAGCTGAATTCTGGCATGAAACTTTTCTCTTCGCATTCTAATTCTAACCATATGCAAAAAAAATTGAGTGTAGAGTCAAGTACATCTGGGGCCCAGCCTTTCATATAAATACGCCACGAGCAACCTATATAAGTTAAGTATAACTTCATTTGAAAAGCAAGCAAAAAAAAGTGAAAGTATATGTTTTGGTGAGGGTCATCAGCTGTCACACACACAAAACAAAACTAGGGAGATACTAATTGAAAGTAGAATTCGAAATATTTTAAATATTGCCAGATTTTAAGACTTTGCCTTGGAGAGGGCAATCGTTTTTTTATTAGCTTAATGGAAAAATAAGCTTCTTTTTCATTATTTGGGGAACATTAAAAAATGGTTAATGAAAGTGAGTATGAAAAAAAGATTTAAGAAACATATTTTTTCCGAAATAAAACATCCGTGTTCCGGTTTATGAAAGTCATTGTGATTATATAGTTTTATTTGTTTATTTCAATATTTGTATTTGACTTTCTTATAAAATATATGATGTATAGAATCTGTTTGGATATAAGACAGGCAAAGTTGACAAAAGAAAAGTAAATTTATATTTATTGACTGCCTAATGTTAAATTTGTTTTGCAGAAGAACGATGTCAGCATTCGAAACCGAATAAAATCTCATTTTAATAGTTGATATTTTTAGCGTCGCTTAGATGTGGCACAAGGCCAAAAGTATTAGATACTCAGTGAAAATCGAACTCAGTTGTAATAGGTTCTAGCGAGACAAGCTTGCTAACCATTACATCACGTCGAGGTAAAATTTCATTTCAATAGAATTGAAAACGACATCCACTTTCTGCTCTATTCACTGTAGTTAATATCTTGTGTAATGTAGGTGTTTCCCATACGAATTTCGACTAATTTCTTGCCAGAATGTTTTGTCATAAATATTTGGTTTCTGGCCATTTATTAATGAAGTATATGTAATGACCACCTTCAAGCTTCGGAGACCAGATGTTAAATGATCAAATGTAATTTCGATTAACATATAAGAGCAAAAAAACAAAGAAGGTCTAGTATTTCATAAAAGTTGGTAGCAAAGAACCATAAGAATTTTGGGGGCATTAGAAATGTTACTTAAAAGGCATTGTGTAAAATTTCCAGGCAGAGTATATCTGCAAAAGGACAATTTGAATAAAGAGTCCTATGAGTAAACGTTTATTAAATTAAAAGGTATTCTGAAGTTATGATTAGAGCCTGGCCGAGTCTTTAAATATAGCACATTCTGCCAGTTTTTTTCAGTCATGACACTTGATACTATTCATAGACTGATTAATTACACATACATTGATGCTAAACAAGAATCTCTCAGCACACAATGGCATGGCGATTCAAATATTCATCAACAATCCGCACAACTTCAATAAATAATTAATTTCATGATAAAACATAACTGAGAAATTACTACTTTTCTCTTCTTTCATTCAATACATTGCGCAACAATTTCATTATTTTTACTATTTGCTTTGTCTTCAATTTCTGTTTGCTCTTACTGTTTAGCATATATTATATTCTTTTTCAGTAAACAATTTCAAACTTAGTCTGTTGCTCACCTTCTGAAGAGAGCGTCGAAACAAATACCAAGCAATTGGTCATTAAAAGTCTATTTGAGTTTATATAATCTGTGTAAGGATAATGATATTTCTACAAATTATCCTGTGTTTGATTAAAAAATGAACATTTTTTTTAGTGATTCATTTTCATTTCTCTTTTTCGTGTTGCATTTTCTTCTTTCAGTTTATTTGTGACTTTTTTCGCCAAAGAAAATTTCAGTTGAAATACTAAGTACGCTTGCTGGTCAAAATATTTCCACTGGCAGTTGGCTTATTCATTCTAAAATTAAAAAAATCTAATAAATACTGAATTCTTTTGGTTCCAGTCAGTTCAAAAACACTTCCTTTCTCTTATTTGTTACTAATTATTTCTTTATATTTTTGAATGCCATTCATATTTCCCATTTATTTTTATTGCATTTACTTTTATTTAGAATAAAGTCTTTTCTCCGCTGAATATTCTGTACGAAATTTCTACTTTCGGTTATGTTCGACCCCAGACAGAATATCATATGCTTATTTTTAAGGCATTCAGGCAAGCTGGTAGACCAAATCCACCAGAAAGATTGGCACATCACGTTCTTGTCCACATTTTTCCTCTTTGGTTTGTACTAGACTTTTTTTTTAAAAAATCATATCACTCCAAGCAAGGCGAAAACGCCACTGATACGCATGGGGCTACGTAAGAGTGAAAAGATTGGAAAAGAGAGAAACCGGAAACCACAAACTAAACAGGAAACAAGGGATGAGCCTCTACACTTGTTCAATAGATGTGGGTGGAGTGTGAACCGCGCGATAGTTTAGACTATCTACTCCAATTGAAAAAAAAAATAAATAAAAAAGAGTGAAAAGATTGGAGAAGAGAAAAACCGGAAACCACAGCCTGAACAACAGGAAACAAGGGATAAGCTTCTTCACCTGTTCAATAGACGTCGGTGGTGTCTGAACCGGGCGATAGCCCAGTCCATCCACTCCAATAGAAAGAAAATGATGGTGACTTGCTAAGTTTTAACTTAGTTAAAGTCCAGGCAGTGAAATTTTGGCTAGAAAAACAAAATCAATCCTTCAATTAAGCATGAATACTTAAATTTAAGCAAAAGTTAAAAGAAAACATGGCTTACATTTTAACAATATTAACAATATTTTACTTGTCTCTGCCTATAAAATATCTGAATATGACATCCATAAATGTCAAAATATTATGTGACTCAGTCGAATATTCATGGTCAATAAACTTTAAAAAGTTTCCTTTTGCTTTATTTAAGTCAATGAATAAGATAATTTTGCCTCAACAAAGTTACGGGCAAAAAAAAAAAACAAAAAAAACTCTTCCTAACGATCTCAATTAAAGCAGGATAAACAGGCTATGATTTCAATATAGTTAAAAATATAAAGATATGTATTAATTACTTGTAGAAAATAACATCAGATAAAGGTTAAAATTTCACTAATTCATCGCTGTAACTATTATTATTTTGCAAGATCAATCTTTAGGTCCGTGGGAAAGCTAATTTACGTCGAGGCGGTCCTCAATCAGGAAAAGGTCAGGTAACCGTGTTTTGTATAAATAGTCTGAAATTTATACTAACTCAAAGAGTTTTGAGCACAGTATGAAATTAGTGAACCGCCCTTCACCCGCTGATTTGCAGTGCATCATCTTTCAAAGAGGATTTGATTACTGAAGAAACGAATACGTGATTATTCAATTGCCAAGATATACAAATTGAATCTACATTGGACAGAATAGAAATGATTCAGAGTTCATGACTTGTTGAGCAGAGTGTGTGCGACATCCTCTTTAATTCTTATTCAACATTTCACGCGCGTTACTAGATTTTGTGTAAATGTTTATCATTGCAATCAAGTAAATGTGACATATAATTATACATCGACGTGTTTGCTTTTCATACTTTCTCTGGTGAATATTGCATTTTGCTTTCATTAACATTAAAAACAGTGCTATTAGAAGACAGCGGAAAAAAATTGCAAGAGAAATAAATGTCTATTGTCCGATTAAATCAAGACAATATAATGTTTAATCTTTGATATAATTAATTACATTACACAAAGAATTGAAAGGAAAATCGAATCCTATTGATGGAGTACGTTTTGTACCGTTTTAATGAGAACATTTTGCCATGAAGAAATTTGTTAAAAGCTACCTTATTAGATTATTAATATTTGATTGATTTCGACTCTCACTGGATGCCTCACGCATATGACCTCGTGCCAGAATAAGTTTAGTAAATAATTTGGACACTTAACTTAACAAAGTGATCACACAAATGGATTTGTTAGCAAAGTTAGCTCTACGTCTTGAAACAAATTAAAGATTAATCAAGACCTTAATGAAAAGGAATTAGCTCCAACAGGTTATCTTATCCTAGACACATAACTACTTCTACAACTGAAGAACATATAATGCCTCTATAACTCTATGAGATTTGTGATATGATGTAACGTGACATGACAATAGTTTATATTAATGAAACACGGCTAGAGTCAAATATTTAAAATCAAATATTTTTTGTTTTTCTCTGTCTTAATCAAACCGTTGAAAGATCTTTGACACAGAATCAGGCAACAAAAATTAAAACCTACAAGTAAAAGTAAAGTCATGCCACTAATAAGAATCTTATTAGTATATAAAATTTGAATTTTATTCTTGTTGGTTTTATAGCATCTCGACTGATTTCTGGTGAAAAATGTACATTTACATTTTGTTTTCTCTATAAGTAAATAGTCAAAGGGGCCTAACTAAAATATTCTTCTTCTCCTTCTATGTACCATGTCTCTTCAGGATGTAGGTGTCCATGGCTCACCACAATTTCTCGTCCTTTGTGGCTCTTAATAAGTTTTGTCTTTTTGTTATCTCTCCTAAATCTTTTTCCAACATCTATTTACACAATTTCATTAGGCAATTTGTGTATCTCTTTTCTCTGTCCTGTTAGTGTCAAGTTTTCTAAGTCTTTCTTCATGTGCAATAGAATCGTCTTTTTCTGTTTAGTATAATTGTCATTTTTGTTTTCATTTTCTCTAAAACTTTGTCGTTGATAACATTTTTGTTCCATAGAATTCTCACCATCTTTCTATAGAACCATATTTATGCTTCTTCGAGTTTCTTCTTCCACTGTAAAGATATTGTCACATCACTTCCCAGATGTTTAAATTGAATTTGTTTGGTATCTCCAATTTGTAATCTGCATGCTGAACTGCTTTATTTTTTCCAAACAAATATGCACTCTATCTACTTGCAATGATGCATAGTCTTTACTTCTCGCTTTCTTTCACTAGTTTCTTTAGATGTACGTGTAGTTTTGCTTTTTGTGTCTGCTATCAACACTGTGTCATGAGTATATTTTATATTTTTAAGATTCTGGCTGCCAATAATGACTTCTAGTAGGACTTTTAATTCTCTTAGAATCGCCTCACTGTATCGGTTGAATAAGTCTGTGAGATGACAAATCTCTGTCTTACATCGCTTTCTATTTTTCTATATGTACTGATCATATTTTATATCTGTATAATTTTAATATAAAAACATCCAAAATTGAACTGGAATCTAAATAATATGAGTTTCGCAACGATTCGGTTTGCTAACCTTCGATTTAAACAAAGATAAAAGTCAATAAATGCATACAGAATTGGTGATTGATAAAATATATATTATTATTTACTTGTGAACGGATAAGAAGATAAACATTTTTTTTTGCTCATGAAAGATTTTTTTGTTTTATTTTTAGTTTACATTAGAAATGGAATAAAATGAGTAATGCATATTTCCTCGTGATATCAGAGACTTAAACCCAAATTCGTGAACATTTATTAATCTTGGTAGTGAAGTATAAATAGAGCATGCTTCTGCTTTTCTCCTGCAAAGGCCGCAGTTTTTCCTTTTTTGTTACTGACCGAGTCACTTGGTGCTTCAAGGCATGAAATTGCTTTATTTAACATAATTTGAAATTAAAAAAATCTTGAGTAATTTTATTTCAGTATGTCTGTTGTTTAAAAAGTAAAATATAATGCTGACATACGATAAATATTTTTCATCCAAATTATCAAAATGTTTAGATAATGCGACATACATGATCTCTGTTTCTTGGATTTGTATTTTCTTTTTTTAATAGGACATTTATTATGACCAATATATTAATTTTTTAGGTGAATTTAATTAATGTACAATTTTTATAAAAATTACTTTTAGGCTTTTAAATCATTTAGAAAAAAATTATTTTGAAATACAACTTTGGTTTCATTAAAATCCATTAATATCGACGTTTTACTCTGATGTGAAAATGAAGTTTTCTTCTCGTTTCAGAAACTATTACTACTTGTATTTCATATAAGACGTCTTATTTTTTATCTTCTAATTTTTTATCTCCCAATTTTAAGTATTTGTTTCTAACACGTGAAATATTTTATCACACGAACAAATTATAGTTATACCAACCGAGTATTATAAGCGCTGATATTATCGTGGCTATTTTCTTATAATAATTCGGGATAAGTGAATATAAATAAAAATTGCTTGAGATTCACTATTAGAAATTCACTGGTGTGGTGTGAGGTAGTTAATTTAGAAAGAGATCTTTTTTCTTATCATTTCAACCCAAGCAAGACAGGACTGCCACTGGTGCGCAGGGGTTACATAAGAGGAGAATGGTGAGAAAGAGGAAGAAATTACAGAGGGTGTCAGAGAATGGATAAGAGAAGAATAACAACACCGATGTGAAGAGAGCTGCGTGAGAGTTGAGTGAAAAGAGAGAAGAACACGATACAAGGGTTGTCAGAGAAAAAATACTAGTCAAAGAGATAGAAGATGACAATTGACCTTGCATTTAAATTCTTGGAGATTGTAGCTGTCAAGAAAGCAAGTATAAGGAAGGGAATTCCACAGGCGCAAAGTGCGAGAAAAGAAGCTGAGAGAGTAGAAGATGCGGTTTTACTGTAAATAGGTGAACCTAGTCACCAGTCTAGTAGTTCAGGTAAATTCATGCAGAGGGAGTACCAGGTAGCTAAGCTTATCAGAGCAGAAGCAGTGAAAGTATTTGTAGAAGAGACATAGAGAAGCCACATTACGTCGAAAAGAAAGTGACTGGAGTTGAGCTACCATGTCGGGATCAGTTATATTGCAGATTCTTCGTTGGATTTTGTCAAGAAGCCCCAGATGAATAGCAGGGTCAACTGACAAGATGTGACAGCAGTATTTAATGCACGGGCGGATGGAAGATTTATACATATGCAAGATGTATTCAGACGAGAAAAACTTCCTGGCCCTACACAGTGAATCGACCTTCCTAGCAGCAGATTTAGCTATGAATTCAAAGTAGTCATTCCACTGGAGGTCGACTGAGAGAGTTAGACTGAGGAGGCGCAGTATTTTGCTTTCAGGGACACTAGCCTGGTCCATTCTGATGGGGAGTAGGAGCGATTCTCTGTACTGGTTAAAGGATAGCAGCTTCGTTTTGGGAGCTTTAAAATTTACGAGTCATTTCTTACTCCAGTCCACCACAGATTGGAGGTCCTTTTCATGATCAGTAGCGAGATTAGCTTTGTTAGCCCGGGTAGATTTCTTAACGAGGCGGATTTAAAAGTTGTTTTGCCGTCGGAGCAAATAGGTTAACGCTACATCCTACGTAGAGTTAAGCAAAATATTTATTTGCTTTTCCACAAGATAAATTTTTAATGGTTTTAGTAACAGTGAAGAGGATTTTGAAAAGGGCATACTTGAAAACCTATTTTGTTCAGATAGTTGTTGGTTGGTTGTTTTTGTTTTATGGCATATCAACCTCGGCGGGTCATTTATTGCCAACTAAATTTTGTTTATTTATTGCTGGTAATACCTTTTTCTTTCAACAATTTATTGTTGTTTTTAATATAAGTTTTGTGTCTAGTAATACTTTTCTTTTCGAGTATCAAGATTTATTGGAATTTGTTTTTAAGGGCAGAGTCCCCAAGTCCTACCCTGTTATTTAATCCATAACTGGAGGGAAGGGACGGATTAATACCTTTCCCAAGGGTGCTAGTGCTTAAGGGAATGCAGGGTATTCAACTGGAATTCGAACTCGACTCACCGATTTCTCTTTCCGAGCCGATATCCACTGCACCACAACGCACATTCGTCACTAAACGCTTGCAGCACCTGGTATTCACAAGCGGTCACCCATCTAAGTACTGACCAGGCTCTACGTCGTTCAGATAGTATCGCTCTCTGAAAGTTGTCTTTTAACCATAACTAAAGAAGAATCCATGAAACTTCTTTCATCTTCAGCATTGTATGCTACAATATTCGAAATAAAACTTTTTGCAATATATTGAAATTCTGAGCATGAAGAAGCTTATTTCGTTATAATCATGGAAATGATACAAACGTCAAGTGTTGATTAGCTGAAAGGAACAAGCGTTTTCATTTTGACTTTCGTGTATAAAATATAGCAACAAATACTAACATAGCGTTTATAGACTTAATTTCAACGTTCTAAAAAAATTAAACGTCTTCAAAAAAATATGAAGAAAATAACTTTTGTGTATGTTATTTTGGGTGTATGCACAGAAGTAATTTTATTCTGTTGTTTGACACATTTGTCAACTTGCGTAGTATTTAACAGACTAACATGTTATGTTGCTGAAAATAAAAACGGAAAATTATAATTTCCTGGTTTATTATTTCAAATATATCAAGAAGACTAGGTTTACTGTAAATTTGTAAAGCAGACAGTTGCTGTAACACAGCCACTATCATAACCGTGTATATATATATATATATATATATATATATATATATATATATATATGTGTGTGTGTGTGTGTGTTTATATGATATATTGAGGCAGCAGATAATTATCTAAACATATATGGTTAAATATAACAGACAATGAATGTCTGTTATGCTTAATCATGAGCCATTGTAAACATCGTTATTTTGGTTTTAATTTCTGGTGGAAATAAAGACAAAATTGTTTAACATTTGGATATTGTTATATTACGCAATAATAATCACACATACAGACAGTAAAAAAGTAAAAATAACCTTCAGATATTGGAGGCCATCTACATTAAATCAAAGCAACGCACACTCAATAAAATCCCATTTCAATCCAGTCACAACACATTACATTGCATTTAGACATATGGTTCTGTTGTTAACATTTCGGTCCCTCACGTGGTGTGACCTCATAGAGCCGCATTACTAATTTACAACCTGCGTCTGCTATTCGGTGTCTGTTATTGTCGCATAGCAATGTTTTATGTCAACACAAAAATATTATCTTTGACGGGGGATGTCCTTATGTTAACGTCTCTGAAACCACACTAAAGATGGCTCATGTGAGCCGAAAGCTTTGAACCAACGTAATAAAAATATCGAAATGTTGGAAAATGTTTTTCTTTATTTTCACTTGAAATTAAAGACGATGTTTAGAACGGCTCATGCTTAAACATAATAAACATTCATTGTCTGTTATATTTAACAATATATATATATATATATATATATATATATATATATATATATATTCAACACACTTTGCATAATTACATTATTGAAGGTATATATATATATATATATATATATATATACCTTCAATAATGTAATTATGCAAAGTGTGTTGAAAAACAAAAAATTCAGAATAATAATAATAACAGAGTTTGAACAATTCTTATTTTTCAGCGTTTATATACAGTATTTACATAATATAGCTATTGAGAATTACAAAACGTCTGTTATTATCAAACAAAACCTGGCAGTTTTGAAAGCCATCTATCAAAATGACGATTTTTATCTTGTCTCAAATATACTTGCCCGATTTGTGGAAATTTAAATTAGATATGATAGCTGAAAGCATGGAAGAGCTTATATGCATATCACTCAACAGTTCTAAGTGGGAAGTTAGGTAGGGATACTCTGGAGGTGTCAAGAGAAGATTTTGAGGAGAATTTACGGGCAAATCATTCAACTTTATTAGCAGAGAATAAAGTCTCAGATTAATTACAGAGGGGGAATAGATACATTTTATTTACTTAATGATCCATTAGTGAGACGCCAGTAATCGCAAGAGCAAAAGTAGTTATGCAGTGTCTCATTCTCTCGGCAAATAGGGACTTTGCTCCTTCAAGGACAATTGCATTTATTACGAGCAGAAACGAATAGGAACATGTCATGACTTGAGTTGTCATACTTGTATAGCCGAAAATAGATGTTCTTGTGTGCATATGTGAGAATATAGAGGTTATTGATGTTCCATCTAGTATTTCTGAGAAAGGGTGGAAGCGTCCGAGCCGTCTTTAAACCAAGACGAAACCACAGTGGCGCTATTTTCAATTGGAAAGATGAAAATGTCACTCCATGTTGCGTCACGAAAAATCACAGAACGATTCCCAATTAGCATGCTGGTAACAGAATCAGGTCTAATGAAACTTATGGAATGTTTCAGCCAGGTGACATGGTGAGTATTAAAATCACCGAAGACAAAGATGTGCGCAGATGGATGGATAGAAAGTGTCCTTTCTGTACTGTCAGCTATTATGTCTAATATACTGCAGTCATGGTGTTGTATATCTACCTATATACGGGAATGGGATGTTCTTATCCACTTAAATACGTGGACGCTATTCGAGTAGAGGAGATTGATCACATCTTTTAGCCGTTGACTGAATTTATTAAGGTTAGCAGTACAAACGGCAGTAGAAGCCAAAGTTGATCGGGCGATCAAATCCCGTGTTAGTGGAGACGTAACCATAGCTAGGGTGGGACAGGCCTCCGTGCTTATCAAGAAGGATCAAGCTCTCGTAGTTAAGGCTAGGTTAAAGAGAATATCTCTTGAGGCAACGAATGTGGCCGCTGAATTGCGTACAGAGGAACTGAGAAATGCTGCCAAAAAGCATATTGTGTGCGTAACATTGACGGTTAAGCGGACAGTTACTACAAACGCGGGAAGAGTTGAGGCTTTTCGTGACTACTTTCAGGAACTGTTCACGAGGGAGCCCGGTCTGTGCGATGCTCAGTTCGGTGCCTATTTGGCCAGCTTCACCCACCTCGAGGCGACTGAAGCGGCTGGGTGCAAGGGTCCAGTGACAGAATCTGAGATCTGGGGTACGCTGAAGCTGATGGTGGGGACAACACTCCGGGAATAGATGGTCTTCCTTACAAACTATACTTGAGGCAGTCACCCGTTCTTATTCCTCTGCTGGCATTAATTTTCAACAACGGGATGAAGCAGGGGTTTATCCCCCAAAGCTTCACCAGGGGTGTGATCAGGTTGCTGCGCAAAGACAAGGACGGTAGGGATGGGGTAGATAACTTCAGTTTAATATTTTAGCCAAGATCTTAGCCAGCTGTTTGCAGGCTGTCCACCCGAGTCTGATTAGCTCCGAGAAGACTTCTGCTGTGTAGCGTAGGATTATTCAGGATAACCTTCATTTGGTACGTTTGATCATCGAGAAAATCGACATTGAAACCGTGCTGATCAATTTAGATCAGTCCAAGGCATTCGATAAGGTTGACCATCGATTTCTGGAGTTTGTCCTTACGGCAGCCGGTTTTGGGCCGTACTTTCGCACTTGGATCCGACTTCTGTACGCGTTCTCCGCTGCACTGGTGGAAGTGAATGGGGTACGATCGGAGCCTTTATTATTGACTCGCTCTATTGGGCAAGATTGTTCGCTTTCGCCTCTGCTTTACGTTTTTGCTTTGGAACCTTTTCATTTGCAAGATGAAGGCAAATCCGGTTCTACGTGGAATCGTTTTACCTGGAGCTACCATCTCGGCCAGGTATTCTGCCTATGCTGACGACTTTTGGGCTTTTGTGTCAAGCAGAGTCGAGATTGAAGAAGTCAATAAAGAAATCAGAATGTACGAGACGGTGATAGGGGCCAAGTTCAACCGCGATAAGTCTATTGACTTGCGTTTGGGCGCGTGGAAGGGAGTTTCTCATCATGGGCCTCTCCTCTGGACGGACAGACGGGTCAGTAAAGATACTCGGCATCTGGTTTGGTCTTGATCTCCAGTTGGAAATGAATTGGTCGGAAGTACAAGAGAAGACCAAGGCCGCAGGTTGTCTGTGATCTTCGAGAAATGTTTCCTTAAAGAGGAGGGTGGAAGGATGTGTTTCGCACATATACCCGATTCTCCTTTACCGATTCTCTGTGCTTCCACTCCTGTATGCCATATTAATGACATTAGTCAGGGTCTTGTTCTTCTTGTGGGAAGAATGCAAGTCCCGGAGGTGTGTCGGGAGATTTGTTACTTCCACCCTTCTGAAGGCGGTATGGGTATGCCTAGCGTTGAGATTCGTCAACATACGCTTTGCATTGTCTTCCTAGACCGAATGTGTTGGCAAGCGGAGAAGAATGGCAAACTCTAGAAGGAAGACGCCGACAACAACTTCCCGTCTCTAAGAAGTGTGCACTCGTGCGATGAGGAGGCGAGTGCTCCTTCTATCGTGAATGCCGGTTAGCACTCAAGTACACGTTATGGGCGACGGATGGCCTCTCCAACGTCCAGGCGTTGTATCGTCAGGCATGATATTAGTTACTAGTGAAGTGGTCCGTTCAAGATGATCTGATCGACGAGCTCGATCTGACGAAACAGGAGGCTCACTCTATATGACCTTGGGCACCCGGGATGAAATGCCTCACTAATAACGAGACCACTCACCTAGCTGTTGATGCCAAAGGCTCTCTGGGTCGACAAGAAGCTTTCTTCAGCGGGTTTGGTAATTCGCCCAACTGCGTCCGCTGTTGTGAGTCGGTGGTCAAGACGCCTTCTTCCACTCCAAGGTCGTCGTACGCTTACTAGGTGTTATGCGATTCGTGATATGGACGACGTGACAGAAGGAATTCTATGGAGACAAGAAGTTTTCCTCTTCCTAATTTATCTTTTTTTTTTAAAGCATCAGCTTAAAGTCAAGGTCAGGACGGAAAGGCGATGATTTCCTCGATCAGAATTTGGCAAAAGATGGGCGAATCTTGCGCGTATCTGTTGAGTCAAAAGAGTTGATTTGGAGTGGTCTTTTGATGCCGGTTAAACATTAGGATACTGGGGGCCCTGTAGTAAACATCGTTAACTCGACTCAAAAGTAGGATAATTTACGTTTGTTTGTTTTTTCTTTTTGTTTCGATATGTTTAAACTTAACTAGGGAATGTATGGTCATTAGCCCCACTTATTATTTTATCCTCATTTTCTTTAGTTATACTTCCCAGTCTATTTCCCGTTAGGTGACTAAATATGTTAGTTTCCTGGTAGATACGGGGCAATTTTAGTTTTCGTGTGTGGTTATTTCCCATTTGTTGTTGTGTTTGGATGAGTGCGTGATTGTGTGTATGAATGAATGACTGATTTTTACACGCCCGACTAAAATTTCGCCCAGCTAACTAATGTTTCTCTCACGATTAAGGATTGTGGTTCATATTGTACTTGTGAAATCTCTGTCACTTCACATAAAGTGGCTACCATCTTGTTCGAGAAAAGGAACGAATGACTTGCTTTTCAAAATCTGAAGAAGTATAAAAAGATATTTTACTCGCAAATTCTTTGTTATTTATAAAAACGTTGCTTTATCCTTCTTCAAGACAAATGTTGATTAAAAAACCCTGAAATTACGTAAAAAATATTCCCTGTTGAAATCCTTGCAAGTTATGTAAAAATTGATTTAATGTTGTCTGACAAAAACTTGCAGTATTGCTTAAAAAAATGAAAGTACACATGCAATATATTTTGCTTGCGAAATCTCTCTCACATGGATTGTTCTTGTCGTGGACCCGGTTAATAATCCAGCAAGAAAATAATACAAACACCAAAATAGAAAATAACGATATATATATTAAGCACAGCAAAATACAAATACGTGAAACTCTGTTAGTAGAACGAATAAATACGGGTCAGGAAGTAATACTATAATTGGGATTCGCAATGGTCTGCGTTATGCCGATTTCCTGCGGATCTCTCACTGTCTGAACTCTTGATCTTTCTGATCTCTCATACTGATCTGCCACCTCTTGTGAGGGGAAGCATATGTAGTTGTAGGAAGAGTTCAATCCGTTGTAATGGGTGATGCCACAATGACAGTTATCGAACTGAATTGTATGTTTAATTCGTGTTTGGAACTTTGAGCAGAAAGTTACACATTTTAAGCGTATTTTGCTACTTGTAAAACCTACTTTATAGTATAATATACTTTAATATATATATGGCAATGTACATGCATGTGTATATTGATATATGCACAGGCAACAAAATTACAGATATTCATATCCGCGACTGTATCTACTTATGCATACATATCTACATCTATATATCTATGAATAAAGTAGATATTCTTTGTATCAGGTTGCATTGTCAATATTCAAAGTGGAAGCTACACTACTACCGCAGGCAAAATGACAGACCATTTGCATAGCCATAAAAGCTGCGATACTCAAATAAATATCAACAGATACACATAAAAATATAATCATATAATTGCATATCTCTGAAAAATAGACAAAACGTTGTTACATACCACGTGTATCAAAGTATATAACTCATATAAGCAAATATCTGTCGTAAATTTTATGTGCATTTATGCATGCATTGGTGAGAAATCCCATACTGTCTATTATGTGTGTATTTGTGTGTGATTGTGCAAGTAACAACTGTGTACACTGCGCTAAAGTGAAAACTCATGCAATTGATGATTCAAGTCACGCCTTTTTCCAGTAAACGACAAAGAATTGTTTTCGCTTTCACCGTTCTTTTTTTACAGTAGAGTGTTTCTTCCTGTCAGTAATTACCAAATTTTGTCACTTCCATGTCAGCGACCGCCATTTTGCCACCAAATGCACCCAACGTCTGACACATAGCCGTCTGCAGATTTGCTTACAGTATTTTGCATTCTCTACAAAATTGAAAGAATGTCACGCCCTGCTTCGCATCAAGAGCACTAAAAATCTTGGATTTTGAAGTTTCTCAACAATTAAATACATATTTATTAACTACTTCCTGTTTTCACCCGATTACATTCTTTGTTTGAAATTGCAAATACAGTTTCATTTTTTTACAAGCATTTCCTCTAAAACATTTGTTCATGAGATTATAAAAGTTCCAGTTTTTAGCAAAATTAATTTCCTGTCAAAATAGCAACTTTTGAAACTTGTTGACTTGAGCAAAATGTTTTATGGTTGTAACAGTTAAGCAACCCCCATGTTTCCGCTTGAAAATTTAATACATTTTACTGGGATGAAATTATCGACTGATTAATCATTTTAGATGCATTTTGGTCGCTATTGATCCATAAGGGACTCTAAAATAAACAAATATCCAAAAGCGTACACATGCGCAGTAGAAAAAGCGGAATTTAACTTTTAAAGGAAAACTTGGCATAATTCAGACGATTGCACAAAAAAGTAATATAGCAAATACAAGATTGCATAATTTATAAATCTTTGGTTAAAGACAAACGGAAGTGGGGGAGTTCTTGTTTATCTTTTCTATTTTTCGAAATATTTCTTTGTTTTCTGGTGAAATTTTAAATATAAATTGATGGATGCCTGAATACCTTTGACTTTCACAAGCTATCATGAAATATTTTTGTTGGTAACAATGTGGTGTCATGTATACATTGTATTTTTTGTGCAATGTTGGTTTCATTGTTTTTAAAATATCACATTTTCGCACAATTCGGTTCTTCACGCATCACTTTGGGTTGTCGTGATTTTTTAGAATTATGAAATATATTTAGTATGCTTGATTATAAATTTGCTAAAATTTCATTGATGTTGTTTGGTTTTTATGATAAAATATTCTTTAACAATATTTTAAGAAAGCCGAAAGTTACTCAGACATCAAACAATTTGTGTTCACATTTTCACCGGAAAATCAAGAAAGTGGTCTGATATGTAGAAAAATAACTCTTATCAAAGAACACTTCTTAGTTTTTAATTATATCTGTATAAAAAGAAATTTACTTCCTAAGAACAAATACATAAAGAAAAACAGTATAATAATGATGTATACATTCTAATTCATAATCATATACAGCATATACAACACTGTAATAAATATATGCACATGAGACAGAGACTCATGTAAGAAAATGAGCACATCACTAGAAAAGTACAGACCACAGAAATTACGAGCTTCATTAGTTCAGGGATTGACTAGACAAAAGACTACATAACTTTTTTCAAATTAATTTCTGCATATGTGTAATGCTATGGAAATCATTGTAACATCAAGGCTAGGACGATCTCCTAAGCCTATAATATCCTAGTCGCGGCTACAAAAGGTAACAGGTTGTGTAGCTTTGATGGTTAACTCTGTACCAGGATTCTGGATCACGATATGTAACATTTCTACTTGGGCTGTACCGATCAAGTCAACCTAATGTAATAATGAAACTGCAGAATTCTAACACAGTCAAGTGTTGTTGTTCTTCTTCTTTGTGACATGTCGCTTCTTGTCTTTTCTAGCTCTCAAAAAAGCTTGTCTTTTTGCCATCTCTCATAGAAGTCAACTATTTTCACAAGATCGTTGGGTAGGCTTTGTGATGCTGTTATCTCTCCCATTGCCTTCAATATGTCCTGTGAGTGTCAAAATTCCCAAGCTCTCTTTCCTCATTATATTCTCTAGAAATTTAAATTGTTTCTTTCTAGTGTTGTATAAGTGTCATTCCTATATCCGTTGTCTCTAAAATTTCGCAGTTGTCCAATCCATGATTGGACAATTGAACATTCTATTTTATTTTTATTTTTTTTTGCTGACAACCATACAACCATGTCTTCTTATAATTTCTTTTCGTTTTCCTTTACTCTTTTCTGTGGGAGTTCCTGTCATTTACTTTTTCTGTTTACTATCAACTCTATAAGACTCCAGAGATAGATGGTCTTCCCTATTATATAAGACATTCGCTCGTGTTTCTTCCTCTGCTAGTAGTGATGTTTAACTATTGAATAGGAGTATGCCCCATTGCTTTACCAGGTATGTCTTGTAGTTATTATCTAAGTATAAAAACGGTTGGGATGGGATAGGTAGTTTTTGCCATTTAACTATGATTAAATCGGATTTACAGGTTTTGGTAAAGGTTATAGTTAACCGTTTGCAGCTTGCCCCACCTAGCCTGATTGGTTCCGGGTAGGCCGGTGTTGTGAGGGACAGAACTATTCAGGACAACCTTCATTTGGTTTTTAAGAGAAACTCTCTTACAACTGAAACATTCTGGAACGTTTAGATAAAAAACTCCAAAGAACTGTTTCATGTGATCAGATGACCTGACAAACTGTGTGTATGTGCGAGGTTGTAAAAATACCATGTTGGGAAACTGGCGTGGGATATCCTACTCTCAATGAGGGTAAATGGGCCTCTCTTAAGCCGTGGTAGACAATTCATCTAGTGATGGTGTCATGATAAAAACACCCTTGGTAGCTCTAGCGAAGCATCAAGTATTCAGCTACTGACAAGATTTTGGATTACACTACAAACTGCACCAGGGTTCTAAATACACTGGGAAATGTTGACATTGGTCCAGCCCCTGCAATTCTCGATCAACTTCCCGATTCTGTTTCATTTATTGAAACCCATGACGGAACAGCTCTAAACTCTTCGGAGCGGGCTGCTCCCGTGAATGAAGAAATGAGATCAAAAGTTGTTTCGTGTAGAAACCGTAATCTTATTAGTACATTCAACACCAGGACACTGAATCCACCATCTCGTCTTAACGAAGTTGTAAAAAGTGCAAAAGATCAGAACATCGATATCATTGCTATTCAAGAACATCGTATCTTTCATCTTGACACTGATATTGAATACCACAAAATTGAAGACTATCATCTAGTTACAGCCTCTTATGTGAAAAATTCTTCCAACTTGTCTGTAGGGGGTATAGGCCTCCTGCTTTCAACAAAAGCCATGGAGAATTTATCAGATATCAAAAAGATATCGCCAAGAGTCACTATTGCCGATTTCAAGGGTAATCCTAAAAACAACAATCATATTTGCTACAGTCCTCACAACGATAGTAGCGATGAATAAATCAATCAGTTTTACAACACTATACGCTCTACTCTCGAAAATGTTCCAGCTCACAATGTTCTTCTAGTCCCAGGCGACTTCAACGCCAGGCTGGGACCGGATGCTGCTAAATTCACCTTCCATACAGAAACCAACCGTAACGGTGAGCATCTGGTTGACTTAATGGAGGAATTTAATCTCCATTCGGCTAACACTAGGTTTATGAAGTCCAACCATCGGCTGTGGACCTTTGAGTATCCAAATGGCAGCAGAACTCAACTGGACTCCATACTGGTCCGTAAGAAGTTGCAGAACAGTATCAGGGATTGTCGAGCATACTCATCTTTTTCTTCTGTGGGGTCCGATCATCGTATTGTTTCTGTTACAGTTAAACTGAGTTTGAGAGTTTCGAAAAAAGAAAAAACAACTACGAATCCCATGAAAGCTATTGACTGGAAAGCAGTCTCCCGTGATAAAAATCTATCTTCTCAGTATGCGGTGAGTGTATTTAACCGATTCCAAGAACTATCTCATTATGACGCAGAAAACCCTCAGTTAGATTCAAGTAACATAGACGTGATCTATGGAAACTTGATTAAAGCTAATGAGGAAGTGACTCTATCTACACTTCCCAAAAAACCAAAATTACGAAAAAACCCAATTAGTTCAGAGACCAGAGTCTCAGAAGCTTGAGAAAATCTCAAGAAAATATCGTATATCTATCACTGTCACCCTTATCGAATAAATATGGACAAGTTAACAGATGCTAAAAAATCCCTCGACTATGCATATCTTGAGGCAGAAGTAGCTTTCGTAAATGGGAAAATAAATGATATTTCCCATCTTCATATCAACCAACAACACTCTGCAGCTTGGAAAACTATAACTGAACTATCGGGGAAGGGATTAAAATCTCTACCAACAATCAAAGGTGGAAACCGTGAGCAACCTCTTGGTAACTGGCTTTCTCACTTTAAAAACCTCCTTGGCAAACCTGCAAACCTACCAGAAGACAAATCCCTTCCAAAAGTTCAAATTAGTAATGCTTTGAACATACCAACAGGAGAGTACACTATTGCAGAATTAGGTTTTGTTCTAAAGAGGACAATGAACAAAGCTCTTGGTCCGGACAAGATTCCAGCCATCTTGTGGAAAGACCCTATTTTTCACCAATTACTTCTTGACCTATGTAACTATACAAAAGTCATCCATGTTTCACCAACCATCTGGCTACGGTCAAAAATCATTCCTACTCCCAAAAAGGATGATTTGACACTGCAAACCAACTATCCCGGTATTTCGTTGCTGCTTATATCTGCGAAAATTTTTACCAAGCTACTTCTAAATCTTGTTCGCTCACAAATAGAGCCCATTCTACGCAAAAACCAAAATGGTTTTCGCCCAGGTCTTGGACAAATTCTCACTCTGCGTAGAATAATTGAAGAAATCACATTCTGCAATAAAACTGCAGCTCTTATCTTTGTAGACTTTAGTAAAGCTTTCGCGAGACCATGTTCGAAATTCTTGGACTTTATGGCATACCAGTAGAAACCATTGAAGCCATTAAAGTATTGTACACAAACACACAAGTCACAGTCGTGACTCCAGATGGTGAAACAGAGCCTTTTGATATTCTAGTTGGTATTCTCCAAGGCGATACACTTGCACCTTTTCTTTTCATCATTGTAATAGACTACTTCATGCGCATCTCTATGGATACATTAAAAGAAAATGGACTCATGTATCAGCCTAGAACGTTATTCTGCACTTTATATTACCGATGCATATTTTGCTGATGACATTGCGCTGTTGTCAGACAACATCCTTAGTGCTCAAGCACTCCTATCTTCTCTTGAATCAGCAGTAAACTTTTCAGTGCTTCACCTGAATGAAACCAAAACTGAGAGTATGCCAATTAACATTCGCAGCAATCATGAAATTAAAACTCTCTCGAATAACATCCTTAAACGCGTTGAAGACTACAAATGTCTAGGATCACACATCAAGAATTCTGAAAAAGACTTTGATATCAGAAAAGGCATAGCATGGGCAGCTTGTGACAAAATGAATAAGATCTGGAAATCCAATCTTGATGTTAAGATCAAAATCCAAGATTTTCGCGAACCAATCTTACTCTATCGATCTGAAACTTGGACTCTTTCAGCAAAACAACAGCGCCGTTTAGATGGATGTTAGACTCGTCTTCTCAGAAGAGTACTTGATCTTTCATGGCGAAACCACCCAACTATAGAAATGATATATGGAGACCTACCAAGAGTATTAACCTTAGTCCAAAAGAGACTTGTCCAGTTTGCTGGGCATTGTGCACGTGCCACAGATGATCATCGTTTGTATTATGGAAGCACCCATTATCTCACAATCGATCTCGTAAGTTAACCTTTCCAGACAGGATACATAGAGATACATCTATCGCCAAGGAAGACCTTACAAGAGCTATGACAAATAGGGAATACTGGAAGGGTATATTGAGTTCTATCTAGGCCGAAGCCGCAGAATGATGATAATGTATGTGTGTGCGTGGGTTTTCATTTGGGGTTTCGTTGGTTGGCGCTAAGTGAGGGGGTCTGGCTGAGTTCGTTGTCGTGAAAATGTCGTGGAGCTGTTTGTTTACTGTTCACTGGACGGAGTACAGCAACTCTAGACTGAAGTTACTTTGAATTAATATTAACTTCTCGTCGGTAATTCTTTTTGTCCTTTTAGCCTACTGACCAAAACATTCAAATGAACAAATTCACTTTTGTTATTATAAAGAAACTTAGTTTGTCTTTTGTCATTTCTTTTATTACTCTTTTTTTAAATTTATTTTGTTGCACACGTGACAGATTCACCTGATCACTGAAAAAGTGACCAGTGTAGCCCAACAGATCAATTTGGATCAGCTTACGGCATTTGATAGGTTTACGGTTTATCGAGGCTGTTCTTATGTCTCCTGGTTTCGGATCATACTTTCGGTTCTCGATCCATCTCCTGTATGCGTTTCTGGAGGCATTAGTGAAAGTAATGGGTTATAGTCGGAGACTTTCATCTCATTATGTCGCGCTCTATTTGTTAGTGTTGTCCGCTTTCGCCTATACTTTACGTTCTTGTGTAGTATGTTTCGTACATCTACCTGACTATCTTACTCTCTTCTTCCACTTCCGTCTATCGAACTAATGGATTTAGCTCGAGACTTTTTATTTACTCTGGAGAGTTAAGGCTTATATGGTACGTCGCTGCTTCCACCTTGCCAAAGGTGGTGTGGTGATGTTGAGCGTTAAGATACATCACCATACGTTCCGCTTGAATTTCCTAGAATGGATGTGCTCACAAGATGACGGCAATGGTGAATTTTGAAAGGAATTGCCGATCTTTTCTATCCCTGGAAAGTATGCATACGGACGAGATGGAGGCCTACCGACCGGTCTGAGCCTAATGCTCATTTAATCAAGAATGTAAAAACGCGTTACGCTGCCTCTTACGTGTGAGTGATCACCTTTTTAACACTCTGTGCGAAAGGTTTTTTCTTCTCGAGTCCAGTTCTGTCTACCAATATGGTACCGTCTCTGGAAAGAAGATCAGCATTATGTGCTTCTGTGTTTGCTCTGCATCATGCGTTTTCTTCTTTTCAACTAATCAACTAAATGTTTTCTTTAAGCATCAGCTTAAAGTTAAGATCAGAACGAAAAGGCTGCAACTCTCTTCACTGAAATTAAGCGAAAGCTGAGTGAGAGATTTGCGCTTGGTAAGAGTGAGAGGTACAGACCTTGAGTGGTTGTTGAATGCTAACGAGGAATGAGGATTTGGGGCCTCTTAATTCGGCTTTTTTTGGGCCATTGTTTCAATTTAAGTTAGATAAAGTTATGCAGGTGCAAAGTCTCATTTTTATTTCTATTTACCATTCTTTCGCAATGTAAGTTTATCTGGAAGAAAACATGCAGTTATTAATAAGATTTTAACTTAGTGCATAAACAATTTTCCAACTCTAATATCACCCCTTCATAGTAAGCCTATGAACTTTTCTCCACACCCTCGTACGTGGCAGATTTCTTAGTTCGCTGGTGGGTACAGGGCATTTTCGGAATTCGTTTTACGTTTCTTGCGTTTGTTTTGCGCAGTTAACTGAGATTTTCTCTTACATCTCATTTCTGTAGGCGGATCAAATATTAATACAGTTTTGTTTAATTTGTTATACGTATATTTTTATTGTATAAAATCATTGGCGTGTTTGTATTTTCCCCCAAAATTCTACTATTACATTTTAAGTTAGGAATTTCATTGAGTAAATAAGATATTTTCGTGACTGTGGTGCGTCTGTTAAAAGTAAATATGATGTTATGGTGAGTAGAAAATGATGTGATCAATGAGTGAGACTAGCTAGGTTAAGCTAAGAAAAGAGAAAACCAGAAATATTCATCCCCATTTTAGCTCCTGTCGCATATTTCGTACTTATGTACAAATAAATATTACATCATTCGAGGAAGCTGCTGGTGTATATATGGAGATTTAGACTTTGTGCACTTTTATTATATGCATTCTGAGCATAAATACCTCATTCATTGTTCCAGTATTGTTAAGGTAACCTCATCGTTCTTGTCCTATTTCCAGTTTAATTTTAATTTTAATTCTACGGCACGCTCTATTCAGCAGAATTCGGATGATCAGTTTTATTTGGTTCGAAAAAAAAGTTAATAGATTCCTGCGATTGATCAAAGTTAAGGAATAATGACGAAGAAAACTAGAATATTTTAAGAAAGTGTGTTTCAAACTAACGTCTTCCTTTCACCAATTTTAATGCTTGACAGCAATATGCAAGTGTCAGCATCTTAAACTGCTTGTTTGCAACTATGATTTTGATAGAACAAGAGGAGTCTGTGTCGGTTAGTTTGCCTTTATGTGCGAGAAATATTGGTTTACTATTACGATCTGACTTTGCCTTGTGTTTGTCGCATCTGCTAATGTCTCCTCGTTCTTTCACTCTTCAAAGGTTGCCGTTGTAAATCTAGTAGCCTGTTCTTACGGCTGCTGCTAATTTGTGGATTTCCTATGATTCTCTCAGATCCTTTAAGTACCCATTCCCTGGTAATCTAAGCGGAGCATTCTACTCCCATCACTCTCTAGTAGCATTTAGTCGACAGTCGTCTCTTCTCACTCTGCGACATTTAGCGGGCTTCCCCACTGAGTAAACTTTCTTTATATGGGAACCAACCAGCCGGTTTGTCAATAATAAGGAATTGGTACAATTTTATTACTTACGTTTGAAAATGTCTAGTTTGTAAACCACATGGCGAATTCTTCTTCCAGACTAAGGTTTTGATAACCGAATTAATTTTATAAGACCTTTGGCGAGTGTTTTGTGAAAACTAATAAAGCGAGCCGAATAAGTGAAGTAATGCATTAAACGACGGGAAAAGAAGCTTGGAAGGGAAAAATTTGAAAGCCATCAGAAGGAAAGAAGTTACAGCAATCTTCTATATGTCGAAGGTCGAGATAAAAACAGTTATCCGCTTAAAGCTGTCAGGGAGAGAAATGATGTCAGTCCCTAAAAAACTGCCCGAGCAAAGCAATTGCAAGGCGGGAGACTTCAAGGCTGCCAGAAAACAGACACCTCGGTAGTACGAGAAAGTTACGGAAACTGAGCAGTAGCTATAAGGACAGGTCGCCAGATTACGACCCTAGCCTTCAAAGAGTGGAAGAACGAGAGAACAACACATTCTAGCAGATGCTATCTATTTCGAAATTGACCATTCCCGATCCTGACTTTTAAATGAAACTGAATAACCAACATTGGCACAAAGCCGCAAAAGTGAGGCATTTTGTGAGATTCAGAGAACGTGGTGCAGGACACGAGCTTGTTAACATATTACTTCAGCTCCCTTTATGGACGAATGTTAATAGGTAAATAACGTTTTTAATTCTATAAAACATGTTTTAAATTAGGCAGAATAATGAAATTGGTTAAAGATTTCTTCAAAATTACAAGTCTCATTATTATCGGTGCTACAAAATTTTGTAAACGTTTTATCCACTTTCACATGCCATCATTAAAAATTTGGTTTACCTTTGATTTGGTTGTGCACAATAACAACATCAGTTTACAAACTGACCTTTCAATCTCTCTTTCAATTTCGGGAACAGCTGATGATACTAAATCAGGTTTGTCCGGAGGGTTCGCGACAACTGTGAATTACAGGTTTCTTCCATGTGTACTATTTGTTGAGAGAAATGTGGCCATATATATGTTGTATATCGACAAACAACAAACACGCATATATATAAAAATATGAATTATATTTTTATTAATGACGATGAACCGTGTAGCCTAGGGAACAGAGAGTGAGAGAGCGCGCTTCTAAGGGTTGACGGGAGTGTCGTCGTATCTGTTGTGTTTCTCTCTCTCTACTGCTACTCTGGTCTGTCTAGTGAATCCGTGCGCCGAGGTCTTTTTATAATCTCCAAACCGGGACTTTTTCTTCCGGTTTTGCCTCGCCCACGCACGACCACGTAATTCTCAGAGACACCTGTTCTGTTTGCCTCTGTAGCCATTTCCGCTACTGCCGGAAATAAGGTCAAACAAACATCCGTTCCTTTCAACGACCGGAAACACCCCCGCTTGCATCAGCCTTCCTCGGGTGGGGCCAGATTGTTATATTACATATAGTCATTATACAAAACATTTATTCTGTGAATGCGTTGTCTGACTGTTTGAAAGCTTTCTTAATAAGACATTTAGAAAATTAGATATTACACAGAACGTTAACACTTTTTTCTTTATTTTCAAAGGTATTTTTCTATCTCTTAATAATTTGCTTTGTTTCTGTGCGTCTTGATATTTATATTTTACTTTCTGTTGTCAGTTACTAAACAAAATCTTCTGCGTCGACCCGATTTTAACGTCCTCATAACTTTACTGGCATCTTCACTTGTTGCTTTTGCGGACAGACACCCGCACTCTTTTTTTTCTTACAGATAATGAATAGAATTCTTTGTTGATTTTCTCGACTTCTTTTTTTTTGTACCCTGTCCTTTCAGGACATAGGCGATCATGGCTTTCCACATCTCTCCATCGCTGGTGGCTCTTAGCACGCTTTCTCCTGTTACACCACGCAACACTCGTTCCGTCACCCACTTGATCAGGTCCTTCAAATATGTTATCCGCTGCTTTCCCCTATCTCTTTTTCCCTCTGTCTGGCCTGTTAGTATCAGGTTCTCCAAGCCCTCCTTCCTCATTACATGTCCCAGGAACTTTAGCTGTCTCTTCCTGATACTCAGTATTAATTTCCTTTTCGTTTCCATCCTTTCCAAAACTTCATCATTGCTCACATGCTCGATCCATGATATTCGCAGCATCCTTCTGTAGAACCACATTTCAGATGCTTCAAGTTTTTCCTTCATCTTCGAAGATATTGTCCAACATTCACTGCCATATTGAAGAACCAACATCATATAGGTATCCAGTACTCTCTTCTTTGTTTCTAGCAAAATTGTCCTGTTTCTTAATACTTTACTCAACTTCTGGAATGCTTTCTTCGCCATGCCAATTCGCCTTCGGATCTCTGTGTCGCACTTTCCGTTTTCTGATAGAACACTTCCTAAGTATTTAAATTTTTGTACCTGCTTGCTTTTAGTATTCCCGGCCTGTATTTGGCGTTTTGGGCTGCCCTTTTTGCTACGTTGTCTAATAGCCTATTCTATGACAGTGTCATCTGTATATCTTAGTGAAGTTATGTTCACCAGTAATAAATATTGGATGATCTTATAGTTTTCTTAAAATCGTCTCAAGATACAGATTTGATACTTGCCGTTGTGCTATTTTTGTGTAACTACCAAATACGTGCAAGCTGTTTGTTCCCAGTCGAGTTCACGAATTACTCGAGTATCTTGCTCGTGCAAATCAAGCTTTTCTAATATTTAAAATACATCTTCATGAACCTTAAATACTTTTGTGAAATCTATGAATCATGGGTTCTAGATAATGTGCATGTGTATTACTCACTTGCATTCATGTTTAACTGATTTCTTTGGTATTTTTATGAAAATAGATCTACAGAAGTCTTCTGCTATGTTGTCGTCATTTCTGCTATGTTGCTGTCATTTCGATAGATTTATCCGTATCGAATCATCTAACGCTAACAGCATCTAAATTACAGTCACATCTGGTCCGGCTGCTTTTTCAGTCTTCATCATGGCTAGTGCTGACCTAAACATTACAACATTACATTTTAACATTACAAATATTTTTTATATTGTTTTGAATTATCGATTTCTCTTGTCATGAGAGAGTTCTCCGATATATCTATTCCATATTTGTAGTATTTTTTAAATATTTCTTTTATTAATGTTCTCGTTTTTTATTTTGTGCATCCCACGAAAGAACCTGCACCACAAAACTTTATCGAATCAAACGCCATTTTCATTAGTAAAAATATGATACAATTCTTGCCTGATTTCTGTTTTATACAATTTTTAAGTCATTTCATCAAAGGCATGGCAATAAAACGCAAGTACATTACTGAGTGTGTCAGAATATAAGAAAGAAACATTATCAAGAAGAAAGGACAATAAAAACAGTAATTCAGATAACGATTGACATTGCATTTAATTTTTTTAGATCGAAATTGATTAGGAAGCAAAAAGCCGTGAGAAGAGTTTCACAAGGGAGAAGTGAGTGCGAAGGAAATGTTAACATAGAACTTACGGCTACATCTTTAAAATGCTAAGACCTTGTCACCAATCTAGTACTGCGCTTGAATTCATACAGTTTAGATACCATAGAGAAAAGTACATCTGAACAATTACCATGAAAGCTTTTATAAAAAAGGTATAGGGAAGCCACGTTACGACAGTGGGAAAGTGACAAGCCGAGATGGCACGTTATAACCAATGACATTGCAGATTATTCTGTGTATTTTATCAGGAATCTTTAATGTATAGCTGAAGCTCCAGACCAGACGTTGCAGCAATATTCAAATCAGACTTATATATATATATATATATATATATATATATATATATATATATATATATATAATCATATTCATGTAGATAGGTGTGAGTTTGTAACCCTGGGTTTCACGCTTTTGCGATCGTCAGACAAACTGATTCATTTTTTTAAAAAAATTGGTTATATTCGTGTTTTTTTGTGTAAGTGGGGGAATCTGTCGTCACAACAGTCGCGGACACACACACACACATATATATATATATATATATATATATATATATATATATATACACATTTGTACACCCATCAACGCGCGCAAGGACACACACACACACACACACACACAAACACGCAGCTACGCGCGTTCGGTTACTGAGGCTTGCATAAACATACACATGCGAATCGTGCAACGGCACACATATACATATATAGATACCGAACTCCGCACGATTCGCATGTGTATAAGTCTCAGTGACCGAGCGCGTGCGTTTGTGTGTGTGTGTGTCCTTGCGCGCGTTGATGGGTGTACAAATGTATATATATATATATATATATATATATTAAAAAAGGATTAATTCAAAGATGTTGAATGGCCATTTCGATATGAAGATCCCCACGGGGGACGGCACATCACCTCAGCAACAGAAAAAACCTTTCAGAAACTGGAGAAAAATTAGTCTACTTTTCCTTTTTAAATAGATTGCAAAGAAATTAAAAAATAAATAATAAAATAAAATAAAATAAAAATAAAAATAAAGGGAAAGAAAAAGAAAAAGAAAACAATATATATATATATGTGTGTGCGTATGTGTGTGTGTGTGTATATGTGTGTATATGAATTTTTGTATATAGGTGTGTACACACATATATATGTGTGTATGCGCATGTATATGTATATAAGTGTGTAATAAATTGAATGTATGTGTGTGTATGTGTATGTATATATGTATTCTTATTCGTAGAATTGTGTGTGTATATATATGTATGTATGTGTGTACTTCTATAGGTATGTATATAATAATTGTAATTAATTTTTTTTTTTACCTAGTGTTGTCTTTATTTAGTTTAATTTCAAATGACCTAATTTTTAAAAAAATAATTTTATTTTAAATCCTATATCTTTTTATTCCCTTTTATTAATAATTATGCCTTTTTCTAATACTTCAACGTTTTGGGGAAATTAGGTTTTTGAATTTGTCCAACGTCTGTAATATTTAAAAAATTTTTTTTCTTTAGTTTCTTTCTTTTTCCCTCCCTTCCTTCTTTTATCTCTCTTACCACCTTTTTTCCGTGTTGCTTAAACTTACGTCGATTTAACACGGCTGTCTGTTAATTTTTAGTTACATTCTCCCTTTTTTTTTGCGAACCCAGACGATGTCAATTTTTTCTTTTCTTATTTATTTGATTTTATTCTATCTTTTTCTTTTTCTTTTTCGTTTTCTTTTTCTTTTTCTTTCCCTTTATTTTTATTTTATTTTATTTTATTATTTATTTTTTAATTTCTTTGCAATCTATTTAAAAAGGAAAGGTAGACTAATTTTTCTCCAGTTTCTGAAAGGTTTTTTCTGTTGCTGAGGTGATGTGTCGTCCCCCGTGGGGATCTTCATATCGAAATGGCCATTCAACATCTTTGAATTAATCCTTTTTTAATATATATTTGCTATGTAATATTTTATTACATGGAGCTCTCTTCCTGTATCATTTTTTAATATTAAAATAAATTTTTAATATTAATTAGGATCGGGTTTTTTGAAATTTACCTTCCTGCTTTTTCCCTTGGATTGAAGTATCTGAATTAAAATATATATATATATATATATGTCCGTGTCTGTCGTGACGACAGATTTCCCCCACTTCCACAAAAATACACGAATATAACCAATTTTTAAAAATAATGAATCAGTTTGTCTGATGATCGCAAAAGCGTGAAACCCAGGGTTATAAACTCACACACATCTATATGAATATGTCTGCTCTATCACTGATATTGAGCGCTTTTAAATAAGTACCACGCAGATATAATATGTAAACAATATAATATATATAACAAATTGCATACATATATATATATATATATATATATATTGATATTTATAATTATATACATACACTTTTCACACACACACACATATATATATATATACATACGCACACACACACACACACACACACACACATATATATATATATATATATATATATACAATACTGGGCGTAATTATTAGGCAAGCCCATTTTTTTTTAAAGAAATGATGTATTTCATAATATTTTTAGTATGTATTGCTAAATGAAAATATAATTTTTTTTGTTACTATAACTTTGCAAAGTTTTACAAGGCAAGGAAGCAAGAAAGCAAATGTGAACTCGTCCGAATCACCCGAATCTTTTTTCATTCTTTCATTGATGAAACTGCAATATAGGTAATTATTAAATATTTATAAATTCATTTGATGCACATGATATTGTGCAATATTAATAAAAGAAGCATTCTATTTTCATTTACAATTCTTCACTTGGCAATAAATACTAAAAAATAGTATGAAATACATCATTTTTACATATGATTATGTAGGAATGTCTGTGGGTTCGACAAACGGATGGATTGTTCTTATTTTCTATTTTAGAGGAGCGACAGTTATATTCTTATCATCTCATATGTTTTTATTTTATTTTTTATTTTTTTATTCGCCGGGTTAGGTTTTTGTGAACCCCATTCATGTAGAATCCTTCGTTTAATAAAGACGGAAGCTGAAGATGGCTCGCCTGAAATAAGCCTATACTTCCGAATTACCATGAAATAACGCATCTGTCTTAATTTTTCTTATATTTGCTCTATATGTATTTATATGCATATATGTTGAGAGCTCTCGTAGAGAGTTATCCTACCATTATATGTAAAAGATACTCCTTTGGATTCTTCTATGTCCACAGGGCATATTAATATATATATATATATATATATATATATTACATTTGTAAACGAGTTAATGAAAAGTATTCAAAAGTTCTACAATATAATTGTATTGAACACTTTTTAATTCAAATGTGCACTGGTCTAATCTTATTATGACCAGAAATTAAGTAATTAAACGCTCAATATATATATATATATATATATATATATATATAGGAAATCCTCAATACCTCCTTTAATCCATGGATTTGATGTTCTCACGTCATCTGCTGAGAAAGCTGAGTGCTTTGCCCGCAGATTCTCATCCAACTCCACACTCGACTCGTCCGGAGTGCACCCACCCGACTTCCCTATTAGAACTGAGGCCAAACTGCATGACGTATATATTACCCCGACAATAGTATCCAGAGTAATTTCAAAACTCGACCCCCATAAGGCGTGTGGAGACGATGGAATCCCGGTGATAGTCCTTAAGAGGTGTGCCCCTGAACTTTCCCCTGTCCTCTGTAAACTGTTTAACTACTGCCTTTCTGCTTCCTGCTTTCCTGCATGCTGGAAATTCTCCTCAGTCGTTCCTGTCTTTAAGAACTGAGGTGAACCCTCGGACCCATCCAACTATCGCCCTATCAGTCTTCTACCAATATTCGGGAAAGTGTTCGAGGCTATAATAAATGCTGAAATAGTTCATCATCTCACCGCCCACAAACTGTTCTCCGACAGGCAATATGGATTCCGATTTGACAGGTCCACAGCCGACCTGCTAACTACTGTAACGGAGTACATGCTACAGGCCCTTGATGAGTCTGACGAGGCTCGCGCGGTTGCTCTGGATATCTCCAAGGCTTTCGACAGGGTTTGGCACCCTGGCCTCCTATGCAAACTACGCGGTTATGGTATTACCGGGCGCCTGCTTGACCTAATCCAATCTTTCTTAAATAACCGCAAAATGAAGGTCGTTCTGAATGGGCGTGCCTCTTCGTCCTACAGCACGAATGCTGGTGTCCCACAAGGCTCTATCCTGGGCCCAACGCTCTTCCTTATTTTCATCAACGACCTCCCAGATGAGATCAAGTCCCAAGTAGGCATCTACGCAGATGACACTACAATATACTCCCGCTCCAGTAAGAAACCTGTCGTGGCGAACAGACATAATCTCGCTGCTGACCTTGAGCGGGATCTACACTCTGTGGTGAACTGGGGCAAGAAGTGGCTTGTCAACTTCAATTCCTCTAAGACCAAGCTGTTGTCTGTCAACCATTACAGGCAACCTCTTCTGCCTCCCATAAGCATGGACCAGATGATTCTCCCGGAGAGTAATACACTACGCCTCCTCGGACTTACCCTGTCCTCAGACCTCAAATGGAAGCACTATATTGAATCCATAGCAAAATCTACTGCTAAGAAGATTGGGTCACTATGTCGATCCAGGATGTTATTTCCACCTGAATCCATCCTGCATATATACAAGTCAACCATCCGTCCATGCATGGAGTACTGCTGCCATTTATGGTCAGGTGCCCCTGCCGTTTTCCTCAGTGTTCTTGACAAGCTCCAAAGGAGAGTCTGTAATGTGATAGGTACTGATCTGGCGACTCGTCTGCAGCCACTTTCCCATCGTCGAAATGTGGCCTCCCTCTGTCTCTTCTATAAATACTTTCATGGCTTCTGCTCGGATGAGCTTAAGTCACTGATGCCTCCTCAACAGGTGTTTACCCGTTCAACCAGACTGGCAACTGGGTCCCACCCATTCACAGTCAGGTTAGCCAAACGCAGACGACAATTCTACTCCTGCAGCTTCCTCTCTCGCACTTCCCGCCTGTGGAACTCGCTCCCGTATTCTTGCTTTCCTGACGGCTACGACCTCCAGAAATTTAAAAGCAAAGTTAATACTCACCTACTAACCACTGGCCTCTAGCTCTCTCCCCTCCCCTGTATAACCTTTCCTTTCTCTCCGCCCATGTACCTGTCATTGCACCTGCTTTCTCAGCTTTCTATTGTTCCTTTCTAACTAGCTTGTACTCCTCACTCTTTTCTAATTAATCTTTCTACATTTATGTAACCCCCTGCACATCAGTGGCGTTTCTGCCTTGCTCGGGGTGAAATGATTAAAAAAAAAAAAAAAAAATATATATATATATGTGTGTGTGTGTTGTCATAGTGGCGGAAGCAAACAGAACAACTGAAATATGCTCTAACAGAAAGAACGTATGAAAGGGAAAGCGAAAGACAAAAGAAAAAGAGAGAAAGAAAAGTAAAATAGAAGAGTGTCTATCTCTGCCATGCAAAAGTAAATTGATTTGATTCTGGATAAGACGAAATGAGAAGAGGAAGAAGCTAAGAATATTAATTTTATAAAATGTCTGTCCGGAAAATAGTCTTTTATTTGGCGTTGTGCACCCTGGTCAGAAAACAGAATTTTGTGTACGTCAGAAATTGAATAGCTACTAAACTGGAAGAAAGGAAGGAAATATCTACTTAGGCAGCATTATTCTGACGCAATTAAAACCGGCCAGAGAGTGAGTCCTTTGAGCAGTGTGTCACTGCTGAGCTGACATCAAACACGCGTATCTAATGGTCAACAATGAATAAGTGTGTGGGGCAAGTTTTCGCTCGCTCACACAAAATATCAATGGGCAGAAGAGTATTAAGTTTAATTTGGTCAACTAGTTTGGCACATTATAATGCTGAATATTTTCTTGATTGCATTATTTCAAATCAGAAAAAATTATATCAGATTTGGTTTGTTTATTTTAGATATAAAATATTAGTTGAATCTATTATTTAGTAACAAGAACAACTGAAATGAAATAAGAAAATTCAGTGTTTAATAATTTAAAGTCAATAACATTTGGTGGGATTGGAAATGAAAAAATCCATTTTCTGGTTTGACATCCTAAAAATCTATAGATGGTCTTAGACGTTGAATGCATTTTATATGTCGACACTTCAGGCATCATCTTTGTAGATTCTAGAAGTATTCTACTGACTGCAGGGAAGGAACATAAATTTGCCTTGATAAAACGAGTCGGCTAAATTTTCATTTTGTCTTATATATATATATATATATGGAGGGGTATACATAATGAAAGTATATTCGGGAAAGTATTCGAGGCCATAATCAATGCTGAAATAGTTCATCATCTCACTGCCCACAAACTCTTCTCTCACAGGCAATATGGCTTTCGCTTTGCCAGGTCCACGGCCGACCTGCTAACAACCGTAACGGAGTACATGCTACAGGCCCTTGATGAGTCTGACGAGGCTCGCGCGGTTGTTCTGGACATCTCCAAGGCTTTCGACAGGGTTTGGCACTCTGGCCTCCTATGCAAACTACGGGGTTACGGTATTACCGGTCGCCTGCTTGACCTAATCCAATCTTTTCTAAATAACCGCAAAATGAAGGTCGTTTTGAATGGGCGTGCCTCTTCATCCTACAGCACGAATGCTGGTGTCCCACAGAGCTCTATCCTTGGCCCGACGCTCTTCCTTATTTTCATCAACGACCTCCCAGATGAGATCAAATCCCAAGTAGGCATCTACGCAGATGACACTACAATATACTCCTGCACCAGTAAGAAACCTGTCGTGGCGAACAGACATAATCTCGCTGCTGACCTTGAACGGGATCTACATTCTGTGGTGAACTGGGGCAAAAAGTGGCTTGTCAACTTTAATTCGTCTAAGACCAAGCTGTTGTCTGTCAACCATTACAGGCAACCTCTCCTGCCTCCCATAAGCATGGACCAAGCGATTCTCCCGGAGAGCAATACACTACGCCTCCTCGGACTTACCCTGTCCTCAGACCTCAAATAGAACCACTATATTGAATCCATAGCAAAATCTACTGCTAAGAAGGTTGGGTCACTATGTCAATCCAGGATGTTTTTTCCGCCTGAATCCATCCTGCATATATACAAGTCAACCATCCGTCCGTGCATGGAGTACTGCTGCCATTTATGGTCAGGCGCCCCTGCCATTCTCCTCAGTGTTCTTGACAGGCTTCAAAGGAGAGTCTGTAATGTGATAGGTACTGATCTGGCGGCTGTGTCCCACCCATTCACAGTCAGGTTAGCCAAATGCAGACGACAAATCTACTCCTGCAGCTTCTTCTCTCGCACTTCCCGCCTGTGGAACTCGCTCCCGTGTTCTTGCTTTCCTAACGGCTACAACCTCCAGAAATTTAATTGCAAAGTCAATACTCATCTACTAACCACTGGCCTCTAGCTCTCTCCCCTCCCCCGTATAACCTTCCCTTTTTCTCCCCCTATGTATCTGTCATCGCACCTGCTTTCTCAGCTTTCTATTGCTCCTTTCTAACTAGTTTGTACTCCTCACTCTTTTCTAATTAATCTTTTTACAGTTATGTGGCCCCCTGCACACCAGTGGCATTTCCGCCTTGCTCGGGGTGAAATGATTAAAAAAAACCCCTATAGATGGGAGTTAGAGAGAAGAGATAAAGTTATGTCTTTCCTAAGAGCAATAGTGCAAAAATGAACGCAGGGAATTGAGCTGTAATTTGAACTCGGCTTCCCTTTCTGCATTGATAAGCAATCTGCACAACCCAATAATAGATGTTCTCTGATCAAATCTTTATGAACATTAGGCAAGTATATGTAACTGTTGGAGTTAACTTGCGGCTATTTTCACAATTTTAAATTATATATTTTTTATACTTGCTTCTTTTTTGTATATATTATTTCTGTTTTTGATTTGAGAAATATTTTCAATTTTGAAAAAGATTAAATATTGTCAAAATGAAGTACGTTCTAAGAAAATTTTAACTCTACCAAAATAGAAATGGCTTCAGAACTCATAACTTTCAAACATTAATTTTGGAAGATATTTTTTCTTCTAGAAATTTGCTCATTGTACTAAATAAATATCTACCTGAGATTTGACAAGCGACTGTTTAAAAATTACACATGAATTAATTAATTTGTTTATTGAGGGCCTTTACTCAATGTAGCAAAGCTGAAATGTCGCTTAATAAATTGAGCTACAGTGAAAAAATAAAATGAAAAATACAAATGTGCAAAATTCGCCTTGGATTTGACATTTAAAAGAACAGAAAAGAACAAGTTGTAATTTACAGTAAAAGTAACGCAGTGATTTCTTCCGTTTTTCTTTTCTAAATGTGACTGTCTTCATTTTTATTTCAGTGCAATGTTGAGTCCGATTTAAATAAACAAATAAAACAGTAATCATTTGAGTTCTGCATTAATTTAAAAACCGCTTTGAATTGTGATTGATAGTATCTTTCATAACTCTTTCTTTTTTTAACACGATATTCCGGCTGATTAATTCTTCAACCTTCTTTAAATGCACGCTGCATCTAGTAATTCATGAATATCATCCAATAATTTTTTTCATGACACTACCTCTTCAATTGAAACAATTCATAGACAGAATGAAGCCTACATACAAAAAAGAGAAGTCTACTTGTCAGCGCCATTAATGAAAAAATAGCCCCAAGCTAAAAAAATTAAGTTCTCTTCTGACAATTTAATGTTTTTAAGAAGATCGTATAGAAGTGGCTATGAAGTTAATTTATCTTTAAAAAATCTGCTTACAATTGGTTTATTAGATTTCATTTATTGCTTAAATACACATTGAAGTGTTTAAAGCAAAAATGACTTGTACTCTATACCCGAGCCGGTGCAAAAATCTTTTGCCCTCGCCTACTCCGAATTTATGATACAGATTTTTCTCTCTATTACATCTCAATTTTCATAAGGTAGTATTCATATAAAATATAAATTGTAACCTAATTATCTATAATAATGGATCATATGCATTATAGGTGAACAATTCAATTAGAAAAATGGAAAATAAATACACTTTATCTAAATGCAAATTAGTGATTTGTAATAATAGATCTTTCCGTCTTAAATAAATCAACAATGTTTTGCATCAATTTTTAACAACAACGTAACATTTTTCATGTTAAAAATTAAACAATTTTGATACATTCACCATTATTGATAAAAAATATAGTGGCTTTTATAAAGTGTCTTTTCGAAACTTAGCATGAGAAAATGTATCCATGACTTCATCACAGTCGAGGGATCAAGCCTGTTCATTTCCAATGAAAATTATTGCTCACCTGGATAATCTTTCCCTTCTTATTGTCGATCGTAAGTAAATCTTTCGTTATAAGTTTTAGTTTGTTGAAACTTACTTTCGGTATTTGCAACAATCACTGGTGCAGTAAGCAATACACGCAATGCCATGTACAAGTTCTGGAGATTGTATACTGATGCCATCATCTGCTCTTTCTCCTTTCGTTTCGGTGATCCACTTTTTATATTGTTTCATGCCTGTAAGATGTCATTAAAAACTTAATACTAATTTGTATTAGTTCTAAAGTTTAATCTTATTTTTATACAATGCCTATTTTATTAAAATTTATAGTCTAAGTAGAAAAATAAGTGCTAACTAGCATCCTAAAGAAAAGAACAAGAAAAAAATCACTTGATTTTATATGCTGAAATCATGTCAAAGTTTTGGAAGCAAAAACTCTATGGAAGAAATTTGGAGTCTGAAATAAATCTTCTCCAAGACTATGAAATGAAAATGTGACAATTCCAGTATTCAAGTATCTTTTTTTTATTACGTTTTGATTTTATAAAATTGTATTTCTCAACCCACCCTTTGTATCTTTATCCTTTCTTTAACGATCACTCGTTTTTCGGACTTTTAAATAACAACCAAAAACAAAACAAATCATAGGATTGGTGCCAAAATCTGGGATATCTCACATAGGTGTGAACAATTTGGCTCCGAGTTTTTCTATTTCACCTCAAAAATTGATAAACATTTGTTTTATTGCTGTAAAAATTAAAGAGACATATAGAATTCAAAGAAAATAATTTATTTACAAGTTTTGTTGTTAATCAGTTTTCAGTTATTTTTTTATTGTATTTTGATATTTCTATTCTTTTTTACAAACTACTTTTATTGAAAACTTTCTTAAATTTGATGCAACAGCAGCAAAAGAAAAAGATTCCCTATGAAATCTCTGTGAAAATTATAGTTATTTTATTAAGGATTGTAAAAGAATAGTTACTGATTTTAAGTATTTAATCCTAATAAGAGAAAAGCATGATGGATTATGATTGTTAGCAACTTGGACAATCAAGTGGAAGCTTGTTTGTTTTTGTTTTTATACCTTCAACAAAACCTGAATCACTCATTTCTCTGTAAACGGAATGAGATAAATTATTATTATTATGTCATTTTTCATCATATTTCGATTTCTGCATTGGTCTCACTACCAACCAAGTCTGCGGGGAGACCTAAGGCAGGTAGTGGCGTGTTGTTATGACTCCATTTCATGTTTTTCTATCCTCCCTATCATCCCCAGCATTACATAGATAACGTTTTCCTTAGTGTGTGGGCTGTACTTAATAATACAATTTTTTGTATATCTCTTAAGCTGGGGTTTCCAGGGATTCTTTCAATGTGTTGTTTTGTTCCATTTTTTATCATTCCAAGTGCACCTACTATCACTGGCACAACTCTTGTTTTCAATTTCCACATTTTTTCTATTTCAATTTCCAGGTCTTTATATTTTGACAGTTTTTCAAATTCCTTGATTGCTATGTTACAATCCGCTGGACAAGCCATATTATTATTATTATTATTATTATTATTATGTTGTCATTTGTCATCATATTTTGATTTCTGCTAAATCAAGTCTGCGAGAAGACCTAAGGCAGGTCGTGGTGTGTTGTTATGGCTCAATTTCATGTTTTTCTATCTCCCCTAATACCCATAGCGTTACATAGACAAAGTTCTCCTTAGTGTGTTTCTGTACTTAAAAAGAAAATTTTTTGTATATCTCTTAAGCTGAGGTTACAAGGGATTCTTTCAATGTGTTGTTTTGTTCCATTTTCTATCATTCCAAGTGCACCTACTATTACTAGCACGATTCTTGTTTTCAATTCCTACATTTTTTTATTTCAAGTTCCAGGTCTTTATATTTTGACAGTTTTCCGAATTCCTTGGTTGCTATGTTTCAATCCGCTGGACAAGCAATATCAATTAATAAGCAAATATTTTCTTTCTGCTTTTTAACAATAATGTCCGGCCTATTTGTTTCATTTGTTCTGTCTGTGTAGATGGGGTAATCCCATAGAATGGTGATATCTTCTATTTCTGTAACCGGTGCTGGGTGATGTTCATACCAGTGTTTGTTTACATATTGTCCATAGTGTTTGCACATTGTCCAATGCAAATATTGCCACACTCTATCGTGGCGATTTTTATATTCATTTGGGACATGTACAGAAAATCCTGAGATTAGATGGTCTATTGTTTCTTGGTATTTATCACAGAAACTGCATTTTGGATTACTATTATTATGTCATTTTTCATCATATTTCGATTTCTGCTTTGGTCTCACTACCAACCAAGTCTGGGGGGAGACCTAAGGCAGGTAGTGGCGTGTTGTTATGGCTCCATTTCATGTTTTTCTATCTTCCCTATCATCCCCAGCATTACATAGATAAAGTTTTCCTTAGTGTGTGGGCTGTACTTAATAAGACAATTTTTTTTGTATATCTCTTAAGCTGGGGCTTCCAGGGATTCTTTTAATGTGTTGTTTTGTTCCATTTTTTTATCATTCCAAGTGCACCTACTATCACTGGCACAACTCTTGTTTTCAATTTCCACATTTTTTTCTATTTCAATTTCCAGGTCTTTATATTTTGACAGTTTTTCAAATTCCTTGATTGCTATGTTACAATCCGCTGGACAAGCCATATCAATTAATAGACAAGTTTTCTCCTTCTGGTTTTTAACAATAATGTCTGGCCTGTTTGCTTCAATTTTTCTGTCTGTGTAGATGGGGTAATCCCATAGAATGGTTACATCTTCTATTTCTGTAACCGGTGCTGGGTGATGTTCATACCAGTGTTTGTTTACAGCTTTTCCATAATGTTTGCACATTGCCCAATGTAAATATTGCCCAACTCTATTGTGGCGATTTTTATATTCATTTGGGGCAAGCACAGAACAGCCTGAGATTAGGTTGTCTATTTTTTCTTGGTGTTTATCACAAAACCTGCATTTTGGATCCATATTATTATGCATAATATTTGCCTGAAAGTTTCTAGTGAAAAGACTTTGGTCTTGTGCTGCAAGAATAAAGCCTTCAGTTTCAGACTTTAATCCAGATGCATGTAACCATCGATGAGTATTAACTTTGTCAACATTGGATTTATTGGCACGTTCTGGATATTGGCCATGCAGAGGTTTGTCTTACCAGCGCTGTTTCATCTGTTCAAGAGCTTTATCTTTGGCTTTCATTTTCATATTTTTTTCCGCAATAGTTGGTTCTTGGCTTCTGTTTTGCTTGTCTACAGAATCTACTAACTGTAAATCTTGTTTGTATTTACTGCCTTCTTTTATTATTGAATATTTTTTCTTTCTTTCTTCATGTTGCCTTACTAATTGTATCATCCAATCCTTTGTTGTTTCTATGTATGTTAGTAAGCCAATAGTTGTTGTCTTGTATGACAATTCCAGCTGAATAAAACCTCTTCCACCTTCTTTACGGGGTATGTATAGACGGTCTACATCAGCCTTTGGATGATGCATCTTATGCTTAGAAAGAAGCTTTCTTGTTTTAGCATCCATTCGCCTGATGTCGTTTAGAGTCCAGTTTAAGATGTTAAAGCTATATTGGACAACTGGGATTGCAAGGCTATTAATGGCCATAACTCTGTTCTGTGAATTTAATTCAGTTTTTAATATCATTCGTAGCCTTCTATAGTACTCTTTACGCACTATTTCTTTCATTTTTTTATGGTGAATGTTTTCGCTCTCATTTACACCTAGGTATTTATAAGCTTCTTCTGGTTTCAATTCTTTTATTGTTACAGCAGGGTCTAAGCTAATTGAGGATGTTTCTTGTATTGATCCACGTAAAACTGTAGCTTTAGCACATTTATTCAAATTAAATTTCATTCCAATGTCTTCGCTGAAGCATTTTACAGTTTGCAGAAGACCTTCCAGCTCATTATCATTCTTAGCATATAACTTTAAGTCATCCATGTAAAATAGATGGCTTATTTTCTTTTGGCCTATCTGTCTTATTAAGTTGACTGGTTAGTGCTATTAATGATATGCAGAATAGTAAGGGAGATAAAGAATCACCTTGAAATATACCTCTTTTGATGTTTATTTCATCAGACTTATATGTTCCATTTATATGATTGAGGTAAAGGGTTGTTTTCCATATAGACATGCACTGTTTGATGAAATTGATGATGACGGGCGATATTTTGTATATATTTAAAGTCTTTAAAATCCAGGAATGTGGCACACTATCGAATGCCTTTCGATAATCTATCCAGGCAGTACTAAGATTTTTCTTTGTACTGTAGCAGTTTTCCAGGATCATTTTGTTAATTAGCAATTGGTCTTTACAACCATAACAGCCACGTTTGCACCCTTTTTGTTCAAGCGGTATCATGTCATTTCTTTCTAAGAATAAATATGTCTGTTTTGTTAAAATAGATGTTAATAGTTTATATGTTGTCGGAAGACATGTAATTGGTCTGTAGTTTTTCGGGTTGTTTGTGTCATCATTCTTGGGTAGAAGAAATGTAATTCCTTTGGTCATCCATGCAGGAATTTTAGTGGGATCGTCAACCATTTCTTGAAGTTCTTTGGCTAGTTTTTTATGTGCTGCATTTAAATAATATAGCCAAAAGTTAGGAATTTTATCTATACCTGGGAATTTTCAATTGTGTGCTTTTTTTTAGTGCAAATTTAACATCATCTTCTGTAATTCCAGAACTCAGAACTAGGGGAAAAGTTAGGAGTGAATCAATGGAAAGACACATAAAAAACTATAGACTGGTTCCATAACAAAAACAAAACATAATTGCGAATTCAAGCAACTAATATAAACGATTTATACCCCTCTATAAAAAAAGGCCATGTTGGATAAGGTTATCTCCTAAGCACAAGAACAAATAAAAACAACAACGGGTAAAGAAATAACCTACCATACAACAAATACGTAAAAACGAACGTAGCAAAAATATGCACGAAACTCATCCAAAACAACTTCCTTCATCAAGGACTCTTCATAAAAAATCAGCTATAGCTGCACTGAGAAAATAACGCAAATAATAAAAAGAAACGTTACAAAAAAATAACCAACAAACCATTCGCACAAATCAAACCAACCTCTAAATGGAGAAACGAATGTTTTTTTAAACGACAATTGCAAAACAATGTCATATACCAAATCATATACCAAGTTTGCAGCAAGTTACTGCGGAAGCGGAGGCTGGGTAATCTTTGATTAGTGCCCTGAGCGTACTTTAAAAAAATCCGACCCTGTGTCACATCTCGCTTCAGTGTTGGAGGACGGGTAAATACCCATCCGCGTCCAGTCGGACAAGATCAAAATGTAGTCTCTGTTCTCAGATACTAACTGCCTGCTCACCGGGCGGGTTTGTAAGCAATGACCAACTTTGACAAGCAATGACCAGCTAAGACATGCTTCGTACCCAGTTACTGCGGAGGCAGGGGCTGGGTAATCTTTGACCAGTAAACCGATCGTTCGCGCCCGGGTTTTCCACTTTAAAAATCCCCTCTTTCATCACACCTCGCCTCAGTGGGCGAGGACGAGTAAATACCCTTTCGCTGCTTGACGGGCAAGATCAAAGTGTAGTATCTCTTCTCAGATACTCACTGACTGCACGCTGCCCGGGTTAGAAGCAATGACCAGCTAAGACAAGCTTTGTACCCAGTTACCGCGTAGGCGGGTGCCGCGTAATCTTTGACCAATAACCCGAGAGTTCGCGCTCTTTAAAAAATCCGACCTGTATCACATCTTGCCTCAATGGGGGTGGTCAAAGTGAACTACATGTTACCAGATACTCATTGCCTGATCGGATTTGGAAGCAATGACCTGCTAAGACTAGCTTTTGACCAACTTTTGACAAGCAACGACCAGCTTTGACGAGCAATGACCAGCTAAGACTAGCTATGACAAGCTTCGTACCCCGTTAACACGTAGATGGTGTTTGGGTAATCTTTGACCAGTAACAAGAGCATATCCGCCCAAGGTTCTTATTTTAAGAAACCCGACCTTGTGTCACGTCTCGCCTCAGTGCGGAAGAACAGGTAAATAACTCTCCGCGGCCCGTCGGGCAAGATCAAAGTGTAGTATTCGTTCTCAGATACTCACTGCATGCTCGTCGAACGGGTTTGGAAGCAATGACCAGCTAAGACTAGCTTCGTACCCAGTTACCGCGTAGGCATGGACTGGGTAATCTTCGACCGAGCGTTCGTGCCCGTGGCCACCACTTTAAAAACCGACCTTATGTCACAACTTGCCTCTGTAGGCGAGGATAGGTACATAATCCTCCGTGGCCCAGTGAGCAGGATCAAAGTGTTATATCTTTTCTTAGATATTCACACCCTGCTCGCCGGTAACTTGTAGCACTCGCCACCTCGTGCAGGTTGGTTAGGTTTGGAAGCTTTTGACTAGCTAAGACTAGCTTTGTAACCAGTTACTCCTAGGCGGGGACTGAGTATTCTTTGAGCAGTAACTGGAGAGTTTGCGCCGGGCCCCACTTCAAAAACCCGGCCTTGTGTCACATCTCCCATATAGTAGGGGAGGATGGCTAAATAACCTTCAGCGCCCCACCATGTAGGATCAATGTGTAGTATCTGTTCTCAGATGCTTACTTCTTGTTCGCCGTCCGCCTGCAGCACTCGCCACCTGGTGGCGAGTGGGTAGGTTTGAAGTCTTTGACCAGCTTTGAAAAACAATGACCGTCTAAGGCTAGCTTGGACCAGCTAAGACCAGCTTTGGACCGGCTAATACTAGCAGGCTGGTAGTTTAGACCAGCTGAGAGTAGCTTTGACCTGCTAAGACTAGCTTTGTACCCAATTACTGCGTAGGCAGGGGCTGAGTAATTTTTGACCCGAACGTTCGCGCCCGGAGTCCCTACTTTAAAAAAACCGACCTTGTGTCACATCTCGCCTCATTGGGGGAGGATGGCTAAAAATAAACTTCCTTGAGCCCGAAGGGTAAGATCATAGTGTAGTATCAGTTGTCAAATACTCACTTTCCGCTCTCCGGCCACCTCCAGCTAGGCGTACGCTTTGTTTGCGATCCTGCTACCCGCGATTGATTCCTGGAGCGCATTACGTTTTAGATAGCAGCTGATCCTATTTTAGGTTTCACTCTGCTTCGGAGGTGGAACGGTCTAGTCTGCTTGAGATTTTGTTACCCGAGATCGATCCGCTAAAGAAAACGACAACTGTTTAAGTCCATTCGCCGTAGCATTCGCACGTGCTAGCTCGCAGCTATCCCGTTTAACCGCGGTTGAATCCTGCAAAGGAAGCAAAACACGTGCCAGTTCACGACCACAGCGCACACCTGCTAGCTTGCCCACCTGCCTGGGTATGTACACGTGTTAGGCCGCAACCTGTCCTCCCCGGACTACGTTCAATTGCAGCTGAGACTCACCTCAACTTTCTCGGTTGCGCCGTTCCTGCCGACCAACAACGACCTCCAAGCCAGAGCCGTACATGCGTCATTTCTGCTGGCAAACAACGTTCCAGCCTATGTTGATCCTGCCAGACGCTGACGACTTTCCAGCCCGTGCCTTTCATGCTAGAAGCTGACGACGTTCCTGCCGACCGGCAACGACGTTCCAGTCTGTGCCGTTCATGTCAAACACCGAGGAAGTCCCTGACGATATTCCAGCCTAAGCCGTTCACGCCAAACACTGATGACGTTCCTGCCGACCGACGATGACGTTCCAGAATGTGTCAATTCTGCCGGACGCTGACGACTTTCTAGCCTGTGTCTTTCATATCAGACGCTGACGACCTTTCCGCCCGAGCTACCGACATTCCAGCCTTTTCCGATTACCTACTGTTTGCTCGTCGATTTTATCACAATAAAATTGACATTTAAACTCAATCTTCGCCCCTGTCTCTTCATTGTCTTTGCTGTTTTCATACAAAAGTTTGTGGGGTCGAAACCCGTTACATTATCTCGGCCCCCGCAACATAATAATAATAATATAATAATAAAAACCGAACATCTACTCAAATATGAGTTTCTATTACAAATAACGTTCACACACACACACACACACACACACACACACACACACACACTCTCTCTCTCTCTCTCTCTCTCTTCTCAAACACACAGATATACACGAATTGGATGATAAACATTTGATAAAATTGTATACATTTTTCCTCATAGCTTTTTAAATAATAGTTTTTTAAACTATATTGATTACACACATACACACACACACACGCACAACATATATATATATATATATATATATATATATATATATATATATATGACTGTGTGTGTGTGTGTTCATTGATCATTTCACTCCAAGCAAAGCAATGATGTCAGTACATTGAAGGGGCTACCGGCACTGATGGAGAATAAAAAGAATTTAAAATAAGGAACAGTAAACAGTCCTAAACAAGCAACATGGGATAAACTATCAACCTGTTTAAAGAACAGGAAGGGAGTGGGAACTCGGCGATAGGAGAATTCGTGTGTGTGCGTGGGTGTAGTGCAGATTGTAGATAAATTTATTTATCCTTATCAGTAGATTAAATTCAAGAATAGCACATTCCATTCCAGTTTTTAACAAGAGACTAGAAATGTTAGACCAAAGACAAATCGAAAATATAAAACAAATATCACCGAATATATTTTTCGAATTATGAAAAGCTGTTCGATCATTTTTCTAGCAAACTGATTCGTTGTAAGTTTTGGCGAAGTTGAATGTTAAGGGTTAGAAGCAAAATAGGAAGTGAAAGTGTTTAAACGAGGCGATGAATTATCAGAGCGTGAAAAGGAGAAGTATTTACACGAGTCATTGAGTCGGGTACTTGCCTCCCCACCCTCAACATATTGCAAGTCTGCTTTATTCGTTTCTTCCTGTTACATTTGAACAAATCACCAAACACTTTCAGCTTCGTCATTGCCTTTAACTATTCATGTCGGAGTGTTTTAGATTCTTTATTTTTTTTACTTGTCATCTCCATTAATCAATTAATAATGTTGCCACCTATAAGATTATCATTCTTTCTTCTTCTCCACTTCTCTCTCTTTCTACTCCTCTCTCTTTTTTCCTCCTCTCTCGCTCGTACACATACATGCACAATGACTCACACACACATCAGCCCATACACACAATGTAGTTTAGTATTCATATAAACAGAGAAAATTAATATACATGATGTAAAATGTTATATAAATTAATCTTATCACAATAAAATTGGTATTAAAAGTATTGATAAGATTTTCAGGATATATAGAAAAATGTCGCAGGTGAATTTCAGTTTACCTGTTTTTTATTAGAAATAATTAAAATAACATATTTGGTGATGTCACATTTTACTATAAAACTTAGGGGTTGTTCGGCATATTGTAAATAAATAAATATGGTATAGTTATTGATCATTTATTTTTTAATTTAAGATATATAAAGTCAGGTAGTGAAAAAATGACATGAAAACAGATTGCGAGACAGTAATCTTTAGTATTGAATATAAAAGTACATTGGATTGACCCGATGGTTGAATTAGGTTCTTTAAGAAAATGGTCAACCGACAAGACTTAAAATACAAAGGGGATGGGTATCTTACAAATAGCAGTTTGTAATATATTTCTGTGACCCGACATAAACATGACTGACATCAAAAGCAGGACCGACAGAAGTATGATCGACGAAGGCAAAAGCTATAAACAGGACCGACAGACGTGTGATTACATCGGCTTCAAAGGCAATAATCGGCGAAAATGACTGACAGATGTGCCATAGATGACACAATTAGGCGAAAACTCGAGAAGGCAAAAATACGTAAAAAATTCAGCTCATATAAGATCAGGGCTTTTTTCTGGCCCAGATCAAAATTCAGAAGGGTATATTTTCTAAAGAATATGGTTATATTTCCCCATTTTATTTTAGACTTATACAAAGCCACAAATATTTTATCTATCGAGTTTCATTAGAGAATACAGATTATCACACATTTCATTTTCTTTTATGGGCTATGCCCTTTCATTATGTGAATAATCACGGCTGCACAACTCGCTTGCTGTTTAAGAATTACCTTTTACAATTCGTGCATGTTGCTAAGTTGTCATATTTCTATTTCATTTCTTCTCGCTGAGCCATTAAAACCACTGGTAGAATAAAGTGATATTTTATCCAATTTTACTTAATTCGTGTCAGTAACTCGGACACAAGTATTTAATCTCTTGAGACGATTTGCAATGTCAAGTGGTTCTGCGAATTAATAAAATTTTTATGATATTGCTTTTATTCAGCAGTTCAATAATATATGCAGCATGGACTATAAAACATTTTTGAGAAATGACGAGAAGGCCAAAACTGTCGAAATGTTTTATGAAGAAAAGGCAATAAGGGAAAATTGGTAAGACTATTGCAAGAGACCATTGTTCAAGAAGAGCCCATCTGTATGCAGTGTACACGCCGAGAAATTGAAAACACGTGGATGTTTGCATTTGACTCGATGAATAGAAATCCGTTTGAAGTGATGTGTAAGCACTCACTTAAGAATAGAAAAAAAGATATTTGCCGCCAATGTAATTCCAAATGTATCTAAAACTTTGTAGCGGATAAGAAATTAATTAAAATCAACCTTCTTCACGTTTACAAAAATTCACAATGACGTGTAAAATCCTGGTTTTCCCAAATAGAAAAAGGATTGACCATGTGCTTAAAAAAATCCCAGAATTCGCAAGGAGGTGTTAAAATGATTTTTGACCAATGGGAGCGACTTGCAAGATCAAAAAGGACTTCGCGAGTAAGTGAAAAAAATCTAGATGACAATAAAAGGACTTCATCGGCGGCAGCCAGTCAGTCAGATGGGAGCAGCGAGACAAACATCTAAAATGTAACTTCAATCACAAGCGAATCGGACATTTTCCTCTTTCTCTTTCTCCTTATCTCTTTCAACAATTACTACTACGGTCATTTTGTACGAACTCTTGATACCCTTAAATTTCTCATTGAACATTAATTTATACGAATTCTTGTTATTCATCCTTTAATAAATTTCTATTTTAAAATGCAGAATGTATATTTTAGTCTTACACTATTCCACATATTCCAACCTGCCGATAACTAACCTTCTTATAATGATGAAAACCTTGATAATAATTCTGCATAAAACTTGTAAGCTGTAGGGAGTTCGGTTATGTCTGACACAATGCCGAATCAAAGAAATATTAACCAGTTCCCTACGCTCCAACCTCACTATGGTGCATCCCGAAACGCTTAGAAACACCAATTAAACACGTTGTTCGTCTTCCTTGAAGCTGAATCACTTCCCTAAACATGTTTCCAATGCTGCAAAGTATTCAAAATGACATTTTTAGTGTGTATTATACATGGATAAGTTCAGAGTGATGTTGTAATGTCCTAACGATTAGCGAGTAGGATGGTACCTGAATGACAACCGTAAGCCTATTTGACTGAGGCGCCAACAATGTTGCGGAAGAATTGTGTTTTGAACCGGAATTATAAGTTGATTAAAACACTAGAGACGTGCTGATGGCGTCAAAACGAACTTTCCTTCTTATGTTGAATTCTTAAGGATCAACCTTCAGCCATAGGCTTAAAAAGATACTTGCATTCAAACGGGAAATAATTAATGGTATTGCAACCGTTGAATATTTTCCTAAATAGGGCTAAAGTGATTGACATGGAGTAGCCATATTCACTAGACAAAACCCCTATAAAAAATCCTGAGAATATCATTTGATGCCTTTCTGAAGGTATTAAACAATATTTTAGGAAGAAATATCAACTGTTTGTGACGCTTTCCCCATTGATGAAATTTAAATTTAGATTCTTCCATGGATATTAAGCTGCTTGTCGTCAGCGGAACAAATAAAAATATGCAAATAATATTAATTTTCTACTGTGTTATTTGTCTAAGCTTATAATACTTTGCTTCGTCCACGATTCTTTTGAACAAATTCCTAGTATTTAAAATTGATTCGTTCGACATGTTTGCTTATAACTGGAACGGTTTAAATAATCATATTTTTAAATGCCAGCATAAATGAATTTCTGTATTTTAATACAATCGTAGTTTTTTTTTTATATCCCGCATAAATTTACAAACCCGACATTTGATGACTCTAGAAGCGTTAGTTTCATAATTATTATCATTTTCTTTATTTGCATATAATGTTCGAACAGTTTCTTGAAAGACCTTGGTCTGTTTCAGTCTATCGTTTCGAGAGATAATACACACTTAAATCTCGCCTTAAGTTAAAAAAAGAAACATGTATATTAAAGTTGAACAATGTCAAACAGAACGTTGATTAAAAATGTTTGTTTGACTTTTCTGTTATAATGTCATCATACCAGGAAATAAATGAAAATAGAGACACCAATAATTACTTGACTAATTATGTCAAACAAAGGAAGTGTTTACTTGGCCTGTACCTGCAGTTAATAACCGAGCAGGGACTACCAATAATTGCATAAAACAGCTTCATCAACACTGGAAAGTCTACTTGCAATTAACATTTAAATGGGAATTATCATTAGTCTGGTTAGTGATGCCAAATTCCTTTTTCACAAACAGAGAAACGATTTTGACATTACAAGTATATTTAATAAAAGCAACTTTTATTGACCAGACGTATCTGAATGTTGCTTTTAACAGATGCGGAATAGTGACAAATACAGAAGAAAGGTTTGGCAGGCGTATTTTTCAATGCATAAACTTTTTGCGTTACTCCTAGGCTAGAAATAAATTTTAATAGCTGTTATTTATTTGATAGATACACTTATTATTTTACAAGCATTTCACATGCATTAAAATACATGTAGATATATATGAGCACGTCTTGATTGCTCATTTTAAAGCTTTCTTTATATTAAAATGTTTTTCGTGGGGTCATTTGAAATTATAGCGAAATACTTTGAGATTCCGAGGAAAAGTCTGTCCATTTACTTTTTAGCAAATAATTGTGACATCATTATTGTAAGCCGAACATTTCATTCATTTGAAATGTATATTCAATAGGCACAATGGTAACAGCAACTAAATCACTGTAAAGCCTCAAGAAAACCATTGTTTTGATCAGTGACACATTGTATCATTCTGAATTTAATAGAGTTTGCGCTTATGAATTAAGTCCTTATTAACCGTGAAGTGGAATCCATTTGTGAACAAGAAGGTCAAGAGACATTTTATAAGGCGTGCGCTTTTGGCGAACAAATCATTTTGGTAACGATATTATAATTTCCGCTGGCTCTTAACCATATCCTTTCAGTCACGAGGCTTTGGGTTGGGCCTAACCACCACCACTACGTTGAGGGCTTTGTGGTTAAACTTGATGCAATGTAGTATCAGCCAGGCAATTTCCGTTAATCTACCTCAACGTGTGAGTTTTTATCTAGTACAAGAAAGGGAGGAAAGGCGGTACGCGGAGAAACTAATACGGAAGCTTACAGTTACAATCACATACGGATATGCAGATAAAAATATACTCTATGTAAGATTTGAAAGTGTACAATGGAAAGATTAGCCGTTGATATATAATATTTTTGAATACACCGTTAACTTTAGCAGTTAAGATAATTTTTAAAAAGTAAAAATAAAAGAATAAACATAAAGTAAGAGATGGACCTAATTATATAATGGGAAATAATGTTATTTATGTTTAGACCTGAATAATGTCCAAGAAGTCAATTTTAAGGATTTTAATTAGCAATGTTCAGAAATAAATCCAAATGAAAAAGAATAACAAAATTTTAAAAAAATTGAAAAATTGTGTTTATAGATAGATAGAGTTAAATTATAATGATGCCAAACTTGGTGTTTTTTTTTTTGTAGTTTACTGGTATAAAGGAATTCAAGGCAAGCAGTTTTTTTGTCATAACGTGCTTGATACCGAGGTATAAATTATAAATAAATAGATAGAATATATATATATATATATATATATATATATATATATATATATATAAGTTGAATATATGGATCGGAATCCGACAAAATGAATACAATAAGTAAAGAACAAACAGGAAAATAGTGTCTTTAATCTAACATGTTTCACTTTAACAAGCTTCTCCAGAGATTCATTAAAAACGAATGATTTAAAAATCTAAGACACAGAATGTTGATTGCAGTATGGTTTCATTGTCACGTGTCACATGTGATAAAGCAATGGATGAATATTAAATGTGGAAAAAAATTGTGTCTGTTTAAGTGTGTGTGTGCCAACGCATAATAAAATCATTAGATATTTATCATGAATGTAAGTATATGCAAGCGAAAATAATGCGTCAAGTGTATTTAAACTGTAGACGAATTAAGTGTATATATGTCGATAACGGTAGTACGTGTGATGACAGTGGTGAAGTACATTTCCGTTCAAAATACATAACAAGTATTGTACACACGTGTCAAGTGATGGAACGGTTTTATTTTTTTAAATAACGTGAAAGAATCATGTATGAATGTATGTGTATGAAAGAATCATGTATGAATGTATGCGTATATGAGTCTGGAATCGTAAAAACGAAATACATTTCCGTTTAAAATTCTAGTGAAAATAACGCATAAAAGTATTAAGCGAACTTTTTATAAATATAAATATTTGAAAAATAATGTTACATGACACTACTCGACCGATTTGGTGTCAGTCGGAGTGCCTAACCCCTAAGCTATCGACGCATGGCTGAGAAAGGACGACATTTTAGTGTGTTATAAAAATTGTGGGGGGAGAACTCAATTCATGGTAAAAAGTAATGTGTAAACCGCAGAAGTGGTAACTGTTTTTTAAACTTTTTCTCTCTCTCTCTCTATATATATATATGTGTGTGTGTGTGTGTGTGTGTGTGTGTGTGTGTGTGTGTGTACGCATATAAGAGAGGAATTAAACCAGCGTCAGAAAGTTGAAAAAAGAATTAAAAGAAAAATCTTTTTATTTTTTATCATTTACTAAAATATGTCATTCGATGTTGCGCATTTATATTTCGGGGTTATTTACTCATCATTAAGTTAGAAATTTGATCAATTAATTCTAAGGTTGGATAAATGAGATTTATTATTTTCATTAAAATTACTTATGATTAAATCGAGGCAAAGAATCCATCTTAACATGTCTGATTTTATCAGCCTCTGGAAGTCGGTGATTTTGAGTTTGATTCTCATAGTACTTTCCTGTGACTCAGGAGAAATGAGTCATTCACTGCCAGAAAGTTAAGGAAGTTGTACATGTTCATGCTATACTTGGAAGTAAATAATTTGGAGCAGCGGATTAACAAGTTTTGTGTGAAGATTAGTAAAACTGATAATGACTGTTTAGCCTTATTAAAATGTCATATGGTTAACATGAAAATTCGAGTTGTTTTGAGTGACACAGGCGCCCCGAAGAACGGCAAAAAGACGTTCACGATGACATAAAAGATTTGGTAGCAAGAAAGAATGATGCATTATATGATTTGGATCTATTTCCAAAATTAAATTAAAACATGCCCGGAAATGGCAAGCATTTGCAGACATTCCTAGCAACTTATTGAAAGTATTTTTCCTACAATGGTACCAGCGTCTCAAACATGTTTGAGTAGACATTTTTAAGCGTGTTCTTTCTCAGATAAGAGCCATGGTTTTGAAATTATTTTATACATGGAAGATTAACGCAGTAATACATTTCTCGCCGAATTTGAACTGGTAGCATTATAAGTAGCCAGTTACAATAAAAGTATATTCTGATGATCTTTATTTAAAGACTAAAACTCAAATTGCTGGAGTAATATTGAAAGAAGAAAACGGGAAGTTATGTTGATAGCTGATAAATTAAGATTAGCATATTTTCAAATGCATAAATCTCTTTCGGCAAGAACGGGATTGGTGTGCTTATTGGTGGCACTTGGATATGAGTTTTTTATGAACTCCAAATCTGTAGCCACAGTGTTTGTTTGAAAAGGGTTAATACAAAGTTTGAAAACTTGTACGGGCAAAATTAATCTGAAGCTGATGACTAGAAAGTAACCAGATGCCCTTTTCTGAGAAAATCAGCTGCATTTTTTTTATTACCATTGTTTTGGATTTCTGAGGAGGAATCCATCACCATTAAGAAAGCCAGTGAGTAAAACTAAGGGATTTTTTTAAAAGTATGGTTCACTCTGTACAAGATCCGAAGGCCGGCCGCTCGAGGTAGAGACTTACTAATGTAACCTTGGAACACTAACCATCAATTAAAGTTACACCATTACTAACCATAACCATTACTAACCATTACTAACCATTACTAATCATACTCAATTTTGAAAATATCATATATATATATATATATATATATATATATATATATATATATATATATATAGTTAACATTAATAGGAACCGAAAAACATTATTTAAGTAAGAAAATCAGGTACTAAAAATTTAATTAAATTGTAATTAAAATAGCGTCATTTGCGCTGAGTACTATATGTCCATGGTTAGTGTTCTCGGGTTAAGGGGTAGTTTATATGGATAGACTGGGAATATAAAAGTTGACTCTAGACTTGAAAAGATCAACGAAACACTCTCTTTGGATTTTGTTTCATATGGCAGTGGTTCAACAGGAAGAGGCTATTTGAATGGAACGTATTTTTCGCCAATAAAATACGGAGGGGGTGTGGGTGGTTTGCCACTTTATGAATTAATTTTCTAGTTTTATCAACCTACTGGAGGTAAGGTTGATAAAACTAGAAAATTAATTCATAAAGTCTTTAAATCCTTTGGTCTTAACGTAGTGATTAACCCCAATATCAAGCAAGTAGACTTCCTAGACATAACATTAGACTTAGTATCGAACACCTTCCAACCTTACACGAAAAACAATGCTAAACCAATATATATAAACCCCAACTCTAATCACCTACCATTCAAACATATCCCATCATCGGTAGAACGCCGCATTAACACACATTCATCCAGTAAAGAAGTATTTGATAAACACAATGTAATTTACGACAGAATCCTAAAAAAAGCGTATATCAATCATCAAAAATTAGCTTTGTGGAAAAATTCAGGAGTTCAAAAAGCAAAAATAGAAACAGGAAAATCATATGGTATAACCCCCCTTTTAATCAATCAGTTAACTTCAAGCTGGGACATAAATTTCTTAAACTAATAGATAAGCATTTCCCTAAAAATAACCCTCTAAGCAAAATCTTCAATAAAAATACAATAAAACTAAGCTATAGCTGCTCCAATAATCTAAAAAAATAATTAAAGTACATGACAGCAAAATATTAAAATCACACAACAAAAATAACTCCAACACTAATACCAGTCCGCCCCATAATAACAACCTCTGTAACTGTAGAAACCCTAACCAATGCCCCATGACCAATAAATGTCTAACGAAATCCTTGATATATATGTGTTCGATTTCATTCATGGAGAATCCTAAAGATGAAAAAATATATATCGAAAATACCATGAACGTATTTAAAAAGCGATTTTACAATCACCTCTCATCCTTCAATAATAAAGAAAAACAAAACATAACGTCTCTCTCCAAATACTTTTGGAAGTTAAAAGACGAAAGTAAAACACCTAAAGTTAAATGGAAAATCCTTAAACAAGCAAGAACAGCTAAATCTATAAAGGAACCATGTTTCCTTTGTCTTCAAGAAAGAAATGAAATCATTAAATATATGACTAGTAACAAGCTTTTAAACCAGAGGCATCAAACCACAGTAAACTGCAAGCACATTAAAGAACTAACCTTACAATCATGCTAAAAAATACTACAAAAGCCAGAAATCGATTTACTAAATTCTAAAGTAAGGTTTAATATACATAATTAGATTAATTATAAAAACTCTCCTTAACACACACATTAAACTTCAACTATTACCTTAAATACAAACACACCTATTACCTATTCACCTATTACCTTAAATACAAACATTTAATCTTTTCTCCAACATAAAATTCTACTTATTACGCACCTATTACCTGCTTACCTATTACCTTAAATTTTTAACATTAAATTTTACCCCTTACATTAAATCTTACCGCAAACGGTGATCTAATTAAAATTTAAAATTTAATAGAAAAAATCAGTTCCCAAACTGTGATCTAATTAAAATTTAAAATTTAATAGAAAAATTGATTTCCTAAACCCAAAATTAAGATTAAATATACAAATTTAGATTAATTATAAAAACTCTGCTTAAATACAAAATATTCTGTACAGAATAAGCACACTACCCCTAACCTGTTCCTCTAAGAAATCCAAAAATATATATAGTCTAGTCACAAGATAATAAAAACTTACATTCTACCTTCTGATGTTAAATCTGTCTAGAAAACTCAAAGACACTCATTAATCAACCATATTCACTACCCACACCACTTTCTTCAAAATTCTTACGGTCAATCCACAGGACTTGTTCCCTTATCACTAACCCCTGCCAACATCCCACACACAACTGTCCAAGTATAAGAAAAGAAATTAAAAATTAAAAATTTAATAGAAAAAATCTGTTTCCAAACTGTGATCTCATTAAAATTTAAAATTTAATCGGAAAAATCGATTTCCTAAATACAAAATTAAGATTAAATACACAAATTTAGGTTAATTATGAAGACTCTGCTTAAATACAAAAATATTCTGCATAAAATAAGCATCCCACCCCTTACCTGCTCTTCTAAGAAATCCAAAGGATATAGTCTAGTCGCAAGATAATAAAAACTTACATTCTAACTGCTAATGTTAAATCTGTCTAGAAAACTCAAAGACACTCATTAATCAACCATATTCACTACCCACACCACTTTCTTCAAAATTATAACGGTCAATCCACAAGACTTGTTCCCTTATCACTACCCCCCACCAACATCCCACGCACAACTGACCAAATATAAGAAAAGAGGCTTTCTATTCCTGTCCACACCACCTGATGAGACATTGAAGTTTCAATGTCGAAAAAAATGTACTATTTGTAGTGGATATATAAAAACATTCTGTACATGTTCTAAAATATAATTTATAATATATATATATATATATATATAGAGAGAGAGAGAGAGGAGGGAAGAGGTTGAGAGTGGAAAATAATTCTTCTACAACGGAGACGATTTTGAACTCTATCAAACCTGCAAAGTGAGGCCTGGGCAGCTCTTGCCTAAATATGGCAACGGAACTTCATTTTCGGCCTTATCTGGCTCTCATAAAAATAGTAGATAACATGAGGCGTCAAGTACATATTGGAGCGGTATAGAAAGCCGATCATTTTACCTGCATCTCTAGCAGTGGATCATTTATAGGAATTCGAGGTCGGGTGTGAGTCCATTTATAATAGTGCGCAAAACCACTTCGCCTCTGTTCATTATTTGGTTGGTGATTCGAGAGATCCAAGTTTTTTCTTTGCAACCTTGGCCAAGACAGATCGCACGTAGCTGCACTTTACGTTTTCCAGAACTGTCTTGCAGTGATTGCAGGCAGTTCTGAAAGAGGTTAAGGTCAATCTACACCATTCCTTACAATAGATTTTGAGTAGTCGTTCCGGTGAGCTATGATTTCAGCGTATTTAGGGGTGAACCAGGACTTTCTGTTTAATTTTTGGAGAATTTTGGTGGGATATAAAACACTTTATTCCAGAAAGGATTCGTTCGGAGATTAAAGTAGCATGTTTGAAGAAGGTTGGAAGAGGAGCTTCCATAGTATATGACCGAAAGCTGTACCAATCTGAAATCGCATAGCGAAAGAACGTTCTATAGAACAGTAATAAGAGGATATCATTAGTTAAGAAGTTAGTCTGGACATTGATTAGTCGATGATCAGACACCCCGATGTGGTGGGTTAACTTTTCTAACATAGATTTAGAGAATTTGGTCAAGGATCTGACTTGAAGTAGGATGATCCAAGGTTTTGGTGTATCTTATCATAGAGAGAGTCAGGTCACAACGACGTGGTGTAATGGTTTGCAAGTTTGTTTCGCAAGAAGAATTACAACTGAGTAGTGAGTTCGATTCTCACTGGGTGCCCCATACATTTGGTCTTGTGCCACATCTAAGCGGCGCTTATAAAATCAACTCTCATAGAGAGAGTCAGCAGTGAAACCGCGCTGAAAAGTTTAAACCAGTCAAAGATTTTCGATGCATTCAATCGTCATTTCTTGGAAGCTGTCTTTTGCACTTCCGGCGATTCAAGCCAGATTTTAGTTCCTAGATTTTCCCCTTGTAAGCAAATCTTGGAGTTATTATGCGGTAAGATCGAAGTATTTCATTTTTCCAGAGATATTTGTCAAAGTTATTCGCTTTTGTCTATGCTCTATATGCTTATGTTGGATATTTTATTGTGTAAGTTGAAGGTGAAATCGATTCTACACAGAATCACGTTGCCTGCTGCTACTACCTCGTTCAGGTACTGTACTCATGCCGACGAAATCTCCAAGCTTGTAACGCGCGATGCTGAGATTGAAGTGAGCGATAAAAAATAAATTAGTTGTATAAAAGGGTAACATAGAGCAAAATTAACGGCGTTAAGTCTGCTGACTTGCGTTTTAACTTGTGGATACAGTTTCCACACTGGGCCCCTCATTTGAACGGATAGAATATGCAAGATATTTAGCATTTGTTTCAATCCTGACCTCTACTTACAGAAAAACTTTACACCTCATAGCATAATATCTTAATATACTTTCTTCACATTTTGAACGCTTGGTAAACCAGTCGTTACAATATTTCAATATTGAGTTTTGATTGAATAACAAAACTCCTCATCTTAAGCGATAGTAAACACCTAGTCGTATTTACTCAATATTATTTCGAAGTAGTCTCTCTTTGAGAGCCAATTGGTAGAATATTGGATTATATAAGACTAAATCTACCAAAGCTGAGAAAGTAAATCTGGCTGCTGCTCTTGAAACGAATCTCCAATCAGAAGTTAACTGGGACAGGAAATGACTTGTATATTTTAATGCCACCAAAACAAAACTTCTCTCCTTTAACCACCATAGAGAAACTTTCTTGCCAGCCATCAGCATGGCTGATGCAAGTTTCCTCGAGAGTAGCACACTGTGCCTCCTTGGCTTCACTTTTAAACCGACATGAATTTGAACGAATAAATCGGATCTATAGATGCATCTACTGCTAGAAATGTTGAGTCTCTGTGTCAGGCCAGAAAACCTTTCTCGTCAGAATCCATCTTGCTCATGTATAAATCTACCATTCGTCCGTGCATTGTATACTGTTGTCATATCTGGTCAGGTGCTCTTGCTATTCATCTCGACATTCTCAACAAAATCCAAACAAGGATCTACAATGTAATCTGTCCTGATTTGGAATTTCGACTTCAGTCATTTTCTCACCGAGGTGACGTCGCTTCTCTGTCTTTTCTACAAATATTTTGATGGTAACTGCTCTGATAAGTTTTTCCTGGTATCCTGTCCACGTGAATTTAAGCGAGCCACACGATTGATATCTAGTTTACGCCCTTTTACCGTTGAAATAGTCAAATGTAACAACCACTTTTACTCCAAAAGTTTCTTTTCTCGCACTTTCCGCCTGTGGAACTCCCTTCCGTTTACTTGTTTCCCTGATAGCTACAATCGCCAAACATTTAAATGCAACGTCAATTACCATGTTGTATCTACTTGAATTCCATTTATATTTTATCCTTTCTTCAATACCCCTTGTACTCAGTCATTTCTCTTACAGTACTCCCTGCACAATAGTGGTGGTCCCGCCTAAAACATTATACATTCCACTAGCCATTTCATTACCTCTGCACTTCTTTTACTTTCGACAAAACAAATATCGCTGTTTTTTTTTTACATATATTTTCTAATCTCACGTTCGCATTAGTTTTTCTTTCATTTTTAAAACCAGAAATTACATGTAAAGTAAAAGAAACAAAACAACAAAAATCTACTTAAAAATAACAACCTCTCAGCGGATGAACCAATCTATCTTCACAGAAGTGTTTACACAGAGAAATGAGTAAAACCTCTCTTTATCTTTTATTGCCAACGAGATATTATGTTTGCATTAACCTATATCAATAGATCTCGTGTATATCAACTAATATCGCGTTAGGTAGTGGGCAGCAGAAACTGAGAAACACAGATTACCTTATAATGTTCTAGACATTATTTATACTTCAATATAAAAAGTTCTCTATCAACGAATCCTTGGTGGGACTATAAAAATATAATATATCTTAATATACTTTCCTGACTTCTTTTTATCCTTTTTCTTTTCCCTGTATCACCTTTTGTTTTTGCAATTTCCGAATGAGAAAATAATCTGCAGAAAATAATCCCTGCCAAGACAGCTGCTGAGTACCAAATTTTGGGCTTGAATTTATTTAGATGTATTAAAGAAAAGTCAACAGATACAACTGCCTTGTACGACATTGGACAAAATGGATGGATCGAAATTCCAACTACAAAGACAATAATCTCAATCTATCCAGCTAATAATGTCACGAACAGAAGACTAGCGAAACAAGATTATTTTTTAATCAATTTAGAAAGTTTTATTATTAAAGACTTTGAACAAGATATTAGTCATAGAATGGGCACTTAACTTTCTAGAGTTAATCAATCTGATTATCCTTTCTGTCATCTGAAATTTTAAAATAAAGGGTTCGGTTCGAAACTGAAGAAATAAAGATTTTGAGAATGTTGTGCTATTTGCATATTTCTACGGTTAAAAGGTTTTTTGAAGGTAATGGTAATTTTTCGGTTATGTTCTTATGATTTGTAGCATGTTTTTAGTGAATTTATAGCTAAGTTTTAGAGTATTTATGTTGAATACTTGATTTTGATAAAGGTTGGCTGGTGAGTTTGATGAATATTTTACATATATTTTTATTTTTGTTATGCGTTCTGTTGATTCATGTGAGTTTTTTCTAATGAAATTTTGTTTTTTATGGGGTAAATGTAAGCTTATCGTAAATACACTGTTATGTGGTACCATTTCATACCCGCTTTTGACTCCTTTGATAATGTTTTCGTTTGACGAGTTGTCAGATAATTTGCGGTTGATGGATTGTGGAATTTATTTAGTTATGGTGGGCGGATGGTTGTAGAAAGTGTATATGTAAAGAATGACAACAGAAAAGAAAATAAATCATATGGTTCAACCCAATTTCCATACAAATACTTTCAGTTACCATGTAGTGTTGATTTCTACGTTCACACTCTGACTATATCTACAAACATTCTATATCCCATGTAAAACACCATTCCCAACAAAATATCATAAATTATATATATATATATATATATATATATATATATATATATATGTATGTATGTATGTATGTCTGCGTGTGTGTGTATGTTTGCGTATATATGAGTGTAAATGCGCACACACACGCATGAATACATTCACACACTATCTTAGAAACTCATTGACGCACCTATTTACATGGACATATATATTGCATATTTTAATTAAAATATTTTTATTAGCCACGATATATTATCCATAGAATATTAATGGCGAAAAAGCTACATCAAATCGTACGAACCCATTTTCATAAATATGTGTGTGTATGTAATGCATGCATTAGTGTGGTTACGTGTAAGCAACCAAGTAAATACTCCTTTTCCGTTTTCATAGTGTCATTTTAACTTTTAATGTCGAAAGGATATTATACCGACTAAATCCCAGATGAAATTTGTAATCATGTAACACTGAAAATAATTGCTTATTGTTACTTTTGGCCTTCGTGGAAGAGGGGAATGCAGGTTTTTGTGGAAGAGGTGAATGCAAATTTTTGATGAAGAGGTTAGCGTTTGGATTTGAGAAAGAGGCTAAGATTGGACTTTGTGGAACATATTAGGTATTGCGTTAATGGAAGAGGATTTTATAATTGAATGCTTATGCAGTAAGTCTGCAATTTTCTAACAAAAATAATTGAAAATATTTACACTTTCGAGTAGACTAGGGTAAGCAAAATAGCCAATGCCATTTCTTTTGTTTATTTTTCCTTTTGTTAAATTGAAACAATTCATTCACTATCAGAAGAATTTTCATTCCATTAAAAATCAAAAGAAAAAAACAAACAATAGAGATAGCACAATTACAATTAATCATTGGTTACTTTGGTTAAACTGTATTTTTAAAGATGTTTGTTGATGTTTCATTTCATTTTATTTAAGACAAAGCGTGATACAATCCATGATTGGTGATTTTTATGGTATTAACATTGATTTAGATTTTACAGAGACTGTTTGCCAAAACCGAATATTTTCATAATGAAGAATACTCTTGAAAGTATAATCTACTCAATTCATTCAGACAGTTGTTTTAGCTTGAGCCGCAAAATGCTATTTTAATTTAGGAAATTATGCTTGAGAATTTTGAATTGCTTAAACTTCTACTATTAAGCACATTTTTATAAAAAACACAAAAATTGAATTAATTTTCTGATTCGCATTTATTTTAAATTAACTCGACCATTCTCAGTTATGTTATTGAAATTTTCTTACGGGAATATTTTCTCTGATGAAACGAACATTTTACCTGAGAAAGCAAGTAATAATCTAAGAAGCCTAATACCTAGGCATCTATAATTTATTTCTATGATTGTTACATTGTGTTGTGGATACGGGTGAGGAACCACACAAAATAATGAACAACAAAACATATTGGAGATAGAAAAATAGGTTATATTGAACGTAAATTGGAACGCAGGTTAGTAATCCAGGAATACGATTAGTAAGGAATATATAACAAGTCTTGAAGTGAAGCGGTGTTGAAATAGCATATCCGTGTAATATTATTCTGGCTGAGTGGAGCTCAGAGGTACTCTGCCTACTGACGCGGTATTCTCTGTGTAACTTCGTTATCATTCGGTAACTTACTGATCAGTCCTGATGTATCTCCGATAACTCTCTATGGCAGGGGTATATGTATACTCAAGTCGAGTTCATTATCATAGAAAAAGGGGAAGTCCCACAACACATTGCATTCATTTTTACGTTAGAATTCCTCAGAGAAATATATTATTTAATGAATTCTAGCAACAACTGGATGTGCGTTATGATGCAGTGGATATCGGCTCAGAACGAGAAATCGGCGAACCGATTTCTAATTCCAGTTGGATTCTTTACATTCACTTACGCGCAAATACCCTTGGGAAAGGTATTAATCTATCTATTCTTCCGCCACCTATGGGCTAAATAGCAAGACAGATTAGGATCTATAACCTTGGTTGGCAACCAGTCTACCGCAGAAAATAATGGTAACCTACTGCAGGAAAATCTTCTGACTGGTTAGTCAGTCATGTCTCTTTCGAGACAGGATCACCCAACGTGTATCACGTATAACACTTAACTGAGCTCTGAATTTAAAAATAAAAAGAAGATAAAAAGAGATATGCTACATGTAATGGATTATAAACTTCACATTCAACCTACTGAATAAACACTTAAAACTATTTCCGATGATGCTTACTTTAATTAATTCATTAGTGCTCGTTAGTCAAAATTGTAATTCATCGACTCCCCGCAGAAAACCGTTCTTTAAGTTAAATGTTTATTCGTTAAATTTTGTGAAACACTAACTGAAAAGGCATTCTGAAACACGAAAACCAAAAGAAATTACCTCTTAAAAAAATAATGACTAAAAAAAAAAATTAAATAAATGGAATTCAGTTTCTGATTCAATCTTTATTAAAAAATAATTTTCCACCCCCTTTTACTTGTGTACAAGATCAACTTTATGACAGATTTAATTATCCAGGTTGATGTTTCCATAATTAAAAAAATTGTATTAACCAATTCTTGGTGCTATAACTTTCAGTTTACATTTGTATGATAAATATACCATGTGAATGTCAGTTTAAATTATTTGGTTTTATTACAAATGTAATTGATATCGGCTTGGAAAGAGAAAACGAAAAGGCGAGCCTGTATTCTAGTCGAATTCGTTTCATTCACCTCCGCTCAAATACCCGTGGGAAAGGTATTAATCTTATCCCTCTATCTATGGGTTAAATAGCAGGACATATTGGGTTCTATAGCCTTGGTTGGTAACCAGTCTACCGCAGAAAACCTTCTGCCCCGTCAATCATGTTTCGAAAGACACATGATCACCGGAACGTGTCACGTATGGCACTTAACTCATTGATACTATGATTTATTTGTATGTGCATGATTTTATTATCTGATTAATATTTTTGAAAATTTCACACACACACACACACACACACACACACACACACACACACACACACACACACATATATATATATATATATATATAGATAGATAGATAGATATTTGTGTTTGTGTTTTTGCAGGTTAAGCTTGTCAAGATCCGTAAGAAAGAAAAAATCTCAAAACAAAAATATTGGAATATTATTGAGTAATGAGAACATAGCATTAAAATTTGCAGACAAATGTTGAAAAGAGATAACAAACAATAAACAGTTAACATGAAACCATTGATAAGTTCAGAACCAGAAATGAAAATATTTTACATATATTTAAGGGGTAACCAAGCTGGAAAATTCGATTTACCTGCAAGAAAATGCTTGAAAAAACTTTTGTTTAGAATATTAACAAAGGTGAAATACATTACTATTAATACGAAGAATGTTGGTTAAACTCCTAACAACCAGCAAACAAAGAGCTTTTAACATCACACGTAAAAGAAATGTTTACATTTAAGCGAGGTACATAAAAACTTCTCAACCGTAATTTTAGTGATTAATGCAGAGTTACATTGAGCATGATTGTTCGGTTAAACTTTGCATCCTTCGTGGAAATCTTTAAGGAATACGTGGAATAAAGTTTTGGCGTAGTATTGAGGGTAATAAAATTATAGGTTTCCCGATGAGAGTGTGAAGGTAAGTGCTTGGGATAATTGTAAGTTATTAGATAAGTCATTTTTGAGTGATACTTTTCCGAACTAAGAAGCAAATGTGTATTTATAACGCGCATGTGTGTGTGTGTAAAGAGCACATTCAAGCTACTTTACATTCTTTGAAGCTGGCTACCTTGCCAAATCTTCTTCACAGAAATTAAGGTAATAGATAGACAATTAACCTCCACATATATTTAATTCAGTAGAAAATAACTAGTGCATCATTACAATAGATTTATATGAAAATGGGAAAATTGTTTAAACAAACAAAAGTTTTTTTCTGAGAATTAGTAAAACTGCTGCAATAAATGTCAAAGTTGAAAATGTGGAAAAGTTCACAAAATCAATAAATTAAAATTAATAAAGCTTTTACAGAATGTCAAAGAACAAAGGTTTACATGCAAAATAATAAAATCTTTTAGAACATGTAAGATATTGTGTTAACCAAATATATTTCTCTGGTCAGCATATCTTTTAGATTTATTTATAAAGTAAATTCTCTCGAACAGGTACTTTGCTTTTTAGAGGACACGATTACATTTATTACAAGCAACAACGAATAGGCATATGTTATGACGAGAGCTGTTGCGCTGGTATAGCCGAAAATAGTGCTTCCTGTGTGCTATATAAATATGAATAAAAAATGACAAGAGGAAACACTAATCTGAGCCGATGAGTTTCATCCTTTCAGGGACTTTAACAAAGATCAGTTAAAATACATGGAATACACAAAGTGTCATAAATCAAAGTCTGACAAAATGTAAGCGAGTAATATTCAATTTTTTTCCTTTTTTATGAATATTGTTTGACTTATGATGAGAGCTTTATAGTATGAGTTGTATGTATGTGCTGTGCATCTTCAAAAACATGAGGTGATGGATTTAATCATCTTCTTTTGACTATTCAAAATATTTGTGGACGTGTATGTTGGTTTAGAAAAGTAAAAGAGACTGTGAAAAAGCGTAGCGTTATATTTTAATAAGTATTGATGGCGGCATTCTCGAGAAGTTTCCTTCTGGATTAATTACATTCTCTTTTGAGATTGGGTGGGACATTTTTTAAATGAAAATTGTGGTCCAATATGCTTCTGTCAATGACTACTGAATTTGATAGATTGTTATATATAAGGTGTCTTTTGTGTTCATAGATACGTATTTTTTTTTATTTCTGTATGTTTCCCCAATGTATTGTGAAGAACATTTTTGGCAATTTATTTTATATATGTCTGCTTCTGAATTATTATTATTATAGGTGCTTTTAGTTCTGATCATGTCCATATCCACTGATATTTTATTCATTTAATGGCCATTCATAAAGAAGAAAGGAATAAAAGCGTTGGCTAATATAGTTTTTCCTTTTGTTTCTTTTTATTCATTTTATTCCTCTACAGATACACAATATCTGAAAATAATTTATATACACACGCACGCACCCTTGGCCTGAGTCCCAACTTTAAACCTGACCTTATGTCACATCCCGTCTCTGCCGGGAGACATCGTGTAAATATTCAGAGTTCTGATAAAAATATATAAAATATATCAATAACACACTGAACTGTAAAACTACTGCAAATGCTAGAAGCATTAAGCTCAAGATTTCAATAACGCGAACTGATGCGGTAAGATGCAACAACGCGATATTTGAAAATGATGACATCGACATCGCACAATGGCTTATCGGAAAATTTATATTTACATATGCATCGGAAACCAGGAAAATTGTCTGAACAAAAATTAAACAAATTAAATACTATTGGAAAAGGTATTAATCCGTCTCTTTTCCCTCCAGCTATGGGTTATATAGCCTTGGTTGGCAACCAGTCTAGCACAGAAAGTAAGGGTAACCTACTGTGGAAAACCTTCTGTCCATTCTGTCTTGTCTCTTTTAAGATATGATCACCCAAATGTGTATCACCTTTGGCAATTAACTGACTGATATACGTACGTATGTATGTAAATGGATAGGGAAGTCTATATTCTTGTGATTTACTTGAAACAAAACACTGTTTCATTTCCAGTATATACTTATAAAAAGTTAAAGAATATTTCATCAAATCTATTGACAAATCAAATCATTGGAAATATTTGATAAATGTTAATCAAATTCTTTAAAAAGTTTGCACGATATTTGATACATTTATGACTCGAAACTTTTCCAAAATGACACTAAGAACTTTTAAGTAAATAGTCAGAGAAGCCAATAAGCGCATAAGGACAAAGAATTATAAGCGATTATCTGTAATATGAATCTGACTTAACATTCTCATTTACATATCATGTTTGAAATTGATTAATACTGGCGCCACCTTGCTTGTTTATCGGTTTTCTACTGATTAAAATGAAGGTATAAAGGAAATTGAGATTAAAATATATTGTGGACAGCGACATATAAGATTCAAATCATTTCTGTAAAAACCATTGGCGGGGAGGCAATAGGTGGACTGAATTATATAACCAGAATTTCAAACTGTAGTTTTCGAAGCAAGTAAATATCTTTAGTTGTAAGTTGGCATATAGTATAATCTTCCTTCTTTCATTTTCCATCCTTTAGTGTTGTATTGTATTAAGTAAATTCTTAAAAGCGAATGTTGTTATGCGAATTAAATTGTGTTAAATACTGCGGTTTTACAGACAAGATGAACGTCACCGAAATTTCTTTCTATTGCTGAAATCGCTTTATCAAGAGAGAGAAGAAAATCTTTTTTTGATTTCACTTCTTTTCCCTACTTGCAAGTGTTTATGTCCCAAAAATACTTTAATTTCAATAAGTATCGTTAAGTAAAAAATATTCACATAAGAACAAAAGTTGAAGAGATCGTAATTGACTGCAAATCAGTCGTTTTTAGAGACTATGAATTTTATTTGAAATACAGTTTAACAACAAAATAAAGATGGTATAAGTTGACATCATACAATTTTCAAACCAATTTTGATTCACGGTTCTGTGTGGAAATAGTTTGATAGAAATTCCAGTTGTTTAAATGATTAAAGCTACAGCTAAAAAACAGTGAATAATTATTTGAGCAAACAGGATATGAATAAATAGATGACAATTGAACCGCTGAAACTTAACGAGAAAAAGCACAATATTTATCACGAGAGTATCACTATCTGATCAAGCCTTGGGTTCTAGGCTCTGTTTGCCTTGTAATAAGATGCAGCATAAAAAGCAGAATGTTTTTATGGTGATCATGCTTATAAAAATAAATTGATTTTTACCAGAACTCGAATGACATCTGTCAACACTGTAATCAGATATGTTCTAATCCTCAATGATAGTTTCTGTCTGTAACTTGCCATCAATTTAATTCTATCTTGCGAAGTCAGGCAACGGATTTTTTGAAAAAAAAAAACGAGTTGTTGTATCTAATCGTCACATAATAGATTTGAACATCTGTCGTCTAATAATTATTTGAAGTCACATTTAAATAAAACACATTTTGTCACCAGAACTGTAATGTAAACTTTTTGGTAAGAAGATATCAGATGAACATATGTGTGTCGGTGCGTGTGTACCCCGATACATCTGGCTATTCCAGCAAAACACTAACTAGCGGGAACTGACTTGGCCTGCAATAAAATAGTTTCAGTAGAAATGAAGCTCTTTATATACAATAACGAAAACTAAACAAGATTAGAACTTCCGATGAAAATTTACTCCGACTAAACCCCACTCTCATAGTAAAGGATAAAAGAATTTTCTAAAAAAATTGTAATTCAGAAATTAAAAATAAAAGTAATTTTCAAATAAATATTCAAATTAAACCAGTGCTGACAATCGAAGAAACTTTGAAAAGAAAAGAAAAAAATTAATGATTTTTTGGTCATATGAATTTCTTGATCACCTTCACGTGATGTAATGGCTAGCAAGATTGTCTTACTAGGACAATTATAACTGAGTAGTGCGTTCGATCCTCACTGGGTGCTCCGTAATTTAGGCCTTGTGCCACATCTAATCCATGCTTAGAAAATAACCATATGAATTTCCTTCTTCTGTTGATAATATTGGGTGTGGTTACAACGGAGAATTGTTTGTGTTGAGTCAGCTTTGCGATGTTGTTATGCCCTTGGTGCCAACAAGTAAGAACATTAAGTATCAAGTTTGTTTACTGGAAAGAAATATGAAGTTATCGCTCCAAAAGGTATAAATTAGAAATCGTAACATAAGAGAAAAGGATTTTGGCACGAATTATACTGTTTTTATGAGAACCAGTTTAAATAATTTTAAAAGATGGTAAATCTAAACAAAAACATTATACACTGAAGAATCGATTCTTCCATTAACAGCATATATTAGCCGAACGCTCCGTCCTATCATAATTAAAGGTAGAAAGATAACTTTGACTTCAAATGAGAAACTAAAATCACAACGAGATAATTATGTATGTTTATAACTGCCACCCAAATAATCTTTAGATGACCTGAAGCATGAAAAATATACGTACCGACCATTTTTCAAACAAATATTGCTAGATTTATCAACAGTGTGGACCAAAAGAGAAATAACTGTCTCATGGACCTGAAAAGTGAGACTTGAGGCAATGGAGGTATAGTTCTAAAGAACAATACTGACAATACTATGGACGGTTCATGTGAGAAACTAGAAATTTTCAAGGAAAATTTAAACAGAAAAACTTCTTCTACCTATCAGAAAAAGAGAGTTGAAAATTTTTAGGTGCATAGTCAGGAAAGTTAGTTGGAAGGATTTGACACTCACAGGAAATGATGAAGACAGGTGGGACAGAAAGAAACCGTAAAATATAATGATGAAGACAGGTGGGACAGAGAGAAACGTAACAGAAAATGATGAAGACAGGTGGGCCAGAAGGAAAGAGTAAAGGAAAATGATGAAAACAGGTGGTACAGAAAGAAATCCTAACAGGAAATGATGAAGACAGATGGGACAGGAGGAAATCCTAACAGCAAATGATGAAGACAGATGGGACAGAAGGAAACCGTAACAGGAAATGATGAAGACAGGTGGAACAGGAGGAAATCCTAACAGGAAATGATGAAGACAGGTTGGACAGGAAGAAATCCTAACAGGAAATGATGAAGACAGGTTGGACAGGAAGAAATCCTAACAGGAAATGATGAAGACAGGTGGGACAGAAGGAAACCGTAACAGAAATGATGAAGATAGGTGGCAGAGAAAGAAGCAGTAACAGAAAATGATGAAGACAGGTGGGACAGAAAGAAACCGTAACAGGAAATGATGAAGACAGGTGGGACAGAAGGAAACCGTAACAGGAAATGGTGAAGACAGGTGGGAAAGGAGGAAATCGTAACAGAAATGATGAAGACAGGTGGGACAGAAAGAAACTGTAACAGGAAATGATGAAGACAGGTGGGACAGGAGAAAATCCTAACAGGAAATGATGAAGACAGGTGGGACAGGAGGAAATCCTAACAGGAAATGATGAAGACAGGTGGGACAGAAGGAAACCGTAACAGGAAATGGTGAAGACAGGTGGGACAGGAGGAAATCCTAATAGGAAATGATGAAGACATGTGGGACTGGAGGAAAGAGTAACAGGAAATGATGAAGACAGGTGGGACAGGAGGAAATCCTAATAGTAAATGATGAAGACATGTGGGACTGGAGGAAAGAGTAACAGTAAATGATGAAGACAGGTGAGACAGGAGGAAATCCTAATAGGAAATGATGAAGACAGGTGGGACTTTAGGAAATCTTAACAGTAAATGATGAAGACAGGTGGGACAGAATGAAATCCTGACAGGAAATGATGAAGACAAGTGGGACAGAAGGAAACCGTAACAGGAAATGATAAAGACATGTGGGACAGAAAGAAACCGTAGCAGGAAGTGATGAAGATAGGTGGGAGAAAGGGAAACCGTAACAGGAAATGATGAAGACAGTTGGCCAGGAGGAAATCCTAACAGGAAATGATGAAGACAGGTGGGAGAGAAAGAAGCCGTAACAGGAAATGATGAAGATAGGTGGGAGAGAAAGAAGCAATAACAGGAAATGACGAAGACAGGTGGGCCAGAAGGAAAGAGTAACAGAAAATGATGAAGACAGATAGGACAGAGAGAAACCGTAACAAGAAATGATGAAGACATGTGGGACTGGAGGAAATCCTAATAGGAAATGATGAAGACAGGTGGGACAGGAGGAAATCGTAACAGGAAATGATGAAGACAGGTGGGACAGAAAGAAACCGTAACAGAAAATGATGAAGACAGATGGGACAAAAGGAAATCGTAACTTTCCCTTACCAGTTAATTTAATGGCTGAATATAAAACGGCATGGATAAAAACAGAAATAAGTTTCACCTCACATATAATTTGCCGAACATTCATTTCCGAAAAGACTCGAAAAATATACAAAAAAAATTTGTATTAGTTTATATATTTTTCAAATTATATTTCACTTAATTTTTCCCACCTATTGGGTTTAGCATGCCGTAAAAAATAATAAACCTTAATTTTAGACGACAACATTTCATACTACAATATCCTACAAAACTTAGAATAATCATTTAAGCAAAATATTATGATAGTCAATCAATTTTCATTTTAATATATTAGATTTTACAAACACATTTTTATGAAAACATTTAAATTGAAAATCCAAATCTCTTCTATTCTTGCTTGCAAGATGTACTTTAAAAGAAAGGAATGAATAAGAAAAAACCAGCAAAACAATTTCTTGAAATGAATTTCGGTAGTATAATTGTTTTATTTGAAAGGCGTTTGTTATTAGTAAAAATTACTTGCTCGAAATGAAACAAGAGTAAGAACGATACAGTCGAAATTTTCTTCAATATAATCTAGACAAATAGAAATAGTGACGATAATTTTTTTTATAGAGCATAGCGTAATAATTCTTTCTAAATGCCTTCAAGAGGCGAGAAGAACCGAGAGGGCTAGTTGGGTAGATTTTGTTGTTATTTTCATGTCTATAATGTAGAAAATAAATGTATAATAAAATGATTGCAAATTTTTTATTTGTTAATTAAGATTTCACCCCTTTACATATTAAAAGTCTATTCAACAACTTGCATATGTAAAGGGTGCGATTGATAAATAAAAATAAAAATAATATTGAGATCTCATTTAAACAGATATACTTACCAAAATTACACAAAAAATCTTGAAATAGTAAAAAGTAAATTTATCCAATAAAATTGTCATTGGCCTCAACCACAGTCAACTTCGGAATCTCCTGCAACTCTTCTTAATGGTGTCCTTCTTTTAAGTTAGTGAATGCTTGCATAATCCTTGCCTGCAGTTCATCTTTGGCATTACAAGGAGTTTTGTTGATCTCTCATTCACCTGTGCCCCATACATAATAATAAAAAAGGTTGCAGTCTGGGGAGTTAGCTGGCCAGATGTAAAAGGTGATGTGGTCGAAAAAATTGTTTGACTGCCTTATTAGGTTCTCTTGCTTGTCAGACATAGGGTCATCCAGCAGCCACCCTCTTGACCCAGGTTAGAACTCCCTCCTCAAGGCACTTGATGTTGTCCTGCATGTTGATTCTACGGTCCTGTGAGACGTTGAATGGAGACCTAACCTCGCCATCACTAAGAAAGATTCCAAAAAAACCTTTGTAATCCTTTGTAATCTCCATTAGACTTATCCAACTCTTTCCGAATGCCCTGCGCTGTCCTCAGATTGACACCCAAACATTCTGAAATGTTTGTACTGGAGCTTCCGGCGGGAATGCAAAGCAGTACAACACACCGTTTCCAAATTTCTGGGTAGACAGAATTGCATTACGGTGATCTTGTTTTCACTGACGGTGTCCAACTGACTCTACTATACTGTGGAGCTGACAAAATCAAAAACCACGCTTATGCACGAAATCAAAAATATAAATGGGCGACAATTTACCCAGCACACCCTGTATGTGTGCATGTTTGTGCACTCTATTCGTTTTGTTTTATCTTTCTTATATATAAGAAATATATATATATGTAAGAAATATAAAAAACTAAATAGAGTACACACACACACTGTTAGATAGATAGATAGATAGATAGATAGATAGATAGATAGATAGATAAATAGATATAGCATTCAACTACAGCAGTGGTTGAATATGTGAAGACCGAAAAGAGATACTAGGTACATAAGTGAGTGACTAACGCTTCTAATAATAAATCTTATTCTTTATAATTTTTCCTGTTTATCGTTTTTGTCAATCAAAATTTGCATATCACTTATCATTTTATAAAATTTATTATATAAATAATCAATTGCGTCTTATTTTTTTGTTTTGATATTTTTGAATGCCGTTTCAGCATTAAAATTATATTAATTAATAGCAATGCCTGGAAAAATCATGGAATACATGGAAATGTGCGCGTATGAAAAGTAATATTCTTATGATTATATTAAAGTTGGAAAAGAACAGAACAAGTTATTAAACCTGGAAAAGCAAAAGACAAGATATTCTAGTGAAGTAAAAAATAAGAAATTTCTTACTTAAAATAATCCAGCTAAAAATAAAATTTGAATATAGAAATTTAAAAAAAAAATTTCATTTTAATAAAATGCAAAATTGTCTAATTAGGGAAAAGCAGCGGAATAATACCAGACGACCTATGCAAGTCGATATTTATAGCACTGCCGAAGAAACCAGGTGCAAACGAGTGTGAACTACACAGAACTATCAGCTTAATGAGTCACATTACAAAACTGATTGTCAGAATCCTGATGAATAGAGCGAGAAGCAGAATCAGGCCAGAGATAGGGCAGGAACAGTGCGGGTTCGTCAAAGACACTGGAACAAGGAACGCCATATTCATGATTAGGATGCTCTCTGAAAGGGCATTACAAATGAAGAAAGACTTGTACCTATGCTTCATTGATTACGCGAAAGCATTCGACAAAATACGACACAAAGAATTGATGGAAATGATAGGCAACCTCGACATTTTCGGCAAAGATATAAGAATAATCAAGAATCTCTACTGGCAGCAAACGGCCTGCATACGGACAGGTAACGACCTCAGTAGATACACAAAGATAGAAAAAGGCGTAAGACAAGGATGTGTCTTTTCACCGGATTTGTTCAACCTATACAGCGAGAATATTTTGAGGACCCTAGATGACACACCAGGATTTATTATTGGAGGCCACAACCTGAACAACATAAGATACGCGGACGATACAGTACTGATTGCGGACACGGAAAGGAAACTGCAAGATCTCATACAGAAAGTAGCAGTGGAGAGTGACAAGAAGGGACTACAAATAAACTTTAAGAAAACTGAGTGCATGGTCATCAGCAAAAGATACAACCCAAAATACCAAATACAGGTGGGGGATAACAGAATCAAACAAGTCCAAGAATTTAAGTACCTAGGAAGTGTTCTAACAGGAGATGGAAAGTGCGACACGGACATCCGAAGGCGAATTGGCATGGCAAAGGACGCGTTCCAGAAGATGAGCAAAATACTAACACACAGGAAGATCTCAATAGAAACGAAGAAAAGAGTGCTAGACTGCTACGTGATGTCAGTTCTTCAGTACGGCTGTGAATGCTGGACAATATCATCGAAAATGAGGAAAAAACTGGAAGCGGCCGAAATGTGGTTCTACAGAAGGATGCTACGGATATCGTGGACTGAGCATACAAGCAACGACGAAGTGTTAGAAAGAATGGCAACAAAAAGGAAATTGATGCTGAGCATCAGGAAGAGACAACTGAAGTTCCTGGGACATGCAATGAGGAAGGAGAGCCTGGAGAACCTGATACTGACTGGACAGATAGAAGGAAGGAGAGACAGAGGAAGGCAGCGGATAACATATCTGCAGGGCCTGATCAGGTGGATGACGGAACGGGGGTTGCCAGGAGCAACAGGAGCTAAACATACTAAGAGTCACAAGGGATAGGGAGATCCATGATCGCCTACGTCCTGAAGGGACAGGGCACATAGAAGAAGAAGAATGACTTAAGTCTATAGTAATGTAGAATAAAATTAAAAGATCAAAATTGTGAAAAAAAAAAAAAAATAGAAATTAAAATTACATGGAAAAACTGGCTAATTAGATTAATTAACTGAACTCTATTAAAGTAACAACAGATTTCATATTTTTTAAATTGTTAAAATATCTAAGAAAATTTTAAAAATAAAATTTAAATTTTTACTTGAATTTTAATATACAGTCAAATTTCCTAGATCTGGAATACGAATTTGTGAAAAAATAAATGAAAAAAAATTAAGTTTTTTTATTTTATTGATTTTGCATTCGATATTACAGTTGAATTTCTTTAATTTGACATCGCCTAATTCGACAGTTCGTCTAATTCGACACTTTTTTCTCAGCCTTTGATCGAATTAAGCGAATTCTACTGTATTAAAATCGAAAAATATCGTAAAAAATGGCCTGATCTCTTGTTTACATGCTTTTATGTTAGTAATATTACTATAATTCAAAAGAATTGTCGCTAATAGTGTAATTTTTAAAATTATTTTTCAAATACTAAATTGTTTTTTAACATTATTCTAGATCAAATTATAGCATTTTTTAGCTTTATCGAGCTATGTTCATTGTTTTTCATTTGATTGGATAGCTTGAATTCTATTTATTTTGACGATTTCTATATTATTTATTCATAAAAATTATTTTTATTACATACTAAATTTTAAAATAATGTGTACAAAAGTAATGTGTTAAAACAATTAATTATGTAAATAATTTTTAGTTATATTTTAAGATTTTTTTTAGCTGCCGTATAAGAAATTTATTATTTTTTACTTCAGTAGAATATTTTGTCCTTTACTTTTCCAACTTGTCCTGCTCTTTCACAGATTTAATATAATCTCAAGAATATTATGTCTCATGAGCGCATTTTTCCATGTAATATATATATATTAGTCATGCATAAACGTTTCCTTGTTTTTCAATGTTGTTCCGTGCGTGTATGCATTTAAAAAATAATTGTTTAAATGCAAATCGCAAGGCAAAGATAAATTTTAACTTAGTTGAATGTTAGGCCACATATTTTGGAGGAGTCTATGTAGAATCACTTTTACTACAGTCTCATTGCAAGACGTTATATGTTGTTACATTTAATCTGCGAAATTTTGATGCACAAGAAAATGTTTATGTGATGTTAATCTTATGATTAAGAACGTTCTTTCATTGTTTAAATGACGACATTTACTCTTGAATTTAGACTAATAAATCATATTTTCATTTTTTAACAGCATTGATGCTGGAAATATTTTCAGTTTTTATGATAGTTTGGGTAAATGATTACCTGATATTTCCTGTTTTAATTCAGTATGGCCCGGCATTATTATTTTCAATGCTTTTGTTTAATATCTGCATATGACGTTCTGTTTGAAATTGATTACATGGACTCTGTAATGAAAAGATACTGTATCGACAGGGGAACACTTTACACCCATACACACAAACATTGTGAAATACGTGATTTAATTTAGAAGAATTAAATTAGCAATTATTTTAATTTATATTGTAGTAATTACTGAAAAATTCTCGAGAACTAGAAAATTCTTCAACAGCTGTAAAAAGATCACAATAATTTGCGCTATGTGTACTCGTTGTGCACTAGAATCAGTCGAAGTAGATGAGGATAGTTTGTTGTTAATTACTCCTACTCAACGATGCAATAAGGCGACAATCGAGCGAGCACTAATTACACAGTCTACATAGATCTTTGTGTGTTTTGTGAGATTGTGGCAGTTGAACTATATGTTTTCAAAATAAATTATTTGCAGAGTTCTTCAGTTCAGAAATTGTAATTCTATACAGACATTTTATTTTTCTATCATTAGAATATATAAATGTAAGAGTAGACATATATATATATATATATAATTTATTTGTTTGAACATTATTTTTAATCGATACTTGTATTTAATTACATATTCTGTTTTTAACCAAACATATTTATATATTTATTTTTACCGGCCTGATTATTTATGATAAATTTTGTTACGAAAATGTGTATCATTCAGCATGATTCGAACCTGCAATCCCTAAAAACATAGGGAAAGCCACCAGCTTAATCGAAGTTAAATCAAGCCTTATATAACATACTTTTTGAACCTACGTAAATAACCATCTCTGTTTACATTTTTATATATATTATATACTTATAATCTGCTGTTAACTGGGACAAGGAATTCCTTGAAAATTTTAACGCCTTCAAAATGAAGCAACACTCTTTTAATCTTCTGAGAAAACACTTTTCAGAAGAGTGGGTGATTGCGCCTAACGTTTTTATCAGACGTGACGTGGAAACATTATATTGAATCAATTGCCAGGTTGTTCTGATAGTAAATCAATTCACTGTGCTGTGCTAGACAATTTTTCTTGTTAGAATCTATATTAAATATTTATAAGTCTACCATTTGTCCATGATTTGAATATTACTGCTACATTTAGTTCGGTGCTTCTGCAATATATTTAGAGATTTTTAGTAAAATACAAAGAAGAACCTGCAATGTTTTTTGTTCTAATTTGGTATCTCAATTTCAGATACTTTCCCATCACTTTAAAGTACCTTATTTGTCCCCATTCTATATATACTTTAATGGTAATTGTTATAATTATTTTCCCGCTATGCAACCTAAAATTTATGAATTTAAACCCAGTACTGGATTAGCAGCAAGGTATCACTATTTTACAGTTGTATGCTAATATTTTATTCTATTGCAGGATTCGCTTTTGAAACTCTCTTTGATCTTCAAAGATTTAAGTGCAATGTCAATCGTTATATTCTGTCTTCTTAATTCCTGTTCTTATATTATTCTCTTTCTATAATAGTATTTTTCTCATATTTTCTCACATTCAGTAACCAGGATCCATTGCATCTTAGTCGTTTTATTTCCTTCCTTGGAGTCAAGTGATTTGATTTAATATATATATATATATATATATATATATATATATATATATATATATATATATATATATATAGGTACCTACACAAATTCGCGATACCTAAAATTTTAAATTAAGTTTTTTCTTTACGCCTTTTAGTTTAATTTCAAGTTAATAGATCAAATTTTATATTTTTAATAAGCAAAATACATTGCTTAATTTTAAAAAATAATTAATTGTGAGGAGTTTTTGTTTAAAGTTGCTGAAAATGTTGATTTTAACCACCTGTCATTAGAATGTAATTCTGATGACAGGAAATATTTATGCAAACCTATTTTATAAAATATTTGATTTTGTTCTGGTTTTAATGTTTTGTAATAATTGTTTGTTCGTTTAAATTTCACTCAATAGTTTCGAGGTTTTTGTCTGTATGCGCCTTTCTTAATGTTCACGATAAGAGTGGGACACTCTCTCCTTTTTCATCGCAGGGGAAACATTTTTTTAAGAATTTCAAGAACAAGATTCAAGTTAAAATTAATATTAAAGTTTGAATTTTGCCAAAATAAAAAAAATAGATTTTCTTCACGAAAATACTTTGGGAAGTTGGATCTGCAAAAGCGAAGACGGAAATAAACATTCACTCATCAAATGACAAAAAAAGAAAAAAGAAAGATTTTACGAGTCAGAGGATTCGTGCATATTTCCGGTAAATAAATTAATCATTTAAAAATAAATATCTAACATTTTCCAACCAACGAGTTCTGTAACGACCAACAATAACATAAGGAATGAGAAAAAATCCTTACTTTTTATAGAGGACAATAAAAGAACAAGATCCAAGGAAAGACATGACAATTAACATTGCATTTAAATTTGAAAAGCTCAATGTTGACTGGAAAGCATGAAACTGAAATTGAGTTCCATAAGCGAAAAGTGAGAAAGAAGAAACTTTTAGCATAGAACTTACGGTTACATCAAGATATTTCAACTATAAAATGATGAGATCTTATTGCCACTCCAGTATTACACTTAATTCAATTCATAAATTCCAAGTGCCAACGAGAAAAGCTTATCAGAACAATTACCAGGAAAATATTTATAAAAAATATTTATAGAGAAGCTATGATATAGCGGTCGTAAAGTGGCTGAAACTGACATGCCATGTCAGTACCTACAACATTGCAGATTCTTCTTTGGATTTTATTAAACATTAAATACATAGCTGTAACAGTAAACTTCTCTTAAAAATGACTAAAATTTTGGCATCGTGGTGTTATCAATTCCCAGCAGAAAAAAATGATTTCGCCCCAAAGACATTCCAGCTGAAACAGTTGTTACATTATCAACAGTGCAAAAGTGGGTAACTGATTTTAATAGAGGAAGGAAGCGTTTTGAAATGACCCATGGTCTAGACACCGATAAAAAACATTGATCGTGTTCACCACGTAGAGATGAATGACAGGTAATTATAAATCAAATATATTAGCATATCCCATGAGAAAGTTTAGAATATTCTGCACAATGAATTTGGCATGATGAAGATTCCTTGTCGGTATCATATCAGGAGAAATCTTATATTATTTGACACAGATCTATCTGGTTTTTGTTTTTTTAATGTTTCCTAATCGAGAATGAGTGTCGGGCTCATCATTTTTAACCAGAGACCAAATACCCCTTCTTACCTGCTCTAAAGGAGACTAATGTCATTTAATCCGCAGAGAAGGTGATAACCTCAGATTTTGGGGATAAAAAAGATATTGTGTTTATTGAATATCTTCAAAAGAGCTACACCATCAATAGAGAGTACTATTTCAATTTGATGAGGGAGTTACGAAAGGCTATCAATACAGAACGCACAGAAGAACTAACAAAAACGGCTTTGTTTCACTAAGAAAATCCTCTAGCACACAGCACACAGCACACAGCACACGTCCTTCGTTTCAATGGTTTTTGCATAAATAATTACTTGTTCCTAGCGATTTCGTTTAAGGCATTAAACATTTCCAAGTATTTAGAATGTGCAATTGCAAATGGTTTGTAATACGTAACAGCAAGCTACATACCATTTGAAATTGTACAACTAAGTCAGCTATTTGCAATACAACAATCGCACACGATATAAACTGCTTAATTTTGATAAAAATATTTTATTATAAACAATTCAAAGTTACTTCTCGTCTGTATTTTGTAGAAGTTATCAGATGAAATTATTAGCAGATGAAATTATTAGCAGATGAAATTCGTAGCAGACAACCAAAAAAGAATTTCAAAATCGAGATATGCGGAGGAAAAAAAACATTTTCATACAAGTTACGGTTCTAAAACACAATTTGAACAGTGAAATTATGAGACCTAGCTGACAATCTAGTACTGGGCTTAAACATGTGAAGTCGAGGGTTCAAAGAAGAAATTTTATCAGAATAATTACATTGAAAATATTTATAGAACAGGTGCAGTGAAGTTACTTTATGAAGGTGGGAAAGTAACTGAAAACGAGATGCCATATGAGGACCGATAATGTTGCTGGTTCTGTTTTGTCAAGAATCTATATATATATAGTAGAAGTATCAGCAATTTTCGATGCATAGACTTATAAATGTACAGGATTCTGCAAAGAAGATCATTGCGAAATTTCTTAGCAAAAACTAACCAATAGATTCAATATAATCGTTCCACTCCATGTCAGCGCAAGACGTGGAACCGAGATGGCGCAGATTAGCATCAGCTATGTTGATGACAGACAAAAAAAGTTCTTTAACATGATTAATAGGAAGAACGTCCGTTTTGAAGGCGTTTAAGTTAAGCCATTTTTTGTCTCAGTTATGTAGGCATCTTTAATTCTTCTTATATTTTTTTCAGTTATAAGATGTTGTACCTCGGATTCAGATTTCTTTTATAAATTGTCCCAAGTTCATATTTTGTTCTGTTTTTGTTTAAATACTTTCGACTGTCTCGGTCATTATCACTAAATGGTTTTGTCTGTATGAGAGATAATATTATATTGGCTACATCCTGACATTTTAGAATTCAAGTTACGCGTATCGTATAAGTAACGTCAAGTGTAAAACGGTTATTCGGTTGCACAGGAAACTAATGTATCAAATATTTATACGCCTTACTTAAAACGTATATTACATATTTTATACACGCTTTATAATATTTAAGATATTTCATTTCATGCAAGTTGTTTCTTTTGTTTAGTTATAACACGCAGTATTTTGTGTCTTTCTTTGCATGAGTGCGCTATAGTATTTTTTTTATTATGTAACAATATTTTTCTTATGTAGATAATTGCAATTTGTTTGTGAGGTTAAGATCGAAACGTACACAAATGAGTGACAAGTTAACCTACGGAAAAGAGTGGTGCATGTTCGGCCAACGTAAAAAATTAATGTTGTTCTTTTGATTATTGGTATTGAAGATACAATCTCCTAATGGCCGCAGAATTCAAATACAACATAAATTTGACATTGAAGGGATTTTTGAGGCCACGAGGTAGTGATAATAAGTGGGTTAATAGTTTTGAAATATTTATATAGTATATGATGACACTATGGTATTTATTGGAATTGTTAATGGTATGTATCGGGGAATTCTATTTTTAATGGATTTCATATCTTGTTTACAGTTCGGGTGTTTTTTATGTATCTGGTTACGATAGAATAAGATAATAGTGTTATTTTGTTTATATGAACATGATTGGTTTTATTATTTTCTGTAAAATTGTTTGAATCTAATTTTGTTTCTTCAACTACGACATAACCAGGAAAATTATTGTTGATGGGTTTTTTTTAGTTGCTTAATTTTATTTCAGTCGATACCAACAATCATAATCTTACTATTGACTGAATATAAACTCAAAAATAAAAGTTCGTATCTTTTTAACTAAAAAGTCTATAATATATGTATATATATATATATATATATATATATGTGTGTGTGTGTGTGTGAAATGTGTATGTATATATATATATATATATATATATATATATATATATATATGTGCGCAATCTTTTATAAAATCTAAACTTAATAAACTCCCCAAAATTATCGGCGACTACAAACCTGGCTCCATATACGGAACCATAAAAACGCACAAACCTAACTATCCTCTCCGCTCTATCATATCCCAAATTCCTACTCCTGTATACCATCTAACTAAACATATTAACCAGCTTATCACACCCTACCTCTCGAGTAAATACAGCATTAAGTCAACTCTAGAGGCAATCCAAATCCTTAAGAGCGAACAACCCAATAATTAAATCATAGCTTCACTTGATATCGAAAACCTATTCACTAACGTACCCGTTAGCGAATCTATCGACATAATTATAAGGAATATCTACAATATCCTGCATTATCCCCACTCCCAACATCTTAAGAAAAATCCTACTAGCTTGTACTACCGAAGTCCCTTTTGTCGACCCTAACAACGCTATATATATACAACGTGACGGCGTTTCGCAATTTCTACATGTCGAACCTCGAGAATACTTCCTTTACAAAATTCAAAGAACTATCAATATACCTTAGATACGTTGACGATATCCTACTATTAATTAAAAATACTGACGAAATCCTACAACTTCAAACACAGTTTCAGGATAACTCAGTCCTAAAATTCACCTATGAACTCAGCAATGACAACAAAAGTCCTTTCCTCGATATACTAATCAACACTAATGGCAATAAGTTCACTATCTCACCATATAAAAAACCCACCAACAAAAATCCCTCCACACTTAATTATATTAGCGAATGCCCCCACTATTACAAATTAGCAATCATAAAAAATCTACTACATCGTGCAAAAACCAACTCGTCCACAAAACACATATTCCACAGTGAACTAAAAAACATAAAACAGACACTCATCAACAATAATTTTCCTAATTACATAGTTGATGAACAAATACGACATTTCCTTAAAAACCTGAATACGAAAAAAAACAACACATGGTAATAGCCCAACCAACCTCAAACATATCACTCTCTTATATCGTAGACAAATGCACACCAACTACCAACTAGATGAAAATATCCTAAAAAACTCATAAACACTAATATCTCTCCGACAGACCCCAACAAAAGAATTAAATTTATCATATATTACGCTAAATCCACAACATCCAACTCAATCGTCCGCAACGACTCCTCCCCCACCGTTAGCGATTTGCAAAAAAACAATGTAGTGTATAAATTTAAATGCCCCTTTCGAGAATGTATTTCTAACAAACTAAATAATACCTACATTGGACATACTACTAACTCGCTTTTGCGGAGACTTACATTGCACTTAAATGAAAATTCTAACATATTCCGACATTTAAAACACCACGGCTATCAACACACACTTCTTAGGAAAACACTTGTTGAAAATACGCATATACTTAGACAAGAAAATAATAAACGAAAACTTAAAATTCTAGAAGCTATCTACATCAAACAGTTTAAACCTAGCCTGAATAAAATAAATTTCGACACCTCCACTAACATACTTCAATGCCTATAATCGACGGGAGAGGTCATAGTTATACTTATCCCCTACACCATAGTAGTAGCAGTTCCCAGACCAATCCCCTCATGCCACTATACACTCAATTGACCAAAAACCCACTACCACCATTCCCTCTCGGCCTGCAGCCACGTGCGACACAAAAAATGGACCTGTTTAATTTTCTCTGTATAACTCCACTCTGTTAATAGTAATTTAAATGTTCTATGTTCACTGAACATTAAATGTTCATCCTTTGATAATGGCTTATGTAAGCCGAAAGCTCAGACCTGATAAAAAATCAACAATTATTGCGATTTCTTGTCGTCTTTCCATGACAACACTATCAAGTTAATCAGATCATACGAAAGGATCTTACACAAAATAAATAGACAGAACTTGTCCATATTATTCAATGAAACCTGTATTAATGAAAAAATGCTGCCAAAATACACACAATATATATATATATATATATATATATATATATATATATATGTGTGTGTGTGTGTCTACTTATATCTAGCCAACTCAACTGTAAATTGTTGAGACCGCGTTGCCACCCTAGTACTGCGTTCAAATTTGAAGAGCTCATTAAATAATTAGCATGAAAATATTCGTAGAAAAGCCACAGAGAAAATCACTGAAGCCAATACATCTAATCAGGACCAGTAATATTGCTGGTTTTTCTTTGGGTTTCATCAAAAAGCCCTCGATAAATAGCAGGAGCACTGGAGTATATGTAGCAGCAATATTCTAAGCATCGTCGAATGGTAGACTTATAAATATGTAACATAGATTCTGAAAATAAGTTATGTATATATATATATATATATATATATATATATATATATGTTTGTGTGTATGTATGTATGTATGATATTTCTTCATTTCTCCATAAAAATCTAATCATATTGCTGTTTAAGAAGTTTTCCAACTGAAGATACATAAATGCCATTAACTAGGATCAGTCTTTAAATTAATTTTGAATAACAGAAATATGATATTTTCGACCGCACTATTCGGGAATCTCACTGACCTGGAAAAAAGTAAATTGATTCTCAGATTTATGAACATACAACTAATTAATACTTGAATTTGTGTTTCCTTTAATTCGTTACGAATGTTTTCAAATTAATTCCCTTTTGTATGTTTTTTACAGAGGAAATGAAGCCTTTATAAATCAGTGCAGCTTTCTCTTTTTCAAATGAGACCATCACGTATCTTCGTATAGGTGTGTGCGTGTATTCATTTTCATACACACTCTCACACAGACACATACACACACACACACGCACATACACATATATATATAGTGAGGAGTGATTCAGTAGAGCCAAATGCTTGACGATAACACGAAAAAACATAAAACAAATTTTACTATTTGCAGTCACTCCTTGTAAATAAAAAAAGTAACTTGAATTAAATAAAAAACCGACTGATAAATATAATAAACTTAAAATGTTTTCCAAGTAGAAAAATAGGACAAATCCAGATGTAACAAGGATCATATAATTTCAGGAAAATATCATTCTAGAGAATTGTAACAATGCAAACTATGATGTCTGTTTGTAAGAAGCACGTCGTCTTGGCAGTGACTAACATTTAGAAATTCTTTGTACTGATCTGATGTAGAAAAGACAACATGGAATTAAAATTGAATAACGAAAATTATCAGATATTGTTACAGTCAACGTCTTAAACCCGTTAGAAAACTGATGGTTGCAGATATAGTTGTGTGTGTCTGTAAAGTCAAAGTTATATTAACCTATGCCCGAACTAAAACAAGTGTGATCCCCACAAAAGATACTTTCTACAGGAAAATTAAACTTTGTGCAGTAGAAAACAGCAAGAAACGGTGCATTTATGGCGATTTTAATGCTACACCGAATGGTTTTCAACGTTACTGTTCCTTTGATGGAATAATCACGTCAACCTTTGAAACTGAAACTTCAAACTGCACTTGGGAACTCTTATTAAATGTTTGCTATTCAAAAGATTTTAAATCCTAAATACATAGTTTGATCTTCTCTTGGCATGATCGAGATAAAATAAACAAAAAGGTTATTGACTTCTATATCTCAAATTTTCGGCTCAGGCAATTTGTGACTGATGTAAACAATCGAATCTGATCACAGATTTCTGATAACTGATAACATCAACACACTTTCGCCGACTCAAACTACAAAGGATCGTCCAAGCTCTTAAAATAAAAATGTAAAGATAACATTTTGTGATAAAGAAGAATTCAAACGGAATTAAATAATCACATTATATCTTCTTTAACTGAAGTTCGAGAGATCGCTCTTAAACTACAACCACAGAAAATGATTTTTCGTGATTTTGAAAAAAACTGATACTAGAAATAGATAAACAGGAAAACAATCTGAGGAACACTAGACAGTTAACAAAGGAAAAATAGTTAATACTCTGATAAACTAACATAATTTGAAAATTAGAAACCAAATCAATGAAACAAAACAAAAAAATATTAAAAAAAGCAAAGCACTACAATAATGTCATATACTCAATTACAAAGCAGAATAAATATCCTAGTCAACTTTTAGTCTTGGCCAAACGGATCTGAAGATGATAAAGGGAATAAAAAATGCATCGGTGAATATATGAAAGTTACAAACTATATCCAAACTTATATAACAATGAACACAGTGAGGAAGCAACCAAGAAAGCCATTAAGAAACTAAAAACATTGAGATTGACATTGAGACTAAAGCTTTGAAAGAATTTATAATCTATCTCCCTAGATTCCAAAATAGGTTTCTCAGTTTTATGAAGAAAGTCGGGAATAAAAAGTGCATTTCGCATGAATGCACCGTGAAAAAAAGTAAGAGCCCTGAAGGTCTTCACATGTATCGGAGTATCTTAATTGGATTCATTATAGTGAAAATAGTAATGAATTTTTACTAACAAGACTCACTATTTTATAAAAGTCAACTTCTAACGTGTCATTCTGGTGTATGTTTTCTGGTACGGAGGGTAATGATAGTACTTAAACAATTCCAGAAAATCTTATACTTATTGAACAGAAAGATGTATACCGGCTATAATGATCTCACAGCGGTATATGATAACATCATTAGAAACTTCCTTTTCTTTTCTCTCAGTCATCCAAATTCTGATTCCACTGATGCTTTAACTTGATTGAAGGACTATATCATTCCACAAAGTTTGGAAAAACAAAAATAAAAAAAACAACAACCAAAAGCAACGAATTATTTCAACTTATCAAGAGTACATCTTAGGTGAATGAAGAAGATATGCACTTCTTATGGAATTTTTGGGGAATAAGGTAGTTGCATCTCGGTCAATAAATGCTAAACGTTTCCTTGTAGGGAAACAGCTAATGTTACCATTATCGTTACCATAAGAATATAGACATCTTTTGTGAACGAGGTAGTTGAATATTTCTTTTCTGCTTGTTTGGTAATTTTCTTTTTTATTCTGATGTAACTGTTGAACGAGGCAGTTGCATTTTATGTTAAAAACTTTTATTAAATGAGATAATTACAATTTCATTTTCGGTCTGAATGATGTAATTTTCATTCAAATATCATCTGTTAAATGAGGTTCTTGCGTATTTCCGTTTGGGTTTGTTGGGTGAATTAAGTAATTTTAATTCCTGCCTCTCATTTGGATTAATCAAATATTTCCTTTCTGGTTTAGTTAGAAAATTAGTTAACTGTGTTTTATTCAGACAGTTATTTTGAATGAGATAGGTATTGCCTTTGTTGACATTGTTTCTGAATGTGCATTTCTTTCGAACATCTGCGTTGTATGAGATCGTTGCGTATTTCCCTTTTACCCTTCTTCAATGGATAAGCTCACTACGTTTTCTTTCGGAAATTTTAGCGGATGAGATATTATCGTGCATCTCTTTGTTCTTATGATGATAATGCTATTGCGTTTTTCCTTCAGTGCCATTTTCTTGAATGTAGTTGCTTTTCCATTTGTATATTTGAGTGAACGGGTTTTTCTAAGCACATCTAATGAGATAGTTTATATTTCTTTCTCATGTCTGTTTCGTGAATGAGGTAGTTGCATTTTCATTTTTTCATTTTCATTCAGAAATCTTTCTCGAATTGAGTAGTTGCCATTTCATATGGATAATTTTGGTAAATTGAAGTAGTTTCAGATTCAATTCGGCATTTTTTGGTGTAGAAGACATATTTGTTGAATGAGATGAATGCGTATTTTCTTTTGCATCACTAGGGAGAATCGAGCACTTTTTGTTTTCATCTGATTTTCGTTCCTGAATGGGACAGTCTGGTCAATAGGTTAGATGCGAGTTCAGTCTGACTTCATCGATAAACGAGGTATTCGCTTATTTCTTTTAGGGACTGTTTGTTGGGGACGTTTTTATGTCTCTCACATTTGGTTTAGAGTGTCTACCCAAATGTTGCATTCGTTCCATCGTGTATATTGTTTAGTTATCTCATAGCCCATTTGCGCATGGGGCATATTTGTCGAGGTAGGCAGGTTTGAGGGAATAATTATGTTTTGCCAGATTCACATTTCCTTAGATTCATTTGACAGTCTCTTCTCTTCTTGAAAGGAAAATATTATCCGTTGTGCCATATTATATTATTTATTTTAACATATTTAAATAGTTGATAATAAACCAATTTTCTTAACTTATCTTTCATTTAACATTTACATCATTCATATATATTTTTCACTATTCATTCATTTTCTTTCGTATCGTATCCATTCCCTTTCTTTCGGTTGACAGTAATGTCGTGAACCCGGTAAAAGGTCCAGCAAGAATAACACAAATTAATCAAAATAGGAAGTAACGAATATGTATTAAACACGGCAAAATACAACACTTAGAACTTTGTTAGTAGAACGATAATACGGGTTAGTAAGGAATACTATAATTCGACCATCGAACTGGGACTCGTAATGGTCGTTACGGTAGCAGTGTTCAGGGCGCTCTCCTCAGTGGGTGATGCCGCCATGACAAGTAGTAAAAAAAAAAACAAAAAAACAAAAAACAAACGGGATTATAACGATTTTATGACGATTTATAAAACTCTATTTTGTCAATATGAAGTAATTTTCCTTTATGAGTTGAAGCATTGAAAGTCGGTACGGAGGAGATTTAAAAAAAAACAAAAAAATAGTATTATCAGGCGTAGAAAATACTAACACGAACAGCCTCTCTGGGCAGGAGTGCAATATGGAAGAGGCTCTGTTAATGCTTTAATCGCCAATTCCCTCTACCTCCATCTGGAGTGGGAAGGAAGGGGAGTGGCACGTACCAAGTGCAGAAACTCGAAGATCGATAATTCCAGCCAGCTCGGCGTGGAATTTTGAAAATAATGCCAGTTCACAGGCCTAGAAAAGGCCAGAATCGCCTGTCCCTTCTACTTCTGGGTGGAAAGGCAGGAACTTGAGAAAGGGAGAGGCGTATTACAAAGGACTACAAGAGAAATACACCAACTACATTTCCGGGACCGAACTACTGTCAGCGCCGGAAACAATACAGTCTATTGAGCCGAAGATTATCTCCCTGCTGACAAAAGACTCTAAAACCCAAAAATTTCTGGGAGATTATCGAGGTGGCAATTAAAACGCTTAACATCAGAGCAAAGGCCGTCGCTAGAAGAAGCCATGTGGGACGTCGTGTTGTGGGGGCACGGATCACGTCACCAAAGCGTGTCCAACCAAGGATCCGGCCCCGAAATCTCAGCCAGCTCAGCCACCAGTAGCGACAAAGGAAAATTCAAAAGTGGCAGTAGCAACTTCGAAAAACGGTGAATGGCAAACGGCTGCTAGAAAAAAATCTAAAACGCCTCCACCATTAGTGAAGTCACCTCCGCCACCCAAGTTGCCTCCCAAGCAGGATGTCCCACAGTGGAGGTGCAAAAAATCTCTACAAAAGGCTACACTTGCAACGGAGGAACCAGTGGCAGACAAGCCAATGGCTAATGAACCATTGGCAGACAAACCAGTGGCAGATAAACCAAGAGACAATGGAGAATATGGAGGTGAAAACAACGGCCAAAAGATCGTCCTCTTTGAAGCTAAGCTGGGAAGAAGAGGAAACTACAAAAAAATCCAAAGTGCTTCGAAAGAGTAGAAGCATCGTGAAGGTAAAACAAAAATGTTCATATCTACCAGTGTCTCCGGAGAGACAAATAATATCTTACGCTCAAAAGGCAAACAGCCTTCCCTCTTCCCCACCCCGAAAAATCCCACTGACCCTGCAGCTTACCCCACTCACTCCAATCAAGTCCCCCTCTACCGCTTCTTCTACCACTCCCACTGAATCTCCCCACTAAAAAAAACCCTCCCGAAGGGAGAATCCCTTTGTCAAATAGACATAAAAGAAGTGTCCAAGGATTGCTCGGCTCAAAACCGCTGTTGAAGCTGACCTCCGTGGATGGAAAATCCACTGACGACCCAAATAACTTTTCCAAGGTCTCAGGTGTCATCACCCTTATCCGTAGTACGGGAGGGAACCTGAGGGTCTGGGACCACTTGGCTGCGGCCAAAGATTTTTACAAGAACATTAACATAAGTCACACCGGTACGCCAGAGCTGCGTAAAATAACCAAATTATGTAAAGGGAGGATCCCTATTTTGCTCCACCCCTGTATATATAGAGTTTTAAAACTAAACTATCCCACGGACGTCGGCGGAATTGTCCGTCGAGGTCCCTATTGCCAGAGATTTTTACCCCGTATGTGCTTAGAAGTAATTTCTTTTTTTCTACTTTCAGATCTAACGGATGTCAATCAAGTTAGCTAGTTTGAATGCGAAGGGCTTGAGGGATTGGATTAAGGCGGCCGGCCTGCTTCGGGACCTCTTGTCTTTAGGCGTGGATGTGGCCGCAATCCAGGAGAATCACTTTTTTAGAGACATCGATGCCTGTGTGCTGTCTAACGACTTTGTCGCCTACTCAGCACATGGGAACCGATTGGCCAAAGGAGTTTCTTTGCTGGACGCGGGGATTGACCTTGTTCATGTCGGTGCAGAGGACCGGTTGATCGTAGCCGATACTGCAGTGAAAAGCAACTCGTTTCGTCTGATTGCGGTTTATGCGCCCAATGATCGAGAGGAATGGGTCTCGTTTTTTCGGCTGTTAGAGCCCTTCCTAGTTGATTCTTCACGACTAGTCCTAATGGGGGACTGGAATGCCATTCTGAACTCCAAATGGGATAGAGGGAGGGACGCTAGCGGGTGGCGTGGTGATCGTATCCTGGTTGATCTGATTATCGAAGTTGGTTTCGTTGATAGATACCAGGTCGATCATCCGAGTGGGAAAATGTGGACGTGGACTCATATTTGGCCTTCTACCCGGGTATCTAGTTACCTGGATAGAATGTTAGTGAGAGAAGCCGACATAGATTTGCTAGATTGTCCGACGTTCCACTTGTTAGGCTACTCGGACCACAAACTTGTTTGTGCCTGTGTAGCGTTAGACTTTAGGCCTAGAATGGCTGGTTACTCGAAGTTCAATCAGTCCTTACTGGACAGGCGGGACTTTCGGTGCCAGCTAATTAATGTAGTGCAGCGGGAGTTAACGGGGGGAGCCATTGGGAATAAGTGGTGGGAGAATCTTAAGAATAGGATTAGGTCTTTCACCACTGATTATAGCCAACAAGGTGAAGACGCTTAAAGCTAATTTCTTCCGGGCGGAGGCTGGTGGGTATCCCCTAGAGATAGCCTTAGCTTAGGAGGCCCTGGAGCGTTCGACTAGCGAGCGTTACATGGGTCAGGTAATTAGACATAGGTTAAGCAAGATGTCTTCCAAAGCCGTAAACATGGACGCAGAACTGCGCAAGGATGAGATTTGTCGAGGCGGCGACCGGTACATTCGAGAGGTGCACGACCCGGAGGGACATACTCTTCGGTCGACTAACGACATGTGCGAAGCGTTTCGGCGGCATTTCGAGAACCAGTTTACTAAGGAGCCTGGTCCCCGTGATGAGGAGTTTCGCAGCTATTTGGCTAACTTCCCCTGGCTTTTGCCGGTGGATGCAGCTACCTGCGTGGGAGATATTACGGAGGACGAAATCTATGCGGTTTTGAAGAAGGTCGGCAGTGTCAAGTCGCCAGGTTTGGATGGTTTTCCCTATGAATTGTACTTGAGGCTGGGTGTGGTCACGCTGTTGAGAAAAGGCAAAAATGTTGGGAGGGAATTAGATGGTTACAGGTCCATAACTCTGCTAAACACAGAGTTAAAGATTTTGGCCAAGATCCTGACAAATCGTTTGCAGCTACAGGGGCCCGACAATATTTTTCGGACACTTTGAAAAAATTACTTCAAGGTGGTTACTAGTGCCAAAAACTTTTGAGATTGTAAGTACGTAGTTGAGGAGTGAAAATCCACGACTAGTGTAATCATTTTTTTTAGTTTGGCTTTGATAATTTTAGTTTTTTGTGATTTTTGCGAAAACTTGCGTGACACTATTTTTCGGACATGACAAAAAATCCTATTTTATTAAGAGCCAAGTTCATGTATATGTTACTGTATGCAAATTTTCTGCTTGTACACTTAGCTGTCATCATTAGAATCAATTATCTGTTCTATTTTACTGGCAAAACAATTAAGTTTAATGAGGTAAAATGCATTCAAAAGAAGTCGTTTGTTTGTCACGGAAGAAGCAGGATGATGGCCTCAGCATCAGAAGGATCGCCATAGATTTGAAGCTGTCGAAATCAACGGTCGAATACATGCTGAAGACAAACTCCGAGCGGAAAAGCTCAATTGGCAAGAGGACTGAAAGGAGAATGAAGCGGACTGTGACACGGCTTTTGACATCTGGAGAAAAAGTTACAGCAAGAAAAGTGAAGGAGAAATGTGAATTGGATGTACACGTCCGAACAGTACAAAGAACGCTGCATAGGATTGGTTTGAAGTATGCAAAGGCTAAGAAAAAAATTACACTAACAAAGAAACACAAACGAGCAAGACTGGAGTGTGCTAAAAGGTGGTTAACAAAGCATGTGGACTTTAAAAAGGTTATATTTACTGATGAGTAGCGTTTCAAGTTTGATGGGCCCGATGGATGGTGCACTTGGTCGAGAAGGGGTGAGCCTGCTGTACTGAACAAACGACAGATGGGAGGAGGAGTTATGGTTTGGGGTATGATCTTTGCTAATGGAAATATATGGTTGGAGTGGCTGAAAGGACGACAGAACAGCGAAAGCTACAAACAGTTGCTGGACGAGAAAGCCCTATCAAGGATAAGAAGAGAGATAGGGAATGATTTCGTTCTACAGCAAGACAATTGCAGCATCCATGTGTCAAAACTCATGAAAGAATGGATGGCTAAAGTGAATATGACTACTTTGGAATGGCCTGCAAAAAGCCCAGATCTAAATTTAATAGAAAATGTTTGGGAAATGCTTGCGCAACTTGTCTATGATGGACCTGAAATAACGAAAGAGGCTCAACTATGGGAACGGATACTAGATGCCAAAAAACAACTAATAGAAACACGTAGAGATGTTATTGTGCATATGTTTGATCATTATGAAGAGAGATTGATAAAATTTATTGAGAAGAAAGGTGATATTACAAACTATTAACAGTTTTTCAACGATGTCCGAAAAATAATGTCGCGTGTGTTTTGTAAAAAATGATGAAAAATAAATATTTTTCCTTACCTAATCGATTTTCTTCCATTTTTACTACAGGTATTGTCTTTATATGTTTACGCTATTTTATTGAAGGAATTTCGCCACTCTATGGTACTCGGAAAGTCGAATACTAAAGTGTCCGAAAAATATTGTCGGGCCCCTGTAGTCGCCGAGTATCTGTTGAGACCTGAACAGACTTGTTCTGTGAGGGGACGAACAATTCAGAGCAACCTGCATTTTATCCGCACAATCCTAGAGGGTGTAAAAGACAACGATGAAGCCGCGCTGATCAATTTAGATCAGTCCAAAGCATTTAATAGGATTGAGCATGGCTACCTGGTGGCTGTCCTTCAGGCCGCCGGATTCGCACCCGACTTCTGCCGCTGGATTAGTCTCCTGTATCAATCCCCCACGGCTGTAGTCCAGTCGATCGAGAGTTTGCTATTCTCCCTTCTGTGGAGAGGATGCAAACATCACGTTGACAACGTCCGCCTCATGGGGGTGTGGAAATGCCGCACTTGGCGAGTCACAAGCTCGCTTCAAGGGTGGTTTTTTTTCAGACGTGCGTTATTGGAAGACTCGTTTCTAACGGGGATCGTGAGGGACATGTTACTTTGCCTGACTATCATTCCCCCGGTCTCGAGTGTATGGCGGCCTTGAGAGCCATTCCTCGGTCCAGTGACCTTTCCCGGCCTAGGAAAGTCTTCTATCAGGGATTAGTGTCGGGTGTCGCGAAGGATACACTACGCGAAGTGCTCGGCATGTCGGAGAATGAGTATCACTCTTATTGGTTTTGGGCGCCAGGTGCTGATTATCTCAACAACTGAGTTTTCACTTGCCTGGCGATTGTCTCTCAATAACGCGGCCTTCATATGGGACCTGGCGGATTTGTCAGATTGTGAACGCTGTGACTCTGGTTTAATGGAGACGTCTGCGCACGCCTTCTACCATTGTTCTTGGGTTCGCCCTCTATGGGACCGTGTCGGCGAGTTGACTGCTCGTATCGCGCTGCGTGAGCTCGTGCTCATTGATCGTGCATACACCTGTGACATTGTGTCGCTCTCGTTTTCGGGAGTGAAGCGAATGGTGTTTCTGTCGCTGCTGGCCACGACTCGAATGGTGATATGGACGATGCGACTGGAGGAAGTCTTGCGAGGTGGCCGACTTTCACATCAGGATCTGCTCCGATATTTTGAGCTGATGCTCAAAATTAAGATTAGATCTGATTTGAAACTGTTGAACCGGATAGGCTTTAGCGAAAGGTGGGTAAATGTGGCGAGACTTTTTCGCGTGAACGGGACTAGCCTTGATTTTCTCTTTTAGATCTACTTGTCACATCGGGGTGGATTCCTTTGGAACCCTCTCCTGGTTAAGGTAGTTCCTTTTTGTGTACCGAGTTAATGGGAATGAATGTGAGTCCTAGCCTGTCCCCGGCATTGTCTTTTGTTATGATTCAGTTCGAGATTCCCAATTTTCCCCAGTTTTTATTTTTTGTTCCGTTTTATCTCGTCTGGGTCAAGATTATATTCTCCCCATAAATTTCATTTTCTCCTCTCTACTCCCTGTAGAAAGAGTGCCTCTTGATTTTGTCCTATGAGCAGAATACAGCGACCTCTTTGTTTTGTGGGTTGGGTGGGTCCAAAAAACATCATGATTTCTGTTTGTATCTTTTGTTTAAAAATTATTTTTTTATTTTGAGAATTTATGTCATGCCCTTTCTCACATATCATTTTATGATATATTTTTAAATATATTTTTGCATCTATTATTAACAATAAAATTTTTAAACTCTTTTGTTTTTTTTTTAGGTCCCTGATATGTTTGAGGTATTTTGATTGTATGAAGGATTGAATGATGATGGACATGTACTTGTGGTGGATGAGAAAATTGAAAAGTATGTTTGGGTCGTGAATCAAATTAGCTAGGTATAGGATAGGTACTGAAGACCAACCTGAGTTTTTCCCCAACCCCAAATCGGTTTTGTGCTACAATTGTATTTTTCATACAATAAATATTGAGTTGAAGCATTGGTGACATACACAGTCTAAATATTTTTCACATTAACGATATGAAAATAATACAGGACATTTCATATGAAATAGAAAAATAGAAAAATAGGAAACTTTAGCTTGCAAATTACAGGTAGATTTTTAATGTCTTATTAATTAACTTTATATTTCTAGAGTCCTTAATTTCCTATCAAAAATGATATGCATAAATGAATATTTTGTTCACTTGTAATTTTTTATGGATTTTTAAAGACATAACATAATTGTTTTGGTAAGAAAATATATTGATGCAAATATATAAAAAATGTACGATGTAAACAAGATTTTAAATAAGACCATTTTTTATTTTATTTGAATCTTGCTTTACTCGTTTGAAAACTTCTCACAAATTATTCTATTAAAACTTTATAAACATTTCATGAATCGGTGCAGAACAGAACTATTCATGTGAATGAAATGCCGATGTAGGATAAGAAGGCTTTTTAGCATCATTATTTTAAATTTGGATTGCTTATATTGATAGTAAAGTTTCCAAATTTTGGCCTTGATTCTAACCAGAAATCTAGCGACATACCAGTACATTAATTAGGTGTCAACAAAACAGATAGCTAACTCGCCTGTGATTATCGTAGTGTACAATTAAGTTTAACCTGTTTTTACTTTCGTTTCTCTTTTAATTCCCTTTCTTTTTCTCTTTTAATTCCCTTTCTTTTTCTCTTCTTAAATATCGTAACCTGTTGTCATAATCTTACATAGAGATTTTACGGCAAAAGTTATACAACTGACAGCGGAAAAAGAGTCGATTTGGGATTTTCAGTTATAAACTTAAACAAAAGCGTGTAAATTAAAACGAAGGATAGTTGTACTGATAATTAAATAGGTGAGTAGTCTATAAAAACGTGCTATTCACGAGTGTTCGAACTTATGAACAAAGCATGTGTACCCGAGAATTTTATTACATCAAATGTTATTTTAGTAGATTAAAATGCCGGATTAAAAATAAATCCATTAATTCCTAATCCCTGCTTCCTCATTCTATGCCAAACGAATTTCAGGTGTTTCTTCCTGAATATGAGTATAAGTGTTCTTGTTGCTATTTTCTTTCATATTTCTTCGTTGCTTAAGCGCTTCGTCCATGGAATTTTTAATATCCTTCTGTAGTTTTCATACGTCCGAGCAATTTTTAATTTAATTTTGTCTTCACTTTCTGCTCTGCTTGACACAGCCACGTCTACGCTTCTGATATGTACTCTTTCCTTTGTACAAATATGAAATACAGTCTTGATTGAGGTGTCGGTCTTTTGTAATTATATTTTACATTCTACTTTCTACAAAAATGTCTCGCTTGTAGTCAAATCACAAATCCATATCGTTTTCCCATGGATTACTCTCCCTACTCTGCCATGATTTGTCTTGCATTTTTTAGTCATCTTCCTTTATTCACCGTCGTATTCTTTTCTGCAATATATACATAATTGATTTTTTATCCAGTTCTGTACAAAGAGGATATTCCTGGATTATACAGGCTTTTACCTCGCCATTTACTTTTTCAATCGTCAATCCATGAATTTATCTCCTTTCTTGTTTAGCCTTTGCTATTAATACTAATCATAACTTCATCCAGTTTAACACATTTTAATTTCTAATATATTCTTTATCATCTCAAAGTATGCATTATTATTTCATTAATTTGCTTGTGTCTGGGGTGTTAGGTTGTTAGATTTAAAGGTTGATGTAGTTGCAGAAATTGTCTGACAGCCATGACTGGGATCTTCTGCTCGTGTGACATGGTGCAGTATCCTGTTGCTACACATAGGATCTTCAAGCAGCAACCTTCTAGATCCATGTTAGCACTATTACTTTCTTAAGGCTTGCCATTACTACCATCACTGGCGAACATATACATGTAATACTTTGAAGAGATGGCATTAGAATCCACAGTCTCTATGACTAAGATACGTTGATGACACCTTCATATTCTGGCCACACCAGGAGAAGGTCCAGACGCTACTTGACCATGTGAACTCAATAAGACCATCCATACAGTTCACTATAGAAAAAAAGTGTGACAACAAATTGGCATTCCTGGATGTGCTAATAACTCGAACAGAGGTGTGGTTCAAGACATCTGTATACCGCAAGCCAACATTTACCGGACAATACCTCAACTTCAACTCCTACCACCCATACAATGTAAAAAAAGGGATCGTCCGCTGCCTTCAACATCGAGCAAAAATCATAAGCGGCGATCCAGAGTCATACGAACAGGAAATGGTCAGTATAAGCAGTACCCTACAACGAAACAATTATCCAGGGTACATGACAACAACTCCAACATACACGGAAGAGGGGGTGCATGAGGATAACAACTCTCAGAAAACAGCCTCGGCCTGTCTACCTTATGTGAAGGGGTTAACGGGAAAATGCAAAGGATCTGTTGTCCATATAACATCAGGACGATCTTCAGAAGTGGGTCTACACTTCGCAGGTACCTCTCCCGAGTAAGACCCCCAACAGAGGATGACATGGTTAAGGACTGTGTGTACGCCATTTTATTTAGCTGTGGAAAGAAATATAAAGGAGGCCGTAACACGAAGGGAAATAGAAAAATCAGGCGTAGTTGACCACATATGGAAGGAGAAAGGGGATCACCGCCCCCTATGAGATGAAGTTGAAATAATAGGTAGAGAACGCCACTGGAAACTACGTAAACTACGAACCAGCACATCATCTGCTAGGCTTCAAAATCTCCTAAGCCCACCAAGCATAGAGATAAACACAATATGGGAACCAGTAATATGGAGTGCCAGAGAAATCATTAGTGTCAAAAATTGAAATATGAGCTCTGGAAAAAATACTAGAGAAAACCATTAACATAAAAAATACTAGAGAAAACAATTAAGATAAAAAAATTGCAATATACACTCTGGGAAAAAAGGGTTACTGGACATTAGGTTTATAAGTCTAAAAAATTCAGTTGTCCTTAAGAACACATGGCCCAGTGGGTGTAGACGTTGGTTGGTTCCTGACTTGACTCTTAGAGTTGTACGTTCAATATCTACAGCAGTGGTGAACAAGTAACTTGCAGGGTTAGAGGGAGATAACTCATGACTTCCAATCGACGCTTTACGCAAGGAATGAGGATGATATAACCCACTGATTATAATAAAGTGTTCGGTTCGAAATTCCTAACACCTGAAGAAAGCTGTACAAATGGCAACAAAGATGAGGACAATAGTCCGAATAATGTAAATACTGTAAATACTACATCATCTCAGAAATATAGACAAATACTAAAGAATGTTTCGGTTTCATAAGTTTTAACAAAATTCAGTCATTTCGCTGAGTCCTTGTTTTCCAGTGATGTTCTATGTCTATTATTTCATCTTCATTCCACAAGGAGCGGTAGTTAGCCACACCTGATTTATCTATTTCTCTTCTTGTTATGGCTTTTCAGTTTTCACGCAGTCTTATCGTAAGGAGGAGGCCTGATTTCCTTTATATTTCTTACCACATCTGCTTGGGATAGCGTACACACACATGGTCCCTAATCATGTTTTACTCTATCGATGGTTTACTTGGAAGAGGTATCTGCGAAGTGTTGAACCACTTTTGAAGGTCGTCCTGATGTTATAAAAACAGCAGATCATTTTAATTTTTTCCGATAATCCCTCCACATGTCGTAGATATACAGAGGATGTTTTATAGGTGTTGTTATCTTCTTGCACCCTTCTATCCCATTTTGTCGGAGGTACTGTCATGTTTTTAGGGTAGTTAAGTTGTACGGTACTGTTTAAACTGACCATTTTTGCTCATATATATCTGGGTCATTACTGATGACTTTTTCTGAAAAGAAATCTAATGTGATAATCAAACAAATAATTTGGAAATCCGTTGTTGATACGTGTTTATTTAGAGTTATGGAGTTCTTTGAAGAAAAGTGAGCGAGATAATGAGCTCTTGTAAGCTCTCGAGAGAAAACTTTTAATGATGTCCATTTTCATATCTAAGAGGACATTGACTAATGAAATTACGGTGACAAACATTTTTACTGGTGGGTTTTTATATAGAGAAGTGAGGAAAGTATTATTCCAAGACTCCACGAGAACGTCTAAGAACGAAAGTTTATTTATCTATTTTATTTATTTATTTATTTTTTGGCTAATCTCATATTTGAAGCTAAGGACGGAATTTTTTTTAATGCAAGTTTAAGATTATTGATTTCATTTTTGTTCTGAGAAAAAAATGAAAATATCATCTACATAGGGGACGTGTATTGTGGGTTTTGGAATTTTTTAAAAACTGTGTTTTCTACGTGGGATATATAAAAGTTAGAAAACAAGTACCTAGATGTTTTCCCATACGTACTCCGTTAGTTTGTGTGTAAATGTAGCCTTCAAGGTCGTAAAAAAGAAACTGGGTGGTGCACACGAGTGGTTGGCTCCCACATTAGACTTTTTCTAACAGCAAACACACTGATAATAATATTAATAACATTAATATCTTCTAAGAAAAACAAATTAATAGCAATTATAAACAGGATAAATCTTTACTTCGAAACATCATCCCAAAATACGCTACTTCCGTCGACTTAAACAAAAAAATTCAATTAATCATCTATTATACAAAAATTAACACGGCTAAACTCATTATCAAAAAAAGAAATTCATCAGCGAGATCCAAACTAGAACGAACCAATATTGTTTACGAATTCATATGTCCCTTGAAGAACAGCTTTCGTGATCCTTATTTCGTAAATAATTATATCGGCCGTACAACTATGAAACTTACTCGAAGACTCACGCTGTATCTCTCTGAACGGAGCTCAATTCGATCTCATTTAAGTACACACGGAGACCTACCAAACCCTATCTATAATATACTTGTTGACAAAACTAATATCATAGCATCATCCACATACAAAAAAGACTAAAAATAATGGACGCTTTTTTGATAAAAAAGAAAAACCCATCACTCAATAATATAAACTACGAACTCCGAAAAATTACATAAAAATCTTAATCATCACACCTTGTCTGTCATTTTAAATGAAACCTGTGTAATTATTCATAAGCAGATATAGTTATACATAACTTCGCATACTTTTGTACTGATCCTTGCACACTCTTACATTCTCCAATTTACATTCAATTATACAAACTGCTCCGCAACAATACACTTGCAAATAGAGACGATCCCATTCATATATACGCACGCATAGTTTTCATGTTGTTTCTTTTTTTATATGCCTTTGCTTTCAAACCATTCCAGTCAAAGTCAAGTCTCATTTTAACGAAACTGTGTTGTGCAAATAGACTAAAAGAAAAAACAAAGAAAAAAGAACGTAATATAATCCCCATTTAAACCGGAAGCCGCCAGAAAGCGGAACAAGGAAGAAGTTCCACCCTTTTCTTTATTCCAGCCTCATTCTCTTCCTTTTTGTTTAAGAATCTTGTTCTTTTTTCTCACATGCGGATACATGATTACGCACACACGGACACCCGTTTGTTTACGTTTGTGTGACTTTTTTTGCACGCTTGACGAAACAATGCATGAATTTTCTTCCCTATTCGATGACAATCTGCAATAAAATTGGGTTCATTCTTTCGTGGGTCTTTATCAACGTTCTCAGCTAGACGATGTAAGTGCATCTGATATACGTACGGATTTACAAAACGCCTTTCGACACGAGAAAGAAATTAATGCCTATATATTGACATGCATATAGGTAGATATTTTAAAAATATGCATTGTAATTTGTTATTGCTTTAACTTTTTCAATTCTCAAATTGTACTCAAAGAAGAAGGATTACGCAAAAAGAGTAATTAAGGAGTATTTACATCAGGGGTATAAAACAAAATTGACTTTATTTCGTAATAATCATTAATTAGAACAACTGCACACTTGCGTGCTTGTGGACTTCATTAAAAATGGCAAGGGACTTATAATAAGTTTTTCTTTTGTGTCATTCTTTTGTGCTAAAATCTTTAAAACTTCTTGGAAAGAACGCTCATTTGGAAAATTTCCAAAATATACTCACTAAGAAATCTCCTGTTTGCATACATGAAAATACAACAATAAACTCAACAGAAGTACCTTGTCAAACGTTTTTAATGAAACGCCTACTCGGCTATCAATCCTTAAAATATATTCATGGTTCTCGATAATAAGAACAAAACGTGAAGTTGATACGACTCTTTGAAATCGGTAAGAAAAGACATGAACATCAGATGTCACTGGACCATCATCTAACGATTGTTCGCATCAAATACAAGATTGTTTTAGGCCATGGAATGTAGGAAGACAAAATCAAAGTAACCAGTTAGAAAATGTAAAGGAAAAATAGGTAGTCTACATTTTAATACTTTAGCTATATGCAGAACTAAGTGGTTAAACAATAGAAATTTCGTCAATGACAAACACAAGGTTATGTATGTAGGCGAAGAGAAAAGTTGGAGTAGACTCATGTTTGACCAATATATGAAGAAATGGGTTCTATAAACGATTAATAGTTTTCTTTTAGCTTGACAAAGTGCAAAAGAAGAAAAGGAAAAGTTTTGCACTGCACAAGACAACGACATGGCGCAAAGAAAAACAATGCAAGAAATCATAAGCGTCATGAGAGATCTGAATGCCAAAGTAAGGAAGGAATGAGATGGTGAAAGAGTTGGCAAAAAACGATAAGGTAGTAGCCAACACATGGTTTCAATAGCACCAAAAATGTTTCTGGACACGGAGAAACTTACAGGTTAAAACTATATAAACCAAATCGGATACATAGCGATCAAGAATGCAGTATTACAGTGTAAAATGCACCCATGAGCTGAGTGCTGGAACGACTACTTTCGAGTAATAAGAAAATGTGATTTATTGTGTCGGGCTAGACAATTTTTCTCGCCCGAATCTATATTGTACATTTATATGTCTACGATTTGCCCGTGCATTAAATATTGCAGTCTCGTCTCGTCTCGTCTGATTTATCTACAATTTATTCAGAGATATTTGATAAAAATCAAAGAAGAATCAGCAATGTTTTCAGCGCATTACATTCTCAAATCATTCCACCCTTAAACTAAGAAGTGGGAAGCCGAACGCATTCCCTGATGTCTGCAGTTATTATAGTTATTATTTATGTTTTTTTATAGGATTATTTTGTGATAAAGAAAACTTGAGGAATATGAGAATAGAAAACCTCTATGGATGTGGTCATCTGCTACTGTTAGATCCACATAGCAAGTATATAAGTTTCTGTTGAAGAGGTAAGCAATTTCTTGGTGTTGTTTGATTACATCTCTTACCAGGGCGAAAGCAAAACTGGGACGTGAGGAGTTGATCTTTATAGAAAGGTGACAGCTTAATTAATACAATTCAAAATTTACTTCAAGAATTTTAGAAAGTTTTTCCAAGTTCGGTTATGAGCGTTCTTTCCAAGAAGTTTGAAGGATTTTTTAGCACAAAAGAAAAACGTAACACATATCCCTTGTCATTTTTATTCAATATCATGTGATGTTTTGTTATTCTTTGTTTTTTACGACTTTTTATTTTTTCATTATTATTTTCGTAATTGTTTATGTTTGGAGACCATCATTTTAATGCTCAGAAGTATGTCGGTGTATATTCTAATTCCACAGGCATCTTCAGCTTAGAAATATGACGTAAAATACTTTTCAGGTCACGACATGCCATCTGCTTTTGTTTCAATTGTAAAATGCTATAAAGGCTTTTCGTTTTTCTCTGCATTTGAATTAACGCTGTCTGCGCTGTTTGGCTTCATTCGCTTGTTTTCCAATTTTTCGGAGGTATTAGTTTCTTAAAGTATGAAATAATTTTTTCTGTGATATTATTTTAATTTTCTCCGTTCCATTTTCTTCCTCTTTTGTTTGTTTGTTTTTTCCTTTGTATCAGTTTTTTCAAATCGTTCCATGGGATGGTTTTTCCGTTTAGAAATTTTAGGAATTATCTCACGTACTTCGGTTAAGATAATACTATTTGATTTCTTTATGAACTATCGGAGATGCTTTGAACTTGGCAACAATGACCAAATGAAAATATTTCCATATACGTAGACTGTAAGAGTACGTAATACAAGCACTTGGAAAGATGGGAAAATTGAAAGGTGCAGCAGTTGTAAATAGCACGACGTTCATGGCATAGATCAGAGAAAATGTGGCCTTAAGAATGTCAACATGGGTTGATTGAAATCGTTTATTTTCAGCAGGATGACGGGAACGAGTACCACTGACAAGACTTTCATCTACAATCTTTTGTGTATATTTCCAGTGATATCATGAAAGTATCACCCCTGAGATTGAAGGACACACTGTCGGTTCTAATGTGAACAGGTTCTGATTTCATGTTAAGTGATGGTTATTTGCGTTTGCAACGTAGACGTAAGAAGTGACATCTTCCAGGGTGTATTTGCCCATAAAATATGAGCCGGATCCTGACGTCATTGTTCTGTAAGCTGCAACTCGCATTCACTTTTGGTATCTGTGGAAAAATGCAATATGTACGTCTAGAACATTTGTCAACATGATTTGATGACATTTATATAAAAGAATAGTTATTTGCTGCGCAAGTAAAATAATTTCCTTCCCCAAGATATTCGTGTTTTTCATTATGAGAACTTTTCTGGCTAATCTGTGTCAGACATCCAGGAAGGACATACATATTAATAAACCTCTTATTTTTTAAACTATTGGCATATTGATCGGTATATGGGATCAATTTGGTTCAATCTACCCGCATCTGTATGTTTAAACTTCATTAAATTGAAATGCCTATTCGGAGTGTTGCAATTTCATTTTTTAGTGAAGCAAATTTTTCTTCTGCTTTGTAACGGAATTGTAATGTATTGATATTTGTATATTCACAAACTGATATACTTGCCTTATTGTTTTAACATTACAAATTCTTCAAATGTTTTAATTTATTTAATAATTAATTCTAGATGAAATTTAATCTATGGTAAATAATGAGTAGTGTCTCAAAAGATCTTATATAATGTGCAAATTTCAATCTGCTTAACTAATTAAGAAAACTTTTTATTGCAAAGATGTTTTAATTCGTTGACGAATCAAATTTAATTAGCTGAGTGATTCGCTTTTGCAGCAGAGGAATTTAAGTTTTGGAATGTAGAGAAGTTTTATTAAAAAGAATATTCCATGAATTAATCTAAAATTGGACTTGGAATCGCATATTCTTGACCGAATTTTGACTGTAAATGAATGTTTTATCTAACTTATATTGTAATACATTCTGTTGCATCTATTTTTCACATTTTGCAGGTTTGAAGTCCATTCTTGTCTGAAACATTTTTTATGTTTTGATTTATCCGATTTTAAAAATATTTCCAAACATTTAGATTTCAAGTAATTCTATTTATTTGTATCTTGTAAGATGATTTTTGATGGCCTGTGATTGTACGGCCCTCAAATATACGCAATGTCAAAGAAAAAATACATGGAATTGTTTGCCAGGTTTACGTTTCGTTTACATAATAAAAAGTAAGCAAAATTTCAGAAAAAAGGAAAAAATGTACATTGAAATACTGCGTATTTAACTGTGATTCATTTTTTTCTTTTGTCTTTGATTTTATATTATAGTTAATATCGTTGTGGCAATTTTTAGCATATAGCAGTCAATGAGAAGCAGTTTTTTTTCGTTTTCCATTATTTATTGCCTGATAAAAATTCTCTCTGTCTTTTATTCAATGGTAATTTACTCATGCACACATGAACTCTTCCAAACTATAAATAAGCAGCAGTTTCTGCTTTGAGCAAGAAGGCTATTCCAGCATATAGATCTGACAGCCGGACCAATACAGTCACGCTGGTGATCTTCTCATGTTGTATATGTCTGTAATATTGTTCTTTGTTAATGTTAATATATTTGTTTAACTCTATTTCGTCTTTGTGTCATTATTTCTGGCGCCTAACAAGGCCACAAGAGATAAAAAAGTTTTAATGATAAGATTTTATTTCCACCTGATACACTTGACAAATGTTGAAGCGCCTAATTGTTTGGTTCGTTTTTGTAATTGAAGAATTCGTTTAAAATTGTCTGTTTTTATTTTTAAAAAAAGGTGTTTTTGTTGCTTTCCACGGAATTTTTTCTTTAAGTAAATACTACATTTTTTAGATTTTTACAGTTTTGTATTTCAGTAGCAGAAAATGCATGCAATAGAAAAGCTGAAACGTGACAACATCGATCATTAAACCTTTTATTAACAAATTAAATCTTTATAAAAAAAACAATGTATATTCTTAGTTCAGTTTTAAATGGAAAAGAGAATATATGGTGCAGTGACCTCAATAATCATTGAAGGGAAAATTAATGTAGCTCTGTGCCTAAATAATATTAAACAATAATGGAAACTATCTTGACAATCATCCATTTATTAAGCAATGTAATTTTTTAATGGATTTGGATAGTTGAGGAACACAGCTCTTCAAAGGACATGTAAATTCGTAAACGACGCTGGTCTCTGCAGCTTTTACAGATGAATTATTGATATTGATAATGAGTTTGGTAGTTTTTATTTTTTTATAATAGATAATGAATTTAATTTTCTTGTTTGAATTGGTCGGTGTTGCATAATTTTGGATGATATTGCGAAGTCAAGATTCGTCCTGTCTGTAATTATTGTGCACCTGATTTTTGTAAAAAAATAAAAAAATTAATTGTTGTTGTTTTTCTACGTGTTTTTGGTTGCCATTTGTTACGTTACGAAGAAAAAGTTTGACATTATCATATCAAACTTTTTCTTAGTAACGTAACCAAAATTATATTAAAAAAGATAATACTTTGTCTGACTTTTTAATGAAACGTGTATATATATATATATATATATATATATATATATATATTGTACTCCTCCTTCTGAGTTAATTACTTCATTCTATAATTATACGACTAATGTTTTCATTTTATTCACTGTTGGGATGGCATTTTATTATTTGATCTATTTTTGTTTAAATATAGTTTATTTTGTATAAAATTGTTATTAAAAGTGATTCAGTTTCTTTCTTCAAATGCCCTTTTCCTTTTCATGTCCAACTCATTTAATCCATAATTCATTCTGTTTCTCTTTTGAAATATCAGTTAATTTATTTTACTTCTTCTGTTTGTTTTCTTGCCTTAGAGTTTTCTAATCTTTCGTTTGTGCTCCTTTAAATTTTATTGTAATTTTAACATCAGAAAATTATTCTGTACTTTCCTTTGATAATACGATCAAGACAATCATCAATAATAGCTAATCTTTCACTTTCTTTTCACATGCAGTCTATTAACATATTTTGGGGAATGCAAAGCGTTATGCATTTTTATCAGTTTCCCTGTTTTATAGCTAAATTTTTCAATTCTTCTCTCATCCAGTATAGGAACAACTCTGAAAATCATACTTTAGAGATGGTGGCCTATATACTTGAAGCTTTGTTATGATTTCTTCTCTTGAAATTCGTTTTCAAATTTCTTCCGAGATATTATTTTCTTCATTTCATTAAGTCACATCGCCTCCAATATTTTGAGATATTTTAGGGTTTATCTTTGTTTATTGTCAAACTACTTTCTTTGTTAGATAATCAAATATTTTGTATCGATTTGTACATAGCATTGCAATCTTATTTTAAATTTCATTCTAATATTCTGACCAACATTCTGGCTGTTTTGGTAACTGCTTTCAGTTCATTTATTGTTCTTTGGCAGATATTCTTCGGTCACCTACATGCAATATGCGATTGATTTTCTACTGTGACTTAGTAAATTTATATACTCGTCTACAATATGTATTATCATCAAGATAGAAAGCCTGCTTGGAAAGTGACTTTTCATTTTTAGCTCGGCTCGATCTGCAGTTGGTTTTGCTAGTTCTTTATTGCATCAGATTTTTCCTTATATTATTTGAAATTTTCAGCATTAAAATATTTAAGCGTCATGAAATCTTTCTTACTTTTTTTGAAACTTTCAACATTCGGATATTTAAGCATGGTGTGTTTGTACATGCTTGTGTGTGTGTGTGTGTGTACAAACAGGAAAAAAGTAATTCTACAAACATGATTATTATATAGTTATATATACAGAAACAGTGTTGTATCGTTTAAAGAAAGAATATAAATCTTGTTTAAACATTTTAAACAAAAGATTCTTCATTTACCTGATTGTGGGCGAAAACGAAAACCACATTATTTTATTTTTTCAAAACTATTAGTTCAACAAATTTATCATCATTAGTATTATTATTTTTTCATTGATATTAATATCAATAGTAATTAGTGGCCTATACTAGAGATAAATCGAAAAAAAGTCACCTCAATATTTCAGCCCTCATCTCAGTAAACCAGTTGTCTTCAATAATACTATCATCTGAATTGTTCTCTTTTGCATTTTCTCCAAACTTTTCCTTAGACTCTTCGAGATCTGTTCTCAGTACTCTGATAAGGATTTTCAAAACAGTCACTATTATTTTTCCAAATTTCCTCAGTTCTCTGCAAGGTATAACTATCTGTCTTTTCACTTTTAGTCCAGCTTACTTTGTGATCTGCATGAAAAACAAATTATTTGAAATATTTTTTCTTATTTACCTCTACTAGATGCGGTATCCGGGCTTGGATTGTGGGATTCATTTCAATCTTGGATTGGGTTATTATTATTATTATGTCATTTTTCATCATATTTCGATTTCTGCTTTGGTTTCACTACCAACCAAGTCTGCGGGGAGACCTAAGGCAGGTCATGGCGTGTTGTTATGGCTCCATTTCATATTTTTCTATCTTCCCCATCATCCCCAGCATTACATAGATAAAGTTTTCCTTAGTTTGTGGGCTGTACTTAATAAGACAATTTTTTGTATATCTCTTAAGCTGGGGTTTCCAGGGATTCTTTCAATGTGTTGTTTTGTTCCATTTTTTATCATTCCAAGTGCACCTACTATCACTGACACAACTCTTGTTTTCAATTTCCACATTTTTTCTATTTCAATTTCCAGGTCTTTATATTTTGACAGTTTTTCAAATTCCTTGATTGCTATGTTACAATCCGCTGGACAAGCCATATCAATTAATAGACAAGCTTTCTCCTTCTGGTTTTTAACAATAATGTCTGGCCTGTTTGCTTCAATTTTTCTGTCTGTGTAGATGGTGTAATCCCATAGAATGGTTACATCTTCTATTTCTGTAACCGGTGCTGGGTGATGTTCATACCAGTGTTTGTTTACAGCTTTTCCATAATGTTTGCACATTGCCCAATGTAAATATTGCCCAACTCTATCGTGGCGATTTTTATATTCATTTGGGGCAAGCACAGAACAGCCTGAGATTAGGTGGTCTATTGTTTCTTGGTGTTTATCACAAAACCTGCATTTTGGATCCATATTATTATGCATAATATTTGCCTGAAAGTTTCTCGTGAAAAGACTTTGGTCTTGTGCTGCAAGAATAAAGCCTTCAGTTTCGGACTTTAATCCAGATGCACGTAACCATCGATGAGTATTAACTTTGTCAACATTGGATTTATTGGCACGTTCTGGATATTGGCCATGCAGAGGTTTGTCTTGCCAGCGCTGTTTCATCTGTTCAAGAGCTTTATCTTTGGCTTTCATTTTCATATTTTTTGCCGCAATAGTTGGTTCTTGGCTTCTGTTTTGCTTTTCTACAGAATCTACTAACTGTAAATCTTGTTTGTATTTACTGCCTTCTTTTATTATTGAATATTTTTTCTTTCTTTCTTCATGTTGCCTTACTAATTGTATCATCCAATCCTTTGTTGTTTCTATGTATGTTAGTCAGCCAATAGTTGTTGTCTTGTATGACAATTCCAGCTGAATAAGATCTCTTCCACCTTCTTTACGGGGTATGTATAGACGGTCTACATCAGCCTTTGGATGATGCATCTTATGCTTAGAAAGAAGCCTTCTTGTTTTAGCATCCATTCGCCTGATGTCGTTTAGAGTCCAGTTTAAGATGTTAAAGCTATATTGGACAACTGGGATTGCAAGGCTATTAATGGCCATAACTCTGTTCTGTGAATTTAATTCAGTTTTTAATATCATTCGTAGCCTTCTATAGTACTCTTTACGCACTATTTCTTTCATTTTTTTATGGTGAATGTTTTCGCTCTCATTTACACCTAGGTATTTATAAGCTTCTTCTGGTTTCAATTCTTTTATTGTTACAGCAGGGTCTAAGCTAATTGAGGATGTTTCTTGTATTGATCCACGTAAAACTGTAGCTTTAGCACATTTATTCAAATTAAATTTCATTCCAATGTCTTCGCTGAAGCATTTTACAGTTTGCAGAAGACCTTCCAGCTCATTATCATTCTTAGCATATAACTTTAAGTCATCCATGTAAAATAGATGGCTTATTTTCTTTTGGCCTATTTTATAACCACATTCTGTCTTATTAAGTTGACTGGTTAGTGCTATTAATGATATGCAGAATAGTAAGGGAGATAAAGAATCACCTTGAAATATACCTCTTTTGATGTTTATTTCATCAGACTTATATGTTCCATTTATATGATTGAGGTAAAGGGTTGTTTTCCATATAGACATGCACTGTTTGATGAAATTGATGATGACGGGCGATATCTTGTATATATTTAAAGTCTTTAAAATCCAGGAATGTGGCACACTATCGAATGCCTTTCGATAATCTATCCAGGCAGTACTAAGATTTTTCTTTGTACGGTTTATACTTAATATATTTATTCTAGTTTGAACCAATCTGCATTAGAATTATATTCTTTTTTGTTGTTCCTAATATTCTCCCCGAAAATGTGCACTTCTTCAATAGATGATGGCTTTTTTAACTTCCAAAACTGCTTTTTCAATTTTAATGTATAACTTCTTGAGGTTCTTTGGGAATATCTTATTTTGTTGATAGAACACAATTTTCATATCTTGGTCTTTGTGCATTTAATTGCAATTTCTGTTTAAGTATTTATTTGATGGGTGAAATTTTGTTGATTGCTTTAATTTTATATTTCTGCTTGATCTTGCTTTTCCGTGTTGAAACATCTTAATTTCTTGAAATCTCATCGAGTATCGATAACTTACATCTGATTTCCTCAACACCTGGCTTAACCTTCCAAGTGGACTCTTATTTTGTTGTTGTTGTTGGTAATCTTTTATTATTATATCATTTTTCATCATATTTCGATTTTAAAAAAAAATTATTATTATTATGTTGACATTTTTCATCATACTTCGATTTCTGCTATAGTCGCACTACCAACCAAGTCTGCGGAAAGACCTAAGGCAGGTCGTGGCGTGTTGTTATGGCTCCATTTCATGTCTTTTCTATCTCCCGTATCATCCCTAGCGTTACATAGACAAAGTTCTCCTAAGTGTGTGGGCTCTACTTAATAAGACAATTTTTTTGTATATCTCTTAAGCTGGGGTTTCTAGGGATTCTTTCAATGTGTTGTCTTGTTTCATTTTTTATCATTCCAAGTGCGCCTACTATCACTGGCACGACTCTTGTTTTCAATTTCCATTTTTTTTTCTATTTCAATTTCCAGGTCTTTATATTTTGACAGTTTTTTGAATTTCTTGGTTGCTATGGTACAATCCGCTGGACAAGCCATATCAATTAATAGGCAAGTTTTTTCTTTCTGGTTTTTAAAAGTGTCACCTTGAAATATACCTCTTTTGATGTTTATTTCACCATACTTATAGGTTCTATTTATATGATTGAGGTCAAGGGTTGTTTTCTATATCGTCATACATTGTTTGATGAAATTGAGAATGACGAGGGATATCTTGTATATATTTAAAGTCTTTAAGATCCAGGAATGTGGTACACTATCGAATGCCTTTCGATAATCTATCCAGGCAGTACTGAGATTTTTCTTTACATTGTAGCAGTTTTTCAGGATCATTCTGTTAATAAGTAATTAGTCTTTACATCCGTAACAGCCACGTTTGCACCTTTTTGTTCCATCGGTAGTGTGTCATTTCTTTCCAAGAAGAAATATGTCTGTTTTGTTAAAATAGATGTTAATAGTTTGTATGTTGTCGGAAGGCATGTACGTGGTCTGTAGTTTTTCGGGTTGTTTGTGTCACTATTCTTGGGTAGAAGAAATGTAATTCCTTTGGTCATCTATGCAGGGATTTTAGTTAGCCATTTCTTGAAGTTCTTTGGCTAGTTTTTTATCTGCTGTATTTAAATAATATAGACAAAAGTGAGGAATTTTATCTATTCCTGGAAATTTCCAATTGTGTGCTTTTTTTCAGTGCACATTTAATATACTTTTCTGTGATTCTAGCCCATGTCTGTTCTGGTTTATTTTTTATTCGTTCTATCTCTTGCGCATTCCAATCTACTTCTTTGTTATGTTCTTTAGGGCAAGCCCATATTTTTTCCAGAACTGTATAACTTCTTCCATTTTTTTTGGTGGGGGACTGTCAGTTCAATTCTTTTTTTACCTATTTCCCTGTAAAATTTCTTTGCATCGGTTTGAAAAATCTTGTTTTGTCTGTAGAATCTTGATCTTTTCTCATGGCCTCTTATTCTTTGAGCCTTTAGTTGTATTGTTTGCATTATTTTTTCCTTAGTTGATTACATTTTCATTTCTAATGTTGTATTTCCTTTCGACTCTTCTGTCTTTTCTAGTTCTGACATTTATTCCTCTTGTAAGTCCATCGAGTACTAATAATTCACTTCTAAGTTATTCGATTTCTTTTTCTATTTTTCTTTTCCAAGGTGGAATTTCATGTCTGTGAGACTGCCTTGTTTTTAATTTGATGTTCAGTTTTTGTTTCTGCTATTGCTGATGCATATATTGCTTCATTGAGATTTATATGAGTGTCTTCTTCATCCAAAATTAATTTGAGTGCTGCATTATAGAGCTTAATAGTTTTGAGGTTATGCTTTGTTGGTTGTAATTTTGGGAGCTGCTCTCGTTCCTTCATTGCAATATTTTGTATCTGACTTATATGGTTCTTGATTTCTTCCTTGGCTTCTTGTATACTGTTCTTGTTTTCCGTAAAATAATTCTGTTCAATGTGTTTTGAACTCGATTTATTGTCGTCTTGTAACTGACTCAGATCACACCTTTTCAGCACTTCTAAACTTACAGCATTATCTTCACAGTGATTTGTGTGTATCACGGTTTCTACATTATGACCTGTGGTTTGTTTGATATTACTACTTTTTATTTCTGATTCCGGTTCCCTTTCATATTTTGTTGATTCGTCTATTCTGGTTGCAATTCTTTTTATCTCATTAATTTCAGCCTCTATCAATCGGTTATTTTGCATGATGTATCTTCGTACATTGGCTAATTTATTTTCGTCAATATACTTTCTATTTGTTTGTCCAACCTTTTCTCGCCAAATATCATATGTTTGGCGAGTGATGTTTTTTGAGGTTTGAGTAACGCTTCATGAAATGCAGTCATAACGACTTTGTTCTCCTCACGAGACCATTTTATTTTTTCTTTCTTCAAATACACGGTTATAGATCTAGCTGGAGAATTTTCAGGGCCATCACATTAGGATTATCCTGGTTGTGGGGACCTGAAAATTCATTCTTTGTGTAGGAGTTTGTTCCAATGGCAGATTTTTCGACCTCAGGTAGGTTCCCTCCTGAAGGACGGGCTCCCTGTTTATCCACTGGAAGAGCCATACTGGACTTTTTATTTCTATTTGTAATTCTCACATTTTTCCCACGAGTGACGCACGGGTCCAAAAGTCCACCCAAAGTTGCACGGCATGTTGGGTAACGGTCTTTTACAAACAGGGTCCCGAAGCCTGAAGGGGATCGTCTGTGACCTCATAACGCAGTTGCCATTCACTCCTCGGCACGATTAACACCTTGAGTTGCTGGTTGTTGTTCGGAGTTTTCCTTCTCCTAAATGGATTGCTAAGCGACAGCAGACAGAAACGCGATTGGAATTTAAAGAGAAAGACTCTGGTTAAAAAAAAGCAAAACTTGGGCGTAGCAGCCGCTCAACGAAACGAAACATCACTACACTAGAGTATTTTGTTTAAAAAAATTGTTGCTACTATCACTAGTCCTTGTAACAAAAATAATTGTTAAGTAAAAATAAATAAATAAATAAGGGAAAAGAAAAAGTTGACATACGTTTAACTTTATTAGTGCTGTGAGATTTAAAATAAAAATAATAATTTGTTCGTCCACTGTATATTCAGTTATTTTTTCATTAAAGTCGTCGAAAATAGGGTTATCAAAATAAAATAAATTAAATAAGTAAATAAAAATAAATATATAAATAAATACGTATTCTTTCTGAAAAAGAATATCGTAGAAATTATAATCAAACTGTTTTCATCTTATTTTTTTCAGCTGTTTTGTTTTGTTTTTTGTTTTTAAGAAAACTATAATAGTTTTAAAAAATTATTTCGAAATATCGAGAACTAAGGGAAATAGGAATAATAATAAAACTAGTTGATGGATAGGAGCATTTAAAGAAAAAACAGATAAAATAATATACGAAGAAAAATTCGTGTTTACGTTAAAATAGTAAAACAAAATTTCATTAGAAAAAAACGTTACATTCTCGTTGTAATTCCAATCGTGTTATTATTATTATTATTATTATTATTATTCGCTTATCTAATAAATCTTTTATTTGCTTATTAATATATTTTCTAGGTTCATGGTAAATTTGATACAAGTATTATTTCACCATGTGTGTGTATGCTCATGTATGATATGAGAAGAAATAAAGTTCATATATCTTCTATGTTCTGCGCATATTTCCCTAACGAAAATGCACAAAACATCCGTTTTTTGCGAAGACAGAACGATTCCACGAGATTACAACTAATAAATAGTTCTATACAACTGAACTAAATATTCGTTTTTCATGCTTTTACACTGTAATTGTCAAGTGGCAAAGGTAAGGACGTGTATCTGTAGAGAATAAGAGCTTGTCATAGAGCTAAACTCATTAAAACATGATAAAATGATTGTGATCTATTTTCGAACAGCAAAGTAAAAGTTAATAAGTTGAACGTTCGTTCCATTTATGCTAGGTTAAAGAGGTTTCTCATTGCATCAAACTGTGAGAAATAGCAGCAGGGATAAATTATTCACTAGAAAACAAAAGAAACTAATCGAGTTTAACTAGTTAAACAGAAAGAGCTTTGTATATTAATATTTATGTGCTTTTTATCGCCAGTCTCCTAGTAAGCTTTTTAATAATTATTTTCAAATTTTTAGTGCATAACAAACTAAGGCCTATCAAAAATTAAAATAACTTTTACCGTCTTTCTCTTGATCTCAAAGTAAAATATAAAGTGCAAAGACAAAAAAGAGCAAAAAAACGATTATAGCATTAATGTGAGAAAAAACTGCTGCTATACAGTATCGATATCTGTATCCTCATTGATTATATATTTGATAAATTCAAGCAATTTTGCCTGAACAAAATTTTTCATCATGTACCTATTTTAAAGCCAGATGAAATGATTTGAAATAGATTTGTAAGAGAAAATACGTCTGTGTGTGTGTGTTATTAGTAAGTGATAAGTTACTTCCTTAGCGAGGAAAAGAACTGAAGTGGTCTCTTTGATCTTCTTTCTTCCTTTGCGAACATTACATGAGTAAAACGAAAGAGAACTAATAACTGTATTAAAAAAAGAGAAAGTGAAAAAATGCATGTTTTTTTTGGCATAGGTTTTAGTAGACAACTGAAATCTCTCTGCATAGCGACGAAATTTCAGGTTATTTATAGGTTTGTGAAAGTTAAAATCGAATCAACTTCTAGATTTTTCTCTAACTCCCGATTGGTTAATAAATTGTATCCAATTTGTTTTCAAAGACGTCCGATCATGTTAAAATTTGATGAACCGACTTTGATGAACCGAACTTATGAAAAAAGCATTTTTATTGGTGAATGAATAAATGTATATGTTTTTTATTTCATCGTGAGAAGGTGCAGGTGTATATGTATAAGCTCGGATTCTCTGTGTAATCAGATTTTACGAAATAACTATAATTAACTTCCCAGATCAACACAAACTAACAAATAATCGATTAAAACACATCTCAAAGTGCAGACACGAAAAAATGTTTACTGCGTTACTTAAAAATAACCGTTAGGATGATACAACCAACCTTCTACCCATAATACACGACTGACCAACATATGTAAATAGTCGAGGCGAAACACAACACGCATGTGCTGGAGATCACGTTTTAGCATGAAACAGACTGTGGCTGCTGGGTGCTGATCTCAAATTTTGCATACGCTGTATCCGTGATATGGAGCACTTTAACCTATAAGTATAGCATACCTTAAAACTATATATATATATGTGTGTGATGAGCTATCCTGTCGATTTCGATGTATGAAGGTTCAATTCGTTTGCTACCTACAACATGAAATTTTGTATTTGTGTCTTATGTGCACTCTCAAGCCTCCTGTCTTGGATTTACATAACAGGCTGCAGAGAGAGCATTTGAAAACCGTTCGTTTGGAAATTAAAAGCTTTGAATGCAAACCCGGATTCTGGGTGTTTATAGCGAGTGTGAGCCTTCAAACCAGACTTAGATTTGCAGAACAAATGATAAATTGGGCACTACTTAACGTCACCACAAATGGAGAAATTCGCATGAAAAATCGAGTTTTAGTTCCTAAACAACGTGCATCAACATGTTGAAGGCGATTCTGTTCAAAACTTTCAATACCGCGATGACAAGTTGACCTCCACTCCATTCGATCTAAAGAAGACAATTCGAAGGAGTCAACTTTTATCTTGGCTGCTCCGAGTTTGTACTTCAGTTTCTCTTTATAACAAAACAGAAGCCTTCCAACGTTTCAGACAATTGGCATTCTACTATGTTCTATTAGCACAACGTGGCCAACCTATTTTAACTGTGACTAAATCAAAAAGGGTTCAATTCTGCCAATGCCAGTTGCCGTAAAAAGATCTGTGATGGAACTATGTTCTTTGAGAGTGTAAGTGAAAATTGTACGGAAACAGCGCTTGTGAAGAACGTCAAGTTTCTCAATGTACGCTCTGTATGGCGTCTAGGACTCGGATCCATAAAGTAAGGTTGTGAGAACGATAGCTCTGTACACAGCGTTTTCTTAATTGATATTCGCCATTCATTCCATTGACGATGACAAAGTTTGCCAAAAGCCCCCTGCGCCTTGGAGATTCTGTTGACAATTTCGTCACCAACAGATGCACTACTGTACATCTTACTTCCAAGATATTCAAATGACTAAACAAACTTGAGATTTTCTACAGTTATGTAGACAGTTGGAAATTCCGACATGCAATATATCAGTTCTTCACCATTAGTCTGTTTACGAGATGGTTTTGGCAGATGGACAACTTCAGTTTCTTAATACTTATAATCAATTCAAACGTCTTTCTCTAGGCAATAAGGTTTTTTGCTCCCTACAATGATGCTGTAACAAATGAAGAATCATCAGCAAACATCCGAACTAATATCGGAGCTACTCTGGTTTTTATTTTTTCATTGAGTCGCTGGTGATTATGTAAACCACCAGTTGTCCGGAATTCAAAATGAATCTCTTTTCGAGGTCCCCATATGCATGTTTATTTCAGCATAAGGGAAATATACAAAGCAAACAGAACTGGTAACATATCGCACAACCCTGTTTTGAACCAATTGTTACATCAAACGGAACCGATGACTGACGGAAGCCTTCATTCCTTGATGAAACGAAATGATGATGTTCAGCATGTTGTTTGGTATACCCAGCCTCATTACAACTTTCCATAGGGTATTCCTATTGACAGTATTAGAAATTTTGTTGAGGTCAACAAACACCATGTATAGCTATTGATTCTTTTCACGGACTTTCTCAGCGAATTATCTGAGCAAAAAGATCATATCAACAGTTCCCCGAAATTTACACTGGGACTCTGGATATATAACATCAGCAAGGTAGATGACGATTCTGTTTAGTATAATGTGAGCAAAGATCTTGTCTGTTATGTACAGTAAGCAAATGTCACGCCAGTTGTCCAAAATGGTTCTTTTTCCTTTGTTCTTAAACAAATGTTAGATGGAAACATCTTTGAAGTCCTGAGGGACACGTTCTGATTTCTAAATAACTACAAATAGCTCAAGAAGTTTCTTGGTCAGCTGTTGTCCACTGTATTTATATACTTCTGAAGGTATTTCCTCATTTCTAGGCGCTTTACCACTTGACGTCTTTTCAATTGTATCCTGAACCTCTTTAAGACTTGGCAAATAAGAAAGCTGAATTATATTTTTGGTTTTTGTTGGATAGAATTTATGACATCGCTAAAATCTACTGAATTACTGTTAAGGAAATATTCTCAAAATGCTCTTTCCAATGACGTAATAATTTAACTTTATCTGTGTGTAAGGTGTTTCACCAGAGGACAGGATAGGATAAGACAGGACAGGAGAGATTTTCCACACTCTTTAGGACAATATACATGAGTTAGACCATCATGGTATGTTTTTGCATCTTTCCTGTAGGTAACATTCTGAATCTCAGCAACTTTAGAAAGACTCCTTCATTTTTCATGGAGACTTTTGAACCAATCTCTTGTAAACGAGCTTTTTAACAGAGGATGATTCATCGTTTCATCGTTAAGCTATTCCTTGTGAGCTACATGCATCTGTTTGATCATGACCTGGATCTCAGTGTTATTTTCGTCGAACCAGTCCTGATGCTTACTTTTTGGAAGGCCAAAGACTTCAATAGATGATGAATAAATGCTATCCTTTAATGCCTTCCACGATGTTTTTACATTATCACTGATTTCAACAGAATCCAAACCGGAGTTGAGTGCCACAGACAATTAATTTCTCTTACCTTCAGTCTTCAAAGCCAGGATATTGATTCACTTGAGTATATTTGAGCCAGCCAAACGTCTTTTACGAATGAGATGAACAGAGATTCTGCTTTGGAGTAGATCGTGATCTGAAAAACTTTATGCTGTGAAAAGATCGGGTGGTGTGTAAATCACACATGTTTCGCTTCTTAGTTATGAAATGGTCAATCTGATGGTTAGTTTTTGGGTCGAGGGTGCATCTAGGTTTGTGATGATTCGAAAAATAGTGTTGTTGAATCAAAAATCGAATTTCTTACACACGGAAAGAAGACGCAAACCATTTGAATTCATTTTACCTACCCTATACGGGCCAATGATACCAGGCCACGTGAGATAGTCCTTTCCATTTTGTCCATTGAAATCACCTAAGAGTTTACTGTGAAAAGAGACATTGGAAATAACGGAGCGCAATTTATTATAAAAGGTCACCGTTTCTTGCTCAAGACATGACATGGTTGGCGCGTAGCAACTTATAAGTGTCATCTGGGAGCCCATCTCATGATTTAAGGTCAGTGTCAATATGCGATCGTCAACTCCCTGAGGAAGTGAGTTCAATGATTTTGCAGCATTGGATCTAATAGCAAAACCCACACCTGACTGGCGATGCTTCTTTTCACTTTTATCACTCCAATAAAATGCATAACCATTACCAACCTCCTGGATATGAGATATGCCTGAAAACCGAATTTCATTAAGAGCGCATTGTACTTTTTAATGTGCATTAAATGAGAGCAGCTCTACGTTTTAGGGTGGTATCATTATCTTGTAGTATTCTGATATTCCAAGAACCAAGATTAAAATTTCTACTTTTCCTTCTTACATTTCTTTGTTTTTGACTGCATGATTGGATAACTAGACAGCTGCAGTACTCTGCCAAGTTAGAAAAATCAGCAAGCAATTTTTAGCGTTCATTTTCTCACCTCCTCCCCAGATTGTAGTGCTGCATCTAAATAGATCTGATTTGTTACTATCAGAGGACACGGACTGCACAACTGCTCAGGGGTTTGAGCAGGAACGGCCATCACCCGATAGCCGCCACCGTGCAGAGTTCACGCAAAGATCTTCCGGTAGTATACTCTACCTGCTTCCGTCACCACTGCTTCATTGCCAGTGGGTTTGAGGTAGCGAGATGGAAAGACAAGATCGAATAATTTAACTATCCACACAGATTACTTGATTATAATGTTGAAAGCTTGTGTAGAACCACTCACACATTTTGGAAGTACTGACAACAAGTCGATGATGCAAATATTTGCCACGAACACAATAAACAACACCCATCAGATTTTGTTACAACGAGTGACCTGTAATATTTTACCTCTGTATAATTAATTAATTAATTAATTAATTCTTATTGACGTAAAGATGACCGCGTCTTCCAACATGAAACGTGGATGTTTTTCCTTGAAAGCAAAACCATTTTTAACAATCCGCTATAATTAACGCAAAGACGACTGTGTCTTCTAACTTGCAAGTATATATATGGCTTTTCAGCACCTTGAAGATTACTCATGTGAGAATAATTTTGCTATTGTCGCAAGAAGATTTGCGATTGAATTTATACCTTTAAAGTGCGACACAGAGATCCGAAGGCGAATTGGCATGGCGAAGGAAGCATTCCAGAAGTTGTGTAAAGTATTAAGAAACAGGACAATTTCGCTAGAAACAAAGAAGAGAGTACTGGATTGCTATGTGATGTCAGTTCTTCAATATGGCAGTGAATGCTGGAGAATATCATCGAAGATGAAGAAAAAAACTTGAAGCAACTGAAATGTGGTTCTACAGAAGGATGCTGCGAATATCATGGATCGAGCATGTGAGCAATGATGAGGTTTTGGAAAGAATGGAAACGAAAAGGAAATTAATACTGAGCATCAGAAAGAGACAGCTAAAGTTCCTGGGACATGCAATGAGTAGGGAAGGCTTGGATTACCTGATACTAACAGGCCAGATAGAGGGAAAAGAGACAGAGGAAAGCAGCAGATAACATATTTGAAGGACATGAGAAGGTGGATGACGGAACGAGGGTTGCGTGGTGTAACAGGAGAAAGCATGATAAGAGCCACTAGGGATAGGGAGAAGTGGAAAGCCATGATCGCCTACGTCCTGAAAGGACAGAGCACATAGAAGAAGAAGTGAACCAAACAATTACAAAAGGTTCGTCTACAAAACTCTAGAGTAGAGGTGCTGAATATAGCATTAATAAATGACAAATGTTATATTTGTATTAATACTTTCTCTCTCTCTCTCTCTCTCTCTCTCTCTCTCTCTCTGTAATATATATAAATGCGCGTGTGTATACAACATCATATTTTATTAAGCAAGTTTGTGCTTGCACAATAAAATTGGTATTAGCCAACCAATTGAAAAGTTCCTATCAGTCAGGTAAGTGTCATACATGATACACACTTTGGGCAATCATGTCTCGAAAGAGACGTGACTGACTGACTGGGCAGAAGATTATCCCACAGTAGGTTGCCATTGCCTTCTGCCGTAGACTGGTTGCCAGCCAAGGCTATAGAACCCAATCTGTCCTATTATTTAGCTCATAACTGGAGGGAAGATACGGATTAATACCCGTCCCAAGGGTATTTGTGCGTCAGTGAATGCAACGAATTCAACTGGCATTCGAACTCGGCTCCCCGATTTGTCGTTCCTAGTCGATATCCACTGCACCACAACGATACATATTTATACAAAAAATATATCGTATGCTTTTTAGTTTCTTATACATATCCCTCTTAAAATATTGATAATAACTTCTTCGCTGAGTGCTAATCTAATTTCAAAATAAATTCAATACAACATAAGATTTATGAATAAATGGAAAAAAATTGACCATAGAAAAACGTATTTCATTAACACAATGCCAGTAACTTGAATAAATTATTTTATAAATTTACATGTAAATATGGATTTCTTGCTATTCTTTAACTAACATCAGTTTTATATCCATTTTCTATTTTTAAGTTTTAACAATGCTCATAACTTCCCAGATATTTTTAATATAGTTTTCCATTTTATATATATATCATTTAATGATGATTCACAAGTTTTCTATTCAAGAGAAGTAGGATATAATTCTATTAATTTGGTATCATTAGAATGTTTTGTTAACTGAACTTTGCAGTGAGAAGATGAATTATCTTGCATCTAATATTTAGTATAATGCTTCTTGTTTGTAACTTTTCCAAACTCAATGTGGTAAAGAACATACATTAACTCATCCAAGAATTTACAATAATTCTCTGGGTTTTTCGTGACACTAATATCCACTTTGAAAGGACCTTTATTTTTACTGTCTATAATATTCGCCTAAAGCATTACTCTTTCGGCTGTCTATTGTGGTGATACCGACCGAGCAAAATCGAGTTGACCGGATGTTTGCTCTATAGCAACCAAAAAGCGAATGTATAAAAATCGTCTCTGCGCAGGTATTCGCGCAGATGTTCCGGTTGAAAAATAAAAATTAATCAAATATCAAATTTCCATTTCGCGAGCCTACGCGAATTTTATTTACCAGCCAATGGGAAGCCCGGAATCAAATACAAGTGTGAAATTCAAAACGAGCTTCTAATCCAAAAAGCAGATATAAAAAGCGGAGACAAAAAGCATCATCAGACAGAAGGATCGATAGGACAGAGTTACCAGTGCCTCCCCTTGACTTAAGTCGAGCGGCTACTATGCTGACCTGTTTTCTTCTCCCTCTCTCAAAAGTACTTACTGACCTCAGGAGTGACCTCTTCAAAGACATTCCACACAAACCAACTTACTGACTTACTGACCTTAGAAGTGGCAACTTCAAAATGAACGTTCTTTACCTACAAGACGCCTCCACACTCCTAAGCCTTTAATCTCTTTCAGCTCATTATTTTCCATGAACATTTTAACCTCCATTGGACCTTTATTTCAAGCATTGCTTTAATTGTAAAACATTAATTGATAAGTTTATATATATATATATATATATATATATATATATATATATATATATATATATAAATGTTATTTTATACTCAAATTGCCTTTCCTGATTTTATAATCATTTTATAAATTATAGTGTGCTATCTTCCACAAGGCCAAATTCCGTTAACCTGCTACGGTATACAATTACCCTTCACTAGAACGAAATCCTACTACTACTAGAAAAGGAATAAATAAGATAAAATAACCCTCTATACTATTACCATGTAGTAACAAACTGCAGCCCAGTCATCACATTCATTCAATGTAGCTTTACATTCACCACTAAAAGTTACGGTTGAGAAATCAGTTTGCATAAACTTTTCCCTGACTGAAGTATTTCTCTTTGTGATGTTTACTTAAAGGTGATCATTTGGTTACCCTAATGTATTTCGCCAGTGTATTCTATATTAAGTATCTTATTTTCTTGTTTACAATAACAGCACCAGTTTCTTCAAATAATATCTTGCGTGTTATACTTTTAATTGTCTCAAATATTTTTATGAAATTCTTAAATCCAATTTTGTTCATATTTTTTTCTTGCTATTTTTTTCATTTTTAAAAAAATATTCTGTTATCTCTGTTTTCTCATTTTTGAATGCACTGTTTCCAGTACTCAATAACATTACGATACGTTGTTACAATTTTAATATTTGCTTAAGTACCATGGCAATGTTTATAAATCTAAAATTAAATACGGATACCGATAGCCATATCACCATTTATATTTATTTACAAGTTGCATTATATTTCACACTATCAAACAAGTTATTAGAAATATTTTAAGTTGAAATTTACAATGTATATTTATAATATAAATATAGCCCGAATTTTTTACCACTTGATAGTTACCAATTTTATTCTAAAAAACATTAAATTGCATAATAAATTTTCATGTAGCGTACATACGCACATATGCAAAATGAAGTTTCTACGCATTTGTAATGGAAAAACCAGTTTTTCTTTCCGTGTATTGGTCAATTTTAGAATGATATAAAAGCATTAAAAATGAATTATCTATAAAGGAATGATTGTATGCGACGTAGACTTTTAGTTTAAAATCTTTTCTCGAGTTCATTGTGCTAAATCAGTCTTCTGTAAATCGAAAGCACCCAGTGACTAATGTTGTTCAATGTACATTTTTCTACTTATTATCCAGCAATTTTACACTATTTCGTGTTCGGTTGCCATAACTGGATATTCAAAAAGGAGAACAATTTAAAAATATTCGGCCATTTCTTGACACACACTTTAGCGTTATCTATTCTTGAAGCAGGTATGTTTATTAATTCTGCATGTTTACTTAGCATTAATATATACACCCCATAACTGAATAACTTAAATAGAAGACATGCTCTGGAAAACCTGGGTGTTATGGCAAACTTAGTTTTGTGATTGGGATGTAACGAGAGATATCTAAAGTAGAAAGATTTATTCTCCAATTTGTATTTTCCACGTTATGGGCATTATTATATATAAAAATACCGTATTTCACGAATGACTGAAAGAAAAGAATGAAAACATACTTTGTTTGCAGAGAAACTGTTATACTACTAAGACATACAAAACTATATCTATATATGTACACATGTCTCACGCAGAGAATAATATATCACATGTATCTACAAAATAAAGAGTATAAGAAGAAAAATATCTTATCTCCACCAAAGAGAGATAACCGCCTTCTATATCTCTACATGTACCAGCACAAGCTTATTTTGTTGAAATAAATTTTCTAGTAAGTGTTTGGCGTTTGCAGTTTTTATTTTCATCATAAAACTGAATCCACCTTATTGGTATTTATTTGTGTGTTGGGGGTAATATTGAATTATTAAATATCACCAAAACTTAAGTATTGTACAAAATTGCTAAAGTCTAAATTTGTTTTATAAGATGATTTGTTATTTCTCTATACGGTTTATTTAAAAATCCCATTTCTCTTTCATTAACTTAGCATTGATTCTTAGTATTGACTTTCAACAAATGTTCATTAATATCCTATCATCGACAGACTTTTATTAGTTATTTGAGTGTTCTTCTCTTCACAGGCATTTGTCTTAGAACGAAATAGAAACAGCTGCAATTTGTGTAGTTTTATTTGCTTTACCTTGAGACTACAGAAACGGAAAATTATCTGTTAATTCTTCTTGTTTATACCGTTCTGAAAATATATTAATCGACAAGCAAATATAATTATAACATTGATAATAGATATAACAGTTTTCAACAATTTAAATATAGTCAGGTGGCCCCTATTAAAAGAATTGCAGTTTTAGAAGGTAGTCAAACAATAACAATGATATGAGCACTTCAATAAAAGTGAAGATTTATTGCGACGCAAGTCGTATTGAGACGTGATTCTGAAAACGCTTGTTTTTTGTTTTGTTTTTGTTTTGTTTTTTTCCCCTCTAAATGATATAATTTCATCTGTGAAGAACCCGACGAAAAAAAGAAAGTGAAGTAAAGAATTTATATTCATAAACTGAATACTTCCGTATACCTGACTTCTGAATTTGCTTGATAAGATTCAGTGTCATATAATTAAACAATCTACACTTTCTCAAAGCTCGTTATCCTTAGATAAATTGTTTTTTTGACTTGTGACATTATAGCAACACCATTATATATTGTCTTCCGTGGTGCGATAATTAGCGAGCTTTGTGTTGTCAACTGTATATTTATTGCGTTGAATTTGATTCCCGGTGTTGAGTAGAAATTAGAAAGCTCGTCTTGCAGACTGATTTGTTAGTGATATGAGCCAGAGTCTACAATTGTTGAACACCTGTTTCAGAATGTAGCTTTTTTTTTATTGAAGTCCTGATATATTTTGTTATCTTTAAGTTCTGTCTCCCAAACATTGACAGAACAACAAACTGCAAATTGGAATAGAATTATCTGTAATTCAAACAACTAAATTGCTTTTCCTGTCATTTTTGAACGGGAAAATTTTTGCCTAGACAATCAGTACAAATAGGCAGCAATGCTCACTCGTTAGTCACTGTGTCAGGTTAGTTCATCAGTATTGGGTTAGTCCAGAATAACTCTGGACTAACCCAATACTGATGCACATTTTCAGAAATTGTTAGTGTAAAGCCTTAGCAAAAGGATCGACGACATAGCAGGGTCTTGACATATAGACAAATGATATACATCCACTATTACTCACTTGTTACAAATTCAGACACTGATTCTTTTTATTCCACTCTTGTTGTCAAATGTCGTTTGGCTAAAGAATCAAAGAGAAAAATTCAAAGCCTACCCAAACATGTGTATATTACGGTAATATTAATAATTTGGTTCTACTAAAAATATTAATAATTATAAATAACTGTAAATAAACATGTGTATTTCTACAGAGTAAATAATATTTTGGAAACAAAAACATCAAATTGCCAACTGATTTATCCATAGTAATCTTTGAACGATTGTATGAGAGGCAAGTTATAATGTGTTTAGTATGAGAGAAGTTAAACTATTTTTAGCTTTTTGTGGCGCAGTGCATATCGGCTCGGAACGAGAAATCGAAAACAGAGTTCGAATTCCAGTTGAATTCGTTGCATTCACTTATGCGCATATACTAAAGGTATTAATCCGTCTCTTCTCACTCCAGCTATGGGTTGAATAGCAGGACAGATTGGGTTCTATAGCCTTGGCTGGCAACCAGTCTACCGCAGAAAGTAATAGCAACCTACTACGGGAAATATCTTCTGCCCAGTCAGTCATGTTTCTTTCGAGATATTATCACCCAAGCGTGTATCACATATAACATTTTACTGACTGAATAGTAACGAGGTTGTTCAGTAAAATAGACTAATTCGCCGATTACCACATCAACAATTTTTAGGTTCCTTCAGAAACTGTATTTTTAATTAAAAATGAAAAAAATGAAAAGAAAGATTTGATGCTTTTTGCGATAATATTTAGTTGCAGAATATAGTTCTGGTTCCTTTTACTTAATCGCTTTTTATTTTTAAGAGTGACACCAATAAAGAATTTTAATATCGAGTTTCACTTCCTAAGGATTTTTTAATCAGTGTTTACAAAATAACCAAGAGGAGCTCACTCTGCTTTGTTTATTAAGCATTGAATAATTTTTGTGTGCATTCGACGCAAAAAGAAAATGACATGGAATATTCAAGGCTTGCATGATAAAAGTTTTTCGGTTTTTATAACATTCGATAGCATTTTTAACAGATACTTTGAATGTAAAACTAACTTTCGCGATATTCCATATGTTTATTTTCATAAATCTCTTTCGCGATAAATTAAAGACAAATATATTCCCTACCGTCAGTTTCGCATTTATAAAAGGTCGAAAATGCAAATAATTAATACTAGTAAAAAAGTAATTACATTAGTCTGAAATAAATAGTGGAGTTTACCAACAGGTATTTAAAAAATCACTTGACTCCTAACATCTCAGTTCGATATGGTTTTCCAAAAGACAATCAATTGTAGTTCAGAACAATCCAAGTAACAATAATTATCAGGAATTAAATTGACTGTCAAATTTTGATTTCCTTTGTCACTTTTCGATCTTCATTCAACTTATTCAATACCACAATTTTCATACATATGCCATTTATGAGCAACTGTCATAAAGCGATGGGCACCAACTTTATCTTGAATGATTTTGATTTTCAAGGATGCCGTCTTAATAAGCATTTCTGTCAAAAAAAAAGTTAAGCTAAAGAAATAATCTTTCTACTTAGTTGTTATTTCATTCTTGTCGGTTCTCATTATCACATTAGTTTCAGTAATGTAAATTTGTATGAAGTTTGCTTTTAGTTTACTATGTTTTATCTGATCACATGGAAAATACGAAGAATATGAAAAGCTTATTTGCTATAAAGTTGTAAGTAAAAATAATTATGCAAACTAAAGAGCATCAAGAAATATTTTCTTTCAGTCAACAATCTTCACTCGTGAATATATATATATATATATATATATATATATATATATATATATATATATATATATATAATCACTGATTCGTTAATATTTCTGAAACGCCGGTTATATTAAATTACAAAAGAACATAGACAAAATTTATATATTGTGTCATGCCTGATTTTATAGGCAAACACCTTTAGATGCTCCTAAAGAGAAGTAAGAAAAGTGTTCAGTGTAACAAAATCAGGCCTTACCTTGAGTTGAACTCGAATTGGGTAAGACTACAACATCTATGAAGGATCAAATAATGAAAATACAATCATTTCATAATACATAGCGTCATTTTTGGGCTGTGAAAAGATATAGCTAAGCTTTAATATCCCTCTACCCGTAAAATTCTTAATGTTCCGCGTAAAACTTTCCTTTGTTATTCCCCACCTTTATACCGCCTACCAGTACACAAAATGGAATTTTTATTTGGTCAAAGATCCTTTTATAAATATGTCATCTGTAGTGCGAGATGATAGGTGATCTTGCTCCATTAAACACCAGTCAGCTTCAATTATATGAAACCGCCAAGAAAGGATCCACTTTTCTAACTGTACTCATGAGTAGAAACCGCTTTAGCATAATATATGTGTTAGCATGTCATTTTTTCTTTTTTATATTTTATTTTGTTAGTGTACCTGTAAAAACTACACAAGTAGGTAATATTCAGAAGAGGAAATTATAAAAAGAAGTTAGCACCTCCAATTAAACTCTTATAATTTTTATATTAAAAATAGCTTATCCATGCTCCATTCAAATTAGCTCTCAATGAAAAAGGCCGAAATTAAAATTGCATAAAAGACCTAGATTAATGGGGAAGTGAGGGAAAAACGCGGAGGTTGACATAAAATAGAACAAATGTTACAACGGCAATGCTTCTGATTTTAATAATAATAATAATAATAATAATAATAATAATGATTATAAAAGTGGAAATTATTTCATAATTTGTAATGTAAAATCTCTATATTTAGGTAAGAAGAAGAGATGCTGTGGAAACCATCTGTCAGTGGATGTCACTGTTACTGTATATCACAACGTTAAACTAAAATAAAATCAAAAGCTAGATTAATGTATAGATATTGTCAGAGAACTAAATATATATGCGAAATATGAAGTTAATGGTCATATCAGTAATCACTGGAATATTTTGAAGAGTTTCAAAAAGAATTTGAAACCTGTACGTTAGCAGCATGGATGCTGTAGAGAGTGTTGAAGTACTGATAAGACTTGCTGTCGCTTGATTCCGGTAGAAAGCCACCTGATACGAGTGGTTTAAATGTTTTGACTATAAGTACAAGTGTGAGTCTGAAATACTCAACGTATAATAGAAATACGTCGTCTCAAACCTTAAGCAGCATAAGAAAAATCTACTTGACTTCGAAGAATGAAAAGTAACAGAATTTTTCATAATTTTACCAGAAGCGTAAATATTACACACGGGTTTGTTATAAACTTCCCTTCGCCATCCTTACAACTGAATGGAATTTGGCAAAAGCTTTTACTCTAGCTAGCTTTAGCAGGTTGAGTGTCTTATGACACATTTTCCTAAATGTGAAGGGAATGTTCCATAATTAGAACTACATATTATCTAAGATCCACCGCAATATATTTATTTTTCATAAATTGCTCCCAACGTGAAATAATCAAAATTAAACTTTAAATTCACTACAAAATCACTAAATTGTTGGATTTGATGGATATTTTGATATATGACATAAATTTCACGCTTTAAAGACTAGAATAATGAAAACAATTTTATTATGTGTATCGGAATAAACTTGTCTTTCTCAGCGGTACCTTAAAATTTGCGCTAAAGTTCAATTATTAATTTTTTGACCTACAAGGGAGTTTACCAAAACCATTTTTGAAAACTTCCCTCTATAAATGATATGCATCTTCGTTAATTAGTCAGTGGTGATTACTATTAACCGTTAATTAATTTCGATATTGTCTCCATTCCATTAACACTTCTCACTCACCACGCATGCAATGTAATGATGCAAATATAAACTTTTAAACGAAATGATTCATTCATGTACTCAACAATACTCAACTTACGAATATTCATCGAGTAAACAACAGATGAGTTGAACTTTTAAAGAGCGGTTTACAAAGTTAAAAAAGTATAGATTTATCAAAAAACGAACTCAGTTTTCACATGTCCCACCAAAATAGCGGATATCTAACCAGATATCTAAACTTTCTTTTATCCATTGAAACAACCAGCGTATACTAACAATTAATGTATAAGTAGGGTAAAGTAAGCTCTTTCAATAATCTCTTTTTATTTTCGGTTTCACTTGTTAACCTTTCACTGGATATACCAGGTTAATCTTTTAATTTCAAAACTGCTAACAAAATCTAGATACCGTTCCCGTCAAGTGCAATAGAAGCAGAAACAATTTAAAATAGAGTCCTTTATAATCCTTCAAGATATACATAATTTCCAATTAACTTAAACCTAACCATAATTCATTAATTTTTTTTATAAAGTAAAAGTAATATTTGCGAAGATATCAATTTGAAATAAGAAGAAAAGTTGTCAATTCGTCTACAGGTTCTTTCAATTAATTTTTTTGATATATGACATAAATTTCACTAAGATAACAATTTAAACGTTTTAGCCTTTGTTAACGAAATTAAGGAACATAACTCGCACATAGTAATAGCAATATAATAGTGAGGGGCAACTAAAATTTCGTCTATGGGATAAAGGTTTCATGATAGAGAATAATTCGGCACCCACAAGGCTACGTAGGTGCTTTTGAACAGTGAGGATTTGGCATTACCAGCATAGATATGACAGCAATACTCCATTTTTGGTCTGATCTGACTCTTGTCAAGTTAGATCATAACAACGGGAGTTGGGTATTTTCTGGAGTCATACAATGAATCTACTATTCTTCCAGCATCTTTTGCGATGGTACGAACATTACACGTTCCTCTTGAGGTCGTGAGAAAGTATTTTAACCCTAATTAGCGTTCGAAGCAAGGAGCTTCTTTGATGGTATGGCCACTGATCAGAACCAGTGCAGGTTTAAGGTATGCTCTGTGGTGATTAAGTGTTACTAGTTTATTTTTAGCTGTATTGAATGATGGCATGTAGCAATTAGTCTTTTCCTCATTGAACTGTGAGAGCTCGGTCAGAGGAAAGATCAGCTGCCAGGCAATGGTCATCAAGATATTTGAAGGTGCACTCATACACTTTGGTATTATCTGCATATATATTCAGTAAAGATCTGAGAGCATTCTTGAACAGATTTTGATTAATTTGTCTGAGTAGCAAGAGTAAGACAGGCAGTATATGAAAATATGTGTGAAAGATAACAATTAACACGAGACTTGAAGAAGTTAAGATGATGATTTCCCGACCATTACGATCAACGTTTTCAAGATTTCGGTTAACCATTCTCCTACATGTCCTCATAAACAGTGCGTCTTGCCTCTTACTTGACCCCCCCCCCCCCCTGCCACATACACACAACAACTTCCTTCAGTAACCGTCTACCTTGAGTGGCTCCTGTATGGGGTGAAAATTAGTAAAAACTACAAAAACCAAAAGAAAATTGATATTAAGTTTGAGCTGAACCCCATCTCAAGATTGTGACTGTGTGTGGTTGTACAGATGTTTGTGGGTGCTGCTATTTTCAGGTTTGTTTTTCTCTCAATGCCATAGGAGATGATATTTGTAAACAAAATCAAACCTTAAAACTATTTTCCCGATTTCAGCGAAATGGTAGAAAACATTAGCCACACGCCAAGTTAAAGTCGGCCTTCGTACTATACCTTCCCTCCTTATCGCACCATTATTACTCCAACCCCATTTTCATTATTCACTTTCCTATCGTTCTCAGACTTACGACAACGACGACGGTGGTAGCGTGACTGCTGCTGATAGTTTTGAGAAATGTTAATAGTATATATAGTTGTCACTAGAGTACTACTATTGTGATTACTGCTTGTTAGCTGTAGCTAAGGAAAGTGTTTAGCTATAGGTAAAGAGAGAAAAAAAGGGTATTTACAGCAGGCGGACGCATGCACACACTGATACAGTAAACATGGACAAACAGGCGTAACAGATTCCATTTTCTTCTTTAGTTACCTAATTCTTTTAACAACTTATCTTTTCGATTCACTAAAAATAAAATCCACAAAGAAAGACACATTTTTAATTTATTTTTCTGTAAACAGTCGCAAATTCTTTTGTTTGTATTACTAATCATTTGCTCCTCTCTTGCATAAATTAAAATATTTTAATTTTGGTAAATAAAAATAAAAATAAAAATAAAAATCTCATAGGCACTCACAAATCCCAAAAGAGAATTTATATATCTGCTTTGCATATCTGTCTGTCTGTGTGTCTGCTTACTGTCTCACCACATGTGCGTATATAACGGACAATTTCACCAGAAGAGTTGTCCATCTCTCAGTGCCGTTCTGCGAGGTAAGGTAACACTCAGCCGGTACGGATTTTCTTAATTATGAGAGGGATATTACATGATCAAAGTTTCACCATTGTTGGAACATTCAGGTAGGTACATTTCTATCTCATCAATCAAATGCATTTAAGTGACATCGATATTTCTTTAGAATGCCGCTGAAATTTGTTTCATTGATCATCTTTTTTTTATCGTGCTTTTTAACAAAGAAACAGCACGTGTGTTATCTAAGAATGGAATTTTCATATTTTAAAGAAACATATACAAATTATTTTTCTTATTCTCCCTTTTTTCTTTCTCTATTGTGTGTGTGTGTGTGTGTGTGTGTGTTTCTCTACAAACAATGGTTTGGGTGCTGTGGTTATCAATTTTGTCTAGTAAGTCCGAATTCAAACATCATTAATTTAAAAGAACTTATAAATATTAAGACTGAAACATTTGACAAAAATATTTTGCAGGCAAGAAACTTGAATTTTTTTCAAAAAAGTTTTTAATCAATCGGAAAGCAGAACTCTTAAAACGGATGAAATTCCAGATAATTTCTGTACAAATGGACATATTCTTGTTCTCGTCCTTAAACACGCACACGTGTGTCTATATCTATTGCACATCCTCTTTCTTTCTTTCTTTCTATCTATCTATCTATCTATCTATCTATCTATCTATCTATATTCTTTCAATCTCTGACGAACCTTTAATAAAAGTATAACATGTTAAATCGATATACGTTTCCTAGCTGTTCTTAATATTATCATCCTGGAAGATTCCGATCTGTATTTGATCTGAATTTGATCTTTAAGTTTTGTTCCTTTTTGTCATGATATCTGAAATATTAAAGCTGAAAATCTAGAAAAAATTTCATCGACACAACATTTAGAAGAACCCTTCAATCCAGAAATAAATGTTAGTCATTTTCAAAATTATAATCCTCTGTTAACGCCAAACATTTTGCTAATATATTCGATCGCAGGATTAATGGTTTAATATATCTGGAAACCACTCTCCCATATTTACTTTGACTATTCTGGCAGTATCAGTAAAATGTCAATCTTGACATGTATGTTTATACGTAGGTAATTGCTTAAAATATGTGTTGGCACATAAGATACTTTCTTTCATACATATCAATTACAGTATGCAACATTTCAGATTTTACTCTACAATTTTAATTATATGCATGTTAAATCTAAATGAATAATATGTACGCGTCTGAATTGTATGTAAAATGTGATGTAGAGATTTATACAAGAAAACACATCAGATTTGCAAAGCAGGTTTCTCTTTCCTTCTCTCTAATAGACGCACACTCGTTTTTTTTTTTTTTTTTTTAGCCAGAGAGCAAATGTGAAGCTGTTAGTTTCATACACTCGGCTCATTAGTTATTAGTTCTTTCGTCGGATTTCTGTCTTTCTCTAAAATTTCTAAACTTTCTTCAGTTTAATACGAAGTTAAATGAGAGGGCAATATTGTGTTGCCTCAATCTACAAAGTCGGTGGTTACTGGTTGCTTTGAAAATCAGCACTGTGAAAATCCGGGTTTTTATCAATATTTGAAGATCAAACACGAACCCAAAAAGAACATTTTCAATTAACCCAGCCATGAGGTCAGATCATTTCAAATACTTACAGGCTGGTTAATGATTTGCTGAAATCTGTTTTGTATAGCAGGAAAAGGGCCCCGATTAAAAGCCCAGATCCTTCATTGACAATTAATGATGTTAAGCAACATCGGGTGTGAGCAGTTTTAGTTGGGTGACTGTATAAGGAACATTCGATACTACAAGTAGTCGGTGGCTTTGTTTGTGTTAATCTAAGCAGAATTTAGTAAATAACGAAAATATTTTGTAATTCTGACTATTGGAATTGATGTTTCACCTCCGTAGATACTCAGAGACTATAATAGCATTGTAATATTTCAACCAGGGATACGCAGAAAAAAAAAAACAAGAAAAAAATCATCGAAAATATTATATTAGTCGTCATCAAAAGAATGTAACTAAATACGTTATTAAATCTCGGGTTGGAGTTGAAAATAAAGCACGATCATTTTAATCCATATAAGTTTTTCTTCAAATATTTTCGTTTGTTGATTCTTTTGAAATTTCTTAATTAGAAGAAGCGTTATTTTGAGAATTTTCTCTGAAGTGGAGGGATGCATGGAAACACACTGACGTGAAAAACCAACCAATTCTCCCTGTTTTTTTATTTCACATTTTTATTTCTTGTATTTCTTTTTTGTACAATTTTCACTTCGGTTACTGAGGAAATTCACTCAACTTAATTAAAGATCAGTCATTGTTATCAGTCACCATAATTTATGTACCGTGTACCTCCAGAATATCGGTGATTATGGCACTCCACAAATGTTTTCACTTATAGCTTTAGGCAGCTTTTAATCTTTACCACCCTTCCTTGAATCTTGCTCTACTATCCATTCACAGAAACAGAAACAGAAGTTTCTCGCTGTTCCCTATACACAGCTCTTCTTCAAGATGTCTTATGAGTATTAAGTTTTTCACATATTTAGGAGTTCTAAAAGTATATGAATAATATGAATACTCAAAGAAAATTTAGTTCGATCAGTATATTCAGTAAAAGCTAAATTTCAAATTATACATCAATACTTTCAGACCAGTTTCCTTGACAATACTGACTTTATTTCAACGTTTGCCAATGTTCTTGTTCTTGTCTTTATCTCAACTTCCGATCTTTCTTAGGTGTTTACTGAAGATAATATAATAAATCATCTCAGAAATTGAGAAAGAAATTGCAAAAATTAAAATCACAAAGTTTCGATCACGAAATTGTATAGAATAAACGTCTCATTTGTGCAATTGTAAAGAATCCTTTTTCGAGTGAAAATTCTGTCATTTTTCTTATCTGCAAACGTGATGAGGTATGCAGTGTTCGTTCTTTTGCTCAACGCATGTAAAATAATTAGTATCTCAATTGCAACAAAAGTTGATGTACATACGTTACTATAATTGCTTATACTTATGCATTTATTCAAATGTCTAAGATACGATTGAAATTGACAATTTTTACTTTTAAAATAAAAGTAATTTTTCCAAATACAAGTCTAGTCATTTCACTCATATCTGGTGGAGGGGATGGATTCATACCTTTTCGGAGGGTATTCGTGCATAAGTGAATGGTACAAAATTGACGGGAATTCGAACTCAAATTCTGTTTTCTCATTATAAATCGCTATTTATTACACCATATGCACATCCCTCCTATAAAAAAATCACCTCTAGAATAAATCGGCTAGTAATTTCTTTTTACTGGTGATATTAAAATGTCATTCATAGCCTTTTCTGGAATCTAAGTAAATCTTTTTCCTGAAAGAAATTCATTAATATTACGGAATAGAATGGAACAAACTTTCACATATAATAGCATTTAACTATTTTTGCACGTCTCTATGTCATAAAATACATTCTTCGCCAGGTCTACCGCTGATATGCTAACGACCGTCACCAAATACATATACCAGGCTCTTGAGAAAACGGCGAAGATCGAGCTTTGTCCTGGATATCTCGAAAGAGTTTGATATGGTTTGGCATGCTGGCCTTCTGCACAAGCTTCAGGGCTATGGTATGAATAGACTCTTGTTCGATCTAATCCAATCTTTTCTGCCAAATCGTACGATGAAGGTAGTATTAAACGGGCATGCTCCCAGGTCCTATCGCACGAGGGTGTGTATCCCTCAAGGCTGTATCCTAGGTGCTACGTTTTTCTTGATCTTTATTAATGATTTTCCAGATGTAATCATTTTACAAGTAGGCGTCTACTCCCGCCTCAATAAGAAATCTTCCAAAGTTGATAAAGTAATCCTCGCAACTGCTCTTGATAAGGACCTCCAAGCTGTGGTGGACTGGGGCAAGAAATAACTAGTAAATTTTAACGCATCCAAAACAAAGCTGCTTTCCTTTAATCACGATAGACAAATTCTCCTACCCTCCATTAGTATGGGTGACGCTAATCTTCCAGAAAGTAATACACTGCGCCTCCTCGGTCTCACTCTCACAGCCGACCGCAAGTGAAACGACTACATCGACTCAATAGCTACAGCTTCTACTAGGAAGGTCAGTTCCCTGTGTCGGGCCAGGAAGTTTTTTTTTGTCAGAATCGATCTTGCATATATACAAATCTACCATTCGTCTGTGCATTAAATACTGATGCAAAATCTGCTCGGGTGCTCCTGCTATTTCCCTTGAGGCGATAGACCAAATTCAAAGAAGGATTTGCAATGTAATTGGTCTCGATTTGTTAACTCGACTTCAGCAGCTCTCTCGCCGTCGAGATGTTGCGTCCCTCTGTCTTTTCTACAAATATTTTCACGGTTTCTGCTCTGACGAGCTTACCTCCCTTGTACTACCTCTGAACGAATTTGCTCGTGCTACTAGACTGGTTGCTTGGTCCCAGCCTTTTACAGTGAAGAGGGCAAAATGAAACCGACTCTTCTACTATATTGTTTCTTTTCTCGCACTTCTTGCCTTTGGAACTTCTTTCCGTATACTTGTTTCTCTGATTGATAAAATCTATAAGAGCTTAAGTGCAACGTCAATTGCCATTTTTTATCTCTTTTATTTCTATCTTTCTTTTATCATTTCTCTGATCCCTTTCCCCCTGTATCTTGTTTCTCTTTCTTCTCGCTCTTTTTACTTGACAGTAGCAATACTGCCTTGCTTGCGGTGAATTGATTAAAGAAAACATCTGTTTTCTATTGTACAACAATAACAAGCTAAAGAAAAAACATTTCTATTAACACGACTAGAAACACACACACACACACACACACACGCACACACGTGTGTGTGTACATACAGAAACCTGAAAATTAAAAGAGAGGGAAGGAGTGAGAGAGAAAAAGGAGGGAAAACTAAGTTAATAAATTTCCACCGAACCTGAGAATGACCATTTCATGAGTCGATTTTCTGCGTTTGATTTTGATAATTACAAACTAAGAAAGACTAGCTGCAACATGAGAGTCCTGCTCGAAGTATTTTATATCGAAAGTTTTACACCTTTACGCACACGGCATGTATTTGAACTTAGGACATCATATATGACGGTCACAGCTAAAAAAAAACACAGAGGCCCTGAAGTAGATTCAGAAAAAGAATTAGCTAATATGATATCATTTCTAAAGATTCATTTTAGCATGTTGAAATCAACCATACTTCAAGTATGTATCTTCCGAACATTGCAGCATTTCACACTATTGTCAGGCATTTTTTCCATGTTTTACGAATGATGAAGCATAGTATGGTTTAATTTGCAATCAGTATTTTTCTTCTGATTAAATAGGAAAAAAAACTTCTCTAACTTGAGATTGAATTCATAGCTTCCAGTTCCACTGATAGATATCTAAGAACTTTTTTTACATGTAAGAATTCACTTTTTAACCATTATTAAAAATACTAGGGAAACTTAATGATTTAACGCGGACATTTACTAACTATAGAAGATCTAATTTATGACGGCAGCTAACGTTCGGTCTTGGTTTTTCTTTGATCAGCAGTCACATTCAGATGGTGGAAAGTTTCAAATTGTATAACTACTGAATCGATATCAATCTACATATTTATAAAATATTTAATAAGTAAGGGATTTTACTTCAATTATTTGGTTTATAAAATTATTGAATATTATACATTGTCCATCTTTTCATTCATGCGTTTTATTTGCTATCATTAATTATAATCTGCATACCTAATTTGGCATTCAAGACACAACTTTTGACGAATCGAATTTTACGAAGCAAAGAAAAAGCATTTCCATTGGGTGGAGATAAACTTGCTACATCAAAACTCTTTCCCCCAGGCTGTGACAATTTAGTTCATTCAATGTAAATTTATGTCTAAATATAGCACCTCCTTTAGCGAAGCGGATCTCATTATTTCCAAGTGCATTTCAGATGTTTTAGGAGTTATTTTCATTTCCTACTTTGTGAAGTGGAAAATGTATCAAAACAAAACATGAATGACCAACGAAAGAGGACTTATTGGTTCGTTCACCAAGCGATGATGAAATATTAGCATTCATTCTATTTTTTTCCGTTCTGTCAACGTTTATAGGGTAATTTGTTTTGAATTGTTAAACAGAACGGTTATTTTACATCACCTTTAAACAAATATTGACACTGTAGTAACATCGAATTCTGAAGAAATAATAAAGCATTTTATCAAATATGTCACATTCTGATGAATAACAATTAGCATCATATTAGCCATTTCTTTTCCTGAATATACTTTTGCATTTCTTTTAACTGTGGCTGTTGTATATGATGTCTTATAACCAAAGACATGTTGAGTGTGCAAAGGTGCAGCACTTGCGCTGTAAAATCTTTCAAATATCGCTCTCATGTTGTTGCTTGTCTTCTTAAATTGGTAATTAACAAATTTAAACGAGAGCAAAATCGACCATTTTCAGGTTCGTTAGTAATTTATTGTGAGTCTCTCAAAATAAATAGCAGTTCTAAAAGAAATGAAATGTTCATTAGACGTAGACAATCAAAGCTGACTTGTATTTTTAAATAATCGTGAATTTTCATGAAGTTTCGACGAAAGATATTGAAATGGATTTTCATTGCCTTTTTCAGTTTCAGTTTTCTTCTTTTGTGACTGTCTGCCACACAAAGCTATAGAGCCTACTCTAGCCTGCTATTTAACCCAGAACAGCACTAATGCAAAATGAATGCAACAGATTCGGCCAGAACTTTAACCTGGTTCGCCGATTCCATCTACTGTTTGAATGACTGTTACGTCATCGACATATTCGTATGAGCATTAAATAATACACAATGCTGATGTTCGCAAAGTTTTAATCTGTTCATTTAGTTTTATAAATTGTTATCCTACAATTCCTAGATCACTAGGATTTTAACCTGTTTACGTCTAAAGTTAACAGTTATCTTACCCACATATCCTCATAAACTTTGCCTCTAACGTCCTACTCTCTACCTCGAGTGATTCTTGGACCTTGTACAGGATGAACATTATTGTAAAAAGCGGAGATCGTTATATTGATTGGTTGAAAGATGCTTGGATATTATCTCATCAAATATAAGAACACCAGTTGATAGAATAGGACAGAAAACCTTGGTCAGAGTTTGCTAAAAGTTTGTTCCAAGTAGAACAACAAAATAATCCGCACTAATATATGATTTTTTTAAGAAAGGATTTAATATATGAGTTTTCCTCTGAAAGGATTTTTTCAGTATCGATTACAGAAGGTCTATACCAAAGATTTTTTCATTTGATATGCATGCTTATATGTGCATGCATATGCACACATATGCATGTATCTGCATGTGTAATTATTTAGGGATAGCCATACTGCCAAATCAGTTTTTCATTTTCTGCGCTCAAAAATGTATCCGGCGTGCTTAAGCAAATATTAAACCTTATCCTTTTCAGATTACACCATAACACTAAAGTAAATTTTAACACTTTCGGAACAAGCTTTAAATAAACCCTTTTAGTGGAAACTGTATTCTTAATGGTTTTTAAAATAAACATTAAATCTAAAACTTTTTAAAGTAAACTCCAACCCTAAGCGCATGTAGGGCATATATTTCTTCACAACTAGGAATTGTTTCTCAAATGAAAATGAATGCATTTGGAGGACATCTCGTTTGTCGAGCTGCTTTTATAATCATCCAAGGACAATAAGACTAAAAACCTATTGTTCATATTTTCCATCTAATTTCTTTTTCTTTTATTCCAAACGTTTTAAGCGAAATGCAGTCAGAATAAAATTTGTGTTCAAGACCGTCGGGGCTTTTAATTCAATGCATTGTGTAAATTGCAGATGTTATGTCAGGAGGAATGTTTACAACACGAGACAAAAAAATTGATAATTTTCATTGTGCTTTAATAATTAGAATCAGGTTGTCACTATCTACATTACTATTTTTATTAGAGAAACACAGTGAGACAGGTTGAGCTAACCACTGCTGTCAAATATGAATTTGCTTTTTATTATTTGTTTTGTTTTCCTCTCGATATGATATAGATTAAAATGAAAAAAATTAAATTATATCTCAATAACATAATTTTACATAATGATAAAAACAAAAAAAAATACATAACACTTTGATACTAATTCTTTTATTTCTTGTTGAAATAATGTTGAATTCTAGATTTTAAAATTCTGATACTAATATTAACCTTTCCATTACATGTGTTTTGCGACTAAAAATGACTCAATAATCTCATTAAATGGAAAACTTATTTTATTAAATCCAGTAAATAGGAACGTTCAGTTATATAATCTCAAACAAAAGATTTCCCTTTTCGGTGTGATTTTAGTGAGTGTGGATTTGCATTGTTTATGAGAATGAGAACAAATCTTTTGCTCACTCAGTTATGATTTTTGCGTAAATATTCCCTATTTTGTAATTTTCTTGACTTTTGTAAGAGACGAAACCTAAATTATTTTACTATGACCTTAAAATAAGCAGATATGAATATAAAAACATAAAATCAATTGAAATTAATTCTTTACTTTGAACAAACAATATCTATCTAAAAGCACAATTGAAGTATTTATTGCTTCCAAAAAGCATAAATAAATAAATAGCAGTATACTAGAAAAGAACTTTAAACAACGTCGCCCAAGACAGATTTAGGCGAAGTTCTGGCATTTTATAAGTTTGTTAAAAAATGAACCGGAGTTTGTTGCACTGACCGATCATGATAAGCATAAAATTCCTCGTACGTAATAAAATGTCCCACTCGCAAATTCGTTTGAAGTAATTGTATTAACTCTTGTAATATTTTCCTGGTTGGATAATGCGGCCATTGTCACTGGTTGCTAATATTGGAATAACAAATAAAAAAAACATTTTCTCTGAAAGAAATCCAAAATTGTAAAAATGAATAAGTCATTAAATTTCGGTGAGATGCCATCATTTTGAACTGTCGTACTTTGTGAGAAACTATATGAAATGGAATTCTATGTAAAAGTATTTTCAATGGTTTATGCGTTTTCATTTTTTTGTTTTTGAGTCATTTGAAAATACTGTGTAAGGAGAGACAAAAAGAGCAAGAAATCGGGGTCAGGGCCTAACCAAACTTGAGAAACTCAGAGAAGTAGAACAATGAAGCAATAAGAAGGAACAGAGAGAGGAAGAGGAAAAGTAATTGTAACAGAATTAAGAAAGAAAAACGCATGAAAGAAAGAACAGAAGAAAGTAGTAAAAGAGAGATAAAGAGTGAGAGAGAGCGAGAGAGAGGGAAGAAGAGACATATAAACAGATAAATAAAGAAGAAATGGAGAAAAAATAGTGAAAGAGAGAAAGGAAGATTTTAGTCCTAAGAAAAATCTGGAAGACAAGAAAAAGGAAGGAGTAGCCAAAAGAAATAAAATAAAAAGATCAAAAGTGAGAAATTGCAAAATAATATCGTTTAAGGGTTTTAATCTTCTCCATAAAGAAAACGTATGGAGATATAAAAAGATGCCACGCCTGTAACAAATAGCCACAATGTCAACTAAAACGAAATTATTCTATAACCGAGTATCATGAAATCACAAATTATGCACAGATAAATTCAAATTCGCTAAAGAAAAGAACGGCTGAAGACGTTTATGAGAATAAATCTCTATACAAGATTGAATAAAAAGGAATAAAACATAGAATAATAAGAACATTGCAAATTGATGAGTAGGCGTGAATTTTGTAAGTGTGTCAAGCTTCCAAGGGAGAAGGAAATAGATACCAACCTTGAAAATCAGAATTCAAACTTCTGAATTTTTCTTAGACTTGAGTAGGGATCTCTTGCACTAGGACATTTCGTCAATGAGGCAGCTAAAGTATATAAAAAATATCATTATTGAAATGTCATGCCTCTTAGGGATCGGCTAAATATCCAAAATGAACAGAAATAAAGCACCTGGCCCAGATGGCATAGTGATAGAGCTGCTGACAGCCTTAGAAGAATATGGCATAGAAAAGATTACCGACATAATAAACGAAATTTATAGCAGCGGAATAATACCAGACGACCTATGCAAGTCGATATTTATAGCACTGCCGAAGAAACCAGGTGCAAACGAGTGTGAACTACACAGAACTATCAGCTTAATGAGTCACATCACAAAACTAATTGTCAGAATCCTGATGAATAGAGCGAGAAGCAGAATCAGGCCAGAGATAGGGCAAGAACAGTGCGGGTTCGTCAAAGACACTGGAACAAGGAACGCCATATTCATGATTAGGATGCTCTCTGAAAGGGCATTACAAATAAAGAAAGACTTGTACCTATGCTTCATTGATTACGCGAAAGCATTCGACAAAATACGACACAAAGAATTGATGGAAATGATAGGCAACCTCGACATTTTCGGCAAAGATATAAGAATAATCAAGAATCTCTACTGGCAGCAAACGGCCTGCATACGGACAGGTAACGACCTCAGTAGATACACAAAGATAGAAAAAGGCGTAAGACAAGGATGTGTCTTTTCACCGGATTTGTTCAACCTATACAGCAAGAATATTTTGAGGACCCTAGATGACACACCAGGATTTATTATTGGAGGCCACAACCTGAACAACATAAGATACGCGGACGATACAGTACTGATTGCGGACACGGAAAGGAAACTGCAAGATCTCATACAGAAAGTAGCAGTGGAGAGTGACAAGAAGGGACTACAAATAAACTTTAAGAAAACTGAGTGCATGGTCATCAGCAAAAGATACAACCCAAAATACCAAATACAGGTGGGGGATAACAGAATCAAACAAGTCCAAGAATTTAAGTACCTAGGAAGTGTTCTAACAGGAGATGGAAAGTGCGACACGGACATCCGAAGGCGAATTGGCATGGCAAAGGACGCGTTCCAGAAGATGAGCAAAATACTAACACACAGGAAGATCTCAATAGAAACGAAGAAAAGAGTGCTAGACTGCTACGTGATGTCAGTTCTTCAGTATGGCTGTGAATGCTGGACAATATCATCGAAAATGAGGAAAAACCTGGAAGCGGCCGAAATGTGGTTCTACAGAAGGATGCTACGGATATCGTGGACTGAGCATACAAGCAACGACGAAGTGTTAGAAAGAATGGCAACAAAAAGGAAATTGATGCTGAGCATCAGGAAGAGACAACTGAAGTTCCTGGGACATGCAATGAGGAAGGAGAGCCTGGAGAACCTGATACTGACTGGTCAGATAGAAGGAAGGAGAGACAGAGGAAGGCAGCGGATAACATATCTGCAGAGTCTGATCAGGTGGATGACGGAACGGGGGTTGCCAGGAGCAACAGGAGTAAACATACTAAGAGCCACAAGGGATAGGGAGACGTGGAGATCCATGATCGCCTACGTCCTGAAGGGACAGGGCACATAGAAGAAGAAGAAATATCGCAGGAGATTGATTCACTGCCTTCTTCAGTATTCTCGTTTTCTACAGAATAATCATATCTCCCTAAAATGTTTTAAGTCATCCAATGGCGCCTCTAGTGTTTCTAATGCTTCTAGCGATTTTTGGCTTGATTCCAAGTGTTTCAACTTTTATAAGCACAGCCATAATATTCATATTCCAGTTTTTGTAATTCCTGGGCAAGATCTTAGTAATTTCCTATATTTTCCAAGCATTCGTCTTCATTTTGTCGTCCACTCAATACAGCTACAGGTTTTTCTTTTTCAGGAGTTTGTCATATTCGAATTTTTCGACTGAATGATGTGAGGTGGCCTGGATCTTAAAGTCCTAGAGTATCGTATTGTATTTTTATACAACAGCAACCGCTTTTTTTCTATATTGATACTTTTGTGTCTATTTAATTGAAGCTATATCGTTAGAATAGTTTCCATGATACGACCGTTTCTACACTACCTATTTTGGGATTACTTTTCAGACGATTTGCTGTACCCAAAGTTGATTTTATAATAGTTTAGTTGAACGTTTTTCATTATAAAATTCATATTAATATTCTTAAGTTTTACTGGTTTTTATGGACTGTTGATAAATTATACGAAGAAGAAACATTCGAAGATTTTTAATATCCATGGAATTATTATAAATAGTTAATGTGTTAATTCGGTACTTCATGGTTTACTACTCATATTTGTTGTCTCTTAAAAAGCACGAACATTATTAATTAAGTAACGCCACTCATATTTTATATCTAAATTTTAAATTGAATATTTAAAAATAAAAAAAGTTTCTTTAAAACTTTTATTTTAGCTTTAATTGAAAGCTAAATGATTAAATTTATTATTTCCAGTAAGAAAAATACTCTGGTGTATTTTAAACAGAAATTATCACAACACAATGTAATTTCTTAAATTTCATCTATTTACGTAAAGTGGGTAATAGATGTAAAAACTATTTTAACAAGATTTTTTAAAAATAATAATTTTAAAATTAATTTATTAAAGAATAAGTCCTGAAAGTTACATTAAAATCCCAGAATTATTTGATTTTTGCAAAAAATTTCCAAATTAATGTCTTTGCCACCGGAAAAATAATTGAGTTATGTTTTCTATTGTAAACTGTCGTAACGATTTGGTTACCAGCTAACTAAAATCAAAACAAGAATTTTTACCAACATTTAGAACGTGTTAGAAGGAATTAAAATATTTAAAAGTAATTAAAATACTTTGATCTTTCTTAATAATAATAATATAAACATTTTGATGGAAAATGTTCGTTTTTATTAAGTTTGAAGTCTTTTTTATTTATACTATGCTGTTTTTCAGCGTTTTACTGGAAGTATCTATTATTAATCACTTATGATCCTAATTCTGAAAGTCACAGATGTTTTTCTCTATAAACATGCATTCACCCACACATATTCATTGCTTTTTATTCTCAAAGTTTAATATAACATCCAACCTGAATCAAGGCACTGTCCACCGTTCTTTACTATCTTCCGAGCCTTACATGCTAAATACAGGGTCGGCATGTAAACACTTATTTTGTCATTAGATAGTATTAGGAGCTATTAAATTTTATTGACTCTATTTTTAAGAACGTTTTGATTTTACCATGACAGGTGCCATATCAAGAAGAATATTTGACTTTGTAAAAATTGGTGATCTTGCTTATGAAAGAACATGAGCAACATTTATAACACGTAATGTTTGCTTGATTTGTTTAAATATATTTATTCATGTTTGAGTATTCTTGCTGAAATCTGTTGGCTATATAATTTGGGCTTGATAGCAATCAAATCAAGACATTATTTTCAAATTATAGATAGAAGATAGATAGATGGTTAACCATAGCATGAAACGCAAGAGATCTAAATAAATCCTGTCAAATTGTAGCAAAGAAAATGATGCGATGTATATGGTACAACTGAAAGGAAATCAACTTCTGTCAAGCTCTTTCTGAGAACTAGTATAGGCCTCGATGATGCTTAGTAAATTGGCCTTGTGCTAAATACATCCGAAGTCCTTACAATTTAAATGTCAAAACGTTGAAGGTTTAGATGTTGAAATGGGAAATAATAAAATATTTCGTTTCCACATTAAAGCAAAGATTTATTAACGGAATAACAAACTTGTAAGAAGAAAAATATAAGTGAAATTTCGTTAACTGAATACTATAACATACTTGTGAAAAGAAAAATGTTCATTGAGAAAATGGATGTAATCTTGTTCAAAGAGAAATGTAAGTATCTAAAATGCCCACAGAAGTTTAGAGTTTATAGCTTGATAGTTGTTGTTGCTCTCTTTGGCGGGGTAGAGTGAAAATAAAGAAAAGAAAAATTGGCAGAAAAGGTTGAATGAATCTTACGTCCGGATCGGTTTCTTGAAATTTCTTTTGTTACATTGCCACAAGATCCGTCAGCTAACCTCTCCCATGCTGGACTGACTTTGACCGGTCACCTACGTGGGCTAAATAGTGAAGTTTCTCATGTTACCGGCTGCAGCAATCATTTTCACTCCTACCGGTGAAAGAACGTTTAACTGACGTCATAAATGAATTTTCGATTTGCTATCCAATTAAGACACAGAATTTTGCTTTTCATACTAACTTGTAAAATTTTTCTTGGTCTGGGGTTTTTCAAAATGCTTTTAGTCGTTTGAGCCACTTTGGGGGTGTGCAATTTTACTTTGTGTGTTTTACTTGGTTTTCTCCAAAACGCTTTTAGTCGTCTGGATCCGATTTTGCAGGTGTGCAATGTTACTTTGTGTGTTTTAGTTAGTTGATAGATTATATATGATTTGTATCATATAACCCCCACCCACCCCGCAGATTGGTAAATATTGAAAATATGTTTAATATGTTCATGCGTGTTTGTACGTATCCATGTGATTATGGTCGTTTAAAGCATGAAATAAAAGATAAATTTGTTCTCGTTGCTGAAGATCGGATTGTGAATTTCGGGTTGCTGTTATTGTGCGTGTTTGTTGCGATTTGTCGTTGTCCAGTGAAGAGTCGCTTTTTTCTGAGTTGAGGGTTGTATGCGGCTTATGTGTTCGTTAATTACAAGTAATTTGTGAGTTTGAAGTTTTTGTGTTGTCTCTCGTAGGTTGAAAAGAAAAAGAGTCGTAGTTGAGATGTGCATTACTAGAGATTTTAACGATCTAATTGATTCCAACCCTCCACGTTGGGTTGATTACGTTTGGAAGGACCCCCTTGTTTCGATGAGTGTGTGGATTTATTTTGGTGTTAGAAGAATTAACAGTTGGGAAAAATTTTGAATTGCAAAGTAGTTGATTGATGCTCGTGTGTTGATACCGATTGTCGACGCGTTTTTGAAGGAACTTAGAAGATATCTGGGTTTAATGTCGATTTGTTTTGGAGGGCTCAGTTATCTCCAGTATGAATAATTCGAATTTGCAGAGGTCTTAGTGGTTTTCGTTGAATGTTGAAAAACGTCAGTGAGTCGACGTTGTGTCTCCCTTTTTCTGGAAAGCCTGGGAGAGATGACGGTTGTGCTGTCTAGTATGCCATTATTAAACTGTGCAATGTTCTATGTGTGGTCGCCATTTCATGTAGTGGTGGTTGAGTGTTATATATTGTGGTCAACATTTTGTAGAGAACAGAATTCCTGTGCGCGTCCTTCGGGTGGTCGCCATTCATGTAGTGAAAAAGTTGAAATGGTTTTGTATGGATAGGAGCTAGCGACATTAAAAAGTATTTCTTGTTGATAAAAGGTCACTTGTTTTTGTGTATAAATGTTAAATTTATTTTAACAAGAGAAAATTACATACATTTTGTGTGTAGTAAACAAATTGTGATTATCCGAATTCTGCTATGTGTTTTTTGAGGAGATGCTTGGTAAATGGGCCTTGTGCCAAACACGTCCGAAGTCCGCACAATTTAAATATCAGACAGTTAAAGGTTTAGATGTTGAAATGCGAAATAATAAAATATTTCGTTTCTACATTAAAGCAAAGATTTATTAATAGAATAACAAACTTGTAAGAAGAAAAATATAAATGAAATTTCGTTAACTGAACACTATAACATTTGTGAGAAGAAAAATGTTCATTGAGAAAATGCATGTAATCTTGTAGTTAAAAATGTTCAAAGAGAAATGTAAGTATTTAAAATGTCCACAAAAGTTTAGAGTTTGATAGTAGCAGAATATAAAGTCTTATGTCCCTTCCTCTTTTTGGTAGGTCGGCAACAGGGTGAGAAAGAAGAAAGAAAGAAAGAAAGAAAGAAATAGTACTTAGAGTGTCCTGTTTCGTTGTTGTTGTTGTTGTTGTTGTTGTTGTTCTCTTTCGCGGTGTAGAGTGAAAATGAAGAAAAGAAAAAATTGGAAAAAAAGATTGATTGAATCTCTGACACGCCCTTACGTCCAGGTCGGCTTCTTGAAATTTCTTTTGTTACATTGCTACAAGGTTCGTCAGCTAATCACTCCTATGCTGGACAGACTTTGACAGGTCACCGACGTGGTTTAAATAGTGAAGTTACTCATGCTGTCGGTTGCAGCAAGCATTTTCACTTCTAGCTGTGAAAAAACAAAAAACAAAAAAAACAAAAAACGTTTGACTGACGTCATATATGAATTTTCGATTTGCTACTCAATTAGAATCCAGAATTTTGCTTTTCACGCTGACTTGTGAAATTTTTCTTGGTCTGGGTTTTTCTAAAATGCTTTTAGTTGTTAGCCATTTTGCGGGTGTGCAATTTTACTTTGTGTGTTTTAGTTAGTTGATGGATGAGATAGGATTTGTATTTTATACTAGACAGTCAATTCGAAAAAGTACTGCTTTTCATGAGTCTAATTAAAGGTCCCAGTCAGTGAAAAAGTCCCCAATTAAATAACTGAAAGGACATTTAATCAGTTTAACGCTGGACTTCACACTTTTTGTGACTCGGTAAAAATTGTTAGAATTTATCCGGGAAGTTTTCACAAATTTTACATTCATTAGATATTGAATCTTCAGATTTCTATTCATTCCAGTTTTTTTTCAGAAAAGATTAACAGAGAATATAATAGGAAAACCAACATCAAACGCTAACTTTACTTTTTCTTCATGCTTTTCATGTCTTTACTAAAAGCATAAATATTGCTGTGGATAAGTATTAGGGTTGTTAGAGACTTTTTTAACTTTTAAGGCAGTCAATTTTGGATATCTGGTTAGCAGCCAGTCCTCTCAAAAATAAATCATATTTGCTAAAAGCAATTATTGTGTTTACATGGATCCTTCAAGAAATAACTGTTTCTTTGTCAAAACGCAAGAGAAATGCATTTTACTTTGTTTTTTTTAATAAAATTGCATCAATGCAAACAATTTCAGATCTCTGATAAAAAAGCAAAACTACCTAACGAAATGTTATGTACAGAGTGAATTATGGATTTTGTAAAGGATTACATAATATAACGAAAACCAAAAACAACTAAACACACACACACACACACACACACACACACACACACACACACACACACACACACATATATATATATATATATATATATATATATATATATTAATCATTTCACCCCGAGCAAGGCTTTCCATTGCCACTATTACGCAGAGGGTTACATAGAGGAAAGTAGTGAGAAAGAGTGGTTAGTTATAGGAAATATCGGGAGGAGGGTGATAGACGGATGAGGATACCGAGAATGGGGGTTGGGTATATGGGAAGAGTGTTTGAGAGAATGGATGCGAGTTAGTGTGATAAGAGGTGTCTATTGACCTTACATTTAAATTTCTATAGATTGTAGCTGTCTAGGAAGCAAGTATATGGAAGGGAATTCTACAGGCGGGAAGTTCGAGAAAAGAAGCTATTAGAGTAGAAATTGCGGTTACATTTTATCTGTTTCACTGATCTAGTTGCTAATTTAGTATCTCGTGCAAATTCATACTTAGGGGGCACCAGTGATTTAAGTTCATCGGAGCAGAAACCGTGAAAGTATAGAAGAGGCACAGGGAAGCCACATCACGCAGATGAGAGAGTGGATAGATAGATAGATAGATAGATAGATAGATATTTGGTCTTGTGTATACATGATTCTATGCTAATCATTCTCGTAGATTTACGTCAGAACTAAGTAGCGAATGGGCATACAGATAATGTGCGTGAATTTTCTTCATGGTTCCGCGATATCAACACGTTTTTTTGCTTGTTTAGAACATTCCATTTTTGTTGCCTTTCTGCCAGTGTTTGTTTTGTTCCTTTTTGCAGATATATTTTTTATCCTAACCTATTTTAAATCAATCGTAAAATTTGTTTATTACTTAGAACCGCTCGTACTACAAAAGTCGTTTCTGGAATGGGCCCGAATTTAGACAAGCGGTACTTAACTTCAGTTAGTAGCATATATATATATATATATATATATATATATATATATATATATATATAGGTTTCATTGAATAATATAGACAAGTTCTGTCTATTTATTTTGTGTAAGATCCGTTCGTATGATCTGATTAACTTGATAGTGTTGTCATGGAAAGACAACAAGAAATCGCAATAATTGTTGATTTTTTTATCAGGTCTGAGCTTTCGGTTTACATAAGCCATTATCAAAGGGTGAACATAGAACATTTAAATTATTATTAACAGAGTGGAGTTATACAGAGAAAATTAGACAGGTCCATTTTTTGTGTCGCACATGGCTGTAAGCCAAGAAGGAATGGTGGTAGTGGGTTTTTTGATCAATTGAATGTATAGTGGCATGAGAGATTGGCCTGGGAACTGCTGCTACTATGGTGTAGGGGGTAAGTATAATAACTATGACCTCTCCCGTCGATCATAGGCATTGAAGTATGTTAGTAAAGGTGTCGATATTTATTTTATTTAGGCTAGGTTTAAACTGTTTGATGGAGATAGCTTCTAGAATTTTAAGTTTTCGTTTATTATTTTCTTGTCTAAGTATATGCGTATTTTCAACAAGTGTTTTCCTACACACAAATCTTCCATATAAACAAAAACAGTTTGTCATTATCGTTTGTCCGTATTTATAATATATAATGTAATTTGACATCTTTGAAAATAGTTTATGTAAGCCAAAAGCTTAGATTGCATTATTAAAAAAATATGTATCAATATTGTAATTTTCCTTTTTCATTTAATGATAATGCTATTAAGTTTATAAGAGAATATGAAAAAAATTACATAAAATAGACAAAACTTGTCTATATTATTTAATGAAACATGCATTAATATATATATATATATATATATATATATATATATATATATATCTGTGTGTGTGTGTATTAATTATTACTTAGAATATGGGCAAACTACAAACTAGTAAAAAATTGCTCATTTTGTTTCGATATTGAAAGAACAATGTCTCATCAAGTAGTTAACAATGATTGCTCTTTCAATGTCGAAACAAAATGTATAAATTTTGTAGTAGTTTTAGTTTGCGCATGTTCTAACGTAATAATTAATAATACATATTAATTGCTATTTTAATGGTGGATCTCTCTCTCTCTCTATATATATATATATTTATTTATTAATGTATAGGAATTTATGTATGTTCTTGGAAAATATCTGATCATATCGATTAATGAAACGGATAATGTCCCAATTAATCACATTATCACAATGTATTCACAGAATTTCGATCGCAGGACATATAAAAGGCAGCATTTTTAGAATAAGTCTTGAATTAGTTGTTATGCGACCTTATATTTTTCCTTATTATATTGCAATTTCCATTATTTATAAAAAAAAGAGTCACGCTCTGTTTATTTGTATTTATTTATATTTCTATAAATTTACTACTGATATTTGAGATGGGCGGCTTCCATAAACTGTCATAAACTATAGTTGATATAATATAGATCTAGGTCGGACTAACACAATTATAAAACGGTATATTTTTTTAATTTACAGAAATGATGTACATCGGAAGGCTAAGTTTTAAAAGTTTATTGATATATACGAAGTTTTGTAAACATCGGTTGAATACATTTTTCAATTCTTATACTTAAGATGGTAAATACGTTTTCTTACTTTTCAAAAATATTATTGGTTTATTAGAGGATCTCTTTATTCGAACTTCTTGTGGTGATCCTTCAGGTATTTTTTTTTTGTACAGCCTTTTGCATAAAAGTCTACCTGCTTTTCGACTTAACAATGTTCATAGTTTGGGATAACAAACGAATTTTATTCTGTTTGATTGAAAAAGCGTGTCTTAAATTACACTTTGAAAATTATATTGCAACTGGACTGTCATTCTATCTAATCTCGCCAATAACATTGTCTTTGTATTTCATTATCTGAATATCAGTCCAGATTTTTTAAAAAACTGAATGGTTTTTGAGTCTAACTGTTGAAAAAATATATTTTTACATTTAGATTGTTTTGCTACGATTCCAAATTATGAGGTTGTAAATAGAAAAGTGATTTTATTTACACAATATTGTTTAGTATATCATGAATTATATACCACAAAAATTAAATGAGTTGAATATAAATGCGAAATTGAGGCATCTTTCAGCCTTATACTTTAAAATGATTTCTTATTTAGAATATTTTCTTTACATGGCAGTAAAGAAGAAGTTCAAATCTAAGACAAAATATAATTAATCTGAAAATGGTCGTAACATATTTCGTGGTACAAGACGAATAAATATTATAATATAATAATATTAATTTTATTCAGTAATAAAGAAATCCCACAAATTCAAAAGGGAATTTAAGTTTAGGAAGAAGTGCCAATAAACCATAATACACCTACTGCATCGGCAAAGAATTTAAAAAAAAAAACAAAAGCAATGTACCAAATGCAGAAACGTTGGGAAGATATCTACTTCATGGTCAATTCATTGATCGTATAGACAAAGCCCTTACCCATTAGTGGTTACATAATCCAGGGGTAAATCTTGAAACCGAAGCATTTATCCTTGCAGCATAGAACCAATGCTAGTTATCTAGAAGTTACCAAGCAGACATAATGAACAATTGTGTTAACCCAAAATGCAGAGTTTATGATAGATATCCAGGAAAAATTGACCATCTTGCATCAGGTTGCACAGTGTTAGCACCGACTGAATATAAAATGTGACATGATAAATTTGGTCAATATCTGCACTGGAATCATGCAACTTTTACGAGAATGAAACTGCAAGAAACTGGTATGACCATCACCCAAACCCGGTTAAAGATATCGGCTCTATAGCAATTTTATGGAACTTTCCAATACACACGGCCAGTACAATCAAACCTAATCATCTAGATATAGTGATCAAAGACCACGAGAACAGAATGTGCTTTCTTATTGACATTGCACTCTCTACAGATTGTTATGTATTTTTGAAAATCTTTAAAATACAAGGATCTTTAAGCGGGAATCTAAAAATGGGGCACATGACGACATCAATAATTCCAGTTGTAGTTGAAATCCTCCGATTGATTGGAAACTGTCCCGATAGACTCATTGAAGGGATTCCTGATAGAGACCATGTTTTTAAAATATACAAAAATTGTACACACAAATACAGCTCACACATGACGAAAAATTTATCTATGTAAAATATGTGTGATGTTAAAACGTTTTTGAAAGGGTGTTCAGTTTATTATATCACAAACTATAAGAAATTCTGCTTGATACAAAGAGAAATTTAAGAAGTTGAATTTTAAAAAAAACTAATTTTTTTTCTCTGCTCTTAGTGTGGCTAAAAATAAAACCTGAATAAAAAACATTAAAAAAATGATCACTAGTCAATTTGCTAAGCATCTTAAATAAAGGACAGTTTTATGACCAATATTGATTATTTTATAGAAGTAGAACATCGTAAAAAGACTTAAAAGAAACAAACTAAAAGTTAACTTACTAATAATTCATTTTAATTTTCAAATAAAATAAAAGGCTTTTTATATAATCGAATACTTACTCTTTTATGTTAAGTCAGTAGACCTTTAAATTAACAGCACAAAAATGGTTACATGAATCAAGTTAGGATACTGAAACTAAATGAATGTTTCCCTTTTATATATTATCCGTTGAAAAAAAGTTACTTTTAATTTTCTCTGATCAGTTACGGTTTTAATTTGAATTATTTAATATTAGGAACAAAAAAACTTAAATTAGAAAACGCTTTGATTTATATGAAACCGAATTATTTTCTTTCAAATGTTCCATAAGTGAAATAAATACAAATTACGTAAAGAAATAAATATTACTTTTGCATTTATATTTGGTTTATATTTAATCATTGAGTTTGGACATAAGCTACAAACCTTCAGTTTTGTATCTGGTTGCTAGAAAGAGTTAAGATAATTGCTAATATAGATAAGTAAACAAAACCAAAAACCATGTCTCCAAAACTATATATATACATACATATATATATATATATATATATATATATATATATATATATATATATATATATATATAGTGATGATCCACGTATACTGTCTTAATATGTATAGGAAAGAATATTAAAAAGTTTTGAATTTAAAAATGTATTTTTGGACAGTATTTGTTTATTTTTATTATTGTATTTTATATTTCAAACCGCCCTCGGTCCTTCATCAGAAACAAGTGATTTTTAAATTTGAATTAGAAACGTATTTCACGAGAGCGTCTGTGGAGAGAGTTTGTTTTTCACCAAATTACGCTGAAAGCGACAGATTTTATTAAAAAAATATATATTAGTAAATGTAAATCTATCTTTAATAATACTTATAAATTTGTTTTAGATAAAATGTTTTTTTGAATATCTGAAAAAATCTTAGCTCTTGAAATATTTGTAAAGATTCAAAACACCTAAGTCCCTATTTAACCCTAGCTTGTGTGTATTTAATTTTAAAATCCAGTATTTTTCTTTCTTTCTGCGTGTGTGTGTAGAACTAAAATTGGAGTCTATTAGTAAACATTTGCAATTTTCTAAAGTATGATCAGGTTGATTGAAATGGGCTGCAATTGGGGAGTAGATATTATTGTGGCGTATGATAAGTTTGTGATTAGTGAAGCGAAATCTAAAGCTATTACCAGATTTGCCAATATATCCACTGTTGGGACAAATTGAGCAGAAGAGAAAGTATATGATGTTTTCGCTGTCACAAGTGAGGTTTGGTGGGTGCAATTTGATTTTGGTGTTTATCAAAAATTTTAAAAATGATTACAAGAACCTCCAATCAAATAAAAAAATCAAAGACATTTTCGATAAACCACCCATAAATGCAATGAAACAAACACCCAACCTATCAACTATCCTCACTTCTAACAAATATTTAATAATACAAACCTATCAGGGAAGTTAAAATGCCGGAAACCTCGCTGTTTAATTTGTAAACATTTGGTAACAGACAAAACATTCTCTGTACCCAACACCAAAATCAAATTCTCTCCACAGACGCGTCACATGGTGTAAACAAACGCACCACGTGGTGTAAACAAAAATTCACAGACGCTCTAGTGAAATACGTTTCTAATTCAAATTTAAAAATCACTTGCTTTTGATGAAGGACCGAGGGCGGTCTGAAATATAAAATACAATACTAAAAATAAACAAATACTGTCCAAAAATACATTTTTAAATTCAAAACTTTATATATATATATATATATATATATATATATATATATATATCACAGTGGATACTTTCCATGCTAGCATATTGGAACATGCCAAAGAGATTACTAATTTAATTGCGCTATTCAAGAACATTATGAATAAAGCAAATTTTGCCTCATCATGCAATGTTGAATAATTGAGATGAAAATGATTTGCAATAGAATCTAGAAAACAAAATATTTGTTATTTAAAGAGTTAAATATGGAGGGGAAAGGGGAAAACATTTTAGATTTTATGTGTGTGTTCAATTGAACTAATCAGAATAAAGTTCGATTTTATATTTGAAACGTTTAGGGATATGATTTTTATTTCTTTCAAACTAAACGGGAAAGTGTAATTTTCTTCATCTAGTGTCCAGACATTTCCTGGTGACGAAGTAAAATCTCGAAACAGAAATTTCTGTGTCGCAAAGTAAATTAAATAAATTTAAATAAAAAAATTAATTTGATTACATTATACTGTACGATTTGTGTTATATTGAGCACTTTTTAAATTTAAAGTAAATGCCGGAGAACTCGAGATTTTAAACCTGTTAGTTCTTTTCACCTGATATATATTTATAGAACTAAAAATGAATGTATGTGTGCGTGTTCATTCTAGCGAACTCTACTCCTCCGAAACCCTTGGTCTAATTTCAACTAAAATTGGGTCACTTGCAGATCATGACATGAACTTTTCATGTACGGAAACATTTTTAGAATCGATTTACAGGGTACGACAGAAATCACCGAAACGCTTAAAATTTATAGACACTTCTCCTCCGAGAAGACGTCTTATGCGAATTCAGTCAAAATCGAGAAATTTGTAAATCAAGGTCTGAGCTTTTGATATACATAAAAAACTTTTGAATTAATGTACAGTGTTCATCAAAAATTAACAACAAACGTAATTTCTGGTGGTCTTTATGCATTTCATAAGACGCTTTACTCAAACTCAACCAAAATCCAGCCACTAGTAGATCAAGTTCTGATGATTTGATATGCGAACAAAAATTTTAACTGACGTATAGGGTGCGGCGAAAATTAATGGAAAATGTTGCTTTTTGCGATCGTTTATTTCTCCGAAACGCTTAGTTATATTAGAACAAAAATCGGATCTTTTTTGTAACTTATACCTTATCATATGCAATAACAATTTCACGTTTTCTACAAGGTGCCAACTACTCCGACCTTACAGGGACAATGTATCTACTTTTTCTACGTCACTGTGTCATCGCATCACATTACAGGCTCCTGTAACGCCTTCCCCTGTTCTTCCAATTCTCCATACATCATTTCCGTTTATTGGCAAAATTAACCAAGCATGAATCCTGTTTTACATATACAAAAAACAAAAACAAAAAAAAACAATACCTATTTCGCATTTTTTTAAAACTTACGCGTCACGGCAACCTCATACTGGAGATTTTTGAATATGCACTTGACCTTACCATTTCAACATAACCACTAAAAACAACCGTGCAACACTGGGCTATATAGCTAGTATATATGCTTGTATATATGCAAATATAAAACAGAAAATGGGGTTGTAATATTAATAATGACAACAACAGTAAATCTACACTTTAAACAAAACATGTACGGCTTCTCGTATTTTTCATATATATATATATATATAATGAATTATTTTGAACATTATTTTTACCGATACTCGTATTTAAGTAGATATTCTGCTTTTAATTAAACAGTATTTTTATATTTATATCTACCGGCCTGATTATTTACGATAAATTTTTATTACGAAAATGTGTGCTATCCAGCAGGATTCGAACCTGCGACCCCTATTACATAGAGGAAGCATACCATTTGATCTGGTACCGTCTTGACCACTCGACCATGGATAGCCTCTTGATCAGACGAGGTTTTTATCATGCTTATATAACACAATTTTCGATTTTACCGCAAACAAGCATATCTGCTCTGAAATGTATCGTAATGTCGACAAATGTAAACATGTTACGGAAATTAACGACTTTTAACGAAATCCTGCTGGGTAGCACACATTTTCGTAATAAAAATTTATCGTAAATAATCAGGCCGGTAGATATAAATATAAAAATACTGTTTAATTAAAAACAGAATATCTACTTAAATACGAGTATCGGTAAAAATAATGTTCAAAATAATTCATTACAAATTGTCGGTTGCTTATAACCAAGTTTCGTTAAAAGTCGTTAATTTCCGTAACATGTTTACATATATATATATATATATATATATATATATATATATATATATATATATATATATTAATGTCTATTTGGGCAGCAATCTTTCATTTAAACACGTTTCGTTAAAAGCGACCGACAAGGAAGATTTTATTAATTTTGATTTAATTTTCCCAATATTTTTACATATTTTCTTTTTGCTTGAGATAAGGAATGTAAAAATGTTACATAATTTTTGACTGTCCAAGCGCTTTTAGCCTCTTCACAGGCCATTTTTGAGGATGTTCTTTTTCAGGTATTGTTATGTTATCGTGTTTGTAACAGGCCAGATAGAGGGAAAAAGAGACAGAGGAAAGCAGCGGATAAAATATTTGAAGGGCCTGAGCAGGTGGATGACAGAACGGGGGCTGAGACATGTTAAAGGAGAAAGTGTGCTAAGAGCCACCGGGGATAGGGAGACGTGGAGGACCATGATCGCCTACGTCCTGAAAGAACAAGGTATATAGAAGAAGAAGAAGAAGAAGAAGAAGAATGTAATTTTTCGTTTTAGTGATTTTTGTTTCTTGAAAAGGAGAGTTCTTTAAAGCTGTCACGTGATGCGCGCGGTGGACATCATGTGAGCGTCTGTCTATTTTTTTCTACTGTTAAATAGTATAAGATTGATGGTAAGAGAAAAGTGTTTGATATATAATTCTTCTCTTATAGCAAGGTGAATTTGATATTGTGATTTAAATAGTATTTTTGTATTTTCAACCAAAGTATTTCTTAAGAGTTCTTGTAAGTTATGGGTTAATAAATGTTTTTTATTGCATTATTATTACTAGATAGCTGGCGTCTACTCAGGGAAGTGGTAGTATGACCAATATAGGTAACTGGTTCATGACAAGAAACACAATCTTGTACAGGGTATTGAAATTCATACACTATATTAGTCATCGCTAATTTAGATTTGATAGAGTTATTGTTATTTGAAATTAAAAGGTTTGAAGTCTTCCATTTTCTATAATGTATTATAAATTTTACAGGTTTTTTAGGCTGAAAGCGCTTGGAAAGTCAAAAATTATGTAACATTTTTACATTTCTTCTCTCAAGCAAAAAGGAAGCAAGTAAGAATACTGGAATAATTAAACGAAAAATTAATAAAACCTTCATTGTCGGTCGTTAACGATATATATATATATATATATATATATATATATATATATATGTGTGTGTGTGTGTGTGTGTGTGTGTGTGTGTGTGTGTGCTCACACCACCTGATGAGACATTGGAAGTCCAATGCCGAAACAAAATGTACAATTTGTACTGGATATATATAACAAAAAATGTGTACATGTTCTAAAATATAATTTATAATAAGTATTCACAGTTCTATATTATATATCGAGCACTGTTTTAAATTAATGTTTTGGACGTTGTAAATTTTTTTTCGTTCCTTATTCACTCGGATATATATATATATATATATATATATATATGTGTGTGTGTGTGTGTGTGTGTGTGTATAATGTATCCATTGTAAATAGCACATATTTATCCATTTGCTTTTTTTCGGTGACGTCATCATTTTAATGACTCCACCCATAAGTCGCAACCTAGTTTTGAAAAGCTAATAATTGATACACTTCGTCAAAACTGTGGCCATCTGGGAGAACGATAATGTATTTTATGCCAACTTTTGCTTACATAAACATTTCTTCTTTTTTTTTTAAAATCCTTTGAATCGGAGGTCCGTGCGGAAAATGAAAGATAGAAAAATACAAGAATAATATTAAGACTATTAACAATACCAATAATATTTTCATCTATAACAACACAAACATACTTAAAAAAGAATAATATCTTTACTCAGCAAAACAGGATTAAATAAAGAGTGTCAGAAAAATACCCAAGAATATAAACAAAACCACGTGTTCGTTGTGTTCTTTTGAAACTTAATTTGATAAATAATGTACTGCACACTCCAGAAGTTGCCACTAACACAGTTACATAAAAAAGCTGCTATTGCTGGATTAACTTGCCTCCAAATTTTATTTTATTGGGATAAATGTCTTCTGAAAGTAAAGAAATATATATTTCCTTTTTTTTACAAAATTTTGAGGTTTGTCTGTCACAAACTTCAAATAGTAGGGATCGGTAAACGAAAATGAACTTTTAGCAAAACTTGTAATTTTGAACTCGATACAAATTTGAATGCTCTAAAGTAAATTAGTAACAATAAAATTTTATTTTTGTCGATCTGTACTTTTTTATTTTCTCGTCAGATTTATCAATTTGCATATGACATAAAGAAAATGTGAAATTCTATTTTTATATAAAAATAGACAATTTTAATTGATCAAGCTTAATTAAAATATCAGCTCTATATAAATTAAGTACGCAAGCGCGTTTATTTACATGTATGATGTCTATTGATCAGTCAAACCATCAAAAATGCATGTGTGTGAGCACGTGTGTGTGTTTGTACACATGCACTATAAAAATAGAAAAATAATCGCACACACGTCAATACAAACGTGATAAACATGTACGGATATTTATAATTAGGCAGAGATATGAAAAGTCAATTCAAATTAAACTACGCTATTTACTCGCATTAATTAATATTCATATTTTGAGCGTGTGAAGGACACGCGAACAATAGATAATTTGCATTTGAATATGCATTTTTTGTGTTGCTGTTATCTACTCATATACCGACATGTTATTTTGGTGGAATTGTGTAAAGAAACTAACTTGCTTATTTCTGTTTTTTAAATATCTCTTCATTCCACCGAAGTCGTTAGTTCAAACTATTTGCACAAATATTTACATGTCATATATTACTCTTCGAGTGTGGACTACAAACCTATCGTTGTCAGATGACCAACGATTTCTGAACTCGAGCGACCTTCATGGACAATTAGATCGGATAGAAGATATCTACATAGATTTTTTTTTGTAAATGTCTCCTGGGGTTGAATTAATCGTTACATTACGGGTAGAAACGTGAAACGTTTCCTGTACGGAAATAAATATTACAAAAATCTGAGATAAAGCGATTAATTCAATACGAGTAGAAACATACCGATATTCTTTACTCTATTTAATAGAAATTATTTACACATACGCGCACGCATAGACACACACTCTCGCTCTCTCACACACATTTATATATATGTATATATTTATACCTATAGTTAATTGTTGAGACCTCTTGAAGAATGGATTGAGCAATTACCAAAAAGTTAATTTACGAAATCTTAAAGTTAAAGTGTAGATGAAGCTGAGTATAACATCAATCAGCTAAGTAATAAGTTACATTTATTCTTATATATATATATATATATATATATATATATATATATATATATATATATATATACTGTCACCTCTAAAAGTATTGGAACGGCAAGACCAATTCCTTTGTTTTTTGTTGTTCATTGAAGACATTTGTGTTAAAGATCAAACGAAGAATATGATATAAGTGTTCAGAATTTCAGTTTTTATTTCCTGGTATTTACATTTAGATATGTTAAACAGATAAGGACATACCAGCATTTTAATCAGATCATTCCATTTTAGGTGAGCAAAACTAAAGGAACAGATTTTCTCAAAGTAAATAACGTTTAATATTTGGTTGCATAACACATGTTAGCAATAACTACATATAGTCTGCGACCTCTGGCTTCACCAAATTGTTGCAATCTTCATTTGTGATTATTTTAAAGACCTTTAACGCAGCCTCTTTCATCTTTTATTTGTTTCGAAGGGCTGACTTCATTCAATCTCCTCTTCAAGAGCTGAAATGCATGCTCTATTGGGTGATGCTCAAGTGATTGACCTGGCCAGTTTAGAATTTTATTCCCTGATGAAGTCCTTAGTTGTGTTACCAGTATGTTTCGGGTTATTGTCATACTGCATGATAAACTTCCACCAGATTAGTTTGGAAGCATTTCTATGTAAATTGGCTCACAAAATATTTCTCTCGACTTCTGAATTCATTCTGCTGCTAGCATTATGAGTTACATCATCAAAATATACAAATGAGTCTGTTCCAGAAATGGCCATGCAAGCCCGAGCTAGGGCACTGCTTCTATCATGCTTCACAAATGAGCTTGTATACTTTGGTCCATAAACAATCCTTTATTTCTTCACACGCTGGCGTTTCCATCACTTTGGTTTCATCAGTCCATAAAACATTCTTCTATAACTCTTATCGCCCATCTTTGTACTTCCTTGCAAATTTAAATCTTATTGCAGATGATTGGTCTACATCTTGTGGTACAGCTTCTCCATTTCTGCTCTCAAAGTTTTTTCAAACGATGCATTGTAAAACCTTCACTCTTGCACCCTGTAGGCTGTTGATGATGCCACTGACTGATGTTTTGGATTTTTTCCTCGCAGCAATAATAATGTTTCTGTCATCAACTACTGTTGTTTTCATTGGCCGACATATACTATCTCTTTTGCTCAGTACACCAATAATTTCTTTTTTTTCAGGACATTCCAAGTTGTCGTTTTAGCTATGCTTCATGTTTGTCCAAGTGTTCTGATTGATTTTCCTTCTTTTCTCAGCTTCAAAATGGCTTGTTTTTCTCCCATAGATAGCTCTCTAATCTCCATGTTGATTTATCCTTTTTAAAAAGAAATACACTATATACAAGTAAAAGCCAAGACTACGACAAAGAGTAGTCATTATTGTTATTTGAAATAACAAGGTTTGCAGTCTTCCATTTTCTGTAATATATTATAAATTTCACATGTTTTTGAGGCTGAAAGCGCTTGGAAAGTCGAAAATTATGTAACATTTTTACATTCCTTATCTCAAGCAAAAAGGAAACATGTAAGAATATTGGAATAATTAAACAAAAATTAATAAAACCTTCCTTGTCAGTCGTTTATATATATATATATATATATATATATATATATATATATATATATATATCTGTGTGTGTGTAATGTATCTATTGTAAATAGCACATATTGAAATGACAATGTCTCGTCAGGTAGTGGCAGGCGCTACCTGATGAGACATTGTCGTTTCAATGGCGAAACAAAATGTTCTAAACTAGAATTTAGTGCCGCCATAGGGCGGATTTTAAAATTTAACTTTTAATTTTAAATTTTAAATTTAAATTTTAAATTTTTCTATAATTTTTTAATTTTTTTTAAAATTTTAATTTTTTAAATTTTAATTTTTTAATTTTTAATTTTTCTTTTTATTATTTCTTTATGTATATGTGTATGTTTGTGTGTGGATGTGCATATTTGTATATATATGTATATATGTATTTATGTATGTGGGCTATATGTAATTTTGGAAAAAAGTTTTTGCTATTTAAATGCTCCTTTTCATAATATTCATTAATTTGTTATATTTTTATATGTATGTGTGTGAGTGCATATGGAATATGTATATATGTGTGCATGTATGTGTACACATGTATATTGTGTGTATAGAAATTTTTTGTATATAGGTGTGTACACACATATATATATGTGTGTATGCGCATGTATATGTATATAAGTGTGTATGAAATTGAATGTATGTGTGTGTATGTGTATGTATATATGTATTCTTAATCGTAGAATTGTGTGTGTATATGTATGTATGTATGTGTGTACTTATATAGGTATGTATAATTGTAAATGAATTTTTTTTTTTTTACCTAGAGTTGTCTTTATTTAGTTTAATTCAAATGACCTAATTTTTTAAAAAATTATTTTATTTTAAATCCTATATCTTTTTATTCCCTTTTATAAATAATTATGCCTTTTTAAGTAAAGGCCTTTTTCTAATACTTCAACTTTTTTGGGAAATTAGGTTTTCGAATTTGTCCAGCGTCTGTAATATTTTTAAAAAAATTTTCTTTCTTTTCTTTTCTTTTTCCCTCCCTTCCTTCTTTTATCTCTCTTACCACCTTTTTTCCGTGTTGCTTAAACTTACGTCGATTTAACACGGCTGTCTGTTAATTTTTAGTTACAATTCTCTTTCTTTTTTTTGCGAACCCAGACGATGTCAATTTTTCTTTTCTTATTTATTTTATTTTATTTTATCTTTTTCTTTTTCTTTTCCTTTATTTTTCCTTTTTCTGAAAGGATTTTTCTGTTGCTGAGGTGATGTGTTATCCCCCGTGGGGATCTTCATATCGAAATGGCCATTCAACATCTTTGAATTAATCCTTTTTTAATATATATATATATATATATATATATATATATATATATATATAAAGATCTTGAATAAGTTCTCGCTGATTTTTCATGAAAAGTAAAGTTTAATATGCAAATCTTAGTAAGAAACATATCACTGAAACTATTGTTCATTGCTAGCCACAACTTTTCCCCATCTTTCTGCTAACATTTGAATTGCCCATCGGAAAAACGACACATCCTTTGAGGTTAATCACGAATCGAGAGATTGTTTTATTTTAATAGGAATATAAGTGCTGCTCAGCCAGGCCATGTGTCGTCAATCGGAACAAGTAATGATCGGACGGGGCAATGTCAGGTGAATATGGCGAGTGAAGTAGAACTTCCCATTTAAGCGTTTTCAAGTAGGTTTTCAACCGTTCTGCAACATGTGGCCTAGTGTTGTCATGTTGTAAAATCAGTTTATCTTGTCTCTGCTCCTATAGCGGCCGTTTTTCTTCAATACTCAGCTCAAACACATCAATTTTAGTTAACCTCTCGTGATGGTTTCGGTTGGTTTGAGCTGCTCATAATAACTAAACCCAGCTGATCCCACCAAATGCAGGGCAGAAGCTTCGAACCATAGATATTCGGCTTTGCCGACGATTTCGATGCATGGTCGGGCTTACCCTACGATCTTTTAGGCTTAGAATTATCGAAGTGTATCCACTTTTGATCGGCGGTCACAATATGATGCAAAAAACTTTTCCTTTATGCCGTTAAAGCAGCTGTTCACATGTGACAAGACGCCATTCGACGTCTGTCGATTTCAACTCATGCGGCATCCAATGTGCCTGATTTTAAATCATTCCTAATGCTTTCAAATGTTTCGAAACTGTTGTGTGATCAACTCGGAATGATTCTGCAAGTTCAGCTGACATGAGTCTTTATGGATTAATGCCTCCAATTCTTCTTCTTTAAACATTTTCGGTGCGCCAGAGAGTTATTTACCTTCAACATCAAACTGCTTGTTTTTTAAGTATCTACACCCATGTTGTTTCCAACAGAACATGGTTGTCATAAGTCTCAACAAGACTTTCGTAGGCTTTAGTTGCAGATTTCTTTTGAATAAAGTAGTGCAGTGAAATTCCCCGGAAATACACTTTCTGTGGCACAAAATCCGACATGTTTACGCTTCGGCGAAATCATACACACTGAATTATGAGCTTGCTTATAGTAGTTCCTTACAGATTTGTTAGCATCTGAAACTACATGCAGGCATTTCTGGGAACGCCATCTGTGGTAAAACAGCGAAGAATTTATTTAAGGTCCTAATATATATATATATATATATATATATATATATATATATATATATATATATATATGGAGAGGGTATCAGTGCTTCTGAATTATACAATATTGGTTGGTTGTAGAAAATAAAAGATAAACAGAACACTCTAGCGGAGAAAAGATAGAGTATAGCAAGGAAAAGTAAGTCATGAAGGAGGAGAGAAATTTTGCAAAATATGGCAGGAGGAAAAGTTTGACGATCTTGATGTTTCTTAATTCACGCTCGCTATTGAATAGGAGAGTGGAAAATGATGGGATGTAAACATATAGCAAAGCATTTGATATTGAATATGGATACTAGATGAAACACACATTCACCCTCTATCACCCACTAAAAAATGAGTTCTTTATATTTTAGGCGTGAACTGCGATCTCTACTCAATAAAGATCGAACCTTGTCTGACGATCAATCATTGTAAGAGCTATTTCGTTTCTCTTCTTCATTTCATTTATCTTACGTTTATATAAATGGATATGTCTATCTCTCTATGCATTTGTGTATCTCCATTCGAACAAACCTTACTCTTCCGAAACCCTTGGTACAATTTCAACTAAAATTGGGTCACTTGTCAATCATGACATGAATCTTTGATGCATACAAGAATTTTTCAAATCAATGTACAGAGTTCTTAAAAAATAAACGACAAACATAATTTCGGGTGGTCTTTTGCGCACTTTCTCCGAGACGCTTCACTCAAACTCAACCAAAACCGAGTCACTGGTAGATCAAGATCTGATGATTTGGTATTCGAACAAATATTTCAATTGACACACAGGGTGCGGCAAAAATTAATGGAAAATGTTGCTTTTTGCGATCGTTTATTTCTCCGAAACGCTTAGTTGTATTCGAACAAAAATCGGGTCATTTTTTTTGTAACTTCTACCTTATCATATCCCATAACAATTTATAATTTTCTACAAAGTGCCGACCGCTCCGACCTTGCAGGGACAATGTATCCATTTTTTTGCGTCAAAGTGTCGTTGAATCACGTAACGCCTTCTCCCTTTCTTCCGATTCTCCATACATCATTCCCGTTTATTGGCAAAATTGACCAAGCATGAATCCCGTTTTACATATACAACAAAAACCAATATTTACTTCTGATTTAAGTTATGCGTCACGGCAAACTCTTACTTGAATATGCACTTTCAACATAAGCACCAAAAAATCGAAAAATCGCGAGCAACGCCGAGCTCTACAGCTAGCACATATGTATGTAGAGACATATAGACAGAGAGATAGAGAAAATAACTGACTTAATCACTAGTCAGCATCTGTCGTCTTAAAATTTTATATATATATATAACATGTTTAGGATTTGATATATTTATAAGGAAAGAGTGCCCTATATAGGGGACAGCGAGCTCAAAGATACAGATAATGTGGATATAGAAATCAGCAATGTATGGTGATGGTTTATATAACGTTTCTATGAAAATTTAATGAACGTAAGAAAATAATAGACACCAAACATTGTTACACTCATATCTACTCTCTTTCTCTCTCTCTTTATATATATATATATATATATATATAAAGGAAAACTCAACACGTCATTTAAATTGGTTTATATATTTTTTTTCTCGCTGTTGTCTTCGCTAGGATAGATGGTTGCTTGATATATTACCTCTTCGGATCTACGTATACCTTCAACTGGGAATTTGGTTTTTTACTCTACAGTTAAAGAGTGTTGTACTATTGTCTTTTGATTGTTATAAAAATTCTTTAGTATATTATTATAGTGTGAATTGATGATGCTATTTGTATTCCTGGTGCACGTATAACTAGTGGATATAAGGAGCAATATAGGTATAGATGTCCAGTCCGTAAACGGCGAGAATAATCCAACAAGATCAACTTAATATAAAATATTTAGTGTTATAACTATATAGAGAGCTCAATGGATGTTATCCAGAGTAATATGATATTCATAATGGAAAACTCAACACGTCATTTAAATTGGTTTCAAATATATATTGCTCCTTATAAACTTAAGTTTGAGCTCTCCCAGGAATATCCATTTTCTAGAAAACTGTTTTTTACGCACGGATATTACCTCACAAATGGATAAATTTTCCCCGGAATATTCACTTAAAAATATCCCCTACCCTTCCTTGCATTCTTTTACCCGATCCCTTACAAAGAAAATTATTGATTTCTTAGGCTACGATGGAAACCCACTTCTACCTAAACCCCTCTGACAAACCCACTAACACAAATGAATATTACCTCCTGAAATCCCAAAGAACGCCCCCGCAACAAGAAACTACTGAAACACTTTGAAAAAGATATGTTCAACTTAGTTAAGACAAACATATTCAGGAAATCGTCAAACAAATTCTTACACAGAATAAATCAAGACATTAAAAAATTAAGAAATCCCAGAATTTAGGGATTAGAGCAGATAAGTCCAGGAACATTTATAAAGTCAACCTCTCTCGCTACCAACAACTTTTCACAAGAAAAATTACCGGTATTATAAAGTGGATAGAGACCATGAGACTGTATCCAAGATCAACGTAAATGCAGCTGAATATGCAAGTAAACTTAAGACTGAAGACAGAATGGGAAAGATCCACCTGAAAGATGCTTATTTGCTTTTTAAAGACCACAAACCAAATTTCGACAACAAACTACAAACAATATTAATTAAGCCCTCAAAAACAGAACTAGGGTTAATATCTAAAAACATACTTAAAAAGATAATAGACCACATACGAAAAATTTTCCGTCATCAATCTGTAAAAAGATTCTAGTAGATAGACTAAACTATCGTCCGGTTCACACTCCATCCACATCTATTGAACAGGTGAAGAGGCTCATCCCTTGTTTCCTGTTTAGGATGCGGTTTCCGGTTTTCTCTTTTCCAATCTTTTCACTCTTTTCCTTATTTTTTATTTCTTTTTCAATTGGAGTAGATAGACTAAACTATCGCTCGGTTCACACTTCACCCACATCTATTGAACAGGTGAAGAGGCTCATCCCTTGTTTCCTGTTTAGGATGCGGTTTCCGGTTTTCTCTTTTCCAATCTTTTCACTCTTTTCCTTTATTATTCTTTTTTTTTCAATGGGAGTAGATAGACTAAACTATCGCCTGGTTCACACTCCACCCACATCTATTGAACAGGTGAAGAGGCTCATCCCTTGTTTCCTGTTTAGGATGTGGTTTCCGGCTTTCTCTTTTCCATTCTTTTTACCCTTACATAACCCCCTGCGCATCAGTGGCGTTACCGCCTTGCTCGGGATGATATGATTAAAAAAAACTATCAAATGGTTTAAGGACATCCAAAATAAAGATAAGGCAACCTTCATTTAGTTCGACATTATGGAATTCTACCTATCCATATCAAAAAATCTATTGTTAGATAGTTTAAATTTCGCAAAGGAACTTTGTAAATATTACCGATGAAGAATCTAAAATTGTATTGGCATCTAAGACATCTGTATTATCCAATAATAATTCTACTTGGATAAAGAGCCACGGTTATAATTTTGATGTCCCAATGGGTGTTTTTGATTCCGTTCAAATAGCAGTTTTAATAGGAATCTATATCCTAAACACCCTTAGTAGGATAGTGGACTCCAAACAAATAGGTCTATGCAGAGATGACGGACTCGTCATTATCCCTGACAGTAATGGTCCACTATCATCTCGTAGATGGTTTACAAAAAGGCAAGTGTATGTCAATAATGTCCTTTGCAAACTTAAACAGAACTTATTGAACACTCTGCTAATAGTTTGAATCAATAGCTTTATATGATTTCGTCCGCATGCAACCATCTTCCAGAAAGAGATGGAAATGTAACTAGTCTGATCATGCAGCACGTTATCAGACTTGCATGCTTCAGTGGCAATGCTCTCTGGTTCACATAAGGCAAAGTAACCGATTTCATACTTATCAACAATGGTAGTTATAATCGACAATTACGAAACATGAAGAAATCTACTGTGTACTTACAGTGCATTTAATCGGTCAAGCAGCACCAGCGATGTATTGGGATGGGAGTTTGTGCAATATTACTTTTGTTAGTTGGTTTTTCTATATCTCAGTTTCTGGTAATCTCATTCTCACTTAACCTGTACAGCTTCACAATTACATCATCATTACATTTTTCAAAGAAAAAATTAGAAAAGTTATCATACAAACATCCCTAATCTTTCTGGTCATATTAATCATGACACGGTTAAATGTGATTAAATCGACTTCGCATGGGTATCACAGCTATAATACATCTATACTTATTAGGTTAGGTATAGATCAAATAGGTGGAGTCTATATCTGTATAATTCACACACACACACACACACACACACACACATACAGATATATATATATATCATCTAATTTAGAAAGCATAACTACAAACTAGTTTGCATGCCTACATTTTCCAATTACAGCCCAACAACAATCAAGCAGATCCTACAATCAATTAACTGCAGGTAATTAGGACATTCTTCAAACTAAACCATCTTAAACTAAGCTTGAGTGATCATGTCTCTTTCGATCCATGACTGAATAGGCAGAAGATTATTCCGCAGTAGGTTGCCATTTCTTTCTGCAATAGAGTGGTTGCCAACCAAGGCTATACAACCTAATCTGTTCTGCAATTTAACCATAGCTGGAGGGAGGAGAGTTGGATTCATAACTTTCCCAAGTGTATTTGTCCTCAAGTGATTGCAACAAATTCGACTGAAATTCGATCTCGGCTCTACCGATTTCTAATTCTGAGCCGATATCCATTACACCACAAGGCACATCTTTAAAAAAAGAAACAGTAAAAGAAAAGAAACATGATATGGTTTAACCAACCGTACAACAAAAGCGTAAATACAAACATAGGAAAATATTCAGTAGGTTCACACAAAAACACGCTCCACATCTATCACTCAACATATTCAAGAGAAGATATTCAAGATAATCAATAGAAACACAGTTAAAAAAATCAGTTACAGTTGCACTGAGAACATAACACATATAATAAAATAGTACAACAGAAGAATAACCAACAAACCACCCGCACAAAACATACCGAACTGTAACCGCAGAGTAAAGAACGAATGTCCCTTAAATGGCAATTGCTTGCAAAACAATGTAATACCCCAAGTCAGTGTAAAATCAACAAATAACAAAGATAAACTACACATTGGTATAACTGAAGGGACCTGGAAACAGATAAACTACACACAAAAATATACTTTACAAATGCGAATGATGCGAATGTCGCGTCCGTTCGGAATTCTGGTGATTCTGAATCTCCACAATTACCTGTCTTTTATAGGTCTCAATAAATTTTGTGGCTTTGGCTATCTCTTCTAACTCCCGCCGTTTTGCCATGTATTTACACATTCTCGTTAGGTAGGTTTCCCCTGCCCATTTGCCTTCAATATGTGTCAAATTCTTTAAACCGTCTTATCTTCAATATCTACTCTTAAAATGTCAACTGTGTCTTTCTGATGTTAAATATAAGTTTCCTTTTTGTTTTCGTTTTCTCTAAAACTTCGTCGTTGTTCACCTGTTCAACTTTTGTGTTTACAGCATCATATTGTAGAACAACATTTCTAAACCGTCATAATTCTTTTTCAGCTCTACAAATATGGTCCGGCATTCATTGCCATATTGGAGGACTGGTATTATATGACACTTCAGTACTTTGTTTTTTGTTCCCAACAAAACTTTCCTGTTTCTTAATACTTTACTTAGCTTTTGGAAGCTACCTTTCGCTATCCGAATAAACCTTCGGATTTCTGTGAAGCACTTTCCATCCTCTGTTAAAACATTTACCAAATATCTAAATTAAGATATTTGCTTTATTTTGGTAGCTTCAGTTTTTAATTAGCGTATTAGGCTGTTCCTTTTGCTGACAACTATGCATTCTGTCAAAACTGAAATTGGTATTTAGTCCTTTTTATTTTTCGTTTTCCTTTATTACATTCTGTAGAAATTCGTATAGTTCCTTTTCTTCATCTGCATATCTTATGTTAATAATGAATCCTGGATTTTTCTGACTTTCAATTCTTTTCGAATCGCCTCATTGTATAGATAAAGTAAACTCAGTGGGAAGACATATCCCTTTTTTACACCCTTTCTAGTTTTATATATTTACTGAATTTATTTTCTAGCCGTATGCAGCAGGTGGTTTTCTCCCAGTCTGGTTTTGTATTATTCTAATATTCGTTGCAATTATGTTATGGTCAAGGTTACCTAGCATTTACAACAGTCTGTTTTAAAATAAGCTGTTAAAGACGTTGGATTCTGAATGAATTAAAAAATAAGATGTCTGGTAACAGTATAAAAGCTCATGACATTCACTTCTTACTTTATCCTTTACGTAGTATTTTAAACTATTAAATAGATAAATATTACTTTTTATCTGCGGCTTTTTTTAAGAAATACGGGAATTGTTCATTTTTATTTAAGAAATTCAAAGAAACAAACATTATCTTTTTCGACTTTATAAATGCAAGTATTGAAACGGCGGTACACAAATGAATGAATTCATGAATCGTATCATCTTTCAATTTCTTTTGTAAAGAACGCTTGGATAATGAAAAGGAAAGTCATCTTGATTGCATGTTAAAGCAGCAGATTCAAAAAGGTAAACTTTGTTTCGTCTAAAATCACGAGTAAGCAGAAAGCTTTTACAATCACGTCTTTGTTATTGTCTTTCAAAAAGAGTTAAATTTGACATTCTATCAACCTACACTCAATAATGAAGTTTGAAACTTAAACGTTATCTGTTAGTGTACACTGTACATGACTTGTTTTGTACGCTGTACATGACCAGTTGTTTTTAATGTGTTTATGGGTTTCAATATTTTTTTACACATCAGCGAAAATATAAAGCAACATATTCCAACTTTTTCAAGCTTTGTAAGATTCAGAAAAATTTCTAATGATTTCTTGTTCTAATAAAAATTTTAGTGAAAGGTTTACTTCTAATCATGAAAGTTTTACAAGCATAAATTCGAATATTTTTCACTATAATAAATAAAAAAATGAAAGTTTTCACGTGGAAGCAAAAGCGCTCTAAATTATGTAAATTACACCGATCGATATTTTTTAGACCCAAATGCTTTTGGTCAATGTTTCAGAGCTATTCTTCTTTTTTCACACTGAATCTGAAAATCAAATCCATTTTTTCCATCACATCACGTTTTCTCATTGCAGATCATTTCTTTTTTGCTTAAAATTAAATCAAAAGCAAGCCACCAGAACAGGTATTTCAAGCAATTTTAAACTGAAACTTTTGCTAATCTAACGGTAAAATGCTATAAGCAAGTTTACTTCAATTTTAGTGAAAAAGAAATAAAGCTTCCCAGGCTGGTTGTTGGTATCACAAATCTCCCAACATTAAGAGTAAGTGATTAATTTACAGCAATGAAAGCACCCAAAAACCCAAAGAATCAACTTCCTAAAGTTGAATTCTTTTCTCTTATATTTATCTAATTTCACAGAAAAAACATCACAATAATTGAATAAATAAATTATTGGACTAACAGCTTTTAATATCACTATCTTTAATTTTTTTTAAATGACCCATGTTATTTAATCTTTTAACAAAATAATTAAAAATGCAGACATTTTCAATTTCTTCTATGCGTTTTGTCTTCTTGTAGTTATAAGTTCTTTCATTTTGTTTTCTTTTACCACTTCAAGAGCAATCATGGCGAGAGCTTTGCTGACACTCACAGAACATATCGAAGGTGAAAGCGAGAGAAGAAGGCAAGAGGCCACCTACCCGATGCGCTTGTGTGAATGAATGACAGAACGAGAGGTTGGGAGGGATGTAAAAGAAACAAGCGCTTTAAGACATAAAAAGTTGTGGAGGGCCATGATCGTTCACATAGTGTAAAGAGAAGAACACAGAAGAAAAATGAAAAAGGAGTTTGAAAAATTTCAAAAAAGCAAGTTAATGTCTTAAGAATTTAATGATGAACAATTTTGTTTTTCACCTTCATCAACAGTATAATGAAAAAAATAGTTGCATATTTCCGACATTTTATCACATTAAAGAAAAATTATTACAACAGAAATATTACTTTGTGATTTTGTTTTAAATACAAATATTTTTCTCAAGCAATTGGAAGTGAAATTTTAGAAAAATAGAAAAAGCTAAATGAATAAACTTATTTCTTTTCATTGAAAATTTAAAGCTTTCAACCAACTAACCAACGAGATGTCGTATTAGTCGTTTCACACTCGCGCGCGCACACACGCACATACCAACACATACATACACACACATACCAACACACACACGCACACACACACACACACACACACATACACACATATTTATATAATCTGTTTTTAATCAATATATCTGGGAATAAATAGAAACATGCCAAAATGTTTTTATATTTTACTTGTGGTTTTATCTGAGTAATTGAGTTAAAAATAAGTGAATAGATCAGAGACGGCTTTATGAAGAACAGATGATGCCTGCATCTAAAAAATATGTTGTTTAATTCAAGAATGGTGAGTTCAGCAAAATGTCTAAACAAAAACAAATTGTAATACAGTCAAATTTGTTGCTTTTCATTGATGCGCTATCCCATTATATGTACAAATCTCGACTTGCAAAGAAATTATTAGCATTGAATTTTGAAGAAATATTCACAGTTTCTTTTGATTTGCATAAATATTTCCGGCTTTTGTTTTAAAAATTCGCACTGATAAAAATTAGCAGAAAATGATAGTAGATATATATAATGTTTATATATATATGTGTGTGTGTGTGTGAATATGTGTTGTCAAATTGGAGTCTATTTTTCAATATAGTTGGTTTTAAATGTACTTAAACTTTGTGATCATCTCTTAAAATAGGATGTATTTGGAGAGAGTCTTTTTTTTTCTACAAGTATTTACTAGATATGCACAAAAAGGGGCGCATATTTAGTCAAATTACCAAGTTAATAAAAAATATTTTGATAAAAAATAAATCTCTGCTGGAAACAATTCGTTGCAACATAAAATAAAATGTCCGTTATATATGCTAAAATTCCAATTCACCTACATAGAGTTTGGAGTCATTTTTACTAAACCTTTACTGATAAAGTTTTTTTAATTTAATTATGAAACCGCAATATTTAAATCTTGATCATTTTATATCCGTTTTCTTTCAATTTTAGGGCTTTCGAGAGATTCGTGAAATAATTACTTTTTAAAGAAATCATTTACTACAATCAAGTAACCGGAAATACAATGCTTACTTTTTATGGATTTAAGAGTTAGCTCAACAAGAAAAGAAAAGCAAATAAAATGAACATATGCCAATATGGACGTAATAATAATTATGCTGATTGAATTTTACTATGTAGAGATAAGTATATTTGTTTGTATTTACTTTCATGCATTGTATAAAAATATAAATTTTCTTTTCTTTCGGATTGACAACTATTGTCATAAACCGTCATTTCTATTTCGTTAATAAATGCATAAAGATAAATAAATTTTGTTGACAACGAATAATCTCCAGATAAAAGTGAAGTATTTCCCACCTATCTATCTATCTATCTATCTATCTATCTATCTATCTATCTATAATAAAGACAAGTGAGAGAAAGAAAGAGAGTATGTGTTTGTCTGTGGGACAGAAAGTCAAATAAAGACAGAACAGATTGTTAGAAATATTTTAGAGATGCGCAAAAAGTGTATCTACTAACAGAGGCTGTTTTATTGCATTTAAATATTAAAAAAGAGAGCTTATTTAGTTAGGACTAATAAGAGGTATAAATATTAATATAAATCATTTGTTCGTCTACTTGAATAATAATAATGTTGAGGAAGAAAGTGCCGTTTCATATAGGAAACTTACTGTCACTTTATCTCCAGTAAAAATAATTAGTTATTAGTGGTGTGAAAAATTAATGATTGGAAACAATAATAATAATAATAATAATAATAATAATAATAATAATAATAATAATAATAAGAAGAAGAAGAAGAAGAAGAAGAAGAAAAAGAAGAATAAGAATAAGATCCTATTTGGGAAACATAACATCAAAAATATAAAGGATATGCTAATAGTGAGAAGATGAAGCAACAGATACAGGTTATATCATAGAAAATCCGGCGATATGAAAAAGAGACGAATGTTCTTTCACTAGAACAAAACATCAAAAGGTTCTATCGACAAGACAAAAAAAACTTAAATCCTCAAAACACTCGCTAAAGAGGCTATTGAAGATTTCTAGATTAACATCTGCCGAAAGGAAAATTCTATAATGAAAATAGTGAATGGATAAAACAACTTGAGAAGGAATAATCCAGCTAAAATGTCTTGTATAGTGAAATGGCCTCTCCTCTTGGCAGTGATTTATAAGTTGGAGGGTATTTTAGTTGCAATACTGATGCTCCCTGAAATATGTAAATAAAAGCTTCTAACAAATAAAATCAACAGACATCTGAATAAGAGACCAGATATGTCTTAAAATGAGACATTAACAGAAATTTTGAAGTCAGACAACTGAAAGTTCCCAGGCAGTGATGGCATAGAAAATGTCCGATTAAATTACCAATCAGCACTACAAAAAGATCTGATATATGCATATATAACTGCACAGAAAACCAAGATGAGTGCATCAGCTGGCTAATAAATGATAATACTGACCAATCTCAAATTCTAACATCCATCTTAATAGGTAGAACCTAAAAATATATAGTCGAAAAAAGCCTACTATCAGTGGAAGAAAAGAACTATAGAAAAGGAAGCAATGCGTGTAAAGACCAGCAGCTCATAAACCAGGCGATAATGGAAATGACGAAAGCTAGGTAAAAGAACCTATAAGAACGCACTTGATAATGTTTTCCATAGTTGAATAATAAGATTCTTAGAAATCTATAACATCTCGCCTATCATGTTAGCCTTTTTTCAGAACAAATATGATGCAATTGAAAAGAACACTCAAAATAAATTAGAACCAGGAAACTATAACATTCAGTCAAGTAAATCTCGGTAGTGTAATTTTCCTGGGAACGCTCTCATTTTTTTTTTTTTTTTGCATTTTTCTTGATTCACTATTCTCTTTTATGAACAACGGTGAATATAAGATTGTTAACACAGTTATCAACCAATCGTTCTATATTGATTACTTACGCCAACAAAATAACGAAAAGCAGAAAGAGCCACTAACCACCATTAAAAGATTTAGTGGCTACATCAAAAAGAAGTTTAATCTTGAAAGATGTGCCTAAGCTACTCACAAAAAAGGCAAACCAACAAAATCTGAAGACATCAAGATTGACAGATTTTTATATACAATATCTAGAACATGGGGACACAAGGAAGTATCATGTTGTGATTGAATACAACACTTAAAGATGAAAATATTCGAAAAGTATACTACAAACAAATGCAGATATTGCTTAAATAAGATATGAACAGCACTAACAAAATACATTCAGTCAATACTGATACAATCTCAGTCCTCACCAACTTTGTCTTTTTGGAATATCAGATGGAAGAGGCCTTCTTCAAATCGAGATAATATACAAAACAACCACCATCGGTCGTATTCAAATCCCAAAGAGGACACTCCCTTTGTGATTACAAAGAACTATGACATCATGATTACACCATAGAGCTACTAAATGCAAGAAAGTTCAATATACCAAAAATTGAAATAGTTAAAAACAAGCCACCGAATAACTTGACACGAGGGTCTATTAATTAAGCTTAAAATCAAACATCAAACGCAAAAACAACTAATAACTAAACGGGAAGTAAAATTTCTAAATGGTCAAACGAGTTGACGATAAAGATGTGGATCAAATTCAGATGAACTTATGGTTAAGAATAGCTGGCCCAAAATGTAAGACTGATGGATTTGTCATTGCTGTTCGAGAACAGTGTATTAAAATTGTTTACTACCGAAAAACATCTTGAAAGACAATATTAAACCATTATGGAACAAATAAGAAACAATAAAGCATCTAGTCTCTAGATACACATAATTGGCCAACACAAAATACATACAAAGGTGTGAGCATCGTCTGGTGCCAATACCAAGTTCAATTCCCAAAACAGAATATCAGCCATAAACACATGAAAGCAAAGAAAAAATGTGTATAGGCAGTTAGCCTTACCTGAACAGTGAATAAAAGAAATTGGAACATAAAAGTGACCTCTATGCTTATCCTTATCGGTTCATTTAGAAAAGCTTCAAAGAGAGTAGAACTGGAAATCTGTGGTAGAATAAAAACTATACAAAGGATCACAGTACTAAAATCAGCCAGAAATGCTCATAAAGGTGGATGTCGAAATGAGGAAACCTGTTGTCACGATCTTTATTGAAAATCTCTAGATATAACTGTTGTAAAACATCGAATTTTAAAATAATTGGTACGGAAAGAATGCAAATAGTGTGGAGAAATTCACTAGGAACGTCGCAAACGATTGAGCTTCAACTATACGCATAAAACTGAATCTGTCATTGAGAATAAAAAATAAAAGTATTTGAGATAGATTCAAACAGATCACCAAATTTCGTCAAGAAGAAAAGATTTAATACATATCATCATCAACAACAACAATATTATTATAATAATGATCTATTCTTTACAGCGATGATACCTTTTAACTATACACTGATATGCCAAAATTCATTGATTAGGTATCTTATATGCTGTTGACCATATAATCTAGCAAAGTGCATCAACTTGACATGGCATCGATACTAATAGAAAAACTCTGGAAAGAGGCTGGGTAATTCCTTCGCTATAGCTGTACATTGTTCCCTTATATAATTACATGATTTTGCTTGCAATTAGATCTCTCCACCATGCCTCATAAATGCTCATGTCGGGTGAACGGGGTGAGCATATAACTTGTCAGAAATCGCTAGAATGATCCTCAAAGCAAATTTGGGTAACTCTGGCCCGATTACAGTTTGCTTTATCCTCTTGGAACAACCCTTTTTTGTTTGGGTACATGAAGTTCATGAACTATACAAATGCTCACAAAGCAGTACGACGTAGCTGTTACCGGTTATTGTCATATTTAAGTGAAGCTGACCAATATCATATTAAGCACACTCCACAATATTATGAAACCATCAGTAGCCTTCATGGTACCTTTTTAATTATCAGGATACACAACCTCATAGAGCCAGCGCTTCATCAGTACCCGACTATTAGTCCGAAACATACGTAACCGTGACTTATCGGGTAACACCACACGTTGTCAATCGTCCAAGCTCCAATTAGCGATGTCATGAGCTAGGAGAAAATCCGCGTCAGTTGTGATGGTGTTAGCGGGGACACCCAGATGAATCTCATATTTACATAACTCATAGAAACTAAAGAATTCTGAATTGACCTACTGAATAATGTGCATAGCACTTCCTGCACTGAATGTGGAGGTGATATGAGGTGATATGAGTTATAAGGCCTTCGATCAGGTATTTCCGATACACACGTGACACCGTAGATTGAATAATTACCCCACAATTTTAGAAATGGAATATTTTATCCGTCTGACTATTAAGACCTGTTCGAACTCCGATTTCATGTCATCAGCAGTCTAGCTAGTGTTCACCATGACTTTCAGATGTAAGCCCTCAAATTATATATAACTATTCATTTACATAAATTCACGGTACCCTTGGACAGACTACCATTATCATTAATTCTTGCGAAGCTATCACTTTTGGAACATCAGTGTAATGGCCAAGATAAAAAACAGTAGGTGGAAATATACGATACAACAGTGAAAGTGAAACTTTATGCAAAAAGAATAAAGATTGGGTGAAGAGTTTCAAGTGGTAATTGTACCAGCGATTGGATTTTACTGAAGAGACGAGGTGGTAGATGTACAAAGCAGAATCTGTTCAAGGAAAAGTGAAGCATAAAATACTGGGAACAGTCCTGCGATTGTGAGGAGACTTGCTGTCACTTAATTATCGGCGTAAGCCACCAGGGATTCCGTGTGAACAATTCATGCAACAACAACAACAACAACAACAACAACAACAACAACAACAACAATATTAATAATAATAATAATAATAATAATAATAATAATAATAATAATAATAATAACGCGATTGGAATTACAACGAGAATGACGTGCTTTTCTGAGGCTCCTGAAAACGTAACGTTTTTCTTTTTTTTTTTTTTCCCCCACGTAAACATTAATTTTCCATTTCACTATATTAAACATAAACATTAATCTTTCCCTTCGTATATAATTTTATTTTTATGTTTCTTCTTTTAATGATCCTTAAATAGATTTATTAACTAGTTTTCTAAAGCAAGACAACAACAAAAAAAAAAAAAAAAATACGACGAAAAGCATAAAATCTGTTCGATCTACGATATTCTTTCTTGGAAAGTATATGTAATAATTTCTTTATATTTGTTCGTTCATTTCATATATTTATTTATTTTTCGATAATCTTACTCTCGTTGGATTTAATGAAAGAATAACACAGAATACAGTGGGCCAACAAATTATTTTTAAATTTTACAGTAGTAAACTCAAAGGTATGTCCACTTTTTCTTTCCTATTAAAAAAAAAAAAAAAAAAAAAAAAAAAAATTTTTGAAATTTTTTTAAACGTAAACATTAATTTTTAATTTCACTATTTTAAACATAAACATTAATTTTTTCTTCGTATATAATTCAAATTGTATGTTTCTTCTGTTAATGATCCTTAAATAGATTTATTAACTAGTTTTCTAAAGCAAGACAGCGAAAAGAGGAAAAAAAGAAAAATATGACGAAAAACACTAAAAAAGTGTACAATCTACGATATTCTTTCTTAGAAAGAATATGTAATAATTTATTATATTTGTTCGTTCATTTTATATATTTATTTATTTTTCGATAATTTCATTCTCGTTGGATTTAATGAAAGAATAACACAGAATACAGTGGGCGAACAAATTATTATTTTTAAATGTTACGGTAGTAAACTCAAAGGTATGTCCATTTTTTTTTTCTTCCTATTAAAAAAAAAAAAAAAAAAATTTTGAATTTTTTTTTTTGCAAGGACAAAGGTTAATAGTAGCAACAATTGTTTTTTTTATTTTAACAATACTCTCTAAGTGCAGTGATGGTTTTTTTTTTTTTCCGTTGAACGGCCGTTACTTTCCAAGTTTGTTTGTTTTTTCAACCAGCGTCTCTCTCTTTGAATTTTTCTTTTTCTCAATATGAAATTCTATTTTAATATAAACAGGATTTTTTTCTTTAGATATTATCGAAATTTTTTTTAACTATTATAATTTTCTTAAAAACAAAACAAAACAAGAAAATAAATTAAATCCGATGAAAAACAATTTATATGGTATTATTTTATAGAAAGTCTACGTATTTATTGATATATTTATTTTTATTTATCTATTGATTTAATTTACTTATTTAATTTATCTTATTCTGATAACCCTATTTTTGACCAGCGACTTTATTGAAAAAATAAATGATAGAGTGGACGAACAAATTATTACATTTTTTTTTTTTTTTTTATGAAATTCTATTTTATTTTAATTAATTTATCTATTTGCTCTTTAAATGAACCTAAATAAAATCATCCGTATTATATTTCCTTTAGCTGTCGATATTTCACAAATTTTTTTTTTTTTTTTTTTTTTTTTTGACAAAATACTCTAGTATTGTTGTGTTGTTTCGTTGAGCCGTTGCTAGGCCAAAGTTTTTTTTAACCAGCGTCTTTCTCCTTGAATTCCAATCGCGTATATGTCAGTTGTTGCTTGGCAGCCCATTTAGGAGAAGGAAAACTCCGAACAACAACCCGCAACTCAAGGTGTTAATCGTGCCGAGGAGTGAATGGCTACTGCGTTATGAGGTCACAAACGATTCCCTACAGGCTTCGGGACCCTGTTTGTAAAAGACCGTTACCCAACGTGCCGGGCAACTTTGGGTGGACTTTTGGACCCGTGCGTCACTCGTGGGAAAAACATGAAAAATACAAATAGAAATAAAAAGTCCAGTATGGCTCTTCCAGTGGATAAACAGGGAGCCCGTCCTTCAGGAGGGAACCTACCTGAGGTCGAAAAATCTGCCATAGGAACAAACTCCTACACAAAGAATGTATCTTCAGGTCCCCACAACCAGGATAATCCTAATGATGGTCCTGAAAATTCACCAGTTAGATCTACAACCGTATATTTAAAGAAAGAAAAAATAAAATGGTCTCGTGAGGAGTACAAAGTCGTTATGACTGCATTGCATGAAGCGTTACTCAAACCTCAAAAAAACATGACTCGCCAAACATATGACATTTGGCGTGAAAAAGTTGGTCAAGCAAATAGAAAGTATATTGACGAAAATAAATTGGCCAATGTACGTAGGTACATTATTCGTAATAACCGACTAACAGAGGCCGAAATTCATGAAATTAAAAGAATTGTAACAAGAAGAGTCGAATCAACAAAATATGAAAAGGAACCGGAACCAGAAATAAAAAGTAATAACATCAAACAAATCACAGGTCATAATGTAGAAACCGTGAAACACGCAAATCACTGCGAAGATAATGATGTAAGTTTAAAAGTGCTGGAAAGATGTGATCTGAGTCTGAGTCAGTTAAAAGACAAAAATAAAACGAGTTCAGAACACATCGAAGATAATTATTTGACGGAAAATAAGAACAATATACAGGAAGCCAAGATAGAAATAAAAAACCATCTAAGTCAAATACAAAGTATTACAATGGAGGAACGTGAACAGCTCCCAAAATTCCAACCAACAAAACAAAACCTCCGAACTATTAAACTGTAAAATGCAGCACTGAAATCAATACTGGATGAAGACCCTCATACAAATCTTAACGAAATAATATATGCATCAGCAACAGCAGCAACAAAAAAATTAAATATTAAAATAAAAACAAGGCAGTCTCGTAGACGTGAAGTTCCACCTTGGAAAAGAAAAATAGAAAAAGAAATAGAACAACTTAGAAGTGAATTATCAATATTGGATGAACTGAGTAGACGAATAAATGTAAGAACTAGGAAAAGCAAAAGAGCCGTAAAAAAATATAACATCAAGAATGAAAATGACGTCTTATCAAATAAAGAAAAAATAAAGCAAAAAATCCAACTGAAGGCTCAAAGAATAAGACGCTATGAAAAAAGAGTAAGATTTTTCAGACTGATACAAAGAGATTTTACAGGGAAATAGGTAAAAAAAGAATTGAAGTGACAGTACCCCCCAGAATGGAAGAAGTCACACAGTTCTGGGAAAAGATATGGGCTTGCCCTAAAGAACTTAGCAAGGAAGTACATTGGATTACGCAAGAGACAGAACGAATGAAAAATAAACCCGAACAGACATGGTCTGGAATTACAGAAGATGATGTTAAATATGCACTAAAAAAAAACACACAATTGGAAATTCCCAGGCATAGATAAAATTCCTAACTTTTGGCTATATTATTTAAGCGCATCACATAAAAAACTAGCCAAAGAACTTCAAGAAATGGTTGACGACCCCACTAAAATTCCTGCATGGTTGGCAAAAGGAATTACATTTCTTCTACCCAAGAATGGTGACACAAAAAATCCGAAAAACTACAGACCAATTACATGTCTTCCGACAACATATAAACTATTAACATCTATTTTAACAAAGCAGACATATTTATTCTTAGAAAGAAATGACATGTTACCGCTTGAACAAAAAGGGTGCAAACGTGGCTGTTATGGTTGTAAAGACCAATTGCTGATTAACAAAATGATCCTGGAAAACTGCTACAGTACAAAGAAAAATCTTAGTACAGCCTGGATAGACTATCGAAAGGCATTCGATAGTGTGCCACATGACTGGATTTTAAAGACTTTAAATATATACAAGATATCGCCCGTCATCATCAATTTCATCAAACAGTGCATGTCTATATGGAAAACAACCCTTTACCTCAATCATATAAATGGAACCTATAAGTCTGATGAAATAAACATCAAAAGAGGTATATTTCAAGGTGATTCTTTATCTCCCTTACTATTCTGCATATCATTAATAGCACTAACCAGTCAACTTAACAAGACAGAATGTGGTTATAAAATAGGACAAAAGAAAATAAGCCATCTATTTTACATGGATGACTTGAAGTTATATGCTAAGAATGATAATGAACTGGAAGGTCTTCTGCAAACTGTAAAATGCTTCAGCGAAGACATTGGAATGAAATTTAATTTGAATAAATGTGCTAAAGCTACAGTTTTACGTGGATCAATACAAGAAACATCCTCAATTAGCCTAGACCCTGCTGTAACAATAAAAGAATTGGAACCAGAAGAAGCTTATAAATACCTAGGTGTAAATGAGAGCGAAAACATTCACCATAAAAAAATGAAAGAAATAGTGCGTAAAGAGTACTATAGAAGGCTACGAATGATATTAAAAACTGAATTAAATTCACAGAACAGAGTTATGGCCATTAATAGCCTTGCAATCCCAGTTGTCCAATATAGCTTTAACATCTTAAACTGGACTCTAAACGACATCAGGCGAATGGATGCTAAAACAAGAAAGCTTCTTTCTAAGCATAAGATGCATCATCCAAAGGCTGATGTAGATCGTCTATACGTACCCCGTAAAGAAGGTGGAAGAGGTCTTATTCAGCTGGAATTGTCATACAAGACAACAACTATTTGCTTACTAACATACATAGAAACAACAAAGGATTGGATGTTACAATTAGTAAGGCAACATGAAGAAAGAAAGAAAAAAATATTCAATAATAAAAGAAGGCAGTAAATTCAAACAAGATTTACAGTTAGTAGATTCTGTAGAAAAGCAGAACGGAAGCCAAGAGCCGACTATTGCGGCAAATAATATGAAAATGAAAGCCAAAGACAAATCTCTTGAACAGATGAAACAGCGCTGGCAAGACAAACCTCTGCATGGCCAATATCCAGTACGTGCCAATAAATCTAATGTTGACAAAGTTAATACTCATCGATGGTTACGTGCATCTGGATTAAAGTCCGAAACTGAAGGCTTTATTCTTGCAGCACAAGACCAAAGTCTTTTCACGAGAAACTTTCAGGCAAATATTATGCATAATAATATGGATCCAAAATGCAGGTTTTGTGATAAACACCAAGAAACAATAGACCACCTAATCTCAGGCTGTTCTGTGCTTGCCCCAAATGAATATAAAAATCGCCACGATAGAGTTGGGCAATATTTACATTGGGCAATATGCAAACATTATGGAAAAGCTGTAGGCAAACACTGGTATGAACATCACCCAGCACCGGTTACAGAAATAGAAGATGTAACCATTCTATGGGATTACACCATCTACACAGACAGAAAAATTGAAGCAAACAGGCCAGACATTATTGTTAAAAACCAGAAAGGAGAAAACTTGTCTATTAATTGATATGGCTTGCCCAGCGGATTGTAACATAGCAATCAAGGAATTTGAAAAACTGTCAAAATATAAAGACCTGGAAATTGAAATAGGAAAAATGTGGAAATTGAAAACAAGAGTTGTGCCAGTGATAGTAGGTGCACTTGGAATGATAAAAAATGGAACAAAACAACACATTGAAAGAATCCCTGGAAACCCCAGCTTAAGAGATATACAAAAAATTGTCTTATTAAGTACAGCCCACACACTAAGGAAAACTTTATCTATGTAATGCTGGAGATGATAGGGAAGATAGAAAAACATGAAATGGAGCCATAACAACATGCCACTACCTGCCTTAGGTCTCCCCGCAGACTTGGTTGGTAGTGAGACCAAAGCAGAAATCGAAATATGATGAAAAATGACATAATAATAATCTGTACTATTATACTAAATATTTGTATTTACGACGGTTATGTTTTTCTGTCTTGAATTATATCATTTTGATCCCAATTTCTTCTCGGCAATAATCAATTATTCTTTCTGGCCGAGTAACCTGCATCGTCTGAATACTGATGAATAGAGCGAGAAGAAGAATCAGGCCAGAGATAGGTCAAGAACAGTGTGGTTTCGTTAAAGACACGGGAGCAAGGAATGCCATATTTATGATTAGGATGCTCTCTGAAAGGGCAATACAAATGAAGAAGGACTTATACCTGTGCTTTATTGATTATGCGAAGGCGTTTGACAAAATACGCCACAAAGAATTGATAGAGATGCTTGGCAGCCTTGACATATTTGGGAAAGACTTGAGAGAAATAAAGAATCTTTACTGGCAGCAAACCGCTTGCATACGAACAAGTAATGAATTCAGCAGATATATACAAAGATAGAAAGGGGTATAAGACAAGGATGTGTCTTTTCACCGGATCTGTTCAACTTGTACAGCGAGAACATTTTGAGAACCCTAGAAGTTGTGCCTGGATTTGTCATCGTAGTTTACAATTTAAACAACCTAAGGTACGCAGATGATACAGTGCTGATAGCAGACACAGAAAGGAAACTACAAGATCTCCTACAGAAGGCAGGTGAAGAAAGTAACAAGAAAAGACTAGAAATAAACTGCAAGAAAACCGAATGCATGGTCATCAGTAAAAAGGGCAGCCCAAAATGCCAAATACAGGTCGGGGATACTAGAATCAAGTAGATACAAAAATTCAAATACCTTGGAAGTGTTATAACAGAAGACGGAAAGTGCGACACAGAGATTCGAAGGCGAATTGGCATGGCGAAGGAAGCATTCCAGAAATTGAGTAAGGTATTAAGAAACAGAACAATTTCGCTAGAAACAAGAAAGAGAGTACTGGATTGCTATGTGCTGTCCAATTTTCAATATGGCAGTGAATGCAGGACAATATCATCAAAGATGAAAGAAAAACTTGAAGCAACTGAAATGTGGTTCTATAGAAGGATGCTGCGAATATCATGGACCGAGTATGTGAGCAATGAAGAGGTCTTAGAAATGATGGAAACAAAAAGAAAATTAATACTGAACATTAGGAAGAGACAGCTGAAGTTTCTGGGACATGCAATGAGGAAGGAGGGCTTGGAGAACCTGATCCTAACTGGCCAGATAGAGGGAAGAAGAGACAAGGAAAAACAACGGATAACTTATTTGAAGGACCTAATCAGGTGGATGACGGAACGGGGGTTACATGGTGTAACAGGAGAAGGCGCGCTCATAGCCACCAGGAATAGGGAAACGTGGAAAGCCATGATCGCCTACGTCCTGGAGGGACAGGGCACATAGAAGAAGAACCTGCATAATATTGAGTGAGAGAGAACACAAGAAAAACAGAGTGTGAACAAGGAAAGGTAAGTGTTAAGAAATCTAGAGAAAATTATATATATATATATATATATATATATAATTAGGATCGGGTTTTTTGGGATTTACCTATCTGATAACCCTTTTGAATTATATATATATATATATATATATATGAGAGAGAGAGAGTGAGGTGGGGACAAAAATACATAGTTGGTTCAGGCTTATTGGTTGAATATGAAGAAACAATGAACAAAATGATTAAATTCGTATAGAGATGACAAAGCGTAAAAAATTGTGATATGTTAACATTCTTTTGGAAAATACAGAAGAGCAAAAGAAAAATAATAGAGAGATTTAAAATGTGTGCCTTCGTTAAAGATAGAAAGGTTAAATATACATACTTGTGCCTTCGTTTTTTATTTTATTTATTTATTTTTTGTTTATAAAACTAATCCAGATTTATATAATATTTAGATAAAAACATTGAAGTGCAATGAAGATTAGAAGAGATACGGAAACGAAAAAGAAGATGTAATTAAGAAGCGACAGAAGAACAGAGGCCATATTTATAAATCTACTTTGTTCCGTGGTGTGCGTCTGTTTATTTTTGCTTGAATCTTACTTTTCGTTTCTAATTTCTCAAACGAAACAGTCAGAAAACTTCAATGCCAGGAAGATGCCCTAAATACCAAACCGTAAGATGCTTTAAAAGGAAAAAAATTAATACTATTCGTACCAGTGAGAGTTACAACCTTTGCTTAGTTCCTTCATTCTACTCCTGGGATATTTACAGCTAATTAGAAATATCAATTTTCATTTGCCTAAAAAGAAATATAAAAAAAAACGGATGGAATAAATGTCAGATGCCGGTGGTGTAAAATATTCGAGACAAAAGATCGAGCTCAGTTTCTTTTTACACGAAAAAAATTCTCTTGGGTAAAATCAGTTTTAAGCTGTACTGAAGACCACAAAGATTTTGAGAATGAAAGATTTTCCAAAGATCAAAACATTTTCAACTTTTATACAAAGTGTCCGTTTATTAATAAAATGTTTCCGGGGTGAACCATCTGAATATCTGCGATTTTCTGTCTCTGATGTGATTATGAAATAGAATTAGAAAAGTCTGAAGATTCTACTTGATTGACATTTGCTGAGATCTATTAGTGTTTATTAAATTTTGAGAAGTTTTATTTCGAATAGTCTACCTTACGGAAAATTTTACAGGCGCGAAATTCTTTTTATTAGCTGTTCAATATTTCTTGTTTTCTTGAGAAGTAAAAATGAAGGGTAATTGTTTTATTAAAGGTAAAAATAAAAATTTAGTCAGATTTAATGCAGTTACAAAGAAAAAAAATGAAAAGAAGAAAATATGACCAAAAGAGAATCAAATTATTATATTGTTTAGCTTTTAGAAACCACCCGTTGTTTTTGTTTACAAAAATTATTCGAATTATCAAAATAATTTTGAATGCAAAAATTGATAATGCGTTGTTATTATTAAACTAAATTTAGGGAGCAGATCTTCATCTTGAAACAAAAGACCAAGTAAATACATTAACTGCCGAACATTTCTTAGGAAATTACACTCGTCACTGCCTCCGACAGATTTTATCTACAGTTTCAAATACTGAAACGCAGTCCTGAAGTTTTGCAAAATTGATGTTTTTTATATGAAAAAGAATTTTCAGTTTTCGTTTTGGTCTAATATATTTGAAGTTAATATTTTGTAGCGTTGCAAGTGTTAAGTACTCAAAAAGATTAATAAAGATTCGTTTTCTTGTTATCGAATGTCTGTAAATAAGTGTATTTTCTATAGAAAAAATTATACTTTGATCTGGATTTAAGTATCATCCTGGCTTTCAAAAATTCTACTAGCTGACTTGAGTAAATAAAATTATTTTGTTTACATTTCGGTTTCGCTATATCGTTAAGCGGATGAAGTTGAAAACCTAAAATATTTTGAGTTTCTGAAGAAGGATATTTCATCGTTCAGTATGACTACCGTATGTAGAGAAGCTGAAGTCATGTCGAGCAGAAAGGGGCGAATGACAGAGTAGACAAATCTTTTTAGCAACAAGAAACGCGAGAAATCCTTTTATTGTGCGAAAATACTATTTTCTTGAAACTTGATCACGGAGATGTTGAAATTTTCTGCGATCCCATTCACTCCCCACATCACCACCAACAACAAGCAAAACGCTATTTTTGGAAAATCATGAAATTTGTTTCGTAAAAAGTAGGGAGATAAAAAGCAAAGCAGATTATTTTAAGTGTCACTTATTAGCAACTTTTCGACAACGATTGTCATCATCAGATCGTTTCACATTTGTTAGAATCATGAAGGCTTTAACGTGATATTCTGCCAGCATTTTTAATTTCTTTGTCCAAGAATATCGGGAAGACTGATTTTAAATCAATAGTCTATATTTCTACCTATAAATATCTACTATTGTATAGTTTGACACTTTCTCTTTGCTTTGTAGCAGTAGAATGCTATAATTTGGAGTGATTTTGTTGGTCTCAATTAAAAGTCTACCTATTTCAATATATAATTACACTGACTGGAATTTACATTAAAGGACATATTTTTTTTAATCATATTACCCCGAGCAAGGCGGTAACGCCACTGATGTGCTACGTAAGAGTGAAGAGATTAGAAAAGAGAAAACCGGAAACCACATCCTAAACAGGGAAGAAGGGATGAGCCTCTTCACCTGTTCAATAAACGTGGGTGGAGTGTGAAACAGGCGATAGTTTATATCTACTCCAATTGAAAAAACAAATGTTATAAATCTTTTATATTCATAAGAGTAAGAAAGTCAGTTACTTAGGTGCCATTCGTGATACACGCTTTGGGCGATCATATCTCGAAAGAGACATGACTGACAGGGTAGAAGATTATCCAGCAGTAGGTTGTCATTGCTTTCTGCGGTAGACTGGTTGCCAACTAAGGCTATAGAACCCAATCTGTCTCATTATTTAATCCATAACTGGAGGGAAGAGACGGATTAATACCTTTCCCAAGGGTATTTGTGCGTAAGTGAATGCAATGAATTCAACTGAAATTCGAACTCGGTTCCTCGATTTGTCGTCCCGAGTCGTTATCTACTGCACCATAACGCACATCCATGAAAACATATTCTCAATAAAGAAAAACATAATCTAAAAAGAAAAAAAAACGCTTTTCAAAAAGTTTGTTATTATAATCAAGATCCAATTTCTTCCAAGATGCACTGGAAAAACAGCAATACCTGCTTGTATTTGGGTAGATTCTAGAAAGTAATGTTGACATTAGGTGTTTTAATCTTTGCCACTGCATACACACAACACACACGTTTCTGATGTAAAGCATTCTGATTACAACACCAGTGATTTTCTATGAGACTAATTTGAGAACGATCTCTACACAACTTTCATTAGAAGTCAGTTTTATGTACTCACCTTGGTAGAATATTCATTATTATCACTTAATCTTGGTGATTATCACTGAAACTAGTAATATTCATTTTGCATTAATAATCTTGGATAAGGCACAACTCTAATTTCTTTTGTACTCTGTTTCATCGCTGAATGTTTCGTCACTGACATATCTCGATAATTTAAGAATATATTGGGAGTGTACACACTTAGTACAATCATTTTCACATTAATATTTGATCTGCTCAGACATTAGCAATAAAAATTGTTATCCTCTATATAAAAAGCATTTACTAGGTCTAACGATTAGATAGCGGCTACTTCACTTTTAAGCCAAAGAAAAAAAAAACATCTTTCACATTCAAAATCCATTTTCATATACTCTTTCAACATATTTTTGGTTTCAGTTAAGTTAATGTGCTAAAGTCAACTACTTTTGTTCGTTTGTTTAAATTCATCTTAAAAGTAAAGATGATTTAAATTAGTTTTGATGTGATCAGCGTCATACATTTTAAATCAGTCTTTTGCATTTGATATGAATATTCGTTCTAAAACTTAGTTCCCTAAGCACCATTCTATGTGTAACTGTTTTTGTAACCCTTGCAGTCATGAGAATATAGCTATTCTGTTAAACATATTAAATGTGGCAACAGCGGGATTGTTTACAACGCTATCTAATATTTGACTCAAGTAATAAACATGTGTGCGACAATTTTCAACTCATAATTTCCGAAACGCCTCGGGTTCCCTAAATATAATTTTGAGAGACTGTGAGAAAGGATACCGATTTAAGTTTTCAATTTCAAATGTTGGAAAGAGTTTACCATGTTTTTCTTGATTAGAAATTTGAAATGTGTTGAAAATTCTAAAGATGCGTTCAAAGAATACCGCTCTTTATACTCCTTGGCACAAACTGAGGTGACAACCTTTAGTTTGAATCAAATAACATCTTATATGATGTGCCATTCTTGTAAAATCTTTACTGCATCTGTGCTATCTCGTTATAATAAATAAATCCCGGGCCTGACATATAGATGGCACCACTATCAAAATAAACCCATATGATTTTTATAAAGTACTAACCTTCAAATTGCACGTGACAAAATTTGAGCCCAATCAGATTGTTAATTTACGAATGACAGTTATTTAAGTGAAGCAACTGCTGCAAATTTTCAAAACAATGGAAGAATCTGAATTTCGTTTGTTGTTAAGGCATTGCTTTCTGATGGAGAAAAATACTATTCAAGCAAAGAAATAGCTTCATAAATGTTATTCGGATTCTGCTCCGTCGAAAACAACACTTGTCAATGAGAAAGCTGTGTCCAAAGTGGGTGCTGCGTTTGCTCACAGTCGATCAAAAAAAAACACAAAAAAAAACAAAAAACAACCCGTTGACGATTCAGTTACCTTGAGAAAAAAGAACCGTCAATAGCGAATATTATATAGCATTATTGGTGCGTTTGAAGGACGAAATCGCCAAAAAGTGCTAACAAATGAAGAAGAAAAAACTAATCTTTCACCAAAACAACGCACCGCGTCACAAGTCGATCGCAATGATAGAAAAACTACATGAATTGCACTTCGGATTGATTCCGCCTCCACCCTATTTTCTGGAACTTGCCCCCAGCGACTACTGACTGTTTGCAGATCTCAAAAGAATGCTCCAGGAAAAGAGATTTGAATCCAGTAGAGAAGTGATATCAGAAAATGAGGCGTATTTTGAAGCTAAAAACAAATTGTTCTACAAAAAGGCATCGAATGGTTAGAGAAGCGTTGGAATTAGTTTATCACCGTAGAAGAAGACTATGTTGATGAATAAAGTCAAATTTCGCCTAAATTCGTTGTTTTATTAGTTAGGCCCGGGATTTATTGAGTGATGTGTTACTATAATATGCTTCGAACCTGAACATCATAATGAAATGCAAATTTTGTCTCTGATGTAAATTGAAGAAAATTAAATTTGTGAATCAATGCCAATCGTTAACTGCTTGGATTAGCAATGTTCACTGGATAATTAAAAGTATCCCTTTATTCCAAAGTGAAAGTGAAAATACCTGCTTTCCCGTAAGAATTGTGAACCTGTGAAATAAGTAGCAATCGCGTTTTAATGAATGTCTTTAGAAGAAACAGTGGAAGAGGAGGAAAAAATGCAGGTGTTTCAGTCTTTCTTCAAGTAATGTTTTCATTTAGTCAGCAAACTACAATAGCAATGTACGTTTTTTCAAAAGTGAAACAGATTTCACAAAAGTGTCAATCAAATCAGTGGAGAATACGCACGCACACACACACACACACACACACACACACACACACACACACACATATATATATATATATATATGGTCAATAAAATGATTTAAAAATTTGTAAGTTCTGATTCCAGTTTGTAAAATAGAATAGAAGTCGTTTCAGACCACCTATGGATGATAATGATTTAAACGCGGTGTGAAAAACTGATCCAAAATTACTGCGGACAACTGCGTATTATGATAATTTAATATATTAATAATATTTAGGGGATATCTGACATGACTGTATACGGATGAGATGCCGAAATATTACTGGAAGGCTAAGGGTGAACATATGGCAAAATAAAGTGTTTTATAAATCGTAGGTTCCTTCAAAGTGACCAAAGAATTATTAAACATAAATATGTCGAAAAAATCGGTTTCATGACATTTGAAGACTAAATAAATAAACCAATTTGATAATTAGAAATCATACAAATTCGATGCGTATTAAAACCTGGGTTCAGGTTGCGCGAATCAGATGAATAATATTTAATCAGTTTTACGATGAAAATTTTATTGCACCCTTTATTTGACTTTTCTTCTTTGGTTTACCAGTTTGTCGAGTTTTTATTACTTTTTTAATCAGAATTTTAATAAATTTCCAGTAAGTTCATCAGCTTTAAAACAAAAACTAATCTGACAGCTAAGAGAGAATAAAACCTAATAATTTTCTATAATTTTATTTTCAATTTAATTTTAGTGAATCAGCAATTTCATACTGTAAAAAATTAATGTTATGCTGTTTAGTATTTTTGAGAAACTAATAAACGCCACTCCGAATCAGTTTAAGTTATGACAGCAACATTCTGTTGTTTTAAGAAAGAAACAAGTATCCAATAATTTAGCTAAATATATTAAGAGTGCTTTTCTTAGCATTTACAAGGCAGTGCTGAAAATCTCTCAGTATGATCTTCTTTTCAAAATCAGTGTTCTGATGTTGAGTCATTGAAATAAAGATTTGAGGAATTGAGTTTTGAGAACTTTTAGAAACAATTTGCAGGCGTTTTCGATATTTTTTTATCAACTTTGTTGCTTTATTTTATGGCAATGATTCAGCTGCTTACCATTTGGTCTCATTTGGATGCCTTTTGTATCCTTGAATGTCAAAATATAACCCGAGGAATACCGAAAGCTACACAGCGAAACGTGATACAACAAGAACAAGGAAATTAATCTGAACTAACCGATATGCAACACTTAAAACAGTTCGTCCGAAAAAATGCAGACACAAACATATTTCATATTCAATTCCCTTTGCATTTCTTTTCAGTTCTCGATGGATAAGTTTTTTCTTTTATTCTTAGCTTATTGTGTTCAAGTTTTCTGAGCCAATATTTGTTCTTTTGTCTGTTTCGTTACCGTTTCTGAAGAGAATATTTCTTTTCTTTCATTCGTGCTCTAATAAATTTCACTGTTACGAGTTTTTCTGTCAAATTCACATTATAATCAATCGAAGCTTCTGTAGTAGCTGAGTTTTTCCATCATTTCTATCACAAATTTCCAAATAACGATCAAATAGCAGCAATTTGTTTTAGTACACTAGCGCTCTCTTTGGGATTCTAAGCGAGTTTAATAATGCGTTGTTGATGTGATTTTAATACTTCTAATAGTTTTCAATGTTCTCCGAAGTGGTTTCAGATTATGGCAAAATGATGAATAAAGCTGTCACCTTTTCCCACAATTTTTCATTTCCCTGGTAAGTTTAAGACATTTATCCTAATTTTGACTTTTAGTTTCCATCCGTTGTCTGCTTAAATAGCAACATTTAGTTTCTGGTAGATATTCTTTTTTTAATTTACAAAAACATCTAGTGGGAATAAGGTGAACGGATTGAGCGTTAAATTCGCACTTATTTTATCTTTTTATTCCAAACACAATGAAGTTCACATTTTTTTTGCATAGTCAAATCCAAGTTTGCACAGTTGCCAATGAATCATTATTCTTGTTCATTTATATCTATTTTGTATTCCTTATCTCTCTTTTCAATCTATATTTTCTCTTTTGTTCTTTATTTTAGAAGTCGTAGAGTTAATTGGAATACATTTGTTTTAGATATTCTGTTTCTATTTTCAGTTTTCTTGATAAAGCCATATTCAGGTAGTCTTGCTTGTAATTGACTTTGGTTTATCTTGCCAATCTTCCATTAAGTCATTTTAAAGACACCTTTGTACTCAACCTTTAGGTTAATGTTCCAATATTTGTCGTTCAGTTGTCAAATTTTTTTTTCTTCTTCTTCTTCTTCTTCTTCTTCTTCTTCTTCTTCTTCTTCTTCTATGTGCCCTTTCCCTTCAGGACGTAAACGATCATGGCTTTCCACGTTTCCCTATCCCTGGTGACTCTGAGCATGCCTTCTCCTGTTACACCATGCAACCCTCGTTCCATCATCCACCTGATTAGATCCTTCAAATATGTTATCCATTGCTTTCCCCTGTCTCTTTTTCCTCTGACTGCTGAGATAATACAATCTTCATTGATAATGAATCCTCTTTGCCCCACTTTTCCCTTTAGATTTTATTTATCAACATTAGATTTATGCGAGATTTTTACTCAGTCGCTAATTTATTGATTTATTTCTTCAACGTTTTATTCATTTGTGCAATTTTGAAAAAAGCTTCAGAATTCATCGTTATGCATCATACATATGAATTTATGCTATTTATTTAATAAGTACTGTAATTTTTAACATCTTTTTCTTTCTTTCTTTTTTTTTTAGATTTTGTCAGTTTTAAGCGAATCTCACTCGGGAATATCTGGAAAGGTCTATTGTATTCAACTTTCTCATAAATTAGCTGCTTATCAGTTGAATTTCTTGTGTTAGTCTTTGTTTTCTTTCTGTATTTCTAACATTTTCATTCCCAAATTCAGTTTTTAATGTCTTACCAAAGGGTTAAAAATGTTTAAATTGCGTGCTCAGTTTTATTATTAATAAATACTTTTAGATTGTTAATTCATTCATATAGTCAAAGGTTTTTCGAATGATTCCGTTCACTTAATAATAATAACAATAATAATAAGTTCACGTACATATTATCTAGAAAAGAAAATGCAAAGGAAATGGTTTTTCAAGTGTATAAGATTGTAGCAACCAAAAAGTGTGCTTCAAACCCATCAAAATGTTACTTTAACCAATAAAAAACATCTGAAAACATTTTCGTGAAAGCACTTTCTAGTTGCATAAAAATATGATTCGTTTAAGCAGAAACTGATGACTACAGAATAAAATCCGTCTTGAATGTTACTTCATGCCAAAAGCCAAAAAAAAAAAAACATGTAGCATCCAAATAAACCAGCTATGGGCTCCATCTGTTTCGAGATGGAACTAATTACACAAAAACTAACAAGACCTTGAGATATGCTTCGTCTTCGACTCTCCCCGCCTGTTGACATTTTCAGATGGGTGGAGCTGTTAGTTAACAATGCCGATGTCTCACATAGGAAAGAAATTCCTTTTTATAATAATTGAATATGTCATCTCATAAAATTAGACAAGAAATCTTTATTTGTGTGCCCAAAATGTGATTATATCTTTGAAAAAGATGGAAAAAATTCTATTCAATTTTTCAAAATGCAAGTAAAAGAAGGTTTTTTTAAATTTTAGCATGAATGACGTTCTTATGAATAACAAGTGTTTGTGCATGTGTACGTACGTATGCATGCGTAGGAAAAATACAGAAAAAGATAAGGATTTTTATTTTAGCAGCAATTTTGGAAGTAGAAATTGAGACAAGAACCTCATTTTTAAGTTGTCATCTAACACGATTATAATAACACATACTTATATAACACATAATTAGAATATTGCTAGAAAACATAAATAAACTAGAATTCTATTCGCTGACACTTTTGATCAGTATTTAATATAAGTGAATATCAATATGTTGTCAATCTTTGAAGGCCTGATTTGCATTAACAAATACGTTAATCTCAGTTGCCTCAAAATGAATCTTCAGTTTTCAAGTTTTCTAAAAGTCTTCTCTTTAAACAGGGAGCCATCAAGGATTTTATTGATTATATATTTCACTAAAGTGTACAAAACATGAAAGATGGTTACATGTTTTTAAATAATAAGTCTAAATAATTAGATATTCTTTCTACTTTTCTTCGACAAGTGTCATCACTGTCATAAGTCCCGCTTCTTCAAATCCTCTTTGGTTCGTCATGGTGTGATATTTTTGGAAAAAGTTGTCGGTGTATAAGTATATTGAAAAGAAAATTATATGAGGGCACAGCTGCTTCTACGTTGTAACAAATTTGACTGCGTTATCTGAAATGGTTTTAGTATATTACTTTTTCAAAGTTTTGACTAGTCGAAAACTCTCACAGGATTTTTCCTTTTTTTTTTTTTTTAGTCATTTCTTTCAGAAGCTGAAGTATCGGATGAAATTTTAATTGATATATTTTCTCCGGAAACTTATTTTTATAAAGATTGTTTTGTATCAATGTCGTAATTGGGAAGAACCTACCATGAAAACTAAGATATTTTACCTTGTTTCGTATAGACGACTGGCACTGAAAAAAATGATTATGTGTTGTATATGAAATGTCCCTCCCTCTAAAAATAGTCAGCAGTTAATTGAATGATTTTACCCCTCCCCCATTTGAAATGGACTCATTCACATGACGTATGTGTGATGTAATGATCAACTGTGACAGTTCAGCCCGTGTAACCACGTTTTACCGATGGGATTTAATACCAATTAACCGTGGTATAAGTATAAGCGCCAGTAAAATGGGGTATTCTATTTTTGAGGTGGCAAATGTTCTATATTTTATCATCAGCATCATTATCAAGAGTATATCAGTAATATGTGACGTGAAAAATGCGATTCCTCCATAGTTAATGCAAGAATGACTGACAATAAATGTAACCACCCAACAAAGAAATCATTGCATCAAATCACAGATGCATTTAAAATAATTTTAGTGAGCCTAAAAAAATCGAACATTTATTAGAATGTATTTTAGTTTTCTTCATTATCTTGGAATTTTAATGTTTTCTGAAAAGATTTATAGGCGTAGAGTGACACATAAATTCACTTCTCATTCGGAATATCAAAGCGGCTAATGGTGCTATTATTTTTTTCAAACGGAGTCTGGCATATTTCATTCGTTAACTTTGTCGTATATTATCAGTAGGCCTCAAATTATTCGCATCTGAATCGAAAGTAATCTAGTAAATATCACAAATAAAGACATTTGTTAACCTCATTACATCCCCAATTCAAATAGAAGAAATGTAGGAGAAATTTAATATGTTGCTTAAATCTTCATGTCAGGAAAATCTGCATGCTTCGAAAATCAGAATCTGAAACTAATTTTATACTTGGGTTTGAGAATAGATTAATAACAACAGTAAGAAATATGCGAGCAATTCCACCACAGCACCTGTTTGATTATTTAATAATTGTTGAGTCTGTTACAAGGCCACAACATTCGAATATCACTTGCAACGACAAATTTACTAACTATCCTAAGAGAGTTGAAGTTTTCAGTGGTTGAGACTTGGGTGTTACATACGCCCTAGCTTCCTTTTAAAAGAAAGTGGATAAAACATTTGACGTTATACTTATAGGAATACAGTCTGGTGAAGACTACTAATTTCTTGCTAAACCATTTATTCAACAATTACTTTTCGATGTCTTGTCGTACTACAATCGCTACCAAGTCATTCTTTTAGACAATTACACCTGTGGTGTGTGTGTGATGTTCACTGAGTAATCCATCGTTGTAGACTTTTGACGACTAGCATAACACTTTAGAAAAATATCGTCATATACTTATAAAATCAACGATACCAAAATAGTATAATTGCATATCAATACATTTCATATATTTGCATTTTTTGAAAACAAATAAATAAATAAAAGTATTGGAGCTAACGATTACAAAACATCAGTTTTGCCAAATTAAATGATCCATCGTTAAATTGCTAGTAGGTTTCTCAAACAATTGAATCTTCACGCTCAAAATCATTGAGATATAATTATATCACTTCTTTCGCAAATTCATAATATCATATGATATATCCGTTTGCATAAAGGTTCTGTTGTACTTTTACTCTGAAACAAAAACAACAACAAATTCAGAAATCTTTTACGTCTTTTATATAAATTTGAATCCAATATAAAATTTCAAGCAAACACCGTTGTTACTTTAACAATATTTCTATTATAACGAATAGCATTATGAATAATTCAGTTAAGCTATGATTCATAGGAAAAACACGTTAAAATTGTAGATTGTGGATGATGACATAAGCATTGTGTTCTGATGCTTTTAGGGAATAGCCATCCTGTATAATTTTTAAAGGACTATTTTCAGATTTATCATGGTGACAAACCATTTCTATCAATTGATCGGGTTATACGTACAAAGAATACATTTGAGATACAGTAGAATTAAGTAAAAGCAGTTAAAAAACTTTAAAAGATGAAAAGTGTATAAAATAATCGTACATCTGTCTTATATGCAGTTACATGTATTGTAGGAAAATCCATACGCAAATGTAACAACAATTATGTATCAGAAGTAACAGTGCAGTGAACATGAAATAATAATTCCCTTCACCCACCCCCCTATAAATTGGGAGGGAGTAGCGAAGAAGAAGGAAAGGAATTAGAGAGCCTAGAAATTTCCGTTTGAACAATGAAAACCTTGCTTTCACAGAAACTGACCAGTGAACTGAGAAGAAAATTAATTAATTAGAAGTTAAAAATAAATTAATGAGAGTAGAGTGTCTGAAGTCATGTGAAATGTTTTATTTCAGTTCCTTGTCACCAGCGTTAAAGTCCTCTCCTGTGTAAAATTACTCGCAAATTATATTATCGGCCTCAACCCAGCATGTGGAACTACAAAGTATTTTCTCTCAACATTCTAAGAAAGCTAAGTATTATCAACTATGACCCTTCGATACTTTTGAACGTATGCAACCATATATCGCTTCGGTGAACAACAAACTCTTTGAATTTTGTCTTAAACATTTTTTAATATTATTTTGTGTTAAATCCTTTAATCTGTTGTATGAACATTTCCTCTTTATGGCAAACTACCTTAAAAATTCAGATTTATTTTCCTGAAATGAGTTGTTGACACGAATTCAATTGTGTAAATTTGTGAATAGATTCCTTTTCTTGTTTTGTTAAAATGACCCGTGTGTTTCCTCATCATTTGCATACTTCATAAATCTTCTTAGCGTAGCTTAATCAACTATTTATATTAATCCCAAACTCCAACGCCACTATAGCAGTATTTATTTCTTATATTGGAACAAATTGTGGTGCTTGTATATAAATTTACAATCGACACCTTGTTGTGTCAAAAGAATTTGACGCCTTTCTTTGGGTTCTCATATTTATTCTTTTTATTTCTTTTTCCCATTTCTTGTTCTCCCCTCCCCAGACTCAGAATTGTCAGAAGGCATATTTTCTTTAAAAAATAACCTCATCATATGGTTTCTTTGATGCGGCTATAATAAGTGGAGTGTGATTAAATAAAACTAAAGTAGATACCGAAAGTATGTGCAAGCTTTGGGAAGGGGCGAAGTACATTATGGAAGGAAACAATTAAGGATGAAACCGTAGCGAAGAAACGAAGCAGTTATTTTTTAAAGAAAGAGCATAAAATATAGACGCTACCTGCAGAATAAAAACAGTAAATAAAATTTTTAAAAATTGAGTGACAGTGTTAAAAAGAATGGGTGAGAGAATTACCTATTATATATATCTGTGTGTGTGTGATCGGTAAGCCTCAAAGCAAAGCTACTAAAACACAAGGAGTTACAGGGTGTGAAAGAATAAGAAACGGCAACATCAATAAATAATGAGCAAAAAGAGAAAAGAGAAATCAGGAGGACAGTAGATAGCGTTTGACGTTGCATCTAAATTTTTATGGATTAAAGTTGGCTGGAAAGAGTTCCACAAGTGAGATGTGCGATGAAAAAAAGGGTTAGCATAGAACTTAGGGCTACATCACACCAGCTCAACTGTAAATTAATGATATCTTGACGCCGTTCTAGTACTGCGCTTAAATTCATAAAGTCTTGGTACCAGAGCAAAGAACTCCTTCAAACAGTTACCATCAAAGTATTTATTTAAAACAAAGGCTCAGGGAGGCAACCTTACGGCAGTGGGTAAGTGACTAAAGCCGAACGACAGATCAGGACCACTGTTATTTCTGATTCTTCTTTGGATCTTATCAATGATTTCAAGGTAAATAGCAGGGTGCCGGACCATATGTGACAGTAACATTCTAAGCATGGACGAATGGTAGACTTATAAATATGTAAAATCGATTCCGGAGGAAAAACATTGTCTCGCCCGACACAATGAAATGACTTTCTTATCAGCTGACTTAACAATGGATTCAATATAATCTTTGCACTTCATGCTAGCTGAGAACGTTAACCCGAGAAGCACAACGAGTCACTTTTCTGAAGGTCAACAACAACCATGATGATAAAAGCCAGAGACAGATCTCGCAAATGATTAATGAAGAGAAGTTTAGTTTTGGATACAATTGACAAGCCATATTTTGTCCCAGTTAACGACTGTCTTGGGGGTCGTTTTGATCATCGGCTGCCATTTTGACTTTATCGGACTGATCAGGCTTACTATCATGATAGGAATAAATGATTGTGTCATCAGCATAGATGCCAAATTGAGAGCTGATGTTATTGGAAGATCATTGAGATTTGAAAATAGTGTAGGACCAAGGATAAAACCTGGGAGACCCCCACGTGAGTTCGAAAGAATGTAAGCGAGTGGCCGTTTATAATAACTTTCATTTCACGATTTGATAGGAAAGATTGGATCAGCACAAAAATGTGTAACCTTTCAGTTTGTGGAGATGACTTATATATCAGACCCTTTCAAAGGCTTTCGAGATGTCCAGTGCTACAGTCTGGGCTTCACCGTTTTTATCTAGAGCATGAGAGACTCGTCAGTACATCAGCAATTGACCTGGAAAAACGAAAGCCGTATTGCTTGTCTGAGAAATGGCCTTCCGATGAGAGACGATGAACCAGTTCAGCATTGATTAGTGCCTCTGGGTGTTTGCTAAAAAGAGATATAGAGCTCATAGGCCTATAGTTTGAAGGTTCAAAAGGCTCACCAGATTTCTTAAAAATAGAGAGAAGTAAAACAAAGTTCGGATTTTCTTTACTTTCAAAATTAAATTATTTTTCTAGACAAAAGGATTTAAGAGAAAGATTTTTAAAATATTTTAAAGGTAAACATTAAGAAAAAACTGTAAATATTCGCCATTTTAAAAATAATTTTCCTGCAAATAATTCTTCTATAAAATTCTCTTTGATCCTTTTTCTTCTGTTTGTGTTTCCTTACAGTTATTTATTGAAGATCAAATACAGATTAAGCTGGATTAATCGTTAATAACAAAATTTAATAATACACTTTGGAATTTAGTAGTTAAAGCGTCTGTAAGCCGGGGTTATGCGTTATTATCCTTTCTTTCACCTCCTTCCATTTTCCTTTTTTTTTTTCATTTTTTTATAAACCTTACACTCCTCATCTTTTTTTTTCAACTCAGAACATTTGCAGTTCCTTTTTCTAATTTCCTATCCTATCTTAATTCAACCCCCTTTTCTTCCATTATTCTTTTCCCGTGTACAAATTATAAATTATCACGCTGATTGCAATAGTTGTTTCTCGACCTCGTCAGTAAATTGCTTGCCGAGCGAACGCTTCACTAAACATAAGTTAATATTAACTTCCACAACAGAAAACCTCTCCTTCGTCTTTTAATCTTTGTTACCTTTGCTATCCTCAGTTTGTTCCTCTATTTGTTTTCACTCACCCAAAACACCTAGCAGCATATAACAGCTCAAAGTAAATGTCAATAGAACCCCTCCTCTGATTACGCCGGCATGCGTCTCCATAGAAACATTCCTGGTTCAATATTGTTTACACTAAGGGCGTTAGCTCAATAGTTACCAATTTAATCTTTCTTCGCCATCTTTTACGATGTTGGAGATGTTATAGCGCGGTGGGGAAGCGACAGAGAGCAATTATAAGTTCCTGTGTATATTTCCAAGGAGACAAAGAAATAAAATTGTATATATATTTGCATATATTAATATAAATGTATGTACATATTTCTTCATATACGCACACGTGCACACGAACATACACACACACACACACACACACACACACATATATATATATGTATATATATGAGAGAGAGGGTGAGAGGGAGAAAGAGAACTGTTATATCAAAACTAAATAAAGTCTATATTTGTGTTGAACGATGCATTTTTGCATTTTGAGTTTTCTTACAGGAATGCATTGTTATTTTCAGCTTCATGCATATCTACCTTTTAATCTCTCTATTCATGTTTCTATGATATAATGATTAGAGGCGATTAAATTAATTCTCTCAAAATCTGTCTATGCCTCAGTGTCAATTGTGAGAGACTATTAATCGTCTCATAGTTTAGATTAAAAAGAAATTGCATATCCAATTTCATTCCCAAAAATCAGAAAAATTGCAAAACGTTCTAGGCTTTCAAAGATCGTAAATATACCAAAGATGGGAACGTCGCGATTTTTTCAACGTATTCTTACAGGAAGAAAACAAATAAAACCTTTTTTCTGACTTTTAAAAGCATTCATCCCTTTATGATTAACTAAAGTATTCTCATTCTTCAGAATATGTGGAGTTCACTTATTTAGTTTAATGTTTTATTTTTATTTTATTTATTTTTATTTTTTTTGCAACAATGATAAGCTAAAGTAAGTTTTAATGCATGGTGATACATTTAACAAAACCCAAAAATTAAATATTTAATAAGAACAAAAAATAAACATTTAAGTAGATCAAATAAGTAAACAATTAACAAAAACAAATAAATGAACACGTAAGAAGATCAAATAAGTAAACATGAACCTTTTAACAAAACTAATAAGGTAAACATTTTAAAAGATCAAATAAGTATGCATTTAACAAGAATAAATCGAGAATTAACCACACTTTCGCAATAACATATGTTTATGTAAGAGTGCGAATATATATATATATATATAAAACGTAGAATCCTTGGTATTTTGCAAGGTAAATTTCAACGGAGACAAACTCCAAAAAGAATTCAAGTAAAAATTTATTGCTAAATTTAACATAGTAATATAATCAAGAAAAAGTTTGAATATTTTACAAATCCATGGGTAATAAATTTATTACCCATGTAAAATATCCAAAATTTTTCTTGTATATATATATAATACAGTGAAACAGATTTTTCTGCGGATGACTATATAGTCATCCGCAGACAAATCTGTTTCGCTTTATCACTGCTCACCAGTATGGTTAGACATCCGATTGCTATTTTACCCAGGATTGAAACCCGATCAAATTGGTGTCAGTCGGCGATTCCACCTCTGAGCTATGGGCGTTCGGTAGAAGGAGGCAGACTTTTAACGTGTATTATGTAAACACACGCCAGTAGCTAAGAGTGTTCTAATCCATTACTGAATAAATAATGCGTAAATGCTAGAGTAGATTTTTCAAAGTTTACCATTCTTCTAGAGTGCTCTATCTGGGTGTGAAAGCGTAAATAGTCATCCGCAGACAGAGACAAACAATGAACCAGCAGTTTGTACAATACATCATCGGCATAATTTCTCCGGTGTTGAGTTATCAGAGTGCGAAAGACCGTGCACACATTTCAAATGGTACGGATACGAGAGTTGCTCATGAAGTATCCTCTATACTGCACTATGAGATGTATAACATGATAGGCTCACTTAACGTGCTGACACCTGGGTAATCTTTGACAGCCTGTAGAATTTGTTCTCCGTGGTCAGGCGCACGAACCGATCTCGGTCTTCCACCACTCACAGTTTGTTGTGCCACAGATCCTGTTTCAGCAACGCGACGCTAAACAGCAGCAAAAGTTGAATGACTCGGCTGCGTTCAGTCTGAAAATGCAATCTGATACTATTACCATTCGCACGGCCGTATGTAACACTTTTATCTGCCTGCTAACGATATAAGTGTCCTGCCAGTGCTAAACGGAACACGTCTCAGTTAACCCACTACTATAAATGTTGAAGATAGACTAGCCATAAATTTACACACACACACACACACACACACACACACACATATATATATATATATATATATATATATATATATATATAAGAAGAATGTGTGAGAAGCCGTGAACGTTTTGTTTAAAGTGTATATCTATTGTTATTATTATTATTATTGTTATTACTTGCGTTTTGATATTTATGATATATTAAATGAGCATAATGGTATTTATATCGCTACACGTGTTTTGAGTTCAAAGTTGACTACTTTCAGGCTAAAAGACTTCTGACTTTACATATCGAGATCCGTTTGTTTTTCTGGTGGGCAAAAATATCGTATAGATAGATAGATAGATAGATAGATAGATGGTCGGTGAGCCGGTCAGAAAGTTCATATGCGTGCGTATTTTTTAATTTTTTTTTCTCACACTAGCTCGTTAAATCTCTTCCGTTTTGGGAATCATTCACCTTTCGTTGGCGAGAAAAATCTTTTAAACTGACTTGCGAATTTTGATTTCGTCTTTATATTTCAAAATTCTTTCAACAATTCTGATTCAGTTCGATGGGTCATCTACATAGTTCTTTTTGTTGATTTTAGAATATTAATTGATTTGAGCTTTCCCAGTGTCTGAAGTTGAAGACAGAATCTCTCTAGATGATATTCATAATTGACCGATGCTTTTGCTCATGGAATCTCTCATTTTTCTTAATGTCATTGCTTTACATCGACTAAATTGTATCCCCGCTTTTCTCGGATCTTAAGAAGCAACGTGGGCGCGGAAGGACTCAGAGAACAACCAGTCTGGAACATGCGGTAATCACGAAACCATCGGCCAATCCGGTATCGTGAAAATATAGTACCACAACAAGAAAAACACGAAAAAGAAGAAAACATTCTAGCATACGTTTCCACTCACAAAAAAAAAAAAACAATCCAGAATTATTCATAAAGATCCCACATGGAATTATTCAACAATAATGAAAAAATAAAAGAAATCTTAAAGACAACCAAAATAATTAACAGCAAACACCAGCCCCAAAATTTAAAAGACATTCTAACCTCATCGAAATTCGAACAACACACAACACAGGGGGTCACATAATGCAACAAAAAAAGGATGTGGAGTATGCAACATAATAATGGAAGGAAAACACTTCCAGTTCGAAAACGCAACTACATTCGAAATAAAATCGAATCTGAGCTGCAACTCGAAAAATGTAGCTTACGCTCTAAAATGCGACACAATGAATAATAGAATTTCCCTTCATAGAAGCCACATAACAGGGATTTATATGTTCCCTAACATTTGCATGAATGTAGTGATGGCAAATGCAAAGTTATACCTATATATCAAAACACAGATTACGAAATATTAATAATGCAGGAAGAAAGATTCATGAAAAATACAAGCTTTTGCTCAACAAAACAACATGAAAAACACACACCGAAAAACATACAGACGCACACATACATACACACACACACCAAATTCAAAAGATAACCATAAACAATAAAAAAGAACCAGATGACCCATAAAAAACAATTCTAAAACATAAAGACGAAATAAAAAACGCTCTCTCACACACACACCAAATTTAAAACACCGACAAAGCAATAAAAACTGACATCAACTGACCGATGAAAAGGATTATAAATAAACAAAGGCGATTAGAAGATAATTTTAACATACTAAAAGGGTAACCCCAGACCAATATCATTTCAAAATGGAGTAAGCACTTGATTCATTCATCTGTTTATTTATTTATCTGTTTATCCATTTATACACGTGCTGATGTGAAAAAACAGACCATTCAACGTGCCAACATTTGATTTGTTTTATCTTATTTTATTTTATTTTATTGATTTTATTTATTTTCTTATTTTTTCTACTTATTTATAAAACAACAACTTGGTGATCAGAAACAAAAGGAACTCAATACGTAAAGCCACAAATTTATTCTCTTAAAGAGAGTCAATTTCAGACTCGAAACACGTGTAGCATCACAAATACCATTATGGTCACTTAATGTATCATAACATTAATAATAACAACAACAATAAATATACACTTTAAAGAAAACGTTCACAGCCTCTCACACTTTTTACTCTCTCTCTCTCTATATATATATATATACATATATATATCAATTGTATAATTACTTAGTTTTTGGTCATAATAAAATTAGACTAGTGCACATTTTTATTAAAAAGTGTTCAATACAATTATATTGTAGAACTTTTAAATATTTTCCATTTGTAAATGAGTTCTTACGCGACCCAGGTTTCTACCATGAGTGGTGCCTTCAAGTGATTTTCAATAACTGATTTTAATGTTTACTGTTTTTTTTAAAGACGCTCACCTAACGGTGTTTTTTTTTTGAACGCTCACGTGGTAGGGAATTTTTAAACGCGCAATTTTTTAAAATTACAATAAATTATAACTTTTGCATCCATGGTTGTATGAAACTAATAAGTATTTTCTTAGTATGGTTACACTTAGTCATAATTTCCGTTCCTTCATTCAATAATTCAGTTTTGTTTGGGAATAGCATAATCTTGTACAAAACAAGACCACTCCTAAAGAATGTAACTGCAGGGACAAAAATAAGTGTTCACTTCAAGGACTTTGCAATACAAAAGAAGTCATTTACAAGACTTAAATGGCCAAAATAAAATATATTTATGATCAACCAGAGACATCTTTAAGACCAGGTGGTTCGATCACAAGTTTACATTCAAAATAGAAAACTTAAAAAACTGTATAAAATTGGCTAGCCACGTATGGAAACTGAAATCAAAATATAGAAAAGACCCATACAAAATGTGGAGTATAGTAAAAACAATCAAACTTTACAACGGTGGCAAAATATGTAGATTTTAAGGGTAAAAAAGAGGTATGAGAAAGAAAGGCAAACGTATGTAGAACTGTGTATCAATCAGAGTCTAAGAATTTAATTAAGTATTTTTCTATGGCAACATGTGGTCATTAAATTGCTTTTTCCTTCAACTTATAATATACTATTAACTTGTATAAGTTTTAATATCTATTTAATCAATATTATATCATAATACAAAACAAATTTCTTTTTATGAAGAACTTTTAACCATATTCTAAGGTGAACATTTTGCGATGTTTTTATATGACATTTATTCCACTACGTTTATTTAATAGATTTTTATTCTTAAGAAATTTAATAATATATAGGTTTTCATTTAGACACTAGGGGTATGGGTCGTTTAAGGACTTAAATATTCTAGATTTTTTTTTAATTTTCCAAAAAAAAAAAAAAAGGAGTGAGAGATCACGCTGGAAAACCTCCCCACTGAGACCTGTTATAGCAAAAAACGATTATTTAATGTGGGAACACCAAGCACGTAATCGGAATCTTGTCTGGATTCCTCTCTGGAAGGCAGAGGATCCTACGAGGTTGAGTTCGCAGCGGAATTTTCTCTCTAAACTCTCTTTGTGTTCTTTATTTAAGGCGTCTTGACTAGTTCATTTGTGTTCATTTGTTGTAAAATTTTCAACAAAGCATGCATTATATCTATGGTCTTTCCCATTGTAATATTTAGCTTTTGCTATAATATTCCAATAATTCTAACCCTGCCATCATTCTTTTATTGTCAGAAATGTTTGGAGAGAGCAGTACCCTTAAAGTATTTTACATTGCCTAAAGTCATTCGATAATAATAGAAACGAAATTTACAAAATAAAATTTGACAGCGTTACCTGAATATATGCTTGCTCGGTATACAATATTACCAGTTATACATTAGCCACTTCAGATCGTATTTTTCAGCAGTTGCATTTATTACTTTTTTTAATTACTTTGTTTTCTTTGCTGGTCATGTATGTGTTTGATATATTACTGATATGTTGGGATATTGGTTTAGTTGATCTTAACATTGTTTTTGTTAAAAATCATTTTTAGTATTAGTGAATGATTAAAGTGCTTATGAATTAACTTAAGGAAAATTCTTCCAATATTCGTTTGATCATTACGAATAAAGAGTGGGTTAAATCCTATTATATTACGCCTACGGTATCTATCATTTTCTTCTTTTTTTATAAATACACTAAATTTGCTTTATGGTTGCTTAGGACAATAATTTGTTGCTAAATTGATGGCAGACATTAGTAGATTGTCGGTGATGAACGTGTAAAAGCCATAAATGTCGAACGGAATGAACGTACATTCTTTCTCTCTTTTTATATTAATAAACCATTCTATTGTTACAGCTGTTTTATGCCACTGGTTAATTCCTAGAGCATCATTCGTATATTGGTATTTTTTAAGGATGTTTTTACTAATTACGTTGGTTAAGTAATCGACATTGTGTGTTGTTTAGAAAATTTGCTTTGTGTTCTTTAACAGTGATGAATGCTTGTTGTTTTGTGGAATTTGTAAATCATATCTTAACAGCATTATAGGCAAACCAGTGTACTGGGGTCCCTCCGACAACCAATCACAGGAATAAAAGTAATTGTTTGATAATATTGTACATATATTTATTTTACTGTTACTTCAACAAAACTTGTGTTAAAATATTAAAAACATGCTGTTAGCAGCTACTACTCAACATGATAAACAATGTTTGTAGAACACAATAATACTCAGTAAGCCACACAGATTTGATGGCACCGTATGAAATTTATACGAACTTCTTATTATAACAAGTATTTTCAGCATTTCTATTCATAAAATTTCCTTGTTATTGCCTTAAAGTTAATGTTCTTTAGGAATATGATGTCATTTTCCATGCATATCAGTCAAAGCCAGTTTAAACGATATTGCCTTATTGTGCTTTGAAGCTGATTATTGATAGATACCAGTCTTGCAAAAAAGCCAAGCAGTGCTTGAAATGGTCACATTCATTTAAAAGGTCATCCTAATTCAGGTCTTTGTAATACATATTAACCAAATATTTACACTTCTTCTTTAGTGCATCAGAAGCAATGGTTTTCAATTCACTAAATAAAGAAAACAGATTTCCACTCTGTGAATAAGCCCCTGCACGTTTTGTCAGTTCAAAGATTAGAGTGTCCAGAATAGAGTGAAAACTTTACACCTTGAACTTTTCAATTTCACTGAGAAGAACCTTTTTTGTTGAACCATCATATCTATTAAGGCGCACATTTCGTTTTTGTTCCCGCTTTTTTTCTATCCCTGTAATCTGTAACGGGACACATATTCCTGGCTTTGAATTTATACTCACTAAATTTATCACTAGTTTCCTTAAGATAGATTTTCATAGATTCAAGAAGAATCGTGGCAACGTGTATGTTCACATTTTTTAATTGCGGGATCTTGTTTATATTCATTCTTTTTAGTATGTCTTTCAAATAATAGTAAGAGAGATTGTTTCTAGTTTTTCCATTTTTTTTTTCTTTACTCAAACCTTCTGTCTCTCACCTGATATTTACTTACTGTTCATTGTCAGCTAATAGAGAATCCTGTGTATGTTTTATTTTTTCTACACCATCATGCAGAGTATGAAAAGCATCAAACTGTGCATGTGTTTCAGACAGACGCTTGATCACAAACCATTTTCCTAAAGCTGATGTCAATACATTTTAGCGGTGAGTAGAACCAACAAAAAATGAATACAGATGAGGAACAAAGTTAAAGAATTTTAGAACCTGTAGACAACACTCTACTGCTTTTACTCCTACCAAGTTCAGGCAGGAGACATAGATAGCAACCTTATTGAGTTGATGAATCCGTGCATGCAATCCAGTGTATAGTCCAGACATATTTGAGGTATTATCGTGTGACTGAGCACGGCAGTTTGATAGTGGAATGCTTTTCTCGTTAAGAAAATCTACAACAGTGTCTGTTAAATCTTTTGCTCCAGGAGAAAAGATGGAGAAGAACATCACGACACGTTTCACAGGCTCATAACCTTTAATGTATCGGACAGTAAATGTCATTTGGTCTGTGTGTGAGATATCTAGAATGGAATCTACACTTGTTAAATAATACTTACTTCTTCAAGAATACTAGAAAGAATCTGTTATTCTATTAATTCAATAAATTCATTACAAATAATTGAAAATAAATATGACGAATTCACTTTCTCGGGATTTCTATACATTTTGAGATGTTCTTCCAGGAAAAGGCCAAATTCACCCAGTAGCACTAGTATAACTGAATAGCCATTTTTTACTGACCCAATAATCTGATTTTCTCCACGAAACGGCAAACCTCTGAAAGCAAGAAAGCGAATTACAGAAACCACACGTGTCAACACTTTATGCTAATATTCCTGCTTTGTTTGATGTTGCACAAGTAACAAAGAATCGACACTTTCAGTTTTTATGCCTTATCAAATATGCTGTCATGTACTTTCGATATATTCTCCGTTTTCATGTTCTTCAATAACATTGTTTTGCTTCCAGTCATTGAACCCCGATATAGCAAATGGAAATTCTTTTTTGAACGACAGGCGACATACAAAGCATTACAGACAACCTTGGGATGATGAATAGAGTAGCAGTTAACGTTTTACACATTCGCCATTCCGCAGTTCACGTTTGAACACATTGATAAATACGTTGCCTTCATATTCTCTAACCCAGTTTTTTATACACGCTGTGCGAATTTGAAAGGTTACTATCATGATTCTGACACGATGAGAGCCCACTACTGTGTTAGTATAATTAATGTTCCATAGCCTTGGATCTTTCTTTTGGATTGCAAATTCCTTTACTGTTAGAGATTTGGGTATTTCTTTTATAAATTGTCACCAGAAGCAGAAACAGTTAATGATGGTATGTTTTCTGAAACTGAATGATTAGTAGTAGGAATGGGTGTAGATAAGGATGCTATATCTAAAGGAACAGTACCAGTAACTGACAGTGCAGGAATGGATGCTGATGCTAGTAATAGTACTAAAGTAGGTTTGATGTTAGTTACTTTTTTTTCCTTCATAATTGCATTAATGTTTAAGTCAAAATATATAATAACTCTGATTTTTTTTATTTGTGGAATTCTTCATCCGAAAGCTGAATAGCGATAATCTCTCAAGTTACTAATTGACCGAAGCAGGAGATCAGTATTCTTTAGAAAGGAACTATTTAATGATGAAAATATAAAAAAGATCAGAAACAGGAAAAACATGATTAAAAAGAAAAACGTCGCACTAATGAATTCCTTAAGCTGGAAATATAGAATATTAACCTAATTGGGCATAAGTAACTTTTCAGTTCGATAGCCGAGATATACAACCCTACGGAAGTAGGTTTTATTTGAAAATAAAATTACAATAACAAAAGTAGCGCTAGCTGCACACCCAGTAGCCATCCCTGGTTATGACTATTTTCAGGCGGGTATTGAATTGCATTTTTTATGTGTCTCTACGGAAACGTCTTGCAAGAAAAAAACCTTGCCCCAAAAGTGCCGAGAAAATTCAGCCTTCATTTGTACAGGCTACAACTGCGTCACTAATTACAAAAGTAGAAGTAATATATTCTTGTTTACAAATGTATTTACCATTGAGCACCGCAATTAAAATGATTCCTTGAAAACATATATTGACAGCCATTTAAAATAATATAAATATACCAAAGGAATTAAGTTACTCCACCCTATTATTAAATACTGTATTCATTTAATTCTTTTGTGTGTGTGCAAAAGATTGTTTCTGAATGTATAGAGACCGTTTGAAAGAGACGGACATTCAAGACGAGAAAGAGGCAAAAAATATTTTAACTTGATAATAACTGTTAAAAATTCCAAATCTTAACAGTTACTCTCTTGACGTTATATTTTTACTTCCAAAACTCAATTTTCAATCTGATTTGAACCTGATCAGACACTATTGAGATCAGTTACCTTGTTATTTGTTTTGCCCGTGAAAGGAAAACTAACTGGATATTCATATTTAGTAGACCCTACTATTTAAAAATTCATAACATTTTAGGTATAACTCATTAATGTTTTTTTAATTATTGAGCCTCATTATTAAAACTCATCTACAAAAATTCACTTTACTGTTAATCTGTTCTCTTTGTACAATCTACGATACTTACGACATCTCGATATTTTAAAACATGGATATTAGAGTTAGTTATTCCAGTGTTATCAGAAGAAAATATACCTAATTTATATAATTATATGAATAACAGATAAAAATGTGAAGAGATTTTTTTATTAATGGAAGAAAAATAGAACTAAAAGCCAGTTTTGAAGAATCACGTTATTTTCCAATTAGGATTTACTCTAGAAAATCGTAATACTTTTTTTCAGTTATCTTATCGAGTACTTGTAAAATGTACTGTACACAATTAGTGTTTCGTTTATTGGTAAGTAATTTAACACACTAGTCATTTAGAGTTATTGAACTTGTTTAGGAATAAAAATTCAGAAAAATATCTATTTCGCTACAGTTTTTTAATGATTATTTCGAATAAAAACTCATATTACAAAATTTCTTTTTCTTAAATAAAGTCATTTTTACCGAAGATTATTTTAATTAAATAATTATTAATTTATTGTACGAATTTTTAAAAAAACTTTCTTCGTAAAAATTTACTCATACAAATTATTGCACCCCACTGTTTTCTACAGTGTAAGTAAATTTTAAAACACAAATATTTTAATTTCTATCGAGTGAAAACAAATTTCTATTAAAATTTTTTCAATCATTTTTCTTACTTATAATACTAAATTTATAATAGTAAAATTTACTTTATCTGTCTATATTTCTGATACGAGGTATTCTAATTATTTACATTGATCTTATCTTACTATTGCTGACCATTTCTAATGAGGTTTTTTAGTTTTTCTGTGTATTAGTATAATAAACCCTGTTACCGCGTTACTCTAGAGAATCTTGGGAGGTCTGTGGCTAACAGCGTTATAGAATTTCAAATAATAATTTTTCCAATTATCAGGAGTGTAAGTGCTATTTATATAACAATGAGTGAGTGAGCTTAATGTGAGCTTAAAATGAAGGTGAACAAAGCCTTGGAGAGTCGAGTTAAAGGAGTGGTACTGAGATATCTTGAAAGGTATGACACATAGAACTAGAACAACCTACCCCAGTGGACGAAATAATGGTTCCGGTTCGAAATTCCAAAAGAAGAAGGCCTAAGCGTAAAACCGTCGAAACTTTGTGAATGTGGCAACAAAGATGAGAACAACAGTCAGAACCATGTAAATGTTTTAAATAAAATTTACTTTTATAGAAAATTTTGATGCGTTTTCGTCAAAAGTACATGGGAGTGCTAAAATGTTTAAAATTTTCATGGTCAGATATAGGGTTAAGCTGAATGTTAAAGTTGAGCACCTTTCATTGTCTGGATGTTGGAATTTGCAATATTTTAGCGTACCTGTACAGACCCGGACAGCTTTAATGCTATTCTTATTTTATTTTTTTTTTTGCTTATAAATATATTTAGTTCTATTGTAATTAATTTCCAAAGTTCATTATTTTAAAAATGTTTCCTTTTTTACTTTTTATTCTTCCTCTTTATAGATTGTTAATATATTTCTCTTTTTATTTGTATTCAATTTTATATGTGATACACGCTTTGGGCGATCATGTCTCTAAAGAGACATGACTGACTGAGCAGAAGATTATCCCCCAGTAAGTTGCCATTGCGTTCTGCGGTAGATTTGTTGCCAGCCAAGGTTAAAGAACCCAATCTGTACTATCATTTAACCCATAACTGGAGGGAAGAGACGGATTAATACCTTTCTCAATGGTATCTGTGTGTAAGTGAATGCAAGGAATTCAACTGGAATTCGAACTTGGCTCCCCGATTTGTCGTTCCGAGTCAATATCAACTACGCCACAACGCATATCCTTGACTTTCTTGCAAGCACTTAAAAAAAGAATCTTTAGTCAGCTAGCTTTAGGGCCTTTGATTTTGTATTCAAATTTCAAAAATATGAGTTTATTCTTGGGAACGTTCAAAATTACAAGTAAACTTGCATTTGTCAAAGTTCAATTTGCCTTCTGAACAATGTTCATTCCGTTTTTATTATCACTATTCACAAGACATAGTCATTGACCATAATTTCTTATATCTTATTTTTATATTATCTTATATTTTTTATATTATTTTATTTTTTATATAATTTCTTATATTATCACTATTTACTAGACATTGTAATTGACCATAATCTTTTCCGTCAAAAGGGAAAAATCTAATATCACGACTACATGTTGGAGAAAACTTACACAAAATGTAAGGTTCATGCATTTTCAATGTGCTTTTTAACAAAAATGGAAGGTAGCTTTTAGTAAAATCATTCGTTCCGTTTGCAGCTGGTATAATAAACCCTGTTACCGCGTTACTGCGGAGAATCTTGGGAGGTCTGTGGCTAACAGCGTTATAGAATTTCAAATAATAATTTTTCCAATTATCAGGAGTGTAAGTGCTATTTATATAACAACATGAGTAGCAAAGGTGACAGTTTAATAAAACCGCCGTACGTATAAATATATACTGAAAACTCGTCAATGAATCTAGCTTGTTACTCATACATTTTGTTATTGGATATTTCACAACTGACGGATTGAGACCTTGTGAATATTTGAACTAATCTCTTTAGCAAATATTCTTTGCTCATTATTTGGGGCATCTCATAAGTGATCCAATAATTTTATACCAACATTTCTTATTTTCCTTTGAAAATCAAAAGAAGCAAAAAAAAAGGAGTTTATGTTTTAGCACATTTATTGACATTAAATTAGAGCATTGGTATGTGCCGTTGATATGTAACATAGTTGAAGATATGTCTGCCGTCAAGATAACCTTGCAAAAATATCAGAATTAAATTAAATAAAGATTATCTTGACCGTAATACTTAATTGTATTCTTTCCTGGGCGTTAGGTTTACTGAAAGGAGTATGGTCAGATTTGTCAGATATGTCAAAACAAAATTGTTATCACTTCTTTATCTTTTATCACAATTACTGTAAATAAACTGCTTCTGGTCTCTAGAAAATAATGATTATTAATTGTTTGGAAAACTTAAAAAATACACTTGTTCATGACAGTTTAGTTACACACGTTATATGTTTTGATTAAACATGTTAGAAATATTCTTATTTCTTTCACTTAAAGCCATAAATTGTGAAATTAGCAGTTTTATACACAGAGATTAAGTTTGTACAAAAAGTTTGATTTTTTTTTGTCTTTAGTCAGTAATTGTTATTTCCTAGTTGTTTCTGTTTAGAAAGCAAAAAAAGATCATTATTATTCTTTTCAAAAAGTATTTTTCTGAACTGAACATCAATGTTTTAAAACTAATCTACTTTCCATTACATTCCAGACAGATTCAGCACTGAGTTGCTGAAGGAGAATTTTCACTAGAACTTTCTAAAAGTTTCAAGAATTTCTAGAATGTTCTGACAACATAGATGGCAGTGTAAATACAGGAAGCGTTAAGTTTACTTTTAGCTATCCAAGTGGTAGATGCATTTCTCACAGATGGCATCAAGAGGTTGTAAGCATCCGGCAGAGGCATTTTGTTATGTATGTGGTGAATTTATAAAGACCAGAGCTAAAGAGTCGTGTATTCTGTAGCAACACTTGCTAAAAGGTGTGACGCCTAAAAGGCATATTCCGGCATGCCTGTCAGGAATGAAGACAAACCCAAGGCTCCCTAATTCATCAGCGATTTCTGCAAAAGAACTCTAGAAGGTAAGATGGAAAGTTTTGTTTTTATTCGGCTAGTGGAATTTTTAAATGTTTTGAAATTTTCTTAATTTAAAAATTTTTTACTTTTATTTTTTAAACCAGTGTTATTTAAAAAATATACATTAAATATTTTTCAAAAATGGTGCATTAGTTTACACAGCATCATTGATATTTTCTATACTGGATCATTTACAAGAGCCATAAAAACACGAAATATTAAGGATGTTCAGTATTCAAGATTCTGTATTCTTTTGACATTTACTATATTAATTGGTGTTCAAAGTCAGACTTTTACATATCCAGCGCACAATTTTTAGAATTTTTCAATAACACAGGATAAAATATATTTGTATTCTTATACTCATATTTCTATTTTGTTCTTTTGCAGGATGGTACAGAGGTGAAAACAGTCATGAAATTCGCAAGAGCCACTCAAGTAATTACTTCTTCTGCACAGTGGACCCTTCCAAATGCTATCATATATCCAAACCATCTGTCATCCATCGCCCGGTTGCTACATTGCCCTGAGATCTCCATTCCCACTCATCCACAGGGAGATCAACTATTTTCAGAACAGGATCAAGTAATTCATTCAAATTATAGAGATGCAAATGAAGTGAGAAACCCATAGTACTCCAACGGAGAAGACCTCAACTACCTAATTAGGAACATTAGTCTCACAAAATTCAGTGTCAAGCTTTTGGAGTCGAGACTAAAGCAACAGAATTTTTTAAATGAAAGTGTGCAAGTCGCAGGTCAGAGAAATTGCCACCACTGTTTTTCAAACTTTTTTCCCGTTAAGATGGACTTGGCTTCTGCCACAATGTAACCGGCCTGTTTGAGGCAATTGGAATCGTCTGTAACTCTAGCGAGTGGCGCCCATTCATTGACAACTCATCCATGTGTCTCAAAGGCGTGCGTCTTCTTAAAGGCAAACATGTATCCATCTTTCCCCGTGGCTTATTCGTGCATTCTCAGAGAGTCTCCGTTTTTTCTTTGTCTTTGGGACAACAGTGACACTGCGACACATTACCACAGGCGGGTTACAGCAGACTGAGTTCAGTGTGGAGAGAAACAACGTCCAATGGTATCTACTGTTGGACAAAGTATTTTTCCTCCACTGTACTTAAAAACAATTTGTCACAGCTTTAAATAAGAAATCTGCAGCCCTCAAGTGCTTTCAAGACTTCTTCCATAAGCTATCTGCAGCAAAAATCAAAGATGGTGTCTTCGTAAGACCGCAAATAAAGAAGATCACAGAGTGTAAGAAATACCCCAAGAAGCTCAGTGGGACGGAGAAGGGAGTGTGAAATATCTTTGTCGCAGTCGTTCAGGGCCTCATGGGAAATTACCAAGCCGAAATCTATATGAAGGTTGTCGAAGAACTACTACAAAATGGGCTGAAGAATGTCCCTAAAGGTTTATATACTTGACGCTCATCTTGATAAATTTATGAACATGGGGGCGTACTGAGAGGAGCATGGAGAGCGCTTCCAACAGAATACACCGGACTTTGGACTCTGCTACAAAGATCCGTGAAAGTAATTGACAGTAGAAGCATAAATCGCGAAAAACTATTCATTTCTAAATATTTTATGGTATCTTTTGTGTAATCCGAAAATAAATAAATGCTACTTTTGAATCGTTTTGTTCCACTTTGCGTGAACGCAAATGTTCACGTTAGCCAGTTTACCCAATAGAAAAAAAATAGATAAATTTTAGAAATATTATTATCCTGGTTACAAAAGCAAAGTTTGAAGAAAATATGAGCCATTATTCATACTTTCTAGGCTTAAGAAAATAGGAGGTAAAAGTTATTACCCAAGAACAAAAATCGTGTAACACAGTGTTATCCGCCATTTAGCTTATATTAAAGCAATTCAGAAGAGGGTGAAGTCCTTCATACAAATTACAGACCTGCAACTGTGGAGGGAAATCCAAGAAGATCTCAACTACCTAATCAAGAACATTAGTCTCACAAACTTCAATGCAGTATTTACATTGAGAATTATATTCTCACTACTAAAAAGATTTCGCCGCTTGAAGGAGATTTTTCCTCATTTATCTTGTCCAAATTCTATGCATATATCATCGCTGATACATTTCAGCCTTTAATGCCCTTCCAATTCATCATCATTTCTGGAATACAATTACAAGGCATCCATATAAAATAGAGAAGTTATGATTTTATCTTTGATCTTACACGTATATAGTGTATTGTTTAATAATTTGAATAAAGGAACTAATACATGACAAAAAAGAAAAGAAATGTCTCCTCGAAAAATTTCTCACTACATCTTTCATGAATTTTCATAAGATCACGCCATTACAATGGTAGACTAACAGAACTATCTTCCAGAATTACATATTATGTCGTATGGCTTCCACAATTGAGTGTGGTATTTTTATATTTCAAGGGTCTTGATAATGCACGAGTGTGAAATGCTATCGTAAACTATTTTGTAGTCTATCCATCTACACTGAGATGTTTATGGTTTTGTCTGTGTTTTCAAGAATCAACCTGTTTATAAGCAACTGATCTTTGTAGCCATGTGAGTCCCTACGAGAACCTTTTAGCTCAGTAAGGCATATATTGTGCTATTCCAGCCGACTGTATGTTCTTTCGGTCATGGAGATTAACAACTTGTAAATGTTAATGAACAAGTGATAGGTCGATAGCTTTTAGGGTTTCCCTGTTGTTATGTCTTAGTGTGAAGTATGTGACACCATGGGAAAACCCTTCTGGTGTTACTGTGGTCTCTAGCATCCTTAAAATTTTATGATTTTAAAATTTATGAAAATTTGGTGAAATCTTGGAAATGTTACTTGATGTATTTGTAGGATAATAAATGGCACAATAAATGTTATCTTTCTAATGAATACTCTAGTTTTCACATGTTCATTATTAAAAAGAAATACTTTGTCATACTCTTGCCTTGAATAGAGGTTTTCATATTAAAAGTTAAGTATAACTGGTATTTAAAATAGTATGATTTCGATAAAATATTTTCGAATTGTAATGTTCAAATAAATAGACGTCCCGAAATTACAATTTAATGAAAATAGATAGGCTTTTTTATCGCCCGGTTCATACTCCTCCCCTTCCTGTTGAACAAGAGTAGAAGTTCATCCGTTGTTTCCTGTTTAAAAAGGGGTTTCCGGTTTTTTCCACTTCTCAAGCCTTAACAGTGGTGCAGTAACGAGGCTACCGGGTTGACAGATTTCTGATTGCACCTTCTGACTGACAGTTTATTCTTGCGCGGCGTCTTGAGAGGCTGCTCTGATTAACAGTTGAATAATATCGAGGTTCTTGCAATACCATGTTGCGTATGGATGGGTTTCCATGAAAGCACCTCCGGTGAGCAACCCTGAGGCAACACTATGCTGCAGCCTGTGCCAGTTCCCTTCTCAAATATATAAAACTACACCAGCCAAACAAAAAGCATAGAAACCCCTACACATTTATTTCTCTAGCATCCATGATATTCGTACCAACTTTTGCGGTTGAAATCGTTCCTCATCTAAAAGTCCCCAGACATAATAGCTCCCTGTGAAACTAAACTTAACTCTGGAATCCCTTTCTCTGATTTCTCAATTTCTAATCACCTTCCTCTCTTTAGGTGGGGTTCTAATATCTACATGCGTAGGTTGGGAATTTATTTCCACAAATATCTCTTTCTGGTTAGGGAGATCTCTTTTGAATCTGCAGACCATTCTTACATGTGTCTCCGTCTCTCTCTACTAAATTAAATCACCTATCTCTACCACTCCTCTTCCTTTCATGACTTGTGTGTTCAATATCATTGTTTGCTGATAAATGAAACAATGTATAGCATTTCGCAAGTTCGGCTCTAGAAATTACTGGCGACTCTGCAAGTGTGCTGAACATTAGCAGACCCTCAACCTCTACTCTATTCAATCAATTCTACAGCAAATAAGGTTGAATTCTTTGCTCGCAAATTCTCCTCCAACTTCACACTTGACTCGTCTCTAGTACCTACACTCGTTTCCGTCTCTTGTATTGGACATCATTTCTAAATTAGACACCCATAAATCTCAGTCATCGTCCTAAAGAAATGTACTCTACAACTACTGCCTTTCTGCTTCATGCTTTCATGTTTAGTTGGAAGTCCTCATCTGTAATTCTTTTTTTAAGAACTCTAGTGAACTTTCTGACGCCTCTAACTATCGCCCTATTAGCCTCGGCAAAGTATTCTAGGCTCTAATTAATGCTGAAGTAGTTAAGTATCTCACCTCTCACGACCTTCTCTCTGACAACTAATATGATTTCCGCTTCACCAGCTCTACTGCTGAAGTGCAAACGGCCATCACTGAATATTTATACCAGGCTCTTTATAATAATGGCGGATCCCCAGCAGTTTCTCTAGATATCGCAAAAGCATTTGACATGATGGCCTCCTGCACAAACTACAGGGCTACGATATTTCTTGAAGATTGTTTGAGTCAATTCAATCGTTCCTATTTAATTGTGAAATGAAGGTTGTTTTGAACAGGAAAGTTTCACACGAACGCAAATGTTCTTCAAGGTTCTATCCTAGGTTCTACGCTGTTTCTGATTTTTATCAATGATCTTCATGATGTAATCAGTTCCCAAGTAGGCATCTATGCAGAGAACACCACTGTTTATTCTCGTCTCAATAGGAAATCTGCCAAGGATGACAAAGCAAACCTGGGTGCTACTTTTAAAACGGACCTCTAATCAGTGGTTAGCAAGGACAGGAAAAGGCTTGTAAATTTTAATGCCTCCAAAACAAAGCTGTTCTCCTTTAACCACCACAAAGAAATCTTCCTCCTGGGAAGTAACACACTCAGCCTCCTCGGCCTCACTTGAAGTAGAACTACATCAAAACCATAGCTGCATCTTCTGCTAGGAAGGTTGGGTCACTATGCCGAGCCAGGAAGTTTTTCTCGTCAGTATCCATCTTGCACATTTATAAATCTACCATTCGTCTGTGCATTGAACAATGTTGTCATATCTGGTCAGGTGTTCTTGTTATTCATCTCGAGGTTCTCAACAAAATACAAAGAAGGATCTGCAATGTAATCGGTCTTAGCTTAGTATCTCGACTTTAATCACTTTCTCACCGACATGATTTGGGGTCTCTGTCTCTTTTACAAATATCTTTATGGCAACTGCTCTGATGAGTTTTTTTTTCTGGTGCCTCATCCACTTCAGTTAAAACGTGCAAGTAGATCGGTGTCTAGGTCCCACCCTTTTATCGCTGAAATGGTTTAATGTAACCGCCACTTCTACTCGATCAGTTTTTTCTCGGGGTCTCCCTTCTATTTACTTGCTTCCCCGATAGCTACGATCTCCAAAAATTTAAATGCAACACCATTGCTATCTTCTATCTTCTTGAACCCCGTTCATCTTTCATCCTTTCTTTAATGCCCACTGTGGTCAGCCTTTTCTCTCACTGTAATCCCCTGTGCGCTAGAGGCGGTTCTTCTTTGGTTGGGGGTGAAATGATTAAAAATTAAATAAAATAATTTCAAATATTGGATTCTAAACAACGTTTTCTTCTTGTGATCAAAGTCTCCCCATTTAAACTAAGAAAACCACTACGTACAGATTTAGTAACACTATTTTTTGCTACTACTTTATGTAGTTTTTTATTCAAAGCTACAAAAAATCAAAAATCTTTTCATAGAATACAATAATTCGAATTGTTTTGGGAAAAATGAAAAAAACAAGATGGCTATATTTTTCCTTTGACTCACATTGCATTGCAACTATTTATGGTCAAAAGTGCTAAAAGCTTTTAATTTCGAGGTTAAGAATCTCCACATCACTGGGAAAGGATAATTATTTCTTTCTTTAATATTCCCCTTCAAAAGTTGGCATGTGTTTCTTAATATGCTAAGCGTGTGGCACCCTACAAGAAAAGGACTCTATTTTACTTATTTCTATTAAAATAACGAAAAATGTACTTTCAGGTGATACACAGTGATAGATTTGCTAGCTAAAAGATCTTCTAAGATGAATTTTCACAATATCTTATAAGAGGAAACGTTTAAAGCAAAGATGAATCATTGATTTAAATAGTCAAATAAATTGTATATCATTTGGCAATTATGCAAGTAGGAAACAAAAAACGAGATCAGAAATACATAAAATGTGGCAGCAAGTAGTTACGCGTTGACTGCAGAAATGTTCAAAAATAAAAACAATAACTAAAAGAACAATAATAGTTGTTCATTGATGACAAAAGGATTATTGATGCGTTCTTCTTCTTCTTCATGTGCTGTGTTCCTTCAGGACGTAGGCGATCATGGACTTCCACTTGGCTCTGTCTGTTGTCGCTCTCAATGTTTTTCCTCTTGGTATCTTTCCCAAACCCCGCTCCGCCTTTCATTTGCTCAGGTCTATTAAGTATGTCTCACTCTGTTTTCCCCTGTCTCTCTTTCCTTTTATCCGTCCTGTGAGTATTGAATTCTCCAGGCCCTTCACCCTGATGACGTGTCCCAGGAATCTCATCTGTCTCTTCCTGATGTTAATTATGAGTTTTCTCATTTGCATCCTCTCCAACATCTCATCGTTGCTCACGTGTTCTGTCCATGGTATCCTCAGCAATCTTCTGTAAAACCACATTTCTGGTGCCTCGATCTTCTCCTTCATCTTTGATGAGATCCTCAAATATTCACTGCCATACAGAAGAACAGATATCACACAGTAATCCAGCATTCTTTTCTTTATTTCCAATGAGATTTTCTTGTCTCTCAGTACTCTGGTTAGCTTTTGAAATGCGTCCTTGGCCATGCCGATGCATCTTTAAATCTCACGCCTAGCTGTTACTTTTTCTGTTTGTTATGTGAGAGTGAAAGATTTTATAAGAGGTATGAAGCTAATTATTATACAATTAAGTATGTCTCGATATTCACGTAAGCATAACATGTCTCGAAAAGATTTATAACTTCCTTTATTATAGTTGCCCTGTTATGTTAGAATAAAATTTATTTTTGGAAGAACATTTATACTGCAACGAGAAAATATCTGAATTTTTTGTAAAAAGAATTTTAGTTAAAATTTGTTTTTTTTTACATTGAAAAAAGCGTTATCTACAGGATGAGCATGGGGCCTCATAAAAATGTGTCAATGAGACAAGTCAGTGAAAATATATAAAAAGATGTAAAATAGGTAGCAAAATGGGTCAGTGCGGCAAGCGGCTAAAACAGGTAAGTTAGGCAGTTGGGAAAAACTAGTAATTGAGACAGGTAGATAGAACGGGTCAAGAAGTATGCTAAAATGGTTCGTGAGACAGTTGATGGGCGTTGTGGTCCAGTTCATATCGGCACAGAACGAGAAATCAGAGAGCCGAGTTCGAATTCCAGTTGCATTCACTTACGTGCAAATACCCTTAGAAAATGTATTAATCCATCTTCTCCCTCTAACTATAGGTTAAATAGCAAGACAGATTGGTTGCCAACTAAGGTTATAGAACCCAATCTATCAGAGAAAGTAATGGCAACCTGCTGCGGGAAAGTCTTCTGTCCAATTGGTCATGTCTTTTTCGTGACATAATTGAGTATGTAAAAAGAGTAATCAGAGCTCTTTAAATTTTCACTAAAGTCTTTTCACATATTCTCTATAATCAGAGCTGTCAATTCTCTATGTAACTTTTAAAACAAAAAAGTTCTTTCGGGTTCTTATCGGAGCTTGACGGAATCTACCGAATTACAGGCGGCTAATGGCGGCGACGTAACAGTAGCGGTGTGGGGTTGTTTTATCCTTGTCGCCTGAAAATCTCCCTCCCAACTACTTAAAAATTATTTTCATAGCAGTGCGGGCTTTTGGTCAAGAATAAACAGAAATTTCAATTCTCCAAATAAGTTTTAAAACAATAACGTTCTTTCGGGATTCCTGTCAGAAACGCATTATTCAACAGTAACTCTTTACGTTAATCGGCGGCAGGTTTCATTCGACATTAACTCTTCAGTCATAAGTTCCGTGGTAGGCGACCAGTCGTGGCTCCCCAGTCGGGAACCCTTTTCACAGTTGTTACATTTCGACTGCAATTTCAAAAATAACTCAAAATCTCTCAAATTTTCTTCATAGCAGTGCGAACTTTTCGTTGTTCTGTGGTAGGCGACCAGCCGTGGGTCGTGGCTTCCCAGTTGGAAACCTTTTCCACGGTCGTTACATTTCGACTGCAATTTCAACAACTACCCAGCCAGCAACTCCGATTTTTCCTGCTGAGTCTCCATTTTTATAACCACCCCCAATTCTCTCGGGAGATCTAGCCGACTCAAAGCTTTTGACCAATGAGATTATTTTCCACCCACACGATTTACTGGGAGCCATGGCTCAACGAATGAAATATCAACAGCACATGACGTAATACCTTTCTGTCTTCTTTCTTTAGATTACATCATCTATCTTCCGATCCTACAATCTGTTCCCAGGAACAACTGTCGATGATCTAACCCTACCTGACCTCATCAAGTAAATCCTGACATTTTGTTATGGCTACTTACATATTACAAAATTCTAATTGGCCCAAAACAACTCGTTTCGAATACGAAAAAAAAAAAGAAAAATTATATTTTTCATTTTTTTCTCAACCGTCAGCCAATTTTTTTTATTCCCTGGATTTTTACAAGCACCCGATAGTATTACAAATAGTTTTTTTTACATAAACTCACATCGCGGATTACAATAAAGCACAACTAATAATACCACTAATATTAATTTCTCTCTCTTTTGTCAATAATATATCTAAGTAAATGGCAGAAGCGTCAGACCAGGTAAAGTTGCAAAAATCGATGCAGGGACGAATGATAATCTTATAAATGTACTAGGTAGATTTATATTTGTAAGAGAAAAATGAACTTTCTGAGCAGAGACCTTAACGATTGAATATGATCATTCTACTTCATATCAGAAGAAAATGTTAGATCATGAGGGCACAGTTAATTGCTCACCTGGTTGTTAGCATCAGCCATACTGACGGAAAGCGAAACGGGTTCTTTAAGATGATCAACAAATAGCATTTTAGATGTTTTAAAATTAACTAGCCACTTCTTGCCTAAGTTCATAATAGATTGTAGGTTATTTTCTGGATCAGGTGCCAATTTTATTTTATCGAATCTATCAGATTTACTATTAAGACAAAGTAAGTTTTTTTTTATCGACATAGGTACCGTGTCAGAAACTGATGACAACCGGAAGGTCGTTGAGGAAAATAATGAACAGAGTGGGGTTGAAGAATAGAGCCATGGGGGACGCCCGCATTAATACAAAATGATCTACAGGAGTAGCCGTTAAAGATATTTTAATTACGCGGAAAGATTGAATCAATTGAATGAAATGGCTAAAACCCCCATAACCCTTCAACTTGTGAAGACTCTGTAGAGCGCCTTCGAAATATGTAACAGCTCGAGCATTGCCAATATTATCTAAAGCGTGACAGACACTTTCTGTAATAAGCAACAACACATCGGCAGTTGGCCTAGCGAAGCCAAATATTACTTTTCTTTAAGACCCTGCAACATTGGCTGCTTAATCAATTCGGATTGGTTGAAGTCATTCGTAATTTACCAAAAGAGAGGTAAAAGACGAATAGGCCGATTATTTGAAAGATCATACAGTTCCATACCATTTTTAAAAATAGAAACTACAGACGATTTACAATTAAGTAACAGCAAGGAATTTATTATAGATCTTGGTTCAAACAGGAACAGGTTCCAACGCACATTTCTTAAGGACAATTCTAGAGATACCAACGAGTTTACATTCTTTTGGGGTATTAGTTTTGTAGATGATAGCGGAATCTATGGACGGAGATATATTCATATCACACAGTCATTATTATCACAATTCGACTAACTTATAGTTGTTTGGATATCCATCGACTATCCCACACCAAACATTGCTATGCTCATATCTCTCCTATCCAGCCCTGAGACTCAGGCAATTACGTGTGGATACGTCAGTTTCCATGATGCAAAAATTCCAAATGGATGCCAAAGGAGCAAGGTCGAGGCCACCTCATTCTGCTCTCAATAACAGTCAGTCAGTTAAGTGCTATACGTGATACACGCTTTGGGCGATCATATATCGAAAGAGACATGAGTGACTGGACAGAAGATTATCCCGCAGTAGGTTGCCATTACTTTCTGCGGTAGACTGGCTATAGAACCCAATCTGTTCTGTTATTTAACCCATAACTGGAAGGAAGTGACGGATTAATACCTTTCCCAAGGGTATTTGCGCGTAAGTGAATATAAATAAGTACATCGGCTCCCCGATTTGTCGTTCCGAGTCGATATCCACTGCACGACAACGCACATCCGGAACAGTAGGTCAATGTTGAGCGGGATCTCCAAATGATGTTTTGGATCTTTCTCGGTATATTTGCATAAGTTCCGTCTTGTCGATTCTCTAAATGAGCAGGCAAAGTCTAAGTCTCTTAACCAATAGAGAAAGACCGGCTCAGTCAATACTTAGGAAGTTCGAACTTTTACGGAACGTGAAAGGTTAGAGCTCCAGATCTTATCAAGTTTGTTGCATGCATCCCAATCAATACAATTTTGTATGCGAAGGTTGTTTTTTTCCGAATCTACTATATACGATCCAAATTATTTGAAGCCATCAACCTTCTTGACTTATGAAACATTGAGATATTTTCATTCAATTACCTCATAGGATGTAATGAACTCTGTTTTTGCTTTTGTTGCAATAGAGGCTGACCTGGTTTGCTGTTAACTCAAATGACTGCAACAAAGACTGTGTGTCCTAAATACAATGTGAAATCAAGGCAATATCATCAGCAAAATCCAGATCGATCAAATATTCAGCAAAATGACGGCTGTTCTAGCGTAGAGACTCAGTTCTTATTAGAAAATCAGACAATGGTACTTCTGATGAGTCGAGAGTCGAGTTACGAGAGAATATTTGGGTAGATGATAGATTGAGGAGTTACTCTTACTTAACATACTATTACAAATCCACTACTGGTCTCGGGAAACAAATTTGTGAGATTCTATACGGTAATGCACTCAAAACAACGACTTAGACTCTTTGAGGATATGTTGCTCTTATAATAAACTGACACAAAGATACATCTGTTATGATCAGAGCTATCATGTTGGTATAAAGGAAAAAGTGGTTCATGTGGGTTATAGCGCCTGAATAGGCAAATTTGTACCAAAGAGAAGGTTGCGGTTTTATCTGTTATTTACGAGAAAGTTCAGAGCCACAATTTTCAGTAGGAAGACTCGAAGAAAATCGAGAAATAAAACCTAATCGGCGCTCTAGTAACAAAAGGATGATTGCTGATTTGTTTAAAACATTTGTCCTTGTAAACTTGGTGTACGTTTTTTAATTCTTTTTAATTAGATATGTGTGTACGTTTGTGCGTGTGCATTCATCTGAATGTGTATATATAACATATATGTAAAAGTATATGTGAACATGTGTGCTGAAGCAAAGGTATACATATATACAAAGTGATACACAAGTACGCATACATGCATACATGCATAATACATATATAAAATGCTACGTGTATACTTACATGTGTGTATATTATTGTGTGTATGTGTGTGTGCAAGACTTTTTACAGAAACCAAACACACTATTCTCTGACCTCGGTGCCAATCAGATTTATACTTTCATAATCCATGAATTTTTTACGAAAACTATGCTTATATATATATATATATATATGGGGGGGTGGAGAGAAAGCAGTATGACAGCAAATTTAGTTTGTGTATTGTGAATGGGAAAGCATTGAAGGTAAATAAAAAAATTAATTTTTAATTACAATAAATTATTCATAATTTTGATGTTATGTCAAATGGTATCAGGACACTTAACACAGAAAGTATAAAATAAAGTTCGTATCTTTTAACATAAGGAAAGAATGAAGAATTTGCTGTTGATGAAAAGAGTTTGATTTTCATTGTTTTTTTTTTTTTTGAACAGCATCTCTTTTTGAAATTTGCTTTCTATCAAAGTTTGAGTCATTATTTAAGAAAGATTATCCAATTTTCTTTTCTTAAAAAAAAATGGAAAAGAAAACAGGTCCTAGTAGAAGTTTTGCGTCAAAAATAGGCATTACTGATTCTGAAGCAATTTTTTTTAATATTTATGTTGTCAGTTGTTTCTTTCATGCAATTTAGTCCTTTAGTCTTGGTTAGACTCCTTTGACCTGAATTGAGAGTGTTTTTGAAGAATCTTCTTATAATGTTAGCAGATTAAAGAAAATAACATCTTCAGATAAATATTTTCTTAAAGAATAGCGTTTATATAACATTCTCCATCTGGAAAAGAAATCTGTCACAATATTTGTTTTAACAATATCAGCAAAAATGTTTATCTGTTTCTTTCGATATTGTCTGTATTTTCATGGATGTGCACCTACCGATTCCAGTCTGTAAATATGTGACCAACGCATACACAGGAAAATGAAAGACGAGCCGCTGGTGGCATGTTTACAGTATGCGGTACTATTACTATACTATTGAGAAATTCTTCAGACAAATCATATATACTATTTTATAATTTATCATTTGTGTAAATATGTACTGAGGCTATTTTGCCGCTCACGTATTATCTTCGTATGTTTGAACGTACATAAACACACACGCGCACACACACATACATACATACATACATATATATATATATATATATATATATATATATATGTGTGTGTGTGTGTGTGTGTGTGTGTGTGTCTAACAATACTTATCCACATACAAGCCTGTTTCGCTGTACACTGCGTGCCAAATTATTACCGAGATTACTTTTTTCTAATATTTCAAAAACCGTCCAATCAATTTACACAAAATCTTCACACAATGTTGGCAACACTGACTTGCACAATCACTGAAATTTTATTACTGATCTGCAAATTGTAAACAAAATGGCGTCATATTTGTTATCAGTACGGTAATTGAGCGTGCCAAATTACTAGAAAAGTGTGAGAATTTAGTGAAAAGATAGCCCGTAAAAGCAGTTTAAGTGATGCTGAAAAAACTATCACCTCAGAACTCTCAAAATGTAAATCAGCCCTAGCATTTTCTAAAATTTCTAAAGTTCACCGCCGACCCTACACAAATATGCAAAAGGGCAGATAAAGGCAAGCCGAGCGTTATTTTATATTAGAAAAAATCTCGATAATAATTTGGCACGCAGCGTATATATATATATATATATATATGTGTGTGTGTGTGTGTGTGTAAAAGAACGAGAAATAAAATTGCAACAGGGCGCAATATTTAAAATAGAGCAATAAATATTTATTGTTCAACTTTTACATTAGAACATGTAAGTAACTACTATAAAATTGTACATGTACGAATGTAAAAGAACACTCGGTCACCTAAGTCGCCCTAATCAAAGTCCGAATAGTACTTTTTAAGAAACACTTCTCCCGATTCTCGAAATAGAATATCTGCTCTGTTTCGTATCCTAATGTAAATAAAAATATTTTTTTTAGAAATTTTCGGAAATTAAATTCGACATATTTTCAATTTATTTGTTCAAACATTACTTTTAATCGAAATTCATATTTAAGAAGATGCTCTGTTTTTATTATGAAAAAGTATATATATTTATTTACAACTACCGACCTAAATATTTGAGATATCTTGTTAGAGAAATATGTGTCCTGACGTAGGAAGCATATATATATATATATATATATATATATATATATATGTGTGTGTGTGTGTGTGTGTGTGTGTGTGTGTGTGGCCGTTTAAGGGACATTCGTCCTTTGCTCTGCAGTTGCACTTGGTCTTTTTCTCATTATTTTTTTTTTATTGGTGTCATGTTGCCAATTCAACTGTAGCTGATTTTTACTATGAATTTGTTGAATACATTATGGTGAGTGTTCGATGTGGGGAAGTGATTATGCATGAGTGTAATCAATAAATAAGTGAGAATAAATAAGAATGATAAATTAACCTATATCAATAAATAAGTAAATAAATTAAGTAAACAACGAGCAAATTAACAAATTACGAATGCACTCATAAACACGCGTAAACATAATAAACAAGCCACACTATGAAATGGCCACAAAACTGTATTCGGGTGCAAATTTGTTACCACTCAAGCAAGCGTAAGTTGAAACATAACCGCCCACCCAGAAGAATAATAAAATACACCTACCCAAAATGCATCATTGACCAGCATACATTAATGACCTGAGAAAAAAAATGAAAAAATGCACATGACCTGTCGATTGCGCTTAAACTTGAAACAAACTGTCACTGCCGGGTGTTGACCCCAGTGTCCAATATATGTAAGTACGTTCTATCCCTGATATAAAGCACTTTAACTAAGAAATATAACTTAAAACTATTTTTTGATATTACACTAGAAGTATAGCCCGGCGTTGCTCGGGTGTAATGAAAGCTTTAAAACTAATCCATGGTCCTGGAGCTCAGACTCTTTGGACGTTGGCACGAAAGACTAAAAAGCAATAGTTGTTTCCAGTTAAAGCTAAACCGTAGATTGAAAGAAAAATGAATGGATGTAAGTCAAATTTTGATTTCCTAGTATCAATATCAAATTTTCTGCACTATTGTAAGAACTGCAACCTTGAAATTTTTGAATATCGTTTCTTATGTCTTTGTCTATGAGTGTATCAAATTTGATTAAAATCGGACCACTCCTTCTATAACCCCATTTTTTCGATTATCAATTTTCGATATTTATCGGGGGTACCTCGACACAAAACCTAGCTAAGAACACTCGCAGACGCTTATAGTACAACTGTGTAAATTTTCAAGAAAATCGGTTCAGCCGTATCGGAGTCTATAGGTAACGGATACACACACATACACACACACAGACAAAGTTCCATTTATAAATAAGTTTAGACATATATGTGTGCGTGTGTGTGTAGATATCATCGATTTTGTGCATGAGAAAGAAGTGAGGTGATGTAAATATACCGGTTGTTTGTTAATCTTTTAAAGACATTTCATGAAATTGTTGCAGGAAAAGGCGTGTGTTGGTTTTTCATGTGTTTTCTTCATGTTTTTTTTTTTCATTTGTCTTTGATCATGTTAATTTCTATGGTTTTCGATGTTATATATCTTATATGTTTGTTGTGGTGCAGTGGATATCAGCTCCGAAACAGAAATCGGATAGCAGAGATCGAATTCCAGTTGAATTCATTGCATTCACTTACACACAAATTCCCTTGGGAAAAGTATAAATCCGTCTCTTTTCCCTTCAGTTATGGGTTAAATAGCAGGACATATTTGATTCTGTTGCCTTGGTTGGCAACCAATCTACCGCAGAAAGTAATAGCAACCTACTGCGAGAAAAGCTTCTGCCCAGTCAGTCATGTCTCGAAAAAAAACATGATCGCTCAAGCGTGTATCACGGATGGCTCTTGATTGAAATGTGAAGAAAGACGTGTACCTGTGTTTGAAAGACTATACAAAAGCGTTCGATAAAGTACACCACAAAGAATTAATAGAAATGCTCAGCAACCTCGACGCATTTGGGGAAGACATTAGAGTAATCTAGAACATTTACTGGCAGAAAAACGACTGCATACGGACAAGAAACGAATTCAACAGATATACAAACATAGAAAGGGGCGTAAGTCAAAGGTGTGTCTTTACACTGGATCTATTCAACTTGTACAGCGAGACTTTTCTAATACCCATGCCATGCCATGATTCGTCATCGGCGAAGGCAGTCTGAACAATAAGATACGCAGATGATACAGAGCTGATAACAGACACGGAAAGGAAACTACAATACCTCCCATAGAATGTAGCTGAAGAAATCGGAAAGAAAAGACTACAAATAAACTAGAAGAAAACAGAATGCATAGTCAAAAGTAGTTCAAAATGTCAACTACAGGTAGGGAATACTAAAATCAAGCAGGTACAGAAATTTAAATACCTGGGAATCATTCTAACAAAAGACGGAAAGTGCGACACTGATGCATTCCAGAAGTTGAGTAAAGTATTAAGAGACAGGAAAATTTCGCTAGAAACAAAAAAAAAAAAAAAAGAGAGAGTACAGGATTGCTATGTGATGTCTGTTCTTCAATATGACAGTGAATGCTGGACAATCCTATCAAAGAGGAAAAACTTGAAGCAACTGAAATGTGGTTCTACAGAAGGATGCTGCGGATATTATGAACTAAGCATGTGAGCAATGATGAGGTTTTAGAAAGGACGGAGACAAAACAGAAACTAATACTGTGCATCAGGAAAAGAAAGCTAAAGTTCTTGGGACATATAATGAGGAAGGGGGGATTGGAGAATCTGATACACATAGGTCAGATAGAGGGAAAGAGAGACAGGGGAAAGCAGCGTGTAACATACTTGATAGGCTTAAGCAAATGGAGGGCAGAGCAGGGCTTGGGTAGGGTAACAGGAGAAAGCGTGCTAAAAACCGCCAGAAATAGGAGACGTGGAATGTCATGATCGCTTACGTCCTGAAGGGACACGGCACATAGAAGCAGATCTTATATGTTAGTTCCGAGAGATTCTGTAATATAGATAAAATGATAATAATTTTCAAAAATTAACTAAATAAGTGGGTGTGGCGCCTCGCTCATGTCCCTGTGTTCGTGTGTTAGTATGTGTATAAAAATACAAATACAGCAATTCGACTAGACAAAGAATAAATATGAGAAAACAAATGAATGATGTGAAGAAAGTAGAGTAGGACAATTATACTCAGTGTCAAAAAAAAAAAAAAAGCAATGCACAAACGCTATTTCTGTTGCTTATCCATTTCATGCATTTTTCACACACAGATACACAAAAGCACAAATAAACATACACATATTATAATTTAAATATGTTTATGTGTATAAACTGTTAAAAGATAATATTTAGAGTGGGCAGTTAAATAGATTTATGGTAATGAGAAAAGTCATCTGCAATTAGTAAAAGTGCTGAAAGTAATAATGTTATAAAGAGCTTTACCTTCAAATAATTTCTTAGCCAAACTTTTAAGCATTTGCTCTACATAATAAATATATTCTCATTTCAAATATCTATTCCCCAAGTTTTATTCACTGCAGTGTTCTTTTGTTCAGCCTGAACGTAACTGAAAATTATGAAATAATTTTCTCAGTAAGTACACTTGAATAAAAGTGAAAGTTGGGAGAAAACAGTTAATCAACCAGGATCATTTCCGGTGCAGTCTCCATAAAAACGGAAATGTCAAATCTGCGCATGTCAGAAGTTAGACACATTGACAGACGATTGATGTTAGTTGCAACTGGTCTAAAAAAAAACTGAGAAAAAGAAAATGAAATATTATGGCCTCTTTCGACAAGGTATTTCAGATATTTCTGAAATAATCGGGGAGGGTAGTACATCGTATCACGACACGTTTTGCTAGGAAATTTTATTTGGAATGTTCTGGTTGCCTGCAATACTTTTAACAAGTAACGGAGACATGACAGGACGTCCACTTTATCTCAAATAAATAGTCAGCATGCACACACACATACACACACACACACACACACACACACACATATATATATATATATATATCAGATCTGTTTCGCTGTATCACAGCTCATCATACGGTTAGACTCCGATTGCTTTTTAACCCAGGATTGAAACCCGACCGAATTGGCGTCAGTCGGCAATTCTACCTCTGGGCTATGGGCGTTCGGCAGAAGAAGGCAAACTTTTTAGCACGGATATTATCATTATACACGCCCAAAAGCCAGAGTACTCTAATTCATTATTGAATATATATATATAAAGATTATTGAATATATATATATATAAAGAAACGGATTAATACCTTTCCGAAGGGTAACTGTGCGTAAATGAATGCAAGAAATTCAACTGGTTTTACATACTAAATTACGGAAAAGCATCTTTTCAATAACACTGTAGTATCATGATACGGGTATATGATACGACATATTGCAAAACCAAAACCAATATTATGGAAAACCAAAATAATCATGATTTTACCATCTTTCTCATTAGGATTTGTTTCAGAATAAATTCAGTTCTAGAATTATCTATGAGAATTATGAAAACGCAGTGAGTTATAGCTCAATGCTAATTTTAATAAAAACAGTGTTTAAAATTTACTATTATTATCACATTGACATTTATAAATGTACAGTTTTTCTTTTTGTTTCTCTTGTATTTCACCTTCTAGCTTTTATCTCTTCAACAACAATTTATATATATATATATATATATATATATATATATATGTGTGTGTGTGTGTGTGTGTGTGTGTGTGTGTGTGTGAATGTATGAATTATTACTGCATGCAGACTGTCAGTCTTACGCCTCAAGTGATTTTCAGAATAATTTGGCCTGAAAATCGTTAAGATGTGAAATTGAACATCACCATCGATCCCTATCTCCACACTGTATAGATGGACAAACATTCTTTCTCCTATAGTAGACATTCTTCGCCCATTAATAAAGCAAATCCTAATTATTATGGAGGGGTTTTAGGTTAACAACGGTCACAAAGTAGAAAAGAACAAAGCTGGTAGTCACGGGGTTACAGGGTGTTGAAACGGTATATTTAGGAAGGGGAGGAATAGGAGTTTATATTTTATAAAGATAGACAACTAAATGAGTTAAATTACTTTTTTAAGGTTAAGATTTTGGGCTGTTTGAAGAGGTGTATTTAGGCGCGAAGGAATGTGTTTCAATATAAGATTTTAAAAATTATTTTTATTTAAGTTTATTTGATTAAACCTTTTAGGTAGAAGCGAGCTAAATGCCAATTACAGGAAGTTATCAATTTAAAAAATATTAGAGAAAAAATATTAGAGGAATATATATATATATATATATATATATATATATATACGCGTTAACCAAGGAAAAAGGAGTTTAGTAAAAGAATCCATATTTTCTAAAATAGGCAATCAAAGGAGCTTGGGATAGGAAGGTAGGGGGGTTAAAATACTTAAGGTTAACGTTAGGGTAAAATTAAGATTAAAACTTAAATTGAACCCTTTTAATTTATATTCTAACATCTAGTCAACAGGGATTTAAATTCTAAATTTAAGTATTCGAAAAGATTCAGTAGCCGGTGTTGGTGGGGGTATTTTAATATTGAAATTTTTTCCAGTAAACATAGACAGCACCTATCACGAAAATTCCTCGGAATACGGGCTGAACCTATCAGTTTCTAGCTAATTTCAGGATCCAACCCTTCCTCTTTCATTTTCCAGAATGCCCGCGAAAGGGTTGTCTGATACCTCTGACCGGAAAAGGAGTACCTGTGGTTATACAGTCTTTGTTTGAAAGGACCGGCGGACATACCGATATAGGTCCGGAAGTCGTTTTTTTTTGTTAGATGGAGAAATGTGGGCTTCATAAATCAGCTGGGTGGATTTGCATTTTCCCTCCACCGGGCAGGCGTCCACAGAATTACAGCTGCATTCGTTTAGAATTCCGGACCTAGATTCAGCATTGCGCAAGTTCACCAGGATACTCCTATTATGGGAACTAATAAGGCTGTCCATATTCGGGGTGCAAGAATAACTAATTTTAAGGGTGTACCTATTAAAAATCTTCCGTAGAGGGTTACTATTATTAAAATTTTTGTCTATTAACTTGAGAAAATATTTACCAATATTGATGTTAGTTAGTTTACAATAAGTGGGGGTTAAACCAAATTATCTTTCTTTTTCTACAGTTTCCTTTATTTTTATTTTTGGATGATTCGGAGTCTATTGTAGGTTTATTATATGTTAACTTGTTCTTATATCCGCTTTTTTGAAGGGCCTTATTGTAAATATTTTTACTTGCGTTGAAAGTTTTAATGTTGGATGATAATTGGTTGATTCTATTATTCACTATATTGGGTATCTGTTTTATAATATTTTGGGGTGGTTGTATGAAATATTAATATAAGTGGGGGAACTATTTTCTTTGAGAAATGGTTGGTAGGATCCATCATTGTCGCTGACGTGATGTAGTATCTCTATTAGAGATCCTATGTCAAATGTACATCCGACACCTTTGAATTTTGAAAATTTTCTCTAATTTATATATATATATATATATATATATATACTAGCATCATAGCCCGGCGTTGCCCGTACAACTCAAAATTATTTATTTTGTTTTACTGAAATTAGAAATATAAAAACTATTACGCTCTCAGTTCAGAAATTTTCGAAAAATATTTAAAAATGTAAACTTTTAATTTTAGAGGAAAAAGTTACATTAATGCCACACGAATAGACAGTTGATTTCCTGCATGAAATATTTAGCGAAAAGAAAAGCTTTATTTCCTTTATCTGAAGTATGAAATATTAAATCTGAAAAAAAAATAACTTAAATAATTAAATTAACCATTGGCACTTTTTTTACATACTTTGTTTTTGTTTGAAAAACACTTTTTTAAAAATATTTCTTTTGTTTCAAAATTATGGAGAAAATATTCCCATTTTTTTTTTGACCAAATGAACTTTTAAAACGTTGGAATAAAAATTCAATATAAAGTCTCATTTTCTTTTATAAAAATTATTTTAGTCGCCTTTGAGACGTGTGATTTGATTTCTGTGACGTAATTTATCAACCATCTTAGATCTTAGATGCTTTAGGGAGAAAATGTAAACAATCGGCTCCATTGGCCAAAAAGTGCGAAAGGGAAAATTGCTGAACTCAAAAAGGGAAGCCTTGCTTCCAACACGGGAACAGGCCACGTACAGTTTGCTGTGGGCGAAGCATGGTTCGCTTAAAAGAATGCCTGTCTTGGTAAACGTCAGTCCCTTAGATTTGTTAATGGACATTGCGAAACAGAATTTTACTGGAAATTGAGAACGCTTTGGCGGTCATGCGCCGTAACCGAGCTCTTTTTTTAAGAGGCATGTGAAAAGGTCTACAAAAACTGAGCACACCTAGTGTAAGTGCGTTACTTTAATCGAAGATGGCTGCTAAATTACTTGGAATGCAATGTTTACAATACTCACACAAACATCAAACCTCGTTATGCAATAATGTTTATAACATTAAATGGATAAATTCCCTTAAAACTCCGTTATATAAAAAAATAATTATATAAAAAATTGTTGTTTCAAAATTGTTAAAAAATTCCATTAAAAATTTATTTTCTTCTGTTTTGCGTAAACGTAATTTGTTGTTTTGTGTGACATTGTAAACAACATTGCGTTTGTTTTTGTTTCAAAATTACGAGGAAAAATATTTACATTTTTTGTTGACTAAAAGAATTTAACATACAAATTAAAATTATTTATTTTGTTTCACTGAAATTAGAAATATAAAAACTATTACGCTCGCAGTTCAGAAATTTTCGAAGAATATTTAAAAATGTAAACATTTAATTTTAGAGGAAAAAGTTACATCAATGCCATACGAATTACAGACAGTTGATTTCCTGCATGAAATATTTAGCGAAAAGAAAGCTTTATTTTTTTTTAAATTTTATTTTCTGTGGTATGAAATATTAAATCTGAAAAAAAAAAGACTTAGATAATTAAATTAACCATTGGCACTTTATTTTTTACATATTTTGTTTTTGTTTGAAAAAATTAAATATAAAGGATCATTTTTTTTTTTAATAAATTTCTTTTGTTTCAAAATTACGGGGAAAAATATTCACAATTTTTTTTGTTGATCAAATGAGTTTTTAAAACATCGGAATAAAAATCAAATATAAAGGCTTTTTTTAAAATAAAAAATATTTTAGTCGCGTTTGACACGTGTGATTTGATTTCTGTGACGTAATTTATCAACCATCTTAGATCTTAGATGTTTTACGGAGCAAATATAAACAATCGGCTCCATTGGCCAAAAAGTGCGAAAGGGAAAATTGCTGAACTTAAACTCATACTTAAAAAAGTATGTGTCCCTAGAAAGTTTGAATGACGTAGCCTAAAAATGTAGGCGTGCATAGGGAACAGTCACACACGGACTCACAGATTGCCTTTTATATAGAGAGATATATGCTAGGCGTGACGATTGTTGCACTTAAACATGAAACAAATTGTTGTCTCTCGGTGTTGACTTCAATGTCTAGTTATATATATATATATATATATATATATATATATATATATATATTTGTCATCCACATACAAGCCTCTTTCTCTGTATCACAGCTCATCAGTGTGACTAGACATCCACTTGCTTCTGGCTGGGATTGAAACTCGATCGATTCGGTGTCAGTCGGAGTCGCTAACCCCTAAGCCATAGGTGTATGGAATCCGAGAAGGGAAGTTTCAGCATGTTGTATATAAGCGGGGTATACACACACCAGTCAACGAAAGAACTCAATTCATTGCTGAAGAATAATGCAGGAAGTAGTAACTGTTTTTTGTTAAATTTTCCTCTTTAGAGATCTCAATCGTAATGAGACTTGCGAAGTTTTACGATATGGATTAATTTCAACATAATTTCAATTTATTTGTTTAAACATTATTTTTATGGATGCTCGTATTTGAGTAGATAATTTGTTGTGTTTTTTAATAAACAGTGTATTTATTTACAAAAAAAATTTGCGTCCCTGGGGGAATCGTCAACTGGTCTGACGTTTGTTTGAATGTAATTCCTTCGTGGTCGCAGGCCCCTTAAGGAGGTAGTGCTGCCCTGGGTTAAGTGGGTGGCTGCTGGAAGACCCTATGCCTAGCAAGAAGACTCTGGACTATGCCACACAAGAAGAACAACCCAGTCATAGCTGTCAAACAATTTCTGCAATCACATCACTCCTTACATCTGGCCACCTAACTACCCCGACTGAAAAGCCCTTGATTATTTGCGAGGGGGGGGGGCAGTTCACCAACTTAAACAAAGAGACCATCCAGCAGAGTTGCAGGATATTCTAGAGGTCGTGGATGAAGCCAATCGTAATTTTATTGAATAAATTTACTCTTTAGTATTTCAAGATATTTTTGTGTAATTTTGGTAACTATATATATATATATAGTTACCAAAATTACATAGTTACCAAAATTATATATATATATATATATATATATATATATATATATATATAGTTACCAAAATATATATATATATATATATATATATATATATATATATATATATATATGTCAGTGTTATTTTCATTTTGGCGTAATTTAGACGACAATTCATCCATCACACCCTATAGACTTTCGGCTTATTAAACGTGACCAGGTCAACGGGAAGTATATTTTGTGACTAATCTACACACAATCATGTGCATAAAGCTCACATCTATGATGATTCTGAGCGTCGTAAGCAACGATGGCCATATAATACAATAACACTTGTTCAGTTCCACCGCCTTCAATCGATTTGAGAGACACGCTGTTCAATCTGTGGGCGGCTGTATGTGTCTTAACAAAAATCTACCCCTTTCCACATTATCCAGAAGTGATCGGTCGGGAATATTCACAATCATATCGATTCGAACATATGGCTTACAAGATATACTATTTTAAATGCACTGGGCTACTACATTTGAAGTATCGTCGTAATGGAAATCAACCAGCGGCACCAAAATAGCAAAAACTTGTTGAAAGTCTCCAACGTTGATGTCATGGCCATGGATATTAAAACTCGCACGTTTATCGATGTAAGCAAAGAGACTATGAAAGAAGCCCTTAAAAGCCTCAAAATTTTCCAGAAGATTTTGGCAAAGCGGTCTCGTGGGACTTACTACTTGGATCCGAGGAGGCGGCCAAATAGCTAGCAAAAGTATACTACAAACTAAAAGCGTGAGACTCCAAACCTAGTACATGGGTACTCGGCGAATTAGAATTGTCATCAGTGGAGTACCCCTGGAAATTTCGGATGACCAAATGGGAGCATAGTTTGCCCAGTTTGGCTCCGTCGAGGAGGTGTCGCGTATTGTCAGTAAGGTGGAAGTAGTGACGGAAGACTTTTCTCTTCAGGGGACACTAGACTGTCAAAATTTTGGGAGTGTCCCGGATATATAAATATGTAGCTCAAGGAAACTATTTGTGGTCGTTTAAGGCAGAAGACCTCAGTGTTGGACTGGGGTATAGTGAGGCACTTATCAAAAATGTGCCCCAAAAAGAACCCTGTAGCAACACCGGTAACACTGGTTATGTCAGTAGCACCAGTGAAGGCAAAACAAAGTGTAAAAAGAGGAGGCGGTAGTGACGGTGAAAAAGTCTAGCAGAATTGCGCAAGGAAGAAATCCGTCGAGGGGACGATCGATATATTCGAGGTCAAAACCCTGGAGGGACGTACTCTGACGTCGACCAACGATATTTGCAAGGCGTTTCGGCGGTATTTTAAGAGACGATTTACCATGGAGACTGGTTTCTGTAAAAACGATTTTTGTAGCTATTTGGCTGACTTTCCTCGGCATGCTGCGAGGGTTAGATCACAGAATGTGAAGTTCACTTGCCATTGAAGAGGATCGGCAGTGGCAAGTCTCCGGGATTTGATGGTCTACCTTATGAATTGTACTTGAAGCTGTTGCACATCTTTGTACCGATTTTGACGGAAGTGTCCAACACCTGGTTTAGACAGTGCTCCGTCCCCGACAGGATTTCCAGGGTTGTGATCAGGCTGTTGAAAAAGGTTAATGGTGTTGGGAGGGACTTAGATGATTACAGGCCCATAACTCTGCTAAACACAGAATTAAATATTTTGGCCAAGAGGCCTTGCGGGTCATTTCTTGGTCCAGTGACCTTTCTCGGCCTCGAAGGCTCTTGTATCGTTTATCACTGGAGGGGGTCGCGACGGAAGACCCTCTACGTGATCGGCTCGCTTGTCTGCAACCAAGTTGAGATCCTTTTGGACTTGGGCAGCGGCGAATTACCTCAGCAACCATAAGTTTTCGGATGGCCTTCAGATGGGGCAGGGCGTATTTGCCAGACTGTCATCGGTATAACCTTGGTTTAGAGGAAACGGCTGAATAAACCTTCTACCATTGTCCTCGGGTGCGCCCTTTCTGGGACCGTGTCGGCGAGTTGACGGCTCATATCGCTGCTGAACAGCTCGTGTTCATTGACCTCGCGTACGCGTGTGATAATGTGTCGCCCTCGTATTCTGGAGTGAAATGGATATTGTTTCTGACGTTGCTGGCCGTAGCACGAATTGGACGTCGCGGATGAAGGGAATCTTGCGATATGAACGTTATTCTTATCAGCATCTGATTAGATTACTTGAGCATCAGCTCAAGATGAAGATCACATCTGATAAAAAGCATTTGATATCCACAGATTTCAACAAAAGGTGGGTAACTAGCAAGTCTGGTTCGCATGAATGGGGCAAGTCTTTATTTTCTTTTTTAAGTTCCTTATGTAACAACGGGGTGGTCTCCTGCAAACCCTCCCCTGGTTAAGTTAGACTTCTTTTGTGTACCTAGTTAATGTGAATAAAGGTTCTTCCTAGCCTGTTCCAAGCTTTCTCTGTTGTTATGATCCAAGCTGATTCTCCCATTCTCCCCAGTTTGTTTTTGGCCCCACGTTTTTTTCTTACCTGGGTGAATCTTTGATTTCCCGATTCTATTATGTTTTTTTTAATCCTTTACCTTTCTGTTAGCGAGTGTGCTACTTCATTTCGTCATTTGGTGGAATACAGCAGCCACTCTGAAGTTCTGTGGAGGGAGTAGACGGGTCTTACTAACATTTGTTTTATTTTAGTTTCAATATTTTTAAATTTTTGGTTTGTTTCTTTGGGGGGGTATTCACCCCTCCCCTTCTCATTTTTCAGATCATTAAATTTTTAAATATATTTTGTAATATATTTATATATAAATAAAATTATTATGCCATGGGTTTTGTTCTCTTTTTTAGATTCCCCTGCGAATATGTGACATTATGCTATGATTTTAAAATGATGGACCAGTTCTTGTGCTAAATGAAGAAATTGTTAAGAGTGATTGGGTCGTGAATGTGATTAGTTAGGTATATGATAGTGTAGACCAGCCTCAACCCACTCCAGTTCGGCCATGTGCCACATTTTTGTATTCTTATACAAAATAAATATTGTTGATTTTTTAGACTCGTGAAGACTACACCGGTGTTCGAGAGAAAGAGAGAGCGAAAGTACTATTGTTTAAGGTGTGCAGGAAACGAAGTCCCGAGCATAGCATTGTTCCGGTTTCTGCGTTAGCAATCAGCGAGAACAGATTCGAGCGGACATTCATTTTTCTACCAACCACACTTCCTTTAAATAATACAAGAGCTATTGATTATAATAGAAGTAAAATATTAATAGATAAAAATTGCAATTTGACAAAAAAAAATTAAAAACATTAAAAGTAAATTTTTAAATAAAAATATAATTATTAAAATAAAAGGAAATAATAAATTTAACGGGTTGTAATTCGTAATTATTAATCGTTATATTTTCGGAGAAAGAAAGAAAGAAAGAAAGAAAGAAAGAAAGAAAGAAAGAAAGAAAGGGGAAAAGTAATGCAGTGAGAAAAAAGAGAAAAAAAACTTATAGAAGAATCTGTATCAATCAGTATCTAAAAATTTAATTAAGTAGTTTGCCATTTTAATTTTATTCTTGATAAATTAAGATAGCACACTAACATTATAAGATTTCATTTCATGAACATCGAGTGATCTTAAATCCAGATCTCTTAAACTGTCAGTTTTTAACATGCACCTGACGATTGCGTAATGTATGAAACTCCGAGCCGTGCAACCGACAGAGGATAATATGTATATTTATTAATATATATAATTAATAGCTCTGTTTATATTACATTGAACTCTATTTTATTAAACGTAAATAATATTTTTATACATGTATGCATTCCCATATGTACTGTGCCAGGTAAGATTTTGTCACTTTTTCAAATTTGAGTGTTGTAAGCACTTGTCAGGCAGTGTTTTGTATCATGCACACATGGATTTCTTTTCAAATATAGGAAAAAACTTCATAACAACTCAAAATTTCTCACTTGAAAATTTTACACTTTCCGTTGACATGGTTCAGTCAATGGTTTTTAAAACTTGGCACGTACGAATATAGAAGAATCTTTCTAGCCACAGTAACAAAATAACGTTCAGACTTTGGAAAGTAAGTAAAAGAGAAAATGTTTTTTCAAACTATTTTGAATACGCATAGATATATGCATGTTAATGTGTTAGTTATGTGTGTGTTCATACGCACTGTTACACGCAACTCAGAGAGCATCCGTTACACTTAAAGGGCCAAAGAGCTTAAACACTTCAAATACCCAAATTACTGGAGATTATGAAATAAGAGTCAAAAAAGTTTATTTTTTGGTCTTCAATTTTTTCATTAGAAGCAAAACATAACATTTTGGCTTTGTCATTGCTATTTTGTTCTCTCCATACATGTGTTAGAGTTTATCTATATTCGTAAGCGTTTATTTAATCTGTATACGCACACACATTTCTTGCAAACTTTCAAGTTTTTGACGGTGTTGAATCCAGAATTGATCTGTTTTAGGCAGGGATGTCTTTAGCGTCATTAATTTTAAGAGATGGCATCTGTTAGTTTGCATCATAACACAGTCGAGTTAAATCCTCTTCAATGTAAATCGACGTTCTATTTTTAAACTTACGCTCGTATCATTTTTGTGTAGAATTTCAGTTTTTTATGGGTTTAAACATCAGTTCATTTTAAATAAAATCTTAATTAATTCTACGTATGAAATATAACTAAATGTATCCAATTTTATTTTTCTGAATACCTACACAGCTTAAGATGTAAGAAAAAAGATATAGAACGAGAGATACATAGAACGATATTTCTATTTAAGGTAATAGTTCGTTTCTACGCCTAACTGAACAGACTTAGCTAGAGAAAATGAGTTTAAACTTGCAGCTGGAAACCATTTGCTCTTCAGCACAGAGAATATGATATTCCTTTTGCCTTCACACATACACACATTTCTTTTTCTCTACAAACATGTTTACAATCTTATTTCGGTCTGTATATCCTACTTTTCTCACAGGTCTTAATTGATCCCCTTTTGTTCACAGTTACACCTACTTCGTACACGTATCTCCCTCTCTCTCTCATTCACTCACTCACTGTGCTTGTGTGTGTGTGTATGTGTGCTTGCCCAGTTGTTATACATGTTTTTTTCCGGGCATATTCGCTTCGAATCAAAGAATGGGCCTAACTTTAATCTGAACAACTGAATTCTCCATACATATGGTTTTGTCCCATTCGAAGGTAAGCTGAGTAAACCCTAGCCCTAACCCGTCCTACCCAAGAACCACAAGTACATACCAGTACTGTTTGCCTGCTTGCTACAAGCAATCTGAATATATGACAGATTTGTTCGTCGACTTTTGAAGAATTCGCAATGAGTCTCTGGGGAAGCAAAAGTCGTTTAGTGCACATTTATGCAACCATTTTAGGAATAAATTTATAAACAAGCAACCCAACTGTGTCAAAAATATGTGATTACAAATGCTACTTTCACAGAGAAATAAAGACACAAGAATGGAGAAAAAGCTAATTTTGGTTATAAAACATTCATCAGACAGAGGAATAAGCATAAATGCTAAGAAATGCTAAGCTGAAGTTGATATTATGCATTGCTTCAACCTGTATTAATACCAGTAGTAATTAATTATTAATAAGAACATTAAAATATTTGGCAAACAACCATGGCGCCTTGAGACGTAATCAATAATTTTCTGTGTACTTTCTGTTTATCACTTAGTGCAAAAACATTTTGTACTGTCGACAAGAAACCTGCTAGATCTAAAAATGAACTAGCATCGGTTGCTATTTATTTTCCTTATCAAAGACGCGTTCTCTTTCAATTTAAGTAACTTATTCTTGGTATATACCGTAAACACACTTAGACTGAAGCATTTTCCAGCCGTATTTATCTTATGAATTTTCATTACTTGATTATTTGCCAATTTTTTATGAATACCTGATGTCTTTAATGTGAAATGCGGTACAATTTTAATTAATGAAGTGCGGAACAATGCTTTACGAGACTAGCACTTTAACCAGCGCTGACAGCAATTATGGTTACCACTTTTACTAATTTCATTTTTAAATAAAATATATGAATTGTACTTTAGTTTTATTATTTACTTTTAAATTATTTATTTTACTATCAAAACATTTACATGTACAGTGATGCGCAAAAGTGTAGGGCATGTATGTTTTTAAGAAAATCGTAAAATCTAGTATTACGAATAACCTGAAGTTTGAGCTGAATATAATAAACTCGATGAAAAGGAGAAATCATGAATTATTTTAAATAAATCTATCGACAATTACTACATAAATTAACATTCAAAAGATTTTGGATAAATATCAATAAACATTATTTAATATAACGACTATCAGATGTTTAGAAGCTATGATTATTGCGGAAATTAATGTTAACCCATCTCTGTTGATAAATTGACCAATCAATTTTGGGGAATTTCTCTGATCCACTCAAATTTAAGCTCTTTCCATTTATTTTTACACAGGATTTTTGTCATGTAACTGATTAGGCCCAAGTATACCTTAATTTTCTTGATCTGCAACAACTTCTCCATTTTTATCGTAGTATATTTTGAATCGCTAACAAATCCAAACTCTCAGAAGTTTTAGAAATTTCACAAATAGAAGCAGGTTCTTTAGTATTTTGTGTTATATAACTCAACTCAATATTCCTTTGATGATATGTAGTATATGTCTACCACTGGTGGAAACACAATCCTAAATTATTCTATTTCTGTCATTACGTTGGTCTATTTATTTTTCTCCTAGTGGGTTTTGGACTTTTTTCTGACAAAGGCTTCAATTTTTGTATTATCAGGCCATAATATTTTGTCACATTTCAAATTCAGTTCCTTGGATGATGATGGGTAGACTATACATTCTCCTGGAAATCAATAGAGTGATCTTTATAAAACTTCTAGAATAAAGTCCTACTCGGTGGAGTGTCCGACTAATTATATTCTTACTCATATCTATACCGGCTATCAGCAGATTCTCACAAAGTTCTCCTCGGGCTGAGAATAACTTGCGCATTATTTTCTAAGAAATTGATCTTGCTGCTTAAATCACTTAATTTACAACGACATTCATTTTTTTCGGCAACAGATTGGTAGACAGATTGAGTTCATTTGACTTCGAAAGATGACTTTAATCATACTGATGGAATTCACTGGGTTCATTAACGGTCTTTCGCTACTTCATTCCAACTCCTTCGTTATTGCCATTATGAAAACTTCTACAGTGTCTAGCAGATCTTCAATGCTCATTCAAAATATACGTAGACATTTTAAGTTAAGAGCTATGGGTGTGGCATAAACTGATTGGTTTTCGCAATTTTGAAAATTAATAATTTGAAGAGAAGTTAAGCCCAAACTGTAATTTTTATCCTGATTCATTTACATTTTTGTAATGTATCCAAACCTTTTGCTTGTTACTTTTTGTTGCATTTTTCAATAAATATGTGTGTAAGCAAACATGCTTTTATTTTTCCTCAAAAATATATGAAGTATTTACTTTATTCAGCTCAAATTTCAAGTTACTAGCAATAATAGAAATTATAATTTTCTTAAATACTCCCGTGTGTAAACTATTTTGCTTATGGCTTTAATTTCTTGTACATTTTTCACTCTCGGTTATGAAATTTAAATTATTATTCAGAATTCGGAAGTAAATTGGGAATAACCCGTATTTATTTACATCAACTTAGAGAAAATAATTATTTTTTGCAGGGATTTTCCTAATCCCTGATTTCCAATTGATGTTAGATGTTGATTTTGAAGTGGATGTGAATGCTGATTCAGAAAAATAAGCAAAGCACGTTCTCTGGCAAAACTTGTCCGGTATTATCATCCTTTTACACATGCATTTTTATAATTTTATATCGCATTTATCTTTTTTATTGTTAAACAAAAACAAATGTGGAACAAATTTGTTTTCGGTGGGTGCAAAATGGAGAGCAATGGTTAACAAGTCTACTTCACAGACTAATTCATCAGTGTAGTGAATTCACTTTTCATCGGATGCCTCACAACAATCTCTTTGTGAACGATAAACCTGAGGAAATAACTAATTTTCTCTGTGATTTTCATAAACAATTAAGTCAGTCAGCTAAGTGTCATACCTGAAAGAGACATGACTGACTGAACAGAAGATTTTTCCGCAGAAGGTTACCATTGCTTTCTGCTGTAGATTGGTTGCCAACTGTTATGTCGTGAGTAAGAATAAATAACTCAACAACAGGAATAGGTTAATTGTTGTATTCCGTGAAAATAGTATTTACAAAGGTTATTAGTATCCAATACAAGAATAAGGGTTAATCGTCTCAACCGTCGTAAGACGTAGTATGAGCAATGGGTACTTCCGGGTCGTCACCGGAAGTCTACGACTGACTTGTCGATCGGCTGCTCGGTACACTCTATTTATTTTGTATAAATACAAAATTATGGCACAAGGCCTAAAAGGGGAGGGGGAGAGGTTGGTTCTCGTTTAACTATCCTATACCTAGCTAAACACTATCACGACCCATTCACTCGTTACAATTTGCAGAATCACCAAAAGAACCCATCCATCTACTCCCAATCCTTCGTACACCACAATGCCAGAAACTTACAAGGGACACCTAAAAAGTGGGGGAATTTAACCCATGACAATAAAAATGTATTTATATACAATATAAAATAAATGTACAAGATAATGTACAATATTATAAAATATTTAATGAAAAATGAAATGATGGGAGGGGAATGAACCTAAAAATAAACTGAAAATACAACAAATTTTTAACTAAAATAATTGGCTGCTCGGCACACTCCCCTACGTAGATGCCACCATTACTTTACATAGTAATGGAATAGTCCATTATAGCCGAATAGGCGCGGGCGTCCCAACACCAACCAAAGCTATAGAACACACTCTATCCTGTTATTTTACCCAAAGCCGGGGGAAAGGGGTGAATTTTTACCTTTCCCATGTATATTTGCGCATAAGTGAATGCAACGAATTCAACTTGAATTCGAATTCGTTTCTCCGATTTCTTGTTCCAAGCATCACAACGCTGCAATGTGTAGTTATTATGAATATCTAAAATAAAATGAATTGTGATTAATTATCCATTTGGTTCATTTTGGTTTGCCAAAGGGAAAAGCGAATTTATGATATAGTTATTAAAAATTTAATTTTCAGTCTCAATTTTCTTTATTTTTCTGATGTTACTTTTGTTAATTTTACATTTATTTTTAAAGTGTGAGAAATAATCTTATGGAGACTTTTATTCTAATTCTGTAGTTGTCTTTTATTTCTGTAGTAGAATGATTTATTTATTAAGATTAATTTGGTCTTAATATAAGTGTTAGATATCAAATGTTGATTGAACTCATTACACAGTAGTGATGGGCACCTGGAAAAGCTTATGAACAATTATCTCACAGTAAGGAGACTATGGTTTTATAAAATATAAAATTAGGCAGTATAAAACCTTGTAGAAGATCGTTTATAGTTATCTTATTATTAAATGTTGTTGTTAAAGAATTAAAACAGGAGATGTTTTACATTCAAGCACACATACACATACACGGGCATACATACACACATATTTTAGTTAATTCAAATCTTCATTCAGTTTATTATACAAAACAGACACAACAAGTTTTCGACTTTATTGAACAATATTTTATAATTCTGTTCCACTTTTGTTATATTTCGTATAACTTCATAATTCAGTTTTTAAATAAATTTTATCGATTTTGTTAATCTCTCAGCGAAGTAATTTTGCCATTGGAATTTCATGTAAAACAGGAGAAAAGTGAATGTTTCTAATGAATTGGCCAACTCAATATGTGAAAATTATTATTTTTGCACGTACATTTTGTTTTTAAAGATAAAAATAACTGAAATGTATCGGTTTTCTTAACTTTTTCTTGAAATGTTTTTAAAAATATCATTTTGGGCAAAATTAATTGTTGAAGTGTTGAATTAAGGTTTTACTTTTAATATTGAAGGAGCGGTCTATAGACATTAAGAACAAAGTCAGAGAATTTATTGTAGATGATGGATAATTCATATTTGTTTTATTTTGATCTGTACATCTTTCATAGGTGTTCATACTGATATATTATTCTTTCTGTATCAAATATACTTAATTCAATGTGAATTTTTTGACAAAAGCAAAACTTATGTCAGGGAGGAAAGAAAGAGGAAATTTAATTTAAATAATAATAATAATAATAAATATAAATATTTTTTATATTTAATTTATAATATTAAGTCGGTTTAATTTAGTCTTTATATTACCTATCCTTCATTTTGCGTTCTATGAAAAAACGTTTTTGTTTAAGTTTGTGATTTTATTTTTAAATGCCATAAGATTTGAATTACTTTTACACTTCATTTACGTTCAAATTTTAATTCTAGTCTTTAGCATCGTTTTCCATTAGATTAATCTTTTCCTAACATCTTCGCAATTGTTTTTTCTTTACTTTCCAGTTCCTTTGTCTCTTAAATGTTTCTTATACTTCTGGGGTTTTTTTTTGCTTTTTTCTCTCTATTTTTCTAAATTTCTTATGCATTTTTTTTCTTTTTTTTACTTCCTTTTCTTTCCTCTTTCTTTTCCTTTTATTGATTTCTCATTTTCTCTTTTTTCTTTTTCTTCATTAAACCTTTTACGTTGCACGAAAATTTTCCAAAAGCGGAAAGTGAAGCGATGCTTCATAAGTATGAATTTTAAATGAAGCGTTTATTACCATCATTACTAACTCCCTGATGAGACATTATTTTTTCATTGTCGAAAAAAATGGATAATTTTGTAGCAGTTATTTACATGTTGTAATGTAAATGTTAAATAATATATATATATATATATAACTACTGTCGCGTGATTTGTGCTTAATTGAGGCTTTGGCACAACACTTCATAAATAGAAATGATATTAAGTATAAATATTGACATTTGAAACAAAAGAAAGCTAATTATCTGAATTGTTTTTGTTTTACTTTGAAATATATCTCAGTTAACATTTGAAGTAGGAATGAAAGACCAAATTCTTCCTCTCATTAAATTTTCTAGTTTGTATTTTAGTCACAATGCAATAGCTAATGCGTTGCTCAAACAAGGTTGTATGTATATCCGAGGATGCCTGTCTGCAATCGCCATTGGAATCGCTTGCTCAGGTTCACTTGTGTTTGTTCAACGCCCCCAGAGTTCACCTGTGGTTTATACTGCAATTATGCTGGGCTGACGTTACTTACAGTTTCTGTGTGAGAGCACGTTATCTGGCGGGAACAACAATCTGAACAAGATTGGACACCCAAATCCTCGGTCACGATGACTTGTGAAATCGAGGTACCACAACCATCTACCCAGTTTTACTCACAATACTTGGGCCAACCCGTGGTATAGTTTTCATGCATTTTCCAAAGGTGTCACACACTGATATCACCTCCTCCGGGCCGATAACATCAAAAGTCATCTTGACAAATTGACCTGGACTTAATGGTCAGAAAGCGAACGTTCTAAACACTTGGCCACGTGCTCATGAAACAAGGATGTAATATCCTATGATATGCATCAAATGTCTTCATTGAATAATAATTAAGGGAAGAGAACAAGAATTAAGAAGGCAGAAGATAACAATTAATAATGAATTTAAATTTTTGAACATCAAAGTTGACTGGAAGCCTAAGAAGTTCCACAAAATAGAAAAGAAACTTTTAGCAAAGACGGTTACATTTAGCGAGAAAAGAAACGTTTAGCATTTAAGGTTACATTTAATAATGTCAACTGTAAAATGATTAGGTTCTATTTATTAAAACAGTCAAAAAACTGCACTTTACATATTTAAACGCGTCAAGATCTCTGTAAGAAATTCGGTGTTAATTTTAAGCCTTCTTATTAACATCCGCATTGTCGGGTAACATGGCGACGTTAATTGCATCTAATTAAATATATATATATATGACTAAACGACCGACATATGACTTGAAATTAAAATTTGAAATTAACCTCTTTGTCTGATCGATTATCATTGAAATGTTTTTCTCTCTGATTTTTTAAAAATCCGCGCCTGTGTCAATGGTAACGTACAATTGTAGCTTACGTGAATTCTTCCACTATTTTTTTAGTAAGATCGAAAAATCGAATTTGTATTCCTTTATGTATATTTCAAATATTTTCCCTATTTTTCACATCTCAACCTTTGATAAATATACGACTGATTTTTTTCTTCCTTTGAAGATAACAAGAGGCAGGGTTAGTAACGAGTTTTAAACATTTTTCACCCCTTTTTTCTGGCGTTGTTCAGAAGAACGAAGTTTCGCTGTAAAAATATTCACAGTTATGCTTGATTAATAACACATTTAAAGGTAAAATTTAAGCATTAAATCAGAGAAAAAGTTCAGCATCAAAAAGTATTAATTGATACTTTCACTACTTTACCGGTTTAGTATCAATTGATGTCACTTCGTTTTTCTCTCTGTACATTCTTGTGATTCTAACTGCTATTTATTCTTTGGAAAGCTCATTGTCCTAATCATGGCCTATACACATTTATGCATCTTTTTACAAAATGGTGACACGTGATAATTTAACTACGAATCAAGCACAAACTTTTACAATTTTCTGACTCCGATTTTGATGTAAATGGACATTGCGATGGGCAATTTTCTGACCAATATGATTAGAAGATTATGATGAGGATTCTTAGATGGTTCCTAAAAGATTATAATGAGAATTCCTAGATGATTGTAAATGTTAAAATTTGGATGTTCAGACCAATATACTGTCTTTTGATTGAGTTGAGATAGTAATGGTAATGGCAATGTTCAAAATATCCAAATGTTCTATGTATTGAATTGATGGCCATGGTAGCGAACAGAGAGCTTAAGGTTGAGGATGTGGATACAATAGGCTTTAGCAGCTCAAGGGCTTAAATTTCTTGGGAGGAACCAACAGCTAGGACTTCCCAAAATCCACTACTGAACTGAAAATTAAAACAAAACTGGGAAAACAATCGTTGACACTGAAAATGCTAATAATTCAGTAATGTGCATTTATAACAATTGATTGTATTTTTAATGTTGTTTGCAAAACTTATAAAGGTGATCATTATTAATATTTACTGTCAATAATTCCTAGTGTTAAATGATACACAAAAATAATTATTATCCTAATAATTAGTTGTTGTTTTTTTTTCAATAAGTTATGGTTATTAAAACATCTTTTTTTTTTTCGGAGAATTAAATTTAGTTTCGTTGAAATAGTTTATCAGAATGTTTATATACTTTTTGTCACTCAAAGTACAATAATTTTAAAATTCCTTAAAATATATGAAAATTCTAAGGGCTTACAAATTTTTCCATGTAATATTGAAAGACCGAACAGTAAACACACGATGGATTCAAGAGAAGGTATTTTAGGTTATGACAAGGAGAGTAAAGAATGAATTGGTAATCACCCTATTCATTTTCTCATTACTATAATAGAGAGTTGTTACACCATTAGTGTACAGAAATTTTACTTGCAAGAAACGATGCAATTTTATGTGCTGTTCTATATTCGATCAATGGATTCTTTCAATAGAGAATTATATTTTGCGTTGTAATGCAGGCTCTACTCTACGGAGACAATTCGTAAATACTAAAAACGTTTCCAACTGATTTTCTATTCGTAACAACCAATAATGTACATATCACCAGAAACCGTTGACTAAAATTTTAAATAATTTTGCTTTTCTGTTTTGATTAACATTTGAGCAGGAACTGAAGAAATTCCCCGTCTAAAATATTTATTTAAATTTTCAAAAAATAAACTCCTATTTTTGGATGTTCTTGTGAAGTCTCGTATTAATACTTTCTCTACTTCTTTATATACGAAAAACACAAGTAAAACCTCTTGCCACTTTATTTTACTAGTCAGTATCTTCTTAGATATGAAACAGGTGTTATTAAAATTTTCTTCATGAGAGTAATATTTTCTACAAAAATCAAATGCATCGTAACTATAAGCAAGATCAATCTTCACTTAGAATTATTATAGAAATACACAACTTTAGTTGAGATAAATAAGAAAATTAAATTATCTATTACATAAAATTTAAAACCGCCAATCTCATCAAAAATAATAATTGACCTGTAAAATCCAAATTCTAGAGAAACAATATTATTTACGTGCCCTTTAAAGAATTGTGTTTTTGATCAATCAAAATTCGTAAATAATTACATTGGATATACTACTACATGTTTAACAAGATGACTCTTGTTACATCTCTCTGACCATAGCTCTATTAGATCTTATTTAAATACACGTGGGGACCTAGCAAACTTTATCTGTAACATACTCATCGATAATACAAAGATAATAGCATCATTCAGGCTAAATTAATGGAAGCATTATTAATAAAAAAGAAAAGGCCAACACTCAACAATATCAACTATGAACACGGCCACAATGTGAAGACCGTGTTTGGAAGATAAAGCATTCCTATAAATCTACGAACATACATAAAACAAAGTATATATTCAGTTAAGATTAAACATTTTTGATAACTGCTAAAAGTATAGCTGAAAGCGCTTGCATATATAAAACATTCGAAACTGGCATATATATATATATATATATATATATATATATATATATATATATATATAGTATGATCATCCATTTCTATATAAAGAAACATTCATTCACCAAACAGTTAAAGTTATTCTAGGTTGAATTTGATAAAATCTTTCTTTTAAAACAGAAAAATGTTTTTTTAAGTCCACTGGTGACGCTCTTGTCGAATGGAAACTACCATTTAGTACTGATGGTGATTTCCATTCTAAACTTTTATTTAGAGTAGTGTGATGGCTTAACATTTTAATCATGCCATTATTTTTTTCTTCGAGTTACTTGTGCGAGACATTGTAGTTGTTGCGGCTGTTAAAATCTTCGAGTTACGTGGCTTCAGTTATGTGATGAAGTTCTTTGTTATTGGCGCCAGACTACAAGATCCTCTGATATATATATATATATATATACGTCTCTGTGCGTGTGTGTGAGTGTTCGTCTTGAATAATAATAAATATTAAAAATTAAGATTTCCGACACACTGGGTTGTATATTTATATTTTTTGTTTAATTTGATAATTAAGTTCCTGGACTAGCTTAGCAAGGTTATCATCAGGAGAACAACATTCATGCTTATTAGTGACAGTGAATGACAGTCTCTGAGAAAGTTGAACTTGGCCTGTAGTTTTCATTTGTTTTTTATTTTGTCTATATATATATATATATATATAATTTATTTTTGGTCAGTTCTGGGACTGATCAAAGCTCTTTTCAAGTTGTTTTTAGGGAAGGGTCGCGAGACTCATGAGCCTCAGATTTACCTCTTTAATTATTTTGACAGCTTTATTGGGTGCTGCTGAGGGAATGTGTGTGTTATGGGTATGTTATCTTTTTAATTTGGGGGATGTGTGTATATATTTGGTAAGAGTGTTTCTGACTGTCGGCTTTAGCATTTCATGGGTGAAGCTTTCTTATAAGTAGTAAAAGCAGAGTATATTCCACTATACAAAACTTATATTGTGTGAGAGAGAAATAGGGAGAAGGAGTGATCTACGGGATTATATACTAATTCTATCTTTTCTGTTTATTTTGTTGTTGAATCCGTTTGAACAAAGTGTTTTAAGGTACAAAATCCATTTATCTTCATGTTCTAGTATTTTCCTAACTTTGTCTTTTGTGTCTATTTCTATGCTTTTAATAATAAGGCAATTTGCATGGCTATCAAAATCATATATTTCTAGGCGGAAATGTTGTTTTACAGGTAATAAGTTTTCGTTGAGAGCCAACTCAATTCGACTCCGGTAATTATTAATTCTATAGTTAAAGGTCAATTCAGATTTCTCCATGACGCGTGTTATGCAAATGAGATACGCGCATAGAGCGAACCTCAAACTCCAGGAAAAGGAAAAATCACGTAGCTTCCTATGAGATGTACACATCACAACAATGGCTAGCCGACAGCATGTCTGACCACGCTCGACGATCCTGAAAATGAGGAGACATGAATTAGATGATTTGCAGTGTTGGCCAGAATAAAGAAACTGGGAGACAGACGAAACATAGGAAAACAAAACGAGATTACGGATATATTTTTTCGCAAAAACAGAAAGTGAGCAATAAAGAAAGTTTCGACGATAGCATACCCAAAAAACTCAGAAGATCTAGGTCTCGAAAAAATCGTCAAAATAATAAGAATATTTATTAGATCAAATTATTTATTAGTCATCACTGAAAGAACAAAGTTTCTTGAGACAAGGCAACAACCAAACGAGTCTATCATACAATTTTTACTCCGATTTAAAAGAAAACGTCAAGCAATGCAAATTCGAAAAAAATGGCAGTGGTGAAATGACCGCAGAAGAGGAGCTGATCCAGTTACGCATGATAAAAGGCATGCGTGACTCATTTAATTTTTCTGGCGTCTTCCTTACTTCTTTTCTTTATTCTCGTATATTGTGTCCCTGTGTTTTGCTCTGTTTCTTTTTGTTTTGTTTGTGCGTGTAAATGTGTATGTGTACTTCTGTTTTCTTCCAATGTATGTGTGTAAATGTGTTAGTGCGTAAATGCGTGTGTGTTTCTGTTAGCATATTTATTGTCAGTCTGTGTGTATGGGCGTAGTTCGCGTGTGTTTGCGTATCGTCCGTATAGTTCATTTGTTTTTGTCAGAATATAATGTATATATTCTTTCTCTACATATGTATCTGTACAATCTAACCCGGTGAAAACAATAAAGTGTTAATTTCTAAATTTGATCACCTGAAGAAGACCGGAGCGTACAACGACCGAAATGTCGTGAATATAGCAACAAAGATGCAGACAAAAATCCATACGATATAAATAGTGCAAATAAATACAATACTTCATGCCAGAAATATAGATAAATATATATCCGAAGTCTTTGATTAAATAATCTTTTCTTTTGTAGATAAAAGTTTAAAAAAGAACAAGCTCAAGAAAGTTTTTTAAAAACTCTAAAATCCGAATCTCTTTTCCCAGATTTATTTATATTTTCTCAGGGATTTTTACTTCAAAAGCCGCCCACTGCATAAAAAAGAAAAGTTTATGCGTAAGCGTATCAAGGTGAGCCTTCAAAAACAAGATATTGTGGAAGTAAATAAACACTGAGATGTAGCAGAATCAACTATATGTTTATTTACTCTTAAATATTGATTACTAACAACGAACCCTACCGAAAGGCACAGGATTTTTATAAAATATCCATTACTCATCCTTGTAGAGATTAATTACATTTTTTAATAAAAAAAAATAGAAAATCTACCAGATATAACGTTTATATTTATTTTATTCTAATTCAGCATGTCCCTTCTTTAGTTCCCTAGTTATTACGCACGTTACGCTCTGCACATAATTCATAAATAAGAGACTATTTCATCTTGATAGTGTCAAGAAACAGGAAAATCATATCAGAAACGCTAGTTGGTTTCAGGGATTAAAGAAAATGTGAAAGAAAAAATGGGAAGATAATTGTTTAACATCTGTTTCAGCAAAATGGAAAAAGTTGCCAAATTAAAATGTGTTCATTTGTATGCCACAATTTATTATTGTTATTGAAATATTTTGTTAGAGTTGTTAAATTTAAATATTTAACGGATAAAATATAATACTTGATTTCAGTAAGAATATAAAAGAAAGAAAGAAAGAAATAATGAAGCGAAATAAAAGTCTTTAAAATAAAAATCCAATTACAGTAAATAAAATAAAATAACATAGTACACTGATTTTTATTTTTTAATTATTAAGACAAATGTTTATAAGTCAGTGATTTAGCTTGAAAGAAAGAAATAAGTTAATATAAAAATGCTTAAGATCTATGGCAAAAGATATTTACTTAATTTCAGTGAGAAAAAGAAAGAATAAAAGAATTACATGGATACTTACATGCATACATTAACACATGCATGCAAACATACAGTTCCAATGAAATTAAATACAGTCATTCTTCTTTTTCCCAAACATCAAAGGATTTAACTAAAGTCACGAATATTAGCCAATCCCTCAGCTCACTTTACACATCTTTCAAGAAAGAAAGATTAACCTATCTTTCTTCTCATTAATAAGGCCTTGTCATGGACGGACACACCTGGCTCTTATTATATAATAAAGATTATATTATCATGAAAAAATCTATAGAGCATAATGTATATTGTTTGTGTGTGCATGTTTGGTCCGACAGTATTTTTGTTTTTGCCCTAATGTGTATGTATATTTTCGCTCGCCATGCATATATATTGCATAACTATTTAGAAAACTCTCCTCTCACACGCACACACATATGCATGTGTGTGTGTGTTATAGTAAGTGGACATCGTCTGGAAATGAGAAATCGGATAGCCGAGTTCGAATTCCAATTGAATTCCTTGCATTCCCTCACGTGCAGATACTCTTGGAAAAAGTATGAATCCGTTGCTCCAGCTATGGGTTAAGTAGTAGAACAGACCAGTCTGACACAGAAAATAATAGTAACGGACTGCCGGAAAATCTTCTGCCCAATCAGTCATGTCTGTTTCGAGACATCATCGCTCAAGCGTGTATCACGTATGGTACTTAACACACACACACACACACATATATATATATATATATATATATGCGTGTGTGTGTGTGTGTGTGCTTGGGCAGACAAACATTAGCCACGAATAATTTTTCAACTACATAATTGACAAACAAATAAAATAATTCTTACAAAAAATACACAACACCAGTATTAAAAATAACAAACACAACATCAACATTTTTTACTGCACAATAATTATCAACAAGATGAATTCGCCAGATGAAAAATTATTAAACACCATATTTCTGTCGTATTCCTCAAGAACATGATAAGATTTATTTTATATAAAATGGAAGACTCCAAACTTTGTGGTTTCTAATCAGAAAAACCTTATCAAATCTAAACTAGCAATAACTGATATAGTGTACAAATTTCAATGTCCTGTACAGGACTGTGTTTCTCGTCATAAATCAATTTCCTATATTGACCATACTACAACTTCGAAAAGACGCCTTACATGCCATCTATGTGACAACAGTGTAATAAAAATACATTTATTAACCCATAACTTACAAGAACCCTTTAGAAATATTTTGGTTGAAAATACAAAAATACTAATTAAATTACTATATCAAAGGCATCTCACTAGAATAGAAGCACTATAACACATCACTCAATATGTCCGGGCATATAGACGGCGCCAGTAATAAAAAATCTATATGAATTTTATGAAGTACTACCCTTCAAATAGCAAGTGACAAAGTTTGGGCCCAATCGAATTATTAGTTTAAAAATTACAGTTATTTAAGTGAAGCTACTGCTGCAAATTTTCAAAACCATGGAAAAATATGAATTTCGTGTGTTGATAAAACATTGCTTTCTGTTGGAAAAAATACGGTTCAGGCAAAGTAGTGGCTTGGTAAGTGTTATGCGAACTCTGTTCCGTCGGAAACAATGGTTAAGAGGTGGTATGCTGACTTTAAACGCAGTCGTATAAACACAAAAGTTGCTGAACGCTCAGGTCAACCAAAATCGGCAGCTGTAGCAGAAAACACACAAAAAAATATCCACAAATTCCTTTTGGCCGATCGTAAATTGAAGTTGCGTGAGATAGCAAAGGAGTTGAACATATCAGAAGGCAGTGTATTCACCATTTTGTATGAACATTTGTCAATGAGAAAGTCGATCAAAAACAACAACGAGTCGACGATTCAGATCGTTGTTTGCAACTGTTTCAACACAACAAAACGGAGTTTTTGCGTAAATGCGTGACAATGGATAAAACATGAATTCACCATTTCACTTCGAAGTGAAATCGGCAGTCAGCTGAGTGGACAGCAGCAGTTGAAAGCCGTCCAAAGCAACCAAAGACGCAAACACCAGCAAGCATGGTTTTTGGCCTCCGTTCTACAAAAAGAGGTTCGAATTGTTAGAGAAGCGTTAAAATGAGTGTATTACCATAGAAGGAGACTATGTTGATGAATAAAGTCGAATTTCGCCTAAAAGTTGTTGCTTTATTAGTTAGGCCCGGGATTTATTGAGTGATGTATTGTATCAAATACTTTTCTCCTACCATCAACCTTACACTATTTAACAGTGGAAATGGGGCTTTGAAAGTTTAAGAATCGATGTCCAGTTTTTCAAAAACACAAAATAAATTACGTTACAGTTAAAACATGAGGGTAAAATAACAACATTGGAAAAATAACATCCTTGAAAATGGCAAGTGAATTGGCTAAAATAATTTATAACATGTACGACCAGCCATTCTTCGCCTGAAGAGGGTAACAAGACCTGAAGTACATGTACCGAAATATATAAAAAAATAAATAATAAAATATGAAAACTCTACATAATAATAATAAACGTTTACATTTTCTCTTTTTCAAATATATACTTTTCTCTCGTTGGAACAACAATAATCTTTCCCTTAAAGAGACTTATTATAAATGCTGATAAGTACTTTTAATTTACCCTGTACATAGAATGAAACTGCGTAAAAGTTAATGATTTTCCCAAATTATTGGCATTGGTTCAAAAAGTCTATTATTTAAAAGATTTACTTTCAGGCTAAATCCGGTAAAAGACAAGCCAAAAATAGACAAATAGCAATTTACGAAGATTTGTTTAGTCTGACAAAAAGCCAAGTATAAAAATGGAAGTAAGAAGATTGTACTGTGATATGTGAGGGGGTTTTAGTTTGAAAATCGCGGGGTGGTGCAAATCAAAGTCAAAATAGAATTGTAAAATAAAATCTGTAGTATTTAGTCATAAATGCGTCAAATGATGAATTCATTTAATAAACACACTCTCTTCCTTTGAACACAACGCACACATGCACGTGTGCAAACCACGTCCCATGCATAAAAACTGCAAAACTTCCAATAGATGGATAAACTTAGATCAATCTTATGAGATTTATTTTAAATGACTGAAGTTTTGAAAGTTCAAAATTAAAAAAATAAGTTTAGACAGCATTAAAACCAAAATTAATCAATCAATAAATAATAATAAATAAAAATAATGTAAAAAATATCATAAGGAAATCTGCAACAAACTTCGGAAGAAACCTATTCATATTGATTTGATCATCTTCGTGGCTGAAATTTTTAAATATTTTCTACTGACAGTGTTCAATCCCAAGTAAAAGCCAATATTTCCAATGCTGATTTTCACTGTAAGCAGGCTTTTGACACTTGAAAGATTCACGTGATTCACTCTTTCGAAATACTATTTTGCCTAAGTTTAGTCATTACTACAGCGCTAGCAGGTTACACTGGTAAAAATATAGTATTGAACTAAAAATATGTTTATTGTGTTGTTTAATTCTTACGAATTCTGCCTTCGTGGATTAAAAGTGAATAGTTATCATTAACCTTTAATGAAAATGCTAATTGTTTAATTGGTAAAAAATACTTTTAATAACAATTCTGAGAAGATTTTGAAACTAGCTGAGTATATTGTAGTGTTCATATTCAGCCACTCTGGCGTCAGTAAAAAAGATTTTTTTTTTATTAAAAATGTATTGCAAGAAAAAAATGTCCGATCTTACCAGATTTTGTGTATAATCTAATTTTCAAACATGAAAAATGGGGTATAAGTTATTTAATTTACTTTGTACAAATAAAATTATAAATAAAAACGTAACTTGATTTTGCTAAAATTAAGACTGTTTTCAAACGTAGAAATTCAGCATCTTTTACTTTTCTACTTCTCTAAGAATGATTAAATTTTTATGTTTCCATTTCCACATACAAAGAAATTATAGAATGCCATTCTTTTGTTTTCATTTCAGCTTGGTAATCTGTGTCTGCCTTTTTTCTCTGATTGGCGTAACCAAATGCATTTCAGACGATGCTATCGATGAGGTAAGTATTTCCATAATTGTAAGGAGTCATTCAAATTTCGTTAAGTTTTCTACACAAAACTAACACGATTGAAGATTTATTTAATTTATAGCAAATTTAATTACAGAAAAAAAATGGAAACTTGATAATAAATGCAACAAAATTCTAAATACTTTAAAATTTTGTTAATTCTTAGTATATTTGATCATAGAAAAAAAGTATATTTTACGTTTAACTCAGAAATGACTGATTCTCTCAGTGTTGATTTATGTGTAAATAGGTATGTCTTGTGAAATCACTATTTTCTTTGTCCTGCGTGGAATTATGGAACAAATGCCATCCAACATCATTAGCTTACGCGTAAAATGTTTCCTATATTTATTCAGTAAGGAAATATGCCTGCAAGGTTTTAAATTCATTTTAAAATATTTAATAATGACTGTTGGCATATATGTACAGAATCACATGTCTATTTATTTATGATAGATGACCAGACCTGAAAAGACTGCGACAATAAGAATAATTTCAAAGAGAAATTATTCACACAAAATATAAAAACAACTGAAAATGTTAATTAAATTTTTTACGAACAATGGAATGGAGTTTGGTTTAAAGGAATGTGTTATTTTAGTAATGCATCAAGGAACACTTATAACGCTAAACAGAATTGAAGCACAAGATAACAAAACGAGTGATTTAACCATGAAAGAAAGTTAAAAATATCAAAGAGTACTTAAAGAAATTTATAATTTCATGAAATTAATGTCATATGTAAACATTGCAAAATGCTCACCTTAGAATATGGCTAATAATTCTTCATGAAAGAATATCGATCAACTTACATATATCCGATACTTTGTTTTGTATTATGATATAATATTAATTTAATAGATTTTAAAATTTATAGATTTTAAAATTTAGGGTTATGCAAGTTAAGAATATATGAAGAATGATGAAAAAAATGCAATGCGAACTGAATAAAAATAGTTTAATTATACCAAAAGTCCTTTTAAGTCTGGACAAAAATAAAATGTTTCTTTTCCTTATTTTTTGTTTTTAAAATAGCTGAGGTGCGAAGAAATTTAAGAGAATTACCTTTGTAGCAAGTAATGTATACATCTTACTGAATGTAATGAGTCTAGACTAGCCGAATAAAATGACATTTTCCAGTAAGCATCCCCCAGCATATAACCTATATTTTCAAATTTCAAAGTCGACCTTCATTCTGATTAGTTAAATTAAATACACCCATAAAATCAAAATTTTTCTGTCTACCTTTAATCCTTTAAATAGCAAGCGTATTGTTTTCTAAATTAAAACATAAATCATTTTCACCATAGTTATTGAACATAAATCTCGAAACAAAGATTTTCGTGTCGCAATGTAAATTGTATTAATTTTAAATTAAAAAAATTAATTAAATATAAGTTATCATTATTATTAATAATTATTACTTTAGAACATGTACAAACTTCAAACTACTACAAAATTGTACATTTTGTTTGGACATTGAGAGAACAGTGTCTCATCAGGTAGTTAATAATGATGGTAATAAACGTTTTATTGAGAAAAAAGTAAGTGAGGCATATTTACATTGGACAAACACTATGGAAAATATGTAAACAAACACTGGTATGAACATCACCCAGCACCGGTTACAGAAATAGAAGATGTCACCATCCTGTGGGATTACATGACTGTAATTAATTTCCTTAAAACTAACCATTAATTTCCTTAAAACTGTTCAGAACCAACCATAATTGCTACTTATTGTTAAATTTGTATAAGTCCCTTTAATACAATTATAAAAAAGGTTTACTAATAACATAGACCAAAGAGTATTATAAATCGATTAAAAACGGGTAAAACAGTTAAAGACATTTAATTTCGTTGGCATTTAATTTACCTGGTTACTCAAGTTCACCACTGATATTTTAAAAAATCTTTCAATATTTTTCTCTAAAGTTGTATTTGCTAGCAAAAAAAAGTGAACTGAGTATCAACTACTTATTTCGCTTTTCTTATTCTTATTACTGCATTAAAAAGTTTTATCTTTCTAGAGGAAACTATAGAGACATAAAAATCCACTTATTCTTCCTTCTTGTTTGAAATTAATAGCTGAAGACTTTCCCTCCCCTTGTATTCTCCAGATTTCTTAGACATTACTAAAAAAAATATTTATAGTCTAATATAACTCTAGATAGTATATATAAAGCAACCTAGTCTGCCATGATTCAAATATAGACTGATCTCTAAAATAGAGTCTCTATGAACAGTTTGAAACGAACTCCCGATATTTAATTTCTAATATGAATATGTTAGTAAAAATATCAGATCCGTATTTTTCAATAGCCCAATATGATTAAGTGTTTAAGTCTCATGGTGTAAACGTGTTAAGATTTTAGTTATAATTTCGCATTAATAAATGTATTATTTCTTGAGTTTTCTTTCTCTAACAGTAAATCAGATCTGAATTCAAAACAATTCGTAGATGAAGAACAAAGCTATGAAACCAGTGGTTGTCTTGGTTACAGTTGCCGAAATATTTCATTTATATGACAAGATATTGTTTTGAGTGGTTAACGTATATTAAAACAATGTTTTAAGCCGATTTCTTCTTGGTTATAATTGATATTTAGTGTGTAAATATAATCTGGAGGTTTGTCACTTTCCAGGTAGCAATAAACAGAATTCTATTTTCTTCGTTCTTTCAACACAGATCAATTAGCTAAGTTCACCGACAACAATCTATTAAATTGCTGAGACAGAAAAACTGAGCACATTTAATAAAAAGTATCTTTCGGGAGAAATTTTATTTTTACCATTCTATAGATTAGGCGTGATCAAACTACGGCTCGCGAACTGCATGCGGCTGATCAAATAAATTCATGCGGTCCGCCAAATGTTAGTAAATTTGAAAGAGAAAGTTTCCAAGCAACACGAAATAATATGGTGAACATTAACACTTTACCCGCAAATGGCTAATCTGGCAACTTTGTTACCGCGATAATGATTTTATTGTCGGGGCAGATGCCAAGAGACAAGACGCAGGGCATTTGATTTCAGCTTGGATTTTATTATCTTACACGCTTTCCCCTAAATAAGTTATTCGACGCCATCTAAAAAGCCAAAAATGAATACGAATGCCGGGTGTTTAACAAAGAGTAGACTGAGAGATATTTCTTTACTGATTTTGGAGTTAAATTTGTGTTTGATTTGTCATGAAACAGTTAAGGAATACAATTTGAAACAGCGCTTTCAAATCAAGCACATCAACTTTGGTAACAATTTATAAAAGCAAGAACTGCAAAAGAAGGCAATTAATCTGGTGGAAGTTTAAAGCAAAAGCAAACCGTATTTGAGAAAACTTCATCTTTACAAATGAAAACGACAAAGGCAAGTTTCGTATTGACAAATAAAATTGCAATGCAAAACAAGTCATTTGCAGAAGCAGAATTTATTAGAGATTGCATGGTTGATACTGTCAGTGTTGCGTGGCCTAAAATTAAGTCAAAAGTAGAAGCCATATCTCTGTCAGGAAGAACCATTTTATGTTGTATAGATGCAGTTGTAATGAATATTCAAGAACATTTGTTAACAGCCAGTGGTAGTTTTCAGCGGTTTCTATTGCTTTAGATGAGAGTACTGACATTCAGAATACTGCTAAGGTACTTATTTAAATCAGGGAAATTTACGAAAACTTTAAAATTACAGAAGAATTATTAATGGGGTGTCTCAAAAACACTGTTACTGGAAAAGACTTGTACAACAGTGTCATTAACAGTCTACTCAGGTCTAGATTAAGACTGGATAAACTGGCAAGTATTACAACTAATAGTGCCCCTTTACTCATAGGCAAACAGTGTGGCTTTGTGTCCTTGACGAATTATAAAATTAAAGATATTACATCGCAAAATTGTCTTTTCATTGCATCATACATCAAGAAATCGTCTGAATGCCTTCTTTAAAACTCAAATATGTTATAGATCTAGTAGTGCGTGCAGTGGATTCAATAAGAGCACGAGACTGAAACACAGGCTATTCAAAATTTTCTTGAAAGATATCGAGGCAGATGTTACTGGTTTGCTGTGCCACACAAATGTTCACTGATGAAGCATGGAAAAGAGAAATACTAAAGAGAAAGCAGGAATCGTCATGTTTTTAATATACAAAAAATCTCTTATGAATTCTCAAAGGAAATGGAGAGTGACGAATTTGGTTTGTGATTTTGCATTTGCTGCAGACATTATGCAAAAGCTGAATGAGATTAGCACAAAACAAGACAACTGTGTATTTGCTCATGAATTGTACGTGGAAGCAAAAACCTTTCAATCGAAACTTAAACTTTTTGCCAGGCAGCTTAAAGAACCAAAATTTGTTCATTTTTCTCTGTTGAAAACACGAGCTGTTACACAAGCATTATCAAACAATTACAGTTCCCAACTGATGGCTGTAAAAGAAGAATTTACCAAAATATTTGCTGATTACAAGGCAATTGAAGGACAGTTCTATTTGCTCAGCTCACCTTTTACCTGTGACAGTCAAACAACTACTGAAGAACCGCAAGTGGAACTAACTGATTTTAAAAGGGCTATTTGAAAATAAACCAGTGGTCGAATGTTATGCATCTCTGCACTCAGAAAAGTTTTAAAAATCTGAAAACATTTGCAAGAAATGTGTTGTGTTATTTGCATCGACTTACATTTGTGAGCAGATTTTCTTCATATTGAAAGTTGATAAGTCAAAGAGCAGATCACTTCTCACAAACCCGAATCTTCACTCAATGTTGAGGATCAGCACAAGCAACTTGACACTTAATTTTAACAATCAGGTAGATGACCAGTGAAATGCATCATTATCATTGAGTCATTGAGATCCTTTCTGTTGCTAAGTTACTTTGTTTTTCAAATAAATGTATTTCATGTTAAGTTACTACTTTAAAATATCAGTAAAAATTAATTTTCTTCTTCAAATTGAGTTATTTTGTTTTCAAACAAATGTGTTTCATATGAAGTGTCTACTTTAAAATATAAATTAATTTTTCCTTAAACTGAGTTACTTTATATGTTTCATATAAGTTGCTTGTTTCCACTTCAAAATATTAATTAATTATTATTTTTTTATTTTTTTAAACAGAGTGTTTTTCAAATAAATATGCTTTTCTAATTTATAATATTAGTTAATAAGAATAATTGTCTTTTTTCTTAAAACAAGGCTATTTTATCTTTCAAATGTGTTTCATGTGAAACTCTAACTTAAAAATAAATGCGCGTCATAGGAATCTTCTACAATTCTTTAAAATATCAATTAATAAAAATCAACTGCAGTCTTTTCTTTAAGAGACTTTAATTTTGTCTTTTTTAAATATTAATTATTTTGGTTAATATACAATGTAACCTTATAAAATCGTAAATTTTTAAATGTGACCCTTGTACTAAAAAGTTTGCCCACCCCTGCTATAGATGGTGACTATCTTTAAACTAAGTACAGCGTTCGTTCAATTTTTTTTATCTTTTCTGAGTGGATTCAAATAAAATTAAACGTTTTTCACTTTTTCTCGCACACGTACACAAGTTTAAAACAATCTAATCTGAATATTTCTCCACCTCTGAATGAAGCACTGTTAAAGTTTTGTGTCACTCATACACACACACACACACACACACATATATATATATATATATATATAGAGAGAGAGAGAGAGAGAGAAAGAGAGGGAGAGAGTGAGTCATCAACTAAAAATCTACATACGTCAATATAAAAGGAACTACATGCATCAATATAAGGGAACTAAGCAATTACTTATTCGTAAAATTGGGAAGTACAAAGAGATTTGAGAAAATTGCATGCGCTTGTAAACGCATTTAATTTTCGATCATTAATTCTGATCCGTAAGACAGTTTTCACAATAATTCTTTGCTCAATTTATATTAACAATCAGCTTACCTATCGCTGAGGTGATGGCATTAAGTTTTAAGATTTCACTCCACAAAAGTTGTTTCTGGAAAGATAACTGTGCAGTGAAGCATGAAAAATGTTCAACACAAATATGTTAAATAACAACTCTTTGCTATCTGCGTAGAAATCATTCAAATTCAATACTCTTAAGGTTTTTGAAATGCTATATCATTTGCGTTTAGTAAGAGATTACCTGAGTTTTCTAGATTCAACGTGTGTACATAACTGTCTTCAATGATTATTCTGCAGGGAGAACACGTACCGAGAAAGCTTCGTTGCTTGGGTGATAACTGACCCTTAAGTGTAAAACATAACAGTCCAAAGTTGCATTAATTAAACATGGATGTGAATTATGGATTGACAAGTCTAAGGAGATCGGTCAAACTTTTGTACTTTTACTCAGAATTGACGAAACAAAAATGGAGAATGCCAATCAAATTTAGTTTAAAAATAGGGACCTTTATTCTCAGTTATGCATATTGCTATGTGATGCGGTTCTTCAATATGGCAGTGAATATTGGACAATATCTTTGAAAATGAAGGAAAAACTTGAAGCAGCTGAAATGTCGTTCTACAGAAGGATGCTGCGGATATCATGGACCGAACATGTGAGCAATGACGAGGTTTTGGAAAGGATGGAGACGAAAAGGAAATTAATACTGAGCATTAGGAAGAGACAACTAAAGTTCCTGGGACATGCAAAGAGGAAAGAGGGCTTACAGAACCTCTTACTAACAGGCCAGATAGAGGGAAAAAGAGACAGAAAAAAGCAGCTGATAACATATTTGAAGAACCTGATCAGGTGGATGACAGAACGAGGGTTGCATGGTGCAACAGAAGAAAGCGTGCTAAGAGCCGCCAGGGACAGGGAAATGTGGAAAGCCATGATCGCCTACGTCCTGAAAGGGCATGGCACATAAAAGAAGAAGAACTCAAAGTTGACTTCAAAACTTAGTCTCTCAAATTCTTACTTTTTCAATTTGTGTATTTTTCTGTTACCAATTTTTCTTTCTGCTTCCTTTCTTTTATTCGTCATCAGTTTTATTAAATTATATTTATCATTATTTCTGTCTCTTTCTTATTACAATATGTCAAGTTCTTTCCTTGATTTTTGTTTATGTATTGCATTTGTTAATTATTTTCCTGTCTCTTTTAAAGAAAATATTTAGATTACTTACCTTTCTTTCTTTCTTTCTTGAAATCATTTTGTCTTTTGTTTATTTTCTTTCTTTTTCCTCACTTTCTTCATTGAGTTTTCATTATTCCAATTTTTATTCTTTCTTTTTGTCGTTTTTTTTGTGTTTTACTACTTCTTTCCTGATCACTTCGTTTTATGGTCAAGTAAATAAAACCCCTTTTCTCTGTCTAAACAGGAAAACTGCTGTGTAAACCAAAAAATCAAACAATAATAAAAACAACACGAATTCTAAAGAAAAAAATCAAATCATAACTTCTCTTTCTTTCATTATCTCTCTCTTTCTCTCTTTCTTCTACATTCTACTCTATCCTTCTCTGTCTCTCTTTCTATATCTCTCTAAGACTCTTTTTGCTTTGATAAAAAAGGATTCAAGAAAATATGAACGAAACTCCATAGAAAGTAACATTTGTCCAAATAGGTGTTTAAAATCAACATTTTGCCAAAGTATTTTTGATAAATTTCACTGATTTTAAGGATCACTGTAATGAGTTTATTTTTATATCCGTTTTAAGGTTCTTTATTAACATCTATGGTTTTATTTCCTAATCAAGCCCTTGGTGATGTAATGTACAAGTAATTATTTTTATTAGAATTATGTTAACGTTTTTATGGAAGAAAGATATATTAATAAAAAAATATTTAAGGCTATATATAACAAATATAGATATACTAAGGTACCAAAAGTCATGTGATAGTTAGCTAGTATCGCATTGAGCCTCTTTACACCGGCGAAGTGCAACAACTTGATTTCACATGTGGTCAGAAAACATTTAGGAAGTTTTTGAGTTATACAGCATAGTACAACTACCCACAGTTTCATGATATATAGAAGTTTAGGGTCTTGCAAAGAAATAAACCTCTCCATCACATCTAATAAATACAAGATTGAACTTAAATGGGGAAAACGTGATAGTCACGCATCATAAATCTATAGAACGCTTATCAAACTAATTTTCAACAACTTGGTCCCGAGGACATAGTATATCATCCTGCTGGAATAACTCAACGTTTTGTGGGTACACAAAATCTAACAACTAAACAGTATAACATTGCTTATCGACTATTAATGCGTTAAGACGAATAGACAGGCTCAACTTGTTATGTAAATAAAACCCACAACTATTATGGAACTAACACCAACTTTCACGATGCCTTGTTGACATCTCAAGTTCATGCCTTCATCAAGGAATCTGCTCCACAACCATACTATAAGCATAAAACCACTGTAAACGTCAACGATCATCTAATGTTGCACGTTTCCAGTCCTCCAGTGTCTAATTAATAACGTCTCGAGCTCAGATGGAGCACTGTGTGTGGTGCCTTGGCGTTAACAGGGGTATCCTAGTAGATCGTGTGCCCCTTTAACAAATGGAAGCGAAAAAATAAAAGTGTTGAACTGGCCTGCTCGATGTATGCCTGATATTCACTGCATTGAATGTGGATACGATTTGAGACAGCGTTGTTTGTTTATTATCACAGTCAAATCTGTCCATTTTAGTCGATAATGACTTCTGTTACGTATTCTCGGTACACATACAACACCATAGATGGAGTGATGTCAAATGTCCACACCAGTTCAAAAATGGAATTTACTATCTGTATGACCACCCACTTCGAGCTGCAATAATTAATGTTGCCTTATGATAAACAGCTCACACTAATTCACCAGACGTTAAAGCATAACTGGTATAGGTTTAGACATATTCTTAATGTTAAGGCAAGGTCGTGTTATTTACAATTGCCATTGTAGACTCATATTTCATGAGTTTAAGCGTTCCAATTTATATATATATATATATATGAATTGGCATATATATATATATATATATATATATATATATATATATATATAAAAATTGGCATATATGTGTGTGTGTGTATGTGTGCGTGTAATTGCTGGATGCTTCCAAGTATGCCTCTTCGCAAATATATATAATCGAATGCCTTGCCATAGTTATAGACATTTTCAAATATTGTTGTTATACTCCTAATTAATCTTATTCCGTGCTGGCTGTATTTTTCTTATATGGATGGCTTCAAGCATCAGAAGTTTTTGTTTTTATTTTCGTAATGTAGTATATTTTTGTTGTCGATTAATATTACTCTAAGTCGTGAATGTGGACAGGAATGTTCCTATAAATGTCGTGCAATTGAGCCTAGATCCGATATATGTAAAGTAGGTCTCCTTGGTAATGTTGTTGTAATGAAACCAACATATATATTTACGCTTTTGTAAAACAATTTCCCAAAGTACATTCAAATTTATACACTATGCTGCTCTTAAGAAAACATTAGTTGTTGGCGATGATTAAGTTGGTTGTAGTAAATTTAGTATAGTATATAATTAGTTTTCATTTTTAGCGGGATGAATGGGGGATATATAAGTTCTCATGAAGTTCTTTAGAATTCTTTTCATCTTGCTTATAGTTAGGGTGTATTTGATTACGGTATAGTAGATTACGGTATAGTAGTTTGTCGTTAGAATGTACTTAATCGCGGTATAATAGGTTATTTGAGGAAAGAATTACGTTCATTTTTATTTAAGTCAATATTTCTAATTGATTCTTTAATTTGTTTATCAATAACGTATTTAGGAAGGTAATTACTAATGAGAGATTATAATGTGTTTTTTTTTCATTCAATGTAGAAAATCTTTTTCCACGGAAAACTTAACATTAGCACGGTTTATTATATTTTGTATAATCACTATAATCATTTATATAACGGTATCTTTAATTAAAAGAGCGCGTTTCATACGGAGGCACAACAAAAATCACAACTATTAAAAACATTAATTTTTGTTTTAGTAATTCCCTCAGATGGTCTTAAATGAGATTGAAAGTACTTGGGAAAATAAAAGAAATTAGAAAATCTACGGCGTCTTTTTTAATAAGTTTAATCACAACATTAATCCGTTAATTCAAGAGGATTAAAATAAAAATGAATAGACAATATATATCTAAATTATTCAACCAAACATGTTTAAATGAATATATGCTGCATATATATACATACGAAATTTTAAGAAATCCGTTACAAAATGGGTTAACTCCAAAATATTTTAAGTTTTTGTTTAAACATTATTTTTAATGGATTCTCGCATTTGAGTAGATGCTCCGTTTTTATATATATAATTAAACAGTATATTTATTTAATCAAGAAATCTTTTTTTGAAAATATGCGTTCTCTGGTAGGAACCAAACCTGCGTCCCTTTGGGAAAACCGTTACTAGATCTGACGTGTCTTAACCGCTCCACTACTTAGGACTCACGATCAAAGAAATCGCGACTGGTAAAGGATTTCGTAAAATTTCGTTAATAGATTGTCTTTGTTTACAATACAAACAAACATAGTCGATATGAATCTTTCGAAAACTTGAGGAAATGTGTGTTTAAAAGCATTATTCGGGTTTTGATTATGTGAGTCCGACGTGGACGAGCTATTAAGACACGTCAGATCTAATGATGGTTTTAAAATCTGTTGGAGGAAGCATATTTTTCTAACAAGATTTCTTAATTATTCAGGCCAGTAGATGTAAATAATACCATTTAAATAGCACTGTTTAATTATAAAAAAAAAGAACAGAGCGTCTACTTAAATACGAGTATAAATTAAAAATAATGTTTAAACAAACAAACAAATTATATATATAACTACCCCAAACCAACCCTGCTCAGACTGTCCAAAATCACCGAAGTTCAACACCGTGCTAAAATTGTAAAAAATCTAAATTCACTATACAATGGCACGATCACTCTCCCCAATAAACTCGATAAATTCATCAACCTTTCCAGCCACGAACTAACTAAACACCATAAAGAACTACTCAACCTCGGACCTAACTGCCATATTTACCGTAAGTACAACCAGCTCACTAAAAAAATTGAAATTGAAACACTCTATCAAAGCATCACTAAACTACAAGACGAAAAACTTATAACAACTAAACCCGAACTAAAAGGCCTACTTAAGGCCGAGGCACACAAGGATCGCCATGATAAAAGCCGAAGCTCCTTAAAAATTCTATCCAAACAACTAAAAAGTGCTGCGCACAAACTACACAACCACCCCCACATAATTGTAAAAAAAGCCGACAAGGTTAAAATTTTTGTCGTACTTAACAAATCAGGTTACAACACAAAACTCAACCACATACTCCATGACCATACAAAATTTAAAATAGTTAACAAGGACCCGACAAACCAACTAAAATCTAAACTTAATAAACTCATCAGCGCCAACAATGCCGATCAGAACTCCTTAAAACTCCCCAAAATTATCGGCGACTACAAACCTGGCTCCATATACGGAACCATAAAAACGCACAAACCTAACTATCCTCTCCGCCCTATCATATCCCAAATTCCTACTCCTGTATACCATCTAACTAAACATATTAACCAGCTTATCACACCTTACCTCCCGAGTAAATACAGCATTAAGTCAACTCTAGAGGCAATCCAAATCCTTAAGAGCGAACAACCCAATAATGAAATCATAGTTTCACTTGATGTCGAAAACCTATTCACTAAACGTACCCGTTAGCGAAACTATCGACATAATTATAAGGAATATCTACAATAATCCTGCATTACCCCCACTCAAAATTAATCCCAACATCTTAAGAAAAATCCTACTAGCTTGTCCCTTTTGTCGACCCTAACAACACTAGATATATATACAACGTGACGGCGTTTCCATGGGTTCAGTACTCGGTCCGACATTTAGCAATTTCTACATGTCGAACTTCGAGAATACTACCTTTACAAAATTCAAAGAACCATCAATATACCATAGATACGTTGACGATATCCTACTATTAATTAAAAATACTGACGAAATCCTACAACTTCAAACACAGTTTCAGGATAACTCAGTCCTAAAATTCACCTATGAACTCAGCAATGACAACCAAATTCCTTTCCTCGATAAACTAATCAACACTAACGGCAATAAGTTCACTATCTCACCATATAAAAAATCCCTCCACACTTAATTATATTAGCGAATGCCCGCACTACTACAAATTAGCAATCATAAAAAATCTACTACATCGTGCAAAAACCAACTCGTCCACAAAACACATTTTCCACAGTGAACTAAAAAACATAAAACAGACACTAATCAACAATATTTTTCCTAATTACATAGTTGCTGAACAAATACGACATTTCCTTAAAAACCTGAACATGAAAAAAAACAACACATGGTAATAGCCCAACCAACCCCAAACATATCACTCTCTTATATCGTAGCCAAATGCACACCAACTACCAACTAGATGAAAATATCCTAAAAAATCTCATAAACACTAATATCTCTCCGACAGACCCCAACAAAAGAATTAAATTTATCATATATTACGCTAAATCCACAGCATTCAACTCAATCGTCCGCAATGACTCCTCCCCCACCGTTAGCGATTTGCAAAAAAAACAATGTAGTGTATAAATTTAAATGCCCCTTTCGAGAATGTATCTCTAACAAACTAAATAATACCTATATTGAACATACTACTAACTCGCTTTCGCGGAGGCTTACATTGCACTTAAATGAAAATTCTAACATATTCCGACATTTAAAACACCACGGCTATCAACACACACTTCTTAGGAAAACACTTGTTGAAAATATGCATATACTTAGACAAGAAAATAATAAACGAAAACTTAAAATTCTAGAAGCTATCTACGTCAAACAGTTTAAACCTAGCCTAAATAAAATAAATTTCGACACCTCCACTAACATACTTCAATGCCTATAATCGACTAGAGAGGTCATAGTTATTATACTTACCACCTACACCATAGTAGTAGCAGTTCCCAGACCAATCCCCTCATGCTATTATACACTCAATTGACCAAACACCCACTATCACCATTCCTTCTCGGCCTGCAGCCACGTGCGACACAAAAAAATGGATCTGTTTAATTTTCTCGTATAACTCCACTCTGTTAATAATTTAAATGTTCTATGTTTACTGAACATTAAATGTTCATCCTTTGATAATGGCTTATGTAAGCCGAAAGCTCTGACCTGATAAAAAAATCAACAATTATTGCGATTTCTTGTCGTCTTTCCATGACAACACTATCAAGCTAATCAGATCATACGAACGGATCTTACACAAAATAAATAGACAGAACTTGTCTATATTATTCAATGAAACCTGTATTAATGAAAACATGCTGCCAAAATACACACGATATATATATATGAAAGTAATTTGGATAAGTACTAATAAAACACTGATTATAAATTTGATTTAAAATCCTGTTTCGTGTTGTCAAATACTTTTAACTATTATTCAATCTCTAGTAATTTCTCGTGAAATTTCAAATATTTTTATTATATCTTAATTCATGAGAAATCAGTGCAAGTTATCAAAAGGAAGTATTCACACACTATTAAAATGTATCTTGTTTTTTTCTTTCTGTGCTAGCGCCAATAATGTTAACTGTGTCACATCACGATAGGAATGAAAAGAAAGAGAAAAATCGCAAATAATGTTAGCTTCAATTTCTAAAAAGAATTTATGTCAAATTTGAAAATGAATATCTGCATCTATTCCATTGTATTTGCGGTACAGTTTTATTATACGTCTCCGTGTATTGTATGCGTGTTAAAGTTTATGGATGACATATGTCATCTTTGCTTGACACTTATAAGAAATTCTCTGTTTCTAAAAGATAGAAATCTTACAAGTTTGAATTCTATAGTTACGAAATTTGCAACGGGTCATGAGTTTCGAAGTGAAAAAAACATATGGTCTTCTCATTCATTTCGGATATACTCGAATCATGTTTATTCAATTGAAATAGAAAAATTAAAAATAATAATAACAATAGAATATTCATCTGAAGATGGCGATAAGTGAAAAAACATCAACCATTGACTGAAAAATAATTTTGATAAAAATATATTTGCCATGAAAGGAAGTTTAAGATTTTGAAGAAAAATACGATGACAAAGATTTGTTGAAATCATTTATAAAATGAAAGTGAAAACATTTGGGATAAATATTATTCCTTACAATTTTACTTTAGCAAACTATAATAGTAATAAGTAAATAGTTTTTTACCTTATTGACTGTCACAACTTGGCGAAAGCTCTCATAGAAAATTATATTTTTGGCACAATAACATAAGCTAGATCTTTGAACTCTTAAATACTTTTATTTTAACTATTTTTATTAATAACGGCATTGTTTATTTCCAAGTAAACTGACATCTGACTGTTAAAAGTAGTTTTATATGTTGGAAACAGATGATAGTCAAATCAGAAAAATAGGGAGGGAAATCAATCACTTCGAAGCTACAGTCGTGCGCCACAACCATCGAAATTAGAGTGTGTTCTGGAGGATTGTCCTGATGAAACAAGACGACTTTCGACAATTTTTCTAAGCGTTTGGTCGTACTAGCGTTTTGTAACTGCTTCAGCCAATTGGCATAGTACTCTCCATTGATAGTGTGGCTTTTTGGAAGATAATAAATACGATGTCTTTTGTATTTTAAAACAACTAAAGCCATCAGATTCCCTGCAGATAAAACGACCTCCCCTTTTTCTATGATAATGGACTCGACTTGAGTATACATATACTCCTGCCATAGATAGATCCGGGAGAGATATCGGGACTGATCCGTAAGTTACCGAACGATACCGAAGTTACACAGAGAATACCGCGTCAGTTGGCATAGTAGCTCTGAGCTCCACTCAGTCAGAATAATATTACATGGATATACTATTTTAACACGGCTTCACTTCAAGACTTGTATATATATATATATATATATATATATATATATATATATATATATATATTCCTTGCTAATCTTATTCCTGGATTACTAACCTGCGTTCCAGTTTGTGTATTTAAGTTCAATATAACCTATTTTTCTATCTCAAATATATGTTTTGTTGTTCATTATATTCGTGGGGTTCCTCACCCGGATTCACAACAAAAACCAGCTGGATTTGCCTCAAACAATGTTAGATTTTCCCATAATGTGATCAGCTGATGCGATTTTGATGAGGTGTCAGAAGAGATAACACCCACTTTCGACAGAATTCATTGTGCAGAATATTGTAAACCATTCCACGGGATATGCTAATAGCATTTATAGTCAGTCGCATGTCATCCATCACCATATGGTGAAAAGAATCAATGTTTTCTTCGGTGATGGTAGTTACAGGACCTTTATACTTTGGGTCATCTTCAAGATTCTCCTTTTTCCTCCTAGATACAGCTGACTACTTTTGCATTGTTGATAAAGCTGGAGCGCCATCTCCTAATGTAGCAACCGTGTCAGCATGAATATTCTTAGGAGATAAACGCTTTTTTCTCATGTACTTGAGTACACCAAGAAGCCGATATGAGTTACTTTCAAAATCTTCTTTGAACAGCAAGATGACAGTTTATCTGGGAAGAACCAATGTATGATCTCATACAAGATTTTACAGCTGTAACATCACTCCTTCATAGTCAGCCTATGAACTTTTCAGCTCACTCTCGTATATAAACAATGCACATGTAATTATTTTGAAGATGATTTTGTGATTCAAAAAACTGAAAGATTATTGTAAAGGTAAATATTTTATAAATACATGTTATTTATTGGGATTCACTTTCCTTAAACTAGATTGACTAGATTTGACGTTCTGTTTCTTTTTCTTTTTTTTTCAGACGGAAGGATCAACAGGAGAAATCGACATCGCTTTGTGGACATCTTGGTCATTGTGGTCAAAATGTTCTGAAAGCTGTGGTGGAGGCTTATCTAACAGGACACGTCATTGTACTAGTTTAACTGAGTGAGTTCAAATCTTTTACAAATCACAATGTATAGATAACGACAGTTTCACTCTCAGCTCAAAGTCCAAGTTAATTTGACAAGAACTTCACATTAAATTCTTAATGGTCGATATTCTTTATAATCGTTTCATCCCAAGCAAGGCAGTACTACCACTGGTGCGCAGAGGATTATATAAGAAGAGAATGATGAGAAAGAGGAACAAGTTACAAGGGGTGTCAGAGAATGGGTAAGAGAAGGATGAGAACACTGACGTGAAGAAAGCTGCATGAGAGTAGCGTGGAAAAGAAGAAGATGATGATGCAAGGGTTGTCAGGGAAAGGATGCGAGTCAGGAAGATAGGAGATGGCAATTAACATTGTATTTAAATTATTGGAGATTGTAACTGACAGGGAAGCAAGTATAAGGAAGAGAATTCCACAGGCGGGAAGCGCGAGAAAGGAAGCTAATAGAGTAGAAGTTGCGGTTACATTTGATTGGTTTTACTGTAGAAGGGTGGAACCTAGTTGCTAGTCTAGTAACTCGAGTGAATTAATGCAGAGGGGTCATCAGGGAGCTAAGCTAATCGGAGCAGAAACCGTGAAAGTATATTACATATTACATCAGTAAGAAAGGGACTGAAGTTGAGCTACCACGTTGGGATCGATTATATTGCAGATTCTCCGTTGGATTTTATCAAGAACCTCGAGATGAATAGCAGGAGCAACCGACCAGATGTGACAGCAGTATTCAATGTACGGGCGGATGATAGATTTATATATGTGCAAGATGGATTCAGACGATAAAAACTTCCTGGCTCTACACAGTGAACCGACCTTCCTAGCAGCAGATTTAGCTATGGATTCAATGTAGTCATTCCTCTTTAAGTCGGCTGAGAGAGTTAGGTCAAGGAGGTGCAGAGTTTTGCTTTTATCGCTCATCAAAACAATTACATTTAAAAATGAATCTACCATAAAAATAGACTTAAAATCCTTGTATTTTGTTTGTTTGTTTTTACTTTCGCATTAGTTTTTTTTATTATTTCTGTTAATATTTACCTAGAAAGTCAAGAATTAGATCTTGGTTACTCTATTACTTTTTATATAATCTATTATAATTTATTAACTGAAAAATGTACATCATTGGTTTGTTTGTAATTTGTTTCATTTTAAAATGTTTTGCTTTGAAAAGGACGTTGATTACTTCAGTGTTTACTTAAACCATATTTGACGCCTAAAAAATAATTAGGCAAATGAAAATTAAGAAATAGTTTAAAATTAAATGAAATATTCTCCAAAGTTAATTCGAATTGTATTTTAGCTTCAGCTATTTTTGATCGTACGTTAAAAATCTAAGTCAATAATAAAACTTTCAAAATTATGTATAACTTCATTGTAAATTTTTACTGAAAAATGCACCTTGTTTTATTTCCTTCATTATCATTCATTTATAGAGAAATATTCGTAACTGTTAGTAAGTAAATACATTCCTTGAGATATGGCATAACAAGAGGTCCAAATAAACATAAAAGAGGCCATTTTAATTTAAACTTTGCTAGTCAAATGTAAAGCGCCTCATACGCGTCTTCGATTGAAACATTCGAGTAAAGTGGTTGGTATCCTATTTCCTGTATACAGTTACTTACAAATATTTACTCAGCTTAACATAGTACGGTGCAAAAATATGAAGGGCACCCAGTGAAGACTGAATCCTCTTCAGTTATAACGCCTACTGGACAAGCTTATCAGCCATTAAATGCTTTGCAAGCTTAAATTATTTCTGCATAAGTCAAAATGACTGCGGATTGAAGTTGGCAAATTATGTTTCATCAATCTCCTAAATAGTGAAGACACACCTGTTTTGTAAATCATTATTCTAAATCCTACTTTTACTTCGAAAATGTGTAATTATCTTTTGACCATACAGACTTTAATATTTCTCTTTACTATTATATGCTTAATTAACTGTTAATTTTAATGTAGATTAATGAGTCTATAAATTAGTATTAAGTAGACTTTCTAAAATGAAACAAATCTTATGTTTATTTTGAAAATAGAAATTTAATCTGTACGATAAATCTTTTTATAAATCAAAGAACCAGTGTTCTGATATGTAGGATTCCAACCCTCCGTAAAAATAGCGAGCAGTGAATTTAATCTAAGAGAAAACGAGTTTTCATCTGTGATCAGTGTAATTAAAAATATTATATCATAGTTACAGTTTTTAAAAATCAAACAAACATTGACTTTCGTTCTTAGCCTGCTATTTTACAACTAATTTCATGCAACTGGTGTAATGAGCGTTATTGTAAATTGACATCAAAAACCTCTGTTTCGCAGTGGTTTTCACAAATATTTCGTAGTACTACTTCACATTTCTCCTCTTCAGTTGGGCGTCGATGTGTATATATGGTAACTTGCGGTTAACATCGGCCACCGAAAAAATAATAGAATCTTTTGCTTTGAATTACAAACTCATTTTGCGGTCACTGGAAACTGATAAATGTAAACACACGAAACACTAAAATAACTAAAAGTCGTATTATTTGTAATCTGATTCCAACAGATGTTTCACTAATATTTGCCTTAAAGTGCTTTTCTTCAATCTTTTGCAAGAAATTCTTTTGTTCATCTTTCTCCTCACTTGGCTGAAGGAGAATTAATTTAAGTAAAGAATAGTATTCTCAACGAGCGTAGAACAGAATTACATAATCTAATCTTAATATTAGATGTGTGTAAAAATTTTCAATAGTTTTTCATTGAAAAGAAAACTTCGGACGTCCATCTTTTTGAAAACTTTCAAAAAGAAGAATGTTCGAACTTTTATTGAGTACAAATTAGTTGTTTAGATTAATATAAACGTTATTGTATTATGAAATGATAAAATAGATGTAAGTAATTTTAGTCAAACAAAAGGTAAATGGACAATTCTGCAGGTAAACAAGATAATTTCATATTTATGGAGAAAAATAAAGTTGTAGTTGGAGAAATTTTCCAATTAATGTTGCTAACTCCGATAAAACGTTGTAAAATAGAATTGTTTCCTGATAAAAAAATGTTATACTTGCGTTAGAACAAAAAAGAATAAAGAAAATAATCAGATGAATATAAAATAAAATTATGTAAAAGCGAGGTACTTATATTAATATTGAGTGAATAGAGTTAATTGTAGTATTGGTCGATTGGATAAGTAATTGAAAGATTAAATACATGTACGAATTACTGCAAAATATACTTTACAGTTTTAATTTTAAATGCAATATACTGACTTGACGAAAAATATTAAATATTCATAAGTCTGCTTCAATTATAACTGCATTAATGTGCCTTCTACAGAGATTCATACAGAATTGTGTCGATCAATTTAAGGCGCATTTTATATTTGATAATGGCTACCATATCTAATAAAGTTTGACAGAGCTGTAAAGTATTGTGTATATTAGCTCAGTATAATAATTATAAATTTATCACTCTGGTATTGATGAGACTTGAAATCAATCCTGCACGTGGCAAACACAGCTCATATGAATAATAAACATGGGGAAAATTAGCATATTTGTGAATCAAATTCTTGATATCTAACAGGAAGGGCCAAGTGGACGTCTTGTGATGTTTCACTCTGAGCTCCTTTTGATGGCCTACAAGAGTAAAACAGCCATCCTTCTATGACAGTTCACCAAACAAAAATGAAATTAGAAAAGAGAAAAGTAAATTTGTAATATATTGCTATTTCAAAAGTGAATTGCTCGTTAAATGGTAAAGGAAAAGAATGATAAAATTTCAAAAATAGGAGAATATTAGAAATATCAGAACAAAGACGTGACAATCAAGCAAAGCAAAGCTAGAAAGATCTTATAAAAAATCTAACCCATGATATTAAAAAATAAATGAAATACAATTTTCTGGATTTAAATTCACTTAACAGATAGAGGTCTGTACTGACCATTCAATTCGATCGAGAAGAAATAACTTGCTAATCATAAACAATGAAAAACAAAGACTTGCCAGAGTGCGTAAAGTTGGTTCACAAGGCAAAAATGAAAGCACAAGGAGAATTGAGACCATACCAGAACTAATGCTAAGAAAGAGAGAAAACTTTAGGATATGTCGTTTATGTTTGTGACAATAATACTTAGCGAATTTGAAGCTATTATCAGCACCCTAGAATTGAGATTAGATAAATTGAAAATTTGACGTCGGCTTGATTGTCCAAACCATCGGTCTCTGAGGATGGTTAAGTAGGTGTTTTAAAGAAACTTGCCACTCAATCTCCAGTGCTAATCAAAAAGAATCTTTTGTGAAGATATAAATATATGAAAGAACAATAATAGTGAACGATAATAATTTAATCAACATTTCTTTACATTAAAATGTATTTTAATAATACTTGAAAACATAGGCTAACACACCCCTTAAATATGTGATCAATGTTTTAATCCTTATATCTTAATTGAAAATTATTTCTAATGTATCACTACCCGAAGAAGGAAAATGAGAATATTCTTTGTATTTTATCTTTGCGTAAATTAAATCATTTGTGTGACTTCATATCATTTTTATATATTCATCTCTTATTGTTCACAAGCGATGGCCCAAAAGTATTACATCCGAAAATATAGCTATAACGAACCGGAAATTATATTCCTTCAATTTCTTAAATGTCTGGATGTTCTTCATCAACAACAAATTATCTTCTGTGAAGATGAAAAAATTAATACATACAAAGTTACTCATTAGCTTCCAGAAACCAGAATAATGCCTCGGGTTTATCAAGGCAGATGTTGTCAGTTTTAATGCAAGTAAAAAGTATAAAATATTTAAAAATTTAGTATGAGCGGAAGAAGGTCTGTGCTCTTCTGCAAAGGTTGAAGCGGTTTCTGTACAAATTAGAAAAGCATAAGTTAAATTACTTTTTTCGCATTAACCTAACAGACAGTTGAAAAAAAAAACGCTTGGATTGAATAAAATCTAGACTTGTTTTCTAAAATCTATGAAACACTTAAATCATTTCAATATCCAATAGATAATTTGAAATTTTAAAACTTGAATTTACATCTAAATACAGAATGATTTTGAAAAGTAATTCCAAAACAGATTTTTTTCGAAGACTGGGGAATAAATTACAATATCCTTTTCGGTTCTGACAAATTTAATGATATTAAGAATTCATTTGTTGATATCGTTCATGCGTTAAGTGCAATATAATTTATATTTCCATTAAAATAAGATCTAGTGAAACAATTCTTCTTTATGGACTTTTGTTAAGAGTATGTATATAGATGCAATACTGTTTTTCTAATTTGATTAGATTTTCCCATAGAATACTTCATTTCAACAAATAGTCAAGCAAATACTTAAAGCAAAAGACTTACAAGAAGTTTTTTTATACTAACAGATAAAATTATTTATCTGTAAAAATGATTGACAAATACATTTATGTTTTTATGTGACTGTCATGCGAGAAATTAATTCTTGTAATCTGATAGTCGCACACTATTACTTCTATTATCATTTTGACACTTTTTCTGACAGTTTGGAGACAACGTTAGCAGAAACCAGCTGTAATGGCCATGCAACTGAAGTTCGTGTGTGTAACCATCAGGTATGTTATTTTCAACTGTATCACAGGCGGTAATTAAAACAAATTTCGTTCAAACCTGTTTGAAACTTTCAGTAAAATCTAAATGAACCTCATACAGATTGGTTATTACAGGTGGCTGAGATAGTTGAGTATTTTCCACAAATGTCATAAAATGTAACGATTTTCAAGACAGGTAGATACTCCCCTTGAAGAGGTTTAGAGTGATGTAATATTTTACCTTTAATTTCTTCCATTTTGATTTGTAATGCCCTGATAATAAAAATATTTAATCGAAAAATATATAATTCTACATAAAATTATTTCTTGGGACAATTAGTTGAAACTTCCAAATACATTGTTATTTGCAGTTTGCATTTAACTAAATCGATTACACAAAGTTTTGAAAATGAGTGAATAAATAAACAACAAATATCAAGTGACATATGAATTAGTTAGATTTGATACACAAACTGTAAAAGACGAAAAATGTCGAAGTTTATAAAAAGGTAAACCAGGAGATTTAATTCAGACTATAGATGATGTGAATGTTATAAAAGATTCATGTATATGCTGTCATCGGCCAGTGACCCTAGTGTTGCATTGTTCTATGCAGGTTACATTTATTGATGGTTTCCATGTATCTCAACAACTATAAGTTATACTGACAGGATAATATATCATGTCATCAGGCTTAAGCTACCCAGAATTGATTTAAGGAACAATCTGGAAATTTTATTCTCATTCACCCGGTTTTTCATGGTCAAGTAACAGCAACACATTGTAAAAGCAGTTGTGATTGCTCAAACAGCTTCCAGAGAAAATGTGATCGTTGTGTATATCAGTAGAGGCATCTTGGAATCGTTTATTCACATCCTAAGTGCCTCTTCAAAAATTTTTTTAATCATTTCGCCCCAAGCAAGGCATTCCACTGCCACTATTGCGCTTGGGACTACATAGGGGGAGGTAAATAGGAAGAGTGGTTAGATATAGGAAATGTCAGAAGGGGGTGATAGATAGTTGGGTGGGTGGGAAGAGTGTTTGAAAGAATGGAAGTGTGTTTGAAAGAATGGAAGTTAGTTTGTTAGGAGGTGTCTATTGACCTTACATTTAAACTCCTGGAGATTGTAGCCGTCAGGGAAGCAGTCATGTGGAAGATTTCTAGAGTTTTCTATTTTCTATGTTCTATGGTTCCTTTTATGCCACAACACTCTCATACATGTCGACAGTGGTGACGGAAGAGACTCACCTGAATTACTGCATGGAGCTCTGTAGCGTTTTATGAGGAGAGCAAATTCGGCCTTTATGTAAGTGATGGGCTTTTGGTTGTGCAACAAAGACCCGGCAAACAACATCTATAGTGTATTAACCTGTGAGAAACAAATTGAAACATTATGCATGTGGAGCCATAAATTACAGCGCCGGCAACAGGAGTGTGATATGCTGTATGATATTGCCTAATCATATAATGTCGGAGCTACACAGAATGCTCTACTGTATGTCCGACAAGTCTGGCTGGTATAATAGCTAGACTCGTCCGTCACTGAAACTATAGGCGATATGATTCAACGAGGCATGAATAACTAAGTGCAAAGAGAACGACTATAACTAACTTGTTTCTCCATATAACTCATTTCAGCTCATTTCGACATAAAACATAATTTTAGGACAAAGTATTACTTAAAGTGATATGAATTAGAGTAATTCCGTATCAAATCATATATGGGGAGGGCGTCTTAGAGTTTGATTAAATTTTCAGAAATTCAAATTTTAGATAAACAAATCCTCCTGAAATTTCCAGGTTAGTCTATAAGTTATCATAAATTGATATTTGCTTTAATTATATGTAGCGAGTTGCAAACAGAATGTGTTTATGATTTTATCATTAGAAAAGTATTAATGCTTTTGAACTGAATGCTTCAATATTTTCTTATATATATATATATATATATATATATATATGTAACATGTTTCTTCAGAACTTTAGCAATAATGGCTCTCCACAATCTTCTGAATTTTGTAGCTCTAATTAGATTTTGTCTTTTTCTATCGCTCCTAAACTCTGTTTTACACTCAATTTACTTAAGCTAATTAGGTAACAGCTATTTCCCTCTGTCCATTATGTCGTATGGGTGATAAGTGATTCGATATAGAATGACTCATTCCAAAATTGAAATTATGCCCAAATATGTATCAAAAGTCTTTTAATTTTACTGTAAAAACTATGGTAAAAATATCTTTTTGTTTAATACATTCACACTTTTTAATTAAATAGTATCAGAAATCTATCTATCTATGTGCGTGTGTGTGTGCAGCATTTCATCTTTGGAAAGCCTACTGAGAATAATAAGGTATTTCGTGATTAGTAGAAAATATTGGGCTATTGTAGTTAGTGAATTATATTTAAAGGAACACGTTGACCAAATATAAAATAAATATCATTGACTTTATTCTTATCGACATCTCTATGCATAAAATTTTATCTATAATTAATGGGTTTTGGGAAAATTATAGATTTTTTTAAAACTATCAATACTCCGAATCTAACGAACATCAAATATTTTTCAGTTGATTTATGTAAAATATTATTTAACTGCTAATTCATTCACTATGTAGTTAGTTTGTTCTTCTATCGAGATGCAACAGAATAAAAACTGATAAAAGATAATAAAAAGGAAACCTCAGCAAATGAATTCTGAATAAATCTGCGAAAAACATCTTCTAAGAACTGTCTACTTTCACTGACTGCGTGAAAATTGTATCTTCGCAGGGGCTGTATAACGAATGAATGAATATTGTCTCGGTGACATAGATACTTCACTCCGCCTGCAATTAAACAAGGTGAAATAAATACAAATTGACACAGCTGACTGAAACCAAGAAACCTTTTGTAAATTGGGAGTGTAACGCTATTTTCAGATGGCTGGTATTAATTTTAAGTGATTTTCAAAATGAGAAAAGATTTGTCTAAAATTGGAGAATACAGTCATTTTTGTCGGAAAAAATAGCCGAAATGTTAACAAGTGAAAAAAACCAGGTGCGAAGTTTACTCAGTACGAAATTATTATAATTCAACCAACTGATCGTCCGGTAGAAATAGTATAATACGACTATTATAGTCTTACGAAAATACCAGCCAACTGATATTTCTTTTCAGTCACTTATTTTGAATTTCTTGTAATTATTCGATATACATAAATATATATAAATCTTCTCCGTGTCGTTGCTGTCTTGAATCTGGTTTTCATCATATACCAATCCCTCAGATGTCTAGACCGGCCTCGTCAAGTAGTAATAAGCGCTCTTGTTAATCCAAGATCAACAACACAACGTGGGAGGAATCGGCCAAAGGTCATGGAGGTTGACTGGACGCATCCAGGGGTCGTGTTGTAGAAGTTTTCTCGTGTCGCTTTTGGATTTTTTTTTTTTTACTATTTATTGCAAAAAGATATACTCATTTAAGCGAAAACACAATCACTTTGTTCTAATAAAATCCAAACGACAAAGTCCTATAATGTGAGGTAGAATTTTTGTGTACTCGTAAAAGATCTGTAATGCCATGAAGAATAAGTTTTCTGAAGGTTTTACTTTGAATTGCGTTAAATAGCCAAAAAAAGAATAAAATTCAGTAAAAATCGTAATGTGAAAGATTATACTAATTTTTTATAATTTTTAATGAAAAGAAAATTTTTATTGGATTATTCCTATAACTCCTAAATATATCCATTAAATTAAAATTAATTTTAGCTACCTGAAACTAATTATGTTCAGGATATTTTTACTAACAATTCCTCAGAAAAGTATGTAAAAAATTGAAAATAACTAAATTATTTTAAGAAATCAAGAAAATAACACTGAATATAAGAAAATTAATCTATTTCGTTATAACAGCTGTTTTCAAACGTAAACTTTATAAAAGTATTAAATATCTTTCATTGTAGATTTTCTTTTGCGTTTATTTACATTCACACTTATATCACTTTATGTATCTTGTGTCTTTAGTATCAAAGATATATGTATTCGAAACATATGATCTACAGAGTATACTTAGACGGACGGAATAAAGCCGATAATTGACTGGAGAAACTTCGAGTAACAGCATACAGCGGTTTTTGGCCCTTCTCATCTTAAAGGCAATTGAACTTGTACTTAAACCTAACTTGTTTTTCTATCTATATAAAAAAATAGATTTTACATTGGACAGACATTTCGCCCAAGAAACTACACCTGTCTTCAAATATCCAGAAAAATACACATGTTCCTTCTCACAGAATCATTTTTATTAATGTTTAAATCTAAAGACTTTTTGTTTTATTCACTTCACTTAATACTATTTGTATTTATTTATTTCTCCTTGTGATTTCTTTTTGGTCTCAAGGTCGTCGTCAAAACTTATAAAGTCATTTCGTTTCAGCGCTGAAATAAATGTGCAAAGTACAAATCATCCATACTTGAATATATAAACTTATCTAACGAACATACGACTCTATTTATTTTTACACACACACACACACACACACACAAGGGGCTCACTAATTCTGTGTGAAGTGGTAATTAGGAGGTTAGTAAAGGATCAGGCTGATCGAAACCCATACTGTTTGTCGCTCAAGAGGTTGTTCCTATCCAGGTGGTTGACTACATTCTTGTTATTTAAAGTCTCAAAAAGCTTATTGATGTTTCGGAAGAGACTAATAGTTCTGTACTGAGCGGGAGATGATTGGTTTGCCCGCGTTCTTGAAAACCGGATATACGCTTGCGAACTTCCACATGTTTCGAAAAGATTTCTCGTTCAGGCAGCAGTTAAATAACTTTACTAAAATCGTGGATAATTCTGGGCTGATATTTTTAAGGATGATTAGCAGAATTTTGTTTGGGACAGTATTTTTCTGAGGTCGTAGATTTTGATAAGTCTAGAGACTTCTCTTACTGAAATGAGTATATTATTAGGATTGCGCTCAGTGAGACGTGGAAAGTTGAGCAGAGGAAAGCCATTGTCAACTAACGTTAAGTTTGAAACAAAAATCGAGATTAAGAACTTCGCATTGTCTTTCGAGGAGGATATGACTTCGCGGCCATTTATAAGAGTGGGTACAGCTGCTTTACTTCTATTCATAATTTGGTTGGTGATCTTCCAAAATATGTGAGTTCCAATTTGTTTCTTTTCAACTTTGACCTGAACAGATATCGCGCAGTTGCACTTTGCGTTTTCCAGAACTCTCTTACAACCATTCTGAAATAAGTAAGAGCCAGGCTACACCGCACCTTGCGATAGATTTTGAAGTAGTGCTGTGGATTCAGTCCATTCAGGAATGAACCAGGACTGACTGTTTCTTTTTGCTGGATGCATAAAACACTCCATTCCAGAATTATCTATTGGGAGACTAGGATAGCAGTTTGGGGGTGGCCAGCAAGTTTAAAGAAGGTTGATAGAGGGGCTTCCATCATATATGACCAACAGCTACCCAATCTGCCTTCGCATAACGAAAGATCCTTCTATGATACGCTAAGTCAGAGGATGTCATTGGTTTGGAGTCAATTTAAACACTGAATAGAGAATGAAGTGAAGTGCCAATGTGGAGGAAGACTTTTGCTGAGCATATGTCGGGGCAGGTTGTTAGAGAAATGTCAATAAGTTTCGCCTACTGTTCCTTCACATCCGGGACTCGGGTGTATTCCTCAATTATCTGAGTTAGTTCATATATAATGGAGAAGTCTCTCAGTATTTGCCCTCATCGTCGGTTTTGTTAGAGTGGATTAAATACTTTTTGTAGTGAACATGAAGGTTACCGCATATGTGATAGCTGGCCAAGGAAACTCGTTGGGGATATTGGCAATCCTCTCTGATATTCGATCAAAGATTACCAACCATTCATCCTGAGGACAATGCAGAGTAAAGTCAAATGTGGTGCGATGGATAAGTGCCACGCAGAAACACATATCCAGAAAATTAGGCTCTTCGTTATTTTTGTCACTGCCACAAGGAAACCCGGGGTGATGATGTAAGAACCGAGCCTGTGACCGTGGCGATTTAGGTGGTCGTATTTTATTACAGTGGCTGAGTAGCCTGTGATTGTGAGCTCCTGCAATGAATTGAGACACTGATACCCTTTTCAGATAGGAACAAGAGTTGTAGATTCAGACTGAAAAAGATGGAATTTCACTTCTGAAAAGTTGGAACGTAGACCACTTTTATTGGTGTAAGAAATGGTATGCCCGGGGTCTCCCTTTTTCAGGTTGGGTTTGCTGGTTTTATTCGTTTTCAATTTTATTGCTTTCATGTTTATTTTGACTGCTTTGGTGTGTGGACAATAAAACCAACGTACATTGAAGATGCACGCATAAATAACCTGGGTTGACTCGCCCCGAGATTCTGTCGTAAAAGTACACATCATCATAGCATTGAGAGCCCCTCCCCCCTCAGAGACAATTACGCGTTCTAGAAATCATTCACAAAATGGTAGTACAATAGACTCAATATTATATACCTGATGATAGGATAGACACCTTCTAAGTAGCTGTAAGGTTCAGATCTCTTACTAAAAGGTGGGTAACGCCAAAACCCTGAAAATGTTTACCTCAAGCAACCTTAATGAAGATGTGACACTGTTGGAAAGGCGTTAATAAATTGAAAACATAGAAGACAGAAAAACACTAATTTTTGATAGAATGTAGATATACTGATGACCAGACAAAAGAAAATAGAAAATTAAATAATTGTTTTTTTTTCGTCTGCTAGAAATGTAGAACAAAGGTACCATCTGGTTTACGACCATCAAAAACAAGCGGCCTATATAGATAATATTTTTATGATCATCGTAAAAAAGAAACCGACTTAGATATATAAAACTTTTACGGACCTTAAATACAAGAACGACCGCTGAACACGGAATTCGGTCCACTTATAAGAATTCACTTTTGAAAATCGACAGGTTTCCAAAAGAAAAGAGAAATAATATAGTAATTAAATTTTTTCGCCTACTGAAATACCATAAAACGTCTCGAACCAAGGGACTGTTTTCTTTTTTTTGTGACTTATTGGCAAAAAAACTGAAATTAAATCCCAAGTTCGGAAAAGACCACACACAAAGGCAAGATAAGAAGGATTTTGGACAATAATTAAAATTTGTCTGTTTGGGCTACATCCAGCTCCTCGTGCGCTTATGGTGAGAGATACACACACAAAACATAAACGAGACAGGGCTATTAAGAGGATCAATGAGGAAAAAGATAACCTCCACGATTAGTCGAGTGGGCCGAGCTTGAGTACGGACCGGCCGCGAAGTGAACGTCAAAAGGAAACAATACCTCAGGAAAGATTCATGCACGATACTCTGAGAGTAGGTGTCTTGTCCGCCTGGGCTCCGGAACTCCTCCTTGAGACAGAAATATCGTACTGGCCAGAGATTTAAGGTACCATGGCAAAGTGACATACAAATATGAGGAGTAAAAGAACCATTAAGAAAAGAAAGTAACAAAGTTTGCTCAGCAGTACATGTGCATCCCCTACACTCATTTGAAGCATAGTCGTTAAGGTCAAGGCATATTGTGGGAATTTAATTATTCTATTTTAGAGAGAGTAAGAAAAAATCATTTAGAATTATGATCTAATTACTGACGGGAATTGACAGTCGTTCTGAAAATTCATTAGAACCGGCTGGCCAAGGTGAAATAGGAAGGATTAAGGGTGGGTGTGATAGCTATAAAGTATTAACTTAGTATAAATCCCAAGATCCCCTCCTTGAAAAGCGTACATATTTGCTCACCAGCCAATTTAGCACACCAGAAAAAAAACTTCCATTAAAAAGAATGTGATCGACAATTAACATTAAATTAATATGCAGGTAAACAGGAGAGACACACGTATATTATATATATATATATATATATATATATATATATATATATATATATGTGTGTGTGTGTGTGTGTGTGTGTGTCTATGTGTGTACATACATAATTGCCTCAAAACAAGGTTCGAGACAGAAATTAAAAAAAAAAATAAAGAAATAAAAATGGTCGCATGAAACAGTTAAATAACTAAAAAAATTAAAGGGAAAGAGATTGTTGAAAACATGCATTAAGACAAATATCTACTTGTTCGAAAAACTACTTTTCATTTCTGTACAAAATACATTCTCAACACGAAATATCAAATTTGATGGAAAATATTTAATATTAGAGAATTTGAAACTAATCTTAGTAGAAGCATTAGCAGTCTACAGTGTCTGTGCAAGCATGAGACAATCAAATATTTCAACTTAGTATATAAGATTCAGAAGATTCCCCAGTGTTCATGAGTAACAGCACTAGTAATAGACGAAAATATGTTTTTCTTTAATTCTCTGATGAAATCAGTTGATTTTTTAGACAAAATGTACATTAGTAATGAACTTCCTCTTAAATAGGAAATGGAACTACGAATTTTGTAAGTTTTAATCTGATTTCCTTGTGACAAACCCGACATGCGTTTTTACCAAATGTTTTATTCATTTTGAAGTAATATTTTGTTAAGATAAAAATAAAGGATAGCTATTTGTACTGTAATTTGTGTAAATTCCCACATCTATAATATTATTTCTATACAACAATGGTTAGGTTTTGTGTTGAATAAGAATTTTTAAAAAATACTGAATTCTTCTTTATGTGGATAAAGATAGGAAGTCTGTTATTCTACAAATTTAGGAACTTAATGTCTAGGAGTCAGGAATTTGGCATCTCGGGGGTTGGGGTATTACGATGAACCTAGTTTGCTATCGCTTCTCTTAATGAAATCATAACTTCTGAAGTACATCAACTGCACATGTTTCAGTGGCGCCTGTGGGCGTCGATTGTTAATGGCAAACAGATGGCGACCATTGCAGTTTTCTTTGGGAATGATGTTTTTCTTTCCACTTTTAAAAAATATCCAAAGGAAAAGGAAGAGAAACTCAAAACTGTATTCTACCACAGATTTCTTTGTGCGCAAAATCTGAGAAAGATATTAAAAATACCTATCATTACTAATACAAAACTACTTGACAGTTCTATAAATACTAGTCGATAAAAAGTTTTCCTTGGGGAAAGTATTTCTCGCAAAATATGCAATACATGAATAGCGTTCGTTAGTAAAAAATAGTAAATCTGTTTCCATTCAGGATGTCATGTCATATATTTACCAAATAATGAAATGTATAATTTTGGATTCGTTATTCAATGACAACATTGGGATATGAAATATTATTCTTATGAAATAGAGAAATAACAATAAAGAATATAAATGTTTTTTAATTCCTTAGTTACAAACTTATAAAACTTTGTTGTATATATGTACATGCATATCACTAATCTCCACGAAAGTCGTTCTGATAATTTATCTGCATGCCAAAGTGGCATTTCAAGAAAAAAAAGAAATCTTGAAATATAGCCGTTTCTGTTTTCAGATAATTTAGTATTTCGGAATATCCTTAATCTCGCTGAGAATAACTCGCTGCGCATAAAATATGATCCAATCATTGAATCACACACGATTATTCGATTGCTTCCTGTAAAAAAAGAAAACTCTTTTCTAATGCAGAGGGTTTTTAAATCGTTATGCCAGCGGTAAATAAATAAATCATCACCATCACCACCATCATCATGCCATGTGTGTTCTTTTGATACATTCTATAATATAAATATGAACTTGCTTATTATTTTTTTATCTGAGGGTGATGCTTACTGTGTCATTGAAACTCTTGTGAGCAGAGATGTGCATTGAAGGCGTGTGGATTATCTGCTGTCTCTACCTTATATATATTTTTCTTGTTTATTGCTGTTTTCTCTTTCTTCTTCCCCCTCTCTCTCTCTAATCTGCAGCATTTTCAATATATTTTCTTTACAATTATAATGTTATTTGCAGTCTTCAGTTAACCCAATTTTATTTTATTCACCCATAGACATGTCTCTCGGGAAGTCGTCGCCAGTCATACTGCTTACCACTCATGAATCGTTTCTTCCATGGCAAACGCTACTACTGGGAAGCCTTCATCGACCGTATGTATATCAGTCGTTTTATTCATAGACCCAGTTTCGGATATTTTTCAACTAAAACAGCTTTTTTGATCGATGAAATAACTATTAAACTTTTTGCTATAACAAATATTGATTATATTAACTGTATTCATTCCGACGCAGTCACAAATCTTGTAGTGTATCCATGTTGATACGAAATGATTATTGATTTCTATAGACTTTCTGGGTTAAGCAATATAGAACCTATCAATACTTGAAAGGGTGACTCTGAATTCAAAAGGCAATTTATTAATTGTCAATATAACGTCTTAAATGAAGTGCTGTGCATGTGAATATATATTTTCGGATTTATTAAATATTCATTGCTCAACTTGCGTTTCCAGTTTATGTTTATTAACACTTAGCATATATTTCCCCATAATTCAATCATAAAATAAATCACGAAACAACATTTTTTAGTCAATAGTTTGGATTTCATGTGACTGACAAGTTGTCCGCCTACAAAATAGAAAATTACTTGCATAAGCATATCCGTCGAAAAATGAACAAACGTTGCCTCCACAAACGTTGCCTTCTGTTTGCTGTTCTTATTTTTTTAATTGTTAAACCCTAACACAATTCAGTGTAACACTGAATTTCATGCACATAGCAATTTACAGGTATAAATTAAAAACTAACTGTTGTAATATGTCAATACAATAGAACTAAGAAAGTAGAGCAATCCATTTACAAAAAAGATAAATAAATTTGTAAAAATGAATTACAAAAGAATGGATTGATTTAAAAAATGAATTAAATTAGAAAATAAATATATATATTGTATTTACCCTACTCTCCCACTGGAGCGGAATGTGACACAAGGTCTTTTTTTAAGGTGGGAGGAATCCGACCGCGTACGGACGGGCGCAGAAACAAAAATTCTCCAGTCCCCTCAACCACCGATTGAGCTGGCTCCGGTGACGTGCACTTAGTCCACCACTCCGCTGCAATGGGGTGGCATGGCCGCGGGACACTGTTCCTCGGGACTGTGCATCTATCAGTGTTATTTTTCTCAGATGCAATCCTGTCCTCGTGGACGGATCTACAACTGAGCTGCACTCTGTCTTCAAGGACAGAGACGCAACTGAGAGATGATTCGGTACCCACCCGACACAAAAATGTGGCGGGTAAATATATATATTCACATTCTCATATACATATATAAATTTATGTATATGGTCAGTTTTCAATTTTTACTTGACGATTGTTACGTGTATAAAACTTGGTGTTGCACCGAAAAGTGATAAAAAATGTATATTTATTCTTAGTATGCATTTTGATTCTGTTATTGTACATTGGGCACTGTTTTATTACTAGCAGTACATAGTGCGCGCTATTTTCTAGTTGCCTGAAGATATCGAGAGCGTGAAACTTAAATAGCGACTCGAGTTGGTCAAGGGTTGACGTTGTAAAGTGTTTTCTACTCGGTCTGGATATGGATAGTCTAGGTGTTGCATATTTTAATTTTCTGCTTAAGTAGATGTTTGCCTTTTGAGATTATTTTTCTTGTTCAATGTTTTAGCTCTTTTAGCAGGTAGTTCGTTCGTCGCCTCAACTTTATATATATATATATATATATATATATATATATATATATATATATATATATATCCAAGTGAATAAGGAACGAAGAAAACATTGACAACGTTCAAAACATTAATTTAAAACAGTTCTCGATATAAAATAGAGCTGTGAATTATCATTTTGTTTCGACATTGAAAGGGCAATGAAATTTGTGTTTGATTTCATCCATAGAGAATCCTAAGGATGCTAAAATTTATATCGGAAACACAATAAACATTTTTAAAAACCACTTTTACAATCACCTCTCATCCTTCAATAACAAGGACAAACAAAATATGACATCACTTTCTAAGTATTTTTGGAAATTAAAAAACGAAAATAAAACACCTAAAGTTAAATGGAAAATCCTCAAACAGGCCAGAACATTTAAATCGGTAAAGGAACCATGTTTCCTTTGTCTTCAAGAAAAAAGGGAAATCATTAAATATATGAGTAGCAAAATACTATTAAACCAGAGGCATGAAACCACAGTAAACTGCAAACACAATAAAGAACTAACCTTACAATCATGCTAGAACTACAAAAGCCAAAGTTAGGATCCCTAGAAACGATAAAACTTTATAATATTAACAACACTCTTACCTCAGATTTTACCTTTATTTCATATTACAAACTGTGATCTAATTTAAAGTTTTATATAAAAAAGAGGTTTCCTAAATTTTAAATTAAGGTTAAATATAAAAAAATAGATTAATTATAAAAACTAAATTTAAATACAAAAATATTTGTAGTCGTATAATTCACTAATAAAGATACGTTTGCTAAATAGCAATTTCTATTCCCACTCCTACTACTCCCAACCCCATATACATTTCTTTATTTTTTCCTTTTGTTAAAATCCAAAGGACTGACCATAAAAGCTGTAAAGGATCATACCTTATCTTCTGTTCAGGTGAAGAGGCTCATCCCTTGTTTCCTGTTTAGGATGTGGTTTCCGGCTTTCTCTTTTCCAATCTTTCACTCTTACGTAGCCCCCTGCGCATCAGTGGTGTTAACGTCTTGCTCGAGGTGATATGATTTTAAAAAAATCAACAAATCCATTAATCACCTCTATCCCTACTTCTTCCCTTTTTCGTTCAAATTCTAACAACTTACAACCCTTATTTCCGATTTCCCACCCCACCTACGTCCCGCACACAATTCGCCAAATATAAGAAAATTAATTTCCATTTTCTTTTCACACTACCCGATGAGACATTGTCCTTTCAATGTCGAAACAAAAGATGTAGTAGATGATAATTTTTACATGTTTTAAACTATATATATATATATATATATATATATATATATATATATATATATAAGTTGTAAGTTTAAAAATGTATTAAAATACATTTTAATACATTAAATTAAAATTAAAACGTTTTAAAATGTATTAAAATACATTTTAAACTTACAAATTTTAATAGTTTTTCCTATACATATTAAGACAGTATACGTGGATCACCATTATGCTATATATATATATATAGAGAGAGTATATATATATATATATATATATATATATATATATATATATATATATATATAAGTTGTAAGTTTAAAAATGTATTAAAATACATTTTAATACATTAAATTAAAATTAAAACGTTTTAGTTTTTCCTATACATATTAAGACAGTATACGTGGATCACCATTATGCTATATATATATATAGAGAGAGAGAGTGTGTGTGTGTGTATTCTGGACGAAAATTTGAAATGTGATCTTTTTCTAAATTTTGGGTTCTATTTATGTTCCCGTTCCATTTTTATATGTTAGCTTCAGAGTATTTCCGTGTGAAGGAGAGATAAAGAGAAACAGACAGATAGACAGAAAGTAAGAGGATAAGAGAGAGAGGGAAATAAAAATAATCCCGAAAAGGATGCCGGTATTGTGATTGTGGTTATACAAAATACTTACTGAATGAAATGAAAGTAACTATAATGTATAAATCACAGCCGCAAAAGGCTTTCGAAGCAAAGTCTAAAATGTGTCAAAATTGATCATCGATATTTAAGTTGATTTATGATAGATGGATAGAGAAACATGGCTGAGTAATATTTAATTTTTTTTCTGAAACGTTGTGTTGTTTAATTTTGGTAAATGCTTTTACCACAGATTTGTCTTACATTTTGGTATTAAAAAACCATTCGCATTCAGCTTCCAGATCCTTTCATGCGAACGTGGGTGTTCCTTAGAATTATCCTAGGTTTTACGATTATTCTGGCCTTCATCAATGATCTTCCTAGATTCATCACTTCCTAAATAGGCATCTATGCAGAGGACACCACCATTTACTTTCGTCTCAATCGGAAATCCGTTAAGGCTGACAAAGTAATCCTAGCTGCTGCTCTTCAAATGTACATCCAATTAGTGTTTAATTGGGGCAGGAAATGGCTTGTAAATTTTAATGTCTACGAAACAAAACTGCTCTCCTTTAACCACCATAGAGAAACTTTATTCTTCCAGTCATTAGCATGGATGATACAAGCGTCCTTGAGAGCAACACACTACGTCTCCTTTGCCTCACTTTTTCAAATGACCTGAAGTGGAAGGAATAAATCAGATCTATAGCTGAATCTTCTGCTAAGAAGGTTAGGTCTCTGTGTCGGATTAGAATCCATCTTGCGCATTTATGGATATACCATACATTCATGTATTGAATACTATTGCCATTTATAGTTGGATGCTCCTGCTATTCATATCGAGATTCTTGACAAAATCCAAAGAATGATCTGCAATGTAATCGGTCCTGTCTTAGCATCTAAATTTCAATAATTTTGTAACCGATGTGACGTGAATTCCCTCTGTCTTTTCTATAAATATTTTCATTTCGTTTGCTATAATGAGCTTTTTTTCCATGGTGCCCGTCTATGTGAACTTAATCGTGATACTAGATTGGCGTGTAGGTCCCACCCTTTCACCGTTGAAATAGTTAAATGCAACCGCCACTTCTACTTAAACAGTTTCTTTTTCTGGCACTTCCTGCCTGTGGAACTCATCTCCGTTTACTTACTTCTCTATTAGCTACAATCTCTCAAAATTTAAATGTAAGGTTAATTGACATCTTCCATCTTCTTGAATCTCATTCATATTTTATCCTTTCTTTAATACACCCTGTGCCTAGTCTTTTCCCTCACTGTAACCCCATGATCACTAGTGGTGGTCTCGCCTTGCTTAGGGTGAAATGATTGATTTTTGTTTTTTTTTGTTTTTTGGTAAATTAAACTTTAGTTGGGAACAGTAAGTAGCAGTCCATGTGAATAGTTTTCATGTAAACTAATAATTTAGAATTCACACCAAAATATCCTGCTGAAATACCATTTCTTTCCGGGTGAAAATATAGGTTATAAAATATTAAATGTCTTAAATATAAACACCTTTGTCATATGGATGAACAAAGAAGCAGGATCCACAAGTAAGATAACAAACATAATAAAAGTAATTTTATATGCCAAACATATCTATTTTAAGAAAGATCGTTTCCAACATCATTCTTCGCTACCTAGGCAGTTAATTTGTTGATATCTTGGTGGGCATTGTATATTCAATATAATGAGTTGTTTCGATTCTTCCCTGATTCATATAAAAACAATTTGTTTACAACGAAAATTTGTACAAATATAATAATAAATGCACTTCTCCTTTTTCATTTCTTGCAGCTCGTCGCCCCTGCAAAGCAATGTGTCATGCCAGTAGTGGGAACTTTTATGTGCCCACGGGTGATTCGGTGCCTGATGGGACACGTTGCCATGAAACTGGAAATGATGTTTGCATTTTGGGGACTTGTCATGTAAGTGGCAACCTACTACTTCTCTTCAATGAAATGTCAATAAAATACTTTCAAATATTAAATTATTCATTATTTGTTTTCGGTATCAAAAAAGAATAATCTCTGGTGATGTCATTGATCATTAAATATGAAATCAGTAAACTGAGAAACAAACTTCCTCTCACTATTTAAATTGTTCGGACTGCTGTCCTCACATTTGTTGCCTACAGATTGGATAAAGCGTTGGTTTAAGTAATCGAATGACTTGACCCAAAGAATTATGAGTTCAATACATGGACACAGGAGAATTATGAGTTCAATACCTGGACAAAAATTTGGAGAGTTGAGTCAAAGGGAAATAACTAAAACTGAGTTATCCAGAAGAAGCACGGCACATGGAACTAGAACAATCTATCCCGGTGGACGAAATAAAGGGTTCTGTTCGAAATTCAAATCATCTGAAGAACTGTCGTGAAAATAGCAACAAAGATGAGAACAACGGTCCGATTACGTAAATAATTACAATACCTCATCTCAGAAACATAAAAAAACTACCTCTTTTAGCACAATGTACCTTTTTGTTTATCAAAATTGAGAATTTTCAAAAATATTTTTACGTTTCATTATTATTATTATTATTATTATTATTATTATTTCCGTTGTATACACATTTACTTCCGAGTCCAAACCAGAGACGTAAAGTGACAAATGGTTTCATGACACTTTCCACTGATCTTATTCTTTTCTTTTTTTTTTTTTTTTGTAAATAGAAAAAAACTTGAGATCACACACATTTTACATAGATAAAGCTCTTCGCAATGTGTGAACTGTACTTGTGAGTACAATTTTTTGTAAATCGTTAATGCATTTAATGCATACCAGGAATCTTTTCAGTTAATCTATCGGAACCTTTTCCAGCCAGTCCAAAGGCTTAAAATACAACTGGAATTACTAACGTTTTCATGTACCATACTTTTTAGATTTCACCTTCAAAATCCTTGTATTTGGATGGTTTTTGATCTTCAAATATATTTTAAAAATCTGCAAGGACTGACATTTTAATAAGAAAGCACATTGTTCTCGTGGTCTTTAATCATGATTTCTGGATGATTAGCTTTAATTGTTCTGTGCAGTGTATAGTTCGATAAAGTTATTACAGGTCCTATATCTTGAGCCGCCTCTAGATGATGTTTATACCAGTTTCTTGCAGTTTTCTTCCGAATAATGTAAATACTATCTCATTTCATAAATATAGACAAATCCTTTGTATTTTTCGAAGTTATGTAATGGTTAGCAAGCTTACCTTGCTAAATCAGTTATTACTGAGTTCGATCCTCATTGAGTACCCAGTACTTTTGGTCTTCTGCCGTAAGTACACATGCTTAGAAAAACACCAACAGCCTCTTGGATTCATAAATATTTTTCAAGTAAATCCTGGTCAAGCTTCTTCATTGCGGTAACCATATCAATTATGATGCTATAGGTCTTCACCATTTTACTTTGCACATTTGTCTAAGTCGAACCGCATGTCATCACTGAACTTCTTGAATTTTTTTAGAAAACTCTCCAATCCATAACTGTTTTTTAAATATAATTTTAAATTGTCTATGCAGAATATTAGGTATATATATTTTTCATGGAGTTTTATCCTTATTCTGTTTTATTAAGTTCAATGGAAAGTGCCAAACAAAAAATAATGAAGGAAGTGATTTGCCTTGTAAAATCTCACAATTAATGTAAATTTCGGTCTTCAATATGATGTTTATATATTCTAGTGTGATTTTCGTATGCCACATTTGTATATGGTGCTTAAAAAAAATTGATTATGATTAAAAATATCGAAAATCTCTAAAACCTTTAGGATCCAGCTGTGAGGCACACCGAAAACGAACTTTCTTTAATTGATCCATGCCATACCTAGGTTTCTGCGTGCTGTTCTGAAATTTTCTATGATCATTCTGGGTATTAATAGTTGATCCCTGCAACTATATGAGTCCAGTTTATACTATTTTGATTCTAACGGAAAGATGTATTTGTTTCCTATAAATATAAAGATTATTCTTTTCTAACACTAAAGGTTCTATTTTTACACGTTGTATGAATATGTGTGCTAAATCTGGAATTATTTGCATTGTTTTTTATTTGTTTCATTTGTTTTAGCGAGATGGTATGTCATCTCTTCAGACAACCAGTCAGGTATTATTTCTAAATCATTTACAATTCTGTAGAGAGGTTTTTGTATTATATTATGTGCCTAGGATATCTGATTCTTTTTTCTATGAAATTCGCATCTCCATTTTGTTTTCGGCTACTTCGTTATTATTTTCATTTGTACAAATTTTGGTTATTTCATTATCATCATCATATGTTCAACTTTCCACATTCAAGTCATGTTTGTTTTTACCCTACTTCATCGATATTTATGCCAGCTCCAATTTCAAATGTTTTTTCTTTTTCTTTTCTTTTCTTTTCTTTTTTTTTTTTTTGCTAAAAATTGTTTTTAGATTTTTTTTTTTCAAAACCTGATTTTAATGCGATCTTGTTTCTAGATAGTATAGTTTTCTTTTATAGCAGTTTTTACAGAAGATTGTTAAGTGCATATTAAAATGCATGAATCAGTTTGTTTGTTTTTTTTTCAAATATTAGTTTGACCATTTTATACTTACGCTTTACTTTTCGAGTTCTTGAATTTGTTCTTGGTCGTTCAAGGTTCGAGGTGTTTAGGTTCTGATGACTATCCAAGTTATCAGAGGATTCTGTTCCAGTAGTTCATTTTTCAACTTTACCTTGATTCCTTCCTAAGGAGCTCAGTCCTTAGTTATTGACGCAACGTCCGATGCTTAATGTTTTGATTTCTTTGAATTTTGCATTAAGGTGCATTTTTATGCTTATTAATACAGACAGACGACACACACACACACACACACACACACACACACATATATATATATATATATATATATATATATATATATATATATTTCGGTTACTTTTAATATTTTTGTTAAAAAATAAATATTATTCCTACTGTCACGACTACACTTTTCAAATTAATTTTCTAACATGTTTGCTCTCACTGATATCGTCCCGGAGCAGTAACTGATGAGCTTTAAATATACTGCAAGTATTTTAGCGTGTCCCTCAAGTAATAATACCCTGTAAACTCGCTTGTCCATTTATTTCCTCTGCACTGGGTGGATATTTGTAATTCGCCCAATAATAACTTTAGGATTACAGGCATAAAATGCGCTTGAAATGTTGCAGAATATTATTTTTCTTACAATCGCTCTTTCTGTCCACTGTCTTTCTCTTTTTAGTTCCGAGTATTTTTGATTCACAGAAACAAAATTATTATGGCGGTGTAGATTATGCTGATCACAATGCTTAACTCTCAACTCCTGTCTACATCAGATTCTTCTGAATGTTGCAGTGCACACAACCTACATCTATTCTAGAGTTCAATTTTCTATATCCCAAGCCTGTTGTCGTTCATTTGCAGTAGACATTGACGGGCTTGTCTTTTCTGTTAACAATGATTCCCTTTGCTGTTGTGTCTCTTATCGTCTGTCTCCGTATCTTAAGCATACCTATTTAGGAGCTTTGAAGGTGGTTTTGAATTGATGGGAATAGGACGTCTCTACTGATCTGGTCATATGCTGAAGTGAGGTCGACAAAGCAGGTATATATATATCCCCTATTAGATAGGTTAGCCTTTTATTATATACCCTTTTTTGTTGTGTCTCTCATTGTCTGTCTCCGTATCTTAAGCTTATCTATTTAGGATCTTGGAAGACAGTTTCTAATTGATAAGAATAGTAAGTCTATTGATATGCTGATGTGAGGTCGACACAGCAGGTATACAATTCCTCAAATAAATTGATGCATTCTGTGTATTCAGAGACTGGACAGTGGTTTCTAATGAATGAGAAGAGGAAGTCTCTATTAATGTGGTCATGTGCTGATTTTAGACCGAGCAAATATACAGTTTATCTATTCGAATGATGAATTCAGAGATTGGAAGGTGGTTTCGAATGGATGAGAAGAGAAAGTCTCTATTGATCTGGTCATATGCTAATGTGAGGCTGACAAAGTATGTACACAATTCCTCTATTAGACTGATGTCTTCAGTGGATTCAGAGCTTGGATGGTAGTTTCTAATAAATTAGAAGTCTCTGTTGATATTGTCGTATGCTGTTATGAGATATACACAACAGATAAACAATTTTCCATTGCAGAGGTAAGCAATTTTCTGGTGTTGTTTCCTAACTTATGTATCATTATTACACACTTTGCCAGACTAAATGGAGTAGATTTTTATAGAACGGTGAAATCCTAGTTAATATAATGTGCATTAGTATCTTTACTATAATTGAGATAACTCTGTATGTGGAAGTGACTAGTTGGTTACCGTTTTGTTTCCATAGTGCATTAATGCTCGATAGAATCCCTTTTTGGTGGATGCCCAACTTTCATCAAAGAAAGTTGTTTCTAAATTCGGGGAAAGGATACGCTAATTTCAAAAGTTCAACCTCTATGTCAAGTGATGCTTGATTATTCTTTTTATAGCTTTCTTTATTTCTTCATCATTAGGTTCGTTATTTTTTATGTTTGGCGACAGACAGTGTAATGTTTGGATGTATGTTGCAATGTGCTATAATTCTACGCGCGGGTATCTTCAGTTTTGTGAGGTCAGGATTGAAATGTGGCTCGATGTGCTTTTTATCTCTTCAGTTTTGCTTTCGATTGTAGGATGCTATTATGATTTTTCACTTTTTTTCCACATTTCAACACAATCAATGCTGTTTGAATAGATAGTGAAAATAGTAATATTTTAGCTGAATATATATTGCTTATTATAAACCTGATTTTGACTAGTTTCGCCTTTTGGTGACAAAATGCTCCAATATCTGCTCGCAAACTCAAATTTAGACAGCACATTGTTTGAATTAATTTCCCATTTAAACGATTCCCACCTCTCTCACTCACTCATTTCTCTCTTTCTCTCTCCATATATATAAAATAAATATATATTTCTAGATAGGGGTGTTACTAGAATGTAATTATTAAAATATATATGTCCTACGTCTCAGAACTGCAACATATTAGACAAAATATCTGAGAATGTAAAAATCTCTCTCTCTCTCTTTCTCTCTTACACACACACACTTCAGGTAGCTTAATCGTTCTAATGTTACTGATGCTCTGAAATTCAGACTTTCAATTTTCCGTTGCTCAGTCTCTCATTCAAGGGTTTCGTTACTTGTTTTCCTAACAATTCTGATCAACATGCTTCTTTACTTCTTTTGTTCTTTAGCTCCTCTATTAGATCTTGTCAATTATCACGACTCTACTCTTTTGGCAATTACATTCACGCTGTAGTATCTCTTGGTATTTCTTTTGAAACGTCTTATTCACAAGACATTTTTCTGTTACCAGCGTACAGAATGGGATCCATTTCTTCACTTTCTTCGGGCAACCCCTTTTATTTTTATTCTCAATCTTCCTATTGAGAATTGTGCCATAGAGGTTTCTTCTTGAGTTGAAGCCGACATCATTGCTTTTGTGCGTTCTCAGAAATACCACGTGATACTACAATATTTTCCTTCGTTCACACTTGCCTGTTTAACCGCTATGGCTCACAAGTTTCACATTTTCGGTTATACCAAAGTGATAGTTCTAATCACAAGAATACTCTGTTCGTAATATTTGTAAACATGTCCTCAAAGAGACTAAGAATTGGTTTATTGACAGAAGAACGTATCATATAGCCTCTAACAAGTTTGGGTATTGTGACTATTGTCGGCACACTAATAGTAAAAGTTAATTAAGAGTAAATCCTCTTTCCAACTTCTCTTCACTCAATTTGAGATGTTAGCATCTTCTGCTGACAGATCATAATGTTTCACTTGTAAATACTCTTCAAATTCTACTCTTGCCTCATCTGGAGTATTTTTGCCTAGCTCTCTACTGAGATCTAGTCATATTGAATGATATGCATATAGTTCCATCCATGGCATTCTGCTAAAGTAAATTCCCACAATGCATGTAGACTTGATTGTATCCGGCAATAGTCATTAAGAAATGTAAATCTAAACTAGCACTTGTTTTCTGTAAAATCTACAATAAATACATGGCTGTTTCTTACTTTTAGAAATCTTATTCTGTAGATCCAGTCTTTAAGAACTATTGAACCGTCTGACCATTATAACCATCGGCCTCTTAGCGTTATACCTATTTTTAGCAAAATACTAGAGGCTCTAAACAACTCTAAATTGTTTAATCATCTAATCTCGCATGAGACTTTCTTTCAGATAAGCAATCTTACGCTTCTCGAGGTTAGCAACCGATGCATTAATAGTTATTGCTGAAAGAGTTTATGAAGCTTTAGATAAAATGGCGAAGCTTGAAGAAATGTTAATTTTAGCGCTTACAGAACGAAGCTGGTTTCCTTAACAGTCTCTCAGAACTCTATATACCTTCAATCGGTATGTCTGATGCTAACCTCTAGGTGATTAATTCAATGAGCCTTCTTGGATTACCGCTAACATGAAGGGGAAATATTATATTGAATCGGTTCTGTTGCAAGGAAAATTGGTTCACTGTGTCATGCTAGACAATCTTTTACACCAGACTACATCCAGTTTGGTGCTTCTGCTATGGATTTAGAGATTCTTGTTAAATTACAAGTAATTTGCAATGTCATTGGTTCTAACCTGGCATCTCGTATTCAGTCACTTTCCCACCGCTAACACTCTCTTCTCGTATTTCTCGCTTGAGGAACTCTCTTCTGGCTTTTTAATTTTCTGTCAACTTTGATTTTTAAATTGTAACGTCAATCGTTATTTTCTATCTTCTTTTCTTTTAGTGTGCTCTCTCAGGAATAACGTATTCATCATATTCTATCACACAGTAACCCTTACCTCTTAGTGGTTAATGAAAAAATGCTTTAAAAAAGACTCTTATGTTCAGCCACTATTCCGAGTTACTAACTGTTAAGTATATAAATATATTCCCGTTAACTATGTATATATACTTAGACTGCGTCATTTTCTGTTCTGTCAGTCTAATCCAGTCATTACACCACAGAAACTAAATCACGTTTATATTAATACATTCTCAGTACAAGATGTAAAAATAATAATTCACTTAATCTCATTTTTACATTTTACATATGCAGCAACAATAAGTCGCCATTTGAATCGAATTGTCCCAAATATGTAGTTTTTAAGGTAAATATGATACCCTAGAATTAGCTTTCGATTCAAAGACGGGATATGACGGTGGAAAGGAAGAGAGTGATAGAGATAAGCATGTCGTAGTTTTGTATAACAAGGTTAGTGATTATATAAAAGAAAAAAGGACGAGATAGAAAAATAAAATATAGTAAGAGGTGCAACGTTATACATTGAAATAAAAATGTGCGTCGGCTCTTTTTTTTTGCTTCAATTTTTTACTAATAATAATTTGTGTATTCTTTGACATTTCTCACTAGTTTTATTTTATGGCTCAGAATGGAGATCAAGGGACTAAAAATATCAGTATTCTTGTAATCACGTTATCATTTTTAACTGGTTTTGCTAATAGTGACGTGTAAATATTTTAGATCCTTTTTCACATTTTTACTTCTAACTTTTTTTACAACATTCTTCATGGGCGTTTCAAGCATCAAAGTGGTAATGTGCGTTATGTTGCAGTGGATATCGGCTCGGAAAAAGTATTAGGAAAGCCGAGTTTGAATTCCAGTTGAATTCGTTGCATTCATTTACGTGTAAATACTCTTGGGAATGGTATTTATCCATCTCTTCTCCCTCCAGTAATTGGTTAAATAGCATTACACAATGGGTTCTCTAGCCTTGGTTGGAAACCAATCTGTCGCAGAAAGTAAAGGCAACTTACTGCGAGAAATCTTCTGCCGAATCAGTCATGTCTCTTTCGAAAATTGATTATCCAAGTGTGTATCACGTATGGCACTTAACTGACTGACTGAGTAGTTATGGATACAGTTAATATGTTAATATATATATATATATATATATATATATATATATATATATATATATATATAGGAAAGTTTTGTAATTTGCTTGAAGCATTGTGTATATTAGGAATATGGTTAGGTTTTGAAGGCTGTCACAATGCGTTTAGTAAAATAAAGGAAGGTAAATAAATTGTTGGGTATTACCTATTTATTATACATTAATATTTCGAGATCAAAATCTCATCTTAAAAATGTTAGAAGAGCTTTATTTATAATGAAAAATGACATAGTAATAATAATAATAATAATAATATTCTAACCACCAATGAATTTAAATATAAATATGATAGAGTATTGTATTGGAAGGTATGCCAATATAATAACCTTCCTATTTCTTCTTTTACAGAAAACATTATAAGCGCAAACTACTACCAGCGCCAGAAGGTTTAAATAGAACAATGCTCTGATATTTCACTAGCGATTGTTTTTCAATGTTACATACTTGCGATTTATGCCTAGTGAAATCCAAGAGCACTCTTACATTTTCAACTTCAGGCAATGGTAGTATTTTGAGCTTATAACATTCTCTGCATAAGGAGAAATAGGGAGGTTGTTATATTGGCATACCTTCGATACAGGTATTTCCATACGCTATCATGTTTATATTTAAATTAATTGACGGTTAGAGTATCCCTATTATTATTATGTCATTTTTCATCATATTTCGATTTCTGCTTTGGTCTCACTACCAACCAAGTCTGCGGGGAGAACTAAGGCAGGTCGTGGCGTGTTGTTATGACTCCATTTCATGTTTTTCTATCTTCCCTATCATCCCTAGCATTACATAGATAAAGTTTTCCTTAGTGTGTGGGCTGTACTTAATAAGACAATTTTTTGTATATCTCTTAAGCTGGGATTTCCAGTTATTCTTTCAATGTGTTGTTTTGTTCCATTTTTTATCATTCCAAGTGCACCTACTATCACTGGCACAACTCTTGTTTTCAATTTCCACATTTTTTATTTCAATTTCCAGGTCTTTATATTTTGACAGTTTTTCAAATTCCTTGATTGCTATGTTACAATCCGCTGGACAAGCCATATCAATTAATAGACAAGTTTTCTCCTTCTGGTTTTTAACAATAATGTCTGGCCTGTTTGCTTCAATTTTTCTGTCTGTGTAGATGGTGTAATCCCATAGAATGGTTACATCTTCTATTTCTGTAACCGGTGCTGGGTGATGTTCATACCAGTGTTTGCTTACAGATTTTCCATAATGTTTGCACATTGCCCAATGTAAATATTGCCCAACTCTATCGTGGCGATTTTTATATTCATTTGGAGCAAGCACAGAACAACCTGAGATTAGGTGGTCTATTGTTTCTTGGTGTTTATCACAAAACCTGCATTTTGGATCCATATTATTATGCATAATATTTGCCTGAAAGTTTCATTTGTTCCATTTTTTATCATTCCAAGTGCACCTACTATCACTGGCACAACTCTTGTTTTCAATTTCCACATTTTTTATTTCAATTTCCAGGTCTTTATATTTTGACAGTTTTTCAAATTCCTTGATTGCTATGTTACAATCCGCTGGACAAGCCATATCAATTAATAGACAAGTTTTCTCCTTCTGGTTTTTAACAATAATGTCTGGCCTGTTTGCTTCAATTTTTCTGTCTGTGTAGATGGTGTAATCCCATAGAATGGTTACATCTTCTATTTCTGTAACCGGTGCTGGGTGATGTTCATACCAGTGTTTGTTTACAGATTTTCCATAATGTTTGCACATTGCCCAATGTAAATATTGCCCAACTCTATCGTGGCGATTTTTATATTCATTTGGAGCAAGCACAGAACAACCTGAGATTAGGTGGTCTATTGTTTCTTGGTGTTTATCACAAAACCTGCATTTTGGATCCATATTATTATGCATAATATTTGCCTGAAAGTTTCTCGTGAAAAGATCTTGGTCTTGTGCTGCAAGAATAAAGCCTTCAGTTTCAGACTTTAATCCAGATGCACGTAACCATCGATGAGTATTAACTTTGTCAACATTGGATTTATTGGCACGTTCTGGATATTGGCCATGCAGAGGTTTGTCTTGCCAGCGCTGTTTCATTTGTTCAAGAGCTTTATCTTTGGCTTTCATTTTCATATTTTTGCCGCAATAGTTGGTTCTTGGCTTCTGTTTTGCTTTTCTACAGAATCTACTAACTGTAAATCTTGTTTGTATTTACTGCCTTCTTTTATTATTGAATATTTTTTCTTTCTTTCTTCATGTTGCCTTACTAATTGTATCATCCAATCCTTTGTTGTTTCTATGTATTTTAGTAAGCCAATAGTTGTTGTCTTGTATGACAATTCCAGCTGAATAAGACCTCTTCCACCTTCTTTACGGGGTATGTATAGACGATCTACATCAGCCTTTGGATGATGCATCTTATGCTTAGAAAGAAGCTTTCTTGTTTTAGAATCCATTCGCCTGATGTCGTTTAGAGTCCAGTTTAAGATGTTTAAGTTGAAGCTATATTGGACAACTGGGATTGCAAGGCTATTAATGGCCATAACTCTGTTCTGAGAATTCAATTCAGTTTTTAATATCATTCGTAGCCTTCTATAGTACTCTTTACGCACTATTTCTTCCATTTTTTATGGTGAATGTTTTCACTCTCATTTACACCTAGGTATTTATAAGCTTCTTCTAGTTTCAATTCTTTTATTGTTACAGCAGGGTCTAAGCTAATTGAGGATGTTTCTTGTATTGATCCACGTAAAACTGTAGCTTTAGCACATTTATTCAAATTGAATTTCATTCCAATGTCTTCGCTGAAGCATTTTACAGTTTGCAGAAGACCTTCCAGCTCATTATCATTCTTAGCATATAACTTTAAGTCATCCATGTAAAATAGATGGCTTATTTTCTTTTGGCCTATTTTATAACCACATTCTGTCTTATTAAGTTGACTGGTTAGTGCTATTAATGATATGCAGAATAGTAAGGGAGATAAAGAATCACCTTGAAATATACCTCTTTTGATGTTTATTTCATCAGACTTATAGGTTCCAGTTATATGATTGAGATAAAGGGTTGTTTTCCATATAGACATGCACTGTTTGATGAAATTGATGATGACGGGCGATATCTTGTATATATTTAAAGTCTTTAAAATCCAGGGATGTGGCACACTATCGAATGCCTTTCGGTAGTCTATCCAGGCAGTACTAAGATTTTTCTTTGTACTGTAGCAGTTTTCCAGGATCATTTTGTTAATTAGCAATTGGTCTTTACATCCATAACAGCCACGTTTGCACCCTTTTTGTTCAAGCGGTATCATGTCATTTCTTTCTAAGAATAAATATGTTTGTTTTGTTAAAATAAATGTTAATAGTGTATATGTTGTCGGAAGACATGTAATTGGTCTGTAGTTTTTCGGGTTGTTTGTGTCACCATTCTTGGGTAGAAGAAATGTAATTCCTTTGGTCATCCATGCAGGAATTTTAGTGGGATCGTCAGCCATTTCTTGAAGTTCTTTGGCTAGTTTTTTATGTGCTGTATTTAAATAATATAGCCAAAAGTTAGGAATTTATCTATACCTGGGAATTTCAAATTGTGTGCTTTTTTTAGTGCAAATTTAACATCCTCTTCTGTAATTCCAGCCCATGTCTGTTCTGGTTTATTTTTCATTCGTTCTATCTCTTGTGCAATCCAATGTACTTCCTTGCTATGTTCTTTAGGGCAAGCCCATATCTTTTCCCAGAACTGTGTGACTTCTTCCATTCTGGGAGGGGACTGTCACTTCAATTCTTTTTTTACCTATTTCCCTGTAAAATCTCTTTGTATCAGTTTGAAAAATCTTGTTTTGTCTGTAAAATCTTGCTCTTTTCTCATAGCGCCTTATTCTTTTTGCTTTATTTTTTCTTTAGTTGATAAGACTTCATTTTCATTTCTAATGTTGTATTTTCTTTCGGCTCTTTTGCTTTTCCTAGTTCTTACATTTATTCCTCTACTCAGTTCATCCAGTACTGATAGTTCACTTCTAAGTTGTTCGATTTCTTTTTCTATTTTTCTTTTCCAAGGTGGATCTTCATGTCTGCGAGACTGCCTTGTTTTTATTTTGATGTTCAATTTTTTGTTGCAGCTATTGCTGATGCATATATTGCTTCATTGAGATTTGTATGAGTGTCTTCATCTAAGATTAATTTGAGTGCTGCATTGTAGAGTTTAATAGTTCGGAGGTTATGCTTTGTTGGTTGTAATTTTGGGAGCTGTTCTCGTTCCTCCATTGTAATATTTTGTATTTGACTTAGATGGTTCTTTATTTCTTCCTTGGCTTCCTGTATACTGTTCTTATTTTCCGTCAAATAATTATGTTCGATGTGTTATTATTATTATTATTATTATTAATATTATTATTATTATTATTATTATTATTATTATTTCCGTTGTTCTTATTAGAGACCAAGTGATACCAAACATCGTATGCAATTTAACATACTTAAGTATATAAGGTGATTTTTGTTTGGCTCTATTATGAATGATTTCAACTCTTCTTCGAATGCCCAGTACTTTGAAATCCAATACTAAATGTTCTAGTCATTGTGATGACAACTGCAATCTTAATTTTCCACAATATTATCAGTTCTTTCGCAAGACTTTGATGTTTTTTTTCCTCTTTTCACTTTATTTTAACTTTATTCTGTAGTTATGTGTAAAAGAAACATAACTTCTCAGAAAAATTATCTTTTTGTTTACAATAATTATATATGTTCTTCTGGCTTGGACTAAACGAAAAGAATATCAAAATCACAAAAAATTATAAGCTTTTTTATTGATGACAACTTCTGCTTCTTGTATGCAAACATTGGTTGGCGTGGTAAAGTTTCAATAATTTGCTCAATTCACAGTTGAACATCTTCCTCACTCATTTTTGTAATTCTTCTAAGCTAACGTGTATTTGCTCAGCTTTGTTTACATACAGTCTACGTTAATTATTTTACTGTGCTGTCTATCGTTGCCTTAACAGTTTTATTAATGACATTGTACTGGATTGCCATTAAGAGAGATTCAGTTTCTCTTTTCAAATATTCTCTTCGCAACAATACCTGTGTTATCTCATCAGCAATTTCTTTTATCCCTTGAAATGACAGAAGGGCTATTTTATTCACATTTTTAACTTTTAATTAATTAATTTTCTTGTTCCGTATATGTTCTCTTGGCAGTTCAGTCTTCCAGTCTTTTAAAATTAGAATCTGTAAAATGCCCAATGTTAAGCCTTTTATCCCCGTCTGTTAGCAAAATCCCTTAAGAAGCAATGATTTGCGTATGATCATCAATTTCCACGTTTTAATTCCAAGTATATTAACTATTTCTTATTCTTTTAATAAAAAAACCCGAATATATTATCAACACTAGCCATTTGATCATGATTCTGTTTTGGGGTTTGCAAAATTCAATTTTTCCGTTGTTTGTCATTGTCTTTGTTTATCATTTTCTCGATTCCGCTTTCCATATCCTGGCTGAAAATCCTGTCAATTCATATTAATGACTCTGTTTATTTACCATTTATAGTGAAATGATTACACCCAGAATATATTTTAATTATGGCGCCCAATGTAACGCAGTCGCATAACTGGGCACGTGCATGTCAGGGTCATTTTTTTCTTTTCTATGCTGTTAAAGTGAGTGAATAACCAGGTGCCAGTCTGACCCGACGTGTAAGACGATTTTTTTCAATCCTTGGCGTTGTATTTAAAAATAAAGAAAAACTCAGCAATTGTTTCAAAGCAACCATTTTTCCAAGTACAGTTAATTCAAAATTTGCTGAGTTGCAAACAGAATGCTTTTGTCTCCTTTAAAGATTTTACTTGGTTTTTATTTCAAGTAATTTTAAACTTTGTTGTCTATTCGCTGTCCTAAATCTTCGCCTACTCGTTACAGTTGTGTTTTAGCAAGACCTAAAAACAACTTAAACCACTTGAGGAAATTTTAAGTTATTTTTATTTCTATTCTAGTTTTGCTTGGTACACTTTTTTATGTGCTTTGTTTAATCTCTGACAAAACTTCGTTGCAAAACTTAACAGATAATTATGAGAATAATGTATTTTTTACATCAGTAAATCCATCTTTCGACTACCACTTGAATTTAGAAGTTTATGACCAAGTTTCTTTAAAATAATTATTTTCATATTTCAATCTGTTTCAACTGTATTTTCTTTACTTTTCTTTGTCGTTACGAAAATCTTCCACAATAGAAACTTTTGGCATCAAATAAAGTAATTGCTCACTAAAATTTCATCGATTTTTTTCTTTACTTTACAGAAACAAACGTCAATATTGATATGATAAAATGCTTTAAACCGTAAATAATATACACCTGAATGGCATTACATACACACACACACACACACACACACACACACACACACACACAAGTACAGACATCCGCATTTATACAGACATGTTGATTGACTGATGAATAATTATATATAGAAACAATTAAAAAATATTCCATACATTTGATCAGAAGAAAATATTTACTTGATAGAAGCATTGATTCCTTGGGAAATGATCCAAAGACTGGGGGTTGGACATAAAATCTAACGGTATCAGTAAAAAAATTATATATATATAGGAGGCATTTTTTTAAAATCTGGAACTTTGTAAATATCACCCCGTCCAAGCTAGTAGACTAAATTTAGTCATTATAAACAAAGAAATAGTGACGCAGTGTACAGATGTCGTTTTCCTCTTTTTAACCTATCTTGGCATTTATACAGTTGATTCTTGTGATGTTATTTTTGGGCTACTATGAAAAGCAATTGATTTTCTTATTTAATGCTTCTGCTCCATTGCCATGACCAAGACGATTTATTTGCTATTACTACAATTTGTTTTCTGAACTGTCCATATAATTGTTTTTCTTTTCATTTTCGGGTTCTTATTTTGTGTGCCCTAAATGTTTTTTCATACGTTTTTGATTTTAGTGAAAATTTTAGCTGATGTAAGAACTTTGTCTTGTGCTAAAAATAATGACTCTTATAGTCATTATTTTTATTAGTATTAGCTTTAGTATTATTAATATTAAAAATAATTATCTCAAACTGATTATGTAAAAAAGTGATTCTTTATGTTTTTTTTCTTTTTGGTATTTATACTACTTTTGCCTGTACTGTCTTTCTACAGAAATAAAGAGGAAGAAGAGCTTCTATGTCCTATGCACGTTCATGGGAACCAATAAAATGGGGTATCATTTTCCAAGTTGTCAAGTGGCTTCCGGTACAAGTTGAGCTTTATATGTAGTTCGTTGCTTGTAGGTCAATGAAAATGACCAAGTTGAAGCGGGAAATATATTTAATTATAAAATAGGCGCCAGTCCAGTTCGACACATGGAGTCCTATTTAGGATAGCGATTTGTTCAAATGCAAAAACCACTCCTCCGGAGAGAAATTAAGCATTAATGTAAATAATGATGAATAGTGTACAATAGTTTGTTTCCTACCACAAAATGCTCTGAAGTCGTGCATATAAAACCAAGACAGTGCAAAATCTATTTGTGAAAGTCTTGAGTTTTATGTTTTATAGTTTATGCAGGTTTAAATAAGTTACAAATAATAAACGAAATATGTATGTTTATATTTGTATCTGCATTTGTTAAATTTGTATCAACTCAGCAATCTTTCAGAAAAAGTAGTGAATAAATAATCCACTGAAGTTTTCTAAATGATTGTAACAAGGAAATAAATGTTATAGTCAATCCATTTTCTACTGAAGATCCCTATCAAGTTTACTGATGTTGTTTGTTAATTTCAAAATGTTTCTATTACATAATGTTTGCTTTTTTCGAAAACTAGATTTTCTAATTAATACATTTAGTCGATTTTTATTAAATAACTTTTTGTCGTTATTTTTCTGTTATTAGAAAGTCGGTTGCGATGGCATTGTCGGATCAACAGCTAAAATTGACTTATGTGGTGTCTGCAATGGACAAGAGAAATCATGCCGTGTTGTTCGATCCAACTTTACAGTGGATGCAAGTCTAATGAAATATGGCTACAACCGAATAATGACTATCCCAAAAGGTGCTTTTAACATCAATATAACCGAATTGGAAAGTAGTAGAAACTATCTTGGTAAGTATATAATTTATCATTTCCGTATAGAAAAAGAATGTGATTTTAAGTTCAATTATTTGAACTAAGGTGCAAACCCACGTTAACAAAGATTCAGGCATAAACACTGTATGTAACTTGATAAGACATACTTGAAGGTAATCAATATTCGATTAAAACCAATACTATTGATTATCTACAAATGTGTTTTCGGAATTATCTTTGGATAGCATAGATGTTTATGGCAATGTATGTTCACTAACAGAAAAATAAAATTGCAGCACTGCGATGGACGAGGCCGATTTTGACAGTATATCTACTCATATGTATCAGTAGATATACAGTTTCCAGGTTTCGTCTATCTTGGTACGAAAACTTATACAGACCAACGTTATTAAAAACGCTATTAAAACATTAAATACCGGTCTCTATAAATGTTTGGACAAAACTGTCAGTTTTAGCCTAGACTTCTAATTGAAGAACGGTGGACTCACCCCACAGGTTTAATGGAGGATCATCAAATATGCTCACACTCTCAACAACTTCAGGGACATATGCAATTCATGCTGGGATGAAAAAATAGCTATCATCAAATATAAGAATCCAAATGAACTATTAAAACAGAGAAACGAACTGATTTTTAAATGCAGACATAGAAACAGCTATAGGATCACTTAACAAGATGAAAATTAAACCTATAGGTTTGCTTTTTGAGAAAAACCTGGAATGTCTCGTTTAAGACTCTATACCCTCAAAAATGTTACAGTATTGCTATCAGAGATACTCTACTACGATGCTATTATTATTATTATTATTATTATTGTTGTTGTTGTTGTTGTTATTATTACGCTCACTGTTATTAAGAGTAGGTATATAGTTAATATATTTAAATGTTAGTATATAATTTTATTTTTTAAAGTAAGTTTTTATATTATAAATAGAGACTCTACTACTATGTTGTTATTATTATTTTTACCATTATTATTATTATTACTATTATTTTTTTCACCCTTATTAAAAGTAGATATATATTAAATCTATTGAAATATAAGTTCATACATTATATTTTTTTAAATTGGTTTTTCATATAAATAATTATTATTAATTCATACTCACCCATCGTTGTATGTTATCCTCACCATTAGAATTATGAGTATCTCCATTTTTAGATTTGTTTGATTTATATTTATCCTTATTACTCTTATCATTATTATGACTATTATGAGTAATGTTTCTATTATGTATGACATATTTTTCGTAATTCACTCACCTCTAAAAAGTTTTATTCCTTTATTATACTCTTTAATGGTTCTTTTTAATCTTTTAATTTTAATTTTTTTATTTTTTAAATCTTTTAATTTTTAATTGTTATTAATTCTAGGTCTCTAGATTTTAATTTCTTTCGTTATGATTACTAGAATAATATAAGACTATTACCATTACGATTACAGTTAAATAGAAAAACTAACAATCATTTGTTGAGCGTAAATTCAACACTTAATCTTTAAATTCAAAACTCCAGTATCATACATCTAAAATGGTCAACGAGCAGCTCGGGTCAAAGTTCAACTCTTTCACCAACGACGAATTTTTTATGTCTAGGTCAAAGACATTGCCCAAAGCTAAAATCGAAAACCTTAAGTTTAACCCCCTTTCTCCTTATGCTGTTCTTCTACTTTTCCTTCTCTCTTTTCTCTTTTTAATATTTATCCTTTCCTTTCCCTTTTTCTATCCCACGTGACTTCGTCTGAACAAATTTAAGACTTTCATTGTTGTACGAATTTGGTTTGAAAAGCAACTGTGGCCGCGAAATACCATCTAGGTACCTCCAACAGAACGCTAAAAAACAGCATGAACCAGCATAGTATGAATAAAAAAGTTCATAAACTTAATAAAACGAACTTTTTCCATCAAAATATTTATATTATTATTAAGAGGAAAGATCAAAGCAATTTTTTTAAAATTTTTAATCCCTGCTAACATTTTCGAAATTTTCATAGAAAATGTTTTATTTGAGTTAACGGCTAAAAAAAGTTTACGACTGTTTTATAATAGGTAACCCACTTTTTTCCCGGTGACAAACACATTAATTTGGAAATTCTCGCAAAAATCAAATATCAGATCTGAATGAAACTTTCAGTACTCATTTACAAATGAATGAAATTATATTAAGAGTGACAAAGAATAGGGGCAAGTGGAATTCCATGATCATCTACGTCCTGACATAGCCCATAAAGAAGAAGATAGTATGGTACGTTTAGATATGGTGTCATATTGAATTAAGGATGTTTTATGGATAGTAAAATAGAAATATTTACCAACGTTGTACAACCATAAACCCTAAATTGGTTAGTCATGGGTTTTCCAACATAACAATCCGAAGTACATCACCACATGAATTATCTACATTGAAGATAATAACACTTAAATACTGAAATGGCTAGTTTGATAGCTGGATCACAATCCTACTGAAAATTAATACCTAGGGGACTGGAACTTATATTCAACGAAAAAAATCACTAACATAAATTAGCTATACAATAATACAATTACATTTTGAAAAAATAATTGAAAGGATTAAGGAATCAAATTGGCCAATGCCTCGTAGATGGGATGCGCGTTAAAAACTTTCGATTACTATATCTGCTATTCGAACTCTTTTATTTCATCTTTTTTTATTTCTTCACGTATTTGTTTTTTTATAAAATTAATAGATAACTGGAATGTCTAAACTATTTAATCGCGCTATTTTTGGCAAATTGGTATTACATTATTGCGGCTGAATCACTAACGTTAAAATACCTATCACTAAAAAGATTACAGACAATCACACACACAAAAATGCAATCGTCAGGTGCTGAGTGAAAACTGGCTAGTCAGTTTTCAATCAGCCCTCAGAGTTGTGCTACTGATAAAGATTAACATGTATATTTATTATTAATCGAAATTATAGCTCTGTTATTATATATCGAGCACTATTTTATTAGTACTAACATTTAATGTTCGATATATATATATATAAAGTAGAATTTTTAAAATTTGGTAAGGTAAATTCCAATAGAGATGAACTCCTAAGAGAACTCAATGTTAAAATTTATTGCTAAATTTAACAGAGTATTATAATCAGGAAACAAAAGTTAGATATTTTTACAAATCCATTGGTAATATGTAGAAAACTTATACTTAGCATCAGTAAGAGACAGCTGAGGTTTCAGGGATACGTAATAAGGAAGGAGAGTTTAGAGAATCTAATACTCATAGGACGGATAGAAGGAAAGACAGACAGGGGAAAGCATCGCGAAACATATTTGATAGGCTTGAACAAATGGATGATGGAGGGTGTTTAAGAGAGATATGTAGGTAAATCACTGCTCATTTTAGATACCTCAATTTAAATTTAATTTTTAAAAATAAAAATGTTTTCTTGAAGCTTTAATTTTAGCTTTAATTGAAAGCCGAGAGATTAAATTTACTAATTACAGTAAGCAAAATACCCTGGTTTAGTTCAAATCGAAATTATATAATTTTTTTCTCTTGGTATCTCTCTCCTTCCTTATTACGTATCCCTGAAACTTCAGCTGTCTCTTCCTGATGTTAAGTATAAGTTTTCTCATCGTTTGCATCCTCACCAAAACCTTGTAATTGTTCACGTGCTCGGTCCATGATATCCTTAGCATTCTTCTGTAGAACCACATTTCTGTTATTTCGGGACTCTCCTTCATCCGTAATGAGATCGTCCAACATTCGCTGTCATATAGAATGACATATATCACACAGCAATCTAGCACTCTTTTCTTTGTTTCTAACGAGATCTTACTGTCTTTCAGTACTCTGATTAGCTTTTGAAATGCGTCCCTGTCCATGAACAATGCGTCTTCGGGTCTCAGTGTCACATTTCCCATCCTCTGTCAGAACACTTCCCAGGTATTTAATTTTCTTTAGTTTTATTTTAGTTTTTCGGACCTGTAGGTGGCATTTTGGGGTCTTCTATTTACTGATAACAACGTATTCAGTTTTCTTGACGTTTATGCTCGGTCCATTCTTCTCGCTTTCTCTTACTGCCTTTCATAGGAGTTTCTGCATTTTTCTTTCCGTATCTGCTATCAGCACTGTGTAATTCACGTATCTTATATTGTTGATATTGTGACTGCCAATGACAAATCCTAACAAGGATTCTATCTCTCTCGGAATTGTTTCGCAGTACAGGTTGAATAAATCTGGTGAGAAAATACATCCTTGTCTTGCGCCTCTTTCTAAATTTTGTATATTTGCTGAATTCATTTCCTGTCTGTAAGCAAGCGGTTTGCTGCCAATATAGGTTCTTGATTATCCTAATGTCTTTCTCGAATATGTCGAAGTTGCCGAGCATCTCTAAGAAGTCTTTGTGGCGTTCTTTGTCAAACGAGTTTGAGTAGCCTATAAATCACAGGTGCAGGTCCTTCTGCATTTGTATCCCTTTTTCTGATAACATCCTGAGCATGAACATAGCGTTCCTTGTTCTGGTGTCTTTAACTAACCCGTAATGTTCTTGTCCTATCTCTGCTGCACGCTGTGTTTCTCAGAATCCGAACGATGAGTTTTGTTATGTGGCTCATTAAGCTGATTGTTCGGTGAATTTTACATTCCTTTGCACCTGCCTCCTTAGGTAGCGCTATGAAAATTGATTTGCTTAGGTCCTCTGGTATATCACCAGTGTTGTAGATTTCGTTTATTATTTCTGTGATCTTGTCTACGCCAAATCCGTCTAAGGCTGTCAGCATCTCTATTACAATATCGTCTAGCACTGCTGCTTTGTTCCTATTCAATTTGGCCAGTGCAACTTCCACTTCGGTTATTAATATTCTGGTCTGTTGGTATTTCTGTGTATTGCCGGTTGCTCACTCTTGTCGTGGAAGAGATCTTTGATGTATTCGTTTTATCGCTGAAGTATTTGTTTTTTTTAATATGAGCGTTCCGTCATTTGATTTTATGCATTATGCTTCTAAGCAGGTTTTTTGTCCTGCTAGTTATTTTATTTTTATGCATATCTCCTATTTTGTCGTACTCAGTTTCTCCATTTTTTTTTGTATTTGTCGTTGAGCCATTCTTATTTAGTCTGCATTTTCTCCTTATGTCCTTGCGTAGTTTCTCATATTCTTGTTCTATGTATTGACATTGGGTTTTCTGTCTCCTTTATCAAGAATATCCTCAGTGATCCAGTCGTTTTTCCTCCTACGTCCTTTTTCCCTTTGGATGTAGTTTGTTGATGTTACTAGAGCTTCTCTTAGTGCGTCCCATTTTGAGTTTTCGTTTCCAATTTGTCCTTCGTATTTCTTTTTTAAGCTGTCCGTATATATTTTCCTGTAGGTTCGGATCGTTTGGATGTTGTACATCAGTCTCCAAAGTTTTAACACACTTACTGCTTTGTTCAACTGTTAATCTACTGCATGTAGATTGATACTCCTTCCCTACCATTTTTCGACCAATCAAGAGGCTTAAAATGTTAAAATCATTAGGTCATATCACATTAGACCACTGTTCCAAACTCCCGTTTTGGGGGAATTGGAAACGTACTAGCCAATTCTTTGAGAAATCTTAGTATTTTGAGGTCCACATGTTTCATGAAATAAAACGAATTCATTCCAAATTTAATGCTGATCACACTTATTTCAAACAACCATTTCTGTTATTTTCTTATTACTTGTTAAAAAATTATTAAGTGTACCAATCCATATTTGCTTTTTGTCAGTTTTCCACATCGATGTCTATCCAAATAACCATATGATGTGTTTTAGATCTGAATGGCACTGTAAACAGCACTCGTCATTCACAAATTATTGTCATCTATGACCACATAAGTTACACGATTTTCACCCAAGTTCCTTATGACAAATTATGTTTTATTTGTCCCTCGATGTACCTCAGTTCTAATAGAAAAGATCACAAATAATTTCATTTTATCACTGACAAATAAAATGTAAAATCAATTTTGAGCCAAATCTTTAAATGTTGATGATGCTCTAAAAAGGCACAAAATTGGCTCTAAATTTACACTTTATATTATGCTTGTTTAAAAACTACATAAACATAAATAATTATTTTAAAGTTAATGTATTAATGTATCCCAATTATATAACTGGCTCTAAATTTACACTTTATATTATGCTTGTTTAAAAACTACATAAACATAAATAATTATTTTAAAGTTAATGTATTAATGTATCCCAATTATATAACTCATCTGTATATTATCATTATAAATCTAACTTGCAACAAATTGCTAATCACTCATATTTCACAGCACAGCACATCTTACACCTACATACACCCCCAAAGTTCTCAAACCTATTTTTACTACTTAATGACGTTATTCCATTATTCATTGTAAGTGTCACCACCTGTCAGTAAAAAGAATTAGAAATAAAAGTAAAGATGCATTTATGGACTTGTACCAATTATCAACGATGCCATGGCTAATGTCAGCATCAGTGAGATTTTGTTTTTGAGACTTTTTAGGCTGACTTGACGTTTTTGGCCCAACCATGTCTGCAGACTCTAAAACGCTGCTGGTGGAAGAAGGGGGAGAATGAATTAACTTCCTATACGGAAATAAAAAGTTTTTCCAACATATAAGATATTCACATGAGTCTAAGCTAAATGAAATATATTAACAGATGCTTAATTTTAACACGAATAGATAGATAGATAGATAGATAGATAGATAGATAGATAGATAGATAGATAGATAGATAGATAGATAGATTTTCATGTATGCTTACTCCAGATCTAAAAGAACAACAAATACCTGACTACAAGATTATTTGAAAACTTTATCACAGCAATTTTTTAATTAATATGTGCTAGCAAAACAAAAAGTGTATGATGATAAACCTAAAAACAAACACAATAGCTTCTATACGGCTAGGAATTCAACGAGGAACTCATTTAGGAATGGCGAGTAAGACTATCCCAACGAAAGAGTGACATGAAAGAAATGAATGACAGATGACATTCTCGAAATGATAAAGTAATAGAAAAAGTTTCCAAGGAAAAATATAGGCCATTAAATATAAATATTAAAAACAAATTCAGGCGAGCAAAAAAAAAAAGAATTCCCCCTACAAAAGCTGTTCACGAGCAGAAATAATAACCCTTATAGCTATGGCATGTATGCATAAGCGAATAAAAGATACAAGATAAAAAGCGGTGTTCCTCTACAGAATGCACAAAATTTTAAGAGTGTACGCACATAATAGCGAAAGAAATACTTCAAAGGTGGATTGAATAATACATCAGCGAACTCTTCCACGACAACAGAAAGAAAACTATTACGCGTACAAAACATAAAAGGACCTGAAATATTAAAATCTGAGGTAATATCGGCACTGATCAAGATAAACATGAACAAACAGAGTTAGATGAAAGTTAGATGTTAGATGCACTATCAGCGTTGGATGGTTTCAGTATCAATGGGATTACGGAAATAATAAATAAAATATTCAAGAGTAGCGACAAACCGCAGCATATTAATGGATCCAACTTCATAACGCTGCCTAAAAAGCTAGGTGCAAATGCGAGCTTCATCGAACAATCAGTTTGATGAGACACTTAAGTAAGCTTACCATCTAGATTCTGGTGCGTAGTAGATATAGCGGAATTATCTCGTTAATAACGCAAGAATTATGTAGCTTCCTTGAAGACATTGTAAGTCAGTGTCATCTTTATTATCAAAATGCTAATCGAGCGATCACTACGAATGCAATGAGCATATATTTATTCTTCATACACAACACAATAGTATTTGATAAATACAACATAATGATGTATTTAAAATTCTATAAAAATATTTAGGAAAGATATTAGAATAATCTAGAAGCTTTACTACGAAAAACTTTGCCTGCCTACGGACATAAAATGAGTAAGTACATAAAAGTCGAAAGGGCCGTAAGAGAGAAATACATCTTCTCACCGAAGCCTCATTAGAAAAGCAAAAGGGCTTTCGTAGGAAATCATCTACCAAACAATCTGAGATAAATATATGGCAGAACAGGTACTAGAAGCAATAAGTGTACAAACATTCCTTAGAGTTACAAAGTATAAGAAGTTGTGGAGAGCCATCATCGCCCATGTCGAGAAAGAATCCATCTATTTAACTAGCAAAGTGTCTTTATCAATCTGTATCTGTCCTTCCTACTCATGTGGGTGGGACAAAAGAGACGCGTGAAGGAAATTAGGTGCACTCTCTAATTTAGGTTTTTGTTATTTAAATAGCAGAGTGTTTGAAGTGGAGATTTTTGTAAACAACCCCACACACAAAAAAAATGTGTTAAATATTTATTCTTTCCTTTCTTTTTTGCTTGTACAAACAAATTTACATGTGTTTGTATTTATTCAAATATGTCAATGACATTCATGTTAAACTTATATTTAGTGCAACATATAAATATATTCAAACACACACACACACACACACACATATCTATAAACATGTATTATTAACGTCTATTATTCTCATTCAATGTTTCTTTCTTTTTTTCGTTTCTATGTACCATCCAAATTTTTAACTTCTTTTGGTATGTCACTTTATTCAACAAATAAACTGATACATTGTGTGCATTCGGGAATTTATATATATGCGCAAATGATTTTTCGCTAACACATTTCAAAAAGTTCATTAACAGAGTGTTTTTATTTTGTGTCTGCAGAAATAAGTACTCGAACAATCTAGAAAGTGTAATTGTATCTGCGCGCGTGCGTGTGCATGCCTCTGTGTGTGTGTGAAAGAGAGAGAGAGAGATAGCTCGACATGACGATAAGTTGGGCTCTCACCAACAAATATTTTTATTCATGGCGAAATTCCGTCCAAATTTGAAAAAACTGAAAATAAATAAAACCCAGTTCTCTGGAGATGACACTTACTATTTGTTTTCAATAGAAATTCTTATTGAGTTTTCATTTTATATTTACTAAGAGTATCTTAGTTCAGTAGAAGATCGCAATGGTCAGAAGAAGATTATCGGTGTTGAGGTACGAACTATAAATTTATAGCAAAAATTGTATAATTCTGATTTTTCTTGCCGTTTACATTTGCTTGGTTCTTCTTTTCTGTGCCGTCTTCATTCAAGGCGTGGATGCCCTCCACAACTTCCTATCCTTATAGCTCAGTTATGTTTGTCATTTTGCTGTCCCTTTTACTCCCTTTTCTGCAATCCTTTTACACAGACGCGTTAGATAGGTTATTCGCAGTTTCCCCCTTTGACAGTTCTGCCTTTAGTATGTCCTGTGTGCGTCAAGTTATCCAAGCCCTCTTTCCTCATCGTGTTCCACAAATTTCAATTTCTGATTCTAATTATGTATCCTTTTTGCTTTCATTTTCCTTAAAACTTCCTCGTTGTTCGTTTACTCATTCCATGATATTCTCAGCATTATTCTAAAAAGCCACATGTCTGTAACCGCAAGCCTACACCTATTCTATTAGAAAATTATTGCTAAATAAGCTTATTGTCTAATGGAGATCGGATTCATTTGTCTCTAGCTTCTTAGGCAGCGCTTTGAATTTGAATCTACTGATGCCTGCCGGTATTTCGCCACTGTCGTATATTTAATTTATTATTTTTGTAACCTCATTCGGCATAAGGTTGGCGATATCTCCATATCTTCCATAGTTATTTTTTTAATGTATTGTCGTCGTGGAAGATTTCGCCTATGTATTCATTTCTTTCTTTTATATACGTTCACTCTTAAATACCATACATTCTGTTGAGGAAAACAGCTTTTATCCGGTTCTTTTATTCTTTTATGTATATCTACCGCATCCATGCATCAGAATCTAGATGGTAAGCTTAATTAAGTGTCTCGTTAAGGTGATTGTCCGATGGAGCTCGCATTTGCTCCTAGTTTCTCATTGATTCTGAAATCGTCTAAGACTGATGGCATCTCTCTTTCCTGTTTATCTTGGTCAGTGCCGATCTTACCCCAACCTTTTAATATTTCAGGTCCTTCCATGTTTTATACGTATTATAGTTTTCTTTCTGTTGTCGTAGAAGAGCGCTATGCATTATATTATTCCACCTTTGAAGTTTTTTTCGCTATTATATGCAATCAATCTTTAGATTTTATCCATTTTGTTGAAAAACACGGTTTTTATTTGTTTATGCATACCTGCTACGTATCTATAAGGCTCATTATTTCTGTTCGTGCACAACTGAGGCGGAGGGAGGCATTCATCTTTTGCTTACTTGCATTTGTTTCTAATAATTATGTTCAATATTCAATAAAAGCTCTCTCAGCATTAACTCTTTGTAAGAGTCGCCCTGGAGTCTGCTATGTCCAAGTTTACGCGTTAATTTGATTTTTTCAATTTCCGTAATTCCCTCTGTTTTGTTCTTCGTGCCTCCCCCTGGGCTTCTTCGTGTTTTTTCCCGCTTATCTTGGATGCTCTTTGAACGAGATGTTTGTTATTATTTGGTTATTAGTAGCTAGATGAAATATGTTACTAATATCTTCTCTACAATGATTTTATTGAAACATCATCTCTTGTTAACTGGCCGCTGAAAAATCAAGAGTTCTTCCACCCTTTGATATGTATTATTTTTCATTCCATGGAGTTGCTAACCACCCTCCTCACAACCTTCAGAGAGAAGAAGGGAATCCGATTTAGTTGCTAACTATCCGTCAAAAGATGGAAAAAGTTTAATTGTACGTTTTAGCTTAATTTATATCCTAAGCATCCTATTTTTAATCCTTGAAGAAAACGTCTTTACCTTGACCAATAGCGAAAGAAAAAATGAAAATAAGCAAAATTAGCCGACTATTTGATTACAATGTTAATCAAATCTGAAAGCTAACTTGGCTGGATTCGAAAAAGTTTTTGCTTGCAACTGAAACTATTTGTTTCTTAAATGTTAAAAAAAAATCTACAAAAGACTGAAAACTATCTCAGTTAAAACGATGCGTTAAAAAATGGTGACGTCGTTCAGAATATTCTAAGGAATAATGCAAACATTTTACATCAAACCTCCAGAACCAATAACCAATGAAGATCTCTTATAATCATGTAAAGTACACATACATACAAAACAAAACACATAAAAACTTGGATAGCGAGAAATAATCTTATTAGTAATCAATCCTTGGACGGTGAAATCAAAGAGATAAAGATTAAGAAAAAAAATATTTATCAATCCATGCCGACTGTAAAATCTGATGTTAACTACAAAAATAAAACTCTGGTGTTAATTATAGTTTTGTAAAAACATCTAATATTAATTATAGGTTTATACAATTCTCGTATAAATTATAGATTTATAAAAAAAATATGGCATTAATTACCGGTTTCTACATGAATATTATTGAGTTAAGAGAACTAGGGCCATCCTAGTAGAATGAAATATACCTTTGTGTGTGTATTCAAATTGCGCATCAACATTATACAAAGACAAAAGTGCATACATAGAAATAGGCACATGCCCCCGCGTACACATACACACACGCACTGCGGTTTGTGTATGTATCTCTGTTTGTTGAAAATCTCTTGCTTATGATTGATAAAATAAAGAAAAGACGTCATCATTTCTTTCTTCCTATAGTCAGCAAAAATTACTGAGAATGCCTAAGATTTTTATTTCAAACGAAAACAGAAAAACATTCAAAAACTCATTTTTTATTGATATTTGAAGGGCACTTCAGCGTGGTGTAATGTTAGCGATCTTGTCTCGATACATCAATTGCGAGTGAATAGTGATTTTGATCCTCACTTTGTGACTTTGTGCCCCATGCTTTCGGACTTATACACCTTTATATTCTCTATATTGTTATCTAATATTGAAAGTTCGTCTGACTTAAGAATGTAAACCTTTCTCAATAATCCTAATTATTTTATTGTAAACTTTCGCTTAAAGTTTTCTTTAATGTTTCATCAACTTGTATTTAAAGACATTAATCTTACTGTCTTTCTCTCTTCCGCTACCATTTCATTTTCTCTATGTATCTCATATATATGTGCATATGTTTGTGTGTGTGTGTGTGTGCCATCTAAACGCTCTTTTTCTTGCTTAGTGTGTCCTTCTAATCTATGTTACTCCAATCACTTCTCTTTTTTCAACCACCATTCTTCTTGTCTCCGAGTCACACACGTAGTTTGAGTTCTCTAAATAACTTTCTTTTCCACCATTATTCTGTTTATTTCTCTATATCTTCTTTCTTTCGTCGTATCTTTTTCTCTCTTTCCTTTCATTACTTCATTCAAGTAACTGAGCTTACAACGCTTTCAGTGGCTTCATAACAATTGTTCCTCGTATAAAGCTTTGTGACGAGGTCAGGAAGATCACATACATGCCTGATCCTCGGTTGGGAGGAAGCAGGAAAAATTGAATAGGAATTAAGCTTAACTTAAGCCAGCTGGACTTGCTGACTTGCCTAAATCACTGTATCTGTCTCGCAGTTGAAAAGCCGAACAACTGACTAGTTTCCGGTCGTATGAAGTTACTGTTTAGCCATCGCGTGTTTATGTATGAGGACTTACATATTGAGGCCCACCGTCATTGAGGAATTTCCGGTGTTTCTTTTCCCGCGATTTTGAACAGATTCCTTTGAAAACTTTTCCTTGCAATATATTGTTATCTTAAAAATGCAAAGTAGAATTTGATTGTAGTTGAATCTTTGCGGTCATGTTAAAAATGTATATAACAATTAATTATAAATCTATGACAATCAAATTTATACCTAAATTAGATCTAGAAAATTTAATAAAAAATTTTGTAGTTTCAAAATATAATTTATACAAACATTAAAATAACCTAATTTTTATTTTTCCTTTAAAAATACCTATGAGGAATACGTGTCTACTGTTAATTGCCGTTCATTTTATTTTTTAATCAAACCTTTATTGTTCGGTATGTGTAAACATAAACTGACAGAACGGGACCGTAATCTACGATAGAAATAACAAGTGAAATTGCATATTAAGTAATTATAACGTTTACCAGCCATTTTTATGCTTGTTTAAGGAAAGCAAATTCCCACAAAACTTTGCTGAACACTTTATCCTTGTCTGCCATCGTGCGTTATTTGTGATAAGGTCATCCTATGGGGCGTAGTATTTTTTGTATATGATTATTTACTAAGTTGAACTTAGTCTAACACAGGACTAAAGTTGTGAACTCTGTTGAGATCTAACTCGCAGTATTAGTCGACGATATGTGCTTGCAATCGAACTACAGTCGGCAGCTCATCATTTCTTGAATTTATAGCGTTTTATTTTATGTTAAAAATGATGTCTTGTGCGGAAGCCGAAGAAATCGCAATGCTCAAAACGTGAAACCTTTAGCTATTAGCACATGTGAAAAACTTAATAACCAAATTCCTGATATGTTACAACAAAACTTTGTTCATAGCATTTGCACTGGTGTTACTATACGTTATTTGTTCAATGTTAGAAAAGGTTTCAAGCATCTGTTGGTGCATAACGTTACCTTAGAATGAGGCTTATGTATTTCCATGTATCGAATTTTCAGGAAGTTTACGTTTAAATATGATCGTAAAATTTGGTTCCCTGAGAAATTTTCAAATTGTTTAATATAATTACCACATATAAGTCTATTTTTACTCTTTTATATATGCACAGAAGGATTAACTGATTATTAATAAACCAACCCGCATACAAACATGTATTTAGGTAATCCTTCATGTATAGATAGATAGATAGATAGATAGATAGATAGATAGATAGATAGATAGATAGATAGATAGATTCGTTTCTTCCTCAGGTTAACACATATTGTATATTATCTAAAAGTGGGCATAGCAAGAATTAAATGGAAGCTACAAAGAAATTGTTCGTAACAAAATAAAAATTAATCATAACCTACTTCGTCAATCTTTTAATTGTACGTGGTTAGAGCGTTGACATCAACACTATGAATGTATTACTTACACGGGTACTCTAAACATCATAAATATATTTTACCTTAGATTTATTGGGAAACGTTCTTATAATACATACTAGCTTAGTTTTAGAATTGATGAAGTAATCGAATAAAAAAGTTAATGTATTAATTAAATAGGAAGTTTTTTCATCAGAATCTATCTTGCACATATACCAATCTACCATTCGTCAGTGTATTAAAGACTATTGCTATATCTAGTCGGGTAACCCTGCTATTCATCTCGGGGTTCTCGACAAAATCCAAAGGAGGACCTGTAACATAATCAATCACGATTTAGTGGCTCGACTTCAATCACTTTCTCACTGACGCAATGTGACTTCCCACTTCTCTTTAATAATATTATTATATTTACACTCTGCTGACTTTGGTATTGAGCCCTCAGTTTATTTTATATTTTAATCTTTAGCTTTTATTCTTATTATAGAAAGAAAGAGGGAGAACAATAGGATATATATATATATATATATATATATATATATATATATATATATATACCCTACTGCCCTAAAAGGTATTTTGTGCATACGTATGTTTTTCAAATAGTGCGAATTACGTCTACCAGCCTGCTGAATAGAGAGACTAAATAAAGAAACTATACTTGGTGGTAATTTGGGACAAACTACCGTCTGATCCAACATGATTTACACCACACGGCCACAGGGAACGTCACAGTCTCGTAAGTTTTAATTAGCCTTTTCGAAAATATACAGTCCGTCTGAACTTATTCTGCTAATAACTTAAGAACTTGAATTTGCTTTAAAATATTAGGATATTAAATAAGTTCTTGATATTTCATGAAAAATAATGTTTTTATTTACAAAAATTATTAAGAAACATGTCACTGAAAGTATTGTCCATCGCTAGCCACTACTTTTTCCCATCTTTCTGGTATTATTTGAATTCCACGTCGAAAAAACGACACGTCTTTTGAGGCTAACCACGAGTCAACCCATTTTTGACATTTTCATAAGAATAAAAGTGCTGCTCAGTTGGGCTATGCGCCATCTTTCGAAACGGGTGATAATCGGACTGGGGCAATGTCTGTTGAATACGGCGGGGAGTAGAACTTCCGATTTAAGACTTTCTCCAAGGAGGTTTTCAACCATTTTGCAACATGCGACCTTGCGTTGTCATGTTGCAAAATCACTTTGTTGTGTCTCTGCTCATATAGCGGCCTTTTTGCTTCTTCAATGATCGGCTTAAACGCATCATTTGCAGTCGATAGCAATCTCCCATGATGAGCAACTACACTCAGCTGATCCCACCAAATGCAGACCAGAAGCTTCGAAACATGGATATTCGGCTTCAATATAAATTCATGTAAATGCATTGCTGGGCTGACCCCACGATTTTCTATGCTTAGGATTATCGTAGTGTATCCACTTTTCTTTGCTGGACACGATACGATGCAAAAATCGTTCCTTTTCTGACGTTGAAGCAGCTGTTCACACTTGATAAGATGCCGTTCGACGTCTCCCGGCTTCAACTCGTACGTCACCCCACGTCCTTGTGTTCGAATCATTCCTAATGCTTTCAAACGTTTCGAAACTGTTGGGTGATCAACTTCTGCAAGTTCAGCTTGCGCCTGACATGAGTCTTCATGAAGTAATGCCTCCAATTCTTCTTCAAACCTTTTCGGTGCGCCAGAGTGTTCTTTATCTTTAACATGAAAATCATTATTTTTGAAGCGTTTAAACCAAACTCTGCATATTGTTTCTGATAAAGCATGGCCTCCGTAAGTCTCAAGAATTCTATGGGATTCAGCTGCAGATTTCTTTTGAAAATAGTATCGTAGTAAAATTCCCCGCAAATATACTTTCTTTTGGCACGAAATCTAATATGTTTAACACTATGAAAAACAAATTTGTTTATACTTCGGCAAAATGATATACAAGAAATTTCAACCTTGCTTATAGTACTTCATTATAGCTGTATTGTCATCTAAAACTGCACGCACGCAGTTCTGGGAACTCCATCTGTTGGAAAACAGTGAGAACTTATTCAAGGTCCTAATATTTGGGTCAAAATTTAAACGATTAATTTAGGCGTCAATTCAAAGGTTGCGTTAAATTTGTAGGTGCTTTCAATTTTTAATTATTGGATTTATTATAAAAGGCAATCTGAAGCAACTATGTAAATTAAACAAACATTAATTTAAAGCTTCTAAAACCTACTAAAGTTTATTTTTCTATTTTTCTATAAATGCTGAAGTAATGGAAAGAATGTAACAATTGTTGAAAAACAGAAAATGCAAAATTGTTGAATGAGGAAATAGCTACCTTGAAAATATCAAAAGAGTTTCAAAAGAGATCATTGAAAGATAAAGATTTCTGTTGAACATATAGTTGAACTTATAGCTAAGTTGTGAACTAGAAGCAAAGAAAAAGGTTTTTAAAATTTGTATCATCGAGAGGGGAAAATAACCTAAATCGTGTTATAGCGAAACTACCACTTCTGACCAGTATTTAGATATTTGAACAGGCTGGAATTGAGGAGGACAAAAGGACAAAATGGGTAGAATACTTATGTCAAGAAATATCCTAGGCAAACACCTCTTAGTAAAGTAAATATTTTAATACATGAAATTTACTTTTCTAAAGTATTTTTCATGGATGCATCTCGTTGGACATTCGGTAAACCTGATGGACAGGTCAGAAGGTGAATTTTATCAGATGATGCAGATGTGTCTGTGTGCTAAAAGAAAGCTACAAAGAGGTGTTATATTAATGATATGGACTGGGATTGTCGCCCAAGCCATTATCAAACTATTCAAAGTCTATGAAAGTTAAACTGAACAGTGCTAACTATTGCGATTTCATAGACAAGATTTAGTTTAAAAGATACATGTCTAGCCTCGTAGTTTCAAATCGAAGTGTGTATTTATGCACGACGATACTCCGTATCTAAGATTATCTGTGAATATTCTGAGCGTAAAAGGTTTGTAAAAGATAAGAAAATGAAATAGCTACCATCAAGTTCCGATTTGAATTCAATCAAAAATCTATAGTCAATTGTGAAGATGAAATTATATGAAAGTTGTAAACAATATGACAGTAAAGTAGAAAACTTTATAGGTAACAGTTAAAACCAACATGTTGGAAATTAAACTTGTTGTAGTAAACATTTAGAAAAATAAATGAATATCAAATTGCTGACTGTTATTGAGAAGAAGAGCCACTTTATTAAGACGTGAATACTTCAAAGATTTATCTTATATGTTTATTATTTGTTCTAGTATAGGTGTTGATCAATTGTTAATGATATTGTCACCTTGCTATTGCGGTAAAAGGGTTTAAAATTTGACAAAATTTTCATAATAAATTAGAATTGTTGAGGTTTATCTAAATTGCATAATAACTCAGATAGACTGCATATCCTCTCGATCAGAGCTTCTCGATGGCTCATACATGCTAATAGTTTCGTATCTAAGAAAAGTAATTTCCAAGGAAACAATGGATTCTTTATCCGTCATTATTAAAGAAATAATGTCGGATAAATATATATTTTTTGGAATATATATATGTGTGTGTGTCTGTATGTGAGAGAGAGAGAGAATGAGTGTATGTTGTGCGTGTGTATACTTTGTGAAACATTTGTAGTAATTTAGAATTTGTTGCATTAAATTTTAAACTATATTTGTTTTGCTTTTCTATAGCTATGAAGACAAAGTCAGGTTACAGCATACTGAATAGTCATTGGCGTCTGTCACATTACGGATACAAATATGTTCTTGGCACAGTTATGGATTATCAAAGGCGGATGAATATTTCGTGTCCTGCTCAGTGTGTTTACATTGTTGGACCAATCAATGACGACATACATGTACAGGTAATATTTTTCCATCTAAATTTAAAAAAAACAGCAGTAATTATTTCATGATAAAAATATTAAAAGAAAAGGATATAAAGCAGAACGGCAAATTATGGAAAAACGATTATATTTTACTTGAAGAAAACAGCAAACATGGAATTTGATTCAAACTGAAAAACACAAATTTATTTAAAAAACGTTAAAAGATATAGATTACATTTATGGATGTAATACTACTTTACAGTTGTAAACATTGACAATATCAAATTACTATAGAAGATGATGAGTATATATTCATTTATGGGCGATACTGTAATACTGTTTGTGGTAGAGGGATTGTTATGATTGACAAACAATGAAATTTTATGCGTTATGATATACTATTTTAAACAAGTTTTATTATTGATATTGCAAAATGTTTATCCTAAATTTTAGCATAATTGGTTTTTTAAAATGGTTATTTAAATAATCTCAGATTATTTCTTTTTCTTTTTGTACATCAAATATTTTAATACCATACAGCCGGAAGAAGTGATTCCTGTGGGCAATGTCAGCAGAGCAGGCAGGAGAGAAGCAGGGGGATTAATGAGGTTTAGGATGGAACGTCTTGACCGGGAAGTAAGCATCGATGCCAGCTTTCAACCAAGAGGAGACCTCAGAGGCGCAGTCCTCAACGGCGAAGCTAAACACTTTTTCTCAAGGGCCGTCACATAAAACATAGCGGAACGAATCCCAGTCTGCTCTTAGTTAGGGGTAAGAAATTCTGTTGGTAAGAGGTTCCTAGGGGGAGTGAAAGTGGAGAGAGATATTAACGGAAACAACAGTTCCAAGAGGGTAAAGCTGCAAGGCTTGGCAGGAGTCAGGGACAGAGGTAAAGCAGAGAAGCGTGTCTTGTAGGGATACTGGGAAGGTGCGTCGGAAAATCCACCACTTGCGTAAGAGATTGACTAATTGCAAAGTTCATGGCATGGATGCCAGCAAGATCAGTTTTTCAGCAACTTGGCATGGCGGGCATTAAAATCGCCGAATACAAATATTTTAGCAATGGGTGGGAGGAAGTAGCCTTTTCTATATTGTCAGAGATACTATCTAGCAGGGAGCAGTCGGAAGAGGAAGGGGAACGGTACAGAAAGAAAAGATAGCGAACCGATTTTAGAAGTGAAAGACGGAGACACATGTATGAATTATCAAAGGATTCGAGAGAAGTCACTCGTGCTATGGACAGAGGGGAAGGTAGCCAGACAGGCGTCTATTTGCCTCTGCTTGTAATGAGTCTAAGAGGATCTTAAATAACGCTAATCTGTTGTTTGCTGAGAAAATGAAGCAACCCGCAAGTTCGGCTCCAAAAACTCTTGGCGTCTCTGTAAATGTGTGCTGAATAACAGAAAATCTCATCTTTAATCAGTAAATTTGAGATCCTCACAGCCAAATCGGACAAGGCCGAATGCTTTGCTAGCAGATTCTCCAATTCTACACTTGATTCGTTTGGAGTATCCGCACCCGATTTCCCTCCTAGAACTAAATCTCAACTGAAGTATATTTACATAAACCCCTCTCTGGTGTCTAACATCATTTCAAAACTTGACCCCCCCCCCCCATAAGGCGACGTAATTCCGGTCATTATTTTGAAGATATGTGCCTCTGAACTCTCATCTGTGCTTTGTAAACTCTATAATTACTGCCTCTCTGCTTCCTATTTTTCTGCCTGTTGGAAGTCCTCTTCTGCGGTTCCGGTATTTAAGAACTCGGGAGAACCCTCAGACCCCTCTAATTATCGCCCTATCAGCCACCTACCAATTTTGGGCAAAGTTTTCGAGGCTATCATCAATGCTGAGATAGTTCAATATCTCACCTCCCATAAACTATTCTCGGACAGATAATATGGCTTCCGTTTTGCCAGGCCTACTGTTGATATGCTAACGAGCATCACCGAGTGCATATATCAGGCCCTCGATAAGAACGGTGAAACTCGAGCTGTTTCCCTGTATATACAGGGCAATGGAATCACTATATGCTTGCTTGCTTGGTTTGATCCAATCTTTACTATCAAATCGCATAATGAAGGTTGTCTTGAACGGGCATGCCTCCAGATCCTATCACACGAACGGAGGTGTCTTTCAGGGCTCTATCCTAGGTCTGACGTTCTTTCTGAACGACCTCCCTGATGTGATGAAATCCCAAGTAGGCATTTACGCTGACGACACCACCATTTACTTCCCCCTCAGTAAAAATCTGACAAGGCGGAAAAAGATAACCTCGCTGCTGATCTCGAGGAGGAGCTCCAATGTGGGGTAAGAAATAGCTCGTAAACTTTAATGCTTTCAAAACGAAGCTGCTATCCGTCAACAACCATAAACACTCCCTCCTGTCCCCCATCAGCATGGATTAAGCTAGTTTCTTTGAAAGCAATACACTGCGCCTCCTCGGTCTCACTCTCTCAGTGGAACGACTACATTGAATCGATAGTTAAATCTACCGCTAGGAAGATTGGGTCGCTGAGTCAGAGTAGGAAGTTTTCTCGCTTGAGTCCATTTTGCACATATACAAAACAAACAACCGCCTATGTATTGAATACTGTTGTCCTATCTGGCCCGGCGCCCCTGCTATTCATTTCGGGGTTTCCGACATGATTCAGAGGAGAATCGGCAATGTCATCGATTCCGACATGGCAGCTCAACTCCAGCCACTTTTTGACTGACAAGATGTGGCTTCACTCTGTCTCTTCTACAAATATTGTTGTGGCTTCTGCTCCGACGAGCTTGGCTCCCTGGTGCCCCCTCTAAAAGAATTTACTCGAGCAACCAGACTGGCAACAAGATTCCACCGTTTCACAGTTAAAACAACCAAATGCAGCCGTCACTTTTACTATAAGAACTACTTTTCTCGCACTACCCGCCTGTGGAACTCCCTTCTGTATAATTACTTCCCTGATAGCTACAATCTCAAAGAATTTGAATTCAACGTCAATTGCTCCTATCCCCTTGACTCGTATCATTCTCTTATTCTTTCCTCAACACATTCTGTATTATGTTCGTTATTCCTTTTCACTCTACTCTCACGCAACTCTCTTCAAACCAATATTCCCATCCTTCTCTTGCCCATTCTCTGACAGCCCCTGTAACCGGTTCCTCTTTCTATCCAACTATGTAAACTCTCACTCTCTTTTCGGTTAGCCCCCTACGCACCAGTGGCAGTACTGCCTTGCTTGGGGTGAAACAATTAAAATCGATTAATTAGAGCAATGATTTAAAAATGTAGAAACATGACAAGGCCAAAATGATTGACTGATATTGTAAAATTCTTTCTAGTTTATTTACATATCAATTAGCGAATCAATATGTGTTATAAATTAAGGCTCGGTTTGCTGAGGTCCATCTCTGACTCGTTTATAAGTTGTGGACGTTAATCAGAATTATCTCGTTTGATGTTGAAAATAAGAAATGATCACAGTCATTAAATAACAAAAGAATGCACTAGAAAAAATTTATTCAATATTTTACCTTTTGTTTATAATTTTTATTATTTTTCATAGTTTTGCTGAGGTTTGTATGTAGATTTCAAGCAATATGTATTGATATTATGTTGAATTAAGGAAATCTTTTGAGAAAATTCAATTTGTTTATTGTGGGATGTTAGTTTGTATTTTGCAGATGACCCTTAAATTTAAAACTTTAAAACACTGCTTCTAAATAATCCACTTCACTACTCGAAAACAACATTGTAATATATAAACCATCATTCGTTTAATAACATGTAAAAGATAGACTTGCCAGATTCCACTCCAGTTTTCTATTTGAGTTCAATTATCGTTGACCGTTGGCTTTACAAATACTAAATAGTGATTCTAGTTCACTATGCATCCTAAGGGATGATATTACTTCAAAATTAATAATGTGCAGGTAACTGGATTTAGAGTAGAGACGAATTGTACATATCCAGTTCGACACACTCAGCATCTCTTCCTATACCCAGCCACAATATCGATCCATAACTACCGGTAGAGAATTAAATATAATGAATAGCTAGACCAAGACTCAGTGCAATAGAATTTCACCTCTCACTTCACGGCTCGTATAATTGTAGAGTTTGAGGTTTTAAAATTCATAGCTGTTTTTTTTTTCTTAATCTTTTACCATTTAAAGCTGAAGCGCCTAATGCGATCAGTTATTTTATTCATGACGAGAAAAGTGGTAGATTCATGCTTTCTCAATGACATGAACACAGCACTCTCGTCCACAATTTGAACTTGACTCAATTACAACCCTTTCCAAAGATTGTGGCAACGGATATATCATATCTACAAATAAGGCAACCAGTGAGTGACTATTTCGAAAGTGAAAAATAAATTTTATAGCAGACAAAAATTGAACAACTTTTTAAGTTTTGATTTAGCATATATTTAGAATCGTACTGTCAATATACATCTATGTATCAACATGTTAATATTAAAGAAGTGCAAGCACTCATGGCCGTTGTTAATTAGTCAATCTCGATGTTTGTGTCTAAATGGTTATAGGCTTTCCACTGACTCGATTTGATGCCTAAATTAGTTAATGATGAATTCTATTTCCGGTTAACTCTCTGTCGAATCAAAGCAAAAATCCATCTCTAAGTCAGTCTTTATCATTAATGTTCTCAAAACCTTTAAAATATTTCAGTTATATTTACTGATATTTACACTCTAAATTTGCTGACTTTTTAAAAATTTTAAGAACAGCCATCCTTTCTGTTTCTTCTCTTTCAGTTATTATTTTACAGAGATTCATCCCGTTTCACGTATCAGTTCAGTACTCCATTAGATATGAATGGTGGCCAAAATTACGTCTACGATATTATCGGTGAACCTTCCGGTAAAACTCACCACCATCGACCTCATCATCAATCTAATGACAATCAAAAGCATCATCATCGAAGACCTTACGAAGGACAGCGTTCTAACCCTCCGTCAAGTTCAGCTGCAGCACCCCACCGCAATAGTCACATGGGACAAGGCTCAAAGAAACGAAGGTTCCAATATAATGAAAGTTTCATGACACCACATCGCAGTGAGCATCACCAAAGTGATTCCGAACCAACTAACCCCTCACCTCGGCGCACGCAAACTACCAGAAACACGAGAAAGAGTTACAATTTCCCAACCAGCAAAAGCATTCAAAGAAATACTCCGTCTCTTGGCCACAAAACCCAACCTCGAAACAATCGCTATAATAATCGAAACAATTACGGAAATGGGAACCACTACAACCCAAGCGCAACATCACTTTATTACAGATCCCACCGAATTCCAAACCGAAGAATCTCATCCGAATGGCCGAATTCATCGACAGAACAAAGCCAACCAGTGAGACAAGGTTCATCTGTCGTTCTTGGAGCACCATCGCCAACTATTATTATTGCTAACTCCCGTTTCTCTTCCGATAGAATTAGAGAAAAGCAGCAACCGATTCGAGTAGAAAATGGAAATCGACACCTTCAACCTGACCGAGACACATCACAGCTATCACTTGGCTCGAATTCGTTGAAGCCATCTGAACAAAGAATTTACCAGCATACCGGCGCTCAGTTACCAGAAGAACTGGATAGTAGCAAGTCCGGCAGCAATATCGCCGGTGCAAACACGGGTTATTCATGGAGGATATCTGGATTCACTGAATGCTCCGAAACCTGTGGAGGAGGTAAGAAGTCTTAGACTTGGTTCTCTTGAACTTTTTTTTGCACAATTTACTAAAATGGTAACTGACTAAATAAGAATAGTGAACTGAAGCTTCTCATAATTACTCCACTCAGAACCAGAAAGGAACCATGCGTATTACAATTGATATAAGAAATAATACTAAAATTTGTAAACTGCTTAATTTTCATAAAATTTCTTCCTGCAATTTTGTTGCCTTTTACAATGGAATGAGGAATTTCACTTCATTTTAACCAGTTCATGAATTAATATTTAACTTTTTTGTATTTCTGCAACCTGGAGATAAATTTATGACAGTTCTGAAAACGATTTAATATCATATCTTGCTAGATTTTCTGCGAAAATGTTTTGAATTGCACTTTAATATTCGAAATATCTGATCATGAAATAACTGTTATCAAAATCCAAGAGAAAATAAATGAAAAATAAAAATAGAAATACAATAAAAATGTATGACAATTCTGTTCTGATTCTTTATAAAATAATTCTTTTGATATCTTGTTATTATTTTAAGTAACAGTTTTAAGCAATGTAAATATATCAATTATATAATTTTATAAATACGTGCATGTTAAACATGCTGTATATAGTATTATCACCAAATATAAATTTTATTTTTAGGTTAAAAGACGTTTGATCGGATTGATCGAGTATATTTATCAGACTTATTGTTTCAGTGGAAAGCCATTTGTTTTGCAATGTGAAGGCAAAGATCCCTTGAATTAACTTGATTATGATACAAGTAAAACAGCCATACTGACTCAAATTTGATTGTAGCTTTTATTTAGATTAGAAATATCAAGTTGAAATTCACTGAATTCATGGCCTATGTTTAATGTCATGTTTTGCCTTTTTACTCTAGTTAATTGAAAAAAAAATTAAGTTATTTCTTCTTGAAATATTTATTTCATTTCATTTAATCCACAATTTCAAAGGAAAATTTAAGACATTAACTTCAGCATTTCAATTTATAACAAATTTCATATTCTCTCTCTCTCTCTCACACACACACATACACACAATCTTCATTCTTTTTTGAAAGAAAGAAAGAAAGAAAGAAAGAAAGAAAGAAAGAAAGAAAGAAAGAAAGAAAACTTTTTAGGGTTAAAAAATTATATTTTCAACTACACGGTTACTTGTTTTAAACAGGGATTCTGATACAATACTTTTGTGCTATAATTACACATGATTTTTGTCAAAGACAGTCAGCCTCATTAAACAGACAACATGGATCTGAGTTATATTGATATCATTTCGTGATTTAATTTCTTTTTTTCTTACAGAAAAATTACTGCTAGATTTCATTTTTTTATCCCAGGCATTGAGGAAACGATTGTTGTGTGTGTAAAAGAAAATTCTCAAGTTGTTGTGACTGATGAGAACTGTGAACATACCCGGAAACCAGGACCTAAAACCGTCAGCTGCAACCTGATTCCATGTCCAGCAGAGTAAAGTTTTATCTAATTTTTTACGTTTGGCCTTGACTCATCAGGAGTATCTTTCCCTCATTTCCCCCCTATAACAAAGTCTCTACCGAATGATATGTATATAACTCCATCTATGGATCGCAGACTATAATTTCTACAGTAGATCTCCCTACAACTATTCCAAAGGTATCCCTGTAATTGACTTAAAAATGATTCCCATTCTGAAACGGTTCCTGTTATTGAAATGCTGTTGCTTGCTTCTTAGCTTGTTTGACGTCATCCGCTTTGTCTTTAAGAACTCTACGGAACCTTTTGATCTCTCGAATTATCACCCTATTACACTCTTTTTTGCCTAAGTATTAGACACTATAATCAACACCTAATTGGGTAAGCATCTCACTTCAAACAGCTTCCCTTCGTAAAAACAATTGTAATATAACAATCTGGCCCCACCCGAGGAAGGCTGATGCAAGCGAGGGTGTTTCCGGTCGTTGAAAGGAACGGATGTCGTTTGAACTTATTTCCGGCAGCAGCGGAAATAACTACAGAGGCAAACAGAACAGGTGTCTCTGAGAATTGCGTGGGCGAGGCAAAACCGGAAGAAAAAGTCCCGGTTCTGGAAGATTATAAAAAGACCTCGGCACACGGATTCGCCAGTAGAGGAGCAACAGAGATCGGCCGGTGAAGAGAGACACAACAGATAAGACTACACTCCCGTCAACCCATTAGAAGCGCGCTCTCTCAATTCTCTGTTCCCTATGCTACACGGTTCATCGTCATTAATAAAAATATAACTTTATATTTTTATATATATGCGTGTTTGTTGTTTGTCGATATATAACACAATATGGCTTTCCTTTCTCCAAGTTGACTGCCGATGTGTACACGGGTATCACCGAATTTCTTTATCAAGCTTTATATTAGAATGGCGAAAATCGAAGGGGGTTCGAAGTGTTTGACATGCTGGCTTTCTGAACAGGATAAAGAGCTACGATGAAGCAAAATCAGCAATTACTTTCGAAAAGGGCTTCCGATCAGTGATTAATATATTCTGTAAATTTTAACACCTTCAAAACAAAAATCAATTCATTAATCACTATCGGGACCCTTTTCTGTCTGCTTTCAGTAGGATGCTAACGCCCAGGAGAGTGATTTAATAAACCTTGTTAGGCTCACATTTTTCACTGGTATTAAGTAAAGTGATTATATTGAATCAATTGCAAGGCCTACTGATAGGAAAATTGGTTCACTGAGACTTGCCAGAAAGTATTTCTCGTCAGAATGCACCTTGCACATTTATAAATCTACCATTCGCTCTGATGCATTAAATATTGTTGACATATCTGGTCCAATGACAACATTTAAAGAATGGTCTGATATATTCTTACTTGGCATCTCGATTCACTCACTTTCTCACTGACATGAGTTTGTTTCCCTCTTCATAGAAATTGTTCAGATGAGCTTTTCTTCTTGGTGCCTCGATTGAATGAATTTAAGCTCGCTACTAGATTGGCATCTGGGTTTCCCCATTTTACTGTTGAAATAGCTAGATGTCATTCTTTACAGAGTTTATCAACGGCTAACAACTTCACCGAGCTCCAAAAATGCAAATTCAAAGACCAATTGAATCTTCGCCTCCTTCGAGGTGGAATCAGCCATAACATTTGGATAATAGAAGCTGTCGACTACAATCATGACTATCACCCATCCTACTATGCGATCAAAACCTGAAACTGTTCTATTCCCGACTTGGCCTCTAGAACCGTGTCGGCTTCAGCCATCATTAAGACACTGAATGAATCAAACTTAGAAACGAATGGTACCGACAATCTGCATGTTAAGAATAGAATAAATCGTTATAGTTTATATGTGGTCTGGAATAAAAGGATCAGTTATAAAGCGGAGAAATAGTTGATAATTCAGTACAAAAGGTTATTCAACAATTTCGATTTCCATAAATGCTCACAGCGTAACCCACGATCAAAATATATATGCAATGCTTTGTGTGGAAAAAATTCACTTGCTAGATTAGTTTATTATTCGTTTATCGTATATAACTCGTTGAAAAAGAAAACAATGAAAACAATGTTCGGTTCATGGTAAAAAGAGTAAATTCGCAGACAATATAGATAGTGGAATATTCGAAAATCATCCTCAACCGGACAAAAGAAATGCTGAGAAAGAAAGACCAAGAATGAGTAAATTGATGACTATAGATAAATTCATACATCTATGAAATTACGTCAAAAGATATGTTCAGAAAAAAAGAAAGAACAAAACTCGCCAGCATCATAGATTACGTCGAAGATGCTATCAAGAGATTTGAGTACGAATGGTCGAACAATGATCGAGCAATGAAATATGAAAAAGTCAATGTTGCAACACGACAAACAAGAGTATAAATTTAGAAAAAAAAACTCCAAAATGAGAAAATCAAAAAGAAAGGAAAACAATTCTCACGTGCGTTTTAAGTGACAAACAAAAGGAATGGATAATGAGGTGGCAAGATTGCCAAGAATTACATTGAGGGGAAAAAGCCGATTTTCTCTTAATGACTGGTCAGAAAAAGTCAATGTGCCAATGATTAAAAGTTAAGGAAGACAGTATATGAAAAAATAGTAATTCTCAGTTATGCAGAGAAGGGAATGAAACTGGCAATCATAAAATAAATACAGCAAAGTTGTTAAGAATCAGTACTAAAATATATGATGCGGTAGGAAATGTGCTCTTCTGATAATTATACAAACAAGTGGTATACTCACAAATTCAAGAGACTTCTAGAAATTAAGAGAATTTTATGTCATTTAAAATTCAACTTGCTCACCTTGTCAAGATAAGGTTATATCTCGTTCTTGCAAAGAGGAAGAATATTTGTCATTGTGTTTGACTTTTTCAGCAGAAACTAGAATAAAGAAAGTGTCCTCGGGAAGCGAAGTCTTTATTTACTGAGAGAATGCGACAACGCAAATAAAGCTCTGTAATGGTGTCTTAAATGAAAGGTTTTTTTTTAATTCCTCCTCTCATCCGGAGTATCTTTGCCTGAATTGTCACTGTTGAGTGATATGGATATAACTGCGTCCATGATTTCTCCTATCTTCTCTAATCTGGAATCACACAAAGTATGTAAAGCTGATGCTATTTCAATAATAGTCCTTAAGAAATGTGCTCCCAAACTGGCTCCTGTTCTTTCTAACCTCTACAATAAATGCATCGCTGTCTCTTCCTTTCCTGTTTGTTGGAAATCCCCTTCTGTTGTTCCGTCTTTAAGAGTTTAGTAAATCATATGTCGGTCTAATAGCCTTCTACCTCTTTTTGTCAAACTACTAGAGGCCCTAATCAACTCTGAATTAGTTACACATCTCTTTTCGCGGGGTCTTCTTTCAAACAAGAAATACTGAAAGAGTCTGTGAAGCTTTAGATAAGAATGTTGAAGCTCGGTCTGTTGTTTTGGATATCTCGAAAGCGTTGGATAGGATTTGGTATATCTGTCTTCTTCATAAGTTGAAAGGTTATGCTATTTCTGGGTTCATTTTTTAATTAATTCAGTCTTTCTTATCAAATCTTTAAATGACAGTTTTCCTGAACTGCTATTCTTCTAAATCATTTTGTACTAATGCAGGTGTACCCCAGAGCCCTAACCTTGGGCCAATTTTGTTTTTAATGACCTTCCTGGTAGCATCAGTTTTTAATTTGGTATGTATACTGATGACCTAGCCATTTACTCTTGTCTCGATAGTAATTTTGATCAGTTCGCTAAGGTCAAATTGGCAGCTATTCTAGAAAAATAACCTACAATTTGCTGTTAACAGGGATAATGAAAGGGTTGTTAATTTTAACTCCACCAAAACGAGTTCTCTCTGTTACTCATCTGAGATACCCTTTTCTGTCTCCCATCAGCATGGATGATGGTAACTTCCAGGAAAGTGACTCTCGGGCTAACATTCTCGGCTGATATTAAATGGAAAGATTATATTGAATTAATTGCTAGGTCTGCTGCTAAGGCAATTAGTTCATTGTATCATGCTAAACAATTTTCCTCCAGAATCTATCTTAAGTATTTATAAGTCTACCATTCGTCTATGCTTTGAATACTGCTGCCACATATGGTCCAGTGCTCTTGCTATATACTCAGAGATTCAAAACATCCTAAGAAGATTCAGCAATATTAATTAACCGGACCTGGTGTCTTGACATCAGTCACTTTTCCACTGCTTTAATGTAATTTCCCTGTGCCTTTTCTATAAATACTATCATGGTAATTTTCCAGATTAACTCTCCACTATGATACCTAGAATTTATAAATCTAAGCGCAGCACTCAATTGGCAAAGAGGTAACATCAATTTACAGTAGAATTGGCTAGAGGGGCCGTAAGTTTTATGCCGTTTTCTTTCTCACTAGTGGAACTCTATTCCGGCTTTACGCTTTCCATTCAACTTTGACCATCAAAAATTTAAACTCAATGTCAATAATTATCTACTCTCTTCTTGATTCATCTTCTTCTATTGTTTCTGCTCCTTAATAATGCTTCTCCTTTCACACTCAGTAACCTCTTGAGAATTATTGGTTCTACTGTTTTGCATGTGGTGAAATGATTACAGAAAGTTAAAATATTAACAAATATCTGGTCCTTGAAAGAATTGTAAAAAACTGACCATGACGTTGATGGATATACACATTATTATCAGCTTGCACAGGAAAAATCAGAAGAACCCTACAAGGAAGTTAAAAAATAATGGAATTCTGAGATAGAATTGAAACCATTCAAAAAACAAGATTATTAAATTTAGTCGCTATACTAATAAGGTTGTTGGATTAATTAGAATACTTTTTAACTTCATTTCCGATTAAATCCATTAGTTACTACTTTCGTGTTAAAATTCAATGTTGCCTTTATGCGGAGGAAGATAACATAAACTTTCAATAGATTGAGTACAAGAGAACTCTTCTTTCTTGCTTAAAAATTCAATTTTTCATTCAAAACTCAATCAACCCAAAAATGTTAACAATTTGATCAGGAATAAAAGTTTAGTCCTTCCAAAAGAAATTTCTTTGCAAGTGCTTTCAAACAAAGAAATGTATGTGTTAAAAACAAATTAAACATACAGCAATATGGAAGGCTAAATATCTGTTAATAATGTTATAAATAGTTTTATTGGAATAAAAATATTTAGCCATTATTTACCTGATTATTATTAATAATGCTACATGCAATTTGACTTTTTTGAAGCCTTTCTTTACAGTATTACGAAGCTAGTTTTTTTATCATATTCCTAGATGGTTTGCCGGCCCTTGGAGTGAGTGTAGCACGACCTGCGGACCAGGAACGCAGACAAGACAAGTAACCTGTCAGCAACGAATTTCGCCTGTTCTAAATCTGACAGTGTCAGCAGAGGCATGCCGTGGTCAAGTTCGAAATCAAACGAACAGAACCTGCAGTCTCCAGCCATGTTTCTTCTGGAAAGTTGCCAACTGGAGTCAAGTAAGCGCATCGATCTACTGATGTTGAGTATTTAGATATCGTTAAGGAAAATATTTGCGTTAAAGCCGAAATTATCTCTTTAAAAAACCTGAATAGACAGAAACCTTAAGTAGATTGTGAATTAATTAAGATTCATCAGCAAATCAGCAGCTTGACATATACCTATATTAGTTAAATTCTTATATAACAATTTAATTTTATAATGTTCGATGAATGTCATTAATATTCATCACCGAATTAAGTGCATCAGCCAAGATGAAGATTATACTGAATAGTCAAAATTTGACGTGTGAAATAGTTTTCAACATTAGCCTACAGGCATTGATCTATTTACGTACAAAAATATTATGTGCCCGTTCATAGACTCAAATTCTTCATGTTAATAACTTCGTGACTCAATAAAGAAAAGATGTTTTCACTGAATTAAACATGTTTCCTATATTATATTTGATTGATAAAGTATTATTGAGAAATTGTAATTTAAGAATAACATTTCATTTTATGTGTGAATGTATTTCATTATTATAAACTTTCATAGTTGTGTAATGTTTACCGAAGAATCCAAACGCTTCCTCCTTAATACGCAAAATACCCTGAATAGTTTAGTTTTCAAATCACAGCACCCACCACCTTGGTTTAGTGTTTAACACACAATCAATTAAGTACTTAGATCTTTATATCGCAGGTCGTTGCTGGCTAATATCCACAGTTTTGGAACCAGGTGGTATTGAATCAGGGCTTGTGACACTTTCATTTGATCTATGTCTCTTTAATAGACTGAGAATCCGCCCCTACCGAGGACTGAACAATTTCTCCTGCTGTAAATCTAGGCAACGTGACCTAAGTAATAATGTCTGTGGAACTATTGAAATGTTTATCGTCAGCAAGTTCTTCAGGCAGATATACACGGGTGGGATCAATGTCTTTTTCACACGCAGTCATCCACTATTCGAACCCGAAATATCAATGGGCCTAATTATTTCTCTAAACTTGCAGGTATCCATTTCGGTTTTCCGTGGAAATTTAAAATTCACTGAATCTCCTATATACGACATTCTTTCATTGCGCAGTTTATTAGCCAACACTTTGGTTTTGCTCGTATACACTAAATTCTAAGACAACTCACGATCTGAACATCATATACGCATCAACTATATTTGCTGTTGATTGACTTGTTACTGTTTGCGGAGTCAAACGATACTGAGTTAACATACAAAGTAAACAGGTTTCAAATTAATTTGAAACTTTCTTTAAAACATTTTGATGATCTAAGCTGAAAGTTCAACTACTCAGTTTGGTGATTGGTTATACGTTCAAAATAAGACTTGTTTAATTTCTTTTAATGCGCAAAACTTAGCAAATTCATCGTTGGTAAAACGACTAATATTATCAGGCACAATTATGTATGGGTTTCATGTGTCGCAAATATACGACGTAACATTCGATATAATTTCTCTATAAAAACCGTGATATTTTCTTTGCAAGATGTCGTACATCTTTCAGAAATGACAAGCCTTGATCCTGCACAAACACAGCACAGTCGTAAATATATCAGCTTTTTCTTTTTCTTTTTTTTTTCATATGATTTGAATTCGGAACGCTCGTTATCAGGCCATTCTTGTATAATCTATTTGCATACCTGTGTTAACAGCAAATACGTAACAAAATGAAAGCCTTTGCTGTGATTAGAGTTAAGTCTAGAGATGAAATGGAAAGGGAAAATTCCTTGAAGTAGGGCAACGTTGTAACATTGTTCTCTACTGGTAACCAATTCATCCTTTCAACATTCGGAGATTTTTTAACTGGATCGTATGTAAAATTGACAGCAATAATTGATAATTGGAAAAAATTTTGCCCAACGTTGCACTTTAGTACTTGCAGTGTATGAGACGAAAAATCCTCTTTCAATTGTGTTCAAAAAACATTGCATCTTCATGCTCAATTTGTGCGCGATTTCATTCCGCCTTAGGTAATGTTTAAGAGACGAAGTAGTTTAACGTCTTTCTTTTATCCAATATTGTTGGATATTGGTTAATAGCAAATGATTTGACACACAAATAGATAAGTGTATTCACTTCAAATGAAAGGAAAACCTACAGAGTGATCTAATGGAGATATATATATGTCTGAATAGAATCCACTCACGCAAATGTGTTAGGTAGGTCCATTATAGTAAAGTGGACTAAACCACCTATTGAATTAGATACTTTCCTATGGATGAGGTAGTTTATTTCAAGGAGACATGTTAGAAGGCAAGATATTTCATTTCTACACAATATAATATGCAATAAATTGTTGTCATTGCTAATCCGGGCGAAAAACTTGACTTACATCAATAGTTAACTTCATAGGTAGTGTAATGATACTGGGAATCTTTACTTGGTATGCATTGTGACTCTTGATACCAATGAAATGTTGATTAAATACTGCAGTCTTCTAAGGTATTATTGTAGACCACATGCCTTAATCCACATGCCACTGTGCACCCATTTACTAGTTGTTACTTCCAGCAAGACAACTCCCTCTGTCACAAATAGTAGCAAATTGGTTTGTGGAACATATCACTGAGTTTTCTGTGTTCAAGTGGCCTCTACAGTCACCGGACGCCAATCTCATAGAGTCCCTTTGCAATGTAATGGAAAGGGTGACTCAATTCCTAGACGTACAGTCACCCGATCTGTAAGAATTGCAAGTTACCAAAAGACAGCGTGGACATAAATATCGAAAGAGAGCCTCTAGAACATTGTTGAATACATGCCCATAAGAATTGAGGTGACTCTTATAAAAAAGGGGATCCAACATGATATAAGAAGAGTATACCAAATAAAGCGACATGTAAGTGTATGTGTGTGTGTGTGCAGGGACATGTACAAAATACTATACCCATAAATCTATACTAACAAATATCAGTATTTACATGGATAACGAATTATATCTTATTCTTAAACCATCAGAACAAATTAAGAGAACTGAATGGCGGTATAAACCATTTTAAAAAGAAACTCTAATATCATCATTGTGCCAATAGGTTGAAGTTAACCATAAAAATACACCTCTTCCGATTATTTTTTCTTGAAATTCCTGTTAAAGTAGTATTGACAACATCTACTGTATATTTATATGGTAAATATGTGATAACAAAATAGAAAATATATTTTTAATATTTTATGTATTTTTTATTTGAATAAATCTGGCCTTTATTTACGAGGCGAATTTATTTTATGTTCGTATATCCTACATTTAATGGTAATTCTCAGCAAGTGTGGACTCCATCTAACCAAGTCATCTTTTAGTAAGAAAACAAAAATACAAGACATGAAAATAATTTTCGTAATAAGTTGAAATAAACCCACCAAAATCATAATCAATTTTCAGCCAAAACCACTTAACCTGTTTATATAAAATCACTTCGTAAAAACTTTTGTTATATATATATATATATATATATATAGTAAATACTGTATGCAGATTTGATATTGAGTAAATCATTAATGCTTTCTTAAAAAGATAACTTTCTATTTTATTAATAAGTTCTTGATATAACAAGCCTAACAAATGTTACATCATTATATCTGCAAAACCATTTATATTTTTATTTACATGGTTGGTAGGCACAAATATACACAGTCCTCGATACTAAATTAATATTGTTGAAATCATTGCAGTCATAATCGGAGTAACAAAAACCTAACAACAATATATCCTATCAGATGCAGATAATTTTTCTCGTGAAGCAACGTTGTTAAAGAATCAATGAATCAACAAAGTTGTCAGTCCAAATTAACTAATTGATAAAATGTTTCAAAGATTGTGTGCATTTCTAAATAAACCATTTCACCTTAATCTAAATGCTATGATCTACTTTCATATTTTGCAGTGTTCTTCAACTTGTGGGAAAGGAATGAGAGTAAGAGCGGTAACCTGCATGAATATTGAAGGCCATCCGGCAGAGGAGAGCATGTGTCAAGAAATAAAGCCGATTAAGGAAGAACTCTGTGATATGGGATCCTGTGCGACAGGCTGGTTCTTCACTGATTGGCCACAAAAAGTATGAATTTTACTATAAATTGTATTTCCTTAACACTAAAACGCATGAAAAATATTTTGCGTATTCTCTTTTTTTCTTTTCTTTATAATTTCAATTCTCTTGCAAGGTTCAGATATTCTTTTATTCTATGAATAACTGGGACAGAGAGATTCATTATGTGAATTTTTTTATGATAACTACATCTGAGCTTCTAACCTAGATAAGACTATCCACTTATAGAATTCTTCATATGGGCTCTTTTTTACTGTTGAAATGTTATTGTTTCTTAATTTACTTCAAATGAAAATGTAACTTAATGCGGTCCATTCATTAATAAAAAGCAGTTCCATAAATATGACGTCAGAAAGTTTTCCCGATTTTTGTTGAAGAATAGAACGTTTATATACAGTTGTGCAAGTACAACCTTTCATAAGATTTTTTCGTTACTCAGGATTGAAAATCAACCCTTAATTGTTATTATATCTACAAGCTATGTATTTTTTAATATAGTTAACAGTCAAGATCGTAGAAATTTTCTCTTTGATGTCACTACTGCTTATTTTTATGTGGTTATGTTTTTGTGTGTACAGTGTACATTTTTTGTATATTTTAACAGCAAAGAACTCTGTTAATCTACTTTGAGAAAAATTTTAATTTTTGATTATGAATCATCTCCTATTTAGAAGTCACCTATTTCTTTTCATATTTGAATTTCCTCATTTTATGTGGAAAGCTATTGGGCATTATTTGCAGGACACAATTAAGAAACATAATCTGTAATTGTTTTCTTGCTTCTTCACATAACTATTGTAGAATCATAACAACTTTCGAATGAAAACATTGATCATAAACGAAGAAATTTAATCTTTTATATGAATTATTTTTCTGATAGCAATCTCAATTGTCACGTTGTCAACACAAATTAATGTTATGATAAAATAAAAAATACTTAAAATATTAAAAATATATTTTCTATTTTGTTATCAAATATTTATCAATAGAATTATACGATGTATAAATAGTCGTTCCATTTTGACAGTGTCCAGTCGAGTGTGGAGAGGGAATCATGAGACGAAATCTTCATTGTGCTGCAGACAACAATACAACTTTGCCAGATGAAAGATGCAGCAAGTTTCCACGACCTCGTGTGGAAAATAGATGCAAAGTCGACGTTCCCTGTGGAGGAAAATGGTTTCAGGGACTTTGGTCCAAGGTAAAAACAAAATTGGTCTCATTTCAATACAAATCCTATTTTCGTTTGTTAATTTTTATCTTCTTGAATCGATCCGAATTTTGGGCACAAATGCAACTAAATAACATTGTTATCATCGAATCAAACCGTCTTCGGCTTTTTTTATATTTTCCAGGTTAATAAATATATATTTCTTCACGGTGACTTAACCGGATTTATCTTGATATAAAAAAATCAGTATCTTAGTTTTTGTCTAATCATAAAAATCATACATAAACGTCTTTTAAACTTCGAAAATTTAATATTTCATTGATCCAAATCTAATTTTCTCGTTGTTTCTTTATAATTTCATCTTGAAGTGTAACGTAACATGCGGTGAAGGTATGAAGAATCGAGATGTTGTGTGCATCAAGCAGTTAAGCAGTTCTGTTCTCATAGTTGTAGACAATAATAATTGTGCTATGGAAGAGAAGCCAGAAACTGTTCTGCCTTGCCAACAGGAACCCTGCCCTCCCCAGTGGTATATGATGAACTGGAGTAAGGTAAATATATGTCACATAAACTACTTGTGTAATATTTTACGTAGAAATACGTAGCTGGTTAATCAGTTAAGGCTATCGGTACCAAATTTTAGTTTTTAAAAGCATTAGCCAAGAGTTATCTCCAATCTTGAGAAAATTGTTTAACCGCTGCACGAAGGAGAAATGATTCCCAGGACTATGGAAAGTGCCAGTTGTATGCCTCTTTTTCACCAATGCAGATGAACTCTCATAACTGTCGCAATATTGACCTATCAGCTTTTTAAGTATCATCATAAAACTCTTTGAGTCAATGGCTAAAAAAAACTGTTGATCACCTAAACAGAAACAACCTCATGAGCAACAAACCCTATGGATTTTTGCTTGTAGGTCCACTGCTGATATCCTAATTGCCATTACAGACATAATCAGTGAGACACAAAACAATAAATTAATCACGAGGACGATCACTTTAGATATATCTCAAACAAGCTTTGTCATAAGAAGTTACAGCACAAACTCTCCAGTTTTAGAAACTCTAGAAAAACTTTCACAATGACAAAGTCCTAAAATGAAGGTCGTTGTTAATTTTTGGTGTTCTGAAGCCCATGAGATCAATACAGGTGTTCGCCAAGACTCTCTTCTCGAATTTATCCACTTTCTGCTTTATATTAAAGAACAGCCTAAAACATAAATGATGATCAGAGATTGGCAACTGATCTTTCCCCAGACCCAACTGTAACAGTTTATTTGGAGGAAAGCCAGCGGGTAACTTTCAATACCTTCAATTCCAACCTTGAATTTTTGCCTATCATAATGAACAAGTATTCTTTCAAGAAGTTTTCTTGTCTTGAGCCTATTGGTCTTCAAGTTCACCCAAAACTTTAAGTGGAAGCCATATATACGACGTCTATCGCTAAAGATGCTGGAAAATGATCAGTTACTTGTTCCAAAATAGAAAGTACCGAACCCTTCCTCCTACTCCTACCTCTCATCTTCCTCCTACTACTACTTATCTTCACTCTCCTTCTCCACTTCCTCTTCCTCCTCCTCTTCCCTATCTTTACACGAACAAGATGAAACCAAAAATGAAATACTGCTGCCATATCTGAGCTCGAACTACCCAGTCCTACCCAGTCCTACCTTTTCAGTCTTGAGGAAGCGTCTACATGACCTTGTGAATGATGAATTATTTTCCACTATATAACCTTTTTTCTGCAGACGAAACTTCGCAAGCCTCTCGCTAATCTATCTCTATTTTCATAGCAAATTTTTTGTCGATATACATTCATTAGTTCCACCATTTCTTTCTATATTCTCTTCATAAACTGCACTTTCTACCTCCTCCTCTTACGTTCATACAACAGCGATTAGCGGCTTTCAGAATTTCTATTAGGTGAACAATTAGTAAACAAAAAATCAGGATAAATTCATGTTTTTTTTTTTCATTGAAGAAAAATGCTTCCTAATAGATTTTAGTGAGACATATTTTTCATTTTTCATAGCCCTTGAAGAGAGTATTTACATGAAATATTCCGCTTGAAGGTTACATATCTATTATCTATTCTTGTTTTAAAACCCCTTAGTTTTTCTTTGGTTTACACTTCGCCTCTGAATTTGTCATTGCCATATAACTGTCCCCGCATCAGTTAAAGAAATGAGTTCGCTGGCGTAAGGAATTCGTATTATATTTGAATCTGTATACGTTCTTTTCGGATCAATACCCTTCAGAAAGTTACGAGTCTGCTCCTCACTGTGAACTCTCCCATCACCAGATAAAATGTCTTATCACCAGCTTGCCACGATGATTAATGAAAAAAGATGTGTACTCAGGAAAACCATTTTTAATATTCTGATGGAAGCTGATTTGTTCTCTGGTAAGTTTTACATTGGACTCATTTTTTTAACGTTAATTTATAAATATTTTGTGTAAAGCGTTTCATAAATTTTTATATATACTTGTATGTGTCAGTTGCTATTTCGTAGTCAGTTCTAGATGTTTGAGTGTACACGTTTTGACAGCGGCTGGCCTAATTTATTTTTCTTTTGAAGTTCTAGTCACTGATTACGGTTCAGGTTAGACATTTCGGCATGTTTCATCACTTCTCCCTCTCTCTCTCACTGTGTGTGTGTGTATTGGATATAATGTGTCATGGTCAAGGAAATTTCTCACCTACGGAATAACAACTAGAAAAATTTAAATAAAATACACCATGATGAATTTTCACCCTGTTTTTTCTTTTTTAAATTGGAGTAGAATGACCCAACTATCACCCGGTTCATGCCCTCCTCCATATAACAGGAGTAGATGCTAATCCAATGTTCCCAGTTTAGCAAGGGGTTCCCAGTTTTCTTTCCTCTCCTCAGCTCTTAATAGTGGTGGTATCGCAAGTTTTTTGCAATGTGTGTAGATGGTAGCAATGTCTCTTCATACTGAGGGTACCAGGTTGGCAGTTTCCTGGTTCCTGCTTCAAACTGGTAGTTAAAATTCAGAACTCTTGCGTAGAGTTATGAGAAGTTGCTCTGTTCAACAGTTGAATAATGTCGGGGTTTTTGTAGTGCCATATAGCATAGATGGATGTCCCTGTAAGTGCCTCGGGTGGGCAACCCTGAGGCCACTTTATGCTGCAGTCTTCGCCAGTTCCCTTCCCACACTTGTTACATTTGACGACCGACTGATGCCTCTACTTTAGGCTCATCTTTTCAAAAAAATTCTAGTCATGACAACATGCAATCAAAGATATAAAACTAAACCAGCTAAATAAAAACCACGTAAACGACACAACATCACTTTCTAGAATGTCTGTGATATACGTACCAACTTTTGCATTGTTGAATCCTTCCTCTACAATAAATCCCCTGACATCCTATCTCTCTGTGAAACTAATCTTGACCCATCTATCCCTTCCTCTGATTTCTATATCCCTGGTTACCTTCCTCTCTTTACAATGTCCATATGCATAGACTCAGTGTTTATGTCAGCGAACATCTCCCTCTAGCTAGGGTGATTTCTCTTGAATCTCCAGGCCGTTCCTACATGTGTCTCCGTCTCACTCTATTTAGCTCGGTTACCTATCTTTTCTTTCTCTACCGCTCCCCTTCATTTCCTGATTGTTCCGTACTTGACAGCATCTCGAACTATATAGACAAGGCTATTTCCTTTCATCCGTTCGCTAATATATTTGTGTTTGGTGACTTTAACGCTCACCACGCTAGGTGGCTGCAAAACTCCGTCACAGATCTTGCTGGTGTCCATACAATGAGCTTTTCAATCACTCAATCTTTCAGGCAAGTGGTGGATTTCCTCAATAACTCTAATGGGCTTGGCTCACTGCTAGATCTCTGTTTCACTACTATCCCACGCAGCCCTGCCCTATTAGCAATTCTGATCATACCACTCTTTCCACTCTCCCTCTTTCCAGGAAACTCAGCAAAATATCCTACTGCTATCAAAGAGTGGACTGGGATGCGTTCCGCGACTTCCTTTGTGACGTCCCTTGGAACAAAGATTTTAGTCTCTCTGTTGAAAACTGTGCATCCAAGATCTCCACTTGAGTGAAAGCCGGAATTGATGCTTTCATTCCATCCAAGAAGTTCCGGCTCAAGCCTAATTTTCCCCTTGGTTCTCTCTAGCTTTTTCGGTCGTCATTTCTCAAAGAAATTACTTCTTCCGGCTTTACCGGAGTGACGCATCTGACCATAACAGGCGACTTTTTTCTCTGCTCTCAATGAATGCAAGCGAGTCCTAAATGATGCTAAGCTGTTGTTTGCTAATAGAATGAAGCAGCGTATAGCATCCCGCAAATTTGGCACTAAGGCCTACAGGCGGTTTTGTGAAAGTGGGATGAACAACAGCAAACCTTCGATAATAATCTTGAGATTCTCACATCTACAGCGGACAAAGCCGAGTGCTTTGCTCACAAATTCTCTTATAATTCCACACTTGACTTATCTGGAGTACCCACACCCGACTTTTCTTCTAGAACTAAGGCACAGCTGAGTTATAAACACATAATCCCCTCTCTTGTCTTTTACATTATTTCTAAGCTTGACTCCCACAAAGCAAGTAGATATGATTGTATTCCAGACATTGTCCTTAAGAAATGTTCCCCTGAACTCTCTCCTGTTTTCTCCAAACTCTGTAACTAGTCCTCTTTTGTAGTTCCTGTCATTAAGAACTCTAAAGGGCCCTCTGATCCTTCTAACTATCGAACTATCTGCCTCTTACCGCTTTTTGGCAAAGTGTTTGAGACTATTATCAATGCTGAAATGATTCATCATCTCTCATCAAACAAATTATTTTCTGACAGGCTGTATGGTTTCCGCTTCGCCAGGTCTACAGTACAAAAGACCATCACCTTGTACATATCAGGCCCTTGATAAGAACAGCGAATCCCGCGCTGTTGCCTTAGATACTTCGAAAACATTTGATAGGGTTTGGCAAATTCTGTGCAAATTACACAGCTATGGTCTAACCAGCCGATTGTTCGATTTAATCCAATCGTTCCTGCATGCGACTGCGGGTGTCCCTTAAGGCTCTATTTTAGATTCTACGTTATTCCTGATATTCATCAATGATCTTCCTGACGCAGTTTTCAAGTTGGCATCTACGCAGATGACACCACCATCTACTCCCGTCTCAATGTCTTGGCTGATAAAGCCGAATTAGCCTCTGCTCTTGGAAAAGACCTACAATCAGTAATTGATTGAGGTAGGAAATGGCTGGTAAATCCTAATGCTTCCAAAACAAATCTGCTCTCCTTTAACCACCATGGGGAAGCTTTCCTACCGTCAATTAATATGGATCACACTAGTCTCCCCGAAAGGAATGCACTGCACCTCCTTGGACTGACTCTGTCCAGTATAATGAATATATTGAATCAATAGTTACAAAGAAGGTTGGGTCGCTATGCTAGCCAAGAAGATTTTTTCTAGTCAGAATCCATCTTGCACATTTATAAATATACTATTCGTCCGTGCATTGAATACTGTTGCCATATCTGGTCAGGTGCTCCTGCTGTTCATCTCATGGTTCTCCACAAAATCCAGAGGAGAATTTGCAATGGAATTGGTCCGGATTTGGCTTATCGCCACTTTCTTACCGACGGAATATGGCTTCCCTCTGTCTTTTCAACAAGTATTTTCACGGCTTCTGCTTTAACAAGCTTTATTTCCTGGTGTCCCGCCCTCATCAATTTACCCGTGCAACTAAATTAACAACTAGATCTTACTCCTTTACCCTCAAAATAGGCAAATGTAACCGACACTTCTACTCTATCAGTTTCTTTCCTCGCACTTCTGCCTGTGGAACTCCCTTCCCCATCCTTGCTTACCTGATAGCTACAATCTTCAGAAGCTTAAATGCAACGTCAATTGCCATCTTCTATCTCCGTGACTCCCACCTCTCTCTCAGCCTTTCTACATCACCTATACTGTTTTCTTTCTCTCTCTCCCATCCGTTTCTTCTCATTTTAACCCCTGCGCACCAGTGGCACTATTGCCTTGCTTGAGGTGAAACGATTATAATAAAAATCCAAACAAAAATCATCGTATTCCGACTGTTAGTATTGACATGGTTCGATCCTCTAAAATATTCCATTCATAAATATTTTTAACTATACTCGCAACCTCTTTAAGAAAAGCTTACACCAAATTTTAAAGTGACGAGAATTTCAGTCTTTTAAAAATTGATTTCTATTTTTGCAATTCTATTATTAGAAACTATTCAAACGGTGACTTATCTGATGACACTCATAAAGTATTAATATAAGCATATCATAACAGCCATGAACATTTATTCAAGCTTATCTTGGATTATCAGTCATTTAGAACCATCTACGTCAATATTATTCATTCTGCAATGTTACTGCGAAAATCAAAATTATGACCGTTTATCGCTCGCACTAAACTACACCAACTTTTTAAGCTTCTGTTATGCTCATGTAGCTATTTTGCGTTTAGCACGTCAAATCTGAAAACAATAGAGTGTAGCAGCAGCAATTCTTTGAAAGGGAGGAGTTACATTTTATGAGGCAAATACTTTTTTCATGTTAAAAAAATATAATGATAATATTTTCCTACATTTCTGTTGTGATTTTAAGTGTTCCAAAAGCTGTGATCTTGGTCATCGAACACGAGAAGTGAAATGTTTGGACAACCAAAGAAGACCGAATTTGGCTTGTGATATTCGAATAAAACCAAGCACAAGAGAGAGTTGTAACTTACAAAGTTGTGGAATGACGACAGCAGCACCAGGTTTGTAAAAAAATTTGTCTTCTTATTCTTATTATTATTTTGACATCCATCATTGTGAGTGCGTGCTATATATATATATTGTAAATAATCAGGCCGGTAGAAATAAATACATAAATATACTGTTAAAAACAGAATATCTACTCAAATACGAATATCGATTAAAAGCAATGTTCAAACAAATAAATTATATATATATATATATATATATTAGAGCCTTGAATAAGTTCTCGATGTTTTTCACAGATGCCATTCCAAGACCTCGCACGTATAGTTTCAGATGGTAACGCATCTATAAGAAAGTAATATAAGCAATCTTGAAATTCTGTGTATGTTTTTCATATGTTGGATTTCGTGACAAAGAAAGTGTTTGCGGGGAATTTTACTGCACTACTTTATTCAAAAGAATTCTTCTGCTGAGGCACACCGAATTCTTTTTTAGACTTACCGCGACCATTCTCTGTCGGAAACAACAGGCAGATATTGGTTTAGACGCTTCAAAAATAAGAATTTTGATGTCGAAGATAAAGAACGCTCTGGCGCACCGAAAAAGAATGAAGAGGAAAAAATGGAGGCATTATTTGATGAAGACTCATGCCAGGCGTAAGCTGAACATCAACATGACCAGTTGAATTGATTGAATTGTATTTTATAGAAAAAATATAATCTAACAATGTCGTAGAACATCTTTGCAGACGATTTGCTCTATACACTGGGGTGCATTTTTTAGATTCAAAAACACTAACAAGAGACTTGTGATGTGTGATGAGAATTAAATTGCGTTCGTGAAGCATTTTGTCAAACTTTTTAATAGTAAAGATTATTGCTGATGCTACAATTTGGCTATAATTACGCTTTGCCGGCATCAGTGATCTGGATGCGTGAGCTGTTGCCTATTAGGTGCTGTCAGAAGAAATATGAGGAATGACAGTTACAGTACCAGAATTAAAGACAACAATTAACGCAAAAATATTCATGAATGGGTTGTACTGTGTCGGAAAAAGATTGGAAGAAAATAAGGACTTTACTTTTTTAAGGGCTACCTGACACCCTTTTCCAACAGATTGTTGAGAGGTGCACGAATTCAATGAAGTTCAGGCAAAAAGGTACTGTAGTGGCTAACTTTGTTACATTTATCAGTGCTGACATGCTTTGCATTGTTGAGATATTCCCGGCTTTGGCCATCTACCGTTTTTATTGAAAATAAACCCAAGATATTTTATTTGTTCTCCGAAAAATTCAGACTTTTCATCTTTAACGCTGAATTCGTCTGAAAACATAAAATAAGCGTTACAAAAGTTCATCTTGATTTGTTCCTGCAAAGATGATGTCATCGATGAATGCTGCAACTCCTGCCAATCCTTTCATCATGGCGTCCAATGTCTACTGGAAAATGGCTGGTGGTGGTTTGATACTGAAGCTAAGACGGTTAAATCTGAATTATCTCTTGTGAGTATTGACAGTAAGGAACTCATTGGACTCTTGCCAACTTTCAGTTGAAGAAATGCATCGGAAATATTAACTTTTGCAAAGCAATTTTGGGAGAAGACCCTCCAGCACTAGAAGAGGTTACTGATATGCACCCAAAGAATCATTCAAACAGGTCAAATAAATCTGGACAAGTACAATATAAGCTGCCCACGCCGAATAACTAACAAGGTCTATCAAACTTCCCTAAAGATGTAGCAGTTCTTCTCCAACTATATTCAGAAAAACATAAGATACTTGCCCTTTTTGTCAAAAAATTAGCTTAGAATCTGGTTTTAATTTCTCAAAAGCTTTAATTTTTATACAGCCCCTAAGTCTATCTTGAAAAACGCTACTAAACTTATTTTCAAGTTTATCTGTGAAATGATTTTCAATATCAGAAACTAACGTGAGGCTAAATGTATTGAACACAAATTTTGAGAGGAACTTCAAAAAGTTTAAGTTGTTCTATACAGTTAAGACCATTTAAATTTAATTTGGATGTGTCTGCGACATAACACACACCTGAAAATGTTCTGTTTCGAAAGGAAACATCGTAAGTTAACTCACTAGTTAAACGAATTGTACTTCCAGATGCTCTCATTGCTATATAATATGTTTCTGTTTCCCGTGATTTTTCAATTTTTTCCCGAATAGAATGCGATAGTAACTTTATGTTCAACTGTGTATCAAACTGGAAGCGAATTGATTTGTTGTTTTCTGCGGAATTTGTATTCCTCTTTCAATGTTGCAAACACTGTGTTTATTTCGAACTTTTCCTGTTTCGTTTTTTAAATATTTTTCGAGATGAATTTTCATATGAATTTGGATTGCAAAATCCTACCTTATGTCCGTTTCAGTGACAAATATTGCACTTATGTTTTTTTGAACAGATAAAAGAGTACACAGTGCCAGTTGCCATAATGCCGACATTTTCTTCTTTTTATTTTCTTCACGGTTTTTTTTTCCGGATGTTGCTGGTTATGGATAAATCATATTTTTTTAATCAGCATTGTGTCTCTTTTTATGCTTGATAATTTATTGCACTCAAGAGTGAAGTTTTTAAACAAAATGTCTTTTTCCTGTTCCAGTTTTGAAAGAAGTCGGGTGCAAATATTATCAGGAGTAGATTTTAATCTTGCGATAAAAACCAAACATTTAAATTTTTTCTCTGAGAGAATTTCATTTTTCACCTTCCCGACTGACGTGACCAGCAGATATCACATAATCGTCAGCGTCATCTTTCGTTAACTTTAAACATTTCAATCGAATATTAAACAAAAACAATTTTTCTCCGAATACTTCACTGAGTTGTTTCACTGTTTCAATGAAGGTGAAATCCTTTGCATGCTTTCGTAAAATATAATTCGTATAATGGCCATGTTCCTTAGTTCCCACTTTACAAATTAGGAGACGAATTTTCCATTTTCCATCTTTGTAAAAAAAATGTTGGCGTGAAAGCTATCCATTCTACGTTTAATCTACGAAGTGAAGTTTTCCTGCTCGTTTGCCAGCTCAGATATAGTTTTTCAAAACTATTTCCATGGCTATTCCCTTTTTTGTATCTCATATTTGCCACAACTATATAAAAAAACCTCTCTTGCTATTACGTCACAAATAGATTTATGTGATTGAATCTATTTCTACAAGTGAAGGAGGATAAAAAACATACAATGTACTGCTGTCTCTAGATTTTTAAAATTTCGTATGGGTTGCAATGACACATCATTGTTTATAACAGAATAGTCACTAGATAAACATAGAAGAAAATAACTTGAAAGCATTAAATTGCGAAAATACAAGGAATTACAAAAACTGTATATATTGTTTTGTTGTTTCTATTATAATCAATTTTCCTCTTTCATTTTCAGTAAGTGGATGCAGTGATCTTCTTGGCCAGTGCCATCTCGTCGTAAGAGCCCGCCTTTGCAGTTACCACTATTACCATCGGATTTGTTGCGCTTCTTGCACATCTGCTAATGAACATGAAAAGGGCAAAAATGGTCCTTCACTAGCAACTACAGTAGCGACTCTCACTCCAGCCTACAGCACCACACCATCTTACCCCACTACAAGTTACGTGTCTCCTATGGAAAGTACGCTGTTTGCCAATTTCACCAACATGACACTCGCTGAAGAACATACAGTAACTACTCCTAACACCGAATCAACAGATTCCCAATTATGACGAAACTCTGCCAATGGATAACAATTGTAACAGCTCAATATAATATGAACGCACCTCCGGCGACTTTTGCGACTCAAACCCTTAGGTTTTATTCATGGTACTTTTATTAACCTGTTAGCTTCTGTTGTCGCATTTTTTGTTTTATCTGAACATATTTTCTCTGCTTTCGTTTGATTGATTTTACAAATAAGACGTTATGACAGAGAAATGACTTTATTCATTCTAAGTGAACAAAGACAAGATAGAACATTTTATCATTCATTAAGATGTACGTGGTGCCTTTTAAATCTTTTACATCAAATAAGATTATAGAAAGAAGTTTTCGGACAAATAGATTTTTTATACATTTACAATATATTTTACTTGAACTCTTATATGTCGGCTACCCCTTGCCTTTACATAACCAGTCCTAATATCAAAACAAAGGTTCTGATAATTTGTCTTTATAAGGCCATCGACGACAACCACAACAAAAATAAGTCTAATTTTCATATGTCTTTTGGTATAGACTTAAAATATTTAACAGCATGGAGCTTTTGGTAAAATCTCCAAATTGTTTATTTACTCACTTCATACTTATTGCGGTACAATGGCACAGATGTAAAATCAACGATGTTTTGAATATCAAATGATATTATTTTCATTTTGGATGACCTGACTATAGCATTAGAACCTACTGACCTTTATATATCAAATTAATAAGTAAGCTACGTGAGAAAGGTCACCTAGAATTTGTGCAAAATTTGTAGATGATTGTATTGTCAAGTTTTTCAAGTGTTTTGCACCCCCACTGCATAATCGTTCTTTTCTATTTATTTTTAATCCCTTTTATATTTCTCTACACGCTGTCTTCTGCTTCTTTATTGTTACTACTTTGTAGATAATTGTTTAAGTTAGTGAAATTCAAATTGATGTTTCAACGCAGATAAGCAGGTGAGAATTCCCATAAGATGTTACTGAACAGAACAAAAGCAAAAACATTTATGCCTTTAAATTTTCTGTGGGTTAATCTTAAACTCTACCAAAAAGATATTAATTAGGATAATGCTTACCTTTAACCTTAATCAGGAAGCAAAGAAATATATAATTTTTCTTTAATGATTATGCATTTATGAATTTACAGGTAGATATTGTGTAAATATTCTATGTTATGGGACTCAAAATCAACAAAAATATTAGGTTCTCTCGGTTTTAGCCGCAGATAGTAGGGTGTACCCATGACTTAGTACATCTTAATACAATACAGATATGCTATTTTCTGGATGGGTACCAGATCGCCAGCGAACTAATTAACTCAGGATTTTGTCTGTTCCCATAGACAACTGTTATCCTCCTGATAAATAATAAACTTGGAATGTTTATGGGTTCCTGCTATTAAATAACAAGGCAGTTTTAAATTCTTTCCTGATTTTTAATTTCCAACATTTACCTTTTCTTCTTTGAGTAAAACGATTGCACATAATTTTTTTATTAAAATGTGTGTTTTATTGAAATGAATTAATTTCTATTCCGATTTTGCAATGCTTTTAATTTTGAATAAGTTCCGAGAATTCATACAACTGCTAATTCTCAATCCAAAGTATATTCGACATGCAAAAAACGCCATCTCTTTTTAGATTCATATATTAAACTGTTTTCGAAGTATTGAAAATGTGTACGTGGGTCAAAAGTAATTTACAAGAATATCTTCGTTTCATAAATAACTGAGCTCAATAAAAGCAACAGATGTATCGCATATATATAATAATGCGGTACCCAAGTACATTAACAAATGCCAAATCTAAGTGTTGTGTAGTGCTCACTAAGGGACGCTGATAACTGAAAAGTGACAGCTGTCAATTGTGCATTCTAAGTTCACTATAAAAGAAGAGATTCTGTTGTAGTTGCATACATACTCATCTTTTTTATTTATGGCCAATAAATTCAACCATTTTTGTTACTTCCCACCATGTTAAAAAAAATTGCCTGAATTTTGGCTATCAGCGAATAAAGGACAAAAAAATTAAATTTCGATTGAGGATCTCCAATTCGATCATTGCGTTGCCTATACACTACCTTTACATTAATATGTTCGCACACGCGCCCATACACACACGCCCACACACACGCAAATACATACGTAAGTGGTTTGGTTTTTATAGATATAGCATTATACTTGTTTATATTTGGTTTTTGTTTTATATACGTATATGTGTATTCACACACACGCAAATAAACTAGCATGTTTCCATGTGTGTGCTTTGCAGCTACAGGAATTGCTTCTTAAATTTCCCAATATCATTCAGTTTATTTTAAATCTATTCCTATATCTGAGGACATATCTATAGTTGGATGTAAAGGGTAAAGGAACCAACTACGCTTGTTTAGAATAACTATGAAACACTTTTGGTACTCATGCAAGTATACTTCTTTCGGAATACAAGCCCATAAGATGTGCCCCAATTGCCCGCGTGTATCTATGTAAATATTTTTATCATCATTCTGTAACTTTTCGTACATTTTCATGAGAGTTTTAATGAAACTTTATTCATATACTTTTAAAAAACTGACAATTTAATTCACTGATTTCTTACTAATTAGTGGCAGGACATTGAATGAAAGATATTGCGCCAGATTTTGTTATCATTCAGGTTCAAAATGTAATAATATTGTATTAGTCAAATGTTATATGTGGTTTTCTTATTTGTTACATGCCTCTTCCACACGTTTTAAATGTTGTGGAATTTGAATGTTATTTTATTCTCTGTTTTAGGTCACGTCAATCAAATCAGATATATGAGTTTCGCAAAATGAAGAAGCACCCCAATTCCTTAAATCTCCAGCAATTTCATACATATTTTGCAAACTTTGTTGAATTGAGAAAATTCTGATATACTCGGCATAAGGCTTTATTACCTTTAGTAAACTGTGTAAAATTAATATCTGAGTAAGCAAACCTCACAATTATATCTCATTAGAGTGTTTTATATTTGAATCATCTATTTTCTTAGCATTTACAGAGTCTACAAGTATGTTTAAGTGCCCAAAATAGTGTTGCGATATTTCCTTATTACTAAAATAGTTGAATTACTAAAATCAGAAAATACCATAATGCATATTGTTAAAAACAAAAAAAGAATATCAGGACATCATAAAAATGAAATCTGATCTTCAAAAATAAATTCCCTAACAGATTATGAAGATTAGTTATAAAGCAGTATTTTAGATATTGTGATTTTATGGCTGATTTAAACCAAGTAATTAGATTAGAAGATATGTAACCAAGTTAATAATCTATCTGATTGAAGTGAAAGGTATCGATTGACTTATTTAAGGTATAAGCAAACTTCACTCTTTAAACAAAGTCAAATCGGAAACTATTACTGCGAAGAGAGTATCTATTACCTCAAAAAGAATTCCTTTGATAATCGTAGAATTGTTGAATGAAATCTTGTGAACATCGGAAAATCAGCTCTGCAAAGTATACATTTTTCCAGTGACCTAATGTAGAGATATCTGATATATAAAAATCTATGATTTATATAAGTAATACAAAAAAGATTATATATATTATACGTTGATACAAACATTGTATCTTTTAGAATATTAAAATGTTACAAGTGATCGTGCAAACATTTGCAAATGTTAATATATATTAACGGCTTGTGCAAATTAACTAAAAGGAAACGAATAGTGTCTTCCTAGGATTTTTCACACTTTCCCTGATCACGTATATGTCGTCTCTTGGCGTTGTCTTTCTCTTCCGACCGCATTTTTCTTTACATTTTGGACTGATGGATCCAGTTTATTTCTTCACCTTGGTGACACAACTGACAATTGAAAGGCTGACACTAACCATATCCGCGATCTCTCTGCAAGGCTTGCCAGTGTATTCGTGCAGCGTCACAATTTTCGTATTCTTCCTTGGAGTAACGTCAATGACAGTCAATAGCTGTAGGACAACTAATCGACAGTCGAGACAATAGTGTTTTGGCGTAATAAACATCTTATGCAATCACGGATGACGCAATATTTTTCAATACGAAACAAATTTCATCACACACCCCGAAAATAGTTTCATATTGCTGCAGACTGCAAATGACTTAATATGAGGAAAAAAATTCAATTACACCCTGTCACTTCAGTGGGTCTAAAGCTGACCGTATGGTGAAAGAAAGGAAACTAATGTAGTTGTTTCAATTAATTCACACAAGGGTGTATGTATTTATTCTAAAATCTAAAAATATTTCGTAGAATGTGCATGAATTTTGAAATTGTCCGTTGATGCATAATTTTTATAACAACAAATTGCGAAAGAGGAGAACATTTCAAACCAAAATAAGGCGATTAAATTTTACAGTGATTCATTAGGTTCTGATTTACAAGATAAAAAGGTATATAATTTATTGCTGAACGCCCTGATATTTGAACGCAATTGTCATGTGAAGCAAACAGAATTGGGAAAAATAACTCTTGCGTCTCACCGAGATAAAATACATATTCACTTTTGTATTTGCGATTTTGGTCTTAAAATGTTTGAATAGAAAATTTATTTACTTTGTGATCATTGTCAGCGGTGGATCATATTCTTTAATTCCTTACCTCAAAGACCTGAATTATACTAGAGTGTAAAAATGCAGTATTTTTCCAGAAAATGGAAATCTACACTGCTAATATGGATTATTTTTACTACTGATGATTCCTGCAGAAGGTCGAGTTTTCAGTGTTTTTAATGTGGATATTTACTAAGATCATCTAAATTTGATACTATAAGACAATTCTTTCTCTTGAGTCCCGTTCTGAGACCACTAGTTGGGCGTTGTCCTCTGTCAGTCGACTTTCCCCACTAACGTTGTGCTTAATTTTTTTACCCGAGGAAGTCTGAGGTAAAGCTGCTTGAAACACTGTATTTATGGAAAATTCATTTCTTTCATGCATAAGGTTACAAATCAGTTTAAATATGTAAATAATACCAGAATTAAAAGAAGTGTTTTGTGACGCCACTTCCTTATTACTGACACCCAGGTTCAGCCTAATTCTTGACTCCAGTACACACCAAATTAGAAGCGGGTATAGTATCAATAATAACATTTTATTCCTGAATTTGGGTCAATATCTAACATAGAACGGTCCAGCTGGTTTATCTAAACTGTCATTTTCCTAGAGGCAAGTGGGTAAGAGATGGGTTTTACATGACACTACTAGTTAAAACCCGGTTAAATTAGGAGTTCATCATGCCCAGACAATTCCAGGTGCTAACTAAATTTATTGTAATTAAATGATGTTCGTTTCTCCAACGACCTACGAGCAAACAGGGGCCCATGATAATTCTGGAGTATTAATAAAATCCAAAATGGCTTAATTAGCTATCTAGGATTTTCATATCAACTTGTCAAATTAATTCTCATTTCAACCAGCACCAAGTAGAGATTTAATCACTTGTAAAATCCACAACAGGTACAAGTTACATGCACAAGATAAAAATAATGCCTCAGTTAGCTATCTACAATTTTAATAATATCAGCTTGTCAAATGAGAAGTGAGAATCGAACTTACTAAAATTGCAAGACATGTTTACTATTATTCAACCGTAGGCGGCCATCTGTAATTGGCACTTTTATATATGTCTTATATATCTCATACATATTCAATTGGTTTTCATTACTAATTAACATTTTACTAACATTTTAACATCGTATCTTTAGGATTAATCCATACATTTTAAAAATAATTTCATTCTAATTTAGCAAAGTGCATATAACAATTACTGTTTTGTAATAAATCTATTCCAGGTAGAGAAAGAAAACTTATTTAAAAGCCTCTTCATTCAATATAATTCGATGTAAAATACAATAAAAATATAAGTCTCTCTTAATCCATTAATTCTCACTATAATCTCTGACCTTAATTATAAAGATTAGAATAAAAAGCCGGTTTTAATTATAGGTTTCTATCTAAAACCGATCGCTGTCTACCGTCCCTAAAATTAAACAGTTGGTATTAATGGGTTAATCTGAAATTATGTTATGGAAGTTGCCAAATTAAACAAATATCAAATATGTCATTCATTAATGATACTTCCAATATATGATTATGCTTTCTTTGGTTTTGTTATCATTGAAGTCTTAAGTACGTACGAGGGGAGGGGCTACTAAAAACTTTTCTGGTTGACTCTTCGAGAAAAAAAAAGCACTCTGATCTTTGATTTTGGTATCAGATGCCTGCTTCTTAAAATAAAGGTGCCGCTGCCATTCAGTTTCTAAAACAAACATATGCCGTTCCTTTGAAACAATTAGCATCTGCTCAGCTTGAAGTAGAAAGAATTGGTGTTGTATCCACCTTCTTGTCATTTGATGAAAAGGGAGAGAGAAGGAAATCTTATTTCGAGCTCAATGCGGAAAATTGAGATTCTATCTTTGAATCCAACTATTTCCTTTTTTCTCACAAACGAGATTCAAGAAAGCAGAGATAAAAAGAAAAGAATTATGCTGAAACAAAATTACTGAAACAAAAAAAAAACATACAGGATTTTGGTCCTTTTATCTCTGATAGTATCGAAGAAGGGGCTTTCTAATTGTTATCTTCAAAGAAAATACTTTCTCCAAGACACTTGAATATAACATAGTAGCAAGAATTTTGGTATTTATTTGCCTTTTCACGAGGACAGATACAACTCAAGGTCACGATAAGGTAGGGTTCTGTATGCATGCGGTTGAAGGAGAAATTGCCCACTTCCTGCGGTCTGTGTAACAAGACTGATTCTTTCCTTATTCCTGTCGGACAAAAATACATTTTGAGCCATAACAACAAATACGATATTTTCAGGTCTCATACATTTTATCCTTTCCATTAAAAATCATGATAAGCACCGCATTATTAATTTCAACAAAGGTTTACTGTAAAACTCCTTGTACAAAATGACAACTTCAGATCCTTAACTGGAGTATAATTAAAAAAAATTATGTTGTCAGTTATGGTCAGAGTTGCTACAAACACTTTTATTCATGTTAATTAATTCTCTGTAATGTCTGTAAACAATCACTAACTAGTCAGTAATCTCAAAGATTCATACAAAGAAAATTAACTTTAAGGTAAATCCTGCTGTTAAGGTAAATCCTGCTGTTATTTAATAATATTAAGTCAGTGTTTTGATGATGAACTGAAAAAGAAATTTGTGGCTCTTGAATCACTTTACTGAAAAAATGTAGCCTGAAATATTTAAATATTCTTTACTACTGTAATGTCAAAAATTAGTTTCCTCGAGTATACCCACGAGATCAACCCTAATAGTTTGGCTCCGTCTGACATTTTTGTATACAATTGTTTTATCATAACTTTCATTGTCTTAAGCAGTAAATATTTTTGGAAGAAATCATGTAACTTGTCAATTTTTCTTTTGGGAAGATTTCCATTTTTATTTTATTTATTTATTTTGGGGGGGGGGTTGGCATAATTTTATGCAAAGATGTTTCCCATTTTCTCTATTTATTGTAGTATTTTAATGATATCTTTCAAATAATCCATGATCGATAAAATTTCTCATAATTAATAATCTATATAAATGGCAGTTCACGTGTATACACATATTTTAAGATATGAAAATAAGATTTTCGACTCATAAGACCACGAGAAAAAGGTTCTATTTGCTAACCAAAGATTATGAATCGGCTTTCTTTTACTAAATATTTGAAAAGTTAAATGATATAATTATTAATATTGAAAGTATATTTCATAGACTTTGTGCTAAGAAATGACTAAAAAGAAATTTCTAGTTGAAATTGTACTGATTTTATTCTCGACTCTCACGTCGAAAAGTAGGATTATGAACTCAAGCGAAACTGACGCAAAACAATTTTTTTATCCTCAAAAATGTTCTACTTTTCACATTTGTAAAGTTCATGCTTGTAAATATTTTAACATCTGAAACCTCTTTGATCAACTGAATATGTTATTTTTGACAAAATATCCTTAATGACAAAAGCCTCAATATCACCATGAGCGAGATTTCGGCTACTCTATTTCTAGTTCTTGATGTTTAATTTAGAAAATCCTACTTAAACAATGTGTTCCTACTCATAAATGTGCAAGGGATACTTTGCAAGCGGTATTGTTAAGAGTTGTTTTCTTTTATGAAAAGAAAACAAGGCCTGTTACATTGTTTTTTTTGTTGTTGTTTTTTGTTTTTTGTTTTTTTTTGTTTTTTTTTTTTGTTTTTTGTTTTTTTGTTGTTGTTGTTTTTAGATGTGTTAAATTATTTCTGAATTCTAGTCTCGAGTATCAAACCCAACTAAATTTTCAAAAGATTTTGTACCGGTCAACAAATATGATATTGAAAAGCTAAACTTTCCCCAAAAATATTTTAACTGTATTTATGTGGTTTTGGCTAATAAAAACATTTCTTCCTAAGTAATGTATGTATTTATATGTGACTAGAGAAACAATTTTAAATGCGAAGATTCATTTTGATACCTTTAATGTTGCATAAGTAATGCAAATTGCCATTGTTACAAATATATAATTTAATTGGTATATAGTGTAGCTGTTTATACCTTTTCATAAAATTAGATGACCACCTTAAATACACTATTATGATCAGTAAATTATCAGCCATGACTTGCTTTCTAAATAAAAAATGGTCATAAAGTTCGAAGAAATGACAGAACTTCGAAATTCTGGTTTAAGTGAACTTTCTTTGGAATATATTTGATGCTAGAATTTTTTTATGATTGGCATGTTTCTGATTCCTATAATTATCGATTATTTATTTCGAATTTTCCCAGTCGCTGCATCATTTCAGTTTCTTTGTTGCATACAGCCGTGGGTGGCCCACTCAGCAAAACGGATTCTTCGATTCTATTTTAATGTCAGTCTTGGTTCTTCTTCTTCTTCGTCTTCTGTGTGCCTTGTCCTTTCATGACGTAGGCGATCATGGCCTTCTACGTCTTCCTAACCCTGGTGGCCCTTAGCACGCTTTCTCCTGTAACACTACACAACCTCCGTTCTGTCATCCATCTGCTCAGGTCCTTCAAATATGTTATCCGCTGCTTTCCTCGGTTTCTTTTTTCCTTGATATTTCGGAATAAGAGGAGACACTGAAAAGTTCTCGGCTCGACAAAGAGAGTATTATTCCATATATTTACTCCACAGTCCAGCACATTTGACATTTCATTTCTCATTTTAATACTTCCCAAAAACTCTGATATTCTTCTTCCTCTGCTTCTGCTGCGACTTCTAATCTCTTTAAAGCTTATTTTAAAGTTTGGAAACAGGAAATAAACAGATGTAGCAGGTTGTGGTGAACAGGTTATTTACAACAACATTTGAAAATTCCACTTTCTATTGGCATGATTTAGTCAATAACCTGAAAGAAATTAAAAAAATATTTCGAAAGGATCTCGCAAATTGACACTTTCGAATATAAAAGGACCTACTTTCCAACGACATTGAGAAAATAACGTTCAGAAGTGGGTCGAGCATTGAACTTTACATTCCATCGTAAGGTCACTAGAAGAAAACAAACAATTTAAAATTATTAATGATATGCATGTGTATTTCTCTTTTGACTTTTCAGTATGCATTGGAGGTTATCAACATAATACAGAAAGTCCAGTTCAAACCCCAAGCCTAACCAAAATAACATTGTCTAAATATTGACAGTAACTTAAGAGGATTGTCTCTGTTCTCATGAATGATCTTCTATTGTGATCACATTCAAAACGGAAGTCCACATTGTTGTAGAGAATTTAAATAAAATAATGGTCAACACACTGTTAACACCACATTCATATATATCAGTAAAAGAGGTACTAGTTAAACCGACAGACGGTTATTTAAAAAAAATGATCAATGCAAAATCAAAAGAACTAAATATGCAGAGCCAACAATACATTAAAGAACGAAATATTCACTACTTATTTACTCCCCAGTTTTCAACCTCAGCGATCTCATCAGGCTATAAAGGCTCTTACAGCCTGATGAGACCGATATGGTTGACACCAGGGTTGCAAGTAATTCGTTAATATTTCGTTCTTTAATAAACGTTTTTCGTTAAAATTTTTTTAAAAAGCTATAAACTTAATAAAAACAAAGTTTTATCGTCAAAATTTTTCTGTTATTATTAAGAGAAAAGATAAAAGGGATGTTTTTATGGGAAAATTGTTTTTTATATCCTTTTTAAAACCTTTCAAATTTTGAGTAAACATCTTTTTCTAGCGTCGATGTGGGACTATAAATGTGTCCGAGAAACTTGAGCATCTTTTTTGCGGTGAAAAGCACATGAATTTGGAATTATCTGCAAAAAGCAAATAATAGTCGGTTGGTTATGAAACTTACAGGATTTATTTAGAAATTAATTAAATTATTTTTTGAACATTTTCATTCTTAGAAATTATGTCTAGATCTATTACACCAGCCACACACACACACACTCATTTAAATTTATAAAATTTTATGAAATTCTTTTTGTAGGATTTAATGTTTATATTAGTTATAAGAAAAAGTCCTCAGAGAATTTAAATCATCAGATTTTTGGAGTCAAAATAGACCCGCAGTTGCTCCTAATCTTTAACTAAAACATGCAATAAAACTGAGACATTATATAATTAGAAAAGTTTTTAATTTTTTATGAACAAAATATATTATGGAGACTATTGTCTTACCAATAAATTTTTTCTCCGATAAGTAATGAATTTTATAAAAATTGTTTTTATTTTAAATCAAATTTATTTGAAATTATTTTTAAAAATTCTGTATTAATTTGTATTGGTCAATTGATATTGATATTAAGTAGGTACCTCCACTTCATACTTCGATACTTAAGTTTTAAATTGAATTCTAAAAATAAAATTTCTTTAAACTTTAATTTTAGCTTAATTGAAAGCTAAATGATTAAATTTACTATTTCCAGGAAGTAAAATACCCTGGTGTATTTCAAACAAAATTTATATTGATTGGAATCTAAAACTTTGAGATTGTTTTTTTAACTTTCAATTTTTCGGCCATTTTTTAAGCGATTGACACATTTGTAAACAAAAGTTAATTCTCATTTTAAAATTTTGCAAAAATAAAATATACATCTGCGACACATTATTTTTGGAAAATTAGTAAATTTAAACTTAAATTAATCTGATTTGAAACAAATATTACTTGTGTATGGCATGAAATTGAGAATAAAAGTATTTCTTACAAAGGTCTGACTCGCTGACCTTTCAAGTAGGCGATGACAGCACCTGTTATAAACCAATCTAGAAGTATGGTGACCAAAATTTGACACAACCGAGCCGGATCTATTCAATTTATACAACGAAACAATTCTCAACAATGTAAGATACGCAGATGACACAGAGTTGATAGGAAACACGGAAAGGAAAATGCAGGACCTTCTACATAAGGTAGCAAGAGAAAACGAGAAAAAGAACTAAGCATAAACTTTAAGAAAACGAATGTATGGTCATCAGCAAAAAGAAGACCCCCAAAATGCCAACTAGACTTCAGAGAAACTAAAATAAAACTAGCAAAGAAATTTAAATACCTGGGAAGCGTACTGACAAAGAATGGAAAGTGCGATGTGAAATCCAAAGACGCATTGGCGTGACCAAGGACGTATTTCAAAAGCTAACCAGAGTACTGAAAGACATGAAAATCTCATTGGAAACATAAAAGAGAGTGCTAGATTGCTGTGTGATGTCTGTCCTTCTGTATGGCAGTAAATGCAGAACAATCTTCTCAAGGATGAAAGAGAGGCTTGAGGTAGCAGTAATGTGGTTTTACAGAAGGATGCTGAGGATATCATGGATTGAGCACGTGACTAACGACGAGATCTTTAAGAAGATTGAAACGAGGAGAAAACTCATACTTAACATAAGGAAGAGACAGTAATCTCCTCAAGGATGAAGAAGAGGCTTGAGGCAGCAGAAATTTGGTTTTACGGAAGGATGCTGAGGATATCATGGATTGAGCACGTGACTAACTACGAGGTCTTGAAGAAGCTTGAAACGAGAAGAAAACTCATACTTAACATAAGGAAGAGAGAGATGAGGTTTCTGGGACATGTCATGAGTAAGGAAGGCCTGGAGAATTTAATACTCACAGGATGGTTAGAGGGAAAGGGAGACAGGGGAAAGCAGCACGAGACCTACTTGATAAGCCTGAGTAAATGGATGGCAGAGCGGGGTTTGGGAGAAATATAAAGAAAACTTTTGTGAGCAACAAGAGACAAAACCAAAAAAAAGTCTATAATCGCCTCCGTCCTGAAGGTGCACATCATATGAAAAAGAAGTGAAACAATCCTTGAAACCTTGAATCCTTTTAATGATAAGCCTCTTATAAGTTTCCGTAGTAAAAGAAAATGCGCAGTTTAATATAATAAAAAATATTAGAAACTATTTTTTAAATTTTCATTCTAAATTATTTGTATTAAGTATTTGAATTTTCGATTTGTAAATAAAGTCTATTTTTAATGAATTAATAACCGAAGAGAGAGTAACTGGAACAAATTTAAAGTATGTTTGAAACTTTAATTAGCAAAAGAAAAAAATGAAAACAATTTTTATAAAAATTAATTATTTATCGAACTCTTTTTCTTCTTCAGAATATGATATCCTAAATTTATATTATTTACTAGCAGTATAGCCCGGCGTTGCTCGGGTATAATTAAAGCTTTAAAAATCCATGGTCCTGTAGCTCAGACTCAGCCTAAAGAATATTTGTGTGAAGTTTGGTGAGAATCGGATAAAAATCGTGGATTTGTATAAAGGACATACAGACAGATAAACAGACACACACACAAACACCTTGCCTTTTATATATATATATATATATATATATATATATATATATATATATATATTACCGATTTTCTGCACTGTTGTAAGAACTGCAACCTTGAAACTTCTGAATATCGTTTCTTATGTCTTTGTCTATGAGTGTATCAAATTTGATTAAAATCGGATCACTCCTTCTATAACCCGATTTTTTCGATTATCGATTTTCGATATTTATCTGGAGTACCTCGACATAAAACCTAGCTAAGAACACTCGCAGACACTTATGGTACAACAGTGTAAATTTTCAAGAAAATCGGTTCAGCCGTTTCGAAGTCTATAGGTAACGGACACACACACACACACATAGACAAAGTTCCATTTATAAATAAGTTTAAATAAAATCAATTAAAAGTTTATCTACATTAAAAATAGCGTAGATTTTTGTGCATTTACTATTCGGAGCAGATGTTTGAAAAAGTGGCCCCTTAATTTAAAGAAAATTACATAATTTACATTTCCCAATGAGTCCTTCATTTAATTAATAACTAAAAATTCGGTATAGATAATGTATTTCTAGAAGATTTATGCAATTAATTAAAGTGGGGAAGTAACAGATGTCAAAAAATTTCAGCAAGATTTTCTAAAAATAATAATTACATAAATAACTCTATTCATTTGTGAAAAAGTCCTGAATTTTTCATTAAAATCAGATAATTAGTTGATTTTCGCAAGATTTTTCAAATTAATGTCTTTCAACGTCAAAAAATGACTTGCGTAATATTACGTTCTATTTAATAGTCACATCACGTAAACATAGAGAAAAAAAGAAATTTTAATTGAAATTTCGAATGTGTTAGAAAAAATTGAAAAAAATAATGACAACAAAATTTGATCTGTCCTTTTAATAATAGCATAAACATTTTGATAAGACTTTTATTAAGTTTGAGCCCTTTTAACATCATGCTGTTTTTTCGTCAATTGAGTAGATGTACCTAGAAGTAAACACTGTATTTAACCATAAATTAAAAAGCTTACTATAATTAAGCGATCCCCAGAATCTGGATTTTTTTTATGTGTGTATAAACAAACCATTTTTTATTGGTAATTTTCTAACATTTCCTCAACAAGCGTCTTTGTAAGTAAGACTGTAATGATAAAGTATCTAAAAGCCAATCAAATATTAGGAGGTTTTAAAGTAATTTTAGTATTACTAAGTAGATAAAAAAAATATATATATGAAAGGTGCTTACGTTGTATTCGACACGTTTTTTTTTTTTTTGCACTTATCTCTCCCTTATATAAATTATTAAAAAATCAGGCTGTCAATAAATGCGTCAAAACCTCATAAACACACTCACCTCCATACGAGAAAAGTTTTTCAGTGATATTTAAAACTAAAAGTAGGTAATATTTGTTATGAAGTAGGGAAATGGTTGAATGTTTATTAAATTCACCTTGTGTCAAACATAACCGAACTCCCTACAACTTGAGGATTATCAGAATCATCAGAAAGTTGAAAGTTGAAAGAATAAAAGTTTGTATGTTAAAGTAGAATTTTATTAACATAACAAAATAAATTTGTAGGAGTTAAATGTTCAAAGAGAAAATGTAGTACGTAGTTAAGTGAATCCAGAGTTCTAGTTGCAAGTAGCAGAATGCGTTTATATAAAATTAACAGGTTACTAATAAAGTCTGTGTTCCTCCTCTTTTTATGGCCGGCGAGAAAGTGAAAAGGAAGGTAAAGCAATAAAGGAAAATTTTCTTATTGAACGTCAATTTTAGGTGTCAGTTGAAGTGTGTTGTTGTTGTTGTTGTTGTTATTATAGTCGTCTTCTTTGTTGACAGTGAGAATGGTGACGATGAAGAAAAAAGATAAAGGAAAATAGCATTCGAAAAGGAGGAGGAGAACAAATGTGTGTCGCGACGTTATGTCCGGGTCAGTTGTTTGAAGTATTTTTTGTTACATCTTGGCGGTGTCTAACCTCGCTTCCATCTCTGACTGATTCGACTTTCTTTCTTTTTATAGCGAAACTTTTTCACATTGGCTTGTTAACTTCTCTCAGTTACGTTTCCTTTCATTGGTTAGAAAATTAATTTAACATAAGTTCGCGAAATTTGGCATTGTCTTTTTCTTTCAGTATGGGGTCAATCCTTTTTCCTATTTGCCAAAATTAGATTTCGCACAGGATTGTGAAAAAATGAAAAGAAGATAGTTACTTTTAATTCCGTATTCAGCATAGTTTCAATTCAAATTAATTAAAATTTAAATCACCTAATTTTTATCAAATTATTCTTCTTCATTTGCCATAACCATTCAGGACATAGGCGATCATGGACTCCAATTTGTCCCTGTCTCCTGTCACTTTTAATATCTTTCCTCTTGGTATCTCTCCCAAAACTCGCTTCGTTATCTGTTTGCTCAAGCCTATCAAATATCTCTTGCGATGCTTTCCCCTGTCTCTCTTTCCTTCTATCCGTCCTGAGAGTATTATATTCTCCGATCCCTCTTTCCTCCCAAAGACCACAGCTATATCTTCCTGATGTTAAGTATGAGTTTTCCTCTCGTTTGCATCCTCACCAGCATCTTGTCATTTCTCACGTGCTCGGTCCATGATATCCTCAGAATTCTTCTGCAAAACCACATTTCTGCGACCTCGAGCCTCGCCTTCATTCTTGAAGAAAGCGTCCAACATTCACTCCCATACAGAAGGATAGATATCATATAGCAGTCCATCACTCTTTTTGTTTTTTATTTTTTGTCTCTCCGTATTCTGGTTAGCTTTTGAAATGCGTCCTTGGTTATGCCAATGCGTCTTCTGATCTCAGTGTCGCACTTTTCATCATCTGTCAGAACGCTTCCCAGGTATTTAAATTTCTTTACTTGTGTTGAATTTAGCTTTAATTTAGGTACCCCCATTAATCGCTAAAAAACAAAATAGTATAAATTAAAAAAGCCCCAAACTTAATAAAAACGAACTTTCTCCAACAAAATCTTTATGTTATTATTAAGAGGAAAGATCAAAGTATTTTTTAGTTAATTTTTAGAATTTTTAATCTCTCCTAACACGTTCGAAATTTTGGTAAAATATCTTAACGGGTAACCAAATCGTTACGAGAGTTTACAATGGGAAATGTAACATTACATAACTCTGTTTTTATTCCAGTGACAAACACATTAATTTAGAAATTCTTGCAATAATCAAATAATTGGTGGATTGTAATGAATCATTCAGGACTTATTCACAAATGGATGAAATTAATTTTGAAATTGTTATTTTTCAGAAATCTTGGCAAAAATATCTTTTCACATTTATTACCTCACCCTCCGTAAATTCATGAAATTTTAAGAAATTAAATTTTGTTGCGATAAATGGGTTTATTAGGTAAAATTGGTTAAAATTAAGGACATTGTAGACTGAGGAAAAATTGTTTTCGATTCATAATGAAATTTTAAAAGAATTGTTTTCATTTATTGTTATAATAATTTATAAAATTTTAAAATATTTCAAAAGTACTTCAAAGATTTGTTGCTGTTTTTTCATAAAATTATTAAGTGAAGATTATATTTACTAATCGAAAATTAAAAAGCTTAATACAAATCGTTTTGCCTCCCTATTTTTAAAATAATTTTTAATTTTTTTTATTTTTGTAGAGTAACTTCTATATGTAAATTAAAAGGTCATGTGTATCAGAGTTTCTTCTGTACAATTATGTCACTTGTGATCTCTGTACACTTTTATCTTACCTTATCTAGTATCCATAAATCTGTCAACACACGGTGGAAAGGTGAGGAAGTTGAACTCTGTGTTTAAGAGATAGTTTTATTTTGAATTTCCTGCTATAAATAAGTAATACTTGTGTAAATCAGATTAATTTAACATTAAATTAACTAATTTTCCAAACATAATGTGTCACAGATGTGTATTTTATTTTTGCAAAATTTTAAAACGAGAATTAACTTTTGTTTACAAATGTGTCGATTGCTTAAAAATGACCAAAAAACTCAATTCCCGTCATTCATTCCTTCAAATTACTATGAAAGTGGAAAACAGTTGTACTTTGCCTTTTTTTTTTTTACGTACTGGTTGAAAGTAGAATTCCAACTGGAATTACTTGTCTCTAAGTCTTATAAGATAGACCAGAATTCTACTTTGATCCATCGCGTGTTGATGATTAGTTCTCCATGTACACTTGATCAAGTACTGGAGAGCATTCATCATATTTTATGTGACAATGGATATCCTATGAGCTGCGGACTATATCAGCAGATTTGGAGATTAGCGGCGGATTACCTCAGTAACCCTGAGTTTTCGCTTGCCTGGTGATTGATGACATAGTCTACAGATGGGGTTGGTGGATTTGCCCGAGTGTCATTTGTGTGATCTTGTTTTAGAGGAAATGGCTTCACATGCCTTTTACCACTAATTTCAGATACGCTCATTCTAGGACTGTGTCGATGAGTTGACAGCTCATATCGATTCCGAATATCTCGTGTCCAGCAATCTCGCATAATGCGTCGCGCCTGTATTCTGGGGGTAAAACGAATGGTATTTCTAGCATTGTTAGCCGTGGCAAGAATGGCGGTTTGGATGTCCTAAATGAAGGAAATTTTGCGATACGAACGCAGGATCTGGTTAAATTCTTTGGGGATCAGCGCAAGATGAAGATCAGAACTGATAGAAAGTGTTTATTATTGACAGATTTCTTCGAAAGACGGATAAAAGTAGCGAGTTTGATTCGTGTAAACGAGACCAGTCTTGATTTTCTTTTTTTAAGTTTTCCTCTCAAAACGAAGAGGTTTCCTGTCGAATCCTCTTCTGTTTAAGATAGATTCCATTTGTTTACCCAATTAATGTGAGTGAGATTTCTTTTTTATGATCCATATAGAGTTCCCAGCTTCTCCTCTTTGTTTTGTATCTCGATTGGATCCCTCTTTGATTTTTTTCATTCTAATATTTATTTTACACTTCCCTCTCCGTTAGTGAGTGAGCCTCTTGAATACAGTGGCCGTTCTTGTTTTTGTGGGGTGGACACGTCCTACTGACATTATATTTTTAGATTGAATGTTTTGTTATATTTTAGTTTTGGTTTCGGATTCATCCTCTTCACTGTCATTTCATATCATTTTTGTAAAAGAAATGTGAAAAAAGGGAACATTAGTACATAAAGAATTATTTTATAAGTTTTTAAAGGTTCCTTATGAATATGCATTATTGTGGTAGATGTAGGAGTGATTGGTGATGGATAAGTTCTTGTAGTAAATGAGCAAATTGTAATGGATGAATGGTTCATGAATCTGATTAGTTAGGTCCAAGATAGTTAATGTTGACCAGCCTTGCCCCACTTCTCCTTTGGCCTTGTACCGTGATTGTTGTATAAATGCATCAATAAATAATCAGCCCGCATAGGAGCTGCATTTTAGATCCACATTATTATGTATGATATTTGCCTGAAAGTTCTTAGCAAAAAGACTCTGGCCTTTCTCTGCAAGAATAAAGTCTTCTGTTTCAGCATTTAATCCAGATGCTCGTAATTATTGAGGAGCGTTAACCTTATCAGTATCGTTCTGGATATTGGCCATGCAGGGATTTGTCTTGCAAGCACTGTTTCATTTGTTCAAGAGATTTATCCTTGGCTTTCTTTTTCATATTTTCTGCTGCAACAGTTGGTTCTTGGGTTCTGTTTTGGTTTTCTACAGAATCTACCAAATGTAAGTCTTGTTTGTGTTTACAACTTTTTTCTGTTTTCGTGTTATTTAACTAATTGTATAATCCAGTCCGTTGTAGTTTCTATGCATACTAGTATGTTCTTCTTTCTTATTATTATCATTATGATGTCAGTTTTCATTATAAATTTATTTCTACTATGGTCGCACTACCTACCAAGTCTGCAGGAAGACCTAAGGCAGGTAATGGTGTGTTGTTATGACTCCATTTAATATTTTTTTCATATCCCCTTAACATCCCTAGCATTACATAAACAAAGTTCTCTTTAGTGTGTGGGCTGTACTTAACAAAACAATTTTCTGTATATCTCTTAAACTGGGGATTCTTTCAATGTAATGGTGACATCTTTTTCTGTAACCGGTGCTGGGTGATGTTCATATCTGTGTTTGTTTACATCTTTTCCATAGTGTTTGCACATTGTCCAGTGTAAATATTGCCCTACTCTATCGTAACGATTTTTATATTCATTTGAGGCAAGTACAAAACATTCTGAGATTAGATGGTCTATTGTTTCTTGGTATTTATCACAGAACCTGCATTTTGTATCCACATTATTATGCATAATATTTGCTTGAAAGTTCCTATTGGAAAGACTTTGGTCTTGCGCTGCCAGAATAAAGCCTTCATTTTCAAACTTTAATCCAGATGTACGTAACCATTGATGAGTCTTAACTTTATCAACATTGGGTTTATTAGTTTATTGGGTTTATATTGGCCATGCAGAGGTTTGTCTTGCCAGCGTTGTTTCATCTGTTCAAGAGCTTTATCATTGGCTTTCTTTTTCAATTTTTTTGCCGCAATAGTTGGTTCTTGGCTTCTTTTTGCTTTTTTACAGAAGTGTAAATCTTATTTGTATTTACTGCCTTCTTTCATTATTGAATATTTTTCTTGCTGTTTTCATGTTGTTTAACTAATTGCATCATCCAGTCCTTTGTTGTTTCTATGTATGTTAGTAAGCCAATAGTTGTTGTCTTGTATGACAATTCTAGCTGAATAAGACCTCTTCTTCCTTCTTTACGGGGTATGTATAGGCGGTCTACATCAGCCTTTGGATGATGCATATTATGTTTAGAAAGGAGCGTTCTTGTCTTAGAATCCATTCGTCTGATGTCGTTTAGAGTCCAGTTCAATATGTTGAAGCTATATTATTATTATTATTATTATTATTATTATTATTATTATTATTATTATTTACTTCTAGATTCAACAAGGGGCGGGAAATTAAAGACAGCCCAATTTTTTTTATTAAGATAATTATCCGATGTTAATGAAATTTTCTGCACTTACTCATTAATTAATTTTGTAATAAATAGGCTCCTTTTATTAAAAATATGTAAGAAGTTGTTTGTTTGAGGAACAGGTCAAAAGCCCACCACATTACCTCGTAAAATACTTGTCTATATTTCTTAGATGAAATAGTATTTACACTATTTTCATTGTTGGGACTATTGTCGTCATCTTTATTGCTATTTGTACGACGTTTTGGCCGCAGTGCGCTCCAGCTTTCTTCAGGTGCTAGGAATTTCGAACCGAACACTTTAATTATGATCACTGGGGTATATTATTCTCATTCCATGTGCGATGCCACTTCTGGTAGTCATGCAGTTATCTCCTTTAACTTTAATCGCTAATCTATTTCCATAACATTTGCTGTAGCCTGGTATTGAACTCACAACTCTTTTGGGTCAAGTCACTGGAACTAACCAACGTCTATAGCCACTGGGCCTTGACGGCATCAGTACATCAATTCCTGGGATTTATAAATCTTATGTCTCAGTAACCATTTTTATCATTTCTTGCAATCTTTGATTCTAATAATTTTCTCTAGCATTTTTCCCAGAGCTCATACGATTGCAATATGAGCTCTGGTAAATATATATATATATATATATATATATATATATATATATATATGAATAGTGTATAAACCAGATATAAAAAACAAAAAGAAAATGGAAAATCGAAGTGGAACACTTAAAAGCGAAGCTTTAGTAACATCAATAATGGAAATAATCCAAAGGACACAGTAGAAAACAATGAATGGATGACATGTTGAAAAAGAGAAGTCACGAAATAGAATATCGGACATTAGACAAAGAAATAAAGATCAACTCCAGGGAAGGTTAAAGAGGTTAATGTTCGGTGGAGTTCGTATTCGATTGTGTTTGACTTTTTAGGCAGAGCTATGAAAATTGATTTGCTTAGGTCATCTGGTATTACACCACTGTTGTAGATTTCATTTGTTATTTCGATAATTTTCTCTATGCCAAAATCTTCTAAGGTCAACATCTCTATTACAATGCCATCTGGCTCAGCTTCTTTGTCCCTATACAGTTTAGCAATTGCAGCTTTCACGTCGGATTTTAGTATTTCCGGTCCGTCGACATCTTTGTTTACTATTGGTTGCTCTCTCTTGTTCTGGAAGAGTTCTTATATATAATCTTCCCATCGCTGGAGTATTTCCTCTTTCTCCAATATAGTCGTTCCATCCTTGGATTTTATATAACCTGTTGAGGAGCATGTTTTTTGTCCTGTCTGTTAGCTTATTTCTTTATGCATTTCTTCTTTATTAGTCTTTCTTAATCTCTCTACTTCAGCACATTTGTTGTTAAGCCATTCCTCTTTAGCCTATCTGCACTTGGTCCTTATTTCCTTTTGTAGTTTCTTGTTTTCCGTTCCATGTCTTGGCATAGTTTTCAATCTCTTTTGCATCATGTCAAGAATTTCTTAAATCATCCACTTGCTTTTTCTTCTACGACTGATTTCCTCTGGGATCATTTTGTTTGCTGATGTCACTAGCGCTTCTTTGAGTGCGTCCCATTTCGAATTTCCATTTCCCATTTGTTTCTTACACTGTCAGTGTATTTCTTCTGCAAGTCGAATAGCAGACGCAGGTTGTAAATTAATAATGATGTTCTATGACGTCATACCACATGAGATACTGAAATGTTAAGACCAGAACCATATGTCTAAATGCAATGCAATGTGTTGTGACTAGTTTGAAATGTGATTTTATTGAGTATGGGTTGCTTTGATTTAATGTAGATGGCCACCAATATCTGAAGGTTCATTTTACTGTGTGTATGTGTGAGTATTATTATGTTATCAACTAAAATCTGTCTAATATTACCTACATGGCTCTGTTTTTCTAAAACATGTTTAATAGCACTATGGTCAGAAATGTGACAAGTGTAAGTTAATAATGTTATGTTTATTTTGACGTACACTAATATTATTATTAATATTATTGTCGTGGACCCGGTTAAGAAGTCCAGCAAGAAATAATACAACAACCAAAATAGGAAATAACGATATATATATATTAAACACAGCAAAATAAAAATACTTGGAACTCTGTTAGTAGAACGATAAATACGGGTTAGGTAGTAATACTAGAACTGGGACTCGCAATGGTCGTACGGCAGCAGTCTTGGCTATCTCTGCCTATCGCTCTAATGCTGATCTCTGCTCCCACCTTTTGTGAGGAGTATATGTAGTTGTAGGAAGAGTTCAATCCGTTGAATTGGTGATGTGACCATGACAATTATCAATTTTGTTAAAGGGATTATTAAGTTTATTGAGACACATTTTAATTTGTTGATCAATTTACATGCACGTTCAGCGATTGTAACTCATACTAATAATAAACTCACTACATATATTGGTTTTATTACATCCGCGCTCTCCCGTAGATTTACCTGTCACCTTTTTAATGATAGTTCTATTAAGCAACATTTTTTAGAAAAAAATTATCATGTACACAATATTAAACCGATTTTTGTCAATAACACAAAAATACTCACACATATACACAGTGAAAAAAACCTTCAAATATTGGAGGCCATCTATATTAAATGAAAAGAAACCCACACTCAATAAAATCAAATTTCAAACTAGTTACAAAACATTATATTTCATTTAAACATATTGTTCTGATGTTAACATTTCGATCTCTTACGTGGTATTACATCATAGAACCGCATTACTAATTTACGACCTGCGTCTGACCGTTATAGTCGCACAGCAATATTTTATGTCAACACAAATGAATATCATCTGTAATGGTGAATATCTTTTTGTTAATGTCCTTACAAACACTCTGAAGATGGCTCATGCAAGCTGAAAGGATCAGCGTAATAAAAAATAAGCAAATTTTGGATAATTTTTGTTTATATTTTCACCAGAAATATAAGCTAAAATACGATGTTTAGAACGGCTCATAATCAAACATAATAGACATTCATTGTCTGTTATATTTTTAATTTATATATATATATATATATATCATACCCATACATATGTCAGTCAAGTGCCGTACGTGATACACGCTTGGGCGATCATGTCTCGAAAGAGACATTACTGAATGGGCAGAAGATTTTCCCGCAGTAGGTTGCCATTGCTTTCTGCGGTAGACTGGTTGCCGACCAAGGCTATAGAACCCAATCTATCCTGTTATTTAACCCATAACTGGAAGGAATAGACGGATTAATACATTTCCCAAGGGTATTTGCGCGTAAATGAATACAATGAATTCAGCTGGAATTCGAACTCGGCTCCCCGATTTCTCGTTCCGAGTCGATATCCAATGCACCACAACGCACACATCTATTTCTTTAATATTTATTTGTTTACTTATTTTTATTCATTTATTTATTTATATATATATATGTGTGTGTATAGAAAATCAGCCCTGACGAGTGAGAATATCATAACGGATCCCTGACGAAACTTCGAAATCAGCATGAACCTGGTTAGTTATAGTGAAAAACTCTTTGTGCTTTTATATATATATATATATATATATATATATATATATATATATATATAATGAATAAGGAACGAAGAAAATAATTGCAACGTTTAAAACATTAAAAGAGTGCTTGCTAATATAAAAATAGACCAATGAATATTTATTTTTATTTTTACTTCAGAAGTTTGTACATGCTCTAAAGTATAATATATATATATATATATATATATATATATATATATAAACTAAGTTTGGAAATGTTCTAAAGTATAATTTAGAAGTTTGTAGATGTTGTAAAGTATAATTGATATATATATATATATATATATATATATATATATCAATTATACTTTAGAACATCTACAAACTTCTAAATTATACTTTATCTACAAACTTAGTTTATATTTATATCTTGATATATATATATATATATATATATATATATATATAAACCATCCGCAGACAGGCCTGTTTCGGTAAATCACAGTTCTTCACTGCGGCTGTTTTCCTCTAGCCGGGACTGAAACCCGACTCATTTGACAGCAGGCCATTGGTGCACATCTGAGGAAGGCTGATTTCATAGCGTGTAATGTAAGTAACGCCTGTAGTGAAAGTGTTCTATCTAGTAACCACCGCAAATGGGCGTTCTACACTAGAGAACATAGCGTAAAGCCGTAAATAACTGCTGTTTATGAAATTTTATCCTCTCTATAATTCTCAATTGCAAGCGAGAGCATAAGGCTTAGGCAGCTTCTTTAGTAAATATTAATTAATAATAGACATGTGTGTGTAGGTTTCTGTGTACTTACCAACTTGTGTGTGTGTAAATATGTTTTATTTTTGTTTTGTTTTTTTTGCACCAAGTCACAAATAGTAAAGCGAAAAATCCTATTCAGCTAACCAGTTTTAATAAACTTCTTTATTAGTGGTTTTATTTGAAATTAAATTGTTTTTAGGCTTAAATTAAAGAGCACATTTACCTTAAACTTTAGGGTTGGGTTAAGGAAAAAAATCGCTAGAATTAAACTTTAAGGCTTAAAGTTTCATTCTAACGATTTTTTTTTTCTTCAGTTGTCCCTTTGTTTGTCAATCTCTTACTATTCATCTCTTTCTTGCTCCCACTTCCTTTTTCATTTATATTTTTCTTATTTACCCTCTCTCTCTCTGTTTCATTATTCTCGCATTCATGCCAATAAATTCGATCTATTTTTTTCAGTGATTCATCTATTTCTGCAGAAATTATGAAAGAAGGAATAGGTAACTTATGTCAGCATTATAAATGAAAAAGTTTTCCTCAATGACGTTCTCTTTCTTTCTCTTCCTGTGTCGTACTTTCCTCTATTTTCCTTTACTTTCCTTGTTTTGTTTTTATCCTCTTCCCATTCATACATTTTCCCTTTTATGTTTTTTATTTTTTAAACAAAAAAAATAAAATCTCACAAACAACATTTTCTTTCTTATTTTGAGAATATTCTATTGTTTATTCTCCTATTTATTTTTGCACGAAGAAATTGTTTTTCGCATTGTTGATCGTAAACATATGGTGCTACACGCCAGAATCGGAACTTATGAGTGAGAGCGAATGATCGCGTGCGGATTTCCTGTGGCGACGGGATCCGGCCTACTAATCGTTCCAACAAGATATTGTTTGCACAGCCCACAATGAACAGAGATTGATGTGGTTGCAAGTTTAGGTCGTGAACAAGCCCTGTTGGGTTTGGCTGACTCACGATAAATCTGGAAAAGCACAGTTCCTCCCTGTTCCAGACAGAAATGGAGCAAGAATGTTGTTGTTCTCAATTACAAATCGAGACATGACGACTTCCACAGATGAAGTCGCATAAGGCGCACGTGTTTTTCTAAATAAATTCATTTCTCAGTTTAAATTGTTTCTTGTTCGCAGACAATACATCTTTTTGAATACTCAATTGGAAAGAGAATCATACGACACAAGAATTTAAAGTGCACTACAATACAAAACAGAAGACATCTGAAAATTCTAGAAAACATGTCCGTAGAAAAGATCATCGATACGTTTTATCTAAGTACCGCCACTCAATTGCCAAAACAGCATAGCATGATGTTAAAAGGGCTCAAACTTAATAAAAACAAATTTTTATCATCAAAATGTTTATGCTATTAAAAGAAAAGATGAAATTTTGTTGTCATTAATTTATTTTATTTTTTAATCCTTTCTAACACGTTCGAAATTTTAATTGGGAGGGAATGTAAATCATGTGTTGTTGGTTTTTTAATTACGAAACCATTTTTCAGAAAATCTGCTCCGAATATAGTAAAATCAAAAATGCATTAAAACTACGCTATTTTATAATGTAGATAAACTTTTAATTGATTTTATAAGTAATATAATTTTAGGATATTATATTCCGAAGAAGAAAAAAATTCCGATGAATAATGAATTTTTATAAGAATTGTTTTCTTTTTTTTTTTCTTTGCTAATTAAAGTTTCGAACCTCTTTTTTAAATTTCTTCCAGTTACTCTGTGTCTTCGGTAATTAATTCATTAAAAAATAGACTTTATTTACAAATCGAAAATCCATAAGGTTAATACAAATCATTTAAAATTAACACTTTTAAAATAGTTTATTTTATTTTAAACGGTGTAGGGGCCTCGGTGATGCTTGGTAAATTGGCCTTGTGCCAAACACCCCGAAGTCAGAAGATTGAAGGTTGGTTGGATGTTGAAATGTGAAAAGATAAAATATTTCGTGTGTACATTAAAGTAAAGATTTATTTACAGAATGACAAAAGTGTAAGAAGGAAAATATAAGTGAAATTTTAGAACGCTATAATATCTTTGTGAGAAGAAAATGTTCATTGAGAAAATACATGCAGTTTTGTAGTTAAAATTGTTCATAGAGAATTGCAGAAGTTTGAAGTTCAGGGTTGTGTGTTAACATAATGTAAAGTCTTCGTTCTTTCCTCTTTTTAGTAGGTCGCGACAGGTTGTGAGAAAGAAAAGGCAAAACAAATAAAGAAGTTGCGCTTAACACGTCCATTTTGTCGTTGTTGTTGTTGTTCTCTTTGGCGGCGTGGTGTGAAAATGAAGAAAAGGACTTTGGAAGAAGAGGTCGAATGAAATCGTGATGTGCCCTACGTCCGGGTTGGCGTGGAGTGAAAAAGAAGAAAAGAAAATTGGCAGCAAAGGCGTGTCAGCTTGAAGTTTCTTCCTTACATGGTGAGATACTATCAGCTACCACTTCCATCTGACTGACTGCTGTGACTGTGTGTAAATATAATCATTTAGCTGTCAATTAAGCTAATATTAAAGTTTAAAGAAAAAGTTTTTATTTTTAAGAATTCAATTTAAAACTTAGGTATCGAAAATGGAGTGGAATGTAGGGGCCTTGGCTATGCTTGGTACAAAGCCACTTCCAAATATAGCCGATAATCCCAGCATTTAAGATATCATCAGGTAGAATTTTGTTTACTGAACATTATTGTATATTTGCATGAAGAAAAATGTTCATAGAGAAAATGCAACTAGTTTTGTAGTTTCAATTGTTCAAAGAGAAATGTAAGCATTTAAAACGTCCGCAGAAATTAAGAGTTCATGGTCGATAGTAGTAATTAGCTTAGTAGCAGAATGTAAAGCCTTATGTTCCTTTCTCTTTTTGGTAGGTTGGCAACAGAGTAAGAAAGAAGGTCTAACAAATAAAAGAAATTGTACTTAGAGTGTCCTGTTGCTGTTGTTGTTTTCTTTGGCGACGTAGAGTAAAAATGAAGAAAAGGAAAATTGAAAGTAAAAGTCGAGTATGCAACGTGCCCTTGCGTCCGGGTCGACTCCTAGAAATTTCTTTTGTCTCATTGCCACAAGGTCCGTCAGCTGGACTGTTTTTGACCGGTCACTGAATGTGGTTAAATAGTGTATTATCGTCATGCGACCGGCTCCGGAAGGCATTTTCTTCCTTAGGTGTTAAAAAAAATTGACTAACGTCATATATCAATTTTCGATTTCCCATCCAATTAGGATCAAGAATTTCCCTTTTCACACTGACTTCTGAAATTTACCTTGGTTTGGGTTTTTCCAAAAATGTTTTTAGTCGTTTGAATCCTATTTTGCAAATGTGCAATTTTAATTTTTCACACTAACTTGTGAAATTTGCCTTGGTCTAGCTTTTTCCAAAATGGTTTAGTCTTTTGGATCCGATTTTACGGGTGTGCAATTTTACTTTCTCATTTAAGGATCTCGGTAGAACCTTAAATGAGACTTTTGAGGGTGTGCGTTGTGGTGCAGTGGATATCGGCTCGGAACGAGAAATCGGGGAGCCGAGTTTGAATTCCGGTTGAATTCATTGCATTCACTTACGCGCAAATACCCTTGGGAAAGGTATTAATCCGTCTCTTCCTTCCAGTTATGGGTTAAATAACAGGACAGATTGGGTTCTATAGCCTTGGCTGGCAACCTACTACGGGATAATCTTCTGCCCAGTCAATCATGTCTCTTTCGGGACATGATCACCCAAGCGTGTTTCACGTATGGCACTTGCTTTGAATGTCCATTAAAAAAGATCAACTATATCTCGCACTTTTTCTCTCCCGTAACTCTCATGAAGTCATGTAATTAACTGCAGAATGTCGGAATGCGTAGGCTAATAAATTTCACCTGTTTACTTCCGGTTAGGGAAGTAATGCGCTTTTTTCCAAAAAACACGCAACTTTCTGCTGAAATTGTGTACAGAAAAAAACAAGCGCATTACTTCCCTAACCGGAAGTAAACAGGCGAAATTTCGTTTCCTTACGCATTCCGTCATTCTGCAGTTAATTACATGACTTCATGAGAGTTACGGGAGAACAAGTACGAGATATAGTTCGTTTTTTTTTATGGACATTTCGAGAAAAAAAAAGTTAGTTTCTTCACTAATTAACACTTGATTTCAGTTCAGCATATACATTTGCACGGAAATAATGCTATTTTGGATAAGTTTGAAGAGGAAAAGCGACGGGAATTATAACGAAAATTTACCAATATTTCTTCCTTTTTGGATCAATAGTTAACTGCACCGTTGTTTTTCTTTTTCTTTTTTTCTTTTAGACCTCCTCTGTTGAGGTTCCACCTGGGGCATTTGCATATCAAATGTGTCGTAGATAGTGTCTAACGCCTCTTCCTCCTGGGACGTGTTGATTTCGTCTTCCTTTTTCTTATTTGATTTATATGCCGCTTGTGGGCGAACCTAGGCTCGTCGATTATATAGATCATATTTCCAATCCGTCTTTTGATGACATCTGGTTCCCAGAATGACATGTTATTTGTGTAATTTTTTAAATAACCTTTTTCGTTTTGGCTAAAGGTTCGCTTTGGTGTGATGGTTGCTAGTTCGTGTTCTTTTTGATTTGGAATTAATTTGTCAAACACCGACATCACTTCCCGTGCAAACATCAATTCGGCGGGTGACAGTGTCGATGGTGCTGATTTATTTGGTGTTATTCTGTACACCTGTAAAAATTGTTGGAGAGCTTTTCTCGTTGGCGTACCCGACGCTTTTTTAGAGCCCTCTTTAGGGTGTCTATAAATAAGAAGACTCTACTGTGACTGGTAGGAACGCCATCATTGCATTTGAAATCGTAGCTTTTACCTGAGTTCAAACAATGATCTCTGGTACTAATAGGAAATATATAATTATCTCGGTGACGAGGCAAGCCCCAAACGCAAGACTACACTTTGGCTATTGATAGATTAAATAACGTTATTTATTCTTATCAATAAATAATTTTTATTAATATCTTGACTAAAGTGTATATGTTGAAATGCAAAAATGAAATCTTAATAAAATCTGTTAACCATTTACAAAGCTAAAGAATTATTTTGGCATCTGTAATGTTACTCGAAGTTAACGAATGAATTAACGTTTTAGAACTGTAGCCTTAAAGCGCAAAATTTTATTAGATTTACAAGAAACTGAATTTGAAAAATGATTTCCCTTCTTACACATGACAATTTGCCTTTTACAAAAGCCACGAAAAAGCGTTCACTTTCCAATAGTAAAAGCGAAAATAAGTTTTGCCATTTTTAGTCATGATCGATGCCAGTTCATTGTAATGAGTTTTTCATTAAATCCTTTTCTGTTTGTTATTTGCAATGATTTACATTGTGTGTGTGTGAAAATTAATTGGGTTATTTCTAATATTAAATAAACAGTGTTTTATCTTACAATGGCAGGGGTATGTGCAATTTCTGCTAGTGAGCGAATTTTCTTTACAAACACTTCTCAAATTCACAGACTGATAGACGTAATACGGTTTAATAAATAAAAAGGGACGTCTATTTCAAATACGAATTATCTACTATAATAAAGTTTGAATATATAATATATATATATATATACACTATCTGAGAATATTTACACACACACACACACACACACACACCGACGTGATGTGGCTTCCATCTGTCTTTTCTAGAAGTATTTTCATGGCTACTCTACGTTTTCCCTTGTTCCCCGACAACAAGTATTTACGCGTGTTACTAGATTGGCATCAAGGGTCCCACCCTTTTACCGCCAAAATAGTTAGATGTAACCGCCTCTTCTACTCTAATTGTTTCTTTTCTCACACTTCCCGTTTTGGAAACTCCCTTCCGTTTGCTTGCTTCCCTGATGGCCACAATATCCTAAAGTTTAAATGCAATATCAATTTCTATCTTTTAACTACTTGATTACAATCCATCCCTTATCTTTTTTTATATCCCCTAATATCTTGTCTTCTTTTACTTTAACCCCATGCGCACCAGTGGTGGTTCTGCCTTGCTTGGGGTGAAATGATTATAAAAAGAAAAAAAGGAAAAACTACACTATCACTCTACCTATTTTATTACACATAAGTCATCTGGCTGTTTATTTCTTCAAATGAGGTGGACTGCTATTTTTAATTTTGAACGTTACACACGCCAAATGTTTCTTAAAATATGAATAAATATAGAAATGTAACTCTTTTAATTGCACGAAACTGAAATACTATCAACAGAAAAGTTTTTTTTTTAATTGTCCACTACTGGCAGCGTCACGATTGAAACAAGAAATTGTTTTTTTCTCACATGAGAAACTTGAAGATCTTGAGGAATTCAAAAAAGCTAAATGAAAATAAATAATGAAAGTAACATTTCAAAAACAGGAAATTAATTTTAATAAGTGCTAACTAATTACAGCCTGATTAACAAAAATAAATATTATAAATGGAGGTGTTGTCCTGCATCCTCTAAGCAAATGTTGCGTGAGATTTTCTTAAATAGAACAAATTCCAATACCCTGCTTAGTTTGCATTTTCCCTCACATTTCTGTTGGAAGCAGAAATTATATATTACAAAATAAAAATCTTGCAATATGTTATCTATACTGAAGTAAAAAATGACCGATATTCATTTTTTTTTATTAAGAAGTTTTCAGATATATATGAATTCAAAAGAATTTAAATTTTGAATTTACCATTCAGGAAGTTGAAAATTTATCATATTTTCTCGACTATTTCATAAAATTACAAAAAAAATAACGAACAAAAGTAAGTAAAAAAAAATTTGATATTTTTTAAAAATCGATTAATTACCGAAAATCTACTTTAAAAACAGCTTAGATTAACTTGGGTTCTTATTTCTAAAGCACTCAATAAATTAAGTAATGAGTATTCATCAGAATGTTCAGTGTCTCTAATTTAAAGGTTTTAAGAAACTGAACGAGAATTTCTGTTAAGAAGTGCAGCAAAGAATGTTTCGAGAACAGATGACGCACACATACACAAAAACATACACATAAGCTTAAGAAAAATCAAAAGAAAGATACAACTGATTTTAGAAAATAGAACTTCATTTCAATAGAGACAGTTTTTGTTTTTGGTGAGATTAAATAAATTGAAGAGATCCCTGAATTCGATCTGAAACGAGGAAGATTTTTGTTCATATTTGGTGTATTCATTGAGATAACTGAAGATTCACATCAACCAATCTGTCAATCACATTTCTTTAAGTTTCCCAATTTTCTACTCTCGATAAGAAAATAGTAGCATAAAATTTTTGCTATAATGAAAAATTAGTTTTATTAGTAAATAAATAAAACACGTTTTGGCAACTACTTTTCTCTTTAGCATTATTTTTGTACTTTTTTAACCAATACATTTTCTGAATTGCTAACTTATATTTTTTTCTTTATTCTGACAACTCTGCTCACCTTTGTCTCATAAGCACTTTATCCACACACACGACACATACACAGTTGAGTGCCTACCTAAAATAAGTTTGTCTTATGGATCAATTCATTTAGTGAAGTGAGTTTGATTCTCACTTGTAGCATTGTGTCAGATTCAGTAAAATGTAAAATTAAACTAAATGTAAAGAATACAAAGCAATTTTCAGTGTCTGTAGTTTTGAGGTAATTACATTTTTAGGAGAGCGAAAAGAATGTCTTTTCACTATGAAAAGTCACCAAGAAAGAGATGGATTCTTTCGAATCTCGTGCTGTCTCTAATTATCGTCAGGGTGGTAATTCATAATCTTGCTGCCTGCGACTATAACCAGTGGGCAGTAATCCAACAATAGATACTCATATGTGTCCCTTTTTACTGGTGTGTTGAGGACACATAAGGGGATTTATGCAAATATCCTAAAATTCAACCAGTCCTCTTTCTCTGCTTCGTACTTCCAATTCTGGAAGATTCTCCCTCTTCTTTGGGAGGAGCTATTACATGACGTCAACCTCTCTGACGTCTTACTTTTCTTATCTCCATTTCACAATTCCAATTCAGGAAGATTATCCCTCCTCTTTGGAAGGAGCTATTACAGGACCTCAATCTCTCAGAGAAATTTAAAATGATAATTTCCCCAACCATTAACAATTGGTTTTCCCCTTTTCTCAACAAGATTAATTTAACATTTGACCTTCTAATCGTCTCGACTGTGTTTAACCGAGTTCCACCTGAGGAATTATGAGTTAAAACAAAAATAACATTTCTTTCTCCAATTGCTTTCGTCTATGCAATGCTAGTCTATTTCACTTCTTTTAACAAGGTGGCTTTGACATTTGACCTTTAATAGTTCAGCTGTGTTTCGCTGGATAACAACAATCGTATCATGCGATTCTATTTAATTTCTATTTTAACCACTTTGCAATCTTGGGAAAACGAATTTCTTTCCGATTAAAAACAAAAATCACCACGTTCTATCGTCCGTATGCCATGTTAAATATTGTCATAAACTGGAGAATATTTTTTTAGTCGAACTTTTGTGTGCCAATAAAAAAATTAAAATGTACACAACATACTTTTTATTATCCCAAAATATATTTTACTTTTAAGCACTTTCTTTAATAACTGCAACTTTTAACACCTTCAAAATTTAACAATGATGAAAAGCTAATTAAGAAAAAAAAATCAAGAACCATACCTTGGCTCTTATTAAAATTTACATGTATTAAATTAGCATAAATTTGAGCTTTATTGCTTAATACTGTGATTTACCCTTTTCTTTTCATTACGCTCACTGAAAAGGCAGCTACAAAATAAAAATTTCTGGTCCCTTGGACAATCAAACAGAAAATGTTATTGTTAAGAAATATTTTTCCTGTTTCTTTTGTGATACAAGAATTGTACCCTAAGTGAAAGCACTGGAAAAAGTTCTTGTGAAACTCCATATCCAAGAAAGAATTACAGAAAATGAAAGGCAAAAGAAGGAAAAAGAGAGTCAAGCTGTTGCCGAGAAACAGAGAATCATCAATTGCATCAAGCAAGATGGTCCTGTGAATTCCGTTAACGAGATACAACTAGTTTCAGGAAACACTAAAAGACCAACTGAGATATCTCAAAATTACATTACAATTGTAAGGATTTTCACTGTTAACACTGTTAAAATTGGTTTTTAGACACACAACAGCACATAAGACATTAAATTTTCTAATTTCCGACAAACTTTGAATGGTCGTAACTCGGTGGCTAATTGAGCTAACAAAATAAATTTGATACCATTGTTTATATTTTGCAAAAATCTATATGCCTGTATTAAAGGTTTTTAGATATAATGGAAATTAATTTTGGTTTGGGATACATATATATAGTTTATATTCTGTGCCAAACACAAGGTGGAAGTATTCATTCTCATTGCATTTTCCTACATGATACTTCCTAAGACCTTCCAAATCATCTAAATAACCTTCTACTCTGGCATTAAGGGTAACAATAATTATACTCATTATATACATCATGTGTTTTAGAAGCTCAAAAAAGTTAAGTTTTTTAAGTATATAAAACATTAGGTAAACAAAAACACACAAAAAAACAAAAACAAAGACAAATTACAAAATAGTATATAAATAAACAAACATCAGAAATGCTTGTTCATTTTACACATAAGAGAAACAAAAACTGAAATTATATATTGGGATTTAAGCCTAAAATATTCGGTCATGAAATCATTAACATGAAATAAAATCATTTGTACTACCTTTTTGACATAGTTTAATTGCACTATGCATGCATGTGTCTAATATGATGTTTAAACATATTAGTAAGACCAGGTTGCTCACAATATTTCTTATTAGCTAGTTATCTTTTTGCTCTTAAATATTTTAACCTTTTTCACTGGCTTACAGAAAGCAAAAACTCCACATTTTAAGCACATACACATAGTGAACTTATTTATAACATGACAGATTCAAGTTGACTTTTCACCTTATAACTTCAGAAATTCATTTACCCATCACCTCCTACTGGTTAAAGCAATGCATAAATGTTTTGCGTATTCTTCCCTCTTTCATTGTTATCTTTCCTATTAATCAACAGAAATCAATGCTGGTTTTCATAAATAAATGAGAGTAGAAGCATTTATTCTGATTGGAGCATTTTATGCATAAGCTGAAAACAAAACAGCATGTTTGACTGAAACAAAATTTCAACATTACATTGAATTTTATTTTTTATCGTCAAATCATATTACTTTTGATTCAAGTCAAATTTATGAAATAATTGAATCTCAGCTGTTTAACTTCAGTATTAACACATGTAGTGAAAACTTGTAGGGAGAATTATCAAATGTAAAATTATTCTTAAATTCAATTTTTTTTTTTATAGAAAGTATGTTACAAAAGAAAAAAAAAATTTACCTTCCTTGAACATAGAACACTTTTTATTTACTTTTTTAAAAATTGATTCTCCAAAGAAATTCTTTTTTAATACCAAGATAATATATAAATCATTTTTTTAAAAGAACTTAATTGAAAAACCGATTGTAGTAATTTTCTGACATTTATGAAAAAATGCAGTGATACTTTAAGGACTCCAAAAGAAAAGATCCTTTTAAATAATACTTTTCTGTGAAAGATCATAGTTCACAGTGCTACATTTAAAGGTTCTTGAAAAATTAGCAAATCTTGCTATGTGAATCACCTTCAATCTACACTGCTAACAGCTTGTATGTAAATAGAAAATGAGTTAAGTGAGTCTAGATAGGAGTACAAAGAAGTTTCCAGAGTAGAATGCCCTTCTTGGGAATGAGGGTGATTCAACCCTGGATATATAGCAAGGTGGGTATTGGTCATAAAGGTTTGAGCTAATAGTACTCAAGAACAGGGCTCGTCTAACACCAAAATAGAAATATGCCAGCAACATTGTATCCATAGGAAAGGAACTGCAATGTGGAAAATAAGTCATCTCCTACAAAATTGTGTAAATGATTTTGAACTCTGTCAAGTCTGAAAAATGAGGATTGGGCAACTCCAGTCCAGATATGGCAGCAATACACCATTTTGTATCTGATTCTTGTAAGGGTAAAGCATGATAGATGAAATCAGATTTTTTTTTCTTGAAAGGTACAAGGAGCCAACTATTTTTCAGTATTTTCAGTGATAGGTCATATAGTGTGTGTGAGTGTGACAAAAATACCTCCCACATAATGCAAAGACATTAGCTAGATGAAAACAATTGCCACTAATGTTTTACCATTATGTAGGAGGTATATATGCCAGACTGTATTTGAGTTCTACTTGAGCTCTGGAGTAAATTTAAGTCATCCAAAGCAAGAGGCCAACTGCACATCAAAGTTACAAGCCATTGTTTCTGGTCATTGAGCATTTAGACTTAAGTCAGAAATCAGCTGTCAGGTTATGATCATCTTGATTTTTAGAGGCACAATCCTAAACTGTCATCTGCATAGATATTCACTAATGACCTGAGAATGTTAATGATTTTCCTATAAACACAAAGCAGAAAGAAGGTAAGACTGTTTTGTCAATTTAACTAAAGATGGTAGTGTTACAGGGAAGTGTGGTAGAAGTACATTTAGGCATGAACCAAGGCTAACTACTCAGTTTCTGTTAGATACATATTGTAAGGGATAAAACTTCATGCTAGAAATAAACCATTCAAAAATGTGAGATGCTGGTCAGTTTTAAAGAATGCTGAGAAAGGAGGATATACAAAAGAAGATCTAAAGCTACCCTATTCAGCTACAGAGTATGGAAAAGTTGTTCTGTGAAATGGAACATCAGATTGATGCTTTTGGTTTAGCCTCAATATCAGCGAGTGGTCAGAAGAGACTAAGGGAGGTAACACTACTGTGGAATATTTGTTATGATAAGAGAAGAGAAAAAAGGTCTAGCAAATTTACATGATTCCCTACCATATTGACAACATGAGTAAGCCTGTCTATGATTTGGGGGTAGTTGCATACAATTGAAAGTCTTGATAAGATTTACCTTCATCAGTTTTACTCGAGTAGACTAAACACTCCTTTAAGTGAACACACATAGGAATACTATATGAGGAACGATTAAATAGGATACCATTCACCTTCTCAGCTATTTGATCAAATATCGTAACTCCATCATCCTAAAAATGAAGAATGTACTATGAACAAGAACCACACAGAAGCACATGAATAGGAAATCAGGCCTTGTCATTAGGTCCATGGTGATTTAGATCTTTTGCGATTTAAAGTGAGTAGCCAAGTATTGTATATTCCTGCACTGGAATAGATTGACTGAAACTAGTTTCAGAGAGGAGGTCAGGTTTGACATCTTAATATGAAGGTCAACTTCTGGAATGTAAGAGTGTAAGTCCCTTGCATTGATGCAAGACATAGAGAACGTGATCTACTTTTGTTTTACAACTATTGGATCTGATTCCGTTTTAGCTACTGGTATGATTTTGGTATGGAAAAGTGAAGAAATGAGGTAGCAAACCACCAACATAAAAAAATAAATAAAAAAAATTATCAATGAATATGCAGAATCACATAGAAAAAGCAAAGAATAAGGAAATTCTAAAGAGAACATGAACTACAAAGAATCTTTTTAATTGAGGAAAAGTAAAGAAAGGATGCTTAGATAATTTAATACTCACAGAACACATCAAATGTAAGACATGGAGAGAGTAACAGATACAACAAAGACAAAAAAAGATTGTAATGGAGCAAATATTGCTGAAAGCAATGAGATAAAGTGGAGAATCCTCACCTACCCAGTCCTGAAGACGTACGCATGAGGGAGAATATTATGCAGATTTTGTGATGATTTACTTGTATGTATGGATCAGAATGAGAAAAAAAAATTCTATTTTCATCTGAAAATTAACTAGGATATTTGAGTATGAGGAAAATACTAAAAACTCCCACCATCAGCCAGGAAATTCTTGGATCTCAAAAATAGTACTAGAAATTTTAGTATAAACTTAAAGAGATTTTTGTTACTGTAATATTTGAATGTAAGCATTTTTCATTAGTTGAATTTAGATTTTAAAAATTCAAAAACAAGTATTTCATAAAATCTGTCTAGTTTTTAACTAGCAGATATTGCCAAAATATTTATATCACTGAAAAGAAAGACCTCTTTATGGAAACAGTTATGAGTGTTTAAAATCCAAACTTTCAAACATGTCCTATCAGTTCAAACTAGATAATTTTGCAATATGCACACAATTTTGAAAAACTAAAAATTCAAGTAAATGAAAATTAAAATTTTTGGTATTTATAAAGATTTTTTTTTTTAAAAATAACATTATGTACATTCACTCCTCACCCTATTTTATATCAAGTTTTCAATATTTACATAAATATAAATGTATTTTAAAAACAATTAAAAACTTATACATTTTTTTTTTTAGTTTTGTTAAGGTCATAGCCAAAAATATAACATGAATTTTTCTAAAAATTATTTGATAGTAAAAATTAAAAATTGTGTCCAATTCCTCAATGTTTAATTTGTTTTATTACAAAAGAAAAAAAAATTACTGGAAGGAGATTGAATGTCAAAAACTGGAATATCACAGTATTTTCATCCTTGCATATTAAAACATATGATTTATGTTTAGTTGTAGGATTTACTATAGATTATTTTGATCATTAAAACTGAACAATTTTAGTTTTACTGAAGGAACAGCTTACCTGAAAATTTTAACTCTTTGCTAACCAAATAACCAGTCATTAACCATAATTTCAATATTTATAGTCTCTAGACAGCACAAAATATACTGTATTCTCTTCTACACAAAGCTAACTCCAGTTGTTCAATTTCGAACTGTAAAAGAATAAGTGCTTTGACATAGCATAATGATCAGCAAGATAAGAGGTTGATTATTTATTAATATCAACTTACTTAGAACATTACTCTATAATACAATATGTATTTTAGTAATTTAACTTTTTCTTTTATCTGTTACTTTACATAAAAAAAAAAAATTATTATTTGGTTAAACATTCATGCTGGTTTTTAGTAGAAACATTTTGACTGTATTCATGTTATGTTTGATCTGTAAAAGTTTGGCAGTTCTTGTTTGTATCATTGTGTAGGTAGTGAGATTCTAAAAGGTTCTTGGCAAAACCTATTTCACAAACAACAAAATTAAAGGATCACCTTACTCAACATCCATTTATGTTGATTCTCTTTGGACGAGATACAATTAAGAAGAAACACTAAATTAACTTTTAAACAATATAGACAACCATTAATATTTTCCAATTTTCAAAAGATTGACTATATCCATAAAACTTCTCGTATGATTGGAAAGAACACATTTACTCATAGTAAACAAAATCATCAGTTGAAAATCATTTGTCCACTTTGAAGGAAAATATGAAAATCTAACCAAAGTTTAGTCAAAAAAAGTTTAATAGCTTTCCAAGATCTTTTCTTTTTTTTTTTTTCATTCATACCCGTCATAGGTTAAGATAGACAAAGGGGGACAAAAAGTTGCATTTTGTAATTTTGGTTTTATTACCCACATATAAGTTGGTGGCACATGCAGTTCTTAGCCCAGACAAGAGAAGGGCCAATGATATACAGATGAAAATTCAATACAAATGGAGCCACAGTTCACATAGCGTTCAAACATGGAAAAAAAAAAAAAAATAATACACAAAACCACCCAATAAACAATGGGTGAAGCATGACATTTGGAAGTGGGGAAAGGAAAAAAAAAAACGTAAAGCTTGTGTGAGTGAGAAATTATAGTAATTGAAGCTATTTTATTGTTCCGGTTCTGGATTTTCAGGGGCCTTTGGAGCAGCAGGGGTGCTGGAATCTTTGTCCCCTTTCTTTACACCAGATACAATATCATCAATACGCAACAGTAAGATAGCAGTCTGAAAAACAAAACAATGAAGATTATAGAAAGGACAAAAACATTTTATAAACAATTTTTTTGCATTAAACAAATTGTTTAAATACCCAAACATAACTTCATTTTTGAGTTGGTATAACAAGGCCATATTTTGGATAAATCAGATAATTAAATAGTCACTTAATGAACGCCTGCATTATTTATCAACAAAAAGTAAAGATTATGCAAATTTTAGTGAAATTTTAATTCTTCATATTTGCTTTCATTAACTTTTATAGAAAAATAAAAGTAAATAAAATTTCAATTATTTTAAAGACAAGTTGTTGAAGTCATCAAGTGATGTTTTTTTCAAAAGAAAATTAAGATTACAAAAAAAAAAAAAAAAAAAAAAAAAAAAGACTGAATGGACTTACTTCAATTGCTGTTTTGAAAACTTGTGCCCGCACAGCATATGGTTCCCAAATGTCTAACTGCTTCATATCAACTATTTCTCCTGTTTCTCCATCAACACCCCAGGTGGTGTTATTAGGCTGAGCATGCTTGGCCTACAAAAATTATTACATTTTTTAACAAAGGAAAATTTAATACATAAACTTGTATAAAGTAATTCAAAATCAACAACATTCCATGTAAAAAAAACCAAAAAAAAAACCTTTAATAAAGCAAAAAACTGACTAAGAACAAAATAGATCTTAATATATTTAAACTTACTCTAAGTGCCGTCAAAGTACGGATGGTGCTGGCACCACAGTTCTGAATCAAAGTCAAAGGCAACACTTCCAAAGCTTTAGCAATGGCTCGATATGGCCACTGGTGCACAGTTGTAATACTTTTAGCTTTCTCATTCAGAGCCTAAGAAAAAGAAAATGTTATTTTATTAAAAAAATGATAAATTTGATTATTTTAAATAGCTACTGTTAAAAGTAGAACTAAAATAATCCCAATGATTAGGCGCACAAAACATTTGCATAATTTTGTTAAAATACATTTTGCTCAATAATTAAAACTTCTTTAATGTTCCAGATATGATCAACGTATCAGTTTAAATGAAAACATGCAGGACTGATTTTCTTTCTTCTGATAGATTTTACATCAATATTTCTCAATTAAAAAGTAAAAAAATGAAGCAAGAAAAAGACACCATGCCGAAAATTTCACAAAATATCCAAGAGAATAGAGTTCATTAATTTTAGAAACACCCATTAAGTATCAAGTTCAAAATCACTACCTTGTCATGTTAACATGAGAATATTCTTAGAAATGAATGACGATTCTAATATATGATAATTTGGTATACTGCTTCAAGAACAAATAACTGTAAAGTCATTAAAAAAAAAAAAAAAAAAACATGTAATAAAGATAATTTCAATAACACAAGTGATTCAAATTTTAAATGTGAAGAGGTGCTGAAGATTGACTAGAATCATTCTCTTCAGCACGTCATAAGATAAATTTCTTAAATAAAAATGCATAAAAATTTAATATTTACTTTGGTTTTCTCTTTACATAAGAATGCTAATTAAATCCAAAGAATTAATTGGCTTTTGAGAAAATCAATCCAAATACTGCAGTTTTACTTAATTCCAGCCAAACCCCAGAAATAAATAATTCTTAACTTTTACTAAATAATTATTTTTTAAAAAATGCATAAGTAATGATGTTGGTAATTCAGATGCACCAAAGAGATGACAAAGAGTTTCCATTAAGTTAAAAGGTGAAAATTAACAATTTAACAAGAAGTTTGATGCTGAGATTGTTAAAATATAAACAATAAAGCAGCAATTGTCATCACCTGTATTTGCAAGCTTCTATTCAAGAGTATTGGAACATATATCCTACAGATAAAGGGTGAATATTAAAATACCTGTATATAAATATTTAACATAAATTTAAATTCAACTACACAATTCAGAAATAACTTGCTCTAATTTATCAAACAAAAACTTACATGTGCTAAAGACATTTCTGTTGCACCTCCACCTGGCACTAAAATTGGTTCCTGAATAACATTTCGAGCAACATTTAAAGCATCCTGTAAATTTCTCTCAACTTCATTAAGAATATCTTTACTAGCACCTCTCAGCAAGATGGTACAGGCTTTTGGATCTTTGCAATCTACCATATATGTGAAGTATCTGAAAAGATAAGGTTGAAATAACATTAATTAACCTCTTCCTGCCAATCATTTTGAGAATAATGTTTCATTTTCAGAAATTGTTTTTAATATAGTAACTAAGAAACTGAGGCACCTTGAAATACTCGAGCGGTGGCTAACATCTCTACCAGACATACGAGTTAGACTTGTTTCAAGCTCAGAAGGACATTAAAAAAAATAAAAAATGTATCAACATGTCTGTAGTTGGTTTGCAAACACTGTTTTGAACATATTCATTTGTACTTGAAATACATATATACACATCTACGACAGAAAAGAATCAAATTAGTTGTTTATTTGTTGCTAGTCATACTACTTATTAAGTCACACACATCTATTCCTTTCCTACAAGGTGATCTAATATTAAGGTACTTCAGTTGACTAAAATACTGTGATCGTTATGCTATCACCACAAAAAAAAAAAAAAGAGAAAAATCTAAGATTGCAGTTCATTAAAAAGAAAATAATTCTTTAACTTACTCATCACCAATTTTCTTGATTTCAAAGAGAGCACAGTTAGTGCCAAGATCCTCTTCCTTGATTTCCTCAGTTCTGTTAACAATGGTTGCCCCACAAGCTCTAACAATAAAACACGAAGATTTAAACTGTATGTTTTAAGAAAAAATAGATTTGTACTTAAAATAATGTACTTGAAAATATAGAAAAGTTAATCCATATTTCATTAAAAACAATACCAAAATTGATTAGAGTTATAAATTTTAAAGTTTAAAATTCTCAATACAAAATTAAATTTGAAAGTAAATTAAAATTAAGTTTATATATAAAGTTTTATACAAGATTAATTCAAATTTAATTCAAAAGTGAATATTTTATAGTACCTGACACTAACAGGAAATATTAGAAAATGTCCTAAATTATCTTAATCTGTAATACCTTAAAGATTCATTTAAAAGAAAAATTCTTATCAATTTTTATTAATAAAATACCAAATATATTAACTCTTGAGCTTTATTTACTTTTAGTTATTTCAAATACTTACCTAGCAATACGGTTGTTGTCAGTTTTCCTTACTCTGCGGATACAACTAATTCCAGCCTTGACCAAGAAATGTTGGGCTAAATCAGAGACACCCTTTTCTGTGATAACGAGGTCAGGTTTAAAAGCAATGATTTCATTACAGATCTGCTCAATATATTCTTCTTCCATGCGCAAGATTTTACTATGAAATAAACAAGTATAAAAGCAAAAAAAATGTTAGACTTTATTTAAATAAAAAAAATAAAAGGCACCAATTAAGCCAAACAGGTATTTAATAGTTAAGACACTGCTTGCCATGTTTATTTGAGCAATGGACATTAATATAGACAAAAGGTAATTCATTTCCTAAAAACTAATATTTTATCCAAGAGAAATTTAATACTCACGCAAAATCTTCTTCCCCACTGATTTCAATATTAGTCTTAAAAAAAGAGGAGAGAGAAAAAAAGTAAAATATGATAACTTAAATTTAAATGTAAATTTTTATTTTTAAAAAACAATTCCTGGCATGACTATAACATTGGATTCAGGCATTTGTATGGCAAGATAAAAAATATATAGTAGAATGTTGTGTGGAACAAAATGAAAAAAAAATAGCAGAAATAAGGAGAGGGGCACCTTTGTTTGCATCTGTTCTGTGTTATTGAGAAGATAGCTTTTGAGCAACTTATGAAACAGGCCAGACACAAGTGGGAAAGATGGAGAAAGTTACAACTAGTCAGATGATTTGACAGATTTAGTCAAAGGGCTAAGCAAAGGTGCATTACTTTTGTTATGGACAAGGATAAAAGCATTAGGAGTGAGTTTAATTCTTTCATTCTTAAACTAAGACGATACAAACACAAATCTATAGGTGACTATCATGACCAACAGAAACACTGCTGATGACTTAAAAAAAAAAAAAAAAAGGAGGGTTCACAAGTTAAATTGAAAACCCATTAAGATATTTTTCATAGATATTTCAAAATTATTATCAGTTACTTTAGTGAATCAGATATAACTTAAACAGAAAGAAGTAAGACTGGTATATTTGAATAACTAATCTTTTGTCTGAATTTCTTAGACAAAATATATTCAATTATTACTTTTGACTAATTTTATTTTTCATCTTTATTTCTTTTTATCATTCTAAAACCATTAAATTAAGCAACATAAATCTGAAATAAAAGAGGATCATTTGATGTCTGAACTTTCATCCATATCCCAGAAGTTTGTCCAATAAACATTACCAGTATTGATTGAGCCTCAAAAATAACTAATCAAAATTAGTAACAAAATGAAGAAATTCAGTGAACTTAAGACTATTGTAACAAGGTAAGAACTCCATTTAAACATTTAACTGCATGAAATTACAAGATGGGGATTTGGAATGACTACTAATAGGATAACAATTGTTAAAATTTTCATAAGAGTAGGTTGAAGGGTTTGGGGGTGAAAAAATTTTTAAATAAAAAATGAATTCAAGAAAGTTCCCAGTAAAATCAAAACCAGAATTAACGAGCCAAGATTCAGTAAAATTCAGCAAAACCAAGTTCCCACCCTATCCACGTCCCACTTGATTACATGATTAATGTGAGATTTGAATTTCTTTGTTCCCGAGAGATTAAATTGAGGTTTGTTTACAATATGATACCTGTCCAAAACGTGAAGTAATCCAAATTCTTTAAAGCAAAAAATAAAAATTTCAACTGTTTTTTTTTTTTTTTTTTTTTTTTAACTTCCAAAATTAGGGTTTGTTTGTGTTGATCCTGTCTGGTCTAAAAACACCATTATCTTTCTGTAAATATATCTAAAACAAAGATTGTACTATATAGTTATTAACAAGATTAAGACAGAGTGGAGAAATTAGAGATGTCAATCCGGGGGGGGGGGGGGCTCATAAATGAGAGCTTGCCAGGCTCAAAGATAGACAAAAAAATTAGATCTACAAGAAGTCATCAGACAATTACCCCCTCACAAGAAACACCTGCATTTTTGGTGGCTGGAGTGAATATATACACACATAATAGTCAGCTGCTTCCACTGTTTTTATAACAATTACTGTTCAAGTCAACATCCAGCTAGTGGAGAATTTAGGCCTTCAATAGAGACCTTTTTTCACCAGTTTTTCTTAATATTCAATAAACCTGTTAAGAGTTATCAAGTTTTGTGCATTTTATAAGTTCTTATTCCAGGCTGATTCCAACATGACCTTGAACACAAGGACATGAAAGTTACAACTGTAAATTATTCCTTAACTATGGTATACAGTGTGCATAGAGTGGACTACAGAAGACTGCTACCAACAACAATACTGTAAGATTTTGAAAAAACCTGAGTGAATCCTATCGAAACCACACAATGGCCCTCAATTGATGGAAGAGAAAGTCAGATGATCCGTAAGATTAGTATTACTCAGAAAAGCTAGCACCTGAGAAAGAAGAGACAGAGATACAAAAAAAATATGGCATAAATAATAAAATGCAAACTTTATTCCAATAGGATTTGGCTCCTTAATAAAGTTATGCCTTCATGACTAAATCCATCAAGGCAACATTTATAACAGATTAGCTCCCAGTATGCAGATACATGTTCAAATCTTGTCAGAGACTATTTTTACTTTTATGTTGCTTCTCTAGCAGCTGCTAAATGTAATGACTTAATAAAATGTAACTAGAGAAAAAGAAATCCCCTAAATATATATACTGTAAATAATTATTTTAACAGTAAATTCCTTAATACTTTGAAAATTTATACTAAGATAAGTCAGAAAATGACAAAACTGCACAACATTACTTACTTGGCTTTCACCTTTCTTATATTCCAAAGAGCAATCAAGTAAAAGAATGCGAGGATTTTCTATCTTCCTATAAAAGAAAAGTGAAAAAAAAAAAAATTAAGAAAAAAAAAAAACCTGAAGCTCAAGAATCTAAACAATTCTTAGTGAAAATTCTACTTCCAAGACTCCCATTTTCTTAAACAACTTTTCATGGAACAATAAAATAGTTTAAGCAACTTTTCATAGAATGATAAAATAAAAATTCTACACATTGTACCTCTTCATTTTTGGATGTGTAACATCTTTATTGATAAGAACACCTTGCAAAACACAGGAATCTTCAATGCAGCCACCAGGAATCTGTAATAAAAAAAAAATTGAAGGTTTTTTTTTTTTGGTTTTTTTTTAAGCACAAAAAAAACAAAAAAAAAAACAAAAAAAAAACAATGCAATGATACCACACACTCAACTTACAAAAGTTGAAGAGAATAAGAAGAAAAAAATATATATCAGCAGTGTCTCCTGAATATAGTTAAGAAATTACTGTTTGCATAAATTTACTCAACAGTTTTTTTTGTTTTTTTAAAAGGTCTACCAATTTTTATTTAGGGTTATTTAAAGCCAGAAAATATTTTTAGACTAAGCATTTTTTGGAGATAAGGATTTTTGCAATTACACATTTAACTAATAACTTGAAGATGGGGGGTGGATTCATAACTTCCCCACAAGGACATTTGTGAGTAAGTGAATATAATGAACCTGACTGCAATTGGAATTCTCTTCTTCAACTCAACATTACATAAAGATTTTTTTTTTTACCTATCTCTTTAATGTGTATTATGTTGTTTGTGACAATTTCTAACAGATTTAGGTTAGTTAATTCATTCCATTCACTTACGCGCAAATACCCTTAGGAAAGGTATTAATCCGTCTCTTCCTTCCAGTTATGGGTTAAATAACAGGACAGATTGGGTTCTATAGCCTTGGTCGGCAACCAGTCTACCGCAGAAAGCAATGGCAACCTACTGTGGGATAATCTGCCTAGTCAGTCATGTTTCATTCGAGACATGATAGCCCAAGCGTGTTTCACGTATGGCACTTAACTAACTGAATGAGAGAGAATTGTTTTATAGTTATACCTAATTATTTCAAAGAAAATATCAACCCTACAAACATTATAGAGACAAAATTTACAAAACACACATCTCAAATATAAAAATCATGAGGAAACTCTTTAACCTTAGGTTTACTATACATTTTAGATAAGTCATTCATAACTTTTGCTTGAGGGAAGAAAATCAAACTTTTGAGGTTGAAACTGTAGATGATTAATTATATTCATTAGATCTGGCCATCTGGGAAATTTATTTATTAATATCAGGCACCTAATTGGCTTAGGTGTTTGCTTAAAAATAAAAAAATTGAACGATTTTTTTCTTTAAAATTAATCTTTTCTTAAATTAAAACAAAGCAATTAAATCTGTGTAGCAATATATAAGACACTATATCTTCAAAAGAGAAAATGTGAAAAATTATTTTATAAAATTTCCTTATTTTCTTTTCACTATATTTTAATAAAGTTAAACTGTTAAAACAAATGCCTCAAGAGAAGACACAATTGCTTTGTTCATAACTGCACAAATTTACCCACCCAGCCTTCATCAGGTGCTTGCCAATGTAGATAATTTTAAGTGAATTTCAAACTGAATCCTTTAATCTACAAATATAAATGTAGATCATTCTGCTGACCATGTCTAAGGATATCTCATCTAGTAACTGTTCACATATTGCTCCCTCCATTTCCAGCCAGTACAAATACATACTGCTGAGCGCAAATATTGAATTCACATTTACCATGTCACCATATTCCCTAGGTTAATTCCCTGGATATCTCCAAAGCATTTGATAGGGTTTGGCAAGTTGGTCTTCTGCACAAGCTACAGGGTTATGATATCACTGGACACTTGCTTGATTTGATCCAAATCTTTCCTATCAAACCGCATAATTAGGGTTGTCTTGAACAGGCATGCCTCCACATCCTACCACACAAAAGCTGGTGTCCTCCCTCAAGGCTCTATCCTAGGTCCGATGCACTTTCTGATCTTCATACTTTACCTCTCTGAGGTGATCAAATCCCAAGTAGGCATCTACACTGATGACACTACCATTTAGTCCCACCTCAATAAGAAATTTAACCTTGCTGCTATTCTCAAGGACCTCCACTCTGTGGTACACTGAGATAAGAAATGGCTTGTAAATTTTAATGCTTCTAAAACAAAGTTGCTATCGGCCAACCACCACAGGCAGTCCCTCCTAATCCCTATCAGCATGGACCAAGCTAGTCTCCCTGAAAGCAATACACTGCACCTCCTTGGTCTCACCCTCTCTTTCAACCTCAAATTGAACCATTACATTGAATCAATAGCTAAATCAACTGCTAGGAAGGTTGGGTCACTACGTCAGGCCAGGAAGTTTTTCCCTACCAAGTCCATCTTGCACATTTACAAATCAACCATCTGACCGTGCATTGAATACTGTTGAATATCTGGTTCAGCACCCCTGCCATTTATCTAAGGGTTCTCAACAGACTCTGTAACATGATCAGTGCCAACGTCGCAGCTCGACTTCAGCCACTTTTTCACTGGCAGGATTTGGCTTCCCTCTGTTTATTCTACAAATATTTTCATAGTTTCTGCTCTGACGAGCTTAGCTTACTGATGGCCCCCTCCACAAGAATTCATTCAAGCAAACAGACTGGCAACAAGGTCCCACCCTTTTACAGTTAAATCAACTAAATGCAGCTGCCACTTCTACTCCAGTAGCTTCCTTTCTCACACTTCTCACCTGTGGAACTCCCTTCCATATACTTGCTTCCTTGACAGCTACAATCTCCGAGAATTTAAATGCAATGTCAATTCCCATCTCTTGTCCACTTGACTCCAGTCTTTCCCTCGTTCATTCTCCATCACCTGATGTATCTTGTTCTTTCCTTTCTCACTCTACCCTTGCAACTGTCTTCACACTGTCATTCCCATCCTTCTCTTGCCCCGCTTTCTTCAACATTTAGGTTTGGTATATTAGGGTTTTGGTTATATGTAGGAATTCTAAGACCGGCCATGTTTGTTTTCTTTTTATTTTATTGTTCTCTGTCATTCCCTTGCTAACTGGACACATGGCTTGGAGGTGATTCCCCCCACCCTCCATCACACTACTGTCTGTTACTGCTTACTTAAGGTAACTTAACCCCCCCAGAACTCTCCAGAACTGTATAGAAGAAACAAAATGAAGATAATTTTTGAAATTTTCTTAACTTTTTTCTGTCAGCCAGCCTGCAACTTGGTGAGTTTAGCCAGTGTGATCTTATTTTTTATTATTTTTTGAATTATTTATTTTTATTTGTATTTTTTATTTTATTTTATTTTTTTTTTTCGGTTCTTATCTTTTCTGCCTAATTTTTGTGTAAATTGTTCTTAATTATCAAATTTAGGTTTGACTTATACTAAGTTAAAACTTAGTTAACTTCAGTCACACATTTATTCTTTTTTTTAATTGGAGTAGATAGTACCTTCTATCGCCCGGTCTCACACTCCACCCCTTTCTCTTGGACAGGAGCAGAGGTGATCACCTTGTTTCTTGTTTAGGAAGGGGTTCCCGGTTCATCTCTCTTTTTTTCGGTCTTTATGTCGGTTCGGCTGGAAGCTTTTTGCAGTTGGTGAGTATGGTGGCAATGTCTCTTCGTTCTGAGGGTACCGGGTTGGCAGTTTCCTGGTTGCTGCTTCCGACTGGTAGTTAGGAGCCCGAACTCTTGCGTAGCGTCTCGAGAGGCTGCTCTGATCAACAGTTGAATAATATCGGGGTTCCTGTAGTGCCATTTCGTGCATGGACGGGCGTCCCTGCATGAATTTCCGATGGGCAACCCCGAGGCCACATTATGCTGCAGGCGGCGCCATTCTCCATCCTTCACCTGCTGTAATTAACGACCATCTGACCCTACTCTAGACCTCTCTCTATCCACAACTATAACCAGCATGAAATTAAACAAACAAAATAGCAAACCTAAACCAGCTAGTCGTAAATCGCCCAAACCTATCTGCGTTACCTTCACAAATATACGAGGTATTCGCAGTAACTTTAATAGTGTAGAGTCTTTCCTTCTAACTAACTCACCCGATATCTTAGCTATATGTGAGACTAACCTTGACCCTTCTATCCCATCTTCAGAGCTGTTCGTTCCTGGTTACCTTCCTCTCTTCAGGAAGGACTCCAATGTCCATATGCATGGGCTTGGTGTATATGTCAGCGAACAACTCCCCCTAGCCAGGGTCACATCTCTTGAATCCCTTGATCATTCCTTCATGTGCTTCCGTCTCTCACTTCTAAGCTCAGTTAGCTATCTCTTCTTCCTCTACCGCTCCCCCTCCTCCTCTGACTGTACGTTACTTGATTGCATCTCGACTAACATCGACAGGGCCATTTCTTCTCACCCATCTGCCCACATATTTGTGTTTGCCGATTTTAACGCCCACCACACCAAGTGGCTTGAAAACTCAGCCACCGACCTTGCTGGGTTCCGCACCATGCACTTTTCAATAGCCCAAGCTCTAACGCAAGTGGTGGACTTCCCCACGCGTTTCTCTAAAAACCCTAACGGAAGGGACTCTTTACTCGACCTTTGTTTTACCTCCATCCCAGACTCCTGCACTACCAGGCAACTATGCCCCCTTGGAAACTCTGACCACGCCGTAGTCTCCGTAAACATATCAATCCGCACTAACTCTACCCAAGAAAACCAGACCAGCAGAATATCATACTGCTACCAAAGAGCCGACTGGGACTCGTTCAGGGACTTCCTCTGCGACGTCCCCTGGAACAACGTCTTTGATCTTCCTGTCGAAGACTGTGCCTCCGAAGTCTCCTCTTGGGTTAAGGCTGGCATCGATGCTTTTATCCCTGCCAGAAAATTCCAACTAAAACCTAATTCGTCCCCCTGGTTCTCACCCGCTTGCTCGGCCGCTATTGCCCACCGGAACCCTTTCTTCCGGCTCTATCGAAGCTGCTCGTCGAACCAAAACAGGCGCCTTTTCACCTCAGCACGGAACAAGTGTAAAAAAGTACTGAACGAAGCCAAGAGGGCGTTTGCTACCAGAATTAGGCAACGCATAGCATCCTCTAAGTTTGGCTCCAAAGATTACTGGCGTCTCTGCAAAAGCGTGCTCAGCAGGAACAAGACTTCAATACCCCCACTAATCAATGAATTTGAAGTTCTCACCTCCCCAGCCGACAAGGCTGAATGCTTTGCCCGTAGATTCTCAACCAATTCGACACTGGACTCGTTAGGAATACCTACACCAGACTTCCCACCCAGAACTAAGGCTCAACTAAATAACGTCCACATTTCACCCTCGCTGGTCGCCAAGATAATTGCGCAACTTGACCCACACAAAGCGAGCGGCGGTGACGGAATCCCAGTCATAGTACTGAAGAAATGTGCCCCAGAACTCTCCTCTGTCCTCTCTAAACTCTATAACCTCTGCCTATCTGCTTCCTGCTTTCCTGCCTGTTGGAAGTCCTCCTGCGTAGTACCTATATTTAAGAATTCTGGCGAACCCGCAGACCCCGCCAATTACCGTCCTATTAGTCTCCTTCCAATCTTTGGCAAAGTTTTCGAAGCTATTATCAACGCCGAGGTGATTCAGCACCTTATGACCAACGGGCTTCTCTCTGACAAACAGTATGGGTTTCGCTTCACCAGGTCTACTGCTGATATGCTAACGACCATTACCGAGTACATATACCAGGCACTCGACAAGAATGGTGAAGCCCGAACCGTTGCCTTGGATATCTACAAAGCATTCGACAGGGTCTGGCATGCTGGCCTCTTGTGCAAACTGCGGAGCTATGGGATAACTGGACATCTGTTTGACCTCATCCAGTCCTTCCTCTCTAACTGCACATTAAAGGTGGTATTAAATGGGCATGCCTCCCAAAACTACCAGACGAACGCGGGCGTCCCTCAAGGTTCTATCCTAGGTCCCACGCTATTTCTGATCTACATTAATGATCTCCCCGACACCATTAGATCCCAAGTTGGCATGTATGCCGACGACACAACAATCTACTCCCGCATCGATCAGAAACCAGGTCTGGACGACAAAGTGAACCTCGCTGCCGCACTTGAAAGGGACCTCCAATCCGTAGTGACTTGGGGTAGGAAATGGTTGGTAAATTTCAATGCCTCCAAAACAAAGCTGTTATCAACTAACCACCATAGACAATCGCATCTACCTCCCATTAGCATGGGACAGGCTAGCCTCCCAGAGAGTAAAATACTACGCCTCCTTGGCCTTACACTCTCGGCGGACCTCAAATGGAATGACTATATTGAATCCACTGCCAAATCTGCTGCTATGAAAGCCGGCTCCCTGTGCAGGGCCCGGAAATTTTTCCCACCTGAAACTATTCTGCACATATACAAATCTACCATCCGCTCGTGTATTGAATATTGCTGCCATATCTGGTCGGGTGCCCCTGCTGCTCTCCTTGGGCTCCTTGACAAAATACAAAGGAGGATCTGTAACGTGGTTGATACTGACTTGGCAGACCGGCTGCAGCCGCTCTCACACCGGCGTGATGTAGCTTCCCTGTGCCTCTTCTACAAGTACTTTCATGGCTTCTGCTCCGATGAGCTTAGATCATTGGTGCCACCTAAGCACGAATTTACACGAGATACTAGATTAGCAACTAGGTCCCACCCTTTTACAGTTAAACAAATAAGATGTAACCGTAAATTCTACTCCAACAGCTTCTTTTCTCGCACTTCCCGCCTGTGGAACTCCCTTCCACAAGTCTGCTTTCCCGACAGTTACAATCTCCAGGTGTTTAAATGTAGGGTCAATAGACACCTCCTATCACACTAACTCCCAACTATTCTCACAACACTCTCATCTACCCAACCCTCATTCTCGGTATCCTCACCCGCCTATCACCCACCCTCTGTTATTTCCTATATTTAATCAGCCTTTCTCCACTCTACGTAGCCCCCTGCACAGTAGTGGCAGTGACATGCCTTGCTCGGGGTGAAACGCTTATAAAAAAAAAAAAAAAAATATATGGAGAAATTGTTCGATGTCAGAAAGACTAACAAATGAACCACAGAAAATGGCATAATGTGCAACGGAGATATAATAGTAGCTCCACAAATACTGAGAAGGGACTTACTAAAAGGAGTACATGATGACTTACATTGTGGCATAAGAGTAACAAAGAAAACTAAAGTTGCAAGTGTGGTGGCCAGGATATTCAAAAGATGCAGAGGAATATGTTACGAGATGCCTAAAATCTACAGAAATAAATTAAAAAAAAATTCAAGCAAGTAAAAATTAACTTATGGCCCAAGGAAGCAGCATCATAAGTTAGGGTTCACATGGGTCATACACATATCAGAGATAGGGCATTATTCTTAATATTAGTGGACTCATATTCAAGATGGAAAGAAGTTGTCAGAGTAAAAGACAAAAAAGCCACCACAATAAAATGCATGGTTAAATCAAATTGGGTGCATCCCATACAAGACAACCATGTCACCCACAATCTAATGGCATTGCAGAAAAAATGGTATAAATGCTGAAAATGGGATTGAAAGCATAGAAGTATATTTATCAAAAATACTCCTCAGTTACAAATTCATTCATGCAGGAAGGAAACGAAGCCCTTCAGAATTAATAAGACAAATTAGAACCCCCATAATTATGTCTTTTGCAACAGAAGAAAAGGTATAGAAAGAATAAAGAGCTGAATCTAGAAGCAAATTTCCTGATACAAAAAGGACACAACATAGCTATAAATGAGAAAAAAGGGACAACATATACTGGCACGTGCAGATCAGTTCAGAAGTAGAAACAAGCTGGGTGATGTAGAAATGGAAGGTCAGAAACAAGAGGCAGAAAGTTACAAAGTGGAACATAACAGAGAAAGAAAGTGAGAATGAAAAGACAAACGAATATGAAGAAGAAAAAGAAACCAAGATCACCATTAAAAAGTTAACAACAAAAACAAGATGAAGGACAACACAATACAAAAATAATCAGGAGTAGTAAAAGAAAAAACAAAGGTGTAAGACCTCTTCAATTCAGGGAGGTGTAGTATTGTATGCAAATTAGTAGACAAATATAAATAGGTAAGAACTGGAGAAATGGAAGAGGAAAAAACCCTGTTGTCACAAAGGACATAGTAAGCTGTGTTATGACTACTACTACTACTACTACTACTACTACTACACACAAAGAAATGCAAGACATAACACAACAAACATTCCCCACCCACCATAGTAACCACTTAATATAACTTGCAAACAGAAATAGAACAAGAAATAAATTTCCAAGTGGGCAATGCTCATACCACTTTAAAGGACATGAATGGTAAAATGTGTAGTTGTATTTTGTATAAATCTTTATTTGTTCAATCTTTCAAACAATACACATTTTCCATGCAATGTAAAATTTGGAAGAAACTTTGCCGAGTTAAGCTATTTTGAATATTAAATTTATCAAAATGAAGGGACAATTGTACTTCATAATTAGCACAATTTCATAATGAAAAGAGTATTTCATTAAATTTTAGACAACTTGCAATACAAAAAAATCTGAAAAATATTTAAGTGACAGTTATACAGAATTTTAATCCCTCCTTATCAGAAATATAAAACACAAAGTAATTGTTCCCTATTCACAACATCAAAACAGCAAAGCTGATAAAATTTTGTGGATACATATAATGGTGGGATATTTGTTAAGATCAAAATTATCAAAGAGATTGTGGAAGTCTGCAGTTATGACTTATGTCTGTATATATTATGTATATGTAATCATGTAATGATAAAAAGCAACTATATAATCATTTAATAGAATTAAACTGAATATCAGAAGTGTTGGTCAATTGGTAACACTTGACATACTCTGACAGGAAAGATTACATTCTATTTGCTTACTTATTGCATCTGCTTAATTTCTGTGAAAGTTCTCACAATTTATCTTTAATTGTATTCATTTGTCAATTTTGAACATAATCACACTCCAAGGAGCTTAAGAGAAAGAGGGTTCTAAGTTTTGATAAATTTCATTTTCCTCAGTAGTCAGGTTGCTGAAACCAAGAAATCTGACCATCTAGAAGATACTTGTTGAACAGTATACAGGTTTTACTTTTGTACACTCTCTATATGGAGCAGATTCTTAAAGGATATAGTTGGATTTTTTATTTTTTTTTCAATGAAACTTCAACAATCTAAAAACTTTATAAATTTGTTTCATCCCAATGCTAACTCTCCAATTGATGTAGGGGAATCTGATGCACTCTAAGCAAACCCTTCTTCTCTTAGCAGGTCTGTCAGTTCTCACATGCCTGGGCTCCCAGCTTAGTCACAATGTTTTTGACTTGAAAAGTTTTATTGCCTTGATTTTTAGAGGAAATTCACAAGTGAATCTTCTTTCCTGGATTATTTTCCCTTTCATTAAGTGTGTTAGAGGTAAATGTTTTCTGGGTTTATGTTATTCATCTGTACCAATACCTGATAACAAAAACAGATCTCAGAGTCACCATCTCCTATACTATGTCCCAACTTTCAAAATGCAAAAACTTTAAATTCCCCTCACAGAGGAACAATTTAAATGTTTTTGTTTTGTCACAGGACTATGCTGATGTTTGCACCCAACTTTTTTCAAAAGTAGAACAGGACAAAGACATTATGTTAAAAACACTTATCACTAAATGCAATAATTTATTAAGCATAAAAAGGAGACACTAAGGTGATCAAAAAGCAAAGCAGTAATTTATTGAAAACCAGCAACATCAATGTGAGAAAACAACCACATGATGAAAGAAAACCTTATTTAAAGTGTTGGCATTGTGATGGCTGGCATTATGAATGCTTCTGCCCATCCAAAAAACATAAGTACAATATTTGTCACCAGGACAGATATCTAGAATGACTTTGCAATCCAAATTCACATAAAAAAATAAAATTCAACTAGGAAAAAGAAAAAAAAAACAGTACCCTATGTTGATCTGAATATGGCTGAAAAAGAACTGCAACTGTAAAAAGGTGTAACAGAACCTATTAATTACTCCACAAGGGCAGATCCTATTGTAGTTGTTAAATGGAAGTTCAGATACATGTTGTTTAGTCAACCAGTTAATCATTTCACTCTAATCACAGATCACAAATCTCTTGTTAGTATTTTTGGATCTAAAAACAAGCTTCTCAGTATATATAGCAAACCATCTCCAAAAGATGGGTACTATGCTTTTAGATTATAATTTTTCTATGAAATACAATTCAAAGAAATACAATTGGTCACGCTGATGCATTACCTAGGCTTACACAAAATAAAGTACCAGAAGACTGAGTCATCACAGCATTTTCTCTAGAGCCGGAAGCCACTTTAGTGCTTGTATCCACTGTAAGAGCAATTACCAATCACTTCCATAATGATCTGTGAAGCCACAGCTTCTAATCCAGTGTTAAAAAAGTGATGTGCTTCCACATAATACATAATGGCTAGAAGTATGCACTGAATTTAGCTATTCTTTTAGTGTAGATCTTCATTGTCCGAAGTCAACAGCTATCTTCTTTTTGCAGAATGTATGATTGTCCAATCTTCATTCCATGAAAGTGATAAAGAAATTTCGTCAAGATATCAGCCATATGAAACCCCTAGCATACAGCTGGAAGAATTGGTACACACATTCTTATTGCCAGCTGGCAGCAAAATTTCCTCAGGAAGCTACATTGAGTTTCTGGCCTATCTGTGAATCACCCTTTACATAAATTTCACTAGATTCATCAAGATGCAATATTATTTTATCCTCATTGATAAAAGGCCAGACATTTTTCAGACAAATCACTTTGTATGAAACAATTCTTAAGGCAAACCTTCAGTTGATTTGAAGTCCCACAAATACTAGTTTCTAATAACGGCAATGTTTTCACTTCAGCTGCTTTTTCAACTTTCTAAATACAGAATAGTATTCAACACATTAGAACATCACCCACTCATCCACAATAAAATGGATGAATGAAATGTTTTGTAGATACCTTTAAGAGAGTACTCCTCAAACTCAAATGGCAAGAAATCACAAGAAATATTCCTTGAAAGCTACACAGCTGCACTAATCCAAATGCACTTAACAGAAATTCACCAGCAGAAGCAATTTTGAACCGTAAAGTTCATTTTCATATAAATGTCATCAAACTACAAACCATTCCCTGAACAGTAAAGGATGATCCAAGAATGTATGTCGCTCTGGAAAAGTTACATACAATGTGAATATTCAGTCTGGGTTCAACACTTGAACCAATTACAACCATTCAACCTTCCAGAGACCAAATCAAACTCCATTTTATCAATGGACATTCTACTGAACACCTTTGAACTGCCTCAACAAATTTCCTAAGTAATACTAAGGGACAAACCTAGGACACTAGTAAAGAGTCCAAGGAAATCACACTGACTACAAAGTAAGCCATATCCACTGCAATTAAATCCCTGACAAAAGTCATACAAGCACAAGGCTGAAAAGAGGTGGTGTTAGTGGAAGATAATTCTCTTCTCATATAAAGGGCTATAACTCAAATACAATGGAGTGACTTCCCATGTCTAAAGAGGAGCATGACACTTCTAAACTGAATATGGCAATCAACTGAGGTGCATATGGAATTCCTGGTTTTAATCCAAACAAACCTGTGGTGATATCAGACAGTAAACAAGTAAAAGTTGTTTTAGTAGGTGTTAAAATACACTTGTCTTTTTCCATTTGTTTTTGCTCATCCCAACAGCCTGGGATATAACAGTGACCCTATCTCAAAACAACAAAGTCAATTCATATGACTTGATAAACATAAGCAATACTTTCATTCTTAGGCATTAAAATGAAGCTTCATAATTTAGCTACAAAAACTTAATTCAGATATACTTCTACTCTTCTTCAAGGTTTATAATTTAACAGAATAAAATTAACTCCTCAAAGAACTTTTTAAAAAATAAAAAATCCTTGTAATGAAGTGGTAAGTTTTATGAGGTTACGATATTTTAAATAATAATTTGTTTCAGGTAGAGTAAATTTTAAATAAATTACATGCCCATAAAAGTAAAAAGTAACTTACCTTTTCTACCTTGGCATAATTCTTGATGTCAATTTCCTTTTTACCTTTTTCTTCTATAACAACAGTTTTGGTAGCTTTAAGGGCCATTTTGCAAGCCATATCAGACCTAAAATAATTATTATGCTTGTCAACTTAAAAATGCAAAATTTTTCAAATATATTTTAGAGAAATACAAACTAAATTTAGATCAAAGCATATACTAATTCAATTGACAATACAAACCAAAGAGCATATTATTTGAGTTGATAGATAAATTACATTTAAGAAAAGAATTTTACTCACCACTGTCTCATAAACTTAGTACCAATACAACTCTTTATAATATTAAGCATTTTCTCTTCATCATTCACATCAACTGGAACGCTACAACAGAAAATACCCATAAAGTTGGAGAAAATTACACAAGAACAGTTCAAAATTATAAAATATATTATCACATAACAGAAATATTTTAGCATTTTCTTATCTGTTCATTATCTTTAAATTAAGATTTTTTTAAAGATTTGTAATAAAATTAAGAGAAAAATAAAATCAGATTTCTTAAATATAAATGTTAAGAAATTTTGCTTTTATCTTAAAGTATTCATTTGATTGATTTTTTTGCCATTTGACAGTTATATAAAAAAAAAAAAATTTAATTCAATTAAAAAGTATAAAAAGTAACTGACCCAATTTTAGTTTTCATTGTGTCCAAGAGATCATCAAGAGCATGTCTGAATGCACTGATAATGACTGTTGGGTGCATGTCTTCTTCCAAGAATGGCCGAGCAACACTGAGAACTTCTCCAGCTTAAAACAATACAAAGCAAAATGTTCACATAACAGTATTCAGATAAATCAATATTTATCTACAATTTCTTTTAAATTATATACTTATACACATTGCATTAAAAGAATAAATATAAGTCAATGGAAGCATCAGAAAAAAAATATGAATAAAACTCATTTAAGTATCAAAACATCCATATTAGATAATTAGGTCATGAAATTGGATCAAATATCAAAATTAAGTTAAAAGTATATTTCAAGTTTATCTAATTTGGGAGCTGTTGGTAATCTAGAGTCAATATCCAAGCACTTAGTAAGCATGAAGACCTCAGTTGAATAAATTGTATTGAAAAACAAACTTGGTGGCTATTTCCCCACTTTGTTCAACTTAATGCCAAAGTTACTGCAACACATAATATAACTTCTGTAGTTGTAAGTATGGAAATCCATATGTATGCACATAGTTATATAGATTATACTTGTTGTTTCCCTTTTCAGAAAGAAAATACTAACAGTATGAACACTTTATAAGACTAATCCTATCCATATTGACTGAGAGGTTTTGGTACATGATTAAAATGATAATTTCATCATCCTCCATGTCATTATATGGCATATATTTATTCTTTTGTACTGGTACTATATTCTGTTTAATTTATTCCAAAATAGATGTGGGGATTGTCTGAACTTCAAGATAAAATGACTGTCAGATTAATTTCTATTTGCAGAAGTTTGATGATTGTAAGTTCAACTCCATCTACAAATGATTCATATTTATTATTCCTCACAAATCCTCCCAAGTCATATTGGTCTAACGTAATGAGTTTCCACGGAATGAATGTTGTTGGAATGCAATGTTCATTCAGTGTAGTATTTGTTGTACAAAAGATTAATCTTTAAGAATAACTTATGTGCATTGTGGTGCAGTGGATATTGGCTCGGAACAACAAATCAGAGAGCCATGTTCAAATTCCAGTTGAATTCATTGCATTCACTTACGTGCAAATACCCTTGGGAAAGGTACTAATCCATTTCTTCCATCCAGTTATGGGTTAAATAACAGGATAGATTGGGTTCAATAGCCTTGGCTGGCAACCAATCTACCGCAGAAAGCAATGGCAACCTACTGTGAGATAATCATATGCCCAGTCAGTCAGGTCTCTTTTGAGACATGATCGCTCAAGCATGTATCACGTAACTGACTGAGTAAATGCTAGCCAGTATTTCACAGGTAGATTTTGTGATTTAAAATCCAAAAAAATTGCTTTCCATGTGTTGCTTCTGAGCCTGTCTGTTCTTCATTAGGTGAAATAGAAGAGTAATAATTGTGACAATTTCTTGGAAGAGAGAATCTTGAGGATCCTTAGGCATGAAATATGTATTGTGAATGGATTAAACAAACATATCTCACAAGGGTTAAATAGCAAATCTAGACATCTGATCGCATAGAAATTCATAAAATGAAATATTAATATTCAATTATTGTAAGTAAACATTGCTTGAAACAATAGGCATAAGTCATGTTAACACTAAGCTGTTTCTGAGGTTTTGTTGCTTTGAAAAGAGTCCTTAAGACTTTAGACCAGTTCAGTCAGTCAGTTAAATTCCATACATGATACACGCTTGAGCAATCATGCCTTGAAAGAAACGTGACTGACTGGACAGAATGTTGTCATTGCTTTCTGCAGTAGACTGGTTGCCAACCAAGACTATAGAACCCAATCTGTCCTGTTATTTGACCCATAGCTGGAGGGAAGAGACGGATTGATTCCTTTCCCAAAGGTATTAGCGCATATATGATTGCAACAAATTCAACTGGAATTCGAACTGTTCACATACAAGAAAAATAAATTGAACTTTTCTGTTGAAAAAATATTTCCTGCGCTAACAAAATTCAGCAGCCAGATTCTATCCCTAAATGATATAGTTCATTGTAAATGTGAGCAAAGCATATGTGCCAGGACTACAATACATCATTGTATAACTGAATGCAGAAAGTCTTTATTCCTTCCTGCATCTTTCTCTTTCTTTGGGTACTTTTTCTATTGCTAAACAAAATTTTGCTAATTTTTGGACAGTAATCAAGAGAAAGTGATATCATGCCATATAGGGTCTCTACTTATATAGTGTTTCAATAATGGCGGTTGCTTCCTCCTCGCAAATATGATATTTTAGTGACAAACTTGTAGTGTCACTGACATGAAGGACACAATATGTTCACCATGGTTAAGGATAACAAAAAATATCAACATTAGTCGACTTCAAAAGTAAGTTTTCATCAACTCCAGACACATACAGTGGTATTCATAATCTCTCTCTTTAGTAAATTAAGTCTTTCAGATTATTTTCTTCAATTAAGAACCCCATGGTTGTGATCAATATTTGAAATTCATTTGAGAATTTAGTCCACCTTAGTATAATACAAAACATTAGAAGTGTGTTTTTTCGTTTTTGTTTCTTCTTTTTAAAATGATTATAAATTTTCAAGTGGAAGAATTTCTTTTAATGGATGAAGCCTTTTGGAATCTGACTCAATATTATTTCATATGTGACATCCAAGCATATTTGATCAAATTCTACTTGCATGTGTCCTGCAAATGCTGTGTGGCCAAACTAAGGCAAAGTACTAGGTAGCTTTTCTTCTCTTACTATACTCCTTGCAGAGCTGGACATCCATTCATCTCAAAGATATTTTCTGTCAGTTTCTTTCAGTAACAACTGATGGTAAGCATCTAATTCAATATACTGGTTAACTATAATTAATCTATACAGGATTCTTACATCAATTTGTAGGAAATCAAAAAGCATTTCTTCAATTTTTCATATTTTGAAAGATTTGTTGAGAGATTCTCTAGGTTGTTATCAATTGGGAGCCACTAAATACCTCGAGCTGTCCAGTTTTTAAATAACAGCCAAAATTCAGATATCCTATATGTATTTAAAGACACTAGACCTCATGGAACTTATAAAGTGTTGTATTTATTTGGTATTTTATCCTGTTAGTCCTTGAGGTAGTTCATGAAAATTGTAATGAAAAATGAAAACTTCCAAACTAGCAGTTATTGAATCATGGCATCAGAAATAATCACCTTTTCTAATATGAGAAATCTATATGTACACAAATTGAAACAAATTCTGTACTTGTATTTAACACAATATAAAAAAATGAATAAATCCCCTTTGTTTACACATTCAAAGTAAAAATAACATCAGTATATAATTTCATAATACTTGAATCAGAAGTATAACAATTTGAAATTTATGTTTTTATTATTGCTATTGTGTTTTCCAAAAGTCATAGAAAATTAGGATGGGGATAATCACAAATACAAAGAATTTTTTTTAAATAACTATTTCACCCCAAGCAAGGCAGTACTGCCACTTGTGTGCAAGGGGTTACATAAGAGAGCAAAAAGAAGAACAAGTCACAGCAGGTGATGAAGAAAGGGTAAGAGAAAGACGTGAATCAAGGAGATAAAAGATGGCAATAGACATGGCACTTAAACTCTTGGAGATAGTAGCTATCAGTGAACCAAGTACATTTGACTGTTCTGACTGTAAAAGAGTGGGACCTAGTTGTCAATCTAGTAGCTCAAGTAAATTTGACAGGGCACCAAGGAGATAAGCTCATGAAAATATTTGTAGAAAAGACAGAGGAAAGTCATGTCACATCAGTGAGAAAGTGACTGAAGCTAAGCTGCCAAATTGGGATTGATTACATTGCAGATCCTTTTTGGATTTTGTTGAGAACTTTGAGATGAGTAGCAGGAGCACCCGACCAGATATGGCAACAGTGGTCAATGCATAGAAAAATGAAAGATTTGTATATATGCAAAATGGATTTTAACAAGAAAAACTTCCTTGTCCAAAACAGTGACCTAACCTTCCTAGCAGTAGATGTAGCTACTGATTCCATGTAGTAGTTTCACTTGTAGGTTAGCTGAGAGAGGCCAAGGAAGCACAGTGTATTGCTTTCTGAGAGACTAGCGTGATCCATACTGATGGAAGGTAGGAAAGCTTCTCAATGGTCGTTAAAAAAAAAGAACAGCTTTGTTTTAGAAGTATTAAAATTTACTAGCCATTTCTTACTCCAGTCCACCACAGATTGGAAGTCCTTTACAAGAGCAGCAGTGAGGGTTACTTTGTCAGCCCTGGCAGATTTCTCATTGGGACAGAAGTAAATGGTGGTGTCATCTGCATAAATACCTACTTGGAAACTGATTACATCAGAAAGATCATTGATGAAGATCAGAAAAAGCATAGGACGTAGAATAGAGCTTTGAGGGACATCCACGATTGTGTAGGATATGGAAGCATGCCTGTTCAATACAACCTTTATTACGTGATTTGATAGGAACAACTGAATTAAATCGAACAAATGTCCAGCATGAAAAACCCTGTCAACCACTCGAGATGGTGAAGTGGAAGCCATACTGTTTGTCAGAGAGTGGGATGTGGGATGCGAGATGATAAACCACTTCAGCATTGATAATTGTCTCAAAAATTGAAAATGACATTCACTGATTGTAAGTAAAAGTTCTGAAATTAGCTTTTCTATACTGTTTTTCTTTTAGTCATTAAATAGCAATGAAAGTTTGTAATTCATGATTTAATTTTTCAATGTCTAATCTGCATTAAGAATGATCTAATTAAAAACATCAAATTATGTTTGCCAAAAATGGAATCAAGGGTATTAATAATTAACTCACTGAGGATAATAACAGAAGTGGTTCCATCTCCAACTTCTTCATCTTGAGTACGAGCTACTTCAATGATGGATTTGGCAGCAGGATGCTGCACAGTTATCTGAAAAAAATTCCAATATGTTATCAGCGTTATTATACTGAATATTTATCACTAAATCCAATAAACTTTAAGTAATATTTTTTAGTAAATATAAAATATTTTATTTGCTAATCACATTTTACAATAATTGTAGGAGAAAGAGAAAAAAATTCAATGCTCAATTACATAAAGAAAAAAAAATGAAAACTGCTGTTCGAGTAACTGCAAAATGCAGTCCCACTGAAGTTTGTTACCTCTCTAAGAATGGCATTTCCATCATTGGTCATTACAATTCCTCCCATTGGATCCATCAACATCTAAAAAAAAAAAAAAAAAAATAAAAATCACATTGAAATCACATGCATTTTCAGAAAGAAACTGAGTGAATATTTTCAGAACTTACATATATTAAACCCAGCTTTTTAACAAGCCTAAAAAAGTCCACATCCTCATCTAACAACTCCAAGTATGCCAGTCTAAAATACCACGAAGATATCCGTGTTAATGCAATATAGCATACTTAAATGAGAATGTGATGCCTCTTTTAAAATTGTATAGCTAGTCAAAGTGTTAAACTTGCATGCAAGAAACCAAAAATTCACAATGAAACACATTCCATAAAAAAATATTTTTCTCCATTTTAAATGAGGTATAATATGAGAAATGAAAGTAATCTGCTTACCTTTAACATAGACCTTGGCCCAAGACATGTTCGAATAATATCAGCTATGGACTGAAAGTGAAGTGTTTTAAAAAATATGCATTAAAAAAAAAAAATAAAAAAAATAAAATAAAAATATATATATATATATATATATATATATATACGTACACACACACAATTTCTGTAGGCATCAATAACATCCTACATAGCAAAAAAAGAATAACTTCAATATGAATAATAATTGAAAATTAATTTTTGAAAGATTAAGAGGTAAAACAAAAATTTACACTGATTTTAAAGTGAAAAGCCTAAATGAATAAAAAAAAAAAAAAAATTAACTGCACATAATTATCTTGGTCAATACTAAAACAGTAACCTCTAAAGATTATCTTTATAACTGATTGTCTGACAAAGTTTTACTTTACAAACTTACTTTTACCACTTTACCCTTGAATATGCAATTCACTTTTAATAACAAAGTATACATTTGCTTAAGTGTTTAATACACTAAATGTTTTCAGAAAAAGATATGCCAAAAGCATATGTTAATTCATTTTTTATGCTAAAAAAATTAGAGATAACCACCTTTCTTGACAAAGTTTTTAGCAAAAACATTTGTGACATTTTCGAAATTGAACAGAAAGCTAGGACTTTACCTATTCACCCAGTATGATACTTGTAAAACAGACAAGGATTCATTTACTTAATATCTAGTATGTAACAAAAGAATTAAATACTGAAACTTTGTCATAAAATCAGTAGCAATAAACTTGAGCAAATTTGAAAAATAAATGTAAAATAAAATTCCCATCATCTGAATATTGTTGACTGGGAGTGAAAAGGAATAAAATAAGAGTAGGTACCTCCACTAAATTGCTACCCCCACCCCAGCATAGTATGAATAAAAAAAGGTCCCAAACTTTTTCCATCAAAATGTTTTTATTATTAAGAGGAAAGATCAAAGTAATTTTTAATTATTTTTAAAAAATTTTTAACCCCTTCTAACATTTTTTAAAATTTTGTCAGAAAATTTTGTTTTGATTTGAGTTAGCGGCTAAAAAAAAGTTTACAACTGTTTTACAATGGGAAACATAATGATGACATCACCCACTTTTTGTCCTGGTAACAAACACATTAATGTGGAAATTCTCACAAAAATCAAATAATTGTCACATTTTAATGAAACTTTCAGTACTCATTCACAAATGAATGAAAATCATTTTTTTAAAATCTTGGTGAAAATATTTTTTTAACTGTTACCCCTCCTCTAAGTAAATTCATGAAATTTTAATAAATTTTAATTAGCTGTAAAAATTTTATTAGTTAAACACAGGACTCATTGGGGGATATAAATCATCTATGATTTTTATCTTAAAATATACAACTAACCAAAAATTTGCTCCGAAGAGTAAAATAAAAAATGCAATAAAACTCTGATATAATTTTATAAGCTTGTAATTGCTGGAATTAATAATTATTAAGGTCATTATGGTCTGAAAAAAAATAAATAAAATTTTTTTTCGATTACTAATAATATTTTGAAAGAATTGTTTTCATTTTTTATTATAATAATTATTAAATAATTCATGAAGTGTTACAAATATTTTTAAAAAATTTTATGGAATCATTGTTTTCATTTTTTTTTTTAGTTAAAACTGATGATTATATTGCCTATCTAAAATTGAAAAGTTTAATAAAAATCATTCTCTAGAAATATTTTAAAATAATTGAAAAAAAAAAAAAAAAAATCTTTTTGTGTATAAATACGTTTATTTTGATTAAGTATGATGTTCCATAGGAGTCATAACATGTTTCCATAAAAATTAAATTAGATATTTTTACCATGCCTTAAATTTAATGATAACTTAATAATATGAAAAATACATAATAAAAATATAACATAACATAATATAAATCATTTTAAAAGAAATTTCAATTTTTAAATTTTTATTTATTCAGAAAACATATTCAAATGTCTGGCTATAAATCTAAACTAAAATTCTATAAAATATATAATTGCTGAAAATATCAAGTTAAATTTTTTATTTTACTATTAAGTTAAAAAAAAAAACAATTAAAATTTGAAAATTTAATGTTTTAAACTAATTGAAATTTCATATTTGGTCACCACCCTTTTAGCGTTCCAGCTGTCATAAATCTGTCATCAGTCCAATAGCGATGCCATTCTATGAAAGAATTTAAGGGTAGCTGCTCTTTGACTATAGGTCATTTTACCCCCCACCCTCAACCTGGCTATCTTTTTCCCTCTCTCACCCCATTCTAGCCTCGCCTACAATATCTGAAAAAAAAAAAAGAGTTAAATTGTATTTTGGCATTATTGTCTTCCGAAATTTTCACTCAACTTTCAGCTTATGTTCTCTGCATGGTAAGTCGGTTTGATCAGTTTTTTTTTTTTTGTTACTAACTTAAGTATTTTGCTACTTACTTTTGTGGTGCACTTAAACAAGATTGCATAAATTATTTCGGCTTTCAAGTTCCGTTTCAACTTAGAACTTAGTAAATTTTTTAATTTACTTTTTTTTTTTTTTAAATTGGAGTAGATAGTCTCACACTCCACTCCCTTCTTTTGAACAGGAGTAGAGGTGATCACCTTGTTTCTGGTTTATCTTTCTCCTTCAGTCTTAGTGTTAGTTCAGCTGGAAGTTCTTTGCAGTTATTGAGTATGGTGGCAACATCTCTTCATTCTGAGGGTACTGGGTTGGCAGTTTCCTGGTTGCTGCTTCCGACAGGTAGTTAGGAGCCCAAACTCTTGCGTAGCGTCTCGAGAGGCTGCTCTGATCAACAGTTGAATAATATCGGGGTTCCTGTAGTGCCATACCGTGCATGGACGGGCGTCCCTGCATGAACCTCTGGTGGGCAACCCCATGGCCACATTATGTTGCAGGCTGTGCCAGTCTACATCCTTCACATGCTGCAAACAGCGATCGACTGATTCTACTCTAGACCTCTAACTAAATCACTATGAAAATAAGCAAACAAAATAGCAAAACTAAACCAGCTAGTCAGAAAATGCCCAAACCTGTCTGCGTCTACTTCACAAACATACAAGGTATCCGCACTAACTTTTACAGCATAGAATCATTCCTTCAAACTAACTCACCTGATATCTTAGTTTTATGTGAAACTAACCTTGACCCTTCTATCCCCTCTTCTGAGTTTTACGTCCGTGGTTATCTTCCCCTCTTCAGTAAAAACTCCAATGTCCATATGCATGGGCTTGGTGTTAATGTCAGCGAACACCTTCCTCTAGATAGGGTGACATCTCTTGAATCCCTGGATCATTCTTTCATGTGCTTCCGTCTCTCACTTCTAAGCTCAGTTAGCTATCTCTTCTTTCTATACCACTCCCACTGACTGTTCGGTACTTGATAGCATCTCTAACAATATCAACAAGGCCATTTCTTCTCACCCATCTGCCCATATATTTGTGTTTGATGACTAACACCCACCATACCAAGTGGCTGGAAAACTGTCACCCAATCCCTTACGCAAGTGGTGGACTTCCCCCACGCATTTCTCCAATAACCCTAATGAAAGGGCCTCACTACTAGACCTCTGCTTCACTTCCATCCCAGACTCTTGCAATACCAGACAGCTCTGCCCTCTCAGAAACACTGACCATGCTGCAGTTTCTGTCAACATGTCATTCCACTCCCACTCTACCCAAGAAACCCAGACCAGCAGAATATCCTACTGCTACCAAAGAGCAAACTGGGATTCATTCCAAGACTTCCTTTGTGACGTCCCTTGGAACAACATTTTTAGTCTTCCCGTCGAAGACTGTGCATCTGAGGTCTCTTCTTGGGTTAAGGCTGGCATCGATGCTTTCATCCCTGCCAGGAAATTTCAGCTTAAATCTCATTCGTCTCCCTTTTTCTTGCCCACTTGCTCAGCCGCCATTGCCCACCGAAATCATTTCTTCTGGCTCTATCGTAGCTACGCATAAGACCAAAACAGACGCCTTTTCATCTCAAATTGTAGTAAGTGTAAAAAGATACTTAACAAAACTGTTGTTTGCTGCCAGAATGGAGCAACACATAGCATCCTGTAAGTTCAGTGCCAAAGACTACTGGTGACTCTGTAAAAGCAGAAGTTCTTATTACCCCCACCCCCCAAATAATGAATTTGAGGTCCTCACCTTCTCAGCGGACAAGGCTGAATGCTTTGCTTGCAGATTCTTGACCAATTCAAGACTGGATTCATCTGGAGTTTCTACACCCGACTTCCCACCTAGAACTGAATGACGTCCACATTACACACTCGCTGGTCTCTTAACATAATCTTAAAACTTGACCCTCACAAAGCAAGCGAAGGGGACGGAATCTCAATCATAGTCTTGAAGAAATGTGCCCCCGAACTCTCTTCTGTCCTTTCTAAGCTCTACAATTTCTGCCTATCTGCTTCCTGCCTGTGGGAAGTCTTCCTCTGTAGTTTCTATATTTAAGAATACCCTCAGACCCCGCAAATTACCACCCTATCAGCCTTCTTCCGATTTTTGGCAAAGGGTTTGAAGCCATTATCAACGCCAAGGTGGTTCAGCATCTCACAGCCCACAGGCTCCTCTCGGATAAACAGTATGGTTTCCGCTTCACCAGGTCTACTGCTGATATGTTAATGACCATCACCGAGAATATATACCAGGCTCTCGACAAGAATGGCGAAGCCCGAACCGTTGCCTTGAATATCTCCAAAGAGTTCAACAGAGTCTGGCATGCTGGCCTTCTATGCAAACTGCGGAGCTATGGTATAACTGGACATTTGTTTGACCTAATCCAGTCTTTCCTCTCTAACCGCACATTGAAGGTGATATTAAACGGACATGCCTCCCAGAATAACCATACGAACACAGGTGTCCCTCAAGGCTCTATCCTAGGTCCTATGTTCTTTCTGATCTACATTAATGATCTGCCTGATGCCATAAGATCCCAAGTAGGCATGTACGCCGATGACACCACAGTTTACTCTCGTCTTGATCAAAAATCTGGTGTGGGTGACAAAGCGAACCTCGCTGCTGAGCTTGAAAAGGACCTCCAATTCGTAGTAGACTGGGGTAAGAAATGGCTCATAAATTTTAATGCTTCCAAAACAAAGCTGCTATCAATTAACCATCATAGACAATCGTACCTACCTCCCATCATCATGGAACAGAGAGTAAAACACTATGCCTCCTTGGCCTCACACTCTCAACGGACATCAAGTGGAATGACTATATCGAATCCATTGCTATGAAAGTTGGTTCTCTGTGCAGGGCTCAGAAGTTTTTCCCATCTGAATCTATCCTGCACATATATAAATCTACCATCTGCCCATGTATTAAATACTGCTGCCACATCTGGTCAGGTGCCCCTGCTATTCTCCTCGGGGTTCTTGACAAAATACAATGGAGAATCTGTAATGTGATCGATACTGATTTGGCAGACTGGCTGCAGTCACTCGCTCACCGGCGTGATGTGGTTTCCCTGTGCCTCTTCTATAAATACTTTCACAGCTTCTGCTCTGATGAACTTAGATCACTGGTGCCCTCTAGGTACGAATTTGCACAAGATACTAGATTAGTAACTATGTCCCACTTTTTTTTTTACAGTGAAACCGATAAAATGTAACTGCAATTTCTACTCCAACAGCTTCTTTTCTCGGACTTCCTGCCTGTGAAATTCCCTTCCACATACTTGCTTCTGACAGCTACAATCCCCAGGAGTTTAAATGTAAGGTCAATTGACACCTCCTAACACACTAACTTGTATCCATTCTCCCAAACACTCTTCCCATCCCTCATCCCCAGTATTCTTAAAATTTAAATTTAGGGATTGAAAAATGATTGGAGGTACCTACATATATACTAAACAAAAATTGAAAAGCTCAATACAAATCTTCACTTTGCTTTTTTTTTTTAATAGAATTTTTTTTATTAATCATTTAATATCGTATTTCATGTGATGTTATCACTAAAAAGTCATGTGTTTCAAAGGTTGTGTTCCACTTAAGGGGAGGGGGACCATTTTTGACTGTTTTCAATTCTTTCATTCCACTCCTGTATTTGGTCTATACATTTCAACAGCTTTTGCAAATCATCTCTTCAAAATTTAAGTTGAATTTTTTTTTTAAATTCCTAGTAGCCTCGTTTTTCAAATTAATTATGAAAAAACAAAACATTCACTTAGGTTTCATACATTTATGTCAATTCTGCTCAACCATAATTAGCTCTTTTCAACTTACAACTAATTAATAAAAACATTAAATTCTACAAAAATGAATTTCACAAAATAAAATATGTGTTTGTGTGGGTGGGAGAGTACCAAGAAAAAAACATTTAGCATTTTCTAAAAGAGAAAAGTTTCTAAAATAATTTTAGTCACTTGTCAATAAGTCCTGATAATTATGATTTTATTAAAATTCGACAATTATTTGTTGATTTTTAGAAGAATTCCCAAATCAATGTTTTTCAAAGGTTATTCTGTTGTAATTTTACTGCAAATAAGACTTTCTAAAATTTTGGTTATTTTTGGCTTGGTCATCAATAAATAAATCTATGAACACCTCATAAACACATCCAACTCTGCAATCAATTTAAAAACTGAAAGTAATATTTATGTTCATTCAGAATTAAATTTTAAATCAATTAATCTTAAATTTCAGAAATTTATTTTGAGAATTTTTTTAATTTTGCTGTTTTGAGTTTTATGGACGATTTGAAATATAAAAAAAAAACAAAATTCAATATAAATCCGGTTTTAAATACAGCCACGTATTTTGCATATTGGAAATAATAAATTTAATCAATTTTAGTTTTGCAACTAAAACTAGTATATAAAAAGAAAGCTTCAAAATTTTTTCATTTTTAAAATGCACTTTAAAAACCGTAGCGGATCTATGCTTTTTTTTTGTTGTTTTTTTTTTGAGGTACCTAAAATGAATGAAAAACTGGCTAAAAAAAAAAAAAAAAAGTGAAATTCTTACTTTCGCTTTTAAAAAATGTAACCAAAACAATTTTAAATCACTTCTAAAATAAATGTCAGAAATCCAGAAATCTCAGTACTACTTAATTTATGAGACTAAATTTTCAAGGCATGAGAATTTATTCAATGAAAATATCTTTTTTGTTCTTTCAAGATCTATCCCATTATTTTGTAAAATGATTTAACTTACTTGTGTAAAAAACAAAAATCTACCGAGAAACTGCATAGAATTTTGGAGGGATATACTAACTGGTTTCTTTTTTTTTTTTTTTAATAAATGATCCATTTAAGGTCATATCAAAATAATTGATACTTAAGTTAAATATATTTTGAGAAGTCATTATAAAAATAAAATGGATCATTTCATAAAATAAACCAGTCAGTACACACAGAGATTCATTAGTAGTTCTGTTCAAAGAAAAATCATAAATTATTTAAATAGAGAAATATCCCTCAGTCATCACAAACTCACTTCAACTGAAAAATGCTATAATTCGACATAAAACTGGACACGACAACGATAATATTTTAAAATACGTTATTCATTTTAAGTATTTTTACTTCTTTAAATATCAATGCTGATATTAAACTAACGGTGTAGTTTAAAATATTCACGATGATTTTATGTTAATTATTTTCATTTTCTCTAAATCTGAAGTAAAACGGTAATTATGCAAGAAAAAAAAAAAAAAGAAGAAAGATTGTTTCGAAAAAGAGAATTAGCATCCATAGTTTCTATTTTATAAAAGCAAGAAAAAAGTTCTGGAATCTTCTCGCTTCGTCTTTTTGCCATGTGCGCGAAAGAAAAAAAAATCTCTTTACCTTGCCGGCCTTGATATTACCAAATTGAACCTTTCGGCCTGATTCACGCTTTGTGTTCTGGTCTAGAAAGAAAACATACATTGAAATATCAAACAATCGATTATTGAGAAATCATTTTAAAAACGAATATTAAAGAGCAATTTATTCCCGACTTACTAAGAACAATAATAGGAGCATTTCCACCGTACATGTTGGGCGTCGTTAAGAAATTTTTCAGAGAAAGCTGTCTCACTTCCGGTTGGGAGCTGTTATTACCTCAATCGGAAATTACAAGGGACCATTTATTAGATACGAGAATATATACTAATTTAATAAGAAACAAAAATACATCTTCAAATATGTTAATTTAATTACTTTTGTTAATGATAATATTGAAACTATAGTACAAGTAATCCCCATACAAATAATTATAGATAAGAAATATTAGATTAATTATTTTATTGTAGAAATTATTTCAAAACAATTTTAAGGAAATCTATATTTTCAAATGATTTTTTACACCTTAAAAAAAATAGTGATCTTGTTAATGGGTCTTCTTTAAGAATTTTTCACTTGTTACTGAAATTTTAAAAACAGTTTTTATGTTAATTTTCAACTAACAGATGTTATTGGTAATTTCTTTATAGTTGGTAATTTCTTTATAGTTGGTAATTTCTTTATAGTTAATTTTTTATTTCCATTTTTTATGGAAGACAATAAGATTTGGAAATGTTTAAATTTGTTATTTAACATTTAAATTTTTCATCAAGTGTTTTAATATTGGTTGTGTCTAATGCCTATCATCAGGATTTTTCAGAAAATCTTCAACAGCTTAAATGTTGCAGCCTCTAATTATAGAGTAAGCATCCAATTAAGAATTGTTGTTAGGATTAAAAGTTTACTTTATAAATAAGTTTTAAATGATAAGCTCCCACCAACTTGATACAATTATAATTTAACCACTGATTTGTTTCATAATTCAAATCTTAGCCTATAGGATACAAATTCTATGTCATTCCAACAAATGATGAAAACAAAAAAAGTAGAATTTCACACCCACAAAATTGGATCAGAATGACTGAAAACATTTTAATAAAAACCATACCAAGGCAAATTTCACAAGACAGTGTGAAAATTAAAATTCTGAATTCTGATTGGATAGAAAATAACAAATTAAACTATGAACCCTGTCAAATTTTCTTAACACCTAAAAAATGGGTATGCAGTTGGAGCCAATCACATTATAGTGGTTACTATGTTTTTCTTACCCACATTCTGTCCATGTCATTTACTCGTCTGCGATTGGGTAATAAATCACTACTGTTCTTGTATAGGACAATTTAGCAATCGCAGTCACATTTAATCTTTCGGCTCCGAAGCAGCTCTTTAATATGTGTGTGGTGATTGGTTAATTTTTAGCCAATCATATATTTTTTTATGTAAACTAAGTTTTTCTCGCACTTGATTGTTGAGCCACTCTCTTTCGCTATACAGCAAGTTAAGCAGTAGACCAACAGGCTGGCTAAAGGGCTAGATGTAAGTCTCTCTATTCATAACTTACCTAACGCACACACAGACACAGAACTTTGTCTTCTGTCTGAACATTTTCACCAAGAACTTTTGAACTCTTGACCAAAATTTGGATTACTTACAATTACATTCAAAATAATTGTAGTCTTCATCTTATTTATTCTTACATGAAAATCTTTCTAACAATTATAACAAACCTTTTCAGCACAAGAAAAAACTTTCTTCATTTAATTGATTTTACTGTGGTCAACAAACAGTTAAAGAGGAACAACTCTTTCTTCCTACTCTATGTATACTACTATTACATGCTTTGTTGTTTATTGGTTAAAAATTGGAGTTGTTGTCTTTATTTTTCTTGAATCGTATGTTGGATGAATCGTAATATAAAGTAAAGGACCTAAAAATCCTCTACAACATGATCTGATCTTGTGCAAACCCACTTACACATGAACATATAGATACAAACACAAAATCACATGTACAATGCCAATTGATCATTGGCTAATAAATCACTAATACATTTTCTGCAGGCAATTTACAAATCGCAGTAATATGACAATTTTGGAATCATTTTATTTTTAAGTTGTCAAATTTGTGCACTTTTGAGAGAAGTAGTTCACAGAAGCTTCCTGTAATCTCCTCAAAGCTTGCTCGCTGATTGGTTGATGTTGACCAATCAGATTGTTTGCACATGAAGAATAATTTTTACTGTGCAACAATCTGGAGTCTTTAGTCGCCTATTTAAGCCAAGATTTTTCTCATCTCAATTAGTGAGACGTCAACTGCTAAACAAATTTACAACAGTTGGAACTCCAGTTCTAACCATGCACCAACTTTCTCACTCACACACACACACCCACATGCTGATGATACTTATAAACCTTCAGTAAAATCTTCTTTCAACACAACAATACTTTTCAACAGTAATATCACAAGAACAATCATATCATGAAACACTCATGAACATTTATCCTGTGAACTTTAGCCAAATAATTATTTTTCACTGAACTCTTAAATTGCAGTCAAAGAGAGGCAACTCCTGACTAATTCAATATTTCTTACTTAAATGCATGTTTCCTTTCACATTGTTGTTTGATAGTGTACATCTTGTTAATATACATATATTTTATATGCAACAATGTCTTTTGGTTATTCTTCATGAGTCCTCTTTTCTTATCAAAGTTAAATTAATGTGGTGAAGTCCACCACATACTGATCTATGTTTATTGACTGGCTATAACAGTCTGATGGGAGAGGGATCTGATAAGGACATTGCCACAATGTAAGGGAGAAATTTCAAGATGCCAAGCCTGACGTGTCTTGTCGACATACATTTGTTCTTCTTCTCCTTCCAATTTTCCTTTCTTTGTCTTCCCTCACTTGCCATCAAAGAAACAACAACAGCAAGACATTTTCAACTGACTTTAAAACAATTTAATGCTGATAAGCACCATTTTCCTTTATTGCTTTACCTTCCTTTTTCACTTTTCTACTGTCCATAAAAGAAAGAAAGGAATGCAGACTTTATTAGCACTTTGTTAATTCTGCATAAACACATTCTGCTACTTACAACTACGAGCTCTTGATTCCTTTAATTATGTACTATATTTTCTTTTTGAACATTTATTTTCTACAAATCTGATGTTATTCTTTTCTGTTAATAAAATTTCACATATTTTACAAACAAAACACTTATTTTTTCAACCTTCAACCTTCTGATACATTTAAATGCAGGTATTGTCAGCTATGTTTTGAAGTGGCCTTGTACCAGACATGGCTTACCTTCTCTACAAGGTATTCCAGATTAAATAGAAAAGAAAAACTTGCAAATTAAAATTAACAGCAATTTGATGAGGAACAAAAATGAAACAACAATAAAAGAAAGCTGCAGTTAATTAATTGAAATTTTGTTTTGAACAGCAGATGGTTTTATTACCTACTTCCAAGAATAACCTGTTAACTTTTCATGTGGCACTTTTCATTGATTTTGTGGTGAATACAGAATTAAAAGTAATTCTATTCTTTTCACTTTTTACAAATTTAAAAATCTTGTATGAAATCTAATTTTGACAAATATGAAAAAGGACTGACCCTGTACTAAAAGATTCACAATTTAATGTTAAGTTAGTTTTCTAACCAATAAAAGGAAACAATTTGCAATACTGAGAGAGAAGTTACCAAGCCAATATGAAAAAGTCTTTCCATATAAAAAGAAAGTCAAATCAGTCAGAGATGAAAGTGAGATTAGACACAGCCAAGATGTGATAAAAGAAACTTCAAGCCATTAACCCGTACATAATGTACATTCATTCTCCTTCTCCTTCTCGAATGGTATTTTCCTTTATCTCTCTTCTTTATCTTCACCATTCTTGCCATCAACAAATAAGACAACGACAACAACAATAACAACAAGATACTTCAACTGACTTCTAAAAACTAACATTCAATAAGTACAATTTTCCTTTATTGTTATGGCTATTATTGCTTGGTTGATTCTTTCGCTTCAACATCCAAAACTTGTTGAATGGCTTTCGCCGCTGAAATAAATTGGCAAAGAGAAAAGGAAAGATACAGAGACACTAGAGGGACAGTTTGGACACTGATTTTATTTTTGGTTCCAATGACCTCTTGTTGGAGAAATTCCTTCCCGAACAGCTTGGCACATCTTTACCATCCAAAGTCCAACAGAGAAAAAGATTGAGTTTATTTTTGGCACCAGGAGGCCTTTCTTTTTTGTGCATGCGTGAATTGTCTTTCCTGTCAGAGGACTCCTGGGAGATTTTTATTTTTATTTTATTTTGTAGTTTTTATTTTATTTCATCTTTTTATTTAATCCCTCCATTGCTTTACCTTCCTTTTCACTATCTTGCTGGCCATAAAAAAGGAAAAGAACACAGACTTTATTAGTACCCTGTTAATTCTGCATAAACACATTCTGATACTTACAACTGGAATTCTGGATACACTTAACTACATACTAAATTTTCTCTTTGAACATTTAACTCGTACAAAGTGATGTTATTCTGTTCTGTTAATAAAATTCTACTTTAACATCCACATGAAATACTTTAATTCTTCCAACCTTCTGATGATTCTGATCTTAAGTTGTTGGGAGTTCGGTTATGTTAGACACAAGGCCAATCTAATAAGCATGATCAAGATCCTGTAATTTAAAACATTTTCTTCATAGTTACTTCCTAGTTTAATATAACTATCTACAGCATATTTAATCTATGAAAATTGTAAAAAATTATGTTGAGTACCGAAAAAATAAATCGCGTAGTAATTTCTTCATAGACTTTTCAGTTCATTAAAGGAAGTAGTCAGTCAGCTTTTTGAAATGAAACTTTTAGTGTAGATTACGTAAAAAATTTAAAGTAAAATTGACATCAACTAAACAGTAAACACTTTGATTTTTTCTTCCTATTCATGAAGTCTTTTTTTTATTCCTACATCGAATTTAGTTTGTTCTATTCCTGTTTTAAGATTAAACATTTTAATCATTAATTTTATAATTTCAGTATTTTTCACATAAAGAATATTTCAAAAATAAGAACGGAACTATTTGAATTACTTCCCTTTACACATGCAACACTTTTAAGTTTTTGTATATAATGATAGTTTTGAATATTAAGAAACAATATTGTTTATTTCCCCTTTTCTTTGTCACTTAAAAAAAATTAGATGCTTTTTAGAGTGGTCACCGTTTTTACCACTTCCGGTATCTCTTAACCCAAGGAAACCGACTAGTCATGACTCAAAGGATGTGGTTTGTAGTTTAAACTCTCTGATGTTATGCTCATTGGTTGATTATAATCGGTTTGTAGCTTTGTTAACTTTCTCTTCACATTTGTATAACTCATTTCTGTTATTATTTGAACATTTGTTTAATGTAGCCTTATTTCATATGTTTATTTTTACGTTATACGTTTTTTTTGTATTTCTCTCCGTGTGACCCTTTTCGACAGGTGTTCGTAACACTCAACAATGATAAACAAACACTGTTGCAAAATTAAACTTTCTTGTAATTTCCTTTTCCGTGAACTCCCTACAACATTGGAATGTATTCTCCTCGTAAACTTTATTCATGTAACTGGCTACCATTTTTTTTTTTTTTTTTTTAAATTTTTTTAACATAGTCTCAGATCTATCGTAGTCGTTCAAGACTCCGGTTGCTTTTGGTCATTTTCTGTTCTGTTAGTGTTGCCCTTGTTTTGTTTGTATATTCAGATTAACTAGTCTTATCATTAATTTGGTAAATTTTAGTTTTAGGTCCCGAAGGCTTTTATCCTTTCAAATTTTTCCAAAATATCCTTATTTCCGTGCAAATGATTAAATGTACATGCTGAACTCCAGGCAACAAATAAATAGATAGAAACCTACCTTTTTTGACGTTAACGACCAGAAAAAAAAAAATCGAACTTCTTCTCGCTCTTTTTGTCACCCACAACCATTTCAATCAGAAGACATTCGCTGCTGAATCACTTTAGGCGTAGGAAGCTAATTTCGGCCTTTTTACTTTCTTTACTAAATTACTACGCTATTTTTTCTTTTTTTTTTTTTTGGTACTTAATTTCAGAAGAAAGTTAACTTTCAAATATATGAAAATACATATAAATTATAAATAACAAAAAGAACAAAATAAGTAGTTACAGTAAAGCATTTTTTATATACTTAGCATTGAAAATAAAACAATACATCATTTTAAGAAAATGCAGTAGTTTTCAGAAAGTTGTGTGTATTTACATGTTTTTTTTTCAGGTGAAAGTTAACTTTCAAATATGTGAAAATAAGTGATCAGTGTATTTTTACTTAGCCTTAAAGTTAATTTTCTTAAAAAAAAAATCTATATTTTCATATATTTGAAAGTTAACTTTCATCTGAAAAAATTAAGTAAAACTACAATTATACAATTATCACTCATTTTCATATATTTGAAAGTTAACTTTCTTCTCAAATTAAGCACACGCAACTTTTTGCTGAAATTGAGTACCGAAAAAATAAATCGCGTAGTAATTTCTTCATAGACTTTTCAGTTCATTAAAGGAAGTAGTCAGTCAGTTAAGTGTCATATGTGAAACACGCTTGGTCGATCATGTCTCAAAAGAGACATGACTGACTGGGCATATGATTATCCCACAGTAGGTTGCCATTACTTTCTGTGGTAGATTGGTTGTCAGCCAAGGCTATAGAATCCAATCTGTCCTGTTATTTAGCCCATAACTGGAAGGAAAAGACGGATTAATACCTTTCCCAAGGGTATTTGTGTGTAAGTGAATGCAATGAATTCAACTGGAATTTGAACTCAGCTCCCTGATTTCTCGTTCCGAGCCAATATCCACTGCACCACAATAAAGGAAATAAATAGGCCAAAATTAGCTTCCTACGCCTAAAGTGATTCAGCAGCAAATGTCTTGATTGAGATGGTTGTGGGTGACAAAAAGTGCGAGAAGTTCAATTTTTTTTTTTTTTTTTGTCGTTAACATAAAAAAAGGTAGGTTTCTTCAATATGTAATTATTGATGGGAGTTCAGCATATAAATTTGCACAGAAATAAGGCTATTTTGAAAAAATCTGAAGGAATAAAAGCCTTTGGGACCTAAAACCAAAATTTACTATTAATTTTACATTAAATTTGCTAATTTTCTAAAAATAATGTGTCACAGATGTATATTTTATTTTTGCAAGATTTTAAAACCAAGAATTAACTTTTGTTTACAAATATGTCAATTGCTCAAAAATGGCTGAAAAATTGAATAAAAACATCTCAATTTTAGATTCCAATCAATAGAATTTCTGTTTGAAATACACCATAGTATTTTACTTTTACTTACTGAAAATAGTAAATTTAATCATTTAGCTTTCAATTAAAGCTAAAAATAAAAGTTTGAGGAAACTTTCTTTTTAATTCAATTTAAAAGTTATCGAAAATCGCTGAAAAAACAGCATCCATAGCATGAATCAAAAAGTCCCTATGCTTCATTTTTATTCAGTTTTGGGCTCAAACTAAATAAAAACAATGTTTTTTTTTTTTTGTTTTGTTTTTTTCTATCAAAATGTTTATTATTAAGAGGAAATATCAAAGTAATTTTAATCCTTTCTAACACATTCGAATTTTTGGTAAAATGTCTTGTTTTGATGTTCGTTTGCGGGTAACAAAATAGTTATGAGAGTGTACAATGAATATATCGGATAATGTATTAACTCTATTTTTTTTCCAGTGAAAAAGGCATTAACTTGGAGATTCTTGCAAAAATAAAATAATTGTCAGATTTTAATGAAACTTTCAGGACTTACTCACAAATGATTGAAATTATTTTTTTTTTTTTTTAAATCTTGGCAAAAATGTGTAATATATATTATAATTATATTTTTACATCTGTTTCCTACCTTCGACGTAAATTTATGAAATTTCAAATTAAATTTTGTTGGGAAAATTGGTTTTATTAGTTAAACATAGAACGCAATGCCGTACTGATGAGTTGTTATAGGATACAAATCCTATACTATACATCAACCAGCTAAAAAAAACACAAAATAATGTGCACACCCGCAAAATGTGGATCCAAATTGCTAAAAGCAATACTGTGGATCTTGATTGGTCATCAAATTGCAAAATTCAAAATACATCAGAAACTGCTTTTCCACAGCTAAAGAAAAAAAATTTCCTCGCCAGAGCCATCCCATGTGACCAGAAATTCATATTTAAGGATGTCCCCCTGACAAAGTCAGTCAAGAGGGTCACTCAGAGACAGCAGTTCCTTTGATCACTCAAGCAAGCAGTCAATCCAAGTGTCAGATACACACAATCTATAGGCACCTGCAACAAAGAGACCAATGCAGACAAACCAATTCTTTGCTGCTCACTCAACCGTTAGGAACAGAAAGAAGAGAGAAAATACCTGCAACTTTTACCACCAATTACTATTATCTCTCTCTTTCCCCTCGGGAATTCACATTCACACTCCTTTTCAACACAATTTGAAAAACACTTTCCTTTTCCACCTACTTAACAGCTGATACATAAAAAGGAAAAAAAACATTGTGCTACTACTCTGTGTAATTACAGACTCAAAACCAACACTTTCATACTCAACCAACTTTCGTTCAAATACAACAGACACTTTTATATTCAACAAATGTTCACCACGCTAATATAAAAGACGCTTTTCTATCCACCAAAAAGATACACTAAATTGTACACACTGTTAACATATATTGTCAAATACAAAATTTTCATATTTTTATACAGCATTTCTTATTGCATTGTCTTTTCTCAAAATTTGTGTTGTATTTTTGTGGACTGGATAGCCCGCATTAAAACCACCTTTCAATCTGGAACTCCACACTATGAAACAGATCTGTCTGTGAATGACTATATATATAGTTTTTTTTTTTTTTTTCAAGCATTTGCCTTTAATAATAAAATTTTAAAAGAATTGTTTTTATTTTTTTATTATAATAATTTATAAAGTTTCAAAAATATTAAAATACTTCAAAGATTTGTTAGCATTAGGTTATTAAGTGAAAACTATATTTACTAATCAAAAATTGTAAAGTTTAATACAAATTAATGCACCCCCACCACTTTTATAAGCTTCAAAAATTTATAAAACTGATCAGTCTCTGATTTTGACAAGATTTGATCTTCAGCACTTTTCCCTTTGCATTTTCTTTTTCATCTAGCTTTTTAAAGACACATAGACCAGTTTGAAAGAAAAACAAACAAAATTCAACAACTAGATAAATAGAAACAGACATAACTTTAGAGAGCTGAAGGAAGATAATAATTAGAAGTAATGTCCTCCAACTTGATATGTAGATACATAGGCAGTCAGTGATTTATGGCCAAGTGAAAGAATTGGTCAGTAATTATGCTTCTTGAGTTTGCCTTCCAACCTCAGAAAAATCTCAGTCCTTAAGTGGACCCCTCCCCCCATTTCAGAGTTCCACAATTGAAATTGATAAAATTGTTCAATTTTTTTTTTGTCCTGTAAGGGGAAGAAATTGTAAAAAATAACATTTTAATCTATACTCAGAAATTATCATGCAAAAAATCTTAAAATCCACAAAGAAAAAATTTAAAATTATTTTAAAAATATGATGGCTAGGTGATTTGTATTAAGCTTTTCAATTTTTGATTAGTAAATATAGTCTTCACTTAATAACTTACAAACCTAACATTTACAGGTCTTTGAAATATTTTAAAAATTTTATAAATGATTATAATTAAAAAACAAAAATTAAAACAATTCTTTTAAAATTTGATTATTAATTAAAAAATATTTTTTTCTTCGTACTAAAATTCCTTAATTTATATTATTTATTAAAGCAATTAAAAGCTTATCTAATTAGTATCATAGGTTTATTACATTTTTTATTTTACTATTGGGATCAGATTCTTGGAAAGAGGGGTCAAATGGTTGAAAAAATAAAAGATGATTTACATTCCTAAATGAGTTCTGCATTTAACTAATAAAACCAATTATGCCTACAAAATTTGATTTCATGAATTTACATGGAGGGTGAGGGTAATAGATGTAAAAAAAAAAGATTTTCTAAAAATATTGATTTAAAAAATAATTTAATTCATTTGTGAATAAGTCCTGAAAGTTTCATTAAAATCTGACAATTATTTGATTTTTGCCAGAATTTTCAAATTAATGTGTTTGTCACTGGAAAAAAAAAGTGAGTTATATTACATTTTCCATTGTAACCTCTCATAGCAATTTAGCTCTCTGCTAATGAAGACAAAAACAATATTTTTACCAAAATTTCAACTGTCTTAAAAAGGATTAAGAAATTATTAAAAGTAATGAAAAGTTCCTTAGATCTTTCCGCTTGATAATAACAAAAACATTTTGCTGGAAAAAGTTTGTTTTTACAGCAATTTAGTAGACGTACCTATTTAAATAAATTTATTTCTCTTCTAGTTGTATCCTTTTGGTTCTTAATATAAAAAATTTAAGCTGCTTGAGCATGTATCATCTGCTTTTTCTGGGATAAAGAAAACTCTGCATTGAACTCTTGATTTGTGGGGAAAACAGCTGTGTTTTTTTTTTCCCAAGCTCCAACAAGTGGATTCAGAGCCTACCTTGTGATAATAAAAGGGGACCCAAGGTGTTAATTTGAGGTGTCAACAAACATCTGCTGCTAGAACCCAGGTCACTCCAGTCTCGAAAGAAAAACAATAAATTTGGCAACCACCAACTGAGAATTGATAAGAGCGTGAAAGTTGCTCCCACATCAAGAAAAATCTTCGGCTGATTGTTCTATTCTTTGCAGTTTGCACAAATTTGTACCAATTCAGAGAAGTATTTTCTCCTTTTCTATGTTTAGTTTTTTTTTTTTTTTTTTTTTTTTTGAGGACCATATGCAAATTTGTAATTTTTATTGTAAAAAGGCATAATTAATTTGCCTTGATTATTTTTTACATACATGTTATTGGCCATCATTTGACACACAATGCACTTAATTTGTGTAATTCAGTCAGTGTGTTAACAATAAATTTATCATTTGTTCTTAAATTCGGCTTGTGTTGTCTTTGCATGCCCACATAAATTATTGCATCGAACATCACCCCCCATCAATATAAATTCCACCTGCCAGTGTATGGACCTCATTTTCAGACTTCTGTTCTGAGAGGCCAAACTACATTACCTTTCTCTTCCTTCCGTTTTAACAATGGCAAACAACTCCTCTTATCCATCAAGGTTTCATGCCTCCTGCTACTCTCAGACTTTGAACAGACCATCTTCTACAGTGACAACAGTAGAAGATTCTCTGTAAATCCTGAAGTAACCAAGGCATGCCTTTTGTTCACCAAAAAGGAATTAAAAAAACAGGATGGAGTTAGAAAGGTTGCAGATTGAGAAAAAAAAATCATCTGCTGAGGATTTAAACAACAGGCTCAGCTGCAACCAGCTGACCTTGGTTCACACATCCAAGAATACTTAACGGCCTATGTGTTTTGTAACCAAGAAATTGACCAGACTATCAAAAAGAAGGTCTGTTTAAATGTGACAAATGGCCCAGCAAGAGCTCATCACAACTAGATTACCAAAATTCAATGACAAACCAGAAGATTACAGAGCCTGATAGCAGTTCTTCCAGATTAGCTCTAAAGAACTTTGTCTCATTTACAGTGAGGAAATAGAAATCCTCATAAAATGTCTTGGTGAAGAATCTGCCATACAAGCAAAATGAACAAGGTTCATATATTTAGATAACCCAGAGAAAGGCCTCATGAGAGTGTGAAGTAGGCTCAAGTTGTTTCATGGTATCCCTGACATGATAGGGGATGCATTCTTTAATCTAGTCGGTAGCTTCCCAAATTATCTAGTAGAGATTTCCTTAAGCAAAAAGAGTTTCTGCAACATTCTTACACTGCTAAAGGAGATGAATATATTTTTGGAGGTCATTGGGTACAGCCTGAAGGATCAACCCTTCAAGTACAAAAGTTTCTCTTCAGTCTCCAAGACATGCAATCGTTCTTGGGTAGCAGCAACAATTAACAACTTGCTCTTTTCCTTCTCTCCTCAATCCTCACAGATTTTGTTGAACAACAAATTAGGATTAGGAATGATCTCTGCTTCAATCTCTCACATCACACACAAGACTTCTTGTCAGGAATGCTCAGTACACAACACCAAAGTATCTATTAAGCCTCACAAACCACTCTACCGAGGAAAGTTACAGCAACCTGTTGCAAGAAAATATTCTTCCCAGTCACGTCTCTTTTGAGATATGATTGCCCAAACATGCATCACGTTTGGCATAAGTGAATGTAGTACTCACTGATTTTTCATTTAGAAATTAGTTATTTCTGTAACCTAGATTTCAACCTTTTAGTATCTTCAGGCAATTTACAATATGTATTTATAGATACGTAGATCCTTTATTTTAAATGTTTATCCTATTGAATAATGTCGTAGATTTTTCTTGGGAAAATGGCCAACTGTTTCAAAGAAAAAAAAAAAAATAATTTACATATTCCAAGGAGTCTTGCTAAGAAGGAAGACTGGGGTATTTTGAATCAGCTCATCTGCCAATTTACCTATTTTTGCAGTTGTTAAATTTTTCCTGATGTTACTACTGGGGCTATCGACTGTAGTATGAGCAGGGTTAGGGTTATCTTGTGAGAGAACAGTAGCAGTCACTTTCTCACTTGTGTCCATGACAAACATTATTTGTTTTTGGGAATCAGGAACTTTTATTATTGGTTTGTTCCTCAGAATATTCTTTAGTGTTTCAAAAGTGTCCACTTTAATTCATTGTGTGCACTGTTTTTGTTTGTGTTTTATTTTTTTTTTTTGCGTAATTTTGCAAATAGTTCTATAATGTCATTGTATCTTGGTTTATATTTACTATAAAAATTTATCAGGCCCCAAAGAGGGTTCTAATTTATTTTTATTTGTTGGAGCATCTATTTCTGTTATTTTCTATCATCAGGTGATATGCCTTCTTTTGATATTTGAGATCCTAAATATGATATCTTACAGTCAAAATTACATTTCTTGTTGTTTATGGTCAAGCCTGCCTTTTTTAATCTCGTCAAAATTTTCTCTGTTTTATATTTTAACTCTTCTTTAGTTCTTGTCCTTACACCTATATCCTTCTGGTATACTATATTTTTCATTTTTCTTAATAAAACTCTTTCAATTGCTTTTTGAAAAATATGGCTGGAAGTTTTTATCCCAAATGGTAGAAGTTTCCATCTTAATAAGCCTATATATATATAGGGGTTTATCATGGTTATTACCTTGAATTTCTCATCAATTTCTATTTGTATGCTGACTTGAGATCAGTTTTTGCTAGCTCATGGCTCGCAGTTATTTGGCAACAGAAACATGTCTGAACATATCTGGTGATTTGCCCCTATCTTATAATCACCACATGTCCTTAAATCTTCATCAGCTTCCTTTATCACTCTTATCAGTGACACTCAATTCCTACCACCTTGAGTTACTCTTTTTGTATCATTTTGTTTAATTTTGCTACTACCAAAAGTAGGATATGAACTGGAACTTTTGACTCTATATAAATTTGGGTGATAGTTCTCTTTTAGTTGAATGCTTGCTTTATAGCCTTTCAACAATCCTACTGCATTTCCTTCTGCTTCCATGGAATTGATTAGTCTCGCTATGTTTACTTTTAATACATCAGTCCTTAATAATGTGATATTTTTTGCATGCTACAACTGTAATGGGAATTGTTTACAAAACACTTGTTGGTTTCAAAATTACCTTGAAATGTGCCCATTGTTTTTATGGTTGTTCCATCAAATTGCTTTACTTGTATGCTGCTTTTTCTTCATTTTGGTCGTCCTACTTTTATCCAGAAATTCTTTTTCGGTATCAGCATAATTTCACTGGCCATTTATCTTTATTTTTTTCTCTACCTCTGTTTTGTGTACTCATTGTAAACACTCCAACTTCTTTCTCTTCAGAGGAGATTTGAACAGTTTTCCCTACTTGCATATGTTCTGAAAATGAACTTTTTTGTTGCTGTTTGAGCATATTTTTCCCTAAGCTGGACATTTATACTTGTCTCTCATATGACATTTTCCACAATATTTACATTTAATTATAGATTTGGTAGTGCTTGTTCTATATGTCTCAAATTCTTCTTTTAGTTGCTTAAATTCTCTAATTGTTGCAAAAACTCAACACTAGCTTCCAAACTCATTCAGTTCTTCTGCAGACATCCATGTGCTCCCAATTTTACAATACTTTACTTGTTCTTTCAATCTATTCAAGTATTTCATTATGAACTCCTGTTGATATTGTCTAATGTAAAAAAACTTGGTTCTTTCTGCTATTACCAATCTATTTTTGGTTTTATGTTCTTTTTTTATGACTTTCATGATTTGCTCAAATATCATTTCTTCTAACTCGCTTGGATAACACATTGTTGAAATTTTTTTTTCACAGTTTCACATGCGACAGTAACAAGAAATAGATTATCTCAGTTTTGCCTCCATGAGTCTTTTAATTTCTCTACTCTTGCAAAAGTTCTCATCCATGTTTCTACATATTCAGGGTTGTCTAGTGAAATCATAGATCCTATCATCAACATCATTGTTATGTTTCTCATATCAATGTGAGTACTACAGCTCTGCATGTCCTCTGTGATGATAGGCTATTTTCTGTCCTACTTTTCCAAGTACTTTCTATATATACAGGTCTCTTCATTTGCATATGATACTACACACTGAATGCTTTTTGGACTACAAAAGGATGACTATAGTGCTCATTTAACATATCTCAGACCTGAGTTTATGTCACAGTATCACTTCTAAAAAATGTTCCTTGCAGCACCAAACATACTTACATATTTTTAAAATAACACACCCTGCATGCCGAGTTTGTGCAGCTGGCTTCTATCAAGGTTGTAAAACAAGTGCTCCATCCAGAAAACTTCAGTAAATCTCCATCAAACATGAATGGTTTTGGTGCTGGAAGTCTTGTAATCATCAAAAATTCCCTTAGTCTCGAGTTTTCATTTGAAATCACATCTGGTTTATTTTCTACACAAAGGGGAGCTAAAGGGTCCTGAGAGATCCCATTTCATTTAGTGTCACACTATAACAATGGATTAGAAGTAAGCTTGGCCTCATGGTTTTTTAGCAGTATTCCTTAAGTTTAATGTTCTGCCTTTAAATTTACCTATAAGAACATGAATTTCTTTTCCTCTGAAGTCCAACATTTTTTCAGTTGGGTGTTTTGCTCACTTGGAAAGTCTAATATGTTATTCAGCTTGAGTCAGACAGGTTTTTATGATCTGACTTATATATCCATAAGATGACATGGGTTTCAAACTGGGGATATTTGGAAGCTTGACAGGAACCATAACAAAAGCAAATGCTAGAAACAACAATCACTGGAGTTGTCAGGAATCCACCCCATTGTGTTTATAAGGGATTAACAAAATGAAAGCAAGGTTGTTCCAATTCACACTAACCATGCTTGCAACTTACACCTACATTTCACTGATATTTGCCAAGAGCAAACACTTTCTAATAGTTCTAATGTTCATCCTGAGCTGATACCCAAAGAATCTCTCCATCCTCATCACCCACACTGCCATGGCTAGCAGCATAAAAAACAGCATTCTTAAATTTTTTTAATGAAAGTAATAAATTTAATGAAAAATTTACACTTAATCATGATTCAAATAAGAAACTATATTTTTTATGAGATTTATTAATTTATCTCATACTCCCCACTCATTCACACACACCACCTCAACCAAGAAAGTTTCTGGTAAGGTGACATTGATGTGCATTTTATGCCACCTACACATCTTAATGAAAGAAGGACAATTTAAGTGAAAAGTATTTGAAAGAATAACATCAGATGATTAATGCAGGTGCATATTTAACATTACAAAAAATATTGGCTTCCTTACTCTGTACTAACACATGCAGGTAAATTTCTTTTTTGTGAAGCTTTTTTTATCCTGGTTAAATTTTATTTGAACAGGGAACTAAATGTTAAATACAAATGCTTCGACTTGTTAAAACGTTTTGTACACGTAGTTCTAACAAAGGAAGGAAAGTGTGACACTGAGATCTGGAGACTTATTTTAATGGCCAAATACACATTTCAAAAGCTAAGCAAAGTATTAAGAGACAGGAAAATTTTGTTGGAAATAACAAAGAAAAAAGTTATGTAACTCCTGGATTCTTTCTGTTCATAGTTTTGAGGGTCATAATTAGTTTGCAAACCCAGATGGCAAATTGTAGGTGTCACATAGATATGGAGCCCAGATTTATTCAAACTACACAGTGAGGTGATCCTGAGAGAATTAGAAGGCCTACCAGGATTCATTATTGGCAGCTACAATCTTAACAACACAAGACATGCAGATGACAGTGCTGTTAGCAGATACAGAAAGGAACCTACAATACCTCCTATAGAAAGTAGTGAAGGAAAGCAAAAAGAAATGACTAAATATCAATTGCATGAAGATAGAATGCTTGGTTACTACCCAAATTATAAATTGGAAATACCAACATCAAACAAATACAACAATTTAAATATCTGGGAAATGTTTTAACAGATGATGGAAAGTTCAACACTGAAATTTGAAGGTACATCAGGATAGTAAAAGATGTCTTCCAAAGCCTAAGTACAGTATTGAGAAACTGAAAAGTTTTGTTAGAAACAAAGAAAATAGTACTGAACTGTTATACTACTGTTTCTTTAGACAGAGATGTTGTGTGTCTTAATGTTGGCAATGAAAATCAGAGATGACATTTCAAATTACAAAAATTCCTGCTATATTGGAGCATCAAAGGCCTGCTGAAGTTTATTTGAATTTCCAATTCAGCAAAGGAGCCTGCTGTTGAATTCTTGTCTATGCACTTTCCAGATCAACAGATGATAGTGTGTAATCTGAATCCTGCACAAGAGACTTTAGCACAAAATAGATCGATCAAATTGACAACATATTTCAAGATGAATGAAGAGGATTCCCTGTATATACTCTATTGTGACTTTCCACAGCATTATACTTGATGTAACAATAATAAAAGTAGAGAAGAGTTAGACAAAGTTAAGATATTCCAGAAGCTATTAGTAGATTGTACACAGTACATTCATCACAAGGGGAGCTATTTTATCTTAGACTATTAATTCAACATAATACAGGAATGATAAGCTTTGAAAATTTACTCACAATTAAGTGTTGTTTGCAAAATTTTAAGCACCCATGTCAAATGATGAATCTATTAAAAAATGATCAAGAATAGGAACTTTCTCTAAATGAAGTAAGAACAACGTTCAGCAAATGAGTTACAAAATTTGTCTGTCTATATTATTCAGGTTTCCTCTTCGTACAGACTAGAATACATGTTTTGGGAAGATTACTTCTATCAAATGAGAAAACAATTTTTCTCGTGAGGCAGTTTTGAAAATTGCACCGAGTGAAATGCTGTGTGAATCGGATCATCACTTGGGTCAGCATGACTGTAGTACAATATCTTTTGGCTTGCCTGCTGCTAATCATTATCTCAGAATGAATAAGGTTCTAATTCATGAAAATCAGATGGATCCAAATGCCAAAGAATATTTTACTCCAAACATCCATATGCTAAATAATGATGAGAGAATCATTTTTTCAAATATTCAACAGAAAATTAATAAAAATGAAGGTGGTTTGGTATTTATTGATGCACCCAGTAGCACGAACAAAACTTTTCATCTTAATATATTATTGTTGTATAGGCACAAAAATAAACAACTAGCTATTGCGACAGCATCATTGGGCATTGCTGCAACATTATTAAAACTAGGTCACACAGTTTGCTCCTGATACAGGTAAACTGTAATTCATATCCATGATATCTCTTCTTGATGTCACTGGTCATTTGCTTCATGATGTATGCTTAATAGTTTGGAATGAAATGTGTCATCGTTATCTACTTGAAGTACAAAACAAAAAACTTAAGGATATAATGAACAATGACTTTATCTTTGATGACAAATTGATCATTTTAGGTGGAGATTTCTATGAAATTCTTCCAGTGGTTCAAAATATACAAAGGTCTTCTGATTGAAGCATATTTGAAAAATTGGTAATTTGGCACAAATGTGAAGTACTTCATCTCACTACTAATATGAAAGTACAAAACTGTCTCAGCAATAATAACACTACATCTCAAGCTTGCCTTGCATATCATTCTGTTTGATGAGGGAAGAATCTTCAATATTCAAAGACAAGTATATGATGATTTAATTGAGATTCCTCAGCATTTTCAAGTCAACAGTAAGGAGGATTTGATCAACCATATCCAATGGTTGTCATCATGAGCAATATTAACTGCAAAGAATGAAGTTGATAATCTAAATAACTAGATAATCCAGAAACTTCCAGGTGAAACATTGTAACCATAAAAGGTTACTGTGTGAGTAATTACCAAAACTGAGGTTTGGAATAATAGTATATCAACAAATAAATACAAGACTCACATACTGCATGAAGTAGATACACTGCTAGTAACAGCTACTCAGTGACTAACAGTGTATCACTCTACTCTGCTACAAATAGTGTCCACTCATGTAAGAGGATAGGAACACTCCATTCCTGTATACAGGTAGATACACAATAAACACATACTCTGAGTAGTATTGATTCCATAGCAGATGATCAACAGTCTGCACTCTATCCACCTGAATTTCAAAAAAAGTGGCAAGGCAGAAACGCCACTGATGTGCAGGGGGTTACATAAATGTAAAAAGATTAATTAGAAAGGAACAATAGAAAGCTGAGAAAGCAGGTGCAATGACAGATACAGGGGAGAGGAGAGAGCTAGAGTCCAGTGGTTAGTAGATGAGTATTAACTTTGCATTTAAATTTCTGGAGGTTGTAGCCATCAGGAAAGCAAGAATACGGGAGTGAGTTCCACAGGCGGGAAGTGCGAGAGAGGAAGCTGCAGGAGTAGAATTGCCAGTCTGGTTGCACGGGTAAACACCTGTTGAGGAGACATCAGTGACTTAAGCTCATCCAAGCAGAAGCCATGAAAGTATTTATAGAAGAGACAGAGGGAGGCCACATTTCGACGATGGGAAAGTGGCTGCAGTCGAGTTGCCAGATCAGTACCTATCACATTACAGACTCTCCTTTGGAGCTTGTCAAGAACACTGAGGAGAACGGCAGGGGCACCTGCCCATAAATGGCAGCAGTCTTTTGTCCCTATAATGTTGCTTAGAAACTTACAGAGAAATGATCACTGCAAGTAAAATAACTGGTGTTAATGCAGGTTACACACTTTTGATTCCCCACTTTATTCAGTAACCATCTGATATTGATTTGGCCTTGACTCTGAAAAGTCACCAATTTTCAATGAGGCCTGCTTTTGCTATGTCTATAAACAAAAGTCAAAAACAGCCTTTCTATGTGCAGCATCTACATGTCCACACCCATATTTACTCATGGCCTGTTATGTGTCACTCTTAGTATAGTTGGGGATCTAGTGAATCTTAAGATATTTGCTAATGAAAAAGAATTTGCCAGATCAGGAACAAATAGAAGCCATAATGAAAATGGAAGAACACTTAGTCAAAATGTTGTCTATACAGAAATAGTATAAATATTGTTAAGCTGCCTATGTAAAAAGTACAGATTTGCTTTTTTTTATTTTGGATTTTGCAAAGTATGTGCATAAATAAGAATATGTAAATATATTATCAGATTATATCTTTTGTGTATTTATCTCACAACAGTTTATTTAAATTGATGTATTATTCTAAACATAGCATTGGGTTTTCCTTATTGATGGGTCATGTGCTATTATGAATAATATAAACTTCTTTTCTATATTCAAAACTGAGTCAATGTTAAAATACATTGGAATTCTATAGTTTCTGAAAAGGGTACATTATGAAGAAAGAGGACTTGGGAAATTTGATACTCAGACAGATGAAAAGAACACATAATCTACCAAGTGAGCTTGAGTAAATGGATGGCAGAACAAGGTTTAAGAGAGATAACAAAAAGACAAAATTTAATTAGAGCTACAAAGGACAAGAAATTGTGGAGTCATGATCACCTACATCCTGAATGGATATGATACAGTACAGCAAGTTAATTTTGATAATGCACTCAATTGTTATTGATAAATAATGATACAAAATACTTTTTTGAAGATTAAGTTTAGATTCAAAATCATAATGTTGGAATTTCATTCTAGTGATCAATGAAAGCCTTATAGTACAATCTTATGAAAATGATGATTTTCTGAAGCTTTATAAATTTTATATAGACAAGATGCATTGCACAAGCAGATTACATTATTGTGCAACCATATACGACCTTTATTTATTCCAAATTCTTAACAATTTAGCTATATTATGATGTAATATGTTACACAGTGCAGTAATTTTAATTTGATTTTCAATAAACAATACAAATTTAAAACATTGCCTTTTTTTGCAATCTTTTACAATTAAAAAAAAATATAGCATATTTCACTGATGTTTATTCATAAATAGAATTATGGTTTGAATATATTTTCCATTCATACCTAATACACAAGATATTAACAATTTGGATTTATTCTTGAAATAGTAAAATTTTGAAGTCATTTTGTAAGCAAAACCTTTTAAAATTAGGTATTTCTGTACATTTTCAGATCATCTTTAAAACAAAATGCTAAAGAATTGGTAAAAGCTATGAATCTAATCTTTGGTGACAGTAATTATCACATCAAACCCAAGCTTTCACACTGAGTGCTATGTTGATTTTCTAAAAACAAAAGTGAAAAATATGCTGTATTTTTAGTATGCTAAGTTGCTTTTTTTCCTGCAGAAAATATCTACAAAATTCACCTGCATTTTTACCACAGAAAGGTTAAGTTGTAAAGTATTTGTCATCCATCACAAACCCCTGACTTAAGCCTACAATTTTCATTCTTATGTAATAAATATTATATATCTCATTAATAACATACTATTTATATCATTGTAACTACCAAAAATAAGAACAGCTGACATCATCTTGTGTATGAACATACTGCATTTATTGTATTCTTTTTTTATTAAATTAGATATTGTTAATTACTCTAATGATACAAATGGATAGTCGTTAATATATTCATACACTGTAATAGTGGACATTGGTAGTGATGATGCAAAAGTAACAGACTGTTATGCAATCTTCAATGCAGCCCTGAAACATCAGCTGATAGGTGGATCTAAACATGGCATGTGTCAAGACACTTTGTGACGTGTGGGAGTAAATATGGATTGTTTCTTATGTGAATAGGTACAACATTTTGTGCTAAACTGTTGAAAATCTAATTGATAATAACAAGTATTTAATAATGGGTCCAAAATGTGATTTGTTATGACAAAGAAAAACAACACCGTAGAGTCAGTGACTTAAGCTTGCTAGTGTGGTAAGCTACTAAATGGTCCAATTTTTTTTTCCAAACAAATACCTAACAGATTTTGAATCTTACCACTTGTAGCATCATAACACAGAGGAAATATAGTACTGATTATCTTCATGTTATTTTGAGGTGAAGCCATGTATAGCTGTCTGTAAACAAACAGTTACATTACTTTGAATTTATTTTATTTTTCTATTGTCAACCATTAGTAATTTTTGAGTAGTATTTCTTTCTTTTTAATTTTACTAGCTTTTTTAACACCACTATCAGACTGTTAGACATCTGGCAACAAAGCCTCTGATCGAGTGATTGCAGATTTTGGAAAGCGTGGAACTATCTCTTAACTGCTGTTGTCTCCAGGTTCACCCTGACCTGGGGTGATAGCATCTCTTAGGGTCCTGGCTATGAGTAAATAGTGAACTCCCAAGCAAAAATGAAAAGTGTTTTTTTTGTTTTTTTTTAGAGTAAAAATACCAGCAATACATTTAATCCTCTACAAATTATATATCTAAAAAAAGACATTGGCCCTGATAGTATAAAATAATGTACAAAATATAAAATTGCATTAAAATTATTTCCATTTCAATATGCCCCTGAACAAAAATGACCAAAAAAGCAAATTGATGCCATCTAGTTTTTCATTTTTATTTATTTATTTTTTCCATAATTTCTGCTGTAGAAATAAAAGATTTATTTGAATATTCTTCTTGTTTTAGAATGGCTAACTGTTCCTTATAATTCTTTGAAAATGAACACAAATAAATACTGTTGAGTTGAGAGGCTTATTAGGGACAACAAAAGAATGTTTTTTGTTCTCTAAAAGGTTACAACCCCCAGCTCTAAGTAAGTCACAGCATATTGAAGCACCAGTTCCTATACCATCCCCTGATGAAAAATACAAGTATTTAATGCCATTTCAGTGAAATGGAAAAAGTCGTCAATTTTCTAGCCTTTATTTGTAACTCCTAACTTCATAAAATAATGGCCAGCATTCATATTTGTTATTGCAATATTTTGTTAGAGTTGTTAAGTTCAAATATTGAACAATGATACCTAGTTTAAAATGAATTTTTCAACTTGAAAAATCTTTCTTGAAGATTTTATTTTAGTTTGAATATCAAGCTGAGAGACATATTTCCAATAAGCAAAATACTTTGATATATTTAAAAAATTAATGTAAATTGACTTGAAAGAGCTTTTTTATTTATTTATTTTTTGCTAAAATAACTGATTAGTGCACTTTTTTAGTTGACTTTAGTTGCAATGTAATTTTCTTTATTAAAAAATCTCCCCCCACCCTAAATATACTTCTCTGAAACTTTATCTGAGGAATATTTGCTGATTTATGGTATAATTAATCTGATTTAACACAAATATTATTTACTTTAAGTTTAAAATATTACAGAAATGCATTTTTTTAACATGACAGTGTCTGTATTTTATAGACTGTAGCTATGTGTTTAACAAGGTTGTGCAGTACCCCTCACCAAAACATCTGTATAAATTCCTTTTCACATATCTTGTGGAAATTCACAATGTCATTGGATAAAAAAATACTACTTAACTATCATAGGACAATTTACTTATTGCTTTATTTGTACTAGTCAAATTTTGTGCACTTTTCTTGAAAAGTAGGCTCCAGCCACCTTTCTTAATTTTTCTAAAACTCACAATCTGATTGGCTAATTCAATTCACAAAAATATTTCGGTACAAGATGCAATTTTCCCGCCAAGTTGTTTTTTATTCATCTTGGAAAGTATTTAAACCCCAAATTTCATCTCCTCAATCAGTGAGTATCCAATTGCTAACAGAATCCACATCACTCCAAGCTTCGCCCAGCAAAATGCGGTGAATCCAATTTCTACTATTATTTTCTCATCAGCTATTAATCACTGCAATAAGAAAACAAAAAGTTACTCACTCATTCAAACTGCCAAGTTGAAATTAACAACTTCTCAATCATAGAGAATATTTTTCAACATACTTTTCATCATCCAGAACATTCACTCAGCTATTCAGTTAAATTACATTTTGAACATTCAACCAGAAAATATCTTTTAAAATCAAATTTTTTTTCAGCAGAAACCTTACAAAAAAATGCAGCTAACTCTTTATTTACATATTGTACATTTTTACCTTGTGAACTTTGTAAATCAACAATTTTAATCTTCTCTAACATTGCTTATTTCTGATATAATTTTCTTTCACCTCTTATATGTATATTCGTTGAATACACTTATTTATTATAACAATGTTGTTTGTTTCTGAAATTGTTTTCAAAATTATTATTAAAAAAATGTGTGTTGGGTTATGCATTTAGCATAATTTCACCAAAAGGTGATGACAGTCTCTGTTGAATATTAAACACATCTGTATACCATAATTGAAGAAAATAACGTAAGTACCCTTTTTTATTTAATTTTTAAGTACTTGAATAGCTTAAAAATTTAGGAAAATATTCTCCATTATCTAATGTTTCATTGAATTTTAGGAATTTTAGCTTTAAACTTACTCTTGTCATCACTTTTTTCTGATAATACTGCATATGGTTATCTGTACTTAGAAAAAAACAGCATAGTTTATACACTAAAAAAAAAATTCAAAATTCTCTTTAGAATGTGGGTGTTTGATGATTTATATTAAGCTTTTTTTATTTATGATTAGTAAATATAATTTTCATTTAATAATGATAATATCATCTAAAAAACTTTTAATACAGAATTTTAAGTTTTAAAACTTAATAAATTTTTCTAATTGAAATTTTAAAAAAATGAAAACAATTCTTGTAAAAAAATCGTTAAATTTTTTTTTTAAGACAATAGTGTCCTTATATCTAATTTATAAAACAAAAGCTTTTCAAATTAATTAGTTATATAATTCAGAGCAACTTTTTGGTAACTTATGTTTCTGTTTGATGAAGACAAATTGATTTAAATTTTTCAAGGGGCCTTGCTTTTAACTAATATAAATATGAAAATCTGGTAATTTTATTTCTTGAAATTTCATAAAACTAAGTAACTGGGAGTAACAGATTATTTGATTTTTGCAAGAATTTCCAAAACAATTTTTTTTTATAGTACCAAAATGTCACTAAAATTAACTTTATTAATCTTTGGCCCACACACTGATGTAAGAAAAACAAGGTTTTAAAACAAAATTTTGAACATCCTAGAAAGGATTAAAAAATTTCATAAAATAATCAGAAGATACTTTGGTCATTCCTCTTGATAACAATGAATATTTTGGGGATAAAACTTTGTTTTCATAAGGTTACTGAGTCATTAGTTTAAGAATTAAGATTCATTAGAAAATTAAAATATGTAAATCATGAAATTTTTGTGGGGCAAAACTAGTTAAAAATATTTTTCCCAATAAATTTTGTCAAATTTCTTTATATTTTGTTTTTATTTTCTCCCAACTTGCAGATTCTCTCTCTGCCTGTAATTATTAATTGGGTCAAAGATTCACTATAATAGAAAAAGAAAGTGTGACCCTGGTGGTCAATTCCGATTTGCTTGTTAAGGCTCTCAGCACCTCTCGCTTCTTCAGAAACTCTTCTCCCCTACCCACTCCACATGGGCTACTTCCTAATAGCTTTAATCTCATCTATTAATGGACTTGTAAAATCTACAAGAATTTCTCCTTCTTTGTGTCTGGGATGTCTCTCTCTATCCGCATGTGGTTTCATGTCGCTGTGTCAAAATATTTTCTGCCTGATGAAAAATGTTTTTTCATTTTGTAACACAGAGAATTCAATTATGCAAAATGATGATCATGTGCAAATTCTCATCATTGGCCAGCACATAAAAGAAAAAGAAAAACAAGTTTTTCTCTTGCAAGTAGTCTGCTCTGGTTTCAATCCTGGAACTCTCCCCAATGGACGACACATGGTGCAACCCTTACTCTCTTTCTTCATAAATTTGCATGATGGCTGCCACACTCCCCCAATCTCCTGATCACATATGAAGCAGGAAAAAATAAATAAATAAACGCTTTTTCTTTTCTGAGGAAGGTTGTGGAAGAGACAAGGGTATCCGATTACTGTTTTGGATCCTACCACTCTTCCGGTAAATATTTGACTCAGTGATTTGGTATGATAAAGAGATAAAGTTCAGGAAATAGAGTTCGGGAGGTGGGTTTTCGAATGACCAGGTCAAGGGCTGTCTTTTGCTGTGTCTTGACCACACATTAAGAATTTTCGGGCGGAAGCTTTATTAAGATAAAAAGATAAAAAAAAATACTAAGTTCGCAAGATGTTTACACATCAAAGGAGGGAAAATTTAAGTGCCCTGAGGTTTCGGACTTACGGTTGCCGGTGTTTATCACCGGTGGTCTAAAGCATTTCCAGATTTCCGGATTAATTTTAAATAAATAGAGTCAGTGGAGTTAAGTCAGTCAGTCAGTTGAGTGAAGTGAACCTCCGTTTGTCTTGTTTCGGTCGGTTCGGATTTGTTGATCTCCATTAATTAGAGTTAGAGCTGTGTGTCACATTTGCCTGCCCCAACCGAAAAGGCTAGCTCTAAACAAAATAAAGCATCCTTTCAACTCATCCAAGTTGTGGAAGTTTGTTCCTTATAGTTTAATCTTGTACCCCCAGCAAACATCACAGCGTGGAGAATGGCCGCCGGAGAAAATTGTTCGGACAGTCCGTTGGGGTGTTACACACTACAATCTTAACCTGTCAAAGTCTAGTGCTAACATTATTTTTCTAACCTATCCACACAAACTGTACTTCTAACTCTGTAACTCTCTACATCAGTGCATTTACTGAGGTCAACATGCTGGTGACGCAGAAGAACATACTGGGCTTCAATCTAATGCTCAGATATGATGCCATCATCACTTGAAACTGATCAGCCAGACTTCATGGTAGAGTTCAATCAACAACAGAAAATCTGGACCACGTCATGATAGTGGATGGACAATAAGGTGCCAACCAAACTACGGAATAGTATCACAGAGTACCCTGTACCCATGAACATTAGGGCTGCATATGAACAAGAGCTTGACACTTGGTTGATCCCATATCCTGACCAAAAGCTTGGACTTTCCAAAGGTCTGATCCCTTTGAGGGTGGTGGTACAATAGAACAAGTCAAAGATGCGACCAGTCATGGATTACCGTGAGCTCAATCAATACATAAAGACTTACACGGTTGATGCTGATGTATGTGTAAGCAAGTTGAGGGAGTGGCATCAGAAAGAGTTGAACATATCATTGCTGAATCTGAGGAAGGCTTATCTACAGGTGTGAGTCAGTGAAACTTTATGGCTGTTCCAGACGGTGGTATTTCACAGTAAAAGGTACTGCCTGACGAGACTGGGTTTTGGTTTGAATGTGGCGCCACTAATCATGAAGACCATCATCGGTGCTTTATTTTCTCAGAAGGAAACAGCTGAAAAGGTGACATTGGTGTACCTTGACGACATTTATATTAATGAAGATGTCAAACCAGCTATGCACATCCGAGCAAAATTGGCAGAGTTTGGCTAAGGGTTAGGATTAGGGTAAAGAAACTTCGCATTGACTCGCAAAAAGGTCTATAAATAAATTTGTTTTTGAAATTGATGATTATCTGAATTTTTGCTTTGAGATGTTTCCTGGCTTTCTATTGGCTGAAAAACATTTTGCATCAAGGTGTGAAATATAGAAGTAATTTCTTGAGTTTTGTTTTGGGTCTGCTTTTGTATGTGTGTAAACAAAGTTTGTAAGTTTGAGTCTTTTAAAGTTTAAATCTGGATCTTGTTTTGTTCGCTACAGATCTCTTAATCTTAAATCCACATTGCAATTCTGTGGATAGATGTCATCAGCAAGTACTTAGAAATACCACATTAGCAATGTTTATTGTTTTAAAAAGCAATGCTTAAAACTTCAATAAGACCCAAATATATAAAAGTGGATTTATACTTTTTCTTGTGTCAGCAGTGTGCCAAAGATTACTATTAGAAAATTTAGTCTTTTGGGTGATAAAAGCACATTGTTTTAAAAATTCTTGCAAAATCAAATAATTGTTGTCTAATTAAATTTTCAGGACTATTTCACTAATAAATTAAATTATTTTAGAAATTTGTTTTTAAGAAAATCCTCCAATTCTTTTTTTTTTTTCATATTTATATCAGTTAAAAGCAGGACTCCCTGGAAAATTTAAATTATCAATTTATATTTTCCCAAAATAATCAGATTTTATGCTCCCGGCTTTTAGAAGTACTTGATGGTACTAAAATTATTATGTTTTTTTCCTAAGCTCACATCGCGTGATGCAATATAACATTTCAGTATCGATTTCTCTCTCCGTTGTTTTTAACCAACCAAAGGAAAGTATCCCTGCGGGAGATAGTGTCACAGGTGGGGTGTATTAGACAGCTTTTGTTTCATCAAAGAAAACTTTTTCCTTCCCCTTCTCCAGTTTTTAATCACAAATTATGAGTTGTTGAAGAGAAAAAATAATTTGGGGCCATCAAAAATGAACCTTACCAATACCATTATTCGTGGTGGATTACAACCATGATTACCAACAACTCCTTCAAATAATCATATGTACAAAAAAGCCTTATGTTGTTTTTTTAATGCCTAGAAGAAACATTCAAAAATAAATAAAACAGATCTTTTCTGTTAATTCACCCCAAAATAAAAAACCTAGTAGCCAGTAATAATAGTTATACACAGAAAAAGTTACAAATAATCTAATTAGTGGCCTGTAATATTTGAATTTTAATGTGTTTTAGTTATATTTTACTTTTAACTTTTATTCTACAGAAGTTTAAAATTGGGCTTTGTACTGAATAAATAAATATTTTTATGAAGTAGTTTTGTATTAACACTTTAAATTATTGCTTTATGCTTAAAAAGTTTTTGAAGTAATTTTTAAAAACTATCTTTAACATAGAGTATCTTTGTTAAAAAATGTCTAAATTTAATTTATACGGAATGATAAGACTCTTTAAGTTTTGTAAATAAAAAATTCAGAATATTATTGATTAAGCACTAAATTATCTGATTAAAAAATAAATATTTTAAAAGCTAAGTTTATTTGGGTGAATTTAATTAATATAAGTAAATTACATGACTTGGGGGTGCCTAGCTGAATTAACAGAAAAGATGCCAAAACTCCCCAATATCAGTCTCATTTCATTTGTTTTTAAATACACTCATCTCTGTTAAGCTGAAGTTACAGTTTATGTTACGGTGTGGCCTTTTTTATTTTCCATCAAATTACAAACCTCATGCTCTTCTTTCTTCATAAATTCATAGCAGCTAAAGATTGACCAACAAAATAACTATGTTGACTATGTGTCAGTCAGTACCTAGAGTATCTTTGGTCTCTTAAACGCTTTCAGTAATGACTGAAACAAAGGTTGTACAGGTATACTGCTTAGGTTGAACCCCAACATGATGAATGGGCACTGTGTTGCCCACTCCCTGGCCTTGTTCACATCTCAAGCAGCAGAGTCAATAGCAGATCTCAATGAGCAGCCAAAATAAGACACATACAGAAACTACCAGAAGACCCAATGCTCTCTTACAAAGAGCTGCATTCCATCTGATGGCTATTATATTATGATGCTCTTCAGGCTGTGCATAGGACAATTGAAAGCCTGCTGACATACCTCAATGATTTTCTCCCAGGATTTCAGGAAAGACCCAAAGTTATATGGCTTAAAAAAAGATTGCAACAGAGAAGTTCATCAGTATCACTGCTCTTATGATGGATGTCATGGCCCCAGTTCCTGCAAACAAAAAATGTGGATGTGGAATTAGATATTGATATAAAGGATCTGGAAAAAAATCAAGAAAATTACATTTCCCAACCTGACAGTATTAGCCAGAGACATCCAAGGCAATATGTACAAGGGTAAGCATCAGATCACAAAGGTCATATTCAATCTGGAACAACTGTGCATCACATTTATTAATAACTTAATAAATAACATGCACTCCAGACACCTCTGCTTCATGAGTGAGGAAAAGCTGAAGGTCTATGGAAAGGAGGAGTTGGAAATTCTAATTTCCCACTATGGACATCAGCAAACCCCAAAATGGATTGAGGATGGAGAAGATTGCCAGATGACTATGCAGCTCCTCATCAATCCTATTCAGCCACAGCTGGAGTGGGACCTGCTGAAGAAATTTATCAAATCACAGCACTACCCCAGAGACAGCATGATGAAACTTTGGGCATTGGTAACAAAATATCATCTAAAAAACTTCCTTAACCTCAACATCCTTGCTTAATAGGCCACCACCTTGGCTGTCAACAAGGATTTTCTGCTCAGAACCTCATCCTCACTCATCACTAGAACAGGCTGTCATTGGAACATCAAGAGCAGCTTCTTAGGGTCAATCTAGGACCCAAAAGGTCAGAAATACTTTCTAGAGGAAAGCTCAACTAATCTAATTTGTTTTTTATAAGAGTCAACAGTCAAATTATTAATGTAATTTACAAAAACAAAAAAGAACTTGTTCTGTTATAATTTTCAAAAAATATAGTTTCTTAATTGAACTGTGATTATATGTAAATACTGTTTTGGTTTTAAATATAAGAATTTAATCTGGAAAAATACTTGTTCTGTCAGTTAAACTGATTTGGGACAATGGTTGAAAAAAAAAAAGAAAACTTAATCTGGAGCCCGGTAGTTTAACACTACAATTTATTAAGAAACTATAGTTAGGATTGATAGAATTTCCTGGAGCCCCATTCAAATTAAACCTGTGGGTCTTGGGACTAATTAAATGAAAAAGCTATCAGCATCACTGAGGAAAGATCAAAGTTTGTTTTCATATTCTTTTTTGTCAGCAATTTTTTTCAATGTTTACTAGATATTACTAGTATGACAAACAATATTACACTAGTCATTTTTAGGCGTTGAACAACACATTAACTTGGAATTCCTGAAAAAAATCAAATAATTGTATGATTTTAATTAAACTTTTAGGACTTATTCAAATAAATGAAGTTATCTATGCAATTATTATTTTTAGAAAATATTGGTAAATATATATATTTTCTTTTTTTACACATGTTACCCCACCTCTCATTAATTTCATGAAGTTTCTAGAGGTTCTATACTGATCACAAATCTTGTTTTTTTTTAAATGCAGGACTCTTTCAGGAATGTAAATGATGTAATTTTTTTTTCTATGGAGCCATTTTTCTGGAAATCTGCTCCGAATAGTAAAATGAAAAATAAAATGTATTAAAACTACACCATTTTTAATCTAGATAAACTTTTAATTGATTTTATAAATAATATATATTGAGGATATCATATTCTAAAAAAAAAAAAGTTTTTTTTTCAATGAATAGTGAATTTTTATAAGAATTGTTTTCATTTTTCTTTGCTAATTATGATGATTTATAAAGTTTCAAACATGTTTTAAATTTCTTTCAGTCACTCAGACTCAGTGTTTTGGTTATTAATTTATTAAGTAAAGATTATATTTACAAATTAAAAATTAAAATGTTTAATCTAAATCACTTAGCATTAAGATTTTAAAAATATTTTTTCATTATTTTATGTTAAACAGCACACTTTTTTAACTATGTGAAGTTATAAGAGACTTATTAAAAAGGTCACGTGTTTCAAGGTTGTTCCCCTTACGAAACGTTCATGTAGGTTTTATAAATTTATGTCAATTCTGGTCAATCATACTTACAAATTATAAAATGATTGATAACAGGCTATCATCGCCTATTTCAAAAGTTGGAAAGATCAGTGATCCGTGATTAAGAAATACTTTTATTCGAAATTTCATGCCATAAACAAGTAATATTTGTGCCAAATCAGATTAATTTAACTTTAAATTTGCTAATTTTTCAAAAGTGTCACAGAAGTAAGTTTTATTTTTGAAAGATTTTTAAAACTGAGAATCAACTTTTGTTTACAAATGTGTTGATGCTCAAAACTGGCTGAAGTTTTTAAGCATTTCAAAATTTTATATTTCAATGAATAAAAATGAATGTGTCAAAAATGGACTAAAAACGGATAACTTGAAAACTCTTAAAAATTTGAGATTCCATTCAATATAATTTTTTTATTTGAAATACTTCACAGAGTATTCTGCTTACTGAAAATAATAATCATTCAGCTTTCAATTAAAGCTAAAAATCACTTTAAAACTTAGGTATCTAAAGTGAGTTGCAGCTTACTAATTGAAGTGTAGATGTGGCACATAATTGGTAGTGTATCTAATGGTAGCACAGGGCCAAAAACGAGAAACAGAAGCATGACTAGTAAAGAATGTGTATTTTGAACACACATTCGGGTCGTAAATTTAAATACGCAACAATTCTTTAATGTGAAAACTGGAATAGATATAAATAAGTTTATATGAGAATTGCTATACATAAAGCAATAATGATGTAAATGAATTCAAATTGATGAAAGAGCGAGTTGCAGTGCACCATGCTTGTCATTTAAAAGGGCGGTGTATGTTCCTTTGATAAAATTTCACTGGCAAACAAAAAAAAGAAGGCAATTTGTTCTCATCTACAGATTGTATGGAGCACTCAGTGAGGACTGAAGTCACTACTTAGCCATAATTAATCTAACCAGACTAGTGGTGTGTAAAGGGAAGGGCTTATGGAACAGTGACCCCGGTCAGCACTTCCTGGGTGTGGGGGGGGGTGCACTTGGAATATTTATTATTTTTGTTTTAATTTTGAAACTATACCTAAAATCAGATATTAAAAATAAATAAAATAGTTTTTTATTTTATTTTTAAAATGTTTATATTTGGCCAAACCTGTGAAGAAAATTTTAGATAGAGTTCAAATTTTCATGCTACCATATTTTAAAAAATGTCTCCAAAAAGCACTGTTTGGCAGTTGGGATGGACCCTATTTACACACGGTGAACAATTTGGACAGCTCATTATACCATGTCCTAAAGAAAATATATGCCGTTGTGATTTTGTTTGGGTTGGAGGTAGGGGTTGCCCATCACAATCCCTGCCCTGGGCTCTACCAGACTAGCATGCTAACCGTTTACACCATGAAGATATATTATACTTCTAAAAGTAAAAACCAGAATATAAATATATATATATATATAAAAGAATATGCAATAATTATAATATATATAATTGTATATTTACAATCCCTATTTTTTACAAGTTTCATTGAAAAAAACTAACAAGACATTGCAATTAAGATTTTTATTAAATTTTTCTGGCATTTATACAATTATTTTCTGGACATAAAGTGTGTGAAAGCTGTTTAAATGTTCTATGGATTTGAGCACTATTGACTAATCTATAAGCCATTGACAAGGACATTTTATTTGCTGAATTTTAGATTGATTATATATATATTGCAAGAAGTATATTAAATTTAATATTCACAGGCATTTTTGTAAAGATGGAAAATAAAAAAATAAGACAAATAAAAATGAACAACTGGTTTCTATCCCAAGCTTCATTAGGGCAGTCTGGGAATATTTATTTCATCTGTTTTTAAAAATATTTAAATATGAAAATGAGAAATGTAAGGAGGAAATCTCTCTGTTTAGAAGGAGTACTCGCCCCAAGTAATATGGCCGGTTTCTTCCTTGGACAAGTGTGCGCTTCTCAAAGATGGAAAGTTCTTATGGAACACATCCAATCTATGAATCTCAACATTTGGCATGCCCAGATCAACCTCAGAAGGGTGCAGGTAACACATCTCCCGATGCACTTTGGGAACCTTACCTTCTCCTCACAAGAAGGACAACAAGAGCTGTATTAAACCCAATTGAATGGCACATGGGAGTGGAAGTACAGAAAGTCAGTAAAGGAGAATTGGGTAGATGTGTGAAGCACATATTTCCGTCCTCCCCTTCAAGGAAAGCCTCCTCCAAATCCTCAGATCAAACCAGGCGCCGATGATCTTGATTGGCTTGTCCATCCAGAGGAAAGGTCTGGGAAGAGAAACTCCTTTCCACGCAGCCACCCACAGACTTATCGCGGTTAATTTTGGCCCCTGTCATCATCTCATAGCCTCTGATCTCTTTGCTAACTTAGTCAATGTCGGCTCTGCTCGACACAAAAACCGAAACGTTGTCAGCATAGGCGGAGTACCTGGCCGAGGTTGTAGCACCAGGTAGGGAAATTCCGCGCATGACCAGATTCACCTTTAACTCGTGAAGGTGGACAACCTTGACGAATGGAGCAAGATAATATGAAAGGCTTCACTCTTACCCCATTCACTTGCACCAGGGGATGCATACGGTTACGAGGATGCATTTATATATAAAAAAATAATATTAATAATGTCTAAAAAGTTATAGTAAGGGATTCTATTGAGTCCTACTTGTTATTACAAAAAAGTTTTAATTCATGAAGTAGTCGTAAAAATAGAGAAATTAGGAATACCACATTTTGGTAGATTGTAGAATGTTCGAGAGAATTCTAAATAATTTTAGAAATATGCAAATTAGGTGTTAGCCCCTATAAAAATAGGTTTTGGGAAGAGAGTAGTTGTTAAAAGGATTTGCTGATATTATCAACTCCGGCTTTGATTCAAGGGTTTTTATCCAGCCGAAAGAATCTCCAAGAAAAGTCGCTGACCAACTAAAACCTGAAAGAGAACCTCACGGAACTATATGGGTAAATAGATATTTTAACTCTTTAATTGACCAAACTAATAATTATTCTTTATATACACATTTAAGAATTTCCAAAAAGTATAGCACTTCCTTCCCCTTCGTAACACTTCGCCTGCCAGTAGTAAACTCTACGTTTCTATTTTTGAATGTTGAAAAAATTGTAAATTTTGTACATATACCATTTTGTGTTTATTGTAAATTAAATATTTGTATGTGATTTAACTCTGAGTTTTGGTCAATCATCATTTTTTCTTCTTTTGTTACACTAAACACGTAACGATACAGCAGTCAGATCCAGGAGCGAAAGTACGGCCCAAAACTGGCGGCAGAAAAGACAGCCTCAAAAAACCGATGGTCAACCCCATCAAAAGCATTGGACTGATCCAAATTGATAAGCGCGTCTTCATTGTCGATTTTCTCGAAGATCAGGCACACCAAATGAAGGTTGTTCTCAAGTACATTTCGTAGGGAAGACGATCTAATCCAAGTCTTGTTCCGGCCAACCAGTTTCAGCGCATCCCAGATTTCAGACACTGTAATGGGCCCCTCGCACCTAGCTGCTTCAGCCGCCTTGGGGCGGGGAAAGTCAGCTAAATAGGCATCGAACTGAGCTGTCCCTGGTAAAAAGATCCTGGAAGTAATCCTGAAAAGCCCCACATATATCCGCGTCTGTGGTCATGGTACGGCTGTCCAACAATGTGATGCTATCGATATGCCGGCTGACTGCAGTTCAGTGGCCATATTCTTTTTAACCTAGCCCTAACTACCAGAGCCTGGTCCTTCTTGATAAACAAGGAAGCCAGCTTGGCCCTAGCTAAGGCTACGTCTCCACTATCACGGGATTTAATTGCCCGATCAACCATTTTCTCTACTGTCGTTTGTGTTGCTAAATTGAGCTGACAACTATAGTCAGCAGCAAACGACCTAAGTTTGGATTAATGTTAGTAACAGTTGTTTCTTGATTATCAAATAATGACACGTTCAATTTCCAGTAGCTAGCCAACTTAACCTTAGGCTTATCTAAGTTCACACGAATTCGCACGAGCCTATGATCTGTGGAAACTTGAACAACCTAAGAGCCTTACATTGACTCTCCTAACTAGTACTCGGTCAATGTAGTTAGCACACACCACCAAACCCGAGCTGCCTCTATTAGTCCAAGTCCACTCTACCTCCCGAGGGTGTTCATTTCGATACCTATTAACAAGATCAATTCTATCGATAAGGTCCCGAAATGGTTTCACATCCAAGTTGTTAGTACCCGATCTTTCTCAGGACGGCATTCCAATCCACCGCTAAGATTACCCGACGAGATGTCCCTAAGAATGACCCGAGCTGTCAAAACAAAACAGGACGCTCCACATAGTCATTAGGTGCATGCAAATCCTGCTCGCTGAATCCGCGAAAACACTGCCCCCAAAGACTTACTCATTAGCCAGGAAACACCTCTAGAACGACCATAAAAACATGCTGAATAGAGATCGAAACCTCTATAAAGAATGCTCTCATAATCGCTAGTTAAAAACCGGGTCTCCTGTAAGCAACATATATCCACACCGAGGCACTAGAGATCGCGAGTGAGCCTCACCCTTTGAGACACCGACCTCAGCTACCGGGCATTCAATTATTATGAGACCTAATTAGGGTTGGGAGTCTGAACAGAACATGGCTGCTTCTCCCATCGAGGGAGGAGTGAACAAAATTTTTCTAGATTGTGAAGTCTTTCATTTTTAATGACTGCCTCGACCATGCCCCAGGCCTGCCGTGCCATCGACCCAGTGCGGATAACTGTTAAAAGTCTATGAGCTTTTGGGAAATTTCTTCATAGCTAATAGCACCTTCAAATGTTTGATGCGATTGCTATAGTTTCTGGCACGTTCATCCTGGGCTGTGGAAATATGGCAGACGTTCTCCCCTTGTGTATATAGCAGTTTAGTTGTTTTTTTTCTTTGCTTCCTTATTTTCCGATGTTGGGTTTCTTTCATGTTTGACTGGAGGTAGCATTTGTTACTTGGAAGAGGGACAGGGGGAAGAATGAAAGGGAATAATATTAGGGCTGTTGTCTCGACTACGAGGGGTAAGTTTTTGGGAGTGGGTTGCAATGAATGTGACTTTGGTGAAGTAGGTTTTTTAGTTCCTCTTGTAGTTGTTTTATTTTTTCTGTCCCCCTCATATTCCGGATTGTACTTTTTGAGGAGGTCCTTGAAAGTACTTGTTAGCCAGGCCAGGTAGAGGGAGCGAGACTGTAAGTGTCTTTAGTTCTGGGAGCTACAAGCGACCGAGGTTCCGCTGCTTGACGCTTTCCACTGGCCCTGCCAACAACCAGCCACTCCCCCTTCTCCTTCTCCGAGAATACACTTGCTGCTGGCCTGCCCACTACAGGCGAGACGGCTTCTAAGAAAGCAGCCAGAGGAAGATTTTAGTTAACTGTGCCTGGATTCCAGAGGCCTTCTTCTCTGGTCAGGAGGAGAGGTGACCAGTCTCTCCACACCTCCAGCATTTCGGCTTGCGGCCAGACATGATCACCGGCAAGCTCAACACCCCTACGTCAAGATAGTTGGGGATGGTCAGAAAGGCTTGGCGGTCAATCATAATCTCCAACGACCATCCCCTGGTCAGGTCATCGCAGGAGTCAGCCAGATGCTCCCTGATAAACCTCATATACTGCAACATTGGTCCTACGCCTACCATTGTACTCGGTTCTTATAATTTGATCTTTTGTTATGAGGTCTTCGCTTGCTATTTTCATGCAATCTTCCGGCGTGGGCAGCAGCACGTCTCACATGAAGAATCTCGCTCCCTTGACTATTCTTAAGGGCTTAACCCCCATGGACTGTAATGCTTCTATCACTGTGTCTTTTGTGGAGCGACAAATTTTGTGCGTACACTTGTCCAACACGAAGATTGACACTATTTTTTCTCAATCTTTCTTAATTCTTGGGGTTCTTCCAAGAGCTTTTACAAGGTGTGCGTAACTCTTGGCTCTCTACAAGAAATCCGTCAGATTGATTTTACATTTAGGTGAAGACTCCCGGCCACGACATCTTTGGATTTCTGGTTATTAACATTTTGCCATTATCGGCTTCCGTACTTTTTCCGGAATCCTTTAAGTTTTGGCTGGTTTTAGCCTCCATATTTTTGGACTTTTTCTCAATTCCGGTCTCTATAGGTTCTTTTGTAAGAAGGGAATACGTTTCCTCATTTTTATCAGGATGACCTTTCCTAGGGTTGTCAAAAAGTAATTTTTTTTCTAAATGACCGACTTGAGTAAGCCATCTTAAAAATTAAAATGTAAGAGGAGGGGTAGGGAAAAAAGGGAATAAACAAAGAATAATATAAACACACGAATAACAAAAAATTAAAAACAACGACAAAGAAAACAGCAACAGCTACTAAAAAAGTAAAAAGGAAAAAAAAACTTACTTGCGGTGAACTAACAAACACCGAAAAAAATAAAATAAAGTTAAAATTGAGGGGGGGGGGAAGTTACTTTATGATTTCAAAAAATAAAAAGTTTTAAAGTAAAACGTTAAAACAATACGGTTTTAAGAAAATTAAATTACAAAAAAAAAACAGTAGTACAAAAACGTCGGGGGGAACAAGAAAATTAACCTAAAACAATGATAAAATAAAGAACTAAGAGGGAGGGGATGAAAAAATTCCCGCAGAGGGGAAAAAAAAGCTTAGAAAAATTGATTTGTCAAAAAAGCTAAAAAAACAAATTACAAACAAAAACAAGCTTCAGCGCATCCCAAATATCTGCCTCTAGCTGCTTCAGCTACCTTAAGGCGAGGAAAGTCAGCTAAATAGATATCAAACTGAGCTTGGCTCAGACCGGGCTCCTAGGTAACAAGATCCTGAAAATAAGATCCAAAAGCCTCACATATACCATCGTTTTTAGTCACGGCAATGTGACGCTAGCAATATATCAGTTTGCGATATTTCGAACTTCTTCAACTCGCAGTTCAGCGGTCATATTTGTCGCCTCGGAAGACATTCTTTTTAACCCAGCCCTAACTACTAGAGTTTGATCCTTCTTGATAAGCAACGGTTATTTCCCCACTATCTCGCGATTTGATAGCCCTTTCTACTCTAGTTTCTTGAGCCGTCTGCCCTGATAATCTGTCTCGATTGTGTCGCTTACTATATTCAGCAGCAAATGACCTAGTCATGAACACACATTATCATAATAACAAATCTAAACCAGCTAATCAAAAAACACCCAAACCCATCAACATCTCCTTCGCTAACATACGAGGTAAACGCACCAACTTTTATAGTGTCGAATCCTTCCTCCAAGTAAACTCACCTGACTTCTTAGCCCTCTGCAAAACTAACCTTGATCCTTCTATCCTTTCTTCTGAATTCTACGTCCCTGGTTACCTTCCCTCTTCAGGAAGGACTCCAATGTCCACATACTTGGTGTTTACGTCAGTGAACACCTCCCTCTAGCTAGGGCGATCTCTCTTGAATCCCTAGATCATTCTTATATGTGTTTCCGTCTCGCCTTACTAAGCTCAGTTAGCTATCTCTTCTTTCTCTACCGCACCCCATCATCTCCCGACTGTTCCGTTCTTGACAGCATCTCTAATAATAGCGACAAGGACATTTCGTCTCATTCATTTGCCCATATATTTGTGTTTGGCAACTTTAACACCCACCACGCCATATGGCTGGAAAACTGTCACAGATCTTGCTGGTGTCCACACCATGATTTTCAATCACTCAGTCCTTTACACAAGTGGTGGACTTTCCCACGCATTTCTCTAATAACTCTAATGGACCTGACTCACTGCTATATTTCTATTTTACTTCCATACTCTTGCAATGTCAAGCAACTCTGTCTCCTCAGAAACTCTGACCATGCGGTGGTTTCTGCTAACATCTCCTTCCGCTCCCACTCCACTCAAGAACTTCAAACTAGCAGAATATCTTAATGCTACCAAAGAGTTGACTGGGACTCATTACGCGATTTCTTGTGTGACGTCCCTTGGAACAAGGTCTTTAGTCTTCCTGCTGAGGTCTCCTCTTGGGTTAAGGCTAGTATCGAAGCTTTCATCCCAGCCAGGAAGTTGAGACTTAAATCCCACTCGTCGCCCTGGTTCTTCCTTGCTTGCTCGGCTGCTAACGTCCCTCGAAATCACTACTTCCTGCTTTGTCGGACCATAACAGGCACCTCTTTGCCTCTGCTCGCAGTGAGTGCAAGAAGATACTTAAAGAAGCTAAGCTGCTGTTTGTAGCCAGAATGAAGCAGCGCACAGTATCCCGTAAGGTCGGTTCCAAAGACTATAGGAGGCTCTGTAAAAGTGTACTAAACAACAGCAAACCCTCAATACCCCCTCTAATCAACGAATTTGAGGTCCTTACCTCTACAACAGACAAGACTGAGGGCTTTGCACTCAGATTCTCCACCAACTCGACACTGGACTCATCTGGAGTATTTGTACCTGACTTCCCACCCCGAAATGAGGCCCAACTGAATTACATCCACATCACACCCTCGGTGGTCTCTAACATAATCTCAAAGCTTGACCCCCCACCCATAAAGTGAGCGGCGGCGATGGAATCCCAATCATTGTTCTGAAGAAATGTTCCCCTTAACTCTCCTCTGCTTCTTGCTTTCCTACCTGCTGGAAGTCCTCCTCCGTGGTTCCAATATATAAAAATACTGGTGAACCCTCTGACCTCTCTAATTATTGCTTTATCAGCCTCCTAGTGATTTTTTTTAATCGTATCACCCCGAGCAAGGCGGTAAAGCCACTGATGTGCAGGGGGCTACGTAATAGTGAAAAGATTGGAAAAGAGAAAGTCGGAAACCACATCCTAAACAGGGAACAAGGGTTGAGCCTCTTAACCTGTTCAATAGACGTGGGTAGAGTGTGAACCGGGCGATAGATAAATATTGGCCGGCGAAAAAGAAAGAAAGAAACAAACTCGCAATGCGCCAGTCAAGTGATTTCTGCTAAAATCAAAAAAAAAAAAATTAAAGAAAACCAATTAAACATGAAAAGCTTAAAATTTAAAATTAGACAGAAAAAAAAGACTTACTTTAAGAATATTTCAAACAAAAGTGATTCCCAACTCGACACGAGGGTCCTTAACTTTTTGGTCACACCAAATGAGTAAGCTGAAATGGCCAGTGAAAGACCTGAGATAGAAGCATGAGAGTCAAATTATGGCCGGCAAAGAGGAGGAAAGTAGACAGACTAATATATGGCCGGCGAAAAAGAAAGAAAGAAACAAACTAGCAATGCGCCAGTCAAGAGATTTCTGCTAAAATAAAAAAAATTAAAGAAAACCAATTAAATATGAAAAACTTAAAATTTAAAATTAGGCAAAAAAAAAAACAAAAACAAAAAAAAACTTACTTTCAGAATATTTCAAACAAAAGAGATTCCCAACTCGACACGAGGGTCATACACACACACACAAGGGAGTAGAAAGTTCTTGGCCAGACCAACTTTGTGAAATCAGTCTTTTGATTGTCATTGAAGTACAGATTTTGGAAAAATGGTCAAGCTGAGAAATTTCCAGATATACTGCCAGTTTTTATGATCATGTGATAACCAAAAAAAAAAAAATATAAGGAGAGGGAGAAGTCACAAGCAATTTTTTGAAAAGATCAAAAATCACACATTTTCGGAGACCAGTTACACTGTTAATTGTTTTTGGGTGGGGCGAAAAGTTCATGCAAAAGAATTCAGGGGTGACACTATACGTGAAATCAACTTATACACAAGTACATATGGTAAACATCACTTTTCTTTTCCTTCAACATTAAAATTAATAAAAGCAGCTAATTCCTTTTTTATGCATGTAGATTATGTTGAAGTCAAATAACTTACCTTTCAACATGGCTGTCTCCTTTTGTCTCCCTGCAAGAGTGTGGAAATTGGCATTCCAGCTGATTTTGCCAGGACTTATGCTGAAATTTTTGTGAGAGAAAGCATTACCAAGGATAGCCTCACTATGATAGACCGAGACATCCTCAAAGAGCTAGGTATCACGACAATGGGGCATGCACTGGCTATCTTAAAACTAGCAAAAGAGCAGCCTTTGACATTGGATAGCTACACAAAGGCGCCTGCAGTTAAACTACCCCAGCTCCATTCAGATATGACATCTCAGCAATTCTGTAAGTTCAGGATTGACTGGGAGGTATTTGTACAAATGACAAATATGCCCCTTACATAAACCAACATCCAATTATATAATTGTGCCAACGAGACGGTCCAAACGTCTATTATAAACACATACCCTAAGTTTTTCTCCGAGAAACCAAATAGACTCCTGGACATGTTGGAGGCGTTAGTCACAAAAAGATCGAACCCCATGGTTTATAGATTGTCTTTTGCCTCAATTTCTCAAAGCCAAGGGGAATCAGTCCAGCAATTTGTAATCCGCCTCAGAAGCATGGCGCAAGATTGTGATTTTACATGTCCCATTTGCAGTCATGACCTATCAGACATCTATATCAAAGACCAGCTGGTCAGAGGAACAGCAAATGATGCCCTCCAAGCTGACCTACTAGCAAAGGCCAGCTCGTTAAAGACCCTCGAGCAAAATATCAACCATGCCGAGGCATTTGAAGCAGCACTCCGTGACCAAGCACAAATGGCAGGAACACGTGAAATGGCGGCATTTCGTGTATCAACATATTGCAAAGAAAAAAAAGCTCAAGTAAAAAAAAACAATTCGCGTTGCAGTGGATGTGGCAGCCAAAAGCATGGCATTCCAGGAACCAGTACCCGCCAACAAGCATGTCCTGCGTGGGATCAAACATATAACTCGTGCGGAATTCGGGGTCATTTTTCAAATGTTTGTCGATCCAAATCAAAAGCCTACCCTCTTGAAGTGAGAGACCTTCAAAAGGATGCCAGTATGGACAGTTTAATTGCACACGTACAATTTGACCAGAAAAAAAAAGGCTCGTATGTGTCCGCTAACAAAAATAGTGTTATAGAGATAGAAGCAACCCTAGTCCCATTTTCTCCAAAGCCAGACCCCAGAAATCCTGAAGACATTCCAGGAAATCAAAGCACTCGATTGAGGATCTTCCCAGACAGTGGAGCCACTGTCTGCCTGGGTGGACCTAAGCACCTACATTGCATGGGTCTCAAGGAAAGTAACTTGATCCCATCTAAAAAAGTTATACGTGCAGTGGGGGGCTCACCTCTTATAAGCCATGGATGGCTTCCTGTTCAGTTCAGTGTTGGAGGAATGTCAACAAAACAAGCTCTCTATATATGCAATAATATCGATAAGCTATATTTTAGCAAGGCCGCCTGTATTGACGTAGGCATATTATCTCCTCACTTCCCCCAACCTATGCCTATTACAGCCACAAGCAAAGAAAATTTGATGTCTACTGATTATACTGCAGCTGTCTACCTTCCTAATAAGGAGCAAAAGCAATCCACAGACTTCAAACTACCAATTCGCCCTAATGAACCTCCCTTCCCAACAAATGAAGAAAATGTGGAAAACCTAAAAAAGTGGTTACTAGCTGAATTTGCTAATTCAGTGTTCAAAACTGATGGACAATTCCCAGCCATGTCTGGTAAACCTGCACATATCCATTTAAAGGAGGGGGCAGTACCTAAAGCTAAGCACAGACCCATACCTGTTCCTTACCACCTTAAAGAACCGGTAAGGCAAGCCCTAATGCAAGACATAGAAAGAGGTATATTAAAACAAGTGCCTGTTGGTACTCCTACAGATTGGTGCAGCACGATGGTGATTACAACAAAAAAGGATGGTCGACCGAGGCGAACCATTGACTATCAACATCTCAATTCACAATGCAAACGGGAAACGCACCACACTGTTTCACCTTTCCAGCTAGCATTGCAGGTGCCGCCCAATACCATGAAAACAGTGTTGGATGCTGTTGATGGATACCACTTTATTCTATTAGATGAGGAATCTCAACCACTTACAACTTTTATAACAGAATGGGGAAGGTTTATGTACCTTAGGATGCCTCAAGGCTACTTGGCGTCTGGTGATGCATACACCCGCAGATACGATGAGGTTATAAAAGACATTGCTAGAAAAGTCAAATTGGTTGATGATTGTTGTACGACACAAACATCAAAGATGCATTCTATCATACCTTTGATTTTCTAATGAGATGCGCACAAAATGGGATTGTACTCAACAAAAACAAATTCCAATTTTGTAAAGACACAGTTCAGTTTGGGGGACTGCAGATAACGTCGTCAGGAGTATCCCCTTCTGAATCTATGCTTAATGCCATCCTAAATTTCCCTGTTCCTAAAACTACACGGATGCAAGATCTTGGTTTGGTCTGGTAAACCAACTTGCCTAGGCATATTCCTTAAGCCCCATTATGCTACCCTTTCGAGAGCTTGTCAAAAAGAATTCCAAATTCACCTGGGACCAGACTCTGAAAAGAATCTTTCAGGAATCAAAGCAAGTTATTGTTAAGCTAGTAAGGCAAGGTGTCTCAACATTTGACATCAACAGAGTTACCTGCTTAGCTCCTGACTGGAGTAAAGATGGTATGGGATTTTTACTTCTTCAAAAGCACTGCACATGTACACTCGATAATGCCCCAGTCTGTTGTCCTGAAGGCTGGCACCTTGTGTTTGCTTGAAGCAGATTTTGTACGGGTGCTGAACAAAGATATGCACCTATAGAAGGAGAAGCAGCAGCTATCAGCTGGGCACTTGAATGTTTATATTGGGTTGCCCAAACGTTATAGTGGTGACCGACCACGAGCCACTCAAAGGACTTTTTGGTGATAGAGATCTCAACAAAATCCACAACCCACGCTTATTCAGGCTCAAGGAGAAAAGCTTGAGATATCGTTTCACCATGCAACACTGCCCTGGAAAATGGCATAGGGCCTCTGATGCTATTTCCTGCAATCCGGTCACTACGATATAGAGCCTGCTTGATACATTCCCAATAGAACCCACCCCTACGGACGTCAACGAATCAGATGAGACTTGTGCAGCAATGACATCTACAGCCCTCACATCCATATCTCAATTAGAGATTAACCCTGCCATAACTTCCCCTGACCACATTCGCTATGCGGGTCAGAAGGACACAAAATACACCTTGTTATGCAGGACCATAAACAAAGGTTTTCCGAACAGTCGTCAAGCAACACCGCCTACAATTCGAGAATATTGGGAAGTTCGTAACCGTCTCAGCAATGACAATGGCCTAATTCTCCTGGACAGGAGAGTAGTGTGGTGGTGTTTTAACGTAACTGAAGACGGAAACAAAACCTCTTTAATAGGCTTTACAGAACTAATTTCGCAACACAAGAGCATGCAGTAAACGCAAGAGCAGGTAAACAAAATGCCGAAGAAAGAAAAGAACTCAGCCTTTTTAAAGGAAAAGGAACGTGTGCAATAGAAATTTTTACGAAAATATAACAATCTCCCCCCACTAGTAAGAGAGATTGCAAGGTGGGTGTATATATTATTTTATTTATTTTATTTATAAGTCCAGTCGCTGAACTGGTCTACGAATCCTGCTAGACCGCCGCGTGGGCAGTTCACTATTCGAAGGACTGGCAGGTCTCTGGGAAGGCTGATTCTCTATTTCCTCCGCATTAAGTGTAGTGTCAACTGGACTTGTTTCAATCAAACGGGCCGGGTCTGCATTTGCAAGGTCGGGTCGAGTATTCTCAGCAGGACCCTGATGTTCATCAGAGCGTGGAAAACGAGCCAAATGTCTTAGCGTCACTGAATCCTCCCGGCCGTCATCATGCTGTATTCTTGCATGAGTAGGGTTGGCCTCGAGGAGTTCCACCACCTCTACGATCGGGTCATACTTGCTCCTGTTGCCAAACCGTTTCAGCAGTACCCTTCCAGGTTCGCAGAGCCAAACAGGTAAGGCAGTACCGGTAGAAGAGCGCCTTTCAAATTTGAACAAGCGTTCGTGGGGAGTCACATTTGTACTAGTGCATAGTAGGGAACGAATAGAATTTAAAACATCGAGCAGAACGTCCTGCCAAGCACTAAGGGGTAACCGTTTAGATTCCAAGGCCAATAATATTGAGTGCCAAATAACGCCGTTGTAACGCTCGCACTGACCGTTGCCTCTTGGGTTGTATGCAGTGGTGTTACTGTACCCAACCCCAAGTCTCGTCAGGAAATTTCTGAACTCCTCGGACACGAACGACGTTCCTCTATCAGAATGGATGAAAGTGGGGAGTCCAAAAATAGAAAAAATATTCGTCAAGCACTTGATTGCGGTTTGCGAAGAACAATCACGGCACGGGAATGCAAAGGGAAATCGACTGTACTCATCGACGATAGTAAATAGGTAACGACATCCTTTCGATGATGCCGGGACAGGCCCTTTGAAGTCTACAGAGAGGCGCTGAAAGGGAGCAGTAGAGCGGATTAGCGTATTATTAGTAGGGCTGGAAAATTGAGGTTTTATTTTTGCACAAGTTGTACACTCGGATGTCACGCGCCGAACTTCATCAATTGAGTATGGCATATTTTGTGATCGTATAAAGTGCCAAAAACGTTGAACCCCAGGGTGTATTAATGAACTGTGTATGGTCCTTAGCTCCTCCAAGGAGGAAGCAGCAGCACCACACACTCTCGACAAAGCATCGGCAACGGTGTTTTCACTTCCGGGACGGTGTTTTATATCGTACGAGAACGGGAGAAGCTCCATTTTCCACCGAATGATTTTATCATTTTTAATTTTTCCTCGGTTAGCTGGCTTATACATAAAAGATACGGCTTGCTGGTCTGTTATGATAGTAAAGTGCTTCCCAACAAGGAGGTCCCTCCATTTTCGGACACATTCAACTATCGCGTAAGCCTCTTTTTCAACTATGTGTAGTCGTATTTCAGATGGGTTTAATGATCGGGAAAAGAATGCTACAGGCCTATCAGCCTGTAGGAGAGTGCCTCCTATAGCTTTCTCTGAGGCATCGGTTTCAATAGTAAATGGTAGTTCGTCGTCGATAACCTTTACAGATGATTCGGCAACGTCTTTCTTAAGTTTTTCGAAAGAATTCACAACTATAGGAGGCATGGGAAATTGTTTATTTTCAACCAGGGGACGAATTTTGTGTGAATACTTAGGTATCCATTTCGCGTAGTAAGAAAACATACCAAGGCACCTCTTTAACGAATTTGAATCCAAAGGAGGAGGCATTTGCAAAAGAGGTTTCAAACGCTCAGGGTCAGGTTGAATAGTTCCGTCACAGAATTGGTATCCAAGCAAATTGATAGAACGAAGCGAAAACTTTGATTTTTCTCGGTTTATTTCGAGGTTGTATGTTGAGGCAGCCTTTAAGAAACGTTCCAAGTTAGCGTCATGCTCCTCTTGAGTTTTACCACAAATAGTAATGTCATCAATGTAAGAAAAAGTTCCGGATAACTTATTTTCAGAAATAAAGGAATTCATAAATCGTTGAAAGGCAGAAACCCCATTAGTGACACCCATGGGTATTCGTTTGAATTGATACAAACGATTTCCAGCTTGAAAAGCCGTGTAAGGCCGATCTTCGGGACAAATTTCGATCTGGTAGTAAGCTTTAGACAAATCAATCGTACTAAAAATATGATACTGGGCAATTTGGTTTACGAGATCCTCAATCCGAGGCAAAGGGTACGCGTCAAGTAGTGTGAAACGGTTAATGGTTTGGGAAAAATCAACCACCAATCGTTTCTTTCTATTAGGCGACGAAGTCACAACAATTTGAGCACGCCACGGTGAATAGCTGGTTTCAATGACATCGTCTTCAAGCAGTTGAAGAATTTCTTTTTCAATAAATCGGGCATCCTCCGCAGGGTAGTTTCGGGATTTAGTAGCAATGGGTCTGCAATCAAGGGTCAGTTTTCGGAACAATTTTACAGGGGCACAACTGATCCTGGTTAGCGCGCAGATTTTTAAAACTTCCTGAGATCCACCAAAAGAAATAGTAATACCCCGGTGTAGTTTCAAAAACGGCATTCCGAGTATAATGTCCATACAGGAGTCAGGAAGCACAGTAAGGTCAATCTCTTTATATTCGCAACCATTGAAGAAAACGTTCTCGGTGCAATATTCAGACAGTTTAAGGGAAACGGCGGATGATGCCATAGAAATTACGGAATTCCGTTTTAAAGTGGGCAGTCTCATTTTTTTGACAATACGGGCACTGATAAAATTATCAGAACTGCCGGTGTCTATAAGGGCAGTTAACTTTTTCCCTTTTAACTCCACAGTTTCGGTGATAGGAGGGCAACTATCACCACCTTTAGCACGGGCCCCTATGATAGCAGAAGAAGAACGTGAATGTGTCGGTAGAGTAGAACGGCAAACTTTAGAAAAATGCCCGAGTTTACCACAGCTTCGACATACCTTATTGCGGGCAGGGCAGAGGCGGCGGTCGTCCTTAAAGTGACGTCTCCCTCCACAGTTGTAACACTTGCCACGAACAGGAAGGGCAGCAGAGAACAGTACAGAGTCACACTTCATTGGAGAATCAGTTAGAGCAGAATTTTTAGAAATACCAGTGGCCTCCTCGGCAGAATCGGTCAACACATTTTTAGTTCCAGTAATAGAAGTAACGGCGGCTGCTCCAATCTGGGTGGCATACGATTCCGCGCGAAAGTGAGCTTGTTCTAAAGCCCTAGCACATTGAGTAGCTTCTGCGAGAGTTAGAGTGTCAGTTTCAAGGAGCCTAGCACGTATCAATGAGGACCGAAGACCACGAATAAATGCATCACGGACAGATTCATCCCTGTAAGTGGTGGCCGTTACGTCTTTAAAGCAACAGTCAGCGGCAAGTCGATTCAAGGCCTGAAGGTATTGGTCGACAGACTCGCTTTCTTGTTGCAAACGCGTAGAAAGCAGATGTCTAGCATGAATAACACTTGGAGACTTGTCGTAGACACCTTTCAGTAAGTCAACAGCATGTTCAAAGCCAGAACAACCCTCGATAACGTCAGCAACAGTGGGACCGATGTTTAAATAGAGAACTTCGAGTTTATCAGGGTTTAACGAAGCAATAGTTGAGAGGTAGTAATTAAAGTTACGATACCATAATCTCCAAAGCTTGCTGGCCTGTGGGTCTGCCGAGGAAACGTCAAATTTGTCCAGGCAAATTATTTTCTCCATGAGGAAAATAGAAAATTAGTTCTGTAAATTGTGGTGGTGTTTTAACGTAACTGAAGACGGAAACAAAACCTCTTTAATAGGCTTTACAGAACTAATTTCGCAACACAAGAGCATGCAGTAAACGCAAGAGCAGGTAAACAAAATGCCGAAGAAAGAAAAGAACTCAGCCTTTTTAAAGGAAAAGGAACGTGTGCAAAATCACGTGCAATAGAAATTTTTACGAAAATATAACAGAGAGTAGTTATACCAACTTCCCAACGCAGAAACATACTAAGGTGTTTACATTCGGCTCAGCAAAGAGTAGTGGGCATGAAAGCACGTGCTAATGAGTCAGTGTACTTGCAGTACAGAAACACCCCTATCCAAGGCATTGCATTGTCACCAGCACAACTCCTGCTTCATAGATGTCTTCGGGATTTTATACCATCACACCCACATTTATATCAGCCACACTCTGAGTGGATAGCTGCAGCCCGAAGGCGTGAAAAGGCATTATCTAAACGCAATGCAGGCCTTATTGACAGGTACAATCGTACTGCACATAACTTAACATAACTTGCACATAAGGGAGACACAGTTTCAATCCAAAATCCAAATAGCCATCGATGGGACATAAGTGGGCAAATAGTAGAAACGCTGCCCAACCGCCAATATAGGATTAGAGTTGCAGGAGCAGATAGGATAACCGTGCGGAACCGTAGATTTTTGAGGAACCTTGAGGCACCTACAGTCAAGACCCCTATCCCAATTCCTTGGCCTGTGTCCCCTGGAGCGACAGACACAGATATATGTAGGCCACATCAACCTGATGAGAAATCTGGAAATGGCAGCATTACTTTGCAAAGTGACCTAGGATCCCAAGGCCCTATCCCGACTACTCCAATATAATCAACCAGGCGATAAGGAACTGATTCCCACCCCAGCGGCCACTATGCTCCCGCAGTGGGGAGAGGAGGGAGATGTAGAAGTTAAATAATTTACCTTTCAACATGGCTGTCTCATTTTGTCTCCCTGCAGGTGAATATTCAAGAGTGTGGATATTGTGCTCAATATTTTTTGAGTACAATATACACACCGAAATTATCAGCCAATCAATACTTATAGAATGGACTTGCCTGTAACAGAATGGAATCTCCCAGGTTATTATTTAAACCACCTACCAATTTACCCTGGGTTTTTTTTTTGGTCAGTCAAATCCAACTTCTATTTTAGTTGATTACTAGCTGGTTGTTCTAGAAGACTTTTACAGATTATTGTGACTATGTAATATATGAACAAAATGAAGAATCCTGACAAAAAGATACTAATATGAGGGAGTGGGGTGCACAACTGAGAACCCCTTTTAAAAAATAAACAAATCTGTTAGTTTGTGATTTGGTCTGATTTTACTAAGTGTGTATTGTGAAAACTTTTTGGCATATATTTACCTCTAGATTTTTACTTTGCTTTTTAATTCTTAAACTTGTGTTCAGATCCAAGAAAAAACACAACGTTAATGTATTTACAAAAAAAAAAAAAGAAAATTTATATTAGAGACATCAGAAGCGATCCGTCATTTTCTCATATGCATTTTGCTATAAAAAACAAAAAATCAAACTTGCCACACATCATTTTCATTTTTTCTTTCTCTGAAATTTTCTTGGAATATTAGTAGCAAGACGAGCAACAAAACAGTTACTATTTGTTGGTTTGTTTTGCGGTATATCAACTCCTTATAGATCATTTAATGTCGAAATTTAATTTTTCTAGAAGCATTAATCCTTTCTTGCTGTTCATCTTGTCTGATTTTCTGCACACCAAGAGCACTCTTCCACAACTGAGAAAAAGCAGGTGTTATATAGCGCTTTCTCAGTTTTAGACCCACACTGGTTTTTGGCTAATACCTGACCCTTTCTGAGAACAAAGCATGTTTCTAATTCCTTTTCTAACAGTTATTCCATTTAACCTGTATTTTAAGCTGTTATTATATCATGGTTATTATTGAAATAACTAACGAGAAGACAACGGGAACTGTGAAATACAATAATGTATTAACAAAAATATAATTGGTGTTAACGCCGAGTCGTGTCTCCGCTCAGCTACAGGACGAATCTGGTTACGACCCTTACTCCTTCATTCTCTACCTCTGACTGCTCGGAATACATAACTTGGTAACCGGGGGTGCCGCCCTAACACCCCCTCCCAAGCTTTTCCTTTATAAAAGCTGTTAATTCATCCACTTCTGATTCAATGATGCTCGTTTGTTTTTTACGTGCACTAATCTGTTCCTTCAGAACCAAAATGTATCGAAGACCACAAAATTCTGTCTCTTTGCGCCCGAGGCTTTCATTTAATTGACCAATCTTGACCTTCAGTGCTTGTGTATCAGCAGGACTTTTGGTTTCTTTGCTGGTCGACAAATCCAGTTTCCACGGCTTGTCCCCAACCGAAATATCTTCTTGCAATGAAGAAAGTTTATCTTCCAAAAGCTGCACCTTTTTTCTAAAGCAGAAATTCTGGAGTTCTTGGCTTCAAGCATTGCTTGCATTGTGTGAGAATTGGAAAGTAAACACTTAATTTGGAACTGGGTATTTTTCAGTTGGATGGACACGATTCTATTCTTCTCCCTCAACTCGTCTATAGGTTGGTCCCACAGTTTAAAACACTCCAGCCAATCTGTACCGAAAAGGTTTTCGGATGTTTTATGTACAAACACTCTTACGTTTTTTGTTGTACCATTTAAAGTTACAGGGAGTGTCAGCTCTCCTTCAAAACTTATTCACAGTACGAGCTGATTTATTTGTCTTACGCATGGTTGGTTTCTTCAAACTTTTCCATGTCTATAAGTTAATAATCGACAGGTCTGAACCGGAATCCAGCTGTAAATCCACTTTCTTATTGAGGATGTTAACCGTCACATGTTTCTATCGGTTCTTCTCTGATTCCGCGTCGAATCGCGCTTGTCGGACCCTGCTATTATTGTTCTTTCTGCAACGTGTTGCTTTATGGCCTCTCCTGCCACACTTGTTGCAGTTTTTGTTTCTATAAAAACATTTTATAGATCAATGTTGTCCACACAATGGTTGCATGGACTTGTGGGCGCTTGAGGTTTGGGAATTGAACGGCCATTCTTTGGTTGTGCCTGGTTTCTCTTCTCATTAACTTTCATCTCATGAGAGTATTTCTTGGGTCTGTAACTAGTCCTTCGTACATATGACACGCCAGATTCCTCGATGTTTCTTGAATCGTTCTTTACACTGACTACAAATTGGCAATCCTTGGCCAACTTCTTGAGAGTAAGCCCTTGTTCGCTTTCGAGTCTAGATAGGACTCGCCGTCTTATCTCTGCATGTTTTGCTGATACAAGACCCTGAGCAAAGATCAAACATTTATAATCTTCGTCATCGCATTTAGCTAGGTTGAAACACTTCCATCTCTTGTGAAAAAGTGTGGTGTTTGGGCTAAAAAGTTCAGATAAGAGCTTGACCGTTTCGGAGAATTCTAGTTCGCTCATCTTTCTGGGTAAAATATAATCAACAAACTGACTGTGTTCTGTGGTCCCTAATTTTCTCAAAAGTAGCCGGACCTTTTTAGCATTGCTCCACTCTTGGCAGTCAACAGTGAATAAATCCTCATATCTCCTGTAAAGCGCGTCAAACGTCATATCCTGCTCCAGTAAGTAATTGAACATTTCAATGGAATTGAATATGGTACTTTGAGAAAAAGCGGTGCTAGCATCACTGTGTTCCGTCCTATTCAACACTTTTAAAATTAATTCCTGATGTCTCTTCTGTTGAAGTAGTAAAATTCATGGAGGGGAGAAAAAGTCTATTTTTTTTGTTTTGTTTGTGTGTGTCTGTGTGAAAGTTATACTGTTTCACTTAGTATTTTGAGGTATAAAGTTAAGCGGGGGGGATTTTTCCAACTATTTAAAAGTAAAAGGAAAAAAGAGAACGAGAATATTTGCATACATGAAAATTTACTAGCCTGTAAGCAAAAAAAAAAAGTAGATTCTTTTTTCTCTTCCTGTCTTATTAAACAAAACAAACAAAAGTCAACTTTCACAATAATTAAGAAATGTTCTATTTCCAATTTGTTTGTTCTTTTTTTCCCTTTTTGAATATCAGAAAAAAAAAGAACAATAAACACAGCCTTAGTTAGACTTGGGTTTTTGGTTCACTGGAGAGAGAAGAAAAAAAATAATAGGTCAGTTCCATAGAAGCAAACAGTGAAAAAAAAAACCGTATTTTTCCATTTTTTTCTCTGAACAGCAATTCCATGTAAGGCTGGACTACCAGCCCAGTCTGAGCCAGCAAAAAAAAAAGCTCCAACGCCAAAGTGTGAAGTAAGGGTAACAGAGGACAACCCTGAAGAACCAACTGAAGAAGTGCAAAAGCACCTGATCACCTTCTGTTCACCTGTACTACAGTACTGACAAAGTGATAAAGGATACTGATCCACTTGCAGAAGTTGGGTTGGAATCAAGCAGCCTACAGGACACTCGCCAGATATTGACGGTTGACTCTATCTATCAACTTGGACTGAATAAATTGATTAGCGTGACTTTCTTCTTGTTCATTACACCCTCTAAAGCCATGCACACCAGATGCAGGTTGCTTTGAATTGTTTGGCCCTTCACTGCACAAGTCTACTCAAGTCTCAACAGAATCTCAGCAAGTGACTGCAAACACCATATCAAGATCTTGGCCAATATCTTTAACTGTGTTGAGCAGAGTTATGGGCCAGTGGTTATCTAAATTGCATCCACCATCCTTGCACTTTTTCAATAGTATGATCACATCCCTGCAGATCTGGTCAGGGACAGACCTCTACCAGAACAAGTGGTTAAACACAATTGTCAAAATGGGCACAAAGAGGTGTGACATCCTCAAGTACAGTTAGTAGAGCAGACCATCAAGCACTTGAGACTTGCCTCTGCTAGTCCTTTTCAATGCCAAGTAAAATTTGCACTCTGTGATCTTACCATCACAGCTAGTCACTTCAGCCGGTGAAAGTCGAGGAAAGTCAGCCAAATAGCTGCAAAACTCTTCAGCACAGACTCTTTGGTAAACTGGCTCTCAAAATGCTGCTGAAATGCTTTTTTGGTGGATTTCAGAGTATGCTTCTTCAGGGTATCGACCTCTTAAATGTAACAATCAGAACCTCAATGAATCTCTTCCTTTCATAGTTCAGTGCCCATTTTCACAACTTTTTAAAAAATCTTTTTTAACTTATGTCTGACTACCTGATTCTGGTAGAGCCTGCCTAGCCGTACCTATTTGAGGTAAAGCATCTAAGGCTATTTGGGCACAGACAAGTCTATGGTCCAAATAACTTAACCAGTAAAGCATGGGACAATCTGGAAAATCTAGCTTGATCCTTCTCACTAACATTCTATCCAAGTAGCTAGTCACCTGGGTAGATGGCAACTTAAGTGCCCATGTTCATATTTTCCACCCAGGGTGATCTATCAACAACACCAAACATTATAAGAAATGTTACTTTTTTTCAGGGCCCTATATAGTGAGGGATGAAGCAAAACTACAGCAATATCATAACAGTGGTGTGACAGTTTCCAGAGATCCAGAGACTATTTGTGCCATCCAGATCTTCGTTAAAGAACCTTCTACTGAGGTAATAAATTGCCAGGTTTTCATGCCTGTCAAACTTACAACTGTAATTATCCCAGGACCATCACAATCTGATATCAATTTAATATTGATTATTCTCAATTGGTCAGTTTTATGTTTTCCAATCTATTCATACTAGTGTATTGTTTTTTTTTTGTTTTGCATGTATCATTGAATTTTTCTTTTTAAGATATGACAGTAACCTTTTCATTATTTTAAATATTTCTATGGTATATGGAGTTTTTTTTTTTAATCATATCACCCCAAGCAAGGCGGTAATGCCGCTGATGTGCAGGGGGCTACATAAGAGTAAGAAGATTGGAAAAGAGAAAACAGGAAACCACATCCTAAACAGGGAACAAGGGATGAGCCTCTTCACCTGTTCAATAGACGTGGGTGGAGTGTGAAGGTGTCTGTAATTATAATTTATGACAAGTCTGAAAGAAATCAAACTCGAAAGAATAAATTAACACTATCAGTTTAATAACTCTTTATCACCCCCCCCACCCCAACACACACACTCTTTTCTTTTTTTTTTTTTTTAGTAATTACATTATTTTAATAAATTGTTCTCAAAATAATTAAAAAAGACCTCTTTGGGTACAATTGAATATTTTATGACATTAAAATTTTAACAAAAAGTAAAAAGAAACAAGTGTTGATTTTTTAAAAATTTTCTAAAGCAATATTTCGAATAAATGATATGCCAAAACTAAAATATTGCTCTTTTCTTTGAGATCGAACCTTTTTCTAAACGAGTTATTTCCTCTTGATTCAAAGACCTTAACCTTTTGAATTAGTGCGAAAATATAAATTGATTTATAGAAATTGTCTACCATCACCAAATTTTGCATTAGTTAAATGCAGGATTCCTTGGGGAATTTAAATCATTTTTTGATAACACTTTTCATGATAATTATTATTTATGTAGAATAATATGAAAAATGCATATTGAAAATATAAATTAATAAATAACATTTCATAAATTATTGAGTCATGTTATATAGATTCATTCTCTGTTATTAAATTTTAAAATTAATTTAAAAGAATGTTTTATATGATTTTTATTTCTAGAAAGCATCTTCAAATGTAAAGTTAAACTAACTAAAATTCAATAAAATATTAGGTAATTGCTGAAAATATCTTATTTTTTTTAAAAATTACTAGGTAGTTAAAACCCAGGAATGAAATGTTCACTTAGGTTTCATGAATTTATTTCAATTCTGTTTCACCATACTTAACCAGATGCTTGAAGTGAATTATAATAAGCTGTCATCAATCACAAAAATTAATTCTTAATTTTAAAAATCTTTCAAAAATAAAATCTACATCTGTGACATGTTGTTTGTGGAAAATTAGCAGATTTAAACTTAAATTAATCTGATTTGTAACAACTATTACTTGTTTATTGCGTGAAATTTAGAACAAAAGTATTTCTTTATCATGGAGATCATATGTTTCTGATGTGTGAAGTGATTGATGACAGCCAGATGTGGTGACAAGCTAAGTATGATTGACCAGAATTGATATAAATTTATGAAAGCTAAGTGAACATCTTGTAAGGATAAGAAGCCTTGAAATACATGACCTTAAGAAAAAATAATTTGATGGATAATAAATTTATACAAGAAGTGTTTTTTTTTATTTTAATTATAATTTATATGAGACTTTTAAAATTTTGCATTACTTTCATTACTGTTACTAAGTGAAAACTATATTTATTAATATAAAAATGGAAAAGCTTAAGTCATTTTGCACCAAGATTTTAAAATTAACTTTTTATTTTTGTTTGTATATGACATTATCATTAGATGGTCATGTTTTAAGTGTTGTCCTTATGTCTTTTAGACATGAAATATGCATTGAATTCTTCTAAAATTGAGTTGTACATGTTTGCATCTTCTTGTTGTGAGAAAGAAAATGTCCAGAATATATTTTTGGCTTCACACTCTTAACAATAAATTAATGTACTTGAGTTTTGTTATCTTCTTCCCAGAGTTTCGATGCTTCTCTGCAATGATTTCTGCCAATTTCCTGGGTTTGTGAAGTCAAATGGCTCTGGTATAGTTAATTTGAATATTGTTGTTTCCTTTAAAGAGGTTACAAACAGACAAGGTGGTACTCTGGTGAAAGAACAGAAACACATGCATAGATGAAAGAAAAGAGGTTTATTGTAAAGAGAATACATTACAGGAAGACAGGGAATCTGGTGGCAGACTAGTAATTGCCAAAGCAAGTCACAGGGATCTCCTGGACTCACTATATATGGCTACTAATATAGTCAGTCAACATAGGCGATAGGGAGTATGGGACATTCCATTACAACAAAGATTTTTTTCTCAAGAGTAATTTATTTTTCAAATTGGGTTCTGTTCTTCTAGAAATTAATTTTCTTACACCATGTTCCACTGGGTTTAGGATGGAAAGATGAGACTGGCCTCTGAAAAGTCAAAGCAACACAAATATGTGTAATATAACAATCTGGCCCCACCCGAAGAAGGCTGATGCAAGCGAGGGTGTTTCCGGTCGTTGAAAGGAACGGATGTCGTTTGACCTTATTTCCGGCAGCAGCGGAAATAACTACAGAGGCAAACAGAACAGGTGTCTCTGAGAATTACGTGGGCGTGCGTGGGCGAGGCAAAACCGGAAGAAAAAGTCCCGGTTCTGGAAGATTATAAAAAGACCTCGGCACACGGATTCGCCAGTAGAGGAGCAACAGAGATCGGCCGGTGAAGAGAGATACAACAGATAAGACTACACTCCCGTCAACCCATTAGAAGCGCGCTCTCTCAATTCTCTGTTCTCTATTCTAACCGGCTCAGTCATTAAGACACATAATTGGTGCCTAGTGACTTGCTGTTTTGAGACAACAAAACAGTTAGATGCGAGCTGGTTGCCACGGCGACGATTGAAATTCAACGGACTTAAAACTACCAGATAGAAAGAAAAAAGGAAGACGAAAATAGAAGCAGCCGCACGACTATAGACATCAGCCAAGGTAGGTGACTCTTTGATTTGATAGTGTGTGTGTTCTGCTCTTGTTTATAATAAGTCTAGTTAGAAAAAAAAAAAAATGGAACAGCATACTTTTGCCGATCTGACCCTAGAATTGAGAAATGTGGATTGTTCGGTGTCGAACACATTAAAGGTAGAACGGAGGGGGTGCAGGACTACATGCAGAGAGTAGTACGCCTAGCGGAGAGCGCATAGGTTGGGGTTGACGGGAGGAATAAAGTTGAGATATTTACCTATCTGTAAGTATAAAACATCTGAGTTAATGATTTTTTTTTTTTTTGTTAATATTTTACCATATATGTGAAGTGAGTTACTGGTATGTTGCTTAATTAATCTTACTTTTATTGAGTAAGTGAAATGTAAAATCATGTAAAGGAAGTTTCTTCTACTCTTTAAAGTGGATAATTGGATTAACTTGTTGATAACAATGTTTTCTTTGGTTTGTGCAGTGTTAGGTTTTCTTTTTTTTTTTTTTATTTCTTTTCAATGACTGTACACTACAAAATGATTTACATTTCTATGTTTGTGAATTATGCTTTTGTGCAGGTTCCCATCAATTCAACATCCTCTGTGAATTTTCATTTATGTGACTTGGGAAATATCTTTTGAAGATATATTAATTTCTGAAAACTTTATATTGACACGGATAGACCTGCAGATTCCACAGTTGATCGGAACAAAAAGAAAGAACAACTGAAAAGTCTTGTAGACTTATTGGCTGATATGCTATAGGATTGGGAAAGAAGCAGTGGGAGGATTAACGATAGTTTAAGTGAAATAGTTAGGAAGATACAAACGTGGAAAATTATTAATAGTATCTAAAGCATAAAGTAAATTATACGTCTCTGGTTCAGTGGTTTGGTCCCCAATTACGCAGAAATTTCCCAATTTTTCAGTGGACACCATGCCGGTAGAATTGCGCGATATGGAGGAGATTCCTATCCGCAAACTAGTAAATACCTTGGAACAGATAGATATGGAAAGATTTAGTGAAGGATATGAAGAACTCCCGAAGAAGTTGACGATAGGAGTCATTGCTGGCATAGTCGGCGTTATGATAATCCTTGGAATAATAGCTAGGAAGCGGATTTTTAAGTGTGAAAGAAGCAACAGTGCTTCGGGAAAGGAAATTGAGTTATCCGTTGTGAATAGTACTCCGGGGTCAACGGGTGTTCAACACTCAAATGTCTCTGCGTTAAACAGAGAGATGTCAACAAATCAGATATGCTTGGATTCGAATCCAGAGGAAGTAGTTCAAGGAATAGAAAACATTGTACAAACTAAGGAACTACGAGTCACGGGTCCATTGTTTTAGACTAAATTAATATAGATGAAACCTCTAATCCTCCACAAGTAAATTGCATGCGGATTAACGTTGGAATCAGGGTAATTTTCTTCATTTTCTATTGAACATTTCTCGGTCAGACTATGAATGATATGTACTGCAGATAATGGCCATTTTTCTGTGTTCAAACATAGTATGTTTGAAATTAAATTAAATTAAATGAAGTTACATGTGTAACAATAAACTCGAGCGGAAACACGCATGGTGTTGGTCAAAGGTCATTTACTCGATGTCAGTTTAGAAACTGGGGCGCGGTTACCGCCTATGATCATGTGGTCGTGCATCGAGGCGTCTACGCTTATGGACAGAGTCGAGAAAGAAAATGAACATTTTTAAGAACTTTGCCCAATTCTGTGAAAATGGATATTAAAAAAAAAAAAAAAGGAACAATGAAACATCGAGCTGGTAGAACAATTTTCACGATGGACACGAACATTGTTGGGTTGCCGATGTAGGCTCCCCTATATATTTTTTGTTGTTTTTTTTGTTTCGGCATGCACATGTTTTGTTGTTTTGGCGTGCACATGTTTTATACAATTGTCGGGCTTGTGTGGCATGGGGAGGAGTGTGAGGGTGTTGCGCTTAAAATGTTCTTAGGTGAACATTTTGGAAAATGGGAGGGCGAGGAATGTAATATAACAATCTGGCCCCACCCGAGGAAGGCTGATGCAAGCGAGGGTGTTTCCGGTCGTTGAAAGGAACGGATGTCGTTTGACCTTATTTTCCGGCAGCAGCGGAAATAACTACTGAGGCAAACAGAACAGGTATCTCTGAGAATTGCGTGGGCGAGGCAAAACCGGAAGAAAAAGTCCCGGTTCTGGAAGATTATAAAAAGACCTCGGCACACGGATTCGCCAGTAGAGGAGCAACAGAGATCGGCCGGTGAAGAGAGACACAACAGATAAGACTACACTCCCGTCAACCCATTAGAAGCGCGCTCTCTCAATTCTCTGTTCCCTATTCTACACGGTTCATCGTCATTAATAAAAATATAACTTTATATTTTTATATATATGCGTGTTTGTTGTTTGTCGATATATAACATATGGCATGGCACGTGGTAATCTGAACAACTCCTTTATTTAAACTTCATGCTAGATCTGTCTTGATTCCAGCATTCCATAGTGGGACCAGAAGTTTTTACAATCATTGCCATCATTATTGATGATGTTATAACAGTTGCTTTTCAATCTTTGAAGCATTTTTATCTTCCAAATCAGTTTTACAACAATTGCTGATCATGAAAGGTTACACTTTAAATTTTATCAGCATTGCCATTTTGTCATCTTTAAATCATAATTTTAACACAGAAAGAAACAAATGAAGGGAAGTTAAAGAAGAATGGCTCAAAGTGAGGAACTAGAAAGAATGATCATCATGATTTATTCATGATGATCATTCTTATATTCTCACAAATGAAAAAATGGCATTACAACATTTGTAACTTGTTAAAATTTAATGAAAAGATAAAAAAGATTGCTGCTAAAAAGCATGCCTAATTTCAAAATCTCATTTCTTCAGAGGTAGATTTAGTTTTTATTTCAAATTACTTCATATGTGTGTATGTGTGTGTGTGTGTGTGTGTTACTTCATGTCAAATGTACCTGACATGTACTGAAAAAATATTAATGTGTAACTATGGTTTTATTGCTAAAATGAAGAATAATACAATACATATTGGGCCATCATAATCTGTTTGGTTTGTATGTATTGAGATGACTTTTTTTTAGCCACTATCTTTAATAGATTTATTTCAAAAAGCAGAATTAATGATTGTGGGTTTGAGGCAAATTCCAAACTGTTTGCAATTTTGAGGGTAGATTTATAATTTATCTACTGATTTTAAATTTTATAGAATTGGGAAAGAATATTTATCATAATATAGATCTAAAGTTCTGCAACATCTGTTAGTTCGTCCATCACATTTTCTAAAGTAAGTGAAGGAAGTATCTCCTTTATAGCATTTTTTAAAATTGTCAATATCATTTTTTCCATTTTTTAACTTTTAACTTCCTTTACAATTGATGTAATTATTGTTTTATTGTCAATGTTAAATATTTAAAAAATGCTTTACTGTACTAAGTATTTTCATATTTTCATATATTTGAAAGTTAACTTTCTTCTGAAATTAAGTACACGCAAATAACTCTTATTTTTTTCACTTGTTTCAATTTCGTGAGCCTGTAAAAATTTTAACATAAAAAAGGTAAGTTTCTTCAATATCTAATTGTTGATTTGAGTTCAGCATATTACATTTGCATGGAAATAATACTGTGTAAGTTACTATTTTGGAAAAAAATTGAAGGGATATTAAGTTATTAATCTTCGGGTCCTAAAACGAAAATTTACTAAAATAACAAATACTTTTTTAATAAAAATACAATTGCAAATTTTTTAAAAAGTTTTTATATACAATACAAGAATACAGTTTTCCAGTTTGCCTTGGATTTCTGAGAATTAGAAACAGATCGTAAGACCAAACTCCAGACAGAAATATTTACACATGACCAGTCGTATTTATTTTATTCTTTGCTGTTTTTTAAGAATACATTTTCTTAAAAAATATTGTTTATGTTTATCATGAAGTTCTATAAAATTATAGAAATTATTGAACTTCAAAGTAGGATTTTTACCAAAACCAAATCAGCTTATTCAAATTTTATCGATTAATTTGTTAAATTGAAAGAAGGTAACGTAGAGTTTGTAAATCACAAAATTGGCAATAACTTCAACAATACTGCAAGGATTTCAACATGTTGCAAGAAATTCTCTAGTTATGAATATTTCAAGAAAGTCTATCGTTGAGTCTATAGAAGTGCGTCTGCAATTTAGAAATAAGATATATGAAAATGTTTTTCTCCACAATTGATACGAGTTTAAAAAATTTTCAATAAAAGGAAATGTAAATTATATTAAAAAAAGAGTAAATAAAAAACACCATAAACTTTAAGTTTGTTTATTGCACTTTCCTTTTGAGGAAGGAGGATATAAAAAAAAAATTAATAATTTAATAAAAATAGATATTCGCCGTGGTTCTGAAATGACTTTCTTTGTGGAAAAGCTTTTATCAATTGAAATAAAAATTGACCTTTTTTTTCTTCTTCAGAAAGAAAAATGTTTATATTGTTAGTACATTTTAAATTCAAACAACTGAGAGGGAGAAGGAAACTGAATGCAGTTATAATAATCTGTTTGATGACGCATGTCTGAAATTGAGATGAAATGTTTGTTCAAGTCCTAAAAAGGGAAGTAATTATGGCTATTTTACTTTTAGAGTTCATAAATTTGCGTTTCGGGTGGAATTCCAATGATTATTTTTCTAAAGCAAAATTTCGAATAAATGATTTGTCAAAACTAAAATATCTCTTTGAGATCGAACCTATTTCTAAACGAGTTACTTCCTCTTGATTTAAAAACCTTGACCTTTTGAATTAGTGCAAAAATATAAATTGCAAGGAATTGACTGATTAAATGATGACTTTCGTCAATGATAACAATGTGACAGAATTTGAAATCACTTTGCTTATTGTGAAAGGTGAGGCTAGCTTGATTATTTTACTGTGACAATTTATTTTTCACTGACTTAATCTTGACCAGTCTAGAGACACGGTGTGTCCAGTCTGTGTCTATAGGAGACACCCTTGTGGGGGAAATAATCAACATACAACCCAGCAAATTTTGCTTTGTGTGTCTAAGGGTAGCACCGCCCACTCTTTTGCCGACTTTGCTTGTCGTTGCATTTATCTGGACAGCACTTTCACTTTACCCACTGTTCTGTTGAGTCAGAAGTTTGTTTGTTAATTTTGCCACTGAAAACCGTTTGCTTGCGATTAGTGATGTCGGCGTCTCAACGTAAAACTCTGAGCCTTTCTGAACAGTTGGAGCTCATCGACGATGTCGAAGTGAAGAAACTCAAACTGTCCGCTGCGGACAAAAAGTACGGAATCGGTTATTCAACAGCAGCAAAAATTCTCAAGTAAGAAGGTGATCTCAGATCTTGCATGCAAATGAACAGAAACACTAATCGCAAACGAAAGCACCAATCCGTGCACAAGGACGTTAACGAAGCGCTTACACAATGGTTTACGCAAGCATGTGCTCATGGAGCTACCGTCACCGATCACGTCATTAGGCAGAAAGCATCACAACTGGCCGTAAATCTTGAAGTTGATTTTGAACCGAGCAATGGCTGGTTCATGCGCTGGAAGCAGGCCAATAACATTTCGTTCAAAAAATTTCACGGCGAATCAACGTCAGCAGATCACGGTTCTGCCAACGAATGGGTGACAAACATTTTGCTGCAACTTTTTCGTGGATATGATCCAAAAGATGTTTGGAACTGTGATGAAACGGGACTTTTCTACAAAGCCATGCCCTCTGGATCTTTGCGATTTGCCGGTGACGAACAGTCAAATGGGACAAAAGTTCCCAAAGACAGACTCACGATGCTTCAGTTTACAAACATGGACGGCAGTGAAAAGCAAGCTGTAGTTGTTAGTAAGTCGGTAAAACCACGCTGCTTTAAAAATGTCAAAACTCTGCCGTTTGCTTACTTCGCTAATCGTAAAGCCTGGATGACTAGTCAGCTGTTTACTGACGTTATGAAAACGCTTGATCGAAAAGTGATTGCTCAAAATCGAAAGATTATTGTTTTTTGGACAATGCAACTTGTCATAACTTACTGCCGGGTACAAATCTGTTGAACATCAAATTGTAGTTCATGCCACCAAACACCACTAGTCTCATTCAACCTTTGGATCAAGGCATCATTCGTTCATTCAAAGCGTATTATCGTCGGGAACTTGTTCGAATGCAAATCGCAGCAATCGATGCTACACCACCAGTGCCGCTGTCCAAAGTGGCCAAGCAGATCACTGTTTTGAAGGCCATGTATGTAATGAAACGAGCACTTTTCATGATCAAACCGTCAACAATTCAAAATCGTTTTAAAAAGGCCGGCTTTGTCATTGAATCACAGGCTGAAGTGTAAGAAATACTTGACGAAAATGATCAAGTTTCTCTACTATCGGGCATGGAGCAAACATATTTTGACGAATTTATCAGCTTCGACAACAGTACACAATGTTATGGAGAACTGACTGACACGGACATCACACGTGGTATAAAATCGGATGATCAAGATTTTGACGAAGATGATGATGCTGAAAGCGTAAGTTCTGAAGTTTCTGAAAGTGACAAACCAGTTCCAAATTCTCTGGCTGCATTGAATGCGCTTGAAACTCTGACGACCTACTTTGAAGCAAAAAGCAGTAATCCTGATGTCGCATTGAAAATGATTTACGGACTGTAGGAAAGTGTTCATGATGTTAACAAAGAGATTTCTGTACAATCCAAAATGACTGACTATTTTAAGAAAAAGTAATTTTTGACTGAATTATTTGTGAAAACTGATTGAAAATGTATTTTTGTCTGTGTTTTTTATGCCTATAACTGTTAAATAAACTAGTGTTCTGTACGTAAAAAGCGTTATATGAAGTGTTCCCATACTTACCTAAACAAAATAGACAAAACCCGGATATAAGAGAACTCTTATCCGGTCCCAACAACACTCTTATATCTTATGCATTATCTTATGAACCATATTTTCGTCTCTGTGAAAAAGTTATGTGCACAAGTCAACTTGGTGCCAACATTGCAATGTGCATAGCTTTAGAAGCTTATCTCAGAGAATCTACAATTCATGAACAAAATATCAGTTTCTCGTTAAACAGTGAAATAGCAGAAAAATGCAGTAAGTTCATTATATTTTATAAAAATTTTAATCTTTTTTACATTACAGTCTCGATTTTTTTTTCCTTTTTTTTAATTGTTTTGGTTTTGAAGTTAGATTAGGTATTTGATATTATTTGAATACTGGGGAAATGTTAGGCTGTTTTGTTTTTCTTAATTCTTAGTCTAACTTGTGTTTTGAGTGATTTTTGTTGAGGTCTTTGGCTTTAGCTTTATTTCATTTATTAAAACTTGGTTTAAGAAAATAAAGCAATTATTGGGGAATAGCTTGGAAAATTTAAATAAAAATATGAAAATCACTCAAAATACAAGCTGGACTTAAAATTAATGCAAATCTTTGTTTGAAATTTAAAGGATTTCATTATCTTAAAAAAAACAAGGAAAATATATCTATGAAGACTGTGTTGAAACTATACCTCTATATTAAATTTAATATAAACTGAAGTTAAATTACTGTTTTAAATAAAACTAAGCATAAATACTAACATGCTTTCTCTTATGGGATACATATTTTTTTTCTTTCTATTAAAATAAGCAACAGGAAATCACAATAAAACATTCTAGAAAAATTGGATCAAAACGGCAGTAGAATTTAGATTACATTTTTATATTTCTCAACCAATCAGCTAAAAACTTAGAATAAGAACATTCTAGAAAAATAGGATCGGAAGTAAATTAACACAAAAATATTTAGGCCCCAAAACAAAATAGTAAAATAATAAATCTGATTGGTCAATAAATGTTTTCACACCCTAATGTTAGGAAGATTCGTTGATCCCCTATTAATGTATATAATACACACAGTTAGAGAAAAAAAGGTCAGTCACCAAGCTAGCCATTAAGTCCGCATGCCACCGATACTTTGTCCGGCCAAGTCATTTCTTCCACGCCAAAGTTCATGACCTAGCTCCGAGGACCTTGAAAAGAAAAAACTGACGAACTTTCTTTCAGCAACGCGACACGCTGTCGCCAACTGAAATGAACTAAATGTAAGTAGGAAAGACTTATTTATGGACTCTGCTAATGTAAACTTATACACATCTTTGAACAAATTTAACTTCTTGCCAAGTTTTATTTCCCAAAAGGCAATTTTCGCATCATGTATTTTGTTTGTTTCCACGTACCATTTTATTTTTCACATAATAAATTGTTTGTTGTTTAATGTCCGTTGTGAATTATTCCTTTCACTTTGCGCGATTGTAAAACAGAGTGTTGTATTTGTGGGGGAAATAATCTAGAGAGCCAGACCCGTAAAATACGGAAGCACATACAACCCAGCAAATACCAATTCCTCTACAAAATTGGTGACCTTCCGACTGGTGAAAGCACGTAACACAAAAAGCTCTCATATTAGAAAACAACACAAAAATTACCACAACGCGTAAAAGATGGAAAACAACGACATTGAACCCACAACAGCAACAATATCAGCCAGCATTCCCAGCTACAACCTAACTAACATACCAGTATGGTTTTCTCAGCTAAATGCACTTTTAGCGCTAAAAAAATTACATCGCAAACCTCAAAGTATGCATACGTCGTGGAAAAACTTCCCACCGACGTGGCGGCAGAAGTGGTCGATTTGCTAGACCATATGCCTGAGGACAAACCATATGATACACTAAAGAACGCCATTATAAGACGTATGGGTACATCGGATGGAAAAAAGTTACATGATTTATTTAACAATTTGACCCTTGGACATATGACACCCTCACAACTCTTGAGGAAAATGAAATCTTTGTTGGGAAGCATCACCATGTCCGAAACGGTGTTAAAAAAACTATGGACAGACAAACTCCACACTCATACAACACAGATACTCGCATCACTCCCTGAGGATTTAGACTTGGATAGATTATCGGAAATAGCTGATAAAATGCACGACAATAACCAAAACCAGAACGTTTACGCCACATCTTACAACCCAACAAATGACGCAACACAAAGGAATGCACCAACACCAAGAAACACAACATCACAAACAACCACGCCAGACAGGTATACTGAACTGCTGCAGGGCATGGCAAATCTAACTCTGCAGGTTCAAAGTTTGGTGAAGTTTCAAGCATCCGAACGTTCCCGTCCTTACAGAACCTCCTCACGACGCAGAAGTCGAAGTAGATCGAGCTCATTTTCTAGAGAGCGACGCACCTATGATACCTGTTGGTATCATTTCAAATTTGGATGTGAAGCAAGGAAGTGCATAAAACCATGCAACTTCAATTCGACCTCACACACTTCAACACAAAACCAGGGAAACGGTTACACCGGCAGCAAGTAAAGACGACATTAGTTGCTGGTATAAAACAAGGAAGTCGTCTATTTTACATCCGAGACAAAAATACCGGATATTTATTTTTAGTCGACACCGGCGCACAAATCAGCGTTATTCCACCGGATCCCAGAAAAAAACACCAACTATCTTCATTCACACTGCAAGCAGCAAATGGATCAAGAATTGACACCTACGGAGAGATAGCACTGACGCTCAATTTGGGTTTACGCCGACCTTTTCCGTGTATCTTCACAATAGCCCAAGTAAAAACACCGATTCTTGGAGCTGATTTTTTGTCCCATTTCAACGTTTCAGTGAACATGGCTAGGCAATCTCTCGTCGATTGCAACACAGACCTAACAGCAAAGGGAATCACCTCAATCTACAAGTCAACAGGAATCTGTGCGGCACTACCAGATGCGAATGGACTACAAGAGTTGATTACAAAATTTCCAACTCTTACTACGCCCTTTAAACATTCTGATGAAGTTCGTCACACAGCCAAACATTATATCACAACCTCTGGACCACCCACACATGCATCACCACGCAGATTGCATCCAGAGAAATATAAAGTAGCAAAAGACGAATTTCAGCACATGTTACAATTAAGCATTATACGTCCTTCTAGTAGTCCATACTCCTCACCGCTACATATGGTCCAGAAGCCAGAAACAGGTGCATGGCGACCTTGTGGGGATTTCAGGAACCTCAACGCAAAAACAGTTCCTGATAGGTATCCAATCCCACATCTACACGATTTCGCCATGGGCTTGCAAGGAACCAGAATCTTCACAAAACTAGATTTGGTTAAAGCTTACTACCAAATTCCAGTAGCCGAAGAAGACATAGAAAAAACAGCAATTACAACTCCTTTTGGACTTTTCGAATTCACCAGAATGCCATTTGGACTACGTAATGCTGCCCAAACTTTCCAGAGACTCATTGACGAGGTATTGAGAGGGTTACCATTTGCTTTTGCTTATATCGACGATGTCCTCATTGCTAGCAATGACATCAAGGAACATAAAGACCATTTATTACAAGTTTTCGAGAGACAAGCACATTTCGGCTTGAAAATCAACATAAGCAAATGTGATTTTGCTGTCTCGAAATTGAACTTTTTAGGCCACATGATAGACGAACAGGGAATCACACCTATCCCAGAAAAAGTCACAGCCATACAAAATTTCCCACAACCAACATCACTGCGACAACTTCGAAGATTTCTCGGTTTGATAAATTACTACCGTAGATTTATTCCACGTTGTTCCAGAATATTAACCCCGCTAACAAACATGTTGCAGCAACAAAAAAATAAAAATGCAAAAATTCAAATTGAAGGAGAAGCTTTAACTGCTTTTCACAATGCTAAAAAAGCATTAGCAGATTTTACCAAGCTCTCCTACATTTCTAATGACAACACTACAACACTTTCACTAACAACAGACGCGTCAGGAGACTCAATTGGAGCAGTCCTACAACAAAAACAAAATGGCTTGGAAAAACCAATATCCTTTTTCTCAGTGAAATTGAACACTGCACAACGAAAATACAGCACCTTCTCAAGGGAGTTACTGGCAATTTACTTGTCCATAAGGCACTTTCGTCACTTACTCGAAGGACGAGATTTCACCGTTTTCACTGACCACAAACCACTTACTTACGCCTTACATGTAAATACCGAGAAATATACGCCCAGAGATACTCGACAACTGGACTATATATCACAATTTACCTCGGATATCCGATACATAAAAGGTTCAGACAATATTGTGGCAGATACACTTTCACGCTCTACAATACAATCTATTGAGTCGGTAGATCTCACCTTCGAGCTCATTGCAGATGAACAAAAAAAGATGCCACATTAGACAAACTAAACGACACTTTCCTACAGCTGAAGGAACAGCCTGTTCCATTTGGAACAAAAACAATACTTTGCGATGTCAAAACTGGTCACTCTAGACCGTATATACCACCATCACTAAGAAAAAGGTTATTTACACATTTCCACAACCTTTCACACCCTGGACGCCGAACAACCGCAAAATTAATCAGCAACCGTTTTGTTTGGCCTAATATGCACACTGACATAAAAAACTGGACTCAAACATGCTTGAATTGTCAGAAGAGCAAAACAAACAGACACACAAAGTCTCCTCCAGGACAATTCAAATAACCAGACGGTAGGTTCACAAACCTACACATCGATATTGTCGGACCATTGCCAATAGCAAATGACTGTCAATATATACTTACTATCATTGACAGATTTACAAGATGGCCTGTGGCCGTCCCACTTAGAGATATATCAGCAGAGATTATCTCTAAAACCATATTACGAGAGTGGATCGCAGTCTTTGGTTGTCCTTCAGTAATAACAACAGACAGAGGCTCCCAATTTCAATCAACGCTTTTCGATGAATTTACAAAGTTATTGGGAGTCAAACATATAAAAACAACAGCATATCACCCCTGCGCAAATGGATTAATCGAGAGATTCCATAGACAACTTAAAACAGCTTTAACAGCTAACAACAACTCCAGAACATGGTTTGAAAATTTGCCTCTTGTTTTATTGTCAATAAGGAATGTTATCAAAGAAGACTTGGGATGTACAGCTTCCGAAATGGTTTTTGGAACATCTTTAACACTTCAAGGTCAATTTTGTGAAAAAAACACTTCCTTACAACCAACTACAACTTTTGTAAAAGATTTTAAACACAAAATGAACGATTTAGTTTACACACCCACAAGAACACAAACTAAAGAACTTTACACACCAAAAGACCTTCACGACTGCAAATACGTTTTTATTCGAAATGATGCAGTCAAAAAACCTTTGTGTCCTACCTACTCCGGACCTTTCCAGGTAGTTGAAAGACACCACAAATATTTTAAACTCGCCATAAAAGGCAAATTTGATACTGTCTCCATAGACAGACTAAAACCAGCGTACTTAGACTTACCAATAAAGGAAAGTACGACTGAACACTCTACAAGTACACAAAATACCACATTGTCCAAACCAACCTCCACGCTGACAAATACACCGACAAACACCACCACAAAAGCTGGAAGAAAGGTACATTGGCCGAAACATCTTAAAACTTATATTACATATTAATAAATACTTCCATATTTATCAATCTGCGGGGGGGGGGTATATGGGATACATATTTTTTTTTCTTTCTATTAAAATAAGCAACAGGAAATCACAATAAAACATTCTAGAAAAATTGGATCAAAACGGCAGTAGAATTTAGATTACATTTTTATATTTCTCAACCAATCAGCTAAAAACTTAGAATAAGAACATTCTAGAAAAATAGGATCGGAAGTAAATTAACACAAAAATATTTAGGCCCCAAAACAAAATAGTAAAATAATAAATCTGATTGGTCAATAAATGTTTTCACACCCTAATGTTAGGAAGATTCGTTGATCCCCTATTAATGTATATAATACACACAGTTAGAGAAAAAAAGGTCAGTCACCAAGCTAGCCATTAAGTCCGCATGCCACCGATACTTTGTCCGGCCAAGTCATTTCTTCCACGCCAAAGTTCATGACCTAGCTCCGAGGACCTTGAAAAGAAAAAACTGACGAACTTTCTTTCAGCAACGCGACACGCTGTCGCCAACTGAAATGAACTAAATGTAAGTAGGAAAGACTTATTTATGGACTCTGCTAATGTAAACTTATACACATCTTTGAACAAATTTAACTTCTTGCCAAGTTTTATTTCCCAAAAGGCAATTTTCGCATCATGTATTTTGTTTGTTTCCACGTACCATTTTATTTTTCACATAATAAATTGTTTGTTGTTTAATGTCCGTTGTGAATTATTCCTTTCACTTTGCGCGATTGTAAAACAGAGTGTTGTATTTGTGGGGGAAATAATCTAGAGAGCCAGACCCGTAAAATACGGAAGCACATACAACCCAGCAAATACCAAATCCCCCACACTCTCATGTCTTTCATGTTCTCTCATGTCTTTCAAGAACATGAGCAATCATTATTTACTTGCTCCTTTCTTTGTGATACTTCCTTCCATTTGCTTAAACTTGTCAAGTACTTTTCTCAAAACTTTTTCTTTGCTTTTCTTACTTTGTGAGTGTTAAATTCTTCAAGCTTTCTTTCCTTCATAAGATAATTCAGTGTAAATATAAACTAATTTTGCTTTTGACTGTAGTTTTAAAAATCCCATCAAAAATGTGAATACTGTTTGATCTTATAGTAAGGAAGTTATATTAAACTGAAATTTTAAACTTAAATTAGCTAGCTTCAGTTGGCCAAAGACCATGGGTTTATATGCATATAAATAAATAAATAAAAATTTTAATTAGATTTGCCTGATTTTATTGCAATGTTCTGTATATCATCATCTAGACATTTTATCTAGATTTTGTTTTAATCTTTTCAATTATAAAACAAAATTTGTTCTCTTAGAGCAATATATTCTTATTCTAATTTCTGAAGACCATTACATTTAAGAATATTTTCTGAAAAGCTATGTGATTTCCTTTGATATTGTGGTAAATGGAGCATTGAGGCTTTTACAAAGCATGTCAGCAGGACAATCTGACTGTGTATTACCTTTGTATGCCATTTAATGTTCTTATAAGATTTGCTGTCATAAACATGGCACACATTGGTGTGTTTCTTTTTATTTCTTTTTCGAACTATTCATTAGCTGAAAATTCATTTTACTTTGTTGGACATGTTTTGAATTTTGTTTTGAGCTGGAAATTATTTCTTTGACAGCCTTTGTTGGGTTTTAATTTCCACTTCCACTTTGTCACAGTGAAAAATTCTGTTAGAATTAATTTTAATATAAAGTTTCTTACCCAATAGTTCTCATAAAATAAAACTTATCTTGTATTTTATCTTTCTGTATTTTTCTTTATAAAGATGTACTATAATTTTTATCATTTAAGGATATTTTAAAACAAATCTAGCTGATTTTAAAACAATTTTTACTGTTTTTTTTGTTGTTGTTATTCTGTTTCAGATTTTACATATTCACAAAAGGATAAAGTGTATACAGTGTTCTTCCACATGCAGAACCTCCTGCCATGATACTGAATATGTGCTTGATCAGTAAGAAGAGAAATGTGTTTCTGGTTGGACTTGTCGAAAGGGCACTTTTGAAAATAGGTCTGGTAGTTGTGTATCGATTGGCCAATATGATTGTTTTGATATCTCTAGTGGAAAGAGTTTTCCCCAAGGTTATGTCATCAACTGAAAATGGTAAATTATTTTTGTCTAGTTATAGATAAACATTATTAAATTATATGCTAAAGAGAATATGTCACTCTTTTATATGGTTAACTAAAATTTCTTGAAATCAGATAACTTGAATATATTCTGCTTCTACTTTTTATTAAATGAACATTTAAAAATGGGGATGAAAAGGTTGTAAAAATATTTTTTAATAATGAAATTGATCTTTTCTATAATTTTAAGAAATGTGTACATTATTCTCTTTGAGTGGAGGTCTGAATCACAGACAGGTTGCTGGTGAAGAATGAGAAAAATGAAAGAATCAGTATTAATCAACTTGTCAGCTAAATGCATGGCAGACCAATGTGAATTTACAGCTTTCAATATGTGTTATGGTGTAATAGATATCAGCTCGAATGAGAAATTGGAGAGCCAAGTTCAAATTCCTGTTGAATTCATTGCATTTACTTAGATGCAAATATGAATGGAAAAGATATTAATCCATCTCTTCTTCTATGGGTTAAATAGCAGGACATATTGGGTTTTATAACCTTGGTTGGCTATCAGTCTACTGCAAAAAGAAGTGGTAACTTTCTACCAAGTCATTCATGGATCGAAAGAGATATGACTGCCTAAACATGTATTACACATGGCATATAACTGGCTGACAGCTTTCAGTGCTTAACAGGGATCATATTCTTTTACATGCCATGTCCCTTCAAGACGTGAGTGATCATTGTTCTCCACAACTTCTTATCCTTTGTAGCTCTAAGCAATGTTTGTCCTCTTACTATCCCTTCTAGTATATATTCTGCCATCCATTTATACAAGCTTGTTACGTATCTTACATAATGTTTGTTTCTGTCACCACTCTGCTTTCTATATGTGAATGTTGAATTCTTCAAGTCGACTTTCCTCATTATGTATTTCAGAAATTTCAACTGTCTTTCTGATTCTAAATACAAGTGTCATTTGTTTTTTTGTTTTTTTAAATTTCCTCATTGTACATTACAAGTGTTTCATTTAGCGTTCTTCTATACAACAACATCACTGTTATCTGAAGTTTCCTCTTCATCTGGAAGGAAAGTGTCCAGAATTTGCTATCATATAAGAGGTTTGATATTACATAACATTTCAGCACTCTTTTCTTTGTTTCTAATGAAATTTTCTTGTTTTTTAATACTTGGTTTAATTTTTAGAAGGTATTACTCACCATTTCAATGCGTTACATTTTTCATCATCTATTGTAACACTCTCCAAATACTTATATTTTTGTGTTTGCTTGATTTTGATGTCTCCAATTTGTAATTCACATCTTGAGCTGCCCTTTTGCTAATGACAACACATTCTATCTTCTTACAATTCATGGGTTCCTGAGTATGATGATAAACTGCATCTGGCAGCAAGGTATCTAATTGGAAGGTTTAGAGGAACATGGAACCACTTCTTAATTGCTGCTGTTCCCGAGGTTGTAGTACCTATTAGGGTTTCAGATATGGGCAAATAGTTAACCTCCAAACTGAGGTCAAAACACTATGAAAGGATACAAATAGATATTTTTAGTAAAAATACCAGACTTTTCTTATAAAGAAAACAAATTCTGTTCATACAAATCTGTTGTAAAAATCTTGTCAGCACTAAATAACCCATTGAGGTTGATATGTCATAAAACAAAACAAACCAACTAGAAACAACAATGTAATACTGTAATATTTATTGTTCTATGATCTTATTAAAAGTAATTTTAATTGAACATTTCTTGTATAAAAAAGATATAGTACCTTGAAAAAAAATTGAGAGTAGTAATATGTTTCTTGTTGAGAATGAGGCAGGAGAATTTTGGTCTGTCTGGTTTACAATCTCAGCTATCTAATTAGAAATTTGAAATAATTTCAGAAAGATGTAATGTATGTGTACAAGTGAGTGATTATTTTAAAATTTAATGTATTTATCTACTTGCTTGTGTGATCGCTGTTCATAATGCTTAGTAAATAACTATATTGTTTTAAAATTTAATATTTTCATATGATAAGGATTTATGATATTTCAAATCTTACATCTTGCATAAAATATATATATGAGCGATATTGGAATTATGTATGAAGGTGATAATTTCTGTTGTAGTGATCTTAAAATAGGCATATAATAACTAGAATAATTTTGCTGAGTTTGGAACTTTCATCGTTGTTGCATTAATTAGTCTATGTTGTCATAAAAAATGACAGCATGTATTATTAAGTTCTTACTGTTATTAGACTTTTATACATGAACCTTTAAATAGTTCCCCCATTTATTATATTAATATATAGTAATTCATATAGAGCTTTTTTAGTTAATGACAGTAGAAAATGACCATCCATTTCATATCCAGTAGAATCTTATATTAATACTAGTTAGTACATACTGTAAAAATGACAGTATATTTTGTTTATTCATTATTATTATTATGAGAAATTTTTCATTGTATTTGGCTCTTTTATGGAATCAATCCTTTCACCTCCCAACTTTGTAAAAATCTTTGAAGAGTTTACCATTGTCATAATAAAGACACACTGCTACCTGGCTTTACCAATGCATGGAAGATAACTTCATTACAGCAAAAAGCTACAGACATTAGACAAAATATACAAAAATACACTTGGTATATTAAATAGTAAGATATGACACATCTTTTCTTGATAGGCTCTTGAAACTTCTTTTGGAGATTAAAGGATATATCATCCATTTTATATCATTAAAAACACTAATGATGAGTCAGTTTATTAAATCATCACAGATTTGTTTTTGTGCTTGGTTTATTTTAGCTTAAATTGTTATTTCATAAATATGATTGAAGAAATTCAAAAAACCTTTACTCCATGAAAGTTTAAAAGATTGGCCTTGAAGTGTGAAACTAATTTATGAATATAAACTCATCTCTTCAGGGTATTGCAATTTCATTTGAGATAAATGCATTTTGTTTTATATTATTTTATGTTTACAAAGATTGAGAAATTTGTACATTAATGCTGTATCCCTGAGAAAAAGGTACAATAACAAATTGAGCATCCAAGTGATAAACTACCAAATACAGACGTTGTAAAACAACTGGATTATGATGTACAAGAGTGTCACTGAGAGATTAGTCCACTGCAATATACACTACCATATATACTTCTTGCTAATCAGTAGCTATGACTGTAATATAACAGATGGACTCACCCATCCTACTGAAGGGTAGCAGGATATTCCACTACAACACCCTCTCCTAGATAATTTTTTTCCATAATAAGAAAAACATTCTCTTCAATATTTTTTCCGTTTAGGGTAAGGGCTTAACCTTTGAAGTGGTTTTCTTTCCCTAATACTATTTCTTGTCACACCTCTTTGAATGGGAGTTTCATATGTTTTTTGAGTAGATGGCACCTGGAAAGTATCATAAAGTACCTACATCAGTATTTCCTTGGTGTCTTCCACAATACCATTTGTGTATCTAGGTCACAATTGGTTTATGTCATGTCCCTTTTGCACTCAAATCCATTGTTTTTCTCAATGCACATCACTCTACCAAGTTTCTTCATTATCATACTGTCTTCCCAAAATGATTTTCCAGCTCTATAGAACTTGAAAAATATTTTGTCTCCAGTCTGATAAGTTCTCACTTCAGAAGTTTTCTTTACACGACTGGGCAACAGCCTGTCAAACATGGATCTTATTTTTCTGACAAACATTAGTTCAGCAGGTGACAGTCCAGGATCAGATTAAGTGATTCTGTATACAGCTAGAAACTTCTGTATAGTATCATTGTTTGTATCCATTCTTTGATTTTTCATAAGTGCCCTCTTAAAGGTATCCATGAATCTCTTTGCTTGCCCGTTAGACCTCAAGTGATATACAGTGGTAATTACATGACTTATTGCTAAGATGTACAGAAAATCTTGAAATAATTCTAGTGATCTGTATACCATTATCGGTAACCAGATTTTCTGAAACCTCAAATCTAGAAAATAGTTCATTCTGCACATTTATTGTGATAGCTGCTGCTGGATGCTTGCATTTTGCCACTTTAAGAAGCTGTCCACTACTATGAGGTAGTATTGTCCATTAATAGGTTCTGTATAGTTGATGTGTAGCCTTGACCATGGCAAATTTGTTTTTGGCCACAGTTGTATTTTAATAGTGCCTATGATGCCAGTTAACATCTACTACACTGTTTAACTGTGTGTTCAATGTCTCTGTCTGTAATTGGCTGGTATGTAAATTGCACATCAAGGATTTCATTCTTGAAATTCCTTAAAAATTTTCTTTTGTAAACAGTGAGGTAGCACAACTCTGTCTCCATACAATAGTATTTGTCTACACATTGAAAATTGAGATGTTTTCAGTTCTCTTTTGTTATTCGTGTTTTCCCATAACTGTAATTTTGTCTTGTTAATAAAAAAACGTTGTTCTCAGTGGCTTTCCTTATGTCTTCCAGTATTACCAGTAACTTCTGAATTGTTTTATGCAATAACACTGAAATCTCATCCTCTTCGTGCAATGCCACAATAACAGTCGCTTTCAATGGCTCTGAACATTTAGGTATCAACCTTGAAAGAACATCGGCTTGTGCCAATTTCTATAAGATAAGAATTCCATTTTGAAATTATAATTAGTCAATATTATGGTCTAACATGACAATCCATTTGCTGCATTCATTGGTATATCTTTTCTCAAAACAAAAATTGCCTACAATGGTTTGTTATTTACTTGAAGCATAAATTTGATTTTGCTGTATTTTTTTGCACCAGTAGCACTGTCCTAGATGCATGTGTTATCAGTTTCATCAATCCATCCTTGAACCTGTGCAAGATTACAGTCCAGATTTCCTGGTCAGTTGCATCAGATGCCACAATAATCTCCTTTTTGTAATCAAAATGTGCTAATGATAAGTCTGCCAATAAACATTCCTTAATTTCATGGAATCCCTTTTCACATTTTTCAGACCAATACCATCTAACGTTTTTCTTTAGCAATTTATTTAATGTAGCTCTTAAGGCATACAACTGAGGCATGTAAATACCATCATACTTCGCCAGCCCCAGAATTGCCTGTAACTCATTCATATTTTGTTGGTCATGACATATTCCTGATTGTTTCTACTCTTTCCAGGTTCAGTCTTCTAACATGCTGATCAATTATCTGACCCAAATATTTAAAGTAGGTACTCTCAGTCATTTTTCTATACCTAAATTTAAATTTAGATTTTAAAAATAAATAAGTTATCTTCAAGCTTTAAAATTAGCTTTAATTGAAAGCCAAGGGATTAAATTTAATAATTCCAGTAAGCAAAATACCCTGGTGTATTTTAAACCAAAATTGTATTGATCGGAATCAAACATTTTCTAAATTTAAAAAAAAGTTTTTAAAATTTCAAATTTTTTGCCATTTTTCATCGGTTGTAAACAGAAGCCAATTCTTGGTTTTAAAAAAATAACATACACCTTGCTGACACATTATTTTCTTCAAATTACTGAATTTAAACTTGACTTGAAACAAGAATTACTTGCTTACTGCCTGAAATGTTTCAAAAAAGCATTTCTCAATTACGATAGCCTTGTCATCACCTTATCAGCAGGTGATAATGGATGTAGCCTGCTAAAATGTATAGAAGACAAATTTGGTATAAATCTTATAAAAAATGAAAACAATTCTTTTAAAATTTTATTAGTAATCAAAAAAATCTTTTTCTTTAGATTATAATGTCCTTAATTATTATCATTTATTCCAGCTTATTAAATTAAATTATATCAGTTTTATTGCATTTTTATTTTACTCTTCAGAGCAGGTTTTCGGATAGTGTCGTAAAATTTTAAATAAAAAATACATGATTTATATTCTTCAATGAGTCCTACGTTTAACTAATGAAAAAAATAATTTGCAGCCAATTAAAATTTATTAAAATTTCATGGATTTATGTGGAGGTGGGGTAACAGAGTTAAAAAAAATTTTTCACCAAGATTTAAAAAAAATAATAACTTTAAAAATAATTTCATTTATTTGTGAATGAGTACTGAAAATTTCATTAAAATCTGACAATTATTTGATTTTTGCAAAAATTTCCCAATTAATGTGTTTGTCACCGAAAAAAGTGAGTTATGTAAAATTACGTGATTAATTGTAAACAGTCGTAACATTTTCTGCTACACTAACTCAAATCAAAACAAAATTTTCTACCAAAATTTTGAACATGTTAGAAGGGATTAAAAAATTTTAAAAAATAAATAAAAATTACTTTGATCTTTTCTCTTAATAATATTATAAACATTTTGATAGAAAAAGTTTGTTTTATTAAGTTTTGGACCTTTTTAATTCATAGTATGCTGTTTCTTTTTTTTTTTTCAATTTAATGGAGGTACCTAATTTAAATTGTTGCATAAAAATTTCCCATTTATGAATACTCAGCTAAAAACCATACACCTGAATCCTTCTGAACACCGTTCTAATGTGCTCGACATGTTCTTTTACATCCTGGCTTCTTACTAGAATATCATCTAAATGAACTGTAGCAAAATCTAAACCAGCCAACATAGTGTCCATCACTTGTTGAAACAGGTTTGGTGCTAGTTTTAACCCAAATGGTAAATGGTTTAGTTTAAAAAGGCCCTTGTGTGTGTTGATCAATAGCAATTTTAAGCATTCTTTCTCAACTCTCAGTTGTAAATATGTGTCTGAAAGATCAACTTTTCAGAAAATCTTATCGCCTTTCAGTTTTACAAATATATCTCCTGGTGACAATAATGGATAGGTATGATTTTTTTATACAGTCATTTCATTCTGTTTTGAAATCAGTACAGACTCTAACATTTTTGTTTTTCTACTTTACGTAAATTGTCGGAGTTGCCCACTCCAAAAAATCAACTTTTGTCAAAACACCTATATTTTCCAAGCATTCCAACTTGTCAATTATGCTTAAATGGTACTATCAATTGCACACAAAGTGAATATGAAGTAGTCATCTGCCCAAAGAACCAAATATTTAGTAAAAATGTGACTTGGGTTTTAACTTACCAAGAAGTAAGCTGACTAACAAGATGTAGTTTAACTTTACCACACCAAAGTTGTTCAGATGAACTTCTGATTGGACCTGATGTAAGTAGAAGTTTTTCTTGTCCCTGAATTATTAAAGAATAATAATAAAAATAATAAAAATACAGATCATTTTTTTTTATCTTTAAGTTTCAAATCAAATTTATCTAGGTGATATTTTATGTGTAACACAGGTGATTTGCAATATGAATCTGTTACATTTGATGGTACAAAGAATGTATTGCTGTCCAACTTAAAACTTAAAATGAGCAATGTTTTCTTGTCTGCTGCAATCAATGTGGAAAAGCTTGTAACTATATATTAAAATGTTTCCTTGTGAAATATATATATATATATATATATGCTTAGGCAGGGCAAAAAGAGCTCATTCAAACATTTTATTGAATTTAACCAACAAGGTCTGTGTTTGATATTTATTATATTTTCCACTATGCATATAAGCTGACACACATCCAGATCAAATTTATGAAGAAACTATACATAATATAAAAAATTAAACCAACATAACTTATCAATTTCAATAAAACTTTTTCATATATAACTATTCTTACATTTGTTTATTTTAAAATACGTTTAAGCAGAAATCCTTTGTTAAAGCATATTTTATTAAACAGAATAGACAGAGGAATTCTATTAACCTTTTTGGAGTGTTGCTCTTGATGTTGGATGAATAATGTGGAAATTTGTAAAATAATTTTTTGAAATGATGTATTACTTTCTGAGTACTTTTGATCATCATTGGTCATTTACAAGGAAAGTTGGTAGAATACTGAGAGCTAGTTTTCTTTACTTTTTAGCTTCTTTCCTTCAAAAAGACCAATGATGGTTGAAAGTACTATTTCAGTAAGTCCCCCACTACATTCTCATATGAATATGAAACAACTTGACACCATTAAAAGTTGACCAAGAGGATCAACAGGCATTATTTTCTTTAAAACACACACATAATCCTCCAACATTTAAATCATCAGAGTTGTGCTACTAGCAAGGAAAAAATGTGTGTGTATATATATATATTTTAAGTTTGATTCAGAGTTTCATGCATTATGCAATCATCAGGTGAATATTATATACATATATGTATATATATATATATATATATATATATATATATATACATAATATTCACCTGATGATTGCATAATGCATGAAACTCTGAATCATACTTAAAACGTACAATAATATGTATATTAATATATACATTTTGCTTTGCTATGCAGCATTGAGCACTGTTCAATTAAGACCTAATAAATATTTATATATTGATGTGTGTCTGTGCATCTATACACACACATATTTATTTACGTCCATACCCATACATATATATATATATATATATATATATATATATATATATATATATATATATATTAGCTTAATTGTGATAATGTTTAGTGCCAAGGTTGTTGTTATGTTCAGCCCTGATGAGTACTTATATAAATATTAGTTGTGAAATTTAAGCTGTTGACTCATAGTGACTATGTGAAGTTATTGTTTTTAACTTTGAGAAGAGTCCTTAATATTCGAAATATTTTTGAAACAATAGAATATTTTATTTGTATACTTGATGTTGATAGCATGACATTTTGTTTGATCCATTCTCTAGATTATGTTAGAGATATTCTTTGTAGAAAGATATGAAACCTCCATTTTTAATGAAAAAAAATAAAACAAAAAAATTGATGCTAGTATACCAACCACATAATTTTGAACAAAACACAAGAAAGAAAATAATGTTGTGTTGAAATCTGCCATTTTGTTGTTTTGAATTTTATTCCTAAAAAGAGATTTATTTTTATTTTTTTAATCTACAAAGAATATACACCTGGCAAGGGCTGAAGAATGGTCAGGGTAAGATTAATAATGAAATAGTGATGATAAAATTACTTATTTCCATACAGGAAACATTTGGCATTCATTGATTAAACAGTGTGAATTTTTCTGAAAGCATTTTTTTGGGGAAATTAGATTTCTCAAGTGTACAGTTAGCATTCTTTTTAGGACTGACTAATTTCAAACATTTTTTTGATTGGACATAAAGTTACCTCATTCATTACATAATTATTTTCTTTTATAGCTACACGTGAACTCAGTTTTGTTGCCTCCTATACTAAATTTATCATAACTGATCCATACACCAAAGTATCTGAAGTGTTTAGAATTTACTGAACGGTCAATTTATCAATAAATCAGCTAAAATATTGTCTTAACAACATATGAAAAAGCTATATCAGAGTTTAGCAATTTCAATGCATTGTAAATTTCGATTAGTATAAAATTTCTATAATTGTCTATAATGTTACAATAAATTCTAATAATTCTATATAAGTTTCTGCCTGAATTTCTGGGATGAGAAACTATTATTATTTATATTTGGATTAATTATCTTGTCTTTAGGATCATAAAAAAGACAAAATTATTAGTCTGATTGTAAATAATGCAAATATTGTCGGTAAAAATAGTCTATCTTTTAAACCAATAAGTCTTTAAAGAAAATACTTTATTATTCTTTGTATTTTTTCAAAATGTAACTTTAGAAAATTTATACCTCACTTGATTTTTTGTTATACCAGGGAACATATGTGAATCCTTCAGAATGTCACTGCCATTATAGACCATCATGGAATGACAATAAAAATTGTTTGCAAAGAACTGTAAGAATTGTGAAATTTTGAAATTCTTGAATAGAAGTTTTAGAAGAAGCACTTTATTAGTATACAGTGACACATAAGTATTGGATACATGTTATTTTCTGTTATAAGTAGTTTATGTTTGCCATCTTGCCTGATATTTGGTAAGTAATATTTCGTAAAGTTGTTTTAGTTGAATGTGGAAGGAAAATTAAAAACTCATTCCTCTAATTGCTTGATATTTTGTGGATTCCGCTTATGAACTTTAACCTTCAAAGTATTCCACAAATTCTCAATTGGATTCAAGTCAGGATTATTTTTAAACCATTCCTTTGTAAGATTTGTGGTATATTTGGGATCATTGTCGTGTTGAAGCACAAAATTCCGACCATGTCCTAAAGTAGTTGCAGATTTCCAAAGGTTCTTCTCTAGAATCTCCCTGTACATGCTACCATTCATTCTACCATTGATAACTTGTAACTCACCAGTGCCCTTGGATGAAAAACATCCCCATATCATAATGGAACTACCCCCAAACTTAACTATGGGGATAGTATTGTGCTTGTTGAAGGCAGTGCCATTTTTTGGCCAAACTCTTGTTGCGGTGTTACTTCCAAATAGTTCAACTTTCATTTCATCTGACCAGATTATCTTTTCCCAAAACTGCATACCTTTCTTTTCATAAGTTTCAACAAACTTTAATCGGTCTTAGACATCTTTGGTTTTCAGTAAAAGCAATTTTCTTGATCTTGAATGAAAGCCTGTATGATATAGAGCTCTGCTAATGGCATCCTTACTTACATTAATTCCAGCACCCTCAAGATCAGTTTTAATTTCAGAATGAGTAATGAAGGGGTTTTTTTCACATTTTTGCTGATTCCACCTTGAAGTCCTATCATTTATTTTTCTTGGAAGGTTTGCTGTATTAAAGAGTCAGATGATTAGTAGCACTATCATATAAGCAATTGTGTGCTTCTCTGACTGGTCAGAGATAACATTCCAATACTATAAAAAATTTGAATATTTAAAGTCTTTTAAAATATAAAGTTTTGATTGGAAATTTGAAAAAAGTGTCATGTATCCAATACTTTTGCATAGGGTAATTTTGAACTTTGATAAAAAAAATGGATTCAACCATGTGTTTTTAATTTTCCTTCCACATACAACTAAAACAACTTTATGAGATATTACTTACCAAATATCAGGCAAAATGGTGAACATAAACTAGTTATAAGAGAAAATAACAAGTATCGAATACTTATGCGTGTCACTGTATATTAAAAAATAGACCTTTCTTTATCAGATTTCAACTTCATCTCTATAGATAATTTTTGATCAAGAAGAGAAAATGTTTGTTTTTAATATCAGATAGTGTTCCAAAAGATGAAAAAAATCTCAATGCTATGAGATGATTTTAGACTATTTGTTCATATGACATTAGTGAAAATATTCTTCTCTTATTATAATATATGTATTATATATAATAACATAAAAACTACTCTAAAATTTATTTATGGAAATGTGTTGTTCTAACTTCTTGTTTACTAATAATTTTTAAAACTGAAGTCAGTATTTTATTCTTTATTGATTTACCATGTTTAAGGTTTGGCTGTTATTTCTAGAAAGCAGATTTTTTTTTTTGATTTGCCATAATGTTAACCTCCACATACTTGATTCAACAAAATGCCTTCTTGAGCCTATTCTAAAATGTGTGTCATGGTATCTACAGCACTAATGTCTTTTCTGTATTTGGTAGGAAACTCTTGTACTTTTTTTCTTGTTATTCTCCCTGCCACTGCAGGACAGATTTTCATTTCATTTCATTTTATTATTCTTCCACACTTTATTAAAACAATATAAAAAATAATTGTAGAAAAATTTGTTTTTAGCAATCTGGAATGAATAAAATTGAAAATTTTCCTTTCATTAAGCAATCACCATTCCACTAAGTGATATCACAAATCAGGGAATCTCCTTGCTAATGAATTAAGAAATGTGACAAGTCTGTACCTAAATATCAACATTTTTACATTAATATACTACCAAAATAATTTGAATATACTCATTTTATGCCAGTAACACATTAATGGGTTTTCGAAGCTTAATTGAATTTATTTACTGTAAAGTAATTTGATCAACTGAATAGCTAAAAATTAAAAGATTTTTCTGATCATTAAATAACACATATTAAAAATGGAATGTATGAATTATGAAGCATATCGTAAACTAGCCAATTTAGGATTTTTTTTCCTGGTGTTACTCATTATTTAAGATATAGCCTTACTATAAATGCATATTTAAAACAAATTATATCAAGATTTCAATGGATTAATCAATGGTTACATTTATTGGAATAGTAGATTTCAAGCAATATGCCATTATATACCAATGAAAGACTGGGATTTTATATATCTAGATACATCAATAGATGAATGATAAAAATGCATTCAGAATATTTATTTTTCAACATAATCTTTTTTTTGTTAATTCTTCTCTATAAATTACATGAAATGAATATTATACAGTAAAAATTTCATATCAAAATTCAACTGGTGTTTATATTTCATTGTTCCTTGTTTAGGATATGGTTCTTCCTTCCAAAGCCATAATGAGGAATTATAAATTTGCTCAAACCATCACACTACCTCCACAAATGTCATTGTTGTTGTTGTTTTCCCTACAGTCCATTCAGGATAACAGCACAAAGTGAATTTTATAGAATCATCCAACTTCTTTCTATTATTGCAAGGTTCAGTTTAGAAATTTGCATATGCATTGAAGATGTCTTCAATGAATAACATTGCTGGGTGTAGATACTCTGACTGGCCTGTGGCTACAAAGCTCTATATTCAGCAAAGGTCAATGTACTTGTGAAGTGAATAAAGAAATGAACAAAGGTTCAAATTAAATTTGAATAATAATTTGGTCTTTCAAAAAAAGTTCACTGAACAAAACTTTAATTTTCTAGTTTTATCCAAAACTGATCATTCTGCATAAATATTTCAAAGAAACCTTATATTTTCAAATTAGATATATAAGGGTCAATCAAAAAATAATACATGTTTGTTTTATCCAAATGAAAACTGATTTAATAATAGAAATATACAAACCATACTAATTTAAACAAAAGTATTAGGATTCTAAATCTAGACTTCAGCACAATTTCTATTTTTTTTTTTTGTAATTGTGGTAACCACTTTTGATTGAAAATATAGATACCTTTTAGAAGCTTATTGAATGTTTCCTTAGTTGTCTCATTGACTTCATCATTAACGAAAGATCACTGTTCTCTGAGAACTGCTGTGTAGCTCCAAAGCAATTAGGCAGCAAAAAATCTTTTGCTTCTTCATGGAGTTTGTCAGCATCTGTTGTGGAGTTATTTTCGCTGTAGAGGCTAGTATTTGTGCTAAAGTCAGTCCTAATAGGTTTGATGTACAAAATGTTAGGAACTTGATATAATATGTATTACACAGGGTAATCTTGCCATGTCGCTGACTACTTCTGTATTCAACTAATTGTCGACTACTATCGTCCAACATTGACTGACTCTTGTTCCTCTTACTACTCCTACTTAAATTAAGTGGGAGAGTCTATTCACTATAGAATAGGTGTGTTTCACCATAACAGCATCAAGGAAACCCACTTTGCACAGACATTTCAGTAGCCAAGAGACTCCATTAAATAGAAAGTACTACTATGCCTCACAGAAAGTCTTACACAGAATAGTTACTATTGTAATATTCTATCATCTATAATTAAAGCAACATCCTGTTTGGCCTTCTCATCTCCTTATTCTGCTTACATGAAGTAATCATCTTTAGATTCATCCAACTCTTTCTGAATCCTGTGCACTGTCCTCAGATTGACACCCAAACTCACTGAAATGTTCATGTTGGAGCTTCTAGCATGAATGCCAATCAGTACAGCATGCCATTTCCAAATGTCTGGCAGAGCAAATTGTATCATGGTGCATTTTTTCTCATAGACGGTACCCTACTCTGCTGTGCAGTTAACAAAATCAAAAACAATGTGCATATGTGAAATTAAAAATATAAAATGGCAACAATTTATCCATTGCATCCTGTATATATAATTTGAAATTTATGAGTTGGGAAAAAGATGGTCAAAAATCTTTTTTTGTTAAGCTTTTAAATGTTTTATGCTTTTTAGTTAATAATTCCCTACAAAAATTCTGATACTTTGAAAATCAAATTTGAACAGGTATTATTTTGACTGAGCCTTGTGTGTGTGTGATTTAGTATCTTTTACATACTTAAATTTGTAGTAAAGTACATTTAGTTTCATCTGACTTTTTCTTTCTTTTCAGAACAATGGACCAAATGATGTTATCATTCTCTTTGGAACAACAGCAGACGCAATTAAGATCCACTTTATATCACAGAGTTCAAGTTGTAAAATGCATATTATGGTCACTATTATTGGATGTTTTGAATCTGCCTGTATTTTCATTTTCTGATCAAAATGTTAACTACAGCCTATTAGGTAAATCGTGAATGGTGAATAGTATCCATATAATGACAGTATAAATTATAGACACTATAAATTATATTATTATAAATTAAATTAAACAAAACAGTGGTAAAATTACACATCTCTGTTTCCCCATCAGGTTATTACCAATAATGAGATTATTTCTCCTGTATCATACAAGGAGGTTTTAGAGCATCACAGTATTGTAAGTTTTCTTTATATTTTTGATCAAAGTGCTCCCGATAGGATGAGGCTCTACCGGCAGAGGATAAGAAATGAATGACTGGATCTACTAGAGAGGGACAGACAATGACGGCAAGCGAGACGAGCTACAATGGATGGTGAACAATGTGAAAAGTACCTACAACAGGAGAGGCAAAGGCAACAAATAAGACTGGAAGACATAGACAAGAAGCAGTGTGAGCAGTATCATGAACAACACAATCATCTGAATATAGAAGAGGAAATATGTATGAGGAACAGCTTGCATGATACTTAGAACAACAAAGGAATTTATTTCAACACAGAGTAAAGGATATGAATAGAGAAGACTTAGCCATGTATCATCAGAACCAAAGAGAACGATATCGAGAAAGACTTGGAAATATGAATGCAGTCGAGATTAACATTTTAAGGCAACAACAGTTGCAGCGACAGCATGTCAGGAGACAAATTCATACAACAAACCAATTTGAGAAGTACAAAGCAATTGATATTAACAATGAGAAAGGAAAAAAAAACAACTGAAAGATGATGAGGAAATAAACTTGGAGAATCTAACACTCACAAGATACATCAAAAACTGAAGAGAAGCAGAGAAACACACCAAGTAACCTATTTAACAAATTTATTCAAACTGATAGTGGAGTAAATATAACAATTGGTACAACAAATGATATTGTCAACATTCATTTTACTTCAGCAAAGCCTAATTGTAAAATGTACATTACTATACCCATTATTGGATGTTTTCCATCAGTGTGTAAGTAATGATAATATAAAATTAATAATTATTATAATTATAAATGAATAAGATCTTATTTTGAAATAACTTTTAACTTTGTTTTTACATCATTGATTCATTTATATTTTAACCAATATACTTCAATTTTTTATTTTTTATAGCCACAACTTGAACTCCTACACTTATGTATATATTTGGTGAAGATTTATCACCTAAAATCATTAACTACATAGAGATGATATAATTTATATTTTATTAAATATTATGAAATATTTGAAAGGATTTCATAATATAAACAAATACATTTTAAAATACTGGCAACAGGTGTCCCCCAATGTTTGCTTCTTGGCTCATTCCTCTTCCTTCTCTACATATATGATCTGTCTAAGAGTATACTTTGATTATTTGTGGATATCTATGCTAATGATAGAACAAATGGGTGTATCTCCAAATTCCTCAATGGCCACAGCTTTGCAGTTGGTGAAAAATTGACTGTTTACATTTAATGCCTCAAAGACCAAGCTAAAGACCTTTCAGCATTACCAAATAGGCCCAAAACTTCTATAAATTGTGATAAATGAATATTTCCTCAGGAAGAATCTGTGTCTTGAGTACCTAACACATCACTCAATAAGTTCTGGACCTGACATATAGATGGCACCTGTAATAAAAAATCCATATAATATTTATAAAATACTAATCTTCAAATAGCATGTGACAAAATTTGGGCCCAATCAAATTATTAGTTTACAAATTACATTTATTTAAGTGACGCTACTGTTGAAAATTTGCAAAACAATGAAAAAATCTGAATATCGTATGTTGAAAAACATTGCTTTTTGATGAAAAAAAATACTGTTCAAGCAAAGCAGTGGCTTGATAAGTATTATTTGGACTCTGCTCCATTGGGAATAGTGGTTAAGAGGTGGTATGCTGAACTTAAATGCAGTTGTACAGGCACAAATGCTGCTGAATGCACAGGTTGCCCAAAATCGGCACAAAAAAAAACTCCTTTTGGCCAATTGTAAATTGAAGTTGTGTGAGATAGCAGAGGAGTTGAACATATCAGAAGGCAGTGTATTAACCATTTTGCATGAACATTTGTCAATGCACACAGTCGATCAAAATTAACATGTCGATGATTCAGAGCATTGTTTGCAAGTGTTTCAACACAACAAGAAAGGGTTTTTGTATAAATATGTGAAAATGGATAAAACATGGATCCATCACATTACTCTGGAGTCAAATGGGCAGTCAGCTGAGTGGACAGCAGCAGGTGAAAGCCGTCCAAAGTGACCAGATGCAAACATCAGCAGGCAAGTTTTTGGCCTTCGTATTTAGGATGCACAAGGTATTTTGTTCATTGATTACCTTGAGAAAGGAAGAACTATTAGTAGCAAATATTATATAGAATGACTGGTGCATTTGAAGGAAGAAATTGTCAAAAACGTCCAGAAATGAAGAAAATATGATCTTTTACCAAGACAGTGAGTTGTGTCACAAGTCAATTGCATGATAGCAAAACCTTTATAAATTGCTTCAGCATTCACCCTATTCTTCAGATCTGACCCCCAGCAACTAGTGGCTGTTTGCAGACCTCAAAAGAAAAATGCTCTAGGAAAAGCAATTTGAAGAAGTGATGAATAAAGTCGAATTTTGCCCAAAAGTTATTTTATTCAGTGACGTGTTATTGGGATTTAAATTCAATCAGACCTCAAGTGAAACTCGCACATTCAATCCATGACTAAAGATGTTGCAAAAACAGCCTTGTACTCTGCCAGCAAGTATCTCAGTGCTTCTTCTATCCTCTGCCTTTACAAGATCCAGATCCAGATCTGGCTGAAAATGAATCACTGCTGCCACAATTAGACAGGAGCTGCCCAGTTTTCACTTTACATTCTCAATAGGGTCCAAAAGCATCTCCACATCCTTGTAGGCAACAAATTATTTTCCACTCTGCAGCTCCTTTCTTACAGACTAGACATTGCAAGCCTCTCACATTTCTATCTGTATTTCTAAGGAGAGTATTCAGATGAACTACACTCCTTAGTGCCACCACATTTTTATTTTTATGTTCATATTTACAAAGCATATGTTCAATTATATCTTCTAAGTAACATTCTACATTTATCTTTTTAGAAATTATATAGCTTTATTCTTCCAACAAGCTATTATAATTTTCATAGTTTTCAATGATAAACAAGAAAATAGTATTTTTTTATACTGAAGCAAAATATATTTTTTAAATGTTTTTTTTTATCTCCGTCTTAGCAACTCCAACATCAAAACCTTCAACAGAAAAGAGTAAGTGTATGAATATTCTGTTTTAAAAGATTTTCTCATAAAATTTCAATTAAACATATCAAATCTTTCAATATCAATAAAGATAATTTTATCTTTTATTTCAGCCTCATTGTGCATAAAACAGATAAGGAATTGGGACGTTTCCGGTAAAGAACACCAGTCTCAAAAGGATGGATATCTGATGCTGGTGATAAAAAACAAAATTACTGTCAGTTTCTTTGTTGGTGCATTTATAGAACCATCATGCAACTTCAGAAATCTAAATGTTTTGGAAAATATGTTTTTCTTAGTGGAAGTCAAAAAGGAAATGTGCAAAGATTCAAGGTAAATTATTTATAGAGTTGAACTTTTAATAACTGTTGCTTCTCGTCAAAGTACAAATGGCTGCAAAAACATCCCACTCCTCCAAATTTATAGACAAAATATACAGGTGCATTCTGGGATTTCTTCCTAGCTAATGAAATAGGCTACTTCTTGTTCTTATCTGTCTCCCCATTTTGCTTTATTACTGTTGCTTTGCCTTGCATATATTGTTTGCTCAATATTACTTTTTTTCTTGTTTATTGCAAACTTTGTCAGTTCTATTTATAATGCCTTTCTCAGTGGAGGTAAACAAAGAAATGTATAACAATTCAAAGTAAGTTATGAACAAATAATAGTTGACCCTACCCTTCAGAACAATTCCCTGAACTAATTTACAAGCTGATCTAAAACTAAACATTTGGTTAGAGATTTCATGTAAATATATTACATTTTCATTGTAGAAAAAACTAACAGCTTCTTTAGCTCACTAGTTAATCATACAGTATAAGTATACTAGATTCAATTTTGTCTAATTTATACTGAATTTCATAGTTTCTTTCCAGAAGGATTAACCAAATGACTTGCTGTTGTTCTGAATGGCATAATTACAAACTATATATATATATATATATAGTCTGTAAAGTGTTTTGTTTGCTTTTGTTGTTTTCTTGGTGTAGGATAGTTGTGTTATCAATCATTACTTTTTTTATATTGTGAATATTCTTGTAGATGTCTAGAAATGTACAAATGGTCAGACAAGTGTAATGTAAATGTAGTTGTTTTGGAAGAGAGACATTTGAATTGATATATAATGTTGGTTTTATGTAATTATGGATAATTAAGTTAGTATTTTAATTAGGATTAACAGGAGATATATTTGTACGAATAAGATTTTTGATTATCTTTTTTTTTTCATCCTGTTTGTAGTTATCATGCATCTAACTGCAATAGAAGAGTTTGATATGTTTAGGGTCTTTTTTTGTTTGATGTGTATTGAGGTTTTTGAAATATCATCCAATTTGGGTATTGTTTCAATATATAATTTAGTTTTTCTGTATAGTGTAAGGGATGTGTGCCAGCTTTTATGTGATCAGCCAGTTCTAAAATGACTTTGGATTGTTCCAGAAGTCAGGGTGGATGTTCCAGGACATTGAATTCATGTATACTAGTTTCATCTATCGAACTGTCATTAAATGGTTTTATTTTTTCCATGTGAAGGTCAAAAGGTTTGTTAACGTTTTCTTTTTTGTCAAACAGGTGTTTATAGTTTGGGTTAAATGTGCATTGATGGGTTAGCTTTAAGTTTTAGATAATATTGGCTATTGTGTGTTCTTTTTTAATGAAAGCCTCTCTGATAAATGTTTCTAAGCAAATTATGTTATCAATTGTCCCTCTTTTACTTCGAAAGTCACTCTGTGAATTGGAAATTAAGTTATTGGTTTCCAGGTTTCTTTCAAACATTTTTCATAAGCAACTTGTTAGCGTTATGGGGCTGATTTGTCTTTTTCCAGTTTTGCAATGGGAATTACGATGGCCTGTTTCCAGCTCTTTGACAGTTTTCCCTTGAACCATATTTTGTTAAAGATGTCTAAAAAATATTTCATAGAATGGTGGGGGAGTTGTTTTAAGAATTCATAATGAATTTGTCAGGGCTGGTAGCAGTATTGTGTGATTCATTTATGGCATTTCTAAGTTCATTCATTGTAAGAGGCTGATTGTAATCTTTGTTATTAGAATTAAAATTTGGTTTATTTTCCGTTTTCTTCTCTATCCTGCTTAATTTTTTGGAAAGGTTATATGTAGTTTTTTGTTGAAGGAATTGTTTTTGAAGGTTTCTGTGAGTACGTTTGTTATATCTTTTGTCTTTGTTATTTTTGCATGATTCAGAGGAGGAGATAAATTCTTTCCAAAAATTTTCCTTATGTTCCAAATTCTTTTTGGTTTTGTGTCATAATTATTTTGTTTACATAGTTGTTCCAGGATTCCCTTTTGGCATCCTTGATCACTATGTGCTCTTCTCTTTTTTGCTTGAAAAGGTCTAGATTATGAGCTGTAGGTTGAGCATTACATTTCCATAGTGCTGTTTTTCTTAATCTGATAGCTTTTTTTGCATTCTTGTCTATATTATATTTTGTAGAAGAGGTGTCCATCTCTTCCATGCTTTCTCTCTTATTTGCATGTTGATTCTTATGTTTTCTTTCTTGAAATTCTTTTGGTTCTGGTTGTTTATTAGGGGATCTTCCTTTGGTTCATTTATTGTTCTTTGTCTGGAAGCAGACTGTTCCCGTATTTGAGAGGAACTGGTTATTTTTGGTTTGATTTTGTTTGGACTTTTTGAGCTTCTCTGTCTTGATTGTCTTTCCTGTCTCTCTATTTCCATCAGTTCATATTTGTTTTCCTTTTCTTTTAGAACAATTTCAGTTTTTGGTTTGTAGTGTGGATTCATTTTTGGAGGCAAAGGGTTATTAACTTTGGTTGTGGTGATGGGGAGGATTAGTGTTTGCCGTTGTTTGGATTGCAACTTTCTTTTGATTGTAGCACCTTCAGTTTTCTTGATCTAGAATTGGGGTTTTTCCTTTGGATCTAGGTGTCAAACTGGTCAAAGTTTTCTTTAGTATCTCCAATAGAGATCTTAGTTCTTTCATCACTTCTAATAGATTGTCTTGTGTTGTTTGATTTTCTAGCTATATTTGCATTTGTTGGTGCACTCAGTGAGCGCTCGACTATCCTTCTTGTCTCTGGGTATGGTATATTATTAGTGTGTTTAATTGTGGATACATTCTTTTCTTTTTTCCAGACTTTACATTCTTTTGAGTTTGCTGCGTGGTTTAAGGTACAGTTTGCCCATTTTAGAGGGAGTTCACAGTTAATGTGATCCCCAATTTCTCCACAAACTTTACATCTTGGTGATCTGAAACATCTCTCCTTGTGGTGTCCAAAATTTTGACAATTGTGACATCTCAGCGGGTTTTGTGTGTATACCTCTACTTTTTCTATCAAGTATCCAATTTTTATTTCGGTAGGAGTCATTTGATTTTTTTTTTATCATTATTCTTTGAGCATCTGTGACCCCTTGTTTCCTTAGATTGTTCTTTATTTCCTCTAGTGTGCAGAGAGAGATCTGAGCTTCTCACCACACCCTTTGAGGAGTTGTTGGGGTAGGCTTTTATCTTCAGATTAGAAAACAGGTTTTGTTTCAGTAACATATTTGCAACTTCTACTAACATGGTGTTATTCCTTAGTTTTTGTTTTTTTGACAATGAATTTCAGAAACCGCTATTGTTCAAATTCCTTTGTATCACTTTCGCCCTGGCTGGTTGGGCTAATTTTGATGCTTTCAGCCGCTGTTGCTGGTTTTCAAGATGTCTATTGCAACAACGGGCCACTGTCCATGTGAATTGATCTCAGAAAGCCGCACTGTGCAATTTTAGTAGTCGTCTCTACCAGAACCAAACCGGACACTGGTGTACACTTGTGGTTAAAAATAAACACAGCACCAAAAAAAACAAAAATTAATAAAATAAATGAATAAGGTCGAACATGCCTGGAGAGTTATGAAGAATGTCTATATTAAATAAAAAAAACAATTATTAGTCACAGGAGCAGATAATACAGCCATCAGAATGATAATACAGTTGTCGAAATGCCAGTTTACAACAGAAAGAGAGAGTTTGTTTAAAAATATCAGAACTTTCAATCCTTAAATAAAAATGTATTTTCACATTTTCTATAATCAGGGCTGTCAGTTCTCTATGCAACTTCTAAAATAAAGTCTTTTTGCATCCTTATCGGAGTGTATTGAATTAGAGCAAATGAGGAATCAGCAATTTCAATTTTCCCATGATTTAAAAAAAAACAATGACGTTCTTTCAGGATTCCTATCGAAGGCGCATTATTCCAAATTAACACTAAGTTTAAGTTAATTGGCATCAGGCTTGATTTGACATTAACTCTTTAGCCATAAGTTCTGTGGTAGGCAACCAGTCATAGCTCCCCCAACTGGGAACCCTTTTTCACGGTCATTACATTTTGACTCACCAAGAACTAAAACTAAAAAAAGTGATTTTTCTCGCCGAGTCTGGTTTTTATAACCATCCCCAATCCTCTCGAGGGATTTGGCCAACTCAAATCTTTTGATCAATAAGACTGTATTCCACCTACACAATTTGCCGGGGGTGGGGTACGTGGCTTGACTAATGAAATATACTTCCTTTCGATTACATCATATTTCAATTCCCACAAATTTCAGTTCTCAGGGAACATCTGTTGAGAGATCTAACCTTACTTGACCTCATCAAGTAATCCTGACATTTTATTATGACTGCGACCATTTCGTCAAATTTCTACCTGACTCAGGTTCAGAGGCTAGGCTCTCCTAGCTGTATTTGGTATGGGGTCTTCTATTTTTATTTGATGCTATAAGTTTTATTTTTGAAATTTTCCCTTCCTTGGAGCCCAACAGTGGAAGATCTTAGGGGGAAAACCCATTCATCCTATTATCCCAGGGATACAAGGAAGGTATACTCACACTAGTAAGAGGCAGTTAGCATTTCAGGTTTCTCTGTTTTTCAGACCCATTTTTGATGAAAACGTTAGATTGAAAACCTTCTGTGTAACAGCTTTTCCTTACTAGTAGATTGACCCTTGCCACCACCTAATACTTACACATGGTCTATCTCTTGTTTGTAGTTGAGAATCAGTCAGTTTTAGTGACACATCTAATGAGTTATGGTGTTTGAAATAGAAGATTTTATGTGGGTAAGTATTAGAGCCTGATCTGATCAATCGGCTAGTCATGTCAAGTCGATTGATTGAATCAGGCCTCTCCAACCGCCCAGGTAAGAGCCAAAGTGGTGTGTTGCAGGAAATTGGCTTCTTTGCACTTGGGTCATGACCTGCTCAACCACCAAGATCACGGGTTGCTACCCACGGCCAACAGGTGGCCCCATTGAGGGACTTTTACCCTCTGCAGAGGTGCAGTTGACGTATTCTGAAGCCCCGATAACAGGGTTACTTAGCATGAAACATTGTCATACCAAAACAATTCTCCAGTAATTTTCAAATGATACCTAGTCTTAAATTTCTATTTTTTGTGAAAATATACATCAAGTAGTTAAAATTATCAATTCACAAATATTCCCTAATGCTACTTGATAACAACAAAGATTATCTTCATTAGGAAAAAAGTGCTTAAAGTTGTCTGGTGAAAAGGCAAAAAAGCAAAAAGATCAAAGTATAATCTTCAATACGGACAAGGCTTTCTATTTTATGTTCCAAATGGACACTGTCAAGCGTCTTTGGGGGAATGAAAATAAAGAATTTATTTTTTATTATTTTTATAATTTCTCCATAATGCAAATGGAAACCAAAAAGGGTTTCTGGTCACGTGTGAATTCAGTACCTCACTTTGCAACCATTGAGTTGGGATGTGTTTTTGTAACCATCCCAATGAAAGGGAGCTCTATATCATTGTACACACGTGCATCAATAAACATTTGCAATTCATTTTCTGTTTTGTCTATTGTTTGTTTGTTTCGAGGTTTAACAACCTATCAATTCTTATGGGATCATTTAAGGTCATAACAAATGTTTTTGGGTAAGGTTATATTATTTTTACAGACTTTTGGAAGATGTCTTGCTTTCAAGTTGTATTACGTTTTAAATTTTTTCCCCCGGTGAGGGTCAGATCTATTTTGGATCTTTGGATCTTTACTTAGATTATATTTTGTTGTATAGTTTGATCTTTTTGAGGAAGGTTAAAATAGTATTAGAGTTTATTTTTTCGAAAAGATCTTTCATGTTGTTAACATTATAGAGGGATTGCTGGATATATGTAAATCAGTGCAGTCAAGTAGAACATGTTTTACTGTATAGGGTTCTTGACATGCAATGCATTTAGGAGATAAGAGTGAGTTATGTGTGTATGTCCTATTCAAATACAGGATATAATCACTTCTTCCTTGCATGATTTACTGGGTTCTGATAGTTGTTTCTTTAGGATGGGTTTGATTTTAAATAATTTGTTGTTTTGACAGTTGTTCCAGGTTTCTTGCAATTTCATTAAAATATAGTTCTTGATTAGGGGTTTATAGTCCATGTATGGAACCTTTATGTTACTTGTGTCACATTTTAGGGAGTTTTTTGCAGCCACATCGGCTTTATCATTTTCATGAATTCCAGAGTGACTGGGAATCCAATAGAAAATGATAAATTTGTTTTGTGAAATCACATGTAGTCTATATAAAAGTTTGATGATCAATGGATTGTTTAATTTTTGGTTCTTTATTGATTCAAGCACTGCTAAAAAATCTGAGAATATAACTTTGTTTGAGTTAAGTTTAGGGATGAGATCCAGGGCTAAGTCAATGGCAATAACTTCTGCACTAAATATTGATGAATTGTCAGGTAAACTTTTTTGTAGAACAGTATTTTTACAGATAGTAGCACATCCTACTTTGTTATTGACTTTGGAGCCATCAGTATATATGTGGGTCCAATTTGGATATTGATTCAATATATAATTTAGTTTTTCTATATAGTGTAAGAGATGTGTGCCAGCTTTTATGTTTAATAACGTTTTCTTTTTTGTCAAACAGGTGTTTATAGTTTGAGTTAAATGTGCATTGATAGGCAGAATTTGATGGGTAAGCTTTAAGTTTTAGATAATATTCCAGTGCTAATTTTTCATGTCTCAATTTTAACGGAGCCTCATGCACTTCTGCATATAGGCTTTCTATGTGAGATGTTCTAAATGCACCAAGGGCAAGTCTTAGATCTGCATGGTGGATGGGATCGAGAATTTTTAGGTAGGATTTCCTAGCCATACTATATATAAAACAACCATAATCTAGTTTGGATCTTATTAGAGATCTGTATATTTTTAGGAGTGATATGCAATCTGCACCCCATTCTGTATTAGCTATAACCGCATAAGTTGTAGTGTTTTGAAACATTTTTGTTTTAAGTATTTCAAATGGGGGATGAATGTGAGTTTTTAATCAAAAATTATTCCCAGAAATTTGTGTTGGTCTGTTATTTCAATATCTGTTCCTTCTAATTTGAGTGTTGGGTCATTGTGCATTTTTCTTTGGTTACAGTAGCAGTACTGTGTGATTCATTTATGGCATTTCTAAGTTCATTCATCGTAAGAGGTTGATTGTAATCTTCTTTGTTATTAGAATTAAAACTTAGTTTATTTTTCATTTTTTTGGAAAGGGAGTCATGATGCTGAAGAGATCCCAGTTTAGCCTGTCTCCCATATCTTACGAAACAACAGAATTCATTTTAGAATTTGTTTGAGACGTTAAAATAAATGAAAGAAAATGAAGTTATGCACATAATATTTAAGGAATAGTTGAAGACTGCAAACTGAGCCAACTAATGATGGTGTAGAACAGCATCACATGGTACATATTAGTGAGACTATTTTTAAAATTTTAGCCAAAACATTTACCAAGTGTAACAGAAAAAGTTCAAACGAGGAAATTAAACAGTTTTATATTGATATTGGTCAAATTATAGACCAAAAACAATTTTGATGCCGCAACTTTTGAATGGAAGTTACTCAAGAAAAAAAGAATCTAGGTCAAAAAATTTATAAAAGAAATTGAAATTATGGATACATTCATCTAAAAGCATAAATACTGTATAAATAAATTTAGAAAAGCCTAAATATAGAAAAAAAGGACTTATTTGACTCTAAAATTAAGAGAAATAAGCCATATCACTGAATTTCAGATAGAAATCAATGACAGAAAATATAAATAAGAAAAAGTTGGTTGCTTATAATTAAGGAAGCAGCAGAACTGGACAAAACAAATGTAAATGGCAATAACAAAGTAAATATGAGAAATATAGTAATAAATTCTTCAATAAAATTGAAAATTCAGGATGAAAAAGAGATACACTCAAAAAAAGAAGATGAACTTAGAAAGATTAAATGTTATCAGGTTAAGGAATAGGTTGAAATATGCTTGACCTACATAGATAAACAAGAAAGTTACTAATTGTAAGGAGAAGGTGTTAAAAATCATTCAAAGATACAAATAAATATCACCAATAACATACCTCTGGAATAACACTGTTTATCAAATAAACTGAATGGCAGTATCATATAAGAGTGGGGAAAATCTTTTAATTTCTAGAAATTTAATAAGTAGAGCAGTTCAAACAAAAGTGGAGGAGTACTTTCTAAAAGAGAAGTAATTAAAACATGTTTAAGGTAATATACAACCAATCTCCCTTGTCCCAAGTTGTGTTGATTAATCACAAGGTAGTCACATGAGTTCTCCACTAGCTGTCTCTCTGCTGAACTAAACCAAACCGGGAAGCATGCACACAACTGAGTAATAAAAGAAAGAAAATATAGCACCAAGAAAAATAAGTGTCTCTTGAATAACAGGTGTAGAGGCTCATCCCTTGTTCCCTGTTTAGGATGTAGTTTCCGGTTTTCTCTTTTCCAAATCTTTTCACTCTCACGTAGCCCCCTGCACATCAGTGGTGTTACTGCCTTGCTTGGGGTGATATGATTAAAAAAATCCCTGCTTCTATCAAACTGGTAGTGGAATGGAAGTTTCTTAAGTAAATCGAATTATTTTCTCAAGCAATAATGAGAAATCTGGCTGGCCACAGCTTGCTGCTCTGAACAGAGTTCTAAGTTCATTATAAGTCGAGTCAACTTGATTCTTGTTTTCCGTTTTTCTTTTCTTTTCCTTCACTCCTAGTTGGAGAATAAAGATAAATGTCTTTTGGTACTTTCTCCCCTGACTTATAATAGCAATTAGAAGATTTTCCAGTTATAGTTAATAACTAATTAATACAATTAATTACCTTCAAGCTGCACCAAAATATTGTTATAATGGAATTTTAATAAATGTAATAAACATACCTCACTATTTGTTTAAGCAGTAAGAATAACAATACATGAAATATGGTTTGCACTTTAATATGTGAAAAAGAATTGCATCAGTTGAAAATATGACATAGTAACAAACCTTTTGAAAGAAAGAGAAGAATTCCACAAATGATTAGCACAAAAAGTAGCTAAAAAAAATCTTCAGTTTATGAATAGTAATTCCATGTTACTTACAAAAGAAATAAATGTAGGTAATAAAAGACCTTGGTAACTACTGCTCTATCACATTGACTACTAAACACATACAGATTATTCCCAAAATACTTACGATAATTACAAAAAATGTTTTTGAATAACTATGCAATAAATAGACCATTTACAAATAATCAACTGATTGAAAATGCAACGTATAACAAATCACTTTTTCTATTTAACCAAAGATATACAAAAACATTTGATTCAATGGAACATGTAGCAGCATTTAAGTCATTAATACACGCAGACTATTTGTGGGTTACTGCACTTGGCTCTGCTAAAAAGTGCTTGCTAGGTGGGGGCACTCTTTAATACTATAAATAGGTAATGATATTCTTTCCCTGCCTCTTCTTAATTCTGGCTTTAAGATGTAAAAATGACCCCCCAGTGATGCATGAACATTTTAAAGGTTCTCTCTCATGCATATACATACACACTATTCTTATAGCTAATTCATGTTTTTTTGTAACTCACCACATATTAAAAGTTATTGAAAACAAAATAATTACTCCAATAATTTGACTACACAAAGATGCAAATAAAATAAAGATTGAAAAAGGAGTGAGATGATAAGGAGATGTGATTTCACTTAAACCATTTACAGCCTGCATTGAAAGGGTCTTTCAGAAAAGAAAAAATGATTTGCTGATGACCGTTTACTTAGATCATTTAGCATTTTCTTGTAATCCAATGATTCAGATATAAGTAAAGTAAGTTTCAATGTAGAAGTTCAAGAATGTACGTATTTAGTTTAAGTGATAACCATGGGAATGAAATAACATAATAATTGGTTGGAAAGAATTTAATGAAAATTGAGTTATAATGGTAAGCACCTCGCCAATATGCTTAAAATGCAAAGTGCATAACAAATGTACAGGATGTTATTAGTAAATTCTCACCATTTTATATTTTGGGCATGTATGTTGCTTAATTTTGTTGACTGCACAATATAGAAAGGTCAGTTGAGCGCTGCATGACGCAATACATGCCACCAGAAATTTCCTTGTAACACTAAAAATGAACTGGAGGCTGGGGTTAAACCAATGGTGATTTTATTGAATAAAATTACTTTTATCATTTCACAATACATTTACCGAAATGACACAAAAATATCCATTAAAATGAGATGTCAGTGTTATTTTCATTTTTGTATAATTTAGGCAGCAATTTATTCATTGCAGCCTGTATATTGTCAAGTACGATGTAGAGGTGTGAAAGAGAAATCAATAAAATTACTTGTGTTCAGGATAAAGATGTCAATAAGGATCAGAGAACAGATGAAGACAAAAGATATGAGTTAAATAATTAAATGACAAAATGAAAATTGGCAGTCAAATAATGGCATATTTGATATACTACAAGGATCGTATGATGGAGCAGAAATTTCAGAATTGATGGGCATATACATTTTAAAGAAAATCAACAAAATAATCCATATAGACAACCTCAGATTATATAGAAATGATGGATTAATGATAACACCAGACAACGAAAGAGCTTTTCAAACTATTCAAAAACTAGATTTTGATATAATAGTAGAAACAAATAGAAAGTGGTGGAATTTAATTTACAAACTGGCAATGTCTCACCATACATAAATACAAAATCCAACTATCCCAAAAGTATAATTAGACACATTCACAAAGGAATAGAACACAGACTATCAAATACTAATAAAGAATGCAACTGCAGGGACTTTGCAACACAAAAGAAGTAATTTACAAGGCAAAAGTTCATGACTTAAATGGCCAAAATAAAATATATTTGGGTTCAACCAAAGACACCTTTAAGACCAGGTGGTTCAATCACAAGTCTACATTCAAAATAGAAAACTTAAAAACTGTACAAAATTGGTTAGCCACATATAGAAATTAAAATCAAAATATGGAAAAGAACCAAACAATGTGTTGTATAGTAAAAACTGTCAAGCCTTACAACTGTGCCAAGAAGAAAAGTTAGAGATTATGCTATTCCCAAACAAAAATGAACTATTGAATGAAAGAACAGAAATTATGACTAAGTGTAACCATACTAAAAAGTACCTCTTAAGTTCAAACAACCATGGATGAAAACGCAATACATTCTTGTAATTTTAAAATTGCAAATTGCCTGAAAACACCACACATGGTAGAAACCTACGTCACGTAATAACTCGTTTACAAATGGGAAATATCTGACAATGATTTGGTAATTCTTGCAAAATTTCAAATAAATGTGATTATTACTGGAAAAAATGCACTAAAACTAAAATGAAGAAAAAAATTCAATAAAGTAATTAAAAATTACTTTCATCTTTCCTCTTATTAATAAACATTGTTGACAATAAAACTTTGTTTTTATTAAGATTGAAACATTTTTTCATCATGGTATGATTTGTTTTTAATCATAAAATTCTAAATTTAAGAAAACTGACATTCCCATTATTACAATAAAATTATGTACACATTTTCATCGGGTGGAATAAACAAATATTTAAAATTAAGATCAATTACAGCTTAAAGATATCTAAATAAAAACTGTTGACTGGTATGTTCATAAAAGGTTAAAAAACTAACTAAAATCATTTTTATTAACTCTTGTTTCCCAATGCAAAATGTTTTATATACTTCCTTCTATACAGTATGCAATGAGTAAGTTATGACTTTATATATTCTTTATTTTGCGTATGAATGTGCAGTTGGCAAAAATCAGGATTCATTTAAAAGAAGTTTGTAATTAAGACTTGCGTAGTACGAAAAAAAGTCTGAACAAGAATGTTGATCAGTGAATAACCAAATGTCTCGTGATAATTGTATTAAGAAGGTGGAACAAAAACTATGTTCGAATGATGTTCATATTTTCAGGAAACTAAGTCTTTTCGCTGAAAAGGAAAAATGTATGCATATTTGAAAGAAAGATATGATTTAGAGTGAAGTTTGAGAATTCCAAGCTTCTAGAAATTTTGGTGTGTAATTAGTATTTGTAAAAAGACGCGCTAAAATAATGGTGCGGCGTAAGAAAAATTAGAAACTTGAGTAACGAGAATTCCGGTAGCAGGAAAAAATCACTGAATAAAAAGGGGAGCGAAAATGCTCCTTATATAGTTCCCAGAAAGGACCGGTTGGATCAAAATCAAGCGTCCCTTTCTAGGCGCCAAAACTGTGCCTTAGCCATTGAGACAGCGAATAGGCGAGTGTTGGTCAGATGGAGAATCGGAGAGCATTTCGTGGTAAACAGAATTGGTGTGAAGTACGCTTTCCGGATGAAAAGTTAAGCTTGTGTGCCGCCATTGCTATTGATTAGCCTGATTTCAGAGTGACGTTTGACAACAACAATCAAGTATGGACTGCCTCATGGAAATGGACGAGTGGTCATGCACTCAATGAATTAAAAAATGAGGTACAAGAATACACAGTACCTTCCTATGCTCGGGATGCATACGAAAAAGAACTTTTGTTGTGGCAACAAAATGGATGGCTGGTACCGTATCCCGAAAGGGAGCTTAGCCCACCTAAGGGTTTGATTCCTTTGATGGCAATTGTGCAGGAGCATAAGAAGATCCAGCCGATGTTGGACTACTGGGAATAAAATCAATTTGTAGAGGCATTTACTGCAGATGCGGATAAATTTTTAAACGGTTGGGGGGTACACTTGAGATTTAGATGTGCATATGAACTGGCTAGGAATGGAATTGTATAAAAGCTATCACAAAACAATGTTTGGTGTCAGAGGTGTTCTACTGGCACAATGTCACTCCCAAGGACAATCTTTCAGCTTCCACAGCACCGGCCGATATGTTGCATAGGTAGCACATTAGTCTACAAAACATTGATACCGCGGCCTCACATACACCACAAAACAGTCATGGAATGTACAAAGGGGACAAACAGGTCACGTAACCTAGGTAATTAGTCCGCAGTTTCAAGTGTACCCCCCAACCGTTTAAAAATTTATTGAAATGTTGACACGTGATTGCAGTGTCATTATCCGTCAGGATTTTAGCTGGTGGGCCCCTCTCATAGAAAATTGCCTCGAGTTGATGAATAACACTAACGAAAGCCTGCAGTCAATAAATGTTAGAAAATGACCGCCTCTATAGTGGGTAATATCCAACGCCAATCTTTTCAAAGTTGCTTTTACGCCTAATGTCCCCTTTTTCCAACGCGCCGGCGCAGGATCAATTGACCGGCAGTCTTCGCAAGTTCTGACAACAGATTCAACAAGTTTTCTAGACACTAATAGGTCAACAGATCTGCGCAGTTTAAACAAGGGAGTGTAGCAGTGACCTTAACGGGCCAGAGTTGGGTGTACGTTTTGTAAAGGAGTGTGGCGACGGCGAATTGATGAGCATTGGTCAGATGGAGAATCGAACAGCACTTTGTGGTAAACAGAATTGGTGTCGCTTGTAGCTGTTTATATTTACTGTGCTGAGCGTGCATTGGCTGAGTGGTAGCCAGGTCGAGTGGATAAAATGTGGTATGCTCATTTTGAGGTGGGGTTGCCGTCGTTCGCTTGAGAATAGCGTTTCGGATATTAAGACAAGACGTGTGAATTTGGTTTGCCAGTTTGAAATACTTTCCTGTGGTTGCTTCCTACCAGTACATATTTTTTTTGCAACAACAGTTTATTTATAACAAACACAAATTTAGTAACTTTGTGATCACTATTTTTCAGGTAAATGGACATGGACTTACTTTCAAAGCTTACGTGCATATGTCAATGTTTCTCATAATCATGAGGTGGTGGTACTTTGAGCTGCATTAAATAAAACAGTTTGCTGATGAAGAGAGGTGTTGAAAAAGTATGAAAAATATTGAATTTTACTTACATCATCTGATACTCTTCGATGGTTACTCATTTAGTACTGACCAAATAAGTCATTGCTTAACTCTGATGATCAAATCTGAACAGCTGTTTATCTATATTACAGCTTTAGACTATACAACTATTATAGCATGGGAATTTTTTGGCTTGTAATGCTGCGCTTTTCCTTAGCAAATGTTAATTCGCCACATATATAGTAGAATCTATTTGGATCATTTTTACACTGTCTTGACGTCATTGTCAAAACCTATAAAAAAGAATAAAGAAATAGTAAATCTAGATTTATTAGTCATAACTTATTTAGTGATAAACACGGTTTAATATGAGCATACAATAACATATCCACAATATATAAGTGCAATGATGTGAGAAATTCAGTTTTGACCTTTTTTGCAAAAGTTACAAATTTGCACAGAAACTACTTAACTCAACAAAAAGAAGTCAAGAAATGGATTTTCTATGCCATTGCGAATATAAAAATGGGCACAGGTGTCCTGTACTTTTTCAAGTGTTGCACAGTTATTTCATTGTTTTATTATAGATGATATACATGACTTTTTTCTTTTTTTGTGTGAGGAGGAAAGTAATGATGATCACCAGTAGTAGCAGAATCAGGATCTTTTTCATGATGTTGATACCCACTTTAAATATTAAAACCATATCCAGATTTTGTGAATTTCTGCTAAGTTGATAATGATTTGAATTACTTTTTAGACAGGCACAAATTTTCAACTGGATTTCTTAGACAAAGACATCCTGGAACACACACATCTGACTCAACCGAAATTCTTAACAAATAAATAAATATAAATGATGATATGGAGATTGAAATTTTTCAGCAGCAAAATAAAAAAAGAAAAGTAGTGGCAAAGGTGCTCAAGTATAGCACCATCAGGCAGTAAGAACATTAGGATTAAGATTTTAAGTTCTAGACATACATAGTCTAGTAGTTAAATACAAATTAAAAATTCAGGTTTCAGTTATACTAAGTTTATTTTAAACTATAAAATCCCATTCAAGGGTAAATAAGTAAAAAGCAATAAAGAATATTCAAATAAAATCTTATAGACCTTGAGGCTGTCATAGAGATATACAGGGTCTGGCTTCTAGTGCTAGTCCTACACATTCTTCCATGATTTTACACTGACATGTTCACTTATGTATAGTCATGCCAAATGCATTTGGTGAACTAGCTGTGCATTGACTCCAGCTGTTCCAAGAACTCTAATGAGTCTAAGCTTGAAAAGAAAATGGGTTAAAAATACAAAGAAAACTGAAGCATACAGATATATATTAAAATTTGTAGTTAAACTAATTGTACATTGAAACTATTGAAAACTCTGTTCTGTTGATTCATGTCTATACTTCTGAGATGAGGTAGCATTTACATTATTTACATTGTTTGAACTATTGTCCTCATCTTTATTGCCATATTCACAATGTTTCAGCTGTTGTACAATCTGGTTTTCTTTAGGTGTTTGGAATTTTGAACCAAGCCCTTTATTTTGATCACTGGGTTATAACATTTTTATTCCGCGTGCCATGTCATCTCCATTTAACTCATCCCGCTAATGTTTCACTTCAAGGACACATGGCCCAGTGGATAAAAGCATTGGTTAGATTCAGTGAATTGACTCAAAGAGGTGTGTTCAATACCTAGCTACAGCAGTGGTGAACAAATAACTTAGAGAGTTTGTGAGAAAATGAGCACCATCATGCAATTCACCAGAAATATGGAAACTGCATATTGTACTGTTTGGAATTCTCACCAGTAGCTCCAATACAAATACAAGGATTCATTATGATTTGAATGAGTCTAATGGTGAAGTTATGATCCCATTCATCTTCTCACAGAGCCTCAGATTCACCACAGAGGCCTATATAAAGTGCCTCAAGGAGATAGTACTGCCCTGGGTCAAGAGGGCTGCTGCTGGAATACCCTGTGTCTGGCAACAGGACTCTGCACCATACCACACAAGCAAGATAACCCAGTCATGGCTGTCAGACAATTTCTGCAACCACATTACTCCTGTACATCTGGTCATCTAACTTGCCAGACTACAATCCCCTTGATTATTGTGTGTGTGGTGCAGTTAAGTGAAAAATTAATAAGATTCCCTGTAAGACCAAAAATGAACTGAAAACAAGCATGTCAGCATTCACCAACTTAAACAAGGTGACTATCCAGAAGAGATGCAAAAGATTCCAAAGACATCTGGCAGCCATATTTGAAGCCAATGGTGATTTTATTGAATTTTTGTGTAATTTTGGTAAATATATCTGTTAAATTCATATGTCAGTGTTATTTACGTAATTGAGATGACAATTTATCCATCTCACCCTGCATTTATATACCTGCTTATAAAGGTGTTTTGAAAAGTTTTCAGCCTCACCAACTTATAAAATTCAGTATTTCAATAACTAATCATCAATTATTTATGGAAAGTTTGAAGCAACTTGAGAGATTATGAGCCAAGTGAGTTAAACTGCAGTTTGAATTTGTATAATGGACTATATATTCCATAGCTATAAGTAATTTCTCTCTTGATCAGAACAAGATCTTTTCAGCACCCCCTTGTAAATATACATGTTTGGTATTAGGCTGTTACAAAAATAATGAACAATTTTGGAAACAATTTAATTCTTGAAAAATTAATTGTAGAATTAAAAGCTTCTATGCTCCAAGAATATTTTTATCTGAAAATAAGTTAAAAATTATTAAAGAACACTCATGAATCATTATGTATATGAAAACTCACCTAATATATACCGTGAATACTGTGTTAAAATGGCTTTTCAAAATACAACACTAAGTGGCCATTATTTTTGTAACAACCTAAAGTTATACATTTTCAAAAATAACACATGTAGTTGATAAATTTAAAAAGTAATTTTAAATTGGAAATTGTTTTAAAACATTTTTACTTTGAAAATTCTGTTAATATAATGAAGCTTAAACATAAGTCAATTTTTTAAGTACAGAAATTCAATTTTTCATGATAACTTTATTTTATTGGTTGTTTCAAAATGTTATAAATATCAGAAGTGAGATAAAAACCAGTTTTCTTTAAGATTCAGTAAAACAAAATTCATTAGCAAAAGTTCTATTCTTGATGATGGTATAGAGAGGAAATGGAAGGTCTCATTAGATAATGGGGGACTTCCACAGGCAAGCATAAATTACCTTGTCCAGTATTATCTAAACAGCTAAGTGGCCAGAGGACAAGTATATTTTTGTATTTGCATTTCATTGGTACAAGAATAGAGAATTACTATTACCACTGGCATTGCAGTTAGTTTACATAGTGCTGCAGGCAGGACCTGGTAAATCAGGTATCTTAAGCATTCTTGCAAGCTGAAGTCATAGCTCCCATCTGGGAATTATTGTACTTGAAAGACCAAACTTTTATTAGGATGAATAGCTTGAATAAATTTTTGAGGAGTTGAAGCAAGTGAAAAATTGAAGACAAAATCAACACATTCAAATCCAATAAACCGCCATGTCTTTCAACAGTAAAACAGGATTCAATTACTTTCTTTTTCAAAAACACTGTCATTGTCTTGGCAAAGCAAATCCAAATTGCTGTGATGGACTAGAAAATTATTTCATCTGGATCTTGCTTTGTCAATGATGCAGAATCATGCTATGCACCAGTAAGTGGAAAGGCTCTGAATTTTGTCTATAGACTAAAATCATGTCAGATGTTTATATTGGGATGCCCAGATTTGCTAGTGATCATATCATAATAAAGAACCCACATTTCTCTAATTTTAAGAAATGCATACTAATGTACAAATTCAGCATTAAACGTCTCTCTGGAAAACCTAAAGCTGTGCCTCCTGGTACCCAGCATAGATCTCATCAGAGGACTTTCAAGACCTGTCAAACTGATTTAGATATTAGCTGGCAAGTATGTCAGCAAGAGAGTATCTAGTATGGGTTTAGCATATATGCATTCATATATACACAATTTACATAATTTCAGGAATCCAAGGGCTGTTGAGGTTTACCAGTGTTCCTTTATAACTATTTTTTCATTGTATATATTAAAAGTGTTTCAGTATTTTTTGGTTCAAAGGGAAAACCTACCAAGTTTTATAAAATGAACTCACAATTATTATTTTTATTTGCAATGTGTACAAGAAGGTGCTGAATATATATATTTATATATGTGAAGGGGTAATGAAGCAAAATCTGATGGTCAATTTGGTCACATTTCAAGAAATGAGTCAGCTCTATCACTTTTCAATACCTCTTCAGAAATCCAGAGGGACTTAAATTAAATCACAAATTCTTACTTTAATTAACTGTGGTATAATTTGCATTCAGGAATAAAGAAGTAATTTATATTTACATTAAAGATGAGATGTTTTTTAATACTAAATTTCACCCAATACAAGGCTCAAGAGACTCTCAAAATAGAATTGCAATCAAAATACAAATAATGAATGCAGTGTATGATATGAATGGAAGAGAATGTGGTAAGAAATCAAAATTATGAGGATAAGGAGAAGAGATAATGACTAACTCTTGATTTCAAGTATTTAACTTTGAAGTTTTCAGGGAAACATATATGTCAGAATTTTCAAATTTTTTATCTACACATGTAAATATTTTCAATATCATCCAAATGTTGTCAGAATAAACAACTTATAATATTATTGTCTGCAAATATAAAGGATAAAATCCAAATATGATCAAATTAATAATACAATTGTGACATATACTTAAAACTTAAAAATATGCAAGTAATCAAGTTGTGAAACCAATGCAAATGTTTAGCAAACTATAAAAAGCATTGCCAAAGCAAATTTCAGAGTTAAAATCTACAGTTTCAAACAGGGCTAATTACATGGGCTGTTTCCATTGCCAATATTCCTTTGTCTTTGTCTCTATGGCCAATATTACAGCTTTTACTGCATTCTGAACACATACAGTCTAGTAAATAAATCATACAATACAAATATTATATATATATATATATATATATATATATATATATATATATATATATATACGATTAATAATAAATGAAGCAAAAATTGAGTTTGTAGAATTTATGTTTTAAAAGTGCTCAATACGAAGTAGAGCAATATATTAAGCATAATATTTTTCTGGAAGTTTGTAACTGCTCAGTTTTGTATCCAAAACATAAAGCAATTTTTAAAGAAGTAATGTATTTTATTTATATTAAACACATTTTTATCATATTAAATATTATTTTTAGTGAATACTCATATTTAAGTAGACACTCCATCTATCTTATTTTTAAACAGTATTTTATTTTCATCTTCCAGCCTGAATATTTGAGAAATCTTATTGCAAAAATGTTCCCTCCATCAGGATTCTTCTTTTATAAGGTTGCTCAAATATTCAAGCTAGTACATGAAAATAAAAAAAAGAACTGTTTAAAAATAATAAATTACTTCTTTAGTAAATTTCTAAAGTTGACTAATTTTAGGAATTGTTAGCTCATTATTTAATGTCAACTGTGTGTATAGGTTGCTAACCACACCAAGGAGCCTCTAGATATGTAGGTGTAAAAATGCCATAAAGCCTAAATCAGTCAGTCAAGTGCTATATGTGATACATGCTTGGACAATCATGATATGATTAATCAGGCAGAAAATTGCCATTACTTTCTGTGGTAGACTGGTTGCCAACCAAGGTTATAGAATGAAATCTGTCCTGCTATTTAACCTATAGCTTGAGTAAAGATATGGAATAATACCTTTCCCAAGTGTATTTGCATGTAAGTGAATGCAACTAGCCTTGGGAAAAGTCTTAATCCATCTCTTCAGAATAGATGCACTATTTAAATATGAGTCACTTTTAAAATGGTTAACATATAGAAATGAAAAAAGTTGAAAATTAAGTAAAATAAATTCAGTCAAAAAGTGCCATACGTGATACCTGCTTGGATGATCATATCTCAAAAGAGACATGGCTGACTGGGCAGAAGATTTTCTTACAGTAAGTTGCCATTACTTGATGAAAGATACATGTGAATTGCAAGAGAAATGCAACAGAATATCATATGAATAATTGTATTAAATAACTGTGCTAACCAAAATACTAGTTGACCAACTGTGTTTACAAGTGCTAGCATTTGGAAACTGGAAATGCAATATCATACGAGTGATCATATCTAATAAATGTGCAAATCAAAATATTAATTTCAGCATAGTGTTTTCAATCACAAAAATGTTTCACCATTTTTTTTTACAATCATTTCACCCCAAGCAAGACAGGACCGCCACTGATGTGCAGGGCTTACATAAGGGGACAGTGATGAAAAAGAGGAACAATATAAGATGGCGTCAGAAAATGGGCAAGAGAAGGATGAAAACACAGGTGTGAAGAGAGCTACATAAGAGTAGAATGGACAGGGAAAAGTACATGATACAAGGGCAGTCAAAGAAAGGATGAGTCAAGGTGATAAGAGATGGCAATTGACATTATATTTAAAATTCTTGGAGATTGTGCATGAAAAGAAGCTGCTAAAGTAAAAGTTGGAGTTACATTTGATTGGTTTTACTGTAAAATGTTGAGACCTAGTTGCTAGTCTAGTAACTCGAGTAAATTCATCCAGAGAGGGCACCAGGGAGCTGAGCAGAAGCTGTGAAAGTATTTGTAGACAGAAGGAAGACACATTTCATCTGTGAGAAAGTGATTGGAGTTAAGTTACCAGGTCGGGATCCATCATATTGCAGATTCTCTGTTGGATTTTGTCAAGAACGGGATGAATAAATAGCAGGGTCACCCAACCGGATGTGATGACAGTATTCAATGCACAGGTGGATGGTAGATTTATCTATGTGCAGGATGAATTCAGACAATTTACAATCACAGCATATATAGTATACATGTGAGAGAAATAAATCAACACTTAAACTTAACAAGAATTTCTAAAATGATGATTGTACATATATTTGGATAGATATTTTTAAAAAATCACATTACTCATGGTAAAAAAACAAAACAGGTCTATGATACATAGTCAGGAAAAATTATTAGGTGAAATTTACAGTCAAAGAATATCTAATAAAGATGTGAAACAAAGAAATATGCAATTTAACAAGCTTTTCTACATAGATGACAGTATAGATATTTTTTTCAGTGTTTTAGTGGAGGTATCTAATTTAATACCATTCGAATTTATAAGATCTCTCTTCAACTGGATATCTCTTGCTGTTGGTTTTGACTTTTCAATAAAAACCTGTGGTTAGTATTCACAAACTTGCTTAAGTTATTATCAAATTTGGTTGTTTTTAATTTTTTTGACTCATAAGTAAATGTATGGATATAATTCACGGAGAACATAATATGGCATTTATGCTATTTGTCTATATTTCTGAGATGTGGTAGTATTTACATTATTCGAACTATTGTCTTGATGTATGTTGCCATTTGTACGACGTTTGTACCCTCCGGCCTTCTTCAGTTACTAAGAACTTTGAACTGATCCCTTTATGGGTCCTTAAGGACACATGGCCCAGTGGATATAGATGTTGGTTAGCTCCAGTGACTTGACCCAAAGAGTTGTGAACAAGTAACTTGCAGGGTTAGAGAGAGATAACTTATGACTTCCAATTGAGGCATTACTATGCAGGGAATGGAGTTCATATACCTCAGTGATTGTAAGAAAGGGTTCGGTTCAAAATTTCTAGCACCCGAAGAAGGCCGGAGCATGCAACGACAACATAGATGAGTGTGAATAATGTAAATACGGCATTTATGCTGAGCAGAATTTAAGTAAATGCAAAGGACATGCCATAATGTTAGCACATGAGTAGAAAAGTCAAACCTGAATGACTCGCGCAAACCACACAATCGTTCTTATACCTGTAGAAAACAAACAAAATCTGACTGGCTAATGCAAGTCTTGATGCCATTATAAAAGTACTATCTACCTCTTGATATAACGATTAAAATTTGTATTGTCGTGCAAATTAAGCAAATACATGCCCTGTTAACAGATCGGTGCACCTAGCAGAATTTATCTGATGTTGCAATAGACAAAATCTGTAATGAAGCCAGGGTAACATCACTGAGAACCTCTACCATTGCATTTTGTAAATATATTTCCATGAGAGTATAACAGAAAGCCAAATGAATATTTTTTTTTTTAATAATTTCACCCCGAGCAAGGCGGAAACGCCACGGATGTGCAGGGGGTTACATAAATGTAAAAAGATTAATTAGAAAAGAGTGAGGAGTACAAACTAGTTAGAAAGGAACAGTAGAAAGCTGAGAAAGCAGGTGCGATGACAGATACATAGGTGGAGAGAAAGGGAAGGTTATACAGGGGAGAGAGCTAGAGGCCAGTGGTTAGTAGATGAGTATTGACTTTGCATTTAAATTTCTGGAGGTTGTAGCCGTCAGGAAAGCAAGAATACGGAAGTGAGTTCCACAGGCGGGAAGTGCGAGAGAGGAAGCTGCAGGAGTAGAATTGTCGTCTGCATTTGGCTAACCTGACTGTGAATGGGTGTGACCCAGTTGCCAGTCTGGTTGCACGAGTAAACACCTGTTGAGGAGGCATCAGTGACTTAAGCTCATCCGAGCAGAAGCCATGAAAGTATTTATAGAAGAGACAAAGGGAGGCTACATTTCGACGATGGGGAAGTGGCTGCAGTCGAGTCGCCAGATCAGTACCTATCACATTACAGACTCTCCTTTGGAGCTTGTCAAGAACACTGAGGAGAACAGCAGCGGCACCTGACCATAAATGGCAGCAGTACTCCATGCACGGACGGATGGTTGACTTGTATATATGCAGGATGGATTCAGGTGGAAAAAACATCCTGTATCGACATAGTGACCCAATCTTCTTAGCAGTAGATTTTGCTATGGATTCAATATAGTGGTTCCATTTGAGGTCTGAGGACAGGGTAAGTCCGCGGAGGCGTAGTGTATTACTCTCAGGGAGAATCACTTGGTCCATGCTTATGGGAGGCAGAAGAGGTTGCCTGTAATGGTTGACAGACAACAGCTTGGTCTTAGATGAATTGAAGTTGACAAGCCACTTCTTGCCCCAGTTCACCACAGTGTGTAGATCCCGCTCAAGGTCAGCAGCGAGATTATGTCTGTCCGCCACGACAGGTTTCTTACTGGAGCGGGAGTATATTGTAGTGTCATCTGCGTAGATGCCTACTTGGGACTTGATCTCATCTGGGAGGTCGTTGATGAAAATAAGGAAGAGCGTCGGGCCCAGGATAGAGCCCTGTGGGACACAAGCATTCGTGCTGTAGGACGAAGAGGCACGCCCATTCAGAACGACCTTCAATTTGCGGTTATTTAAGAAAGATTGGATTAGGTTAAGCAGCCGACCGGTAATACCATAACCGCGTAGTTTGCATAGGAGGCCAGAGTGCCAAACCCTGTCGAAAGCCTTGGAGATGTTCAGAGCAACCGCGCGAGCCTCGTCAGACTCATCAAGGGCCTGTAGCATGTACTCCGTTACGGTTGTTAGCAGGTCGGCCGTGGACCTGTCAAAGCGGAATCTATATTGCCTGTCGGAGAACAGTTTGTGGGCGGTCAGATGATGAACTGTTTCAGAAATCCCTGTTTTAATTGAAAACAAAAAAGACTGAGCATTTTAAGAGAAATGGAATAGATTATCATATGCATCTTTGTATCAAATAAAAGTACCTACTAAAACTTTCGTTTAATATAATTTTACAATTTAATAAGAATGAAAGAAATTGAAATAACAGAACTAACTCAATTTATGAAAAGCCATGTTAAGTCGGAATTTAACAGAATAAAAAAATCATAATTTCAATGATAGGATTAGCAAAAAGGCTATTAAAATGTACAACAAAAACAAACCAAACATGGGTTATAAAAAATAGAAAAAGGAAAGCTTTTTCAATTTCTGTAAGGTACCTACATTCAGAATTAATGTAAAAGATAATGAAACTAGGAAGTAGATTACTTCAAATTTTGAAAGCGGGATTTGGGAAGACTGTTGAGGGGGAATTCAGAAACACATGGAAATGAAAAGAATTAGCACTGATTACAAAAGTTCATTTTAGGTAAGTTTTTTTTCTGTAAGGTTGACAACCCTTGAATCACGTGACCTTTTAATAATAAATATCAAGTAAGGCCACACGTACAAATAAAATATGATTAATCGGCATTCACACAATTAAAATGTTTTAGTTATTTTAAAAATCTATTGGCTAAATTATTCGTATTAAGCTTTTCAACTTTCTATTAGTAAATATTGTCATCATGCATAAATTTAACAACCCAGTATTAATGAAGGAGGAAATTTTAAAAGATTTTTGAAACTTTATAAATGATTATAATGAAAAATAATAAAAATGAAAACAATTCTTGTAAAAATTCATTATTCGTTGAAATTCTTTTTCTTTTCAGACTATGATATGCTTAATATATATTGTTCTTAAAAACTAATTAAAAGTTTAATTAAATAAAGTAGTGTAGTTTTACTTAACCTTCAAAAAAATGAAAAATATTTGCGTGCTTCTTTTTTCCTTTTTTTTATGAAAATAAGTGATAATTGTAGTTTTACTTAATTTTTTACGACGAAAGTTAACTTTCAAATATATAGAATTTTTTTAAGAAAGTAAACTTTCAAATATATGAAATTAAGTGGTGAGTGTAGTTTAATTAACCTTCAAATATATAAGTAACACAAAAAAAACACAAAAAAAACACACACGCAAACACACCCTAAATTTCTATTTGAAAGTTAACTTTTTTAAAATAAATATTTTACAGCTCAAAAAAAAGGAGAAAATAAAATGCAAATACACGCAACTTTCAGAAGAAACTGAGTTCCGAAACAAAACAAATCACCTAGTAATTGCACAAGGAAGTAAATAGGCCGAAATAAGCATCCTATGCCTAAAGTCATTCAGCAGTGAATCAGATATGAGAACGGTGGTAAGGGGTGAGATATAGTTCGATTTTTTCTGGCCGTTAACATCAATAAAGGTAGGCTTCGTCAATAAACAATTATCAAGTTGAGTTTAGCATTTACATTTGCACAGAAATAAGGATGTTTTGGCAAAGATTTGTAGGGGTAAAGGCCTTCGGGGAACAAATCAAAAATTTACCACAATTTGGTCCCCTGCTGACGAAAAAACCCAAAATTTCAAATTTGTTAGAAAAGATTAAAAAAATTTATAAAATTAAATACATGAATGCTTTAAGTAAAGTCTGTGGTTAATATTTCTTTTTGGTGATCAAAAATTTTTATTATTGGTTTGCTCCTCAGAATATTCTTTATTGTTTCAAAAGCGATGGTATGCTTCTGTGTCCACTCAAATTCATTGTTTTTTTTTTGCGTAATTTTGAAATTGGTTCTATTATGTCGCTGTATCTTGTTAGATATTTACTACAAAAAATTATCAACCCTCAAAAGGATTCTAATTCTTTTTTATTTGTTGGAGCAGATATTTCTGTTATTTTTTTGTTAGGTGATATATCTTCTTACAGTCAAAATTACATTTCCCTTTGTTTAAGCTCATCAAAATTTGCTCTGTTTTATATTTTAACTGTTCTTTAGCCTCTACATCTATATTGTCCTGGTATATTATCATATTTTTTTTATTTTTCCCAATAAGACTCTTTCAATTGTCCATCTTAATAAGCCTGTAGGAATTTTTATTGTAGTTATTTTCTTGAATTTCTCATCAATTTCTATTTGATTTTTATGCTGAGTTGAGACAAAGTTTTACAAAGTACTTCATTTTTTGTTAACTTCTGGCTTGCAGTTTTGATGTTTGGCAATGAAAACAAGACTGAACATATCCGATGATTCACCTCTATCTTATAATCACAACATATCCTTAACTCTCCATCAGCTTTCTTTATCGTTACTATTGGTTATGCCCAATTACTACCACCTTGAGTTACTCTTTCTAGTATGCCTTGTATCATTTTTTAAATTTTGCTACTACCAAAGGTAGGATATGAACTGGAACTTTTCTTGACTCTATACTTTGGGTGATAGTACTCCTTTAGTTTAATGTTTGCACATTGTCGAAATTTTCTTCGCACCTTCGCATCCAACTATAGCAAGAAATAAATTGGTTATCTTTTTTTTTCTTTTGTCAGTCTTTGAATCTTTTAATTTCTTTACTCTTGCAAATACTGCAAAAGTTCTCATCCATGTTTCTACATGTTCTGGATCATCCAGTGAAATCATGGATCCTATCAGCAATACCATTGTTATGTTACGCGTGTCATTGTGAGTAGCAGTATTCATAGCACAGCTCTGCATGTTCTCTGTGATGACATGCTATTTTCTTTCTTACTTCATTAAGTACTCTCTATATATACTGGTCTCTTACTTTGCATACAATACTACAAATATATTTACTGTTTGTCCCTCGATGTTTTGCCATATCTGAGTCAGTTTTATTATTCTCTCAGAACATAAACTTTTTTTTAAATTCAGAAATTCTATAAAAAGTGGAATAAATAGTAATCTTGGGATGCAAAATTTGTTGAATGATAATAATAATTTTGGCTTGTTATAAAAAAAAAACGTAATCTTGCATTATCTTGAGTGGCTATTATCCCACTTTTATTAACTTCTTTAGATGAATTTTCACCTTAAATATAATTAGTTGTGGTTCATTGATTTACTCTACAATCTATTGCTATTATGGCAATTTACCCATGCACAGAAGAACTCTTCCAATTATAAATAAGCAGCAGTTTCAGCTTTGTGGCAGAAGTCTATTCCAGTTGTGTTGAGCAAAGCCGAGATTGACGAAGTTAGCAAAGAAATCAGATGTTATGAGACGGTGACAGGGGCCAAGATCAATCGCGATAAGTCTGTTGGCTTGCGATTGGGTGCGTGGAAGGGAGTTTCTCTTCCCGGACCTTTCCTCTGGACGGACGGGCCGATCAAGATTCTCGGCGTCTTCTTTGGTCCTGATCTCCAGTTGGAAATGAATTGGTCGGAGGTTCGAGAGAAGGCCGAGTGCGCAGTTCGTCTGTGGACTCGGAGGAAGCTCTCCTTAAAGGGGAGGGCGGAAGTATGTGCCTCGCACATCTACCCGATTCTCCTTTACCGACTCTCGGTACTTCCTCTCCCGTGTGCCATTCGTTTGGGATTAATTCAGCTCTTGTTCTCCTTCCTTTGGGGAGAAGGCAAGTCTCCCAAGGTAAGTCGCGAGATCTGTTGCCTGCATCCATCTGAGGGCGGTCTGGGCATGCCTAGCGTTGAGATTCGTCAACACACGCTTCGCATTAGATTCCTGGATCGAATGTGTATGCTGGAGGAGGAGAACGGCGCCCTCATTTAAGAGGACGTCCATAAAAACTTTCCATCCCTGAGAAGTGTGCATTTGTCGGAGGAGGAGGCCGACCGTACTCCTCGTGTAATATAGCAATCTAGCCCCCACCCGAAGAAGGTTGATGCAATCGATGATATTTCCCGTCGATGAAGGGGTCAGCGAACGACAAGACAGGTGTTTGAGAAATACATCCTGTCGGCGTCTGGAGCGGATGTCGCAGGGTTATGAGTCGGGCTCGTTTGACCTTATTTCCGACAGCGGCGGAAATGACTACGGAAGTAAACAAAACAGGTGTCTCTTGGAATTACGTGGGCGTTGCGTAGGCGAGACAAAACCGGAAGGAAAAGTCCCGGTTCTAGAAGACTATAAAAAGAAATCGACACACAGATTCGCCAGCAGAGAACGGCCAGTGGAAGCAGAGAGACACCACAGGCAAGACTTACACTCCCGTCGACTCATTCTATGTGCGCTCTCACTCTTCCATTCTCTGTTCCACACAGGCTCGTCGTCAGGAATAGAAATATAATCTGATATTTTTATATATGCGTGTTCTCGTTGTTTGTCGTCGTACAGTGATATATAACACTCGTGGCGAGTGCTCCTTCTATAAAGAATGTCGTTTGGCTCTCCAGTTTCTCTTGCGGGTTACGGATGGCCTCTCCAACGCCCAATCGTTGTCTCTTAGGGCATTATATCGGGTTTTAGTTAGGGGGGCCGTTCAAGATTAACTGATTGGCGAGCTCGGGCTTACGAAGCAGGAGGCTCGCTCCATATGGCCTTGGGCGCCTGGGTTGAAATGTCTCACTAACGATGAGGCATCACTCACCTGGCTGATGATTCGAAATGCTCTCTGGGTAGGCAAGAGGCTTCATGCAGCGGGCCTAACTCTGAAATCAACCTGCATGCGTTGTGGGCTTACGACGGAAACCGTCGATCATGCCTTATTCCACTGCAGTCTTGTTGCTCCGTTGTGTAAGTTTCTTGAAGACCTCATGGTTCGTATGCTGCGTGGAAAGTTCTTTGTCCTTGAGGCTAGTTCTGTTTGTAGCAATGTCGTACTTCCGTTATCTAGGGCTGAGCACTATGTGCTCTTTTGCTTACTAGGTGTTATGCGAGTCGTGATTTGGACGACGCGACAGAAGGAATTCTATGGTGATGAGAAGTTTAGGAAACGACTCACTCCAACTGAATTTGGCAAAAGGTGGGTGAGTCTTGCGCGTTTCTGTCGAATGAAAGGTGCTGACCTGGAGTGGTTGTTTGATGCTGGTTAGGCATCAGGATATTGGGTGTGCTGGGCAGAACATGTGCACCCCTTCCCTGTTAGGTTAGAATAGGAAGTTTTGATTTTCTGTTTTTCGTTTTAAAGTTAACTTAGCTAGGTTATGATTGCTCATTGGCCCGTTTTTCTTTTTGTCCCCAGTTTTCTTTTGGTTTAATCCCCCTCCCGCTTTAGGTGTTCAGCAATGTTCGTTCTTCGGTGGATGCGTGGCGTCTTTCGTTATTTTTCAAGTGTGTTTTTCGTTTTTGTTATGGTGCTTAAATGTGTGAGTGATTGCTGATCGGATAAGTGGTATTCTTTATATTCCTAAAGCCACGCATTATATTTCGTCCGGGGAACTGATTTTGCTGTCGCAATATTAAAGTAGTGGGGGGGCTTTTATTACTAATACGATTTTATTTAGTTTCTTGTATATTATTGTATTTCATTGTAAATAGACATTGGAGAATTTTAAATGTTGTTATTTTCTGCCCATGCCCTCCACTGAAAATTGTACATATGGGAGTTAAGTAGGACTACATAGAGCAGCTGAGGTATTATGGTGGACGGGGTTAAGAATGGTAAGTAAAAATGTGGTATTATGGTGTAAGGTTTATTATAAGTGTGTCACGGTCGACGAAAGTGAATAGCTAAGCTAAACTAGGACAGATGATGACCAGCCTTCCCCATCCCCAACTTCGGCCTTGTGCCACATTTTTTGTATTTTTATACAAAAATAAATAATGAAGTCTATTCCAGCTTTGGCTGCACATTTTTTGGTCTTTACCTTCTGAACCTACGTGTTACTTTGTGAGTATGTTATTTTGTGATTGTATTTTGTCTCTAGTTTGATTATAGTCTTCTGTGTTATTCCTGTTTTTTCGTTAATTGCTGGAAGACAACCAGAAAATGGTTGATTCTCCCCAACCAATCGTTTCAACTGTCTCTCTCTCTTGGTGTGGAATGTTGGGCCGATGAAAAAGGACTTGGTCTACTATGACAAATGTACATTAATGGCAAAGAATTGTTAGCAATCCTGGAAGTAACAAGTGTCATAGCTGCTATGACAATCTCTTTGTTGACGGGCTCTGATGAAGAGGCGATAAGTTTAGCAAGAGCAGCAATGACCACTAAAACTATAAGACTACAGACGAAGTACGTGGGTACTCGTCGAACAAGGATAGTGGTGCTTGGTGTGCCGTTGGAAATAACCTGTGATGATATGGGCGCCTTTTTCTCTCCGTTTGGGCCTGTGGAGGAGGTTTCACGTGCGGTGAGCAAGACAGGAGTCTCAACTGAAGATGTTGGACTACAAATGACTTTGAACTGACCCAATTTCAACAATGTTCCAGACATCCTGGAGTTTCAAGGGAAGAAGTTGTTTGTTGTGGTAGAAGGACAAAGACCACATTGTGGGATATGTGGTGCAGCGGCACACTTGTCAAAAATGTGTCCTGCAAGAAATTCAGTGGACCAGTACCACTATGACACCAGAAATGGCTGAAAAATGTAGCCAGGAGGCGGACAGAGGTGAATGGATGGAAGTTGTAAGGAAGGAAAAAAAGCAGTTTCTCTTCCACAACAGCAGGTCGTTCATATAAAGAAGACACCCACGAAGCAACAACAACAACCAGAACCAGAAGAACACGGGATGAAGTGTGGTGAAATGCCCCCTCCAAGTTCCTTGTCTTTAAAAAGAGGAAGACACTGCAGAAAAGCCGAAAAAAGATATGAAAGTAGATCGAGGCAGGGTGGAACGGATTGCTACCAAGACCCAATCTGCCTCTGCGTCGCCTGTGAACGCTGTTAAAAAGTTAAATCAAGGAGTCAGTCTCCCCCCCCCCATTCGACTTCCTGCAACTCCCTCCCCTAAAGCAAATAATTCCTCCCCCAATCCAGATGTAGTGCTTTGGAGGCACTTGTATTGTTTATTAGTGGAGGGGGTATTTATATATAAAGCCTTTAAAATGGGCTCTAAGATTGAGTTGACTGATAGACATATATTTACTAAATTCAGAGATTGTACAAGTTAAAGCAATATTAAAAATTGAACAAATGATCAGTAGGTGCTAATGAAATGTGAAGAAGTTTGTTGGGGATCCAGAATGTAAGTAGTGGAGTTTTGATCTCATATTTATTTTTCATTTTAATTTCAGTTGCTCCTTATTACTGAGAGGTTGATGCTTTCTGATCCATATTGCTTACTAATGGTTAGAGAGTTGCAATAGAAAGCAAATTTAATAAAAAAAATATTAGTTCCAAATTAATAACTGATTATGCTTTATTTATGAAATTTCAAACATTTATGGGACAAGAGTGCTCAATGTTGGGGATAATGTTTGTAGTGTGGTCAAAGAAAGCAGGACTGTATGAATACTGGCTTTTTTATGCCTTAAATGATCATCAGACACTATTTTGTTTTGTTTACATATTTACTGTTAAAAAACACATTACCCTAAAATAGATATAAAAAGTCATTTATTCTTTATAGTTTAAATATTGAGTTTTTTTATGACTGTCTTTTCATTTGTTTAATCATTCAGCTTGTATCTGTTTTTTTTTTTTTAGTTTTGTATCATTGACAATGTCTGTAATTCCTTTTGGTTCTACTTGTTTGATATTTGTTCTATTTAAGACTATTCTATTTTTTTAAAGTTTTAAATTTGAAAAGGTCTCTTATTTTATTTAACTTGTTTTTCTCTGAAATGGACTTTCTGTTATAAAAGGTGTGTGCATATACACTCTCGATCAAAAATTTAAGACCACTTAAAAATCTTTAAAAAGAAATTTTTTTTACAGATAGATTTTAAACTCCTCCCACTTAAGAATGTAAATTTCTAAATAAAATGTTTGGAATGTAGCATTTTGTTTCCATAACCTTTTAGATTGTAGTACTGGTAACCTTAAGTGGGAAGAGTTTAAAATCTATCCATAAAAAAAATTTTCTTTTTAAAGATTTTTAAGTGGTCTTAAATTTTTGATCGGGTGTGTATGTATGTACTATTTCTAGAGTGGTCATAAATTCTGATTGCTTTTCACGACTACTGCAGCCACAGTCTCTTTACATATGTTATCTGGTTAAGTTGAATTCTGCAATTGATTGCAGGAGCATTTTAAATCTATTTACTACTTTCTGTGCATGCATTATCTTTATGATACTTAGTTTGAATAAATAATAATGTCACTGTAGGTTGGAGCCTCAGTAGTTCATTTTTATTGTTGAAATATGGAAAAGGTCACTTTACTTTTTAAACTGTTTAAAGAAACAGTTTGTTTGTTTTGTTTTTTTTTAAGGAAAACAGTCATTTTTATATTTAAAAACATTTATATACTTTCTACTTATTTTTTTCCCCAAAATACTCAGGTATATTAAAATGTGTTTTGGTTTTTCTTCTGTTTCTCATAATTTTCCTATTTTTTCCGGTGAAAGAATTATATGAGTATTTTTGTGTCAAATCTTTAATTTATTTGAATAACATACTTTTTTTATTGGTTGAAGTTTTGCCAAAATAATCCACTTGGCTTTTGAAATAAAATATCTTTTATTTTATTTTTATTTAAATTTTTCAGTTTTTAATGTAGTTAATATGAATTTTTGAAGTTCAGCATCAACACCAATCTTTAAAAACAGATTTAGGAAACTAAATTTGATACAAAAAATCTGTTTTATGTTGTTTTTAATAACTTTAAAGTTCATTATTGCATTTGTCCCTATCTCAATCTTAACAGATTGTGAGGCAAGAAAATTCTTTTTCAAATACCACTTCTCTTGTCAATTCTTTATCATCGTCAGACAATATTTCCTTTTTTTCCCTACATGATGCATTTTCAAAGTGTCTACATAATTAGGAGACCTTGTAATCAAGCTGAGGAACACAGTTATTAGTAAAGGTTCCATCAAGGTCCTTTGCCCGACCGTGTTTCCAGGGGGTGTGATCACGCTATAGAAATAGGTGTGGGGTGTTTAGACGATTACAGGCTCATAACTCTGCTAAATACAGAGTTAAAGATTTAGACCAAGATCCTGATGGAGCGCTTTCAGACATTTGCCGAGATTCTGTTGGGACACCATCAGACTTGTTCTATGATGGGGCGAACAATTCGTAGCAACATGCACGATCCTAGAGGGTATAGAAGACGGCGAGCAGCAGTGCTGATCAATTTAGATCAGTCCAAGGCATTTGATAGGGTCTTCCATCGATATCTGGCCGCTGGATTCAAAGCCGATTTCTGCGAGTGGATTAGCCTACTGAATCGCTCTCCCAGAGCTGTGGTACAGCTGAACGGAAAGTGTTTGGGCGCTGGGTTGGGGTTCATCAGGTGTCCAGCTATTGCCCATACTTTTCACTTTGGCGTTAAAACCCCTACATCGCCGGATAAAGGACGGCCGTACGGCCCTACGCGTAATCGCCGTTCCTAGTGGGGCTCGAGCCAAGATTTCTGCGTACGCCGATGACCTATCCATTTTCATGTCGTCCGGGACGACCTTGAGGTGGTACAGTAGGCGCTTGAACGGTACGAAAAGGTAACCGCAACAATTCTTCCGGCTTGAGCTTAGGTGCCTGGAAGAGCACTGCTCTCCAGGGGCCCTTCAGTTGGACTGACGGTCCAATCCACATTCTTGGAGTGTGATTCGGGCAGGATCTCCAGCTGGAGAAAAATTGGTCGGAGGTACTGGCAAAGGTCGGAGCGTCGATCTCGACTTGGCTTCGGCAGCGGTTGTCCGTAAAAGGCAGGGCTGAGGTGTGTGTTACATACATCTTTTGCCTCGTCCTTTATCTTGGTAATCCCTCTTTGTTTGTGTCAAAGGGAAACTGGGAATGTCACACGTGAAGTGTCACTGACACGCCTCGAGATTGGCTTTCTTACGTCGCAACTTGACAGAGGATTCTATTTTGGAGAGGACTATCAGGGAGGCTTTCTCTCCATGGATATTTTTTTTATCTTCAGTCATATTGTTAACCGTTGAAACATGAAATCAATTCTGTTAGTCAATCATTGAGGGTCGGAGAAAAAGATGTGAAGAAAGGAAAATTTCTGACACAATTCTTTTTCACGCATCATATTTTTTATTTTTCGACAATTATTTATCTCGACTCATATTCTCAAAAAATCTATCTAAAAAACATCATTATTTTTATTTTCAAAAATAAAATAAATCAAAATTTATCTGGTATAACACTCGATGCATTGTGGTTTTTGAAAGATTATTTCTAAAGAAACGTGAATCATTAAGCAACTTATTAAATTTACTTAATATCACCATTGGTCGTTAGTAGCTCAGTGGTATGCTGCTAGATAACTTCTATTTCGATACAGTTTCGATTCCAGGTCTTGGACGATTTCTCTTTTATTATAACGAATAATCTTCAGTTTATAAGCGCATAAAATGAGTGCATCTAGTGGGTAGTCCCCTGGTGGGCTAGCGGTAAGATCTATGCGAATGGTGTCAAGCAGTAAACGTTCGAATACTGCATGCGTCCACTCCATAGGTCGGATGCTAAGAGCACAGATTGATAGGTACAACGTTTAGGGTGGTGGGGGCTTATTGATTAATGGATTCGGGTTTTTTTCCGAATCCATTAATGAATAGTCTTCATCACCCCTTAAGCGGGCGTGCTTAAAGATCTAGTGTTGACCAGAGGCAGGCCCCTTTTACTCAGATTTTAAGCACTTGAACTACTTTTCGAAAGCATATTACTTAACGTTTATTAGAATGACTTTATCTATTTCACATATTCTCTGCCAGGGTTTGTGGTGGATCGAAACCATCTCCAAGATGTTTCTCTACCCGAGGAAAGGAATTCAATTGAAAAATTAATACTGTGAGATGCCAAATACCTTAAATACATAATAAAAACAAAATGGCGTCTAGAATTGCATTAGCCAATCAGATTTAGTCTGTCTGTATGTAGCGCGAGCTTTTCATTTTTGTCTTTCCTGCTCCAGCGTTATGGTAAGTTCTTTGCATTTTCACGTAACGTAACTGTCATATTGTTTTATTAAAATTGTGGAATTTAAACTGATTGATATGTTAAACGTTTAACTAAATCGCTGAAAAAGCAGCATAGTTTGAAGAAAGAAATTTCTGAAATTGATAAAAAAATATAGTTTTACAATGAAGTATTTTTTTGTCTTCGGTTCCTCAATTTAATTAAGTGTGAATGTAGGTGCTGAAAATCATGATAATTTTTACAAAAATGTATTCTCTAAAAAGTATGAAATCAATCTTTCGCGATAAAAGTTCGTTTTTATTAAATCTGGAGAATGATCTTGTATGTTCATTTTCTTAACTAATGTTTGTGAAGTATGTAGCTTACCATGAAATTTTTTTTTAACAGACAAATGACAACGAAAAAAAAAATTGATTAAATTTAATAGTTCCAGTAAGCAAAATACAATACTATATTTTAAATAGAAATTATTCGGAATTTATTTATCTGCCATTTGAAATTATGTTTAGCTCATTTTTTTTATGAAAAGATGGGGAAATATATGCTTCACACGACTAAAAACTAAATAATATAAACAGTTTATATTAAAGTTTACGATATTTCAATTAGTATTACTATGATGATTGAATTTTTTTGGATTGTCCTATTTTTTACACATCTCTTTAAAAATTAAATACTTGTCTTATTTTGATAAATTTGTGGACTTACTCATAATTGACTGAAATAATTTTAGAATATCTTGGTAAGAACATTTTTACAGATTAATCTACTTGGAAATTAAGAGTTATTTAAAATTCTAAGTTATTTAAATGGTTAGCAAATTCTCTTAAATTTTAAGATAAAGAGAACCCGACTTCATGTAGGATGCTATGAAAAATGTTTACCTACAAAACTTTTTCCAAGGGTAAAAATTATTACTAGCAATACATATCACTCTCAACAAAAAACATTACATTGAAAGTTCATACAAAAACTATTGTAAAAATTTCGTCGGTATTAAATGACATTGAAGTTGATATGCCGTTAAACAAATCAACTTAAACAGCAATTTCCTGTCTAAATGTTAATTACGAAGAAAATAAACTGAACTCCGATTTCATAGAAATATTAATATTCTTTCGTATTTTGAATGATTCTTAATTTCCAAGTAATTTAAGCTGCTAGCAATTTTCTTTCTACATTTTTATTATTTATAACTTAAATGTAAACCCATCTTCATGTTAAGAATAATATTATTTGTATTTTGAACGACTAGCTGGTACTGGGTATGACCGTAAAAACTGCGTTCAGAAGCAAGGCCTCTGATTTGAAGGAAAAAAATTATTACTGGCAATACATGACTTTCAACGAAACACATTACAGAGAATATATTTTTTATTCATACAAATCTATTGTAAAAATTACGTCGGTATTAAATAACCCATTGTTTTTGATATTCCGAAAAACAAGATAATCAGAATCCCATCTCCGTTGTATTTTTGGATGACTATTTTCACTGTTAGCATTTTTCTCTCAAAAGTTTAATTATAAGATAAACGGAAAACAAACTTCAGGGAAAGGTTAAAATTTTTTTATTTTAAATGACTCTTAATTTCCAAGTAAATCTATGTCTTTAAAAGTGACGAGGGTAGACGTTGTGCAAGTATTTGTTTGATAGATTCGACTTAGCTCTCCATTTTCTGTTCAGAAAGCCAAAATTAGGGTGGTAGAAAAATTTATATATGTTACTATTTCGCACCATAATCCAATAGACGTTCTACATTGTTGTCTATAAGTATTTAACAACAAAAATATTTTCATTATGAATAAGGTTAACGGAACCCCAACTTCATATAAAGATTAATGTTCTTTGTATTTTGAATGACTGTAAATTTTAATTATGAAAAAGATAAACTGAATTCAAAGTTAATGAAAATATTAATATTCTTGAATTTGAAATGAGACTTAATTATCAAGTAAAATAAACTGATAGCAATTTTCTTTCTCACTTTTCATTTTAAGAAAAACAGAAATTCAACTCCAAGTAAATCTTAATATTGTTTGCAATTATCTTTCTGGATTTAATTTCGAACATTCAGTGAAGCATGAAACGAGAGATTGTACTTAGTAGTGCTGACACGACACTATTGAGACTAAGCCCTCAACCGACTTGGTCTACCGCGACTGTCGGCGAAAAAGTGCGTGTTATTTCGTTTTCCTGGAAGCGTATCGTACAAAATTCGAAAAAATAAAACACTTTAATTTCTTCACCTATCGATGTAATGAAACCAATGTTAAGAAAAAAAAAAAGCAACGGTGGTTACACGAATTAGCTTTGCTGCATAGATTAGCAGGTGGGTGTGCGAGCTGGCGTAGCCTACCACGCGCTGCTGCCATCTGTGTGGTAATCGGCAAATTTATTTAAACTGTTACCAATTTTCTTTCTAAACTTTAATTGTGAATAAGCTAAACGGAACCCCATCTTATTAGAAAAATTATATTTTATTCTTAATGAATCTTAATTCCAAAGTACTTTTAAACTGTTATAATTAAATATTGATAGAGAATTGCTATGAACGGATATCCAACTTCGTGAAGATTAATATTTGTTATATTTTTAATTACTTAAAGTATAACTTTTAGCTGGTCCTGGGTATCACCGTAAACTGCGTCCTGCAGCAAAGCCTTTGATTGGGAGGTTGTGAGGAGCAAGAAACTCCTCTTAATAGTTAACTCCCAAACCGTGGTCAAAATGCTATAAAAGCCTTTAACAACAAAACTTGGTTCAAAAAAAGAAATATTACCAGCAATACATCTGACTCTAAACGAAACCCAATTTACATAGAAAGTATATTCTATTCATAAATCTACTGTAAAATTATCATTGAAGTTTATATGCCGTGAAACAAACCAATCTTTCTAAACTGGTATGAATAATTAAAATTTAGAAAGAAAATTGATAAGTTGAACGAAAACCCCAACTTGCTGTATAGCTTAATCTTCATTGTATTTATAATGACTCTTAATTTCCAAGTAATTTAAATTGTTTGTAATTTTCTTTCTAAATTTTTGTTATAAATAATTTAAAGGGAAAGCCCAACTTCATGTAAAAATTAATTTTTTTTTTTTTGAATGAGTCGTAATTTCAAATTTTAGCTGGTCCTGAGTATGACCGTAAACTACGTCCGGTAGCATGGAAGCACCTATTAATTGCTGTTGTTCCCAGGTCCATCCTGACCCGGAGTGGTAGCACCTGTTAGGGCCCCAGCTATAGGTAAAAACAGCATTTTGACATCGGTTTGGGTTTTACTATGAAATTGTTTAAGAAAACGACGAGAAGGAAAAACATTATCAGCAATACATCTGACTCTTAACGAAACCCACTTTACATGGAAAATATATTCTATTCATACAAATCTATTAAAAAGTTTCGTCGGCATTAAATGACCCATTGAGGTAGTTATACCGTAATAACAAACAAACCAATCTAAAGTATTAATAATATACTTTCTAAATTTTAATTTTGCATAAGATAAACGCAACCCCAACATCAAGTAAAATTTTTTTAATGAAAAATGTAATTATAAAAATGTTGCTTTTTTTTTTCACCAATTCCTTGTTTCCTCAATTTAATTAATTGTGGGTGAAGGTGCTTTGATGCATAAGTTTTTAAAAAATGTATTACCAAAAATATCTTTATAATTGAACTTCAAAATTTTCAGGATTAAAGTTCGTTTTCATTAAATTTGGAGAATTAGCTTATATAGTCAATATATATCTGATGTTTGGGAAGTACGTAACGGACCATTAAAATGGTCTTTAATTTTTTTTTTTAATGGACATAAAACAACGAACACAATTTGATTAATTCCAGTAAGTAAAATACACTGCTATATTTAAAACAAATTACAATGATGGGAATTTATTTACCTCCCACTTAAAATTTTCTTTGGCTTTTAGGGTTAAGGGAAATGATTAATTTCTCCAACACAAATGAATTACGAAACTTCCTTTTTAAAACTACAACAAAGAATGGTTTATTCTCTTAGTAGGCGTACAAGAGTGATAGTGTGTAAGTGTCCATTTGGTTCGCTGGTACTTGGTTGGTAGGAAGAGCGTGCGAAGCTAGTGGCAGCGATGTGAGAGAGACGTCTGTTTCTCCCGCTGGCTCATGGCTCTCTGCCTTTTGTCCGTTCTAGGAAAATAGTTCTAGAGAGGAAGAAGGAATTAATGCGCTCTGCCAGTTGATTGGTTAGTGAGTGACCGAATCTCCCGTCGGGGGCACTGATTCGCGAAAGGAAATAGATCTGTGGCTGCTACAGGCTCATTATTGTATGAAGAAACTGGAAAATGTTTGTTCTACGCGACTAAAAACTGAATAAATAGTTTATAGTAAATTTTATGATTGAGTTAAAAAAAAATTGTTCTACTATATAACCAAATGGGGAGGCGTAACATTTAAATATTTTTTACAAATATCGTTAAAAATTTGACGACTTATTCATAACTGACTGATATCAAGTAATTATTTTCGGAAATGTTTAGAAATTCACTATCGTTTCCTCCATAAACCTAATAAAAAAATAAATTCAAGAGTCATTGGGAATGCTAAACTGACATCTTCCCCCCGCCAAATTAGCCTATTTTGCGAAAACAAAAATGCAATAAAAACCCATTTTTTTTAATTGGTCGTGCATTTTATTTGTACGGGTGGCCGTATATGATATTTATCATTGAAAATTAACGTGATTCAAGGGCTAGTCCTCCTTACAGGAAAAAATTCCTTATAATAAATATTCGTCTTCAGTACACATTTTCTTAAATTTTCACGTGTTACTGAATCACCCAACAACAGGCTTTCAAAATTTAAAGTAATTTACTTCCAAGTTTCATCATATTTTATCTTAATTCTGAATATAGGTACCTTACAAAAATTGAAAAGGCTTTCCCTTTTCTATTTTTTTAACCCGTGTTTGGTTTGCTTTGCTTTTGTTGTACGTTTCAATAACCTTTTTGCTAATCCTACCATTGGAATTATAAATTTTTTAATGTAAAATTATTTTAAAAGAAAGTTTTATATTCTTTTAATGTTTATTTATTCAGAAAGCATATTCAAATGTATGGCTATGAAGCTAAACTAACTAAAAATCTATAAAATATTATATAATTGCAGAAAATGTTAAATTTTTTCATGGCTTCCGTTTGTGATTAAATCATCATTCGTCACCTCGGATGACTACCGAGATTAAGAAACGCTTTTATCTATATTTCAGACAGTAAGCAAAAAAAAAAAAAAATACCTTAATATTATTGGAAAAATGTAAGTTTAAATTTGTTTTTTGAATAAATTAACAATTCAGTGAGGTATATTTTATCTGTGCAAGATTTATGAAAAGGAATTAAGATTTCAAAAAATAATATTTCGGTTTCAAATACACCACGGTTTTTTGTTTACTGGAATTAGTAAACTTTCAAGAAAAGAGGGATAGTGTGAATCGATCCCAGATTTTATGTACAGATTAATCTTTTTCTTTTATTGATGGTCTCTTAACTTCCAAGTAAAATAAACCGATGCCCGGCGTTGCTCGAGTGTAATGAAAGCTTTAAAATTAATCCATTGTCCTGGAGCTCAGACTCTTTCGACAGTATGCAATACAAAAACAAAGGACGTGCTGCCGCTACTAAAATCGGGTGAGAATCTGATAAAAATTGTGGATTTGCATAAAGAACATACAGACACACACACAAATATCTTGCATTATATATATATATATGTATATAGAGATTAATTTCAAATTAGGTGCCCTAACTTTTTCGCGGAAAAACTGCATCTTCTATGTGCTTTGTCCCTTCTGGACGTAGGCGATCATGGTTCTCCATGTCTCCCTATCCCTTGTGACTCTTAGTATGTTTGCTCCTGGCAACCCTAACTCTCAGTCCACGATATCTGTAGAACCTCATTTTGGATGATATTGTCCAGCACTCTTTTCTTTGTTTCTACTGAGATTTTTCTGTGTGTTATTGTTTTACTCATCTTCTGGAACGCGTCCTTTGCCATGCCAATTCGCCTTCGGATCTCTGTGTCGCACATTCCATCTCCTGTTAGAACACTTCCTAGGTACTTAAATTTGTGTACTTTCTTGATTCTGTTATCTCCCACCTGTATTTGGCATTTTGGGTTGTATATTTTACTGATGACCATGCACTCAGTTTTCTTAAAGTTTATTTGTAGTCCCTTTTTGTCACTCTCTGCTACTTTCCGTGGCCTCCAAAAATAAAATCCTGGCGTGTCATCTAGGGTCCTCAAAATATTCTCGCTGTATAGGCTGAACAAATCCGGTGAAAAGACACATCCTTGTCTTACGCCTTTTTCTATCTTTGTGTATCTACTGAGTTCGTTTGCCACCAGTAGAGATTCTTGATTATTATGTCGAGGCTGCCTAGCATCTCCATCAATTCTTTGTGTCGTATCTTGTCGAATGCTTTAGCGTAGTAAATGAAGCATAGGTACAAGTCTTTCTTCATTTGTAATGCCCTTTCAGAGAGCATCCTAATCATGAATATGGTGTTCCTTGTTCCTGGCCTGATTCTGACAATCAGTTTTGTAATGTGACTCATTAAGCTGATAGTTCTGTGTAGTTTGCACCAGGTTTCTTCGGCAGTGCTATAAAGATAGATTTGCATAGGTCGTCTGGTATAATTCCGCTGCTATAAATTTCGTTTATTATGTTGGTAATCTTTTTTATGCCATATTCTTCTAAGGCTGTCAGCAGTTCTATCACTATGCCGTCTGGACCAGCTGCTTTGTTTCTGTTCATTTTGGCCATTGCAGCTTCCACTTCGGATCTTAATATTTCCTCTTTCTCTATGATTATTCCTTCCTTGGATTTTATGCATCCTGTTGATGAGCAAGTTTTTGGTCCTGCTCTCTACTTCTGCGCATTTGTTGCTTATCTCGCTGAGGTCATCATCGCTTCTTTTAGTGAATCCCATTTTGATTACCCTTTTCCAATTTGTTCTTCATAATTCTTTCTGCAGGGTGAGGTCGTCGTATTGCAGCCTTGGTGATGTGCTGGGCTTCTTCAGTATTCGGAGTTTCACTTCCGCAGTCGGCACCTGGGTATGTTTTGCATTGGACCACTGCATTCCTGAATCTCTTGTTTATAGTTATATAGTCTATTTGGTTCTTCGTGTCGCCTCCTGGGCTTCTCCATGTCCATAAACGTCGTGGGTGTTCTTGGAACCAGGTGTTAGTAATAACCTGGTCATTGGCTGAGCACCACTGGATCCATTTTTCTCCTCTTTCGTTGCGCTCTCCTAGTCTGAAGTTGCCGTTCGTGTCTCCTTCTCTATCTTTGCCTACCTGGGCATTTAAGTCCCCCATTATAAGCCTAATTTCTTGGCTTTTGCACTGTCCAGTATTGAATAGAAACATTCTATTTCGTCCTCCGAACTTTGAGTTGTCGGCGCATAAACTACTATAATAGCTATATTAAAGGGCCTTACCCGCAGTTTATCGAAGTACACATCTCTTCACTTGTTTGTTTAGTATTAAACCGACCCCTTTTTCGTTTTTTTAACCTCCTGCATATATTATCCTGTGGGTGTCGTTACTGAAATCTTCGTTATTAGGCCATCTTGTTTTACATATGCCTAGGATGTTGACATTCTCTAGTTGTCCACAGTTGAGTGTCCTGACGTTCCATGTTCCGATAGTGATTTTGTCTTTGATGCGCACAGTCGCAGGGTAATGGTCCAGAGACACCTATTGCTCATGTCGTTCTTTCCCGGGCGAGGGACAAATTTTGGAGTAAAATGTCCCCTTTACGCCGTTGGTGCGAACTGCATAGCGTAGTGAAAAAGTTCACAAACTTAACGAAAATAAAGTTTTTCGTCAAAATGTTTATATTAATATTAAGATGAAAGACCAAAGTATTTTTTTTTCACACGTTCGAAATTTTGTTTTCTATACGTCAACGCTGTGGTTAACTTTAAATATTGACGTTTTCCTATGAAAATTCTTGTAAGAATCCTATTTTCAGGACTTATTGACAAATGAATGAAATTAATTTTTATATACATTTGTAATTTGCTTGAAGCATTCAGTATATTATGTGTATGGATAGGTTAAAAGCCCTTCTTTCATTCTGAAAATGGGACTATGATCTCGAAATATTATTGATTAATTAATAGGTAATATCCAACAACTTCACTGCCTTTCTTTATTTTTCATAACTAATTGTGATAGCCTTCAAAACCTACCCATACACCTATTTTTACATGTTTCTTTTAAGAAAAATTTTGCTAAAAATTATACTATTTTTATTTATCCCCACCCCACACACACAGACACTTAATGAAAACTTTTTTTGTTAAAAGCATGATTCATTGGAGTTTGTAAATCACCTACATTTTTTTTCAAATTCGCGTTATTTAATTGAAAAATAACGAATCCGATAAAACTATGACATTACTGAATTAGAAAAGCTTTTAGTTGCTATTCGCAAATAAGTAATATCAAGGGCATTATTGTCTGAAGAAATAAAATTTAGACAAGAATTTTTATTTTTGTTTTTACATTTTAGGTTCCTTTTTTTTGTCACTCTCTTTAGCTACCTTTCTGTAATAAGGTTTTGTAATTTTCTTTCCATGTTTGCACTCACCACTCTATCATGTGCGTATGTTATGATGTTCAAATTGTGGCCTCCGGTGAAAAGACACATCCTTGTCTTACTTTCTACCTTTGTAAATCAGCTGAATTCGTTACCATTCCGTATGCAGATATTATATTGTTATAATACTGTAAAAATCTATATTGGGCTATTTATTGGATGTGATATATTAGTGGAAACAAAATTTCTTCTATGTGTTATATATCCATAAATAACAAACACGTCTGTATATAAAAATATATCAAGTGATATTTTTATTAATGAACGATGGACCGTGTAGCCTAGTGAACAGAGAGGTGAGGGAGCGCTCTTCCAAGGTTGACAGGGGTGACTGGGGAGTGTCGTCGTATCTATTCTCCTCTACGTCTCTCTGTCGAGACTGACTGACTGACTGCCGAATCCGTGTTTTCGCAGTCTTTATATATCTTCCAAAACCGGGACTTGTTTCTTCCGGCTTTGCCTTGATCACGCGACGCCTACGTAAATTCTCAGGGACACCTGTTCTGTCTGCCTCTAGTAGCCATTTCTGCTACTGCCGGAAATAAGGTCAAACAAACATCCGTTCCTTTCAACGGCCGGAAAACGCCCCCGCTTGCATCAGCTTCCTTCTTCAGGTGGGGCCAGATTATTATATTACATTCCTCACCCACCCATTTTCCAAAATGTTCGCCTGAGAACATTTTAAGCGCAACACCCTCACTCTCCTCCCCACGCCACACAAGCCCTACAATTGTATAAAACATGTGTCGAAACAAACAAAACAACAAAAAAAAAAAAAAATAGGGGAGCCTACATCGGCAACCCAACAATGTTCGTGTCCATCTTGAAAATTGTTCTACCAGCTCAATGTTTCATTGTTCTTTTTTTTTTTTTTTAATATCCATTTTCACAGAATTGGGCAAAGTTCTTAAAAAAATGTTCATTTTCTTTCTCGACTCTGTCCATAAGCGTAGACTCTTCGATGCATAATCCACATGATTATAGGCGTAATTACGCCCCAGTTTCCAAACTAACATCGAGTAAATGACCTTTGACCAACACCATGCGTGTCTCTGCCTGAGTTTATTGTTACCACGTAACCTCATTTAATTTAATTTAATTTCAAACATACTATGTTTGAACACAGAAAAAATGGTCATTATCTGCCGTACATATCATTCATAGTCTGACCGAGAAATGTTCAATAGAAAATGAAGAAAATTACCCTGATTCCAACGTTAATCCGCATGCAATTTACTTGTGGAGGATATTAATTTAGTCTAAAAAAAAAAAATGTACCCGTAACTCGTAGTACCTTAGTTTGTACAATGCTTTCCATTCCCTGAACTACTTCCTCTGGATTCGAAACCAAGCATATCTGATTTGTTGACATCTCTCTGTTGAACGCCCGTTGACCCCGGAGTACTATTCACAGCGGATAACTCAATTTCCTTTTCCGAAGCACTGTTGCTTCTTTTACACTTAAAAATTCGCTTCCTGGCTATTATTCCCAGGATTATTATTACGCCGACCACGCCAGCAATGACTCCTATCGTCAACTTCTTCGGGAGTTCCTCATATCCTTCACTAAATCTCTCCATATTTACTAGTTTTCAGAAATTAATATATCTTCAAAAGATATTTCCCAAGTCACATAAATGAAAATTCACAGAGGATGTTGAATTTATGGGAACCTGCATAAAAGTGAAGTACCTGTACGTAAATAAAAATAAGTTTTAGATTTTAATTTAATTTTCCCAAATCTCCCCAAATAATCCGATTCCACCATATTGATAACAAAATATCTTTTCAATATCTGACTCATATCGCGAAACACTGAGACGCGGGTGAATGTTTTAAGAATATATATAATCGGTGTATTCGCAACGAAATAACCAAACAATGCAGTTGTTTTCAAGCAACGATGTTGAGATATATTTATAATTGGCGATTTAGTTGGCTGTTGTTAACTGCATAATTAAAAATACACTTTAAAACTCTCGATAACATCTAAGTCATTTCTATGCTGTAGAAATGTCCGCAAAACAAAATTATTTCATTAAATATTTATTCTACGAAACATTAACTCAGATGCCCTGTACCCACAGACAGGTAAATATCTCAACTTCTTCCTTTTACATAAGTTTACATTTCACTTACTCCATAAAAAGTAAGATTAATTAAGCACATACCAGTAAACTCACTTCACATATATGGTAAAATATTAACAAAAAAAAAAAAAAATCATTAACTCAATTTTAACACCCCACTCCTCCCCGTCAACCCCAACCTAAGCGCTAGACATAATACTCTCTCTACTTCACCGGCGTTCCCTACATATATTCCTGACCCCCTATCTCTCTACCGAACAATCCATTTTTCTCAATGGCAAAAGTATGCATTTTTTTTTCTAACTGGACTTATTATAAACACGAGCAGAGAACACACACACTATTAAATCAATGAGTCACTCACCTTGACTGACCGTCTATATAGTCGCGGCTGCTAGATTTTTCGTCTTCTTTTTCTTTTTCTTCCTTTCTCACTGTCGTCCGGCTGTTTACTATTGTCGTCTTCTATCCGGTAGTTTTAATTCCGGAAATTTCAAGTCTGTTGAATTTTCAATCGTTGTCGTGGTAAACCCAATAATGTTCGCATCAATCTGTTTCGTTGTTTCAAAACAGCAGGTCACTAGCACCAAATAAACGTGTATTTGTTATATATCTAGCGAATGCTGGTTCCAGTTATATCGACGACCAGACAACACGGGTGTATATAAAAATATATCAAGTGATATTTTTATTAATGAACGATGGACCGTGTAGCCTAGTGAACAGAGAGTTGAGGGAGCGCTCTTCCAAGGTTGACAGGGGTGACGGGGGAGTGTCGTCATTATCTATTCTCCTCTACGTCTCTCTGCCTTGACTGCCGAATCCGTGTTTTCGCAGTCTTTATATATCTTCCAAAACTGGGACTTGTTTCTTCCGGCTTTGCCTTGATCACGCGACGCCTACGTAAATTCTCAGGGACACCTGTTCTGTCTGCCTCTTGTAGCCATTTCCGCTACTGCCGGAAATAAGGTCAAACAAACATCCGTTCCTTTCAACGGCCGGAAAACGCCCCCGCTTGCATCAGCTTCCTTCTTCAGGTGGGGCCAGATTATTATATTACATATGTGCCTTGGCTTTCAGCACGCTCTTTCCTGTAACATCTCGCACCTCCCCGTTCTGTCATATATCTACTCAGACCCTTCAATTATGTTATACGCTGCTTTCCTCTGCCTGGCCTGTTAGTATCAGATTCTCCAAGCCCTCCTTCCGCATTGCATGTCCCAGGAACTTCAGTTGTCTCTTCCTGATGCTCGATATTAAATTCTTTTTCGTTCATCTTTGATGATATTGTCCAACATCACATAGCAATCTAAACAGACTATTCTTTGTTTCTAGTGAAAGTTTCCCGTGACTTAATACTCTATGTCGCTCTTTGTCTTCCAAGGTTTTTAAATTTTTGTACCTACTTGATTTTAGTATCCCCATCTGTATCTTTTAAAAAATATATTACCCCACCAATTAGTTAATTTGATGTAATTTCGTACAGAACCTTCCTATTCATTGAAATTTGTATTGGTTAAAAGTAGGAATTTTTAACTGAGTGTCTGCTCTGAACTGAAATATAATGAATCCAATAAAACTGACATTACTTACTTAGAATAGATTTTAATAAGTGGAAACAAAATTGCAAAAAATAAATAAATAAATGTAGTCACGTTATTATATTTTTTACTTAATATGTTTCTTATTTTCATGTATGGCAGACTGAATTTGCCATTATTACGATAGGTTTTCGTAATCAGAGACTTTCGTCGTTTAAGGTAAATTTATGAAAATGTCATTTATAGTCAACTATAGTAGCTGTCATTCAACAGTCCATCAAACATTCGATCAGATGAACACGACCAATCGTTAATAATTAATTGTATATTACTTCTTTATGCAGTAAGTAATATTTCTTTCAAATCAGATTAATTTTAATAAAATAAATAGTCAAAAATATTTTTAAAATTAAATATGACATTCCAATATATATAATTTCTATTTGAAATAGTTATTAAATCTTCAAAAGAATTAAATTTCATTGTATTTTTATTCCTTATTTTTTTCGGGTTTTGTAATTATCTATCCTTGTGTACATTCTTCCTCCATGAGCTCATGTTATTTGTTGTCTTAATTGCAGTTTTCATAGCTGCACTAGTTCTGTTAAACACAACTAGATAAAGAAGTTACAAAACTGATTTTTCAGGACACATTGTTCATATGAAATCATTAGACAAAAAGTAATATCTTAAAATTAGGTACTGAAAATGACTTCAGGTATCTACACGAGTATTTTTTTTTTTGTCTGGAAGACGAAACTTTATACTATCGTGTGTGTTGTGAACGTAAGAACTGTCTGCATTAAAATCATCAATTTGTAATATTTAAGTGGAAAAAGGAAATCAGAATTTTTCATTTCGAAATGAATTTAGCAGGATTGTTGAGGTAAAAGTTGAAAATACTTACATTTACTCAATTGCCTAAAAAACAGCATAGCATGATATTAATACATATCAAACGTAATAAAAATAAAGTTTACGAATATATGTATGCTATTAAAGATCACACTTTGTTGTCATTATACTGTAAATTTTTTTTCTTCCTTTCTAGAGCATAAGACAAACATGTGCCTTTTCACCAGATCTATTCGACTTGTACAGGATGCCAGGATTCGTCATTATTGGTCACAATTTGAACAACATAAGATACAGTGATGATAGCAGACACGAAAGGGAGACTGCAAGTACATCTTATGGCCAACAACGTATTCCAGAAGCTGAATATAGTACTGAATTGCTATGTGATGTTCAGTTGGTAAATACTTTCTCGCTTTGAAGGTTAGCCTTAGAGATGGGAAGACAACGATTTATGTGTGTGTTCAATTTAACTAATCAGAATACATATTCACTCTAAATTCGGAAACAACTTTATATTTTTGGAGAAGACCTGATTTCTTCTTTCAATCTTAATAGCCAAAGTGTCATCCTAATTTTTAAACCCCTGTCTACACCCTATTTCCGTTAATGTACCCAGTATTGTTACAAAACTTTCTGAAAAGATAGATAAAAAATATTAAATGTTTTCTAATTTAAAGGGACCTTTGAGTAAAATATACTATGTTTTTTCGATGCAAAATGCATTTCATTCTAATTCTCCTAAACTGCTATTATTACTATATTCTGATACAATATTTTAAGGTTTACGTATGACATTTATTTTTTAATAAATTTAATAAGTGAAGGCACTATTGGTGGTCAGGGACACACTGGTCTCGAACTCATCCCTAGGACAATATACCAGTATTTTACTAGATAACCTGATAGAGATGCTAACTTTCTACACACTTTGTATTGGGATCAGACATATCTCGGCAGGATGAAGGCTTACGCTATAGCTGGGATACATTGATGATACCTTCATACACAGTTCACTATGAAAAAGAGTGACAACAAACTGGCATTCCTGGATGTGCTAATAACCCTAACAGAGCTGGGTTTCGAGACATACTAACAAAAAATGGTCATTATAAGCAGCACACAACAACAAAACAATTATCCAGAATGCATGAGGATAACGGCGTCGGGCTGTCTGCCCTATGTGAAGGGGGTTATCGGAGAAATTACATAGGATCTGTAGTTGTACGCTTCACAGGTACCTCTCCCGAGTAAGTCTCCTAACAGGAGAGAACATGACTAAAGAAATAGATGGTCCCTATAACGTAAGGCTACAAGAACATCGCGTGGCTAATCACATATGTAGGGAGAAAGGCGATCATCATCATCACCACCACCTATGGGATAAAGTTGAAAAAATAAATAGAAAACGCCACTGGAAACTTAAACAATCAGTACATATCCTAGGCTACAAAAATCTCCCAACCCAACTGAATGACATCAACATTATCCCCTCGATGGTGGCGATAGAATCCCAATCATTATCCTGAAAAACTTTTACGCTCCAAAACTTTATAACTACTGCCTGCTGGAAGTAGTCCTCCTCCGTGGTTCTAAAATATAAAAATGCTAAATGAACCTTATGACCCCTCTAATTATCAGCCTCCTACCAATCTTTGGCAAAGTGTTCGAAGCCATCAACAACTCACAGCCATGAGGTTTTGAAGAGGATAAAAATCAAAAGAAAACTGATACTTGTCAGCAAGAACAAACAGCTGAAATATCTCGTATACTCACAGGGGAGACAGAAAAGCAATACTTGATGAGCAGCTAATCGAATTGATAATGCAATAAGAAATACTGTTATTCTTAAATTTTTAATAAGCTAAATAATTAGGAGTAGCTAAAGGTAATATAAAATAAATTTTTGAATATTTCTTTTTAATATATGATGAAATAATTAATATAAATCCTGTTAAGTTTATACTATAAGATCGAGTGGTTTGTATATTAATAATTTCTTCAAAATGATGAATTGATCATAATGCTACTAATCATGTTATACAACATAATGAGGGTATTATTCATGAGTGAATAACATCTGTTGAAGATACGATTACTCAGGTACTGGTTTCTATAGGGGATACTAAACGTTTATCAATTTCTAATAGTCAGAATTGTCCTAAATTCAGGTCATTAGACAGGCTTATATGTGAAGAGGAAAATCAAAGTACTTTTTTAATTTTATAATCCTTTCTAACAATCTCCAAATTTAGGTGAAAAACACATGGTGTTTAGAGCATATTCTGCATTTTTTTAATCTCATCTTCCAGGGATTTACTACTCTCAATCAAAATGGGGAAAATGCTCACTTCCATTGTATGTTCATATACTCACCAAGGAAAGTAGAGGGGTCACATAAAATCATATCGATGGCTGAGTACAATCCAGAGGTAATGGGGATTTTGACTGTTGTTGTTTATAGTTTTTTTCAATAGTTTTTCCTCCCCATATTGTGGCTACTGAAATCACCTGTTAGAATTAATGGTTTAGGAAGTTGTTTAATTAGTTTGTTTATTTCTTCTTCTTTGATTTCATCTTATGCTGAAGTATAAAGTTAGCAGTAAGTGATTGTTTATGAAGTGTTGCTGATAGTTCCACTGCTTGTAGGTTTGTGTTAATGTTAACTTTTCCTTTGAGGGAATATTTTTCTTAATTAGTATATATGTTTCACCTGAAGCTTTTTATTCAGTGTCTAATATGAAGTCATGACTTTCAAAGATTTTCATCTATTAGTAACTGTAATTCGGCAGTTCCATTTGATTATTTTTGTGTGGATAACCATGAGTATTTCTTTCTTTAGTTTGCTTTGTTTTTTTTCCTATGTGATATCTTTGAGTTTGATCTGTCTCTTCTTTCTGTTTTGTTTTTGAAGGGATTGGTGATTTGGGTTATCTCTCTTTATTTCTTCAAAGAGACTTACTTTGTTTTGGTCTTCTTTGGTAATGTCCTACATTAATAATTTATAGATATCTTTGTTTGAGATGAAGTTAGGGTTTTTTCCCCCTTTGGTTCTAGCGGTATTAACTGTTTTATTAGTTTGTTGTATGTGTACATTTGGTGGGAATGGAATATCTCTTTTCTTCCAGTATTGACATGATTTAGAGAATGCTAGGTGGTTTCGTTGGCAGTTTATGCACTTCATTTCTTCGTAGCACCCTGCATATGTATCTGATACTCAAATTTTTGACATCTCAGTGAGGGTGTTGGAATGTATACTTCCACAGGTTCTTTCTTTGAAGAGTTTTGGGTGTATGAAAATTCATTTGTAGGCAAGAGATAACTCTCTACTTCTTTAGATTGGTTTAGATTTTTTGTGTTAAGAATAGAGATCGTTTAGACATGGGTTTATCGCCTAGGGAACTCTGTCAATTCCTATTTCTTTTTCAGAGTTCGATATTGATCTTTTCGGTTTTTTATTTTGATTGTCTGTGCTCACCATACACCTACGAGCCCGTCTTTTGGGACCTATCGGGCCTACACAAGACAGTATACTCGTTTACGTGAGAGACACTGAGCATCCGTTATCATGTATCTAACACTGCCCCAATCTACAGTGGATAAAAAAACTGATTTTTAGCCAGCGCCCTCCAACGCTTACATATTTGGTCAAGGTATTAGATGTTGTTTTCTCTGAGTCTTTACCAAGTATTGGTTTTATATATATATATTGTAGTAGGCGTTAAAGCTTGATCGGATCGGGCCACTCCCACCGCCCTTCTAGTTCAGATAAGGGTCTTGGGATCGAAAGTTTTTAACCCTAACCATCGACTCCCTCAATCACCAGGATCTGAAGCCAGTTGTTGAACAAGATGTATGAGCTCATTTGTGATTGATTTGCAGTGTGACATGGATTTGTGGAAAGCATCCACATCTAGAGAAACATGCTTACAAAATGATCTCACTTTTTGGCAGTACTTGTGAGCACTTTTTTCCCTTGGAAATACCTAGTAAAAAAACTTTTCTTTAATTTTCAAACTAGAGAAAAGAAAGATGAATTTGAGAAAGTAAAAATGGCGTCCTATTCCTAACTAATATTATTAACATTAATTTTTGCAATACGATAAAATAAATGCCATCTAGCTATTCCAAGAGAAATTACTGTTTTTAACTATTAATTGAAGTTATTCCACCCCAACTCTCTGAAAGACACAATTCGAAAGTCAATAATCAAACATCTGACAAGTTTATAGAAATAGATTTATGAAAAGATATTCGGATACATATAAAAAAAGTTTACGCTTTACTAAGGTCTACAAAATACAAGTGGTCAGCACATAAAATTTAAACAGTAACCTGGTGAATTTTCACTGGAAAGATATATAATAATCATGTGAAAGAAAGACACTTGAACTTAACATTTTTATGTAAATTAAACAGATAATCGGATAGATTTTGATAATCCAATGGATTGATTATTTGGATTAAACTTTTTAGATATTCGATTAGTAAAGATAGTCTCACTTACTAACCTATCCGCTACAATGCTTTCTAGAATTAAAAACTTTTGTCCAGTCTACAAAGTCCTTATTATATATTATTTTTAAAAGCTTATCTAATTAAAGAATGCTGCAGATTTGTTGCAATTTATTTTTATTTTACTAACATCTTTACGCTATAAAATTAAATTTAATGAATTTTTATGGAGGTGGGGAAAGATATAAAATAAAAATGTTACTAACCTTTTACTACAAATAATCATTTCTTTGTGAATATGTCCTAAAAGTATCATTAACATACGACAATAATTTGATTTTTGGAAGAATTCAAAGATTTGTGTTACGTAATATTACCTTATCCACTGTAAACTATAACGATTGTGGTTACTCGCTAACGAAAGTCAAGACAAGATTTTTTACCAGAATATTGAAATTTCATTTTTAAATAATTAAATAGTTTGATCATTCCTCTTACTATTATTAGTTACAACAAAATTATTTGAGTCCTTTTTTTTTTCCTTCACGCTATGTTGTTTTCGTAGTGGAGATACCTAGAAAGAGCCATTAACTTTATTAAGGCCGGGTAAAGAAAAAAAAACAATTGGATTTCCCATGCCATATAGTGCAGACAAAACTTCACCCACATCTATTAATTATTTAAAACACAAAGAAAATAATAATTTGGGAATTATAATATTCTTGGAGGAGAATATACCGCTGGTTAATGAGAGAAATACCAGGCATTGAAATTTTCAAAGAAAGCTCTGATGCCGGAGAAGAAGGATAATGGTAACTGAAAGCTTTTTTTGCCCCTTCACTTTTATTGAGCAAGTTTACTTGTATTTTCTAGTTGGCGTAGATATAAAGCCAACAGTGTATTCCCACTGATTAAATGTGTATGCTCTAATTAAGAAGAAAGACCAAATTATTCTTTAAGGTTTTTTCTAAATTATGGTAAAAATCCTGTTTACAATGCATAATTTAACATTACATAATTCATTTTTTCTCGGTGAAAAACACATTAAATGAAATGACTGTCGAATGTTAACGAAACTATGTCTAATCATTATTTTTTAGAAAATCTTGGTAAATATGTTCTTGGAATCATGAATGTCAGTTGGCTCTCAGCTTCCTATTGCAAGTGACATTCAGGCATTGCTCATAAAATTATAAATAAGAGAAAAGGAAAAAAAAAGCTTCACTCAATAAAACTCTTATTGTTTCTTTCATTCACGCACCGCTCTCACGATTCCAGTATTTGCTAATGCCTCGCCCAAATAGTGTCCTACAAAACCTCTGCACCTCATTTATATTGTATCGAAATATTTTGCTGGCACCTTTCGACTAATTCATGCTATTTTAGAGTTGCAAAACCCAATGATGTTACCACGTATGTGGCGCTTAGTCTTTAAAATAATCTGTAAATGGATGAGTACATATATTACTAAGTCCTAACAAGGAAAATTGAAGTGTCCATGAAATGTAAAGAAGCTGTATAGTTTTCTATTTTCTTGCCTGTGGGAAAGATATGTTCTTCATGGCAATTTTTACATTCATGTTTTGTATTGTTTGGGTGACGCTCCCCACATTTTCCACATACTGGTCTGCCTCTGCAGATGTCCAAAATTATGACATTTAAAGCATCGTGGGGGTATACAATGCTCTACGCTTTCTAATGTATAACCAATTTTTATTTCTTTTGGAATTGCTGTCTCGAATTCTTTTCATTTAGCAAACAACTGAGCCCTTCCTCTTATGACACTTTTGGAGGAATTTAGTTTTCAACTTCCACAAACAAATTACTATTTTTGTTTTTACAGGTAATAACTGATGTAATTTAGTTTCCTCTAATGATTCAATTACAATAAACTTTGGATAGTTAGGTTCATTATGTTTTTTTTTTGGTTTGGCTTTCCATGGAATCCCAGGTATATTAGGCGAGCATTGAGGCTATCATTTTGTGACAACTTTAGGTACGTTCCATTCATGTAACAGATTGACTAGCCAAAGTGGAGTGTTGAAGTTTTCTAAATTCATTCTTCTTCAATGTGCCGTTTCCCCACGCCCTCTATCTGACCTGTGAGTATCAGATTCTTTAAGCCCTCCTTCCTCATTTCATGTGCCAAGAACTTTAGCTCTATGTTGCTGATGCGAAGTATTATTCTCTTTGTCATTCGCATCCTTCACTATGCCAATTTGACTTCAGATCAGTGTTGCACTTTCCGCCTTCCTTCAGAACACTTTCAAAGTACTTATATGTTTGTACTTGCAATTTACATTTTCTGATCCTATTTTTGCTGATGATCATACATTCGGTTTTGTTGAAGCTTATTTGTAGTTTTTTTTCATGTTGGCTATCATCTGTTCAGATTGTGACCGCTGATGACAAATCCTGGCACATCCTTCTCTTACACCCCTTTCTATATTTGTATATCTGCTGAATTAATTTACTGCCAGTAGAGATTATTCGTTAGCCTAATGGCGAAACCGCACACTTCTTGCCCTAGCTCCAGCCTGATTTTGCTTTGTGCTCTGTTCGTCAGCATTCGGACAATAAGTTTCGTTACATACATCATCAAATTGATTGTTCAGTAGAGTTCATATTTGTGGGCACCTGCCTTCAAAGTCAGGGCTATGAAGATTGATATGCTTAGGTTATCTAATATTACTCCACAGTTGTATATTTCATTTATTTCTGTAACTTTTTTTAAAATTTTTTACTATCAATTGCTCTTGCTTTTTGTGGAAGAGTTCTTTTATATATTTTTCCCATCCTTGGATTTTATACATCCTGTTGAGGAGCATGTTCTGTCAGTTCCCTTATTTCTTTATGCAATTCTCCTTTATTCGTCTGGCTCATATCAACACATTTAGTGTTCAGCCATTTCTTGTATTCAGTAACATGTCTAGAATCTCTTCGGTGATTGGTGTTTTCTTCTGCGTCTGAATTCCTCTGGAACCAAGTTTGTCACTAGCACTTCTTTAAGTGCATTTTATTTCCCCTTTGTTTTTCAAATGTATTACTCACTCTGTATTTTTTCAGCAGATTGATGTCATTCACGACTGTGCTGCACTAGGCTTCTTCAGTTCAATGCAAAACCCATCCAAGTGCCGACTGCAGAAACAAGCACCTATCAGCCATCTGTAAAACTAAATAGATACATCAAATGTCACACTATACTACGGGTTAAAAGAATAAATGAATAGTAATCAGTAAAATATATTTGATGAATATTACACTCAGAGAACATATATGAGTGACAGAAATAAAAATCACACTTTACTAAGGGCTAGAAAGAACAATCAATCTCTCTATAAATAGTAACCAAGAAACAAAATTTGGTGAATTTTAAAGGGTTACTTTCAAAAATGCAACAGTCCATGAATGGTAACCAAAAAAGTACATTACTTGAAATTTACAATCACTGAATATATAATAGAACTGTGATAAAATGAAATCAACATTTCATTTAAAACGTTTTTCAAAATGACTGACAATACAGACATTGTGATGAATATAAAAATATTCACTTTTTATTAAGCAGTACAAACAACAATTAATCTGTCTATGAAATGTAGCCAGGAAAGTATATTTGGTAATTTTTACACATACAAAATATATAATAATAATCATATCAGTGAAAGAAACCATCACTTGATATTAACAAGCATTGCATTAAGTGCCACAAAGAACAATTAAACTGTTCAATAACGTTAATAAAAATAAATGAATAGTAATTAGGAAATTATATAATACACTTGTGAAATAAATCTGCAACGGAACTTAAAATTTTAATATAAATAAAAAAATTTGACTTTACTCAGGGCTACAAAGAACAATTAAACTGTTCATGAATGATAATCATGTAAGATAAATCTATTTTTGTCATAAACAATTTTGTACATGGACGACAGTATAGATATTAAAACAGTCACATTTTACTAAGAGCTACAAAAGAAATTGAATATGAGAAGAACATTTACTGAATTTTCTTTTCAGAGAAAAAATATTTCGTGTATTTTGTACTCAGAGAAGGTATAATATACATGTGACTGATGGAATTTGCAACTGACCTTAACAATTTTATCTAAATATAATAATGAACAGAAGTATGGATAGATTTAAAAAAGCCATACTTAACTGACAATAACAAGTTCATCTAAATAGATATATGAAAAACTCATACTTTACGACGTGCTACAAATAATAATTTAATTGTTCATTAAAGATAATCAGATAAACATGTGAGAGAATTAAATCGGCACTTGATCTTAAAAAAACTTACCTAAGAAAAGGCCAACAAAAATATTCGTATATATATAATTAAATAAACCTACACTTAAAGGATAACAGTGCAAATGTTCTACTCAAGAAAAAAAAATTCAGACTTTACTAAGTCATTTGAATATTTCATGAATAGTGATCAGGAAACAGCAGAAAAAAGAAATCCCCACACGACATTAACAAAAGTTTTTAATAAACGACACTACAGATATTCAAATACATCACTAAGAGCTACAAAGAACAAATGGACTGTACAGGACAGGATATAATAATCTGCACTTGACATGAACAAATGACAGTATCAGAAATTGTGACGAATAAAATTTTACATTCACAGATAAATAATAAACATGTGATTCAAAAATGTCTATACATAATCTGTATTCCGGAGTAACACCAGTAATAATTCCAGAGTGATTAGTGGTAAAGATTTATCATAAATGGTGGTGTCTGCAGGAACTCCAAATACATTATAGTCTCCGGCAGATATTCAGTGATTAGCAGATCAAGATAAGACGCGGCGAAAACGGCTGGTCTAGTCTATTGGTTGCCATACATGAAGGAGTCTAATCTGAAGTAATTGACAGATAGAGCCTGTACAATTCTAAATAACACTGTCGACAAAGACAAAAAAGAAACTGCTATATTGTTGAGTATAAATGAAGGTCAACGAAATTACCAGCCTTATTTCACTTGCATTTTTTATCGGACTAAGTGTCTTTTTTACTCTCGGTGAGTTGCCGAGACAAATCTCGTGAACACACTTTGTATTCGTTAAATGTGATTCAGAGTGACATAAAACCAGTACTCTTGACACACATTTTGTACAGGAACTGGAATTGTTACTTATATTTATTTTTCTTCATGTTCTTGTGGTTGTGACAAGAACTGCTTTTGCACGAATAGTGATTTCTTTCAGCATGGAACCAAGCCATCTCATGCTTTACTATTCGGATCAAAAATTCACCAACATGGCCAATAGTAGTTGTTCCTTCAGGTCATCGGAGTAGGACCGAGTGTTTTAATTTTTATCGTCCAGAACCACTGCAGAGACCATACATGGCTGTAGGTGCCAGATCGTTTTATGTTTCATTCTAAACAAATGACAGTACAGATATAGAAAAAAGTTTTGGCTGTGTTTTAATGTTATTTTCTTGTTTTTAAACTGGCTAATTTAGTAAGTCAATTCATGAACTCCGGTCCAGGAGAACAGAATATAATACGACAGTTATGCTGCGTGTGAGTTCTTCTTTTATTTTTATACCTATACATAGCAGCCAAACAAATTCAGCTTCACTATTGCATTACCTGATGTCATTATTTCTAGCCATAATAAATTCAAAACATTTTATTTATTGTATGAATACTATTATGGCGCACAGTCAAAAGGAACGGAGGAGAAAGACTTGTCATTACTTTCAATTCTAATCCTAGTTAAGTGGTTCACGAATAAACAGACATTCCAATTTTGTCCATCTATCACAAGACGGTAAGCTACACCCGGGAGCATGGAACCACCTGTTAATTGCTTTTGTTCTCAGGATAACCCTGACCCGAAGTCTTAGGGTCCCTGCTAAAGGTAAATAATTAACCCCACAAACTGGGGTTAAAAAAAGTAGACTTTTATAGAACAATAAACATTTTTAAATACAAAACTACAAGAAATTTTCAGTTGTCTAGAACAAAAACCTCATCTTTTTGACATTAAATAGCCAACAGATTTTGATCGGCTGTAAAAATGAGCCACAATAACCCATCCGTCATGTTCTAATCCCAAAACTACCATAATACTACATATCTACAGCATCCGTGACATAAAACTTTTCATTTACAAAAATACTCTCAAAATCTATAACGGGAAATTCAGATGGAGAAAAGACGATACCAAAAGAAACAAACATCAGGAAATAGTACAGGCAATTCAATAGTAAAATGTTTCCACCTTCAAGAAAGAGGAGGAAAAACAAGTAAATCAAAGCAGGGTGGAAAGAGTCAGTTTGTTTTTAGCCCACTAGTTATCTTCAGTGGGTCAGTATTTAATTTTCCTGTCTCTCTTACTTATAATTTCACCGTTTGGATTAATACAGCAGCTACTTGAAATTTTTGTGGTGCGGACGGGTTTTACTAACATTTGTTTATTTTTTTAGTATGGATAGTTTGTTACATGTTAGTGTGTTTTAACGCTATTGATCTCCACCTCTTCCTGTAATATATTGTTTATAAAAAACTATTTATGTCATCGGTATCTTTTCTCCTTTTTTTAAGCTGCCCAACAAATACATCTCATCTTTCTATATCTAGTATTGTAAAATAATTGAGTTTTTTGTGGTGGTTGAATCAATTGTAATGAGTGAATTTGATTAAAATTGCAGCACTCCTCCTCTAACTGGAATTTTTTTCGATATTTGTCGACGGTACCTCGACAAAAAACCTACCTAAGAACACTCATAGACGCTTACAGTACAACTGTGTAAATTTTCAAGAAAATCGGTTGGGTGAATTATCTCTGATTGTCAGAAATCCGTACGAGTCTAACTTTGTCAACAAAGCCTATGAGAGAAACTATAATGTGGATAGACGAAGAACCAGGAAATTACCTCCCTTAGACCAGTTGGAGTTATATCTGACTGAAATCGCCTTTCTCTCTCTTCCGAGTGAAGCTCGTTAAAACTGGAAGTGTCGCTTATAATTTGATGTCCTTGCGATTGTGGCCAGAACACTGATTTTCTTTCATGTACATCCCAGCTAATTCATCTGAGGGAACAAGAACCCGCTATTCGGATCAAAAAATTCGCAACTGCCGGACTGGTGGCTCGTTAGACTAAAAGCAAGATAATATAAGAGATTTAGATACCTCCAATTTTACCGTGTGAAAATCAGCATAATCTGAAGTAAAAAGCCTAAAACTAAATAAAAACAAAATTTTCTCGGCAAAATATTTATCATAAATACGATAAATCAAAGTATTTTTTAATTATTTTTAAAATTGTTCTGAAAGGCTCATTTACTGGTAGAAAATCTTTTTTTGCCCTCTCGACAGTGAAAGGGGTAAATTGAGGCTAGAGTTTATTACGCGAAGGCATTTTTTGACTGTGAAAGACACATTAATTTGGAAATTCTCGCAAAACTCAAATAATCGTCTGATTTTGATGAAGTTTTTATAACTTATTCACAAATGACTGAAATAATTATTTAAAATTTTTTTTTTAATTTCCAGAAATGTCGAAAAATGCAATAAAACTATACCAATTTTTGTTTGAGTAAACTTTTATAAACATAAAATAAAATTGTGTCATCGTCTGAATAAAAAAAAAAGTTTTCCGTTAGTAATGAATTTTTACAAGAATATTTTTTATTAAGTAATTTAAAGTCTTTTACAATTTTCTCCTTATAGGTCTCTCAGATCTTTTTTAATTAATGTGTGGCAAATATATTTATTAATCGAAAAATTTAAAAAGTTACTCAAAAAGAAAAACTTTATTTTTGCATGTTCATTTCCCGTTTCTGGTAAGTGCGGGTGCCCATGAACGATATAAATCTGTAAAAGGTCACGTGACTCAAGGGTTGTCCGCCCGTATATAAACCCCGAAGGTCCTTACTGCTATTCTTTTCATGCGTGTCTCTGAATCACTCAAGAAAGAATTCATTCCTAGTCAGAATTTCAATATTTAAAGTAAATTTTATATTTTTCACTTATTAGTTTAATCATTTTTAATATGAATTTTGAATCTATGTACCTGACAGAAATTAGAAAAAACTTCAAAACATCTTTTTTATTTGTTTTGCTTTTTTTGGGCTGTTCATTCCAATGGCATGTGGTAATATTTCATAAAAGAAATTAGTAGGGATAAAAATGTTTACTTACAATGTCTGCTTGCAAAATGTGACTAAGAAATAAATATGTACTACAATGTTAGGGTGGATAGGCTAAAATTAAAACAACTTGGAAAAGCTTTCATTTTTTCTTTTCGATTAAATGAAAAAGCCATTTTTTAGTTTCTTTATTTCATAGCCTAATGCTACTAATGAAATTATGCATTTTCAATGTTAAACTAAGACTTTAAACTTCATTTTTAATTGTAAATGAATGTACAAAACACATAAAATTATTTTTACCCTTAGTTATCAAATTAAGGGAGATACCTACATTCACAATGGAAAAAATCAAGTTTGAATTTTTAAAATGTTTACTTTCAATTTATGTTTGCAGAATGCTTTTAAGAAACAAATATGTACTACAAATTGGAAATGATTGTACAAAACATTTTATAAAATTATTTTACCCTTAGTTATCAAATTAATGGAGATACCGACATACCTTTACCTGGAAAAGCAGCTAAAATGTACCAATTAAGAAAACTCAGGGCCACAATATTCCTTTCTCTTCAAGATATTGCATAAATACAGTATGACATGTACAAAAAATATAGATACTTATTTATAACATCTACAGTTATGTAAAAATTAAATTAGATATTTTTACCTACTTATCTTACTAATTAATATGAATAAGGCATAATAAAAATATTCATAAGTTTACTGAGTTATTTTAAAAGCAATTTCAATTTTTGTTTGAATATGCTTGCTAAATAATCATCCAGCTATAATGCTAGACGAACATTGTATAACATATTATGTTATGGTTAGCTATGCAGCTAAAAAACAGAAACCGGTTTTTTTGACACGTCCGGACGCCATACTTGGGGTGTTGACAGAACATTAGCTGACATGTTCAATTTAAACAATTGACTTTAAAAAAGTATCTTTGATGTATATATTTTTTTCAAGAATTTTTAAACAGAAACTTGGCTAATGTTGACGCAACCTGTCAATAAATCGAAAAATTTGGGATTCCAATCAATATAATTTCACTTAAAATACACCAGTGTATTTTGATTATTGGAATTACTAACTTTAATCTCTTCGCTTTCAAATAGACCTAATTTTAAAGCTTGAAGATATATTAATTATTTTTAAATTTAGGTATCTAAGAATTGATTGGAGGTACCTAGATAAAGTATTCCCGTCCATCTCTTATCTTGAAGTGAAATGATTATGAAAAAGATATGATCATTATAGCAATATAACATAGGAACAAAAATGATAGGGGGTTATGGTTTTATGATTTGAATTCCTTAAAATAAAGTCATATTGCTGAAAGGTAGACATTTCCTTTCTTTGAATTATGGGGTATACTTTTATATATAAAAATATAATAATTATTGTAAGATCGAAAAAAACTAAAAGAAATTACTAAGCATAAATTTCAAGACAACTGAATGCATGTTTATCATCAAAAACAGGAGAGCAAAATACCAATTACAAACGGCGATAATAAAATCAAGCAGAGAAAAAATTGAAATACCTGAAAAGTGCGACACTGTTATCCCAAAGCTCGTTACAGCAGTTACCATGAAAATATTAATCTGTCCTTTCCCTGAAGTTACGTATTAAACAGCAGGAAAGATTAGGTTCTCTAGCCTTGGTTGTCGACCGAAGAAAATCTTTGTTGAGACATGATCGCCCAAGCATGTATCATGTATGGCAAATAACTAACTGAAGGCAATATTTGCAAAAATAGTTAAAGCTTCTACTGGGCAGAAAATGGGGGATCTGTTTTCTTTTGTTATGAAGTAAGAAACTAATCTCTCCAAAATTACTTACTTATTGTTATCTATTACTTCTCCCTCTAACTATGGGTTCTATAAACTTGTCAATCATGTCTCTTTGGAAACATGACTGATATTATTTGAACGGGCTTTAACCCTGAGACTTCAGATGATTTGATAGGGTTAGGGGTAGTGAATGCGCATGTGTTGGGGTTAGGGTTGAGACCATATGGTTCTGCACATCAATTTACTTAAGAATCAGCATTAATCTTGATATGCATGAAAATACACTAAATACGCAATATTCAGGCTTTCACTACAATAATTTATATTGCTAATAATCAATTTTGAATAAGACCATAAGATTCTACACAGCAATGTACATAAGAATCATCATTAATCTTGATATGGCTGAAAGCACACTAAATGCGCAAATTTCGGGCCTTCAGTACACTCATTTATATTGCTCAAAATCAAGTTTAAATGAGACCATATGATTCTACACATCAATTTACATAAGAATCAGCATTAATCTTGATATGCAAGCAAATACACTAAATGCGCGGGGTTGGGTTTTGGGGTTAGGGTTAGGGTTGAGACCATATCATTCTGCACATGAATTTACTTAAGAATCAGCATTAATTTTGATATGCATGAAAATACACTAAATGCGCAGGGTTAGTGTTAGGGTTACGGTGAATGCACATGTGTCAAGACCACTTTGAAAAATATTGTATTTCTTGCACTGTACATTGTGACGAAAAAATAAATTTCTTCTAATTAGTCGTGGCTCTCCACCTTTTTCGGTCATTTGCAGATTAAGTGTCGTCTTCGTACATCACTCTTAACCGTTGTTGTGAATTCCACGAACCGAGCTCTCTACATGGGTTACGCCATCCCCTAAATTCTGCCTCCCGTCTATTGGTCAGTCTCGTGCGTGATTAATGAACACATCCATCTGTATTTTGGGTCATCATACTCGGCCATATCTCTCCGATAAAGAAATAAAACTAACCCTAACCCTGTCTATCTATAAAGTGTAAATAAATTAATTTCTAAAATTTTAAGACAACTTGATTAATGGTTTAAAAGAAAAGAACGAAATTTCATTCTCAAACACTGCCAACCCGTGGAAGATGTGGAGCGACAAGACCGCTTTGAATTATTTATATATTTTTTTGTTTAAACTAGACAGTACTTATAATGAATAAAGAAATAATGCGACAATTTCTTGAACGAAACCTACGTAGTCATGGAAACGGAAGGGACTTGGCCAATTGCATACGGCAGTCGGCACTTTACTTACCGACATTGAAAGAATCGTTTTGGGGTGTTTTTTTTTTATGGTTTTTTGGCCAAATAAAAGTCATGAATTAAAACAATTAGGAAAAACAAAACCGTTCCGTTTGTAAGAAACTGAACTTATTTCAATTTTATTCAAAGGTTGATTAGAAATTTCATTGAAAGTTTAATTCAAAAAACATTTTAAATATGCATAATACAAATAAGAGAGCCGTTTGTCTTTATGGGTCACCGGCCTTGGTTGTGGGGAGTACGGCGGTGTTCTGATTCATTCTTTCTTCTTATTCTTTATTCAAATCTAACCTGTGTGTATCAAGCCTTCTTTCTGCATCAAATGTTTCACACTAACTACGTCTCTCTATCTTTTACATGATCATCAGTATCAATGTATTTTTTGTCGTTTTACACTGTCCCAATCAATAACAGATGCACATATCGTTGCGCCCGCACATGCACTCACCCTAACAATAACCCTAACATGAATTAATTAAAAATATTAAGCACTTATTTTAATATATATATATATATATATATATATATGCTTAATATATTTTATTTTTTGTATTAGCCTTGTGACATACTATATATTGTGTTTTAAGTAACTGAAGATAGTCCGTACAAGTGCATGAATGAAACATTGACCGATATCTTGAAGCCGTCTTGTAGCGACTTCCAGCACGCGATCGGGTTGTCAATATTAGCCCCTGAGTCGATCGCATTTCCGTTGTTTGACGAAAGTCGGACGTAAAGTCGCGCTTTCTTTAGCGATCTCAATTTGATTCTCTTTTTCTTACAACAAGACTATTTCTTATAAATTAAAAACGACGAATACAATGTTTTTGTTAATATGGGGAATATATTTATTAACTATTTTTTTGAAATTAAGGATAATTAATTTATTGTTAATGTGGGTAATTATTAATTAATGAAGATATCGTTGTCTAACCCTAAGACCTTGTGCCAAACTTTGTTTTACGCAAATGTGTGACATTGTCTCAAGTAGATGATATCAAAAAGTAGTTAATCATTTGGAAAAGTTATGTAGAGTATAAAGAGTTAATTAGTTTGATTTAATCATTGCTTACTATGCCACAAAACAAAAGAAAGGAATTGTGTTGTGTGTGTTTCTTTGTCGTTAGTATATACGGCATAAATATGTACCGAACTTGTTCTTATTGTCCTTGTGTCATACAAGCTTGTGCGTGAGCTGTATCGGATACGTAAACATTAAGAATGCGGTGCGATTGATATCAGCTCGGAAAATTGGAGAGTCGTGTTCCCATTCCAGTTGAAATTAGTCGCATTTTCAGGCTTTCGGTTAAATAACAATCATCCTTCTATTATCGAAAAATTATAGGAAGGCGGAACCCATGCAGAGAGTCTCAGTCAATGGATTTTTTCAACTGAATTGATAAGGACGACACTAAATCTGTAAAGAAGTGAAAGACGTGGAGAGCCACGACTAATTCGATGGACATATTATTTAGCAACTAGGACCTTCGCCATCTTACAGACGTCAGACATGACGTCCAATAGTTTACATATGGCTTAAGAGAAGAAGTGTTTATGTATTGACTTGTGATGTCTGTCTTTTTAATATGGAACTGAGTGCGGACCAATTTCGTCAAAGACGAAGGAAATAAATTTGAAATCACTGAAACATGGCTCTACAGAAGGACGATGCGGATGTTATGGATCGGGACTGTGAAAAAATACAATGTTTTCGAAAAGGACGGAAACGATAAAAATACATTGATACTGATGATCATGTAAAAGATAGAGAGACGTAGTTAGTTGGAAACATTAGATGCAGAAAGAAGGCTTGGAAAATTTGATACACACAGGTTAAATTTGATTAAAGAATAAAAAGAAATAGAAGAAGATAGAATGAATCACACCACCACCTCACCTCCGTCCTCCCCACAACCAAGGACGGTGACCCATAAAGACAAACGGCTGTCTTATTTGTATTATGCAAATTTAAATGTTTTTTGAATTAAACTTTCAATGAAATTTCTAATCAACCTTTGAATAAAATTGAAATAAATTCAGTTTCTTACAAACGGAACGGTTTTGTTTTTCCTAATTTTTTTAACTCATGACTTTTATTTGGCCAAAAAACGATTCTTTCAATGTCGGTAAGTAAAGTGCCGACTGCAGGTCGTTTCCATGACTACGTAGGGTCCGTTTAAGAAAATTTCTCAATATTTCTTTATTCATAATAATTAATGTCTAGTTTAAATAAATAAATATTTCAAAGCGGTCTTGACGCTCCACATCTTCCACGGGTTGGCAGTTCTTGAGAATGAAATTTCGTTTTTTTTTTTAAACCTTTAATAAAGTTTTCCTAAAATTTTAGAAAATAAATTATTTACAATTTACAGATAGAAATTTTTACGGTTAGTTTTATTTATTTCTCGGAGAGATATGGCCGAGTATGAAGAGCCAAAATACAGATGGATGTGTTCATTAATCACGCATGAGACTGACCAATAGACGGGAGGCAGAACTTAGGGGTTAGGGTTAGGTTTCAGACCATATGATTCTGCACATCAATTTAATTAAGAATCAGCATTAATCTTGATATGCATGAAAATGGGTTGGTGTTAGGGTTAATTTTATAGATTAGTGTGGGGTGAGGGTTAAGGATTATGGGTCGGGGTGGGGGGTCGATGTCGGTTTAGGGTTAGGGATTGGGGTTGAGGTAGATATTGCTGTCGGGGTGGGCTTCGGCAAGGGGGACGTGGTCAGGGTGGGGGTGGATGGTTGGTTTCGCGGTTGGGGTCAATGTCGGTTTAGGGTTCGGACGTTAAGTAGTGGGTATCATTAAGGTTAGGGGTGGCGGGTCGAGGTCGTTTTCAGGGTGGGGGTTAAGGTTGGAGTTGTTTTTGGGTGAGGGTATGGGTTATTGTTAGGTTTTGGGTAGGGTTAGTGTTAAGGTGGGGGTAGAGGTAGGGGTATGGTTTCATTTGGGGTGGGGGTGGATGGTTGGTTTCGCGGTGTTGGTCGATGTCGGTTTAGTGTTGGGGTCGGGTTGGGGATAGTTGTCAGGTTCTGGGTGGGGGTTATGGTTCGGTTTCATTGTCGGGTGGGGGACGGGTTAGGGTAGGTGTTACGGGTAGGGGTATGATTTAGGATTAAGGGTTAGTGTGGGTGTCGAGATGGGGGTCGTGGACGGTTTAGGGTAGGGGTTATTGGTAGATGTAGGGTTTAGAATTAAAAGTTAGGGTTGAGTATGGGTTGGGGGTGGTGTTGGTATCGAAATAGGAGTCGGTTTCGTGGTTGGGGTGGGGGTAGGTGTCAGTTTGAGGATAGTTGTCAGGTTTTGGGTGTGTGTCGGGTACGTGTTAGGGATAGGTTCAGGGTAGGGGTTAGTGGTTAGGGTGGGGGTTATCGGAGTCTGTGTCGAGGTGGGGGTCTGGGACGTGTTTAGTGTAGGGATTATTGGTGGGGGGTTAGGGGGCGGGGGTCCGTGTAATAGTCGTGATGGCGGGAAATTGTCAGAGTTGGTGTAGGGGTTATTGGTAGGGATACGGTTTAGGATTAAGGGTTGGTGTGGCGGTCGGTTCCGCTTTATGGTTTAGGATTAAGAGTTACTGTTGGGGTCGGGGTGGGGGGTAATTGTTAGTTTTGGGGTTAGGGAAGCGGGGGCCGTGTAATAGTCGTGATGGCGGGAAATTGTCAGAGTTGGTGTAGGTGTTATGGGGTTAGGGTTAAGGATTTGGGTGGGGCTCGGCGGGGTAGGGTCGGGGTTAGGGTTAGTGTAGTGGTTACTGTTAGGGGGTGGGATGAGTAGCGAAATCGGTGGTCGGGGTGGGGATAGTTTACAGGTTTTTGGTAAGGGTAATGGTGGGGGTGGGGGGCGGCGTGGGTATAGTTGTTAGGTTTAGGGGGTGGGGGTCGGTGTCTAGTTCGGGGTGGGGATAGTTATCAGTAGGTTATTGATAGGGGTACGGTTTATGATTAATGGTTATGATTAGGGTTAGGGTTATAAGTATGGGTTATGGATAGGGGTGTGGTTAAGTTGGTAGGGTTAAGTTATCGGTTAGGATTAGGGTTGGGGCTATAAGTAGGTGATCGGGGTTAGGGTGGGGGGGGGGTCGGTGACGATTTAGGCGTTACGGTGGGGTGGGGGTCGGGTGATAATAATTTTTAGGGTTGGCAGGGTTAGGGTTCTGACGTTAAGTAATGTTTATGATTAGGGGAAGTGGTTTAGGTTTGGGGTTATGGGTTATAAGTAGAGTTATGTTATGGGTTAGGTTTGGGGTGGAGGGTTAGGGTAGGGGTAAGGTTTACGAATAAGTTTTGGGTGGGGGTCGGCAGGGTTAGAGTTAGGGTAGGGGTATGATTTAGGATTAAGGTTTATGGCTAGTGGGGGTCGTGGACGTGTTGGGGTTAGGGTTTCGGTAGGGGTAGGGTAGGGGTTATTGTTAGGTTTAATGATGTGGGTCGGGGTGTTGATAGTTACCAGGTTTTGGGTGGGGGTCGGTGTCATAGCCGGTGTGGGTGTCGTTTGTGGGGGCAGGGTTAGGGTAGGGGTTATTGGTACGGGTAAAAGTGGGGGTGGCTGACTGGTTATGTGTGGGGTTCGGGGTGGGGATAGTTTTGGGGTTAGGGGTAGGTTTGGGGTGGGTGTTATAAGTAGGGTTACTGGTTAGGTTTATGGCGGTTTGGGGATGGGGTTAGGGTAGGTGTTATTGTTAGGTTTAATGATTGGGGGGTCGGGGTGGGGGTGGCTGACCAGTTATGTGTGGGGTCGCTGTCTAGTTCGACATGGGGATCGGGTTGGGGATAGTTTTAAGGTTAGGGGTTATTGGTAGGAGTAAAAGTGGGGGGTGGGGGTCGGTGTGGTGATAATTTACAGGTTTTAGGGTTAGGGTTTAGGTAGAAGTTCTTGGTGGGGTGACGGACTGTTTCGGGGTGGGGGTTATTGGTTAGAGGTAGGGTTTAGTATTTATGGTTAGAGTTGGTGACGGTGGGGGTTAGGGTTTTGGTGGGGTCGATGTCTAGTTCGGGTTGGGGGTCGGTGTGGTGATAATTTTCAGGTTTGAGGGTTAGGGTTAGGGTAGAAGTTCTTGGTAGGGGTAATGGTGGGGTGACAGACTGTTTCGGGTTAGGGTAGGGGTTACTGGTAGAGGTAGGGTTTAGTATTAAGAGTTATGGTTGGGGTCGGTGTGGGGATAGTTTTCAGGTTTTAAGTTTAGGGGTTGGGGTTATTGGTAGGGGTAATGGTGGGGGTGGCTAATTGGTTCGGGGTGGAGGGTGGGGGTCGGTGTAATAGTCATGGTGGCGGGAAAAGGTCAAAGTTGATGTCGTTGTGAAGGGGGCGGGGGGCGGTTTCGGGGTGGGGGGGCCGTGTAATAGTCGGAGTGGCGGGAAAACTTCAAAGTTGGTGTCGGTCTGAAGGGGGTTAGGGTTCGGACGTTAAGTCGTGGTTCTGGGTTAGGTTAGGTTTGGGGTCGGTGGCGGGATCGGGGTGGGGATAATTTTCAGGTTTTATGGTTAGGTTTAATGATGGGGGTGTGACTGGTTCGGGTGGGGGTCGCTGTCTAGTTCGGGGTGGGGATAGTTTTCAGGATTTAAGGTTAGGGTAGGGGTTATTGGTAGGGGTAAAAGTGGGGGTCGCTAACTAGTTCGGGGGGTGGGGATAGTTTTCAGGTTTTAGGGTTATTGGTAGGGGTAAAAATGGTGGTGGATGACTTGTTCGGGGTGGGGGTCGGGTGAGGATAGTTTTAAGGTTAGGGTTACGGTAGGGGTAATGGTGGGGGGTCGCTGTCTTGTTCGGGGTGGGGTGGGGATAGTTTTCAGGTTTTAAGGTTTGGGGTTAGGGGTAAAAGTAGTGGTGGCTGACTGGTTCGGGGTGGGGTGGGGGTCGCTGTCTAGTTGAAGGTGGGGGGCTGGGTCGGGTGGGTGTCGTTTTCGGGGTGGGGTTAGGGTCAGGTTTAAGGTTAGGGTAGGGGTTATTGGTAGAGGTAGGGTTTAGTATTAATGGTTATGGTTAGAGTTGGTGACGGTGGCTGACTGGTTCGGGGTGGTATAGTTATCAGGTTTTGGGTGGGGTTAGGGTAGAAGTTCTTGGTAGGGGTAATGGTGGGGGGTGACAGACTGTTTCGTGGTGGGGGGTCGTGGACGTGTTAGGGTAGGGGTTACTGGTAGAGGTAGGGTTTAGTATTAAGAGTTATGGTTAAAGTTGGGGACGGTGGGGGTTAGGATTCGGGGTGGTGGTCGGTGACGGGGTTAGGTTTCGGACTTTAAGTAATGGTTATGATTAGGGGTAGGTTTAGAGTTATGCGAAGGGTTAGGGGTTAGGGGTAGATTTGGGGTAATGGTTAGGTTTATGGCGGTTTGGGGATGGGGTTAGGGTTGGGGTGGGTGGGTCGGGGTGTTGATATTTACCGGGTAATGGTGGGGGTGGCTGTGGGGTTAGGGTTCGGACTTTAAGTAATGGTTATGATTAGGGGTAGGTTCGGGGTTAGGGTTACGGGGTGGGGATATTTGTCGGGTTATGGTTAGGTTTAATGGTGGGGGTGGGTGGGTCGGGGTGTTGATAGTTACCAGGTTTTGGGTGGGGTTCGGGGACTGGATAGGGTTATGGTTAGGGTAGGGGTTATTGGTACGGGTAAAAGTTGGGGTGGCTGACTGTTTACGAGTGGGGGTGGGGATAGCTTTCAGGTTTTAAGGTAGGGGTTATTGGTAGGGGTAAAAGTGGGGGTGGATGACTTGTTCGGGGTCGGGTGGGGATAGTTTTCAGGATTTAAGTTTATTGGTAGGGGTAAAATGGGGTTGGCTGACTGGTTATGTGTGGGGGTCGCTGTCTATTTCGGGGTGGGGATAGTTTTCAGGATTTAGGGTTAGGGTGGGGGTGGATGACTTCTTAGGTGTGGGGGGTAGATGTCGGGTTCGGAGTGGGGATAGTTTTGGGGTTGGAGTTATTGGTATGGGTAAAGGTGGGGGTGGCTGACTGATTATGTGTGGGGGTCGCTGTCTAGTTCGGGGTGGAAGTCGGGGTCGGGTGAGGATAGTTTTCAGGATTTAAGTTTATGGGTTAGGGTAGGGGCTTAATGGTGGGGGTGGCTGACTGGTTATGTGTGGGGATCGGGGTGGGGATAGTTTTCAGGATTTAAGGTTTTGGTAGGGGTAAAAGTGGGGGTGGATGACTTGTTAGGTGTGGGGGGTAGATGTCTAGTTCGGGGTCGGGTAGGGATAGTTTTCAGGATTTAAGGTTAGGGGTTGGGCTTATGGTGGGGGTGGCTGACTGGTTCGGGGTGGGGGTCGGGTTTAAGGTTAGTATTAGGGTTAGGGTAGGGGTTATTGGTAGGGGTAAAATGGGGGTGGATGACTTGTTAGGTGTGGGGATAGTTTTCAGGATTTAAGTTTAGGGGTAATGGTGGGGGTCGCTGTCTAGTTCGGGGGGTGGGGATAGTTTTCAGGATTTAGGGGTAAATGTGGGGGGTAGATGTCTAGTTCGGGGTGTGGTTAGGGTAGGGGTTATTGGTGGGGGGGGGGGCGATGTCTAGTTCGGGGGTGGGGATAGTTTTAGGGTTTAGGTAGAAGTTCTTGGTAGGGGTAATGGTGGGGTGACGGACTGGGTCGGGTAGGGGTTATTGGTAGAGGTAGGTTTTAGTATTAATGGTTATGGTTAGAGTTGGGTTCGGTGTGGGGATAGTTTTCTTGTTTTAAGGTTATGGGTTAGGGGTAATGGTGGGGGTCGGGGTGGTATAGTTATCAGGTTTTGGGTGGGGTTCGGTGGCGGGGTTAGGGGTAGGGGTAATGGTGGGGGTGGCTGAATGGTTCGGGGTCGGTGTGGTGATAATTTTCAGGTTTGAGGGATAGGGTTAGGGTAGAAGTTCTTGGTAGGGGTAATGGTGGGGTGACAGACTGTTTCGTGGTGGGGGTCGCTACCCCTAACCCTGTCGCTGTCTAGTTGGGTGTGGGGGTCGTGGACGTGTTAGGGTAGGGTTTACTGGTAGAGGTAGGGTTAAGTATTAAGAGTTATGTTTAAAGTTGGGGACGGTGGGGGGTGGGGTTAGGGTTAGGGTAGAGATAGGGTTTAGTATTAAGAGTTATAGTTGGGGTGGGGGTCGGTGTAATAGTCACGGTGGCGGGAAAACGTCAGAGATGGTGTCGGTGTGAAAGGGGGCGGCGTCACAGTCGGGGTCTGTGGTGGGGGGGCGTTTTCATAGTCGCGGTGGCGGGAAAACGTCAGAGTTGGTTTCGGGGTTAAAGGGGCGGCGTCAATGTCGGTGTTGGGGCGGGAGTCGAAGTCTACGTCAGAGTTGGTGTCGGGGTGGGGGGGGCCGGGTTAGGGTTGGCAGGGTTTAGGGTTAGGGGTAGGTTTTGGGTTGGGTGTTATAAGTAGGGTTACGGGGTGGGGATAGTTGTCAGATTTTGGTTGGGATCGGGGTGGGAATAATTTTCAGGTAGGGTTGGGGTTATGGTTAGGTTTAATGATGGGGGTGTGACTGGTTCGGGGTGGGGGTGGGTGGGTCGGGGTGTTGATAGTTACCAGGTTTGGGGTGGGGGTCGGTGTCGGGGTGGGGATAGCTTTCAGGTTTTAAGGTTACGGTTAGGGGTTATTGGTGGGGGTCAGGATCGGGGTGGGGATAGTTTTCAGGATTTAAGTTTATGGGTTAGGGTAGGGGTTATTGGTAGGGGTAAAATGGGGTTGGCTGACTGGTTATGTGTGGGGGTCGCTGTCTAGTTCGGGGTGGGGTCGGGTTAGGGTTAGGTTAGGGGTAAAATTGGGGGTGGCTGACTGGTTATGTGTCGGGTTCGGGTGGGGATGGTTTTCAGGATTTAAGTTTAGGGGTTGGGGTTATTGGTAGGGGTAATGTTGGGGGTGGCTGACTGGTTCAGGGTGATGTGGGGGTCGCTGACTAGTTCGGGGTGGGGATAGTTTTCAGGTTTTAAGGTTAGGGTGGGGGTGGCTGACTGATTATGTGTGGGGGTCGGGTTCGGGTGTGGATCGGGGTGGGGATAGTTTTCAGGATTTAGGGTAGGGGTTATTGGTAGGGATAATGGTGGGGGTGGGGATAGTTTTCAGGTTTTAAGTTTAGGGGTTAGGGTTATTGGTAGGGGTAAAAATGGTGGTGGATGACTTGGTCGGGTGAGGATAGTTTTCAGGTTTTGAGGTTAGTGTTACGGTAGGGGTAATGGTGGGGGTCGCTGTCTAGTTTGAGGTGGGGATAGTTTTCAGGTTTTAAGGTTCGGGGTGGGGGTCACTGTCTAATTCGGGTCAGGGTTAGGGTAGGGTTTAGTATTAGGTTAGGGAGGGGTTAGAGTAAAGGTTCTTGGTAGGGGTGTAGGTTGGGGTCGGTGTGGGGATAGTTTTCAGGTTTTAATGTTTGGGGGTGGTTGACTGGTTCAGGGTGGGGTCGCTGTCTAGTTCGGGGTGGTATAGTTATCAGTTTTTGGGTAAGGTTAGGGTTAGGATCGGTGGCGGGGTAGGGGTGTGGTGA